>CM053029.1:83990674-85259424 GCA_028564925.1 Lithobates sylvaticus | reverse complement strand
GAGATGAGAGAACACTGACCTGTACAGGAGGACGCAGTGCTGGGAGCCCTCGTGTCACACATACAGGAGATGTGTGATGAAGGCTCCAGCAGATTGTAGAGTGAAGGGCTGGAGCAGGAGGTGGATTCCAGGCATAGTAGAGGTGAAGCAGCTTCCTCCGATCACAGAGTATATACAGCACAAGGTGCTGCTGTATATGTCTGGGGTGGACAGGCAATTTCAAAGCTGGCTTCACACAGAGAATGGCTTCTCCATTCACACAGAGCCAAACCAGGAAGTGACATGCCGCTCTGAGGACAGCACCGCCCAGACATGGGTACATGAAGGAGAATGCCCCAATCAGCGTCTTGTGGCGCTCTGCACAGCGCCACAAGGCACCAAAAAACAGCGCAAATGAACCGTCTTGCCTGCAATCATGGGATTGCATCTGCATGACGCTTCCATGGTGTATTGTGTCCGGCCCCCCCCCCCCCCCCCCCCCCCCCCCCCCCCCCCCCCCCCCCCCCCCCCCCCCCCCCCCCCCCCCCCCCCCCCCACCCCCCCCCCCCCCCCCCCCCCCCCCCCCCCCCCCCCCCCCCCCCCCCCCCCCCCCCCCCCCCCCCCCCCCCCCCCGCCCCCACCCCCCCCCCCCCCCCCCCCCCCCCCCCCCCCCCCCCCCCCCCCCCCCCCCAGTGCACTTAAAGGAACTTTTTTTTTTTTTTTTTTTTTTTTAAAGGAACATTTTTTTTTTTTTTTTTTAATTTTTTTTTTTTGTGACTGTCTCTTTGGGGGGGCGGCGCCCAAGCGCCCCCTATGGACGGGCCGCCACTGGTCCAGATGGAGTTGTAGCTGTTGTACTACTGCTTTCTCGATAATTTTGGAGTTGGTGTTGAGGCTTGTGACAGGTCTGCAGTCGTTTGGGTCTTTGGGATCGAGGTTAGACTTCTTTAGGAGGGGTCGCCGGCGGACATCGCGGCCGCCGGCCACGTGCATCGGCTCCGCATCGCGCTGCGGGCGTGCGCGCGCCCCCTATACCTCTTAAAGCGGCCGACATACACCTACGGCGGTTTAAGCATCCGTGCCAACCTGCCGCAGCTGGTCGTTAAGAGGTTAAAAAATAAATAAATGGGCTGCTCAGTCTAAAATGCCCAGGCCTATTTTTTGGTCCAGTCCCGGTGTTCTGTCAAAAAATGTCCACCTATCGAATAGTGTCCACCCCGTACTGCATAGGCGCAGCGATTGCGCAGTACGGAGGACAAGGAGATTCGGAAAATCTCCGAAGATGAACGGCGCCTGCGCCGTGAGTCCAGGTGCAAGCCCCACCATCCAAGTGGACATAGGGCTACACAAAGTTAGAGGGCCCCTCGCGGGCTCGCTTCGCTCGCCACGCTTCAGACACGGCCTTACTTCCCCTTGGCTCTTTTTTTATTCTAACTCTATGTCCACTTGGATGGTGGGGCTTGAACCTGGACTCATGGCGCAGGCGCCGTTCATCTTCGGATATTTTCGGAATCTGCTTGTAATTCATACTGCTCATGCGCAGTACACAGCGGACAGTATCCGACGGGGGACACTATCTGACAGGACACCGGCCTGCTTTCCACTGCCTCCTATGTGCAGGGCCGGACTTACCATTGGGCTTGACTGGGCTCAAGCCCATGGGCCCCGCCCAATAGGGGGCCCCGCCAGCCCCACCGAGATACATAGATTAGATGAGCCTGTCACTCAGAGGGCCCCTGTCAGCTGCTGAGAGAGAGAGAGAAGCCGTGGCAGGGGCTGTGCTGTGAACAGGAGGCGGGGCTGAGGAATGTCTAACAGCGAGGGCTGGAGGAGCAAGTGTGCAGAGTGTAACCCTCCCCCTCTCCAGCCCGCCACATTTGACTACACAGGTGCTGAATGGGGGCACCAGGAGGGAGATAGACAGTACCTGAAGCCCAAGGAGGACAGAGGAAGGTATGATCACAACAAATTCCTGCAGCACTGAGCACATACATCATTCTGGCTGAATGGAAAGAAGATGGTGGGGAGCACTGCACAGTAATGCTGGCTGGACAGCGTCTTCCAGAAATGTATGTCTTCAGGCAGTGCAATGTTACTGATCAGCCTCCCCCTCACTCTGTAATCCCCTTCTTTTTTTTTTTTATAGCTGCACACTGCCCTGATAAGATCTCTGGAAGACCCTGCAGCCCACCTGCATTGTGTCCAGTGAGGGGGTCACACATGGCTGGCTGTTAACCATTTCAGCTCAGCTATTTAGCCAGAGCTCTGTGTGTGCTGCATAGTTTGATGTTTTTGTGAAGGATTTACTTCTGATTCAGGCTAGAATTTTCACAGACCCATTAACTGTTTACTGTCCTCCACTAATCCTGACCAGATCACTGTTTGTAAGAAAAAAATTATTTTGGAAATTAAATGTGCTGCTGCCTTGTCACTTGTTGTACTTTATTATAGGATTACTGACTTTATCTTGCAGAGTGGCACAGCCCTGCAATACTATATACTTGTACACTGAGTTCAACCATAAATGCAGTCTCTGACCATCTCTCGTATCATGCCTGCAGTCTCTGACCATCTCTCGTATCATGCCTGCAGTCTCTGACCATCTCTCGTATCATGCCTGCAGTCTCTGACCATCTCTCGTATCATGCCTGCAGTCTCTGACCATCTCTCGTATCATGCCTGCAGTCTCTGACCATCTCTCGTATCATGCCTGCAGTCTCTGACCATCTCTCTTATCATGCCTGCAGTCTCTGACCATCTCCTGTAGTGTGTCTTACATATATACAACTCACATCACTCACACACACAGCCTACATAGGCTGTATGTGAGTGATATACGGTGTATATGTGTGACATAGGCCGCATATGAGTGACATTATACACACACACACACATACAGAAAATGTTCACACATATACTAACGTGTCATGTGGGGGGGGGGGGGGGGTCTTGTCGCGTTGCGTCACCTCCCTGAAATTAGTTTTTGCTGGTTGGGATGTCTGTGACTGTGAGTCGAGCCGAGTACACTCGGCTCCGCTCGGGACTGCGGCGCCATTTTTAAACTTCAAGGCTGCAAATGACACTGGGGCAAGGCTGCAAAATGACAAGGCTACACTGAAAAGGCTGCAGATGGACACTGATAATGCTGCATTGATGGGCATTTAAATGTAAGTTTTTTTTTTTTTTTTTTTCCTTAAAATTCCCTCCTAAACTTGGGATGTGTGTTATATGCCGGCGTGTGTTATACGCCGATAAATACGATGGTAATGTATAGATGGTAGGGCCCGAAAATGACTCAAGCCCAGGGGCCCCCACCACCCTAAGTCCTGCCCTGCCTATGTGCCACACACACACACTGTGCCAACGTTTCGCATACTGCTGCACGCTGCAGGATTGGATGATGTTAGCTGGAGAAATTTAGCATGTTTTGTTGTTTTATTATTTTCTACTGTTTTTAAAAAAGTTGACGTTTTATTTTATTTTTAGGGGGGAGGAAGGGGAGATGGTGAAAGTAGCTAGTCTTGCCTAGGGTGCAAAATAGTCTAGCATCAACCCTGGTGGAAGCTATCAATACAGCTTTGTACGTTTACCAAGATACAAAGTATTACAAAGTACATACTGGGCAAGGTCATTGCCATTTAGAAGGTGAGGAAGTGCCATCCTACGCTCCCACTGTTTCACCGATTGGAAACGTTACTTTTTGTATTGTGTTTCTTTTTTTATTTTAAATATTTATATTTTTTACCATCAACTGTAAAGCTCTTATCTGTATTGAAATGAATAGACAATAAGAATGTGAGCGGAGAGGAGGGAGCCTTTCAAATGTGCTTATGAATAAACTTCCGTTTAGGCAAAACCTAACGGGGAGGTCCAGAATTACAGGAAACAGAGTGAGGTTCAGACATTTCACTTTACATACCACAAGATATCAGCATTCTGAGTTACAGGGGATCAGAGAGAGAAAGCAACTGACTTGCATCATCGGGGTCTTCAACATTACAGCTCAGAACTTATTCTCTGCATCAAAGCTCACCATGGGAATCCATTGGGTCCTTCTGGCTGTGTTCCATGTGGCTGTCCTCGTTTATACAGGTATGCTCTAAGTGTGTGTATGGTGGATGTTAAAGGTTATTTGAATAGTTAAACATTAATATGTCATTGGGCTTTGCATAGCATATAGAACCCTTTATGTCAGGTTACTTCACCAGTAGAGCTTACAGTCTAATTTCCATAGAGCAGTCATACAGCAGGTTCATAATTTTAGTTAGGAGGTATTTTGACTGTGAGAGGGAAGTAAAGAATCTGGAAAAAAGTTGCATATGAACACGTGGAAAACGGACAACTCCCTGCAGATAAGGTCCTTTTCATAGATGACTTCATATGTCCAGAGTAGCATGACCAAGCAGGCCATACACTAGACATTAGTTTCGTACGAATCGGAAATTTGTACGATTTTCCGGAAATTCGTACATTCGCACGAATCCAAAATACGAATTTTTATGCATACGAATTTTGTACGAAATACAAAATTTTGTATACGAACTTCGGATCCAAATTCCGTTACAACAGAATTGGACAGAATGTTCGTTAACAACAATTATTCGTTATGATGAAGTTAAAAAACCCAGGAAGTCAGCACAGCACAGGGATGGTGGGAGCCCCTCCTTATGATAAATTCATTGTAATGAACATTCGGAATTGTTTTTACGAAAAGTTTACGAATCTAACGAAAATTTTATTTCGGACACGAATTACGAAATATGAATTAATTTTAATACGAAGCGGAACGAAACAAATTTATTGACGGCGCCTATGTCTACCATACACCAAGCTAATTTTATCTGGTTCTCAATGAACTGGGCAACATTTCATCAGTGAGTGGCCCTTTTAGCAAATCAAAGAAGCCAGGCAGAAAATTATCAGTCAAACCTCTCATGCATCCAGTGGCAGCTGGTGCTCAAAATTTTTGGGGGGGCGCAAACAAACTGAAAAATTCTGAAAAAAACCCCCATCAATTGCAGCCTCACTGTGCCCATCAATTGTCGCCACTGTGGCATTAAATGCAGCCACTGTGCCATCAAACGCAGCCACTGAGCAAATGCTGCCAGTGTGCCCCCCGCCGGCCCGCAGTCTGCACTTACCCTGTCTCGTGGGACAGCTCCTCGATGCTCCTCGATGTCTTCTCCCGTCCTCTCTTTCCGTCCTCAGCTATGATTGGACGCCTGGTGTCCAATCACAGTGCCTGTTGTTTCAGCCAATCAGGTGACGGGTAACAGATCCCAGCATCTGATTGGCAGAGAGGCGGTTTAGTGTTAGGAAAGCGAATATTCATCTCTCACTCGCAGGTCACCTTTTTTGACACCTTCTATAGAGCCTATGGCTATAATCAGGTGCTTCAAAAACATCCCCCTGCCGCTGTAATTCAGGCGCCCTGAGCCCAAAAAGGGGCCAGGCACCTGGATAGGGGGTGGCAGCAGCGGCCATAGATAGATTCATGCAATGTATGAATCTATCTATTGGTGCTAGAGAGGGTGGCAGGAGAGAGGGGGCGGCGCCCCTGCGCCCTTATGGACACGCCGCCACTGATCCAATCACATACCTCCCAACATTTTGAGATAGGAATGAGGGACACCTACTAACAAATGTATGTAGGCATATGACACACCCCCTGCCACACCCCCTTAAAGGAGAATTAACCCCCAAAAAATGTTAATTAAATCCACAAGGGCTTTTTTTTTACCACTACTATTCCTTTTTATTGTCTTTTAAAATGTACAAATGCAGCCATTTAGAAATTGGATGAAAGGTTTAGCACTGGGAAACACTTTTTGAAAGATAAAAAGTGCATTTTATATACATCTATATAGATCAGACCAAAATGAGGGACAAATGAGGAAGAAAGAGGGACAGAGGGACATTGCTCCAAATCAGGGACAGTCCCTCAAAATCAGGGACAGTTGGGAGCTATGCGGTTGCACCGACTGTCAGGATACAATGGCGGCAACAGAAGATTTATCCATCCACCTTGTTTAGTGTAAAAGGAGGAATCTATTTGGCTGGGTTCACATATGTGCCGCCACGGGTTCCAGCCTGGGGTCCGGTGCATTTCTGTTGACCGATTCAGGTGCAATTCAGGTCAGAATTTTTGCTTGAATTCGCACCTGAACCGGACCCAAAAACGCACAGGAATTCGGAATTGGAATTCGCACTACTGTGTGAACCGACTCCATTGAGAGCCAGTCACACTCGCATGTCATGCGAATTGGATGAAGTGAAAACCGCATCAAATTTGCATATATGTGAACCCAGTCTTACATTTTATCATTGAGACCGTAAACTGAACAAAAGAAACGTATGGGTATATGGTCAGCTCTAGCATGCTGCCCGTTACATGGATAATTGTTACAAAAGAATCCCAAATTTAAAATAAATTTACTGGGGGTTTAACTTTGTATTCCACTAAGTTTACAGTATATATACTGTAGACATTAAATGTATATCCAGTCCTCACACTGTTCTGCTCAGAAGAATACTCTGCTCATTTTTTAAATGAGTTCCCTGGCACCTTTTCCTGCTGAGCTGATCTGTCTATATGGTTACACCATCAATAGACATGTGCACAACAAAAAAATTCGTTTATTTTCGTTTCGTTTTTTTCGTTTCCGTTGATTCGTAACGATTCGTAATTTCGTAAGTCGTCGGTGTTCGTATTCGTAACGATTAGTATTTTCGTAAGAGTTATTTTTTGTTGATTCGTTTTTCTGTTAGTTTCATTTTCGTTTATTCGAAATTCGGACGCATTCTTATTTTCGTAGATTTAGTTACATTCGTACTTTCGTTAGATTGATTTATTCGTACTTTCGTAACATTGTTTTCGTAGATTCTTAATCGGAGCATAATTCATAATTTTATGTAATGTGTATGCTATTATTACATTTTAAGAGACACGGAAAATTCCGAATCGAAAAAAAAAGTTACGAATGTACGAATGTTTTCATTCAATCCATTTGAAGCACGTTAAGCAGCGCCATTGTAAGAGACACGGAAAATTACGAATCGAAAAAAAAAAAAAAAAAAGTTACGAATGTACGAATTTTTTCGTTCAATCCATTCGAAGAACGTTAAGCAGCGCCATTGTAAGAGACACGGAAAATTACGAATCGAAAAAAAAAAGTGACGAATGTACGAATTTTTTCGTTCAATCCATTCGAGGCACGTTAAGCAGCGCCATTGTAAGGGACACGGAAAATTACCAATTCAACAAAAAAAAAAGTTACGAATGTACAAATTTTTTCTTTCATTTTGATTTTCGTTGTTTCTGTTTTCGTTTTTCGGATGTTCTTCTTTCGCAGTTTCGTTGTTTCTAATTTGGTTATTTTGGATTTTCGTTGTTTTTTGTATTCGTTCGATTCGAACGATTCGTTAAAATTTTTAGCGAATCGTTTGTTCATTCGTACGATAACGAATGAACGAATATAACGAAAAAAAACGAAACTAATTGCACATGTCTAACCATCAATACCTATTTACACTTTCTTTGGGCTAAGCTGAAAGTCTGGGCTGGGGTAGGATAATGATGAAATTTGTAGCTTTCATTAGCTTTTCTGTACCATGATGCTCATAGAAGTTCATGAAGGTTCTACTGTGCTGAGGGCATACGTTTTCTGCCACGTGGGAACTGTAGAAGCAATGTAATGACTCATCTGTAAGATGTGTGACCCTGCGCCAAAAATAACGGAATAAACTAGAAGTGACAAAAAGGAAACAAAGCAAAAACAAATAAAAAAAAACAAAATAAAATTTGCATTCTGTCTGAGCTGCCTGCGGATCTCCTAATGTGCTATACCAAAACACGGTGAACAAATATACTAATACAGAAACCGTGCCGCTCTTTTTTTTTTTACAATAAAAAAGGACATATTAACTATGCAAAATGTGATAAATACATAATAAAAAATAAAATGAAAAAAATAGATCCAAAGTCCCATATCTCTGTGCGATAATATAAAGTTTATATGAAGGCAAAACAGGTGCTTCAATCTCAGGTGTCCCGACATTGACTGGCACTCATTTACCATAAGGTATTGACCTACTATTGCTAGATAGGTCAATGAATGCTTTTTTGGTGTACTTGTGCTTCAATCTTTTAGCTCTCAGTGCTTTGGGTCTTCTACTTGCAATGTACCACCGCTCAGGTAATAACATATCAGGGGAGATGTCGCATAGCCTAAAACTATCCATTTATTAAAAAGACAAATATACAGATACATTTAACTTACATTTTTCAGGTGCCTATGACAACCGGCACCAAGTGTATGCAGTTTGTATGGGGAAACAGTGGTCGCCGCCCCGATTCCCAGGAGCTCCGTATGTTCCAACCCAAAAAAGCATTCATTGACCTATCCAATAGTAGGTCAATACCCTATGGTGAGTGCCAGTCTATGTGGGGACGCTAGAGAGCACCTGAGATTGGAGCACCTGTTTTGTCTTTATATACAGTGCCTTGGAAATGTATTCATACCCCTTGAAATTTTCCACAATTTGTTATGTTACAACCAAAAAGATAAATGTATTTTATTGGAATTTTATGTGATAGACCAACACAAAGTGGCACATAATAATGAAGTGGAAGGAAAATTATAAATGGTTTTTAAAATCGTTATAAATAAATATGTGGATAGTGTGGCGTGCATTTGTATTCAGCCCCCCTGAGTCAATACTTTGTAGAACCGCCTTTCTCTACAATTACAGCTGCAAGTCTTTTTGGGGATGTCTCTATCGGCTTTGCACATCTAGAGAGTGACATTTTTGCCTATTCTTCTTTGCAAAATAGCTCAAGCTATTGGATAGAGAGTGTCTGTGAACAGCAACTTTCTAGTCTTGCCACAGATTCTCAATTGGATTTAGGTCTGAACTTTGACTGGGCCATTCTAACACATGAATATGCTTTGATCTAAACCATTTCATTGTAGCTCTATTTACCAATTAGGTGACCTCTGAAGGCAATTGGTTCCACTAGATTTTTTTTAGGGGTATTGGAGTTAAGGGGGCTGAATACAAATGCACGCCACACTTTTCAGATATTTATTTGTAAAAAAAATTGAAAACCATTTATCATTTTCCTTCCACTTCACAATTATGTGCCACTTTGTGTTGGTCTATCATATAAAATCCCAATAAAATAAATTTACATTTTTGGTTGTAACATGACAAAATGTGGAAAATTTCAAGGGGTATGAATACTTTTTCAAGGCACTGTAAGCACCAGCACTTTATATTATCACACAGAGATATGGGACTGACTTTGGATCTAAATTTTTTCAAGGATTATGTATATACCACATTTTACATAGTTGATGTGTCCTTTTTTATTGTAAAAAAGAGCAGCATAGTTTCTGTATTCGTATAAATGTAATATCTCAAGTTTTAGACTGAGCCTCATAGCCTGTACATACCTGATAAAACAAATCAGGAAATAAATAGTTTATTATTTTAATAGTATCAGTTTAAAAGCGATTCAAGTACTGGCATAAATGTATTCAAACCAACACAAGGGTATTATAAAATGCATGGTCTGACATCACTACCACATCATCGCAATCCCCCAAATTCTATGCATGTACTATGTTTCGTTATTTGCCTATGACTGGACATGACCTCTAAGCTCCTCTCCACACACAACAAAACTCTGAGGATTAAAGTATAACTAAAGGAAAAAAAATATTTTTTTGTATTGGATAGAGTGGAGAGGGATTAGAACCCCTGTCAGTTTTCATTGCTGTCTGTGCTCCCGTTAAAGAGGAAGTAAACACTGATGGGTTTTACTTCCTCTTTGTTCCCCTGCAAAGTAAAAGCATAATGGGCTAGTATGCATCGCATACTAGCCCATTATGTGGCACTTACCTGCAAACAAAGCCTGCGCTGTTCCCGCTGGTGGCCGCGTCCATTTTTGCCCCTCTTCCTTCCGGGGTCGCGGACTCCAGCTCTGTGACTGGCCGGAGCCACATGACGTCACTGATGGAAGCTGTCAGTCACGGCACTTGCAAGTGGAGAAACGGCACGGAATGCCACGGGTAACCTGATCCTGCCATCAACAGAGTGTTGCCAGACAATAGCTTTCTATAGAGGCTGGTGTGAATAATCAAACCGTCGCCACAAAGATGAACATCCAAGAAACGAATCCTGCTTCTATTACACTGTCCTGTAAAATTTAAATTTTTATCGATATTATTGAGGTGAAAATGTTCAAGAGCACCTAAACAAATATCAGCAATGAATATCAGGTCATCTATATAGTGGCGGTACATTCTAATGTGGGATCTAAAGGGGTTGCCCACTCCATATATGTGATGGCGCTCCCACCATCCCATATAAAAATGTTGCAAGCGAGGGAGAAAATTTAGCCCCCATCGCTGCTCCACATTTTTGCAGGAACCACTCCCCATTAAAAACAAAAAAGTTATGTGTCAATAAATATTGGAGATTATCCAGGACAAACAATCGGTGCTCCACAATCAAATTGGTGTCGTGTTCCAAATAGAAACTGATTGCCTCGATAGCCAAATCATGGGGGATACTCGAGTAAAGACTCAAAACATTGCAGGTGATCCCCATGGAATCTCTGTCCCATCTTGTGTCATCAACGATGCTAAGGAGGTGATTGGTGTCTTTGAGAAAACTGGGAAGTTTACCAACCAAGGGCTGTAAACACATTGTCTATCCATTGGCCCAGTCTCTCATTCAAAGAATCGATACCTGAAATAATTGGTCTCCCATATAAAGGATCTAATACTTTATGGGTCCTGGGGAGATAGTGGAAAATAGGTGCTATGGGGTATTCTGGAACTAAGCTTGTAGCAAATTTTTATCAAAAACTCCAGGGCTAACCCCTTTTTTTACCAGACAGGTTAACATTTTTCATTTTTTTACTAATGTCGCCCGACATTTTAATCAATACCATGATGGGGGCACTTCTGTGGTGGGGGTCCAAGTTATTGAAAAGATTGTTACACCCAAGAGAGGGGAGATGTCTTCAGGCTTCTTTGTAAAAGGGAGTTTTTTTGGATTTTTCAATTCAAAACACGTATACCTTACGGGTTAAATTTTGAACACACTTTTATGAGTAGATGCTTTTCAATTTTATTAGTATTATGTATTCATTTACTTTTGTCCCCTTTGTAATATGAACTGCTTCTCTCATCACCAGCTATAATGACTTCCCTCCCATAGCTCTATATATTTTGTAATTTGCCCTTATGCCTCTAGGTGGCCTCTTTACCCCTTTTTGATCAATTTGATTGACTTTTTTTAATCTCATTTGATGATTTTTTGATTTTGACTTTAAAGAGCGACTTGTGGGGCTATACTCTTCCCAAGATACGAGATTGGCCTGTCTGTCAGTGTTTGGACACCACACTTACCATTTACATCTAATGTTCCCTCTCTCTTGTTCTTGCGTCCTCTCTGTTACACTAACAGTTTAGTTGGCAACATCGTATTTCTTGTCATCATTGGGCAGGCTTTTGCTACTTTTTTTTATTTTTATCTTATGATGAGGTCATTTATATTTATGTAGTAAAATACATGTATTTGCACAATACCATATATACTCAGTTGCAATGTGATGAGAGAGAGATTTTTTGCCTCTCACTTGAACATAGGCTCTTTTTACAATATGGCAATTTTCATATATATTTTTGTTTATTTGGATATATGTATTTATATATGTATATATGTTATGTCCATATAGCTTCCATAGTCCGTTTGTCTCTGTCATCATTGTTTTTATCTGTCTGTGTTTTATACTGATAATTTTTTTAATCTCATAGATATAGGTGACACCGCTGATGTTTCTTCCTTTTTTATTTTTATCATTTATTTTTTATGTCTTTTTTTCTAATGGGGTTTTTTTAAGTTTATTTCCCTAGTTTCTAGACTATGAAATGCTTTTTGTATGTGATTGTTCATGTATGTATTATTTGTATGTAATTGTTCATGTATGTCAGCTGCCTCTTCTACATGGGTTGTTTTGGGTGTGCTTTGATTTGGGTGCACACTATAAGTAACCGAAGTTGAAGCTATACCAATGTTGTGAACAAGCACGGTATATCCGCGTGAAACATTAACCTTGGTCCTGTATTATCTGTCTGGCATGATTTCTGTCAAGCAAACTTCTCGTTCCAGTATGTGGCCACTTTCTTTCTTCTACACGCCTCTTTATCAGTGCCCAGTAGTGCAGCTTATCAGTGTCCATCAGTGCCACCTCATCAGTGCACATCAGTGCCGCCTCATCAGTGCCCATCATTGCAGCCTCATTAGTGCCCATTAGTGCAGCCTCATTAGTGCCCATTAGTGCCCATCATTGCAGCCTCATTAGTGCCCATCAGTGCAACCTCATGAGTGCCCATCAGTGCCACCTCATCAGCGCACATGAGTGCCCAGTAGTGCAGCTTATCAGTGTCCATCAGTCCTGCCTCATCAAGGCAGCCTCATCAGTGCACATCAGTGCCGCCTCATCAGTGCCCATCATTGCAGCCTCATCAGTGCTCATTAGTGCAGCCTCATTAGTGCCCATCAGTGCCCATCATTGCAGCCTCATTAGTGCCCATCAGTGCAGCCTCATTAGTGCCCATCAGTGCCCATCATTGCAGCCTCATCAGTGCCCATCAGTGCAACCTATCAGTACCCATGAGTGCCACCTGATGAGCGCACATCAGTGAAGAAGAAAAATTGCTTATTTGCTAAATTTTATAACAGAAACTAAGAAAAAACGTTTGGGGATTTTTTCAATTTTTTTTTGTTTGTTTAGCAAAAAATAAAGAACCCAGTGGTGAAAAAATACCACCAAAAGAAAGCTCCATCTGTCTCAAAAAATGATAAATATTTAATTTGGGTACAGTGTTGCATGACCATGCAATTGTCATTCAAAGTGTGACAGCTGGAAATTGGCCCGGGCTTTCCCAGCTTTATTTTGCACGGTACCATCTATTGCAGTCATTACAAGCACCCAGTTACTACACAGGTCAAACATTGTTTCATTGTCCACCTACAGACCTATCAAACAGGGTAACATTACATCTGCCACAAGGTACCTGACAGTAACGATTGCTGGGAATACTGTACTCCTAAACCACGGATGTGCACTTTCAGGAGTGCTTGACATTGCTGTAATTTCAGGTCTAGCTTGTTTCTCTTCCCTTTCATCCCTGAACCTATTGTGGTTCTTCATCAGTCAAAGGACATTACACCTGAGTCCCATTCAGTTTCAGGAGCACCTGTAGTGGCTGCTGTGTGAATGAATTCTGCAAAGTTTTTGTCAGGCTTTATTCATAAAAACATTATAACAACAATTTTGGTATAATGTATTTTGATTATATTTAATGTGCGAATCGAAAGAGTTTTTCTCAATCTTAACATAAAGACCCTTTTCAAATTTTCAGCTGCTGTGAAAGGATTTAACCCTTTCGCTGCCATTAATACTGTATATGTCTAACCTCCACTACAGTCAGCTACAGCATTCTTCGTCTTTCCCTTCGGTGCTCCTTCAGCACAGAGTTGTAACTGGAACCTTCAAGGCCCCAGTGTAAGAAACCATAAAGAGCCCTCGTACCCCCAGCCGGGGGCTCTTGGTGGAACATCAGAGCCTGGTCGCCTGTGCGACCTTTGCCACCCTGGTAGTTCTGCCACTGGTGTCAGTAGTTGTTTATTTTATTTTTTAAAATTTTTTTCACAATTTTATTCTTTATTATTCTTTCACAGTTTTTTTTAGGAGCCCCACTGGGGGGCTTTGGTGAAATATCAGGGCTTTAAACAGACCTCTGACATCTCACCTGTGCAGCCTCAGCTGCACAGAATGAATAGACAAGAACTCTGTACAGAGCTTCCTGTTCATTCACCAACTAAAGCATAGTAAACACAGTTTACTATGCCTCAGTTGTGAATGAACAGAGTCAGTGATCAGTACAAATCACTGATTCTATTCATTAAGACAAGGAAAGGGCCAGTAAATGACACATTTACCAGCCCCTTCCCTGCTCTCCATCCTGACACATCCCCCTCAGCAGTCGGCGGTAGAGGGGAGGGGGAAGCTAGCAGAGCTGCAGGGAGGACGAGGGAGGCCAGAAGAGCACACAATGGGACAGGAGAGCACACAGCAGGGCAGGATAGCACAGGAGAGCACACAGAGGGGCAGAAAAGCACAGGAGAGCACACAGTGGGGCAGGAAAGCACAGGAGAGCACACAGAGGGGCAGGAAAGCACAGGAGAGCACACAGAGGGGCAGGAAAGCACAGGAGAGCACACAGTGGGGCAGGAAAGCACAGGAGAGCACACAGAAGGGCAGGTAAGAACAGGAGAGCATACAGAGGGGCAGGTAAGAACAGGAGAGCATATAGAGGGGCAGGAAAGAACAGGAGAGCATACAGAGGGGCAGGAAAGCACAGGAGAGCACACAGAGGGGCAGGAAAGCACATGAGAGCACACAGAGGGGCAGGGAAGTACAGGAGAGCATACAGTGGGGGCATGGAAGCACAGGAGAGCACACAGCAGGGCAGGAAAGCACAGGAGATCAGAGGGGCAGGATAGCATACAGAGGGGCAGGAAAGAACAGGAGAGCACACAGAGGGACAGGAAAGCACAGGAGAGCATACAGCGGGACAGGAGAGCACACAGAGGGGCAGGTAAGAACAGGAGAGCATACAGAGGGGCAGGATAGCACACAGAGGGGCAGGTAAGAACAGGAGAGCATACAGAGGGGCAGGAAAGAACAGGAGAGCATACAGAGGGGCAGGATAGCACACAGGGAGGCAGGAAAGCACAGGGGAGCACACAGAGGGGCAGGAAAGCACAGAAGAGCACACAGAGGGGCAGGAAAGCACAGGAGAGCACACAGAGGGGCAAGAGAGCACAGGAGAGCACACAACAGGGCAGGAAAGCACAGGAGAGCACACAGAGGGGCAGGGGAGCACAGGAGAGCACACAGCAGGGCAGGAAAGCACAGGAGAGCACACAGAGGGGCAGGAAAGCACAGGAGAGCACACAGAGGGGCAGGAAAGCACAGGAGAACATACAGCGGGACAGGAAAGCACAGGAGAGCATACAGTGGGACAGGAAAGCACAGGAGAGCATACAGAGGGGCAGGAAAGCACAGGAGAGCATACAGAGGGACAGGAGAGCACACATAGGGTCAGGAAAGCACAGGAGAGCACACAGAGGGGCAGGACAGCACAGAAGAACATACAGCGGGCAGAAAAGCACAGGAGAGCACACAGAGGGGCAGGAAAGCACATGAGAGCACACAGAGGGGCAGGGAAGTACAGGAGAGCATACAGTGGGGGCATGGAAGCACAGGAGAGCACACAGCAGGGCAGGAAAGCACAGGAGATCAGAGGGGCAGGATAGCATACAGAGGGGCAGGAAAGAACAGGAGAGCACACAGAGGGACAGGAAAGCACAGGAGAGCATACAGCGGGACAGGAGAGCACACAGAGGGGCAGGTAAGAACAGGAGAGCATACAGAGGGGCAGGATAGCACACAGAGGGGCAGGTAAGAACAGGAGAGCATACAGAGGGGCAGGAAAGAACAGGAGAGCATACAGAGGGGCAGGATAGCACACAGGGAGGCAGGAAAGCACAGGGGAGCACACAGAGGGGCAGGAAAGCACAGGAGAGCACACAGAGGGGCAGGAAAGCACAGGAGAGCACACAGAGGGGCAAGAGAGCACAGGAGAGCACACAACAGGGCAGGAAAGCACAGGAGAGCACACAGAGGGGCAGGGAAGCACAGGAGAGCACACAGCAGGGCAGGAAAGCACAGGAGAGCACACAGAGGGGCAGGAAAGCACAGGAGAGCACACAGAGGGGCAGGAAAGCACAGGAGAGCATACAGCGGGACAGGAAAGCACAGGAGAGCATACAGTGGGACAGGAAAGCACAGGAGAGCATACAGAGGGGCAGGAAAGCACAGGAGAGCATACAGAGGGACAGGAGAGCACACATAGGGTCAGGAAAGCACAGGAGAGCACACAGAGGGGCAGGACAGCACAGAAGAACATACAGCGGGCAGAAAAGCACAGGAGAGCACACAGAGGGGCAGGAAAGCACAGAAGAACATACAGCGGGCAGGAAAGCACAGAAGAGCATACAGAGGGGCAGGAGAGCACACAGAGCGTCAGGAAAGCAGGAGAGCACACAGAGGGCCAGGAAAGCACAGGAGAGCACACAGAGGGGCAGGAAAGCACAGGAGAGCACACAGAGGGGCAAGAGAGCACAGGAGAGCACACAAAGGGGCAGGAAAGCACAGGAGAGCACACAGAGGGGCAGGAAAGCACAGGAGAGCATACAGTGGGGTGGAAAAGCACAGGAGAGGACACAGTGGGGCAGGAAAGAACAGAAGAGCACACAGCGGGGCAGGAAAGCACAGGAGAGCACACAGCAGGGCAGGAAAGCACAGGAGAGCACACAGAGGGGCGGGAAAGCACAGGAGAGCACACAGCAGGGCAGGAAAGCACAGGAGAGCACACAGTGGGGCAGGAAAAAACAGAAGAGCACACAGAGGGGCAGGAAAGCACAGGAGAGCACACAGCAGGGCGGGAAAGCACAGGAGAGCACACAACAGGGCAGGAAAGCAGAGGAGAGCACACAGAGGGGCAGGAAAGCACAGGAGAGCATACAGCGGGGCAGGAAAGCACAGGAGAGCATACAGCGGGACAGGAAAGCACAGGAGAGCATACAGTGGGACAGGAAAGCACAGGAGAGCACACAGAGGGGCAGGAAAGCACAGGAGAGCACACAGAGGGGCAGGAAAGCACAAGAGAGCACACAGAGGGGCAGGACAGCACAGAAGAACATACAGCGGGCAGGAAAGCACAGGAGAGCACACAGAGGGGCAGGAAAGCACAGAAGAACATACAGCGGGCAGGAAAGCACAGAAGAGCATACAGAGGGGCCGGAAAGCACAGAAGAGCATACAGAGGGGCAGGATAGCACACAAAGGGGCAGGAAAGCACAGGAGAACACAAAGAGGGGCAGGAAAGAACAGGAGAGCACACAGAGGGGCAGGAAAGCACATGTGAGCACACAGAGGGGCGTAATAGCACAGGAGAGCACACAGTGGGGCAGGAAAGAACAGGAGAGCATACAGAGGGGCAGGAGAACACACAGAGGGGCAGGAAAGAACAGAAGAGCACACAGAGGGTCAGGAAAGCACAGGAGAGCACACAGCAGGGCAGGAAAGCACAGGAGAGCACACAGAGGGTGGGAAAGCACAGGAGATCACACAGTAGGGCAGGAAAGCACAGGAGAGCACGCAGAGGGGCAGGAAAGCACAGGAGAGCACACAGAGGGGCAGGAAAGCACAGGAGAGCACACAGAGGGGCAGGAAAGCACAGGAGAGCACACAGAGGGGCAGCAGAGCACACAGAGGGGCAGCAGGACCTGGATAGGAGGGGAGGCAGGGGTGGCATGTAGAGCATGCTTTCAGCAGCTGCAGGAGGGGATTGGTTTCTCTACATGGTGCCCTTGCCGCTCATCCTATCCAGGTGTATAGGAGTGCCGCACAGGGTTGCAACCCCTGCAACCCCAGTTACGCTCCTAGTTCAGCATTATTACAAATAATGCATGTTGCAATGCAATGTTATTCCTGCATTGTACGTACTGGAGGCCGGCCCTGCTCAGAGGAGGCTGTGAGCAGGAAAGACTCTGCTGGAGCAAGGAATATAGTAGTCCTGCATCCCTAGTCTGAAGGAGCAGTTAACACTTGCAATGGGCCTCATTGCTAGGACACCAGTGGCAAAAAGCGCCCTGAGGCGATTCAGTTCGCATAGGTTGCGCTATACAAGTCATTCATTCATTCATTCATTCATTCATAAATGTTATCTAATTCCTAGAGGAGGTGTTTTGTAGTTCACAAGGAGATAACAAGAAGGGCCGACAGCACAGCCTGGGATTTCAGCTTAGCAGAGGCAGAGTTATCTGTCAATTATTCCTGCCTTTGGCTCCATTTGCATGAGTGATTACTAGGGATGAGCCGAACACCCCCGGGTTCGCTTCGCACCAGAACCTTCGAACCGACCGAAAGTTCGCGCGAATTTTCGAACCCTTTACGTTATAATGGACGCGAACGTTCGAAATCAAAAGTGCTAATTACAACGGCCAATATGCATGTTAATGTCAATAAAACAGGTTTGGGGACCCGGGTCATGCCCCAGGGGACATATATCAATGCAAAAAGAACTTTTAAAAACTAACGTTTTTTCGGGAGCAGTCATTTTAATGATGCATAAAGTGAAAAAAAAAAATTGAAATTTTCCTTTAAATATGGTACCTGGGGGGTGTCTAAAGTATGCCTGTGAAGTGGCATGTGTTTCCCGTGTTTAGAACTGTCCTTGCACAAAATGACATTTTTACAGGAAAAAAATAAGCCATTTAAAACCACTTGCGGCTTTAGGTTTGTTCTTAAGTAGAATCTGAACAGGTACATTATGAAGTGTAGCTCCATCCCAAAAAAATCAATTTTTAAGCTTTTTGGAGAACATAGGGAGGGGTTATCACCCCTGTAACATTTGCTGTCTTTGCACATCTGTTCAGAACATGTCACCTCACTTTCCGTCCCAATGACAAATGTTTTTGGAAAAAGTGGGGTTTTAATTGAAACAAGGATTGGTGATAAAGTATCAGTAGAGAGGAGATACCTTTTTCCCAAATTAAATCTAACAGGATAGAATTTCCCTTCCTAGGGGTAGATTTCCTCTCACTTCCTGTTTTCTGGAAGTAGTTGTTTGAAAGTAGGGGCCTGGCGTATATACTCTGCAGAAATTTGCCCTATTAGATGTTGGTGTAGCCACAAGACTGGTGGGCACAGGAATGGGCCCTGCTGTGAGTTAATAGATCAAGATTTGTAATTGCATGCACCTGTTGAACAGGGCAGAAAAATTGGGGGTGGTGGTGGTGGTGGACGGTGTTGCCACAAGACTGTAAGCTCTCACAGTTACTCTTGGTGGGCGCAGGAATGGGCCCTACTGTGAGTTATTAGATCAAGATTTGTAATTGCAAGCACCTGATGAACAGGGCAGAAAAATTGGGCCTTTGGCGGTGGTGGTGGACGGTGTTGCCACAAGACTGTAAGCTCTCACAGTTACTCTTGGTGGGCGCAAGAATGGGCCCTGCTGTGAGTTATTAGATCAAGATTTGTAATTGCAAGCACCTGATGAACAGGGCAGAAAAATTGGGCCTTTGGCGGTGGTGGACGGTGTTGCCACAAGACTGTAAGCTCTCACAGTTACTCTTGGTGGGCGCAAGAATGGGCCCTGCTGTGAGTTATTAGATCAAGATTTGTAATTGCAAGCACCTGATGAACAGGGCAGAAAAATTGGGCCTTTGGCGGTGGTGGTGGACGGTGTTGCCACAAGACTGTAGGCCCTCATAGTTACTCTTGGTGGGCGCAGGAATGGGCCCTGCTGTGAACTATTAGATCAAGATTTGTAATTACCCGCCCCTGTTAAACAGGGGCTGAAAAATTGTGCCTTAGGCACTGGTGCTGGTGCCACAACACTGCAACCCCTCACAGATACTGTACTTGGAGCACAGCAGTCACACGTGTTGCAAAGCATTTTTTTAAAAAATTGTAATTACCCCCCCTGTTAAACAGGGGCTGAAAAATTGTGCCTTAGGCACTGGTGCTGGTGCCACAACACTGCAACCCCTCACAGATACTGTACTTGGAGCACAGCAGTCACACGTGTTGCAAAGCATTTTTTTTAAAAATTGTAATTACCCGCCCCTGTTAAACAGGGGCTGAAAAATTGTGCCTTAGGCACTGGTGCTGGTGCCACAACACTGCAACCCCTCACAGATACTGTACTTGGAGCACAGCAGTCACACGTGTTGCAAAGCATTTTTTTAAAAAATTGTAATTACCCGCCCCTGTTAAACAGGGGCTGAAAAATTGTGCCTTAGGCACTGGTGCTGGTGCCACAACACTGCAACCCCTCACAGATACTGTACTTGGAGCACAGCAGTCACACGTGTTGCGAAGCATTTTTTTTAAAAATTGTAATTACCCGCCCCTGTTAAACAGGGGCTGAAAAATTGTGCCTTAGGCACTGGTGCTGGTGCCACAACACTGCAACCCCTCACAGATACTGTACTTGGAGCACAGCAGTCACACGTGTTGCGAAGCATTTTTTAAAAAATTTTAATTACCCGCCCCTGTTAAACAGGGGCTGAAAAATTGTGCCTTAGGCACTGGTGTGGTGGCATGGATCATTGAGGAGGAGGAAGAGGATAGTCAGTGAACATAAGAGGACAGTCACTCAGCATCAGCATAGGCAGTCTTGAAGGGATGTGATATTAAAAATTATTCGGTTATATCCGCCTCAGGTGCCTGGTAGCTGGTGGTGATCCAAGACTGATTCATTTTGATGAAGGTCAGTCGATCAACCGAGGCGGTGGACAGGCGCACCCTATGATCGGTGACAAATCCTCCAGCAGCACTGAATGTGCGTTCGGAAAGAACGCTGGAGGCAGGACAGGCCAGTAGCTCAATTGCATACTGTGCAAGCTCTGGCCAGTGATCCATCCTCAGGACCCAGTAAGCCAGAGGATTTTCGGTGGGAAAGGTGTCCAAGTCTGACCTTGCCCCAAGGTATTCCTGCACCATGTATATCAGACGCTGGCGATGGTTGCTGGAACCGATCATACCTTGGGGCTGCGGACTAAAAAATTGTCTGAACGCATCGGTCAGACGTCCACCTTCCCCACCGCTCCTTCTGCTACTGACCGAAGCCTCAGCAACTCGTCGACCAGGAGTTTGTAGCCTCCCAGTTTCTGGGAACGCGTTGCACAGACCTTTCTGCAAGGCCTCCCTGAGATGTCTCATCCTCTGCTCCCTCTGCGACGGCAAGATAAGGTCCGCAACCTTACCCTTGTACCGCGGATCAAGGAGAGTGGCCAGCCAGTAATGGTCCCTCTCCTTGATCCGAAGAACACGAGGATCCTTCCGCAGGCTTTGCAGGATCAGGGAGGCCATGCAGCGTAGGTTAGCTGAGGCATTCGGTCCGGAGTCTTCTGGGTCACTGAGGATGACATGATCGCCAGCCACCTCCTCCTAGCCACGTACAAGTCCACTGGTTTGTTGGGACTGTACATCATCCCTAAAAGACTGCTGCTGCTGATGCTGAGTGCCAGGCTCCACCTCCATGCTCACACAATCCTCCTCCTCCTCCTCCTCCTCCTCATCCTCTTCCTGTGTGATGGGTGGGACAGGAGGAACACTGTCCGGATAAAGGGGGCCTTGAGAGGCAAGGAAGTCCTCCTCTTCCTGCCTCTGTTCTGCCTCAAGTGCCCTGTCCATTATCCCACGCAGCGTATGCTCCAACAGGTGGACAAGAGGGACAGTGTCACTGATGCATGCACTGTCACTGCTCACCATCCTCGTGGCCTCCTCAAATGGTGAGAGGACAGTGCATGCATCCCTGATCATGCTCCACTGACGTGGGGAAAAAAAACCAAGCTCCCCTGACCCTGTCCTGGTGCCATAGTCGCAAAGGTACTCATTGATGGCCCTCTGCTGCGTGTGCAGTCGCTGCAGCATGGCCAACGTTGAGTTCCACCTGGTGGGCATGTCACATATTAGGCGGTTCTTGGGCAGGTTCAGCTCCTTTTGCAGCTCAGTCAGCCGAGCACTGGCATTATAAGATCGGCGGAAATGCACACAGACTTTCCTGGCCTGCCTCAGGACATCCTGTAAGCCTGGGAACCTGCCCAAGAACCGCTGCACCACCAGGTTGAGGACGTGAGCCATGCAGGGCACATGGGTGAGCTGCCCCTGTCGCAGGGCGGAGAGGAGGTTGGTGCCATTGTCAGAAACGACCATTCCTGGCTTAAGCTGACGTGGCATCAACCACCTCTCGGCCTGCCCCTGCAGAGCTGCCAGAACCTCTGGCCAGTGTGGCTCCTGTCCCCCAAACACACCAGCGCAAGCACGGCATGGCATCTTTTTGCCTGCGTACTTGCGTAGCCCCTTGTACGCCTACGGAGCACCGCTGGTTCCAAGGACAGAGCACTGGAGGAAGAAGAAGAGGAGGGGGTGGAGGAGAGAGGTGTGTCACAACCAGTAGCAGTAGTAGCGTTTTGGAGGCGTGGTGGCGGAACAACCTCCAACACTACTGCACCTTGTCCTGCATCCCTCCCAGCTGCCAATAGAGTGACCCAATGGGCCGTGAAAGAAAGGTACCGTCCCTGTCCATGCCTGCTGGACCATGAGTCAGCGGTAATATGCACCTTACCGCTGACCGCCCTGTCCAGCGAGGCATGGACATTGCCCTCCACATGCCGGTAGAGAGACGGAATCGCCTTCCGTGAGAAAAAGTGGCGTTTGGGAACCTGCCACTGAGGAACCGCACATTGAACAAACTCACGGAAGGGGGCCGAGTCTACCAACTGAAAAGGCAGCAGTTGAAGTGCTAGCAATTTAGCCAGGCTAGCATTCAACCGCTGGGCATGTGGATGGCTGGGAGTGTACTTCTTTCTACGGTCCAGCAGCTGGGGCAGGGAAATTTGCCTGCTGCAATCGGACGTCGGTGTACTGCAAGTACTTGGTTGTGACACACCTAATTCTACACCTTCAGTCCTCTCAGAGCAGCTTTCAGAGAGGACTGAAGGTGTAGTGGGGATGGAGATCCCAGCTGAGGAGGAGCAAGGAGAGGTCCGCTTAGTTCTTTGGTGTGGGTCTTTTATGTGTGCCTGCCAACGAGCTGCATGGCAGGTCGCCATATGTCTGGTCATGCTTGTGGTGCCCAAGCGGCTGATGTTTTGGCCACGCGAGATACGCTTGAGACAAATATTGCAAATAGCAGTGGTGCGATCTGCTGCACTCGTCTCAAAAAAGGCCCACACCAAAGAACTTTTCTGATAACGTGCAGAGGCAGCGCCCTGCACAGGCGGAGCTCTGCGGTGTTGTACAGTTGCTGTGCTGGCCTCTACCTGGCCTCCAGGGGGCACCCTGCCTCGTTGGACATGTGACGCCGCATCCTCCTCCTCCTCGTCCTCCTCCTCATCCTCTCTCCCTTCAGGCACCCACGTGGAGTCAGTGACCTCATCATCCCTCCCTCTTCACCACTAGAGCAAACCTGGCAGTAAGCTGCAGCTGGTGGAACAGTACTGCCAGATTCCTCAAGCTGGGTATCATCATCCGAGCCTTCGAATCGTTGGGCATCCTCCTGGAGCATGTACCCAACACTGTGCTCAAAGAGTTCGGGGGACTCCTCAGGAGGACATGGTGGGTCTAGGGAAGGGGTGGCTGATGATGCTCTGCCAGTACCCTGAGCCTGGGTGAGAGAGGATGAGGAGGATGAGGAGGGCTTGGTCATCCATTCTACCAAGCCTTCAGCATGATGCGGCTCCACATGTCCAGCTGCCGAAAACAAAGACGCGCGTGTCCCATGGCCACGTGCTGATGACGATGCACGACCACGTCCACGTCCACGGCCACGTCCACTAGAAACAGAGCCTGCCTGCCCTGTGTTCTTGGCTCTGCACGCTCTGCCTCCCCTTGGCGGTCTTCCAGCCATTGTAGTCGGTAGTCCTGTGGGTGCTGCTGAGAAGAATATATAGGAGCTCTGTGTGATGCCACTAACACACTAGAAGTCCTGTGGGTGCTGCAGAGAAGAAAATATAGCTCTGTGTGATGCCACTAACACACTAGAAGAAAATATAGGAGCTCTGTGATGCCACTAACACACTAGAAGTCCTGTGGGTGCTGCTGAGAAGAAAATATAGGAGCTCTGTGTGATGCCACTAACACACTAGAAGTCCTGTGGGTGCTGCTGAGAAGAAAATATAGGAGCTCTGTGTGATGCCACTAACACACTAGAAGTCCTGTGGGTGCTTCTGAGAAGAAAATATAGGAGCTCTGTGTGATGCCACTAACACACTAGAAGTCCTGTGGGTGCTGCTGAGAAGAAAATATAGGAGCTCTGTGTGATGCCACTAACACACTAGAAGTCCTATGGGTGCTTCTGTAAAGAAAATAGAGGAGCTCTGTGTGATGCCACTAACACACTAGAAGTCCTGTGGGTGCTTCTGAGAAGAAAATATAGGAGCTCTGTGTGATGCCACTAACACACTAGAAGTCCTGGGTGCTGCTGAGAAGAAAATAGAGGAGCTGTGTGATGCCACTAACACACTAGAAGTCCTGTAGGTGCTTCTGGGAAGAAAATAGAGGTCTGTGTGATGGGACTACACACTTCAAGTCCTATAGGTGCTTCTGGGAAGAAAATATAGGATCTCTGTGTGATGCCACTAACACACTTCAAGTCCTATAGTGCTTCTGGGAAGAAAATATAGGTCTATGTGATGGGACTAACACACTTCAAGTCCTAAGGTGCTTCTGGGAACAAAATATAGGATCTCTGTGTGATGGGACTAACACACTTCAAGTCCTATGGGTGCTTCTGGGAAGAAAATATAGGATCTCTATGTGATGGGACTAACACACTTCAAGTCCTATAGGTGCTTCTGGGAACAAAATATATCTCTGTGTGATGGGACTAACACACTAATATAGGTGCTTCTGGGAACAAAATATGTGATCTCTGTGTGATGGGACTAACACACTTCAAGTCCTATGGGTGCCTCTGGGAAGAAAATATAGGTCTGTGTGATGGGACTAACACACTTCAAGTCCTATAGGTGCTTCTGGGAACAAAATATAGGATCTCTGTGTGATGGGACTAACACACTTCAAGTCCTATAGGTGCTTCTGGGAACAAAATATATGATCTCTGTGTGATGGGACTAACACACTTCAAGTCCTATAGGTGCCTCTGGGAAGAAAATATAGGTCTGTGTGATGGGACTAACACACTTCAAGTCCTATAGGATGCTTCTGGGAACAAAATATATGATCTCTGTGTGATTGGACTAACACACTTCAAGTCCTATAGGAACAAAATATATGATCTCTGTGATGGGACTAACACACTTCAAGTCCTATAGGTGCTTCTGGGATCAAAATATATGATCTCTGTGTGATGGGATAACACACTTCAAGTCCTAAGTGTGGGACTAACACACTTCAAGTCCTATAGGTGCTTCTGGGAACAAAATATATGATCTCATGGGACTAACACACTTCAAGTCCTATAGGATCTTCTGGGAACAAAATATATGATCTCTGTGTGATGGGACTAACACACTTCAAGTCCTATAGGTGCTTCTGGGAACAAAAATATATGATCTCTGTGTGATTGGACTAACACACTTCAAGTCCTATAGGAACAAAATATAGGATCTCTGTGTTGGGACTAACACACTTCAAGTCCTATAGTCCTATATGATCTCTGTGTGATGGACTAACACACTTCAAGTCCTATAGGTGCTTCTGGGAACAATATATATCTGTGTGATGGGACTAACACACTTCAAGTCATAGGTGCTTCTGGGAAGAAAATATATGTCTGTGTGATGGGACTAACACACTTCAAGACCTATAGGTGCTTCTGGGAACAAAATATAGGATCTCTGTGTGATGGGACTAACACACTTCAAGTCCTATAGGTGCTTCTGGGAACAAAATATATGATCTCTGTGTGATGGGGACTAACACACTTCAAGTCCTATAGGTGCTTCTGGGAACAAAATATAGGAGCTCTGCCTCCTGCCACGAACACACTACAAGTCCTGTGGGTGAGGCCACGAACACACTACAAGTCCTATAGGTGCTTAAAATGATCAGCTTTTATTATATGATCTCTGTGTGATGGGACTAACACACTGCAAAAGCTTTATCCCATGAGGAAAAAAAAAAATAGGAGCTCTGCCTGCCTGCCAGGAACACACTACAAGTTAGCGTGTACTAAAGCCCCTGAGCTGTAATTGGCTACAGGCGTCCTGCCTGCCAGGAACACACTACAAGTCCTATAGGTGCTTCTGGGAACAAAATATAGGAGCTCTGGCTGCCTGCCACGAACCCACTACAAGTCCTATAGGTGCTTCTGGGATTAAAAAGCCCCTCTTTCTAAATCAGATGGGTTGTGAGCTGGAATTTGGCTTCAATTTGTGATGATAATGTTTAATTTATTTACTTTTTCCTTTTTGTTTTGTTATTTTTATTGTTATGTTTTGTGTTTCTGTGTTAGTTATGTGTAAAGACATTTACAGGAATTATGCTAGAATAATTAATTGACTCTACATTTGAGCAACTATGTAAAATGTCTAAAACTGTCTTAGTTTGTACAATTAATTTACAATAAAATAAGATTGAAGTAAATAGCCGTGGCTGTTGCCAGCCTGTCATTGCATCGGTGGCTGCAGCTATCTGCAAACATCTAACAATTTCAGCTGCATTCATTCGCAGATTCCTGCTGCTAGAAACCTCATCTTGTTTAATCTCATGCAATTGAAGCCTTAAAGCAGTGTTAAACCCAAAAGCAAACATTTATTATATTTCAACTTACTAATCCTTAGATGTGATGTCTGCATTAGTTCTTTTTGTTAGGCTTTTTTTCTTCTATTTTCATCTAGTGATCAAGCCAGTAAGTCTGTCAGTTTTTCACAAGGTGAAAACAGAGGGGTAAAGCCAGGGGTCAAGTCCTGGGGAAAAAAAAAATGTGTGGAACTGCTGTGCCTCCTGTTCTCATTCCTCCAGTGCTGTGTCTCAATAATACTGGAGGTGGGTTACTGGCCAGATTACCAGGTGAAAACAGAGGGGTAAAGCCAGGGGTCAAGTCCTGGGGAAAAAAGTGTGGGAACTCCCACCAAGATCCACTCGCCCACCAACAAAAAAAAAATGAAGAAGGGGGCCGGCAGGGAGGAGCGCATCACGAGAGGTCTGACTAAATACAATCTCTTAGCAGCAGGGACCTGATCTACCTGTCAGCTAGCTGTGATTGACAGGTAGATCAAAGCGTAAGCTGTCATGGGGCCCTCTACTGGCAATGCCTGAATGGTCAGGTGTGCGGCACTTACTATTGCGAGCTGTGTCGGCAGCTGCTGGTGTAGCACCTGCCACACAGCTCGCATACTTCAAAGTCTTGCAGGACACGGCTGCTAACGGGAACTGAGTTCCTGTTGTGGAAAAAGTACAGGAACTCCGTTCCCATGCGTTCCCGCAGGACTTGAGCCCTGGGTAAAGCCAAAGAAAAGAAAACTAATGCAGCCACCACATCTAATGATTGGTAAGCTGCAATATAATATATTTTTGGTTTTGGGTTGAATACTGCTTTAATAGGCTTACTCTAGAGCAGTTTTGAATGAGTTCAGGAATAGACAGAGTGGGAAGGAAATTGATGAAGTCATAAATTTAGCCACATACAGGATGTGACTGTCCCTCCCCTCACACTCACACACCCCAGCTTTAACTGCTAAGCATCACCTTCATTAGTATGATAAACTCGCTGCATGCTTTTACTGACTGTGCATTATGTTTCCGGGCAATAGGCTGCATCTTCAGAGTCATTTTATGTATATGTAAACCTAATCACTAAAATCTCCTTCAAAGCTTTAACCTGCTAATGTGAGTTCAAAAATCAGTCCAATATATAAAATAATACCTGGTAATCCTGACATGATGGTCCTTGTCATGGCCTTCCTGTTATAAGGTGAAAAAAAGTCCCTCAAAGCACACACCGGCAAAAAGAACACCAGAGCAAGTGGTAAAAGAGCCCAAATAGCTTTCAGGGTTTACACCCTAGGGCAGTGATGGCGAACTTTGGCACCCCAGATGTTTTGGAACTACATTTCCCA
Organism: Lithobates sylvaticus; assembly: GCA_028564925.1. Classification (NCBI taxonomy): domain Eukaryota; kingdom Metazoa; phylum Chordata; class Amphibia; order Anura; family Ranidae; genus Lithobates; species Lithobates sylvaticus. Next base: position 85,231,704 of record CM053029.1, on the reverse strand, counting down.
TGATGCTCATGTACTCTGCAGTGTAGTTGATCATCATGGGAAATGTAGTTCCAAAACATCTGGGGTGTCAAGGTTCGAAATTCCGACCACAAAATCCGTCGGATTTTTTCCGAAGGATTTTGTCCGACACTGGTGTTGCATACACACGGTCGGACAAAGTTGACGGAAAATCCGATCATCCTGAACGTGGTGACGTTCGTTGCGTACGACGGAACTACGTAGAGGCTAGTAGCCAATAGCTTTGGTGTTGTAATGTGATCTGAGCATGCGTGGCACTTTGTCCGTCGGAATTTGCTACACCCCTTTCGGAAAAGGTTCGATAGGACTTTGTTGTCAGAAAATTTGAGAGCAGGATCTCAAACTTTTTCCGACGGAAATTCCGACGGAAAAAAGTCCGATGGAGCCCACACACGGTCAGAATTTCCGACAACATGGTCCGATAGGACATTTTCCGTTGGAAAATCCGACCGCGTGTACGGGGCATAACACATGTAAGGGATTTTTGTCCACTGTCCGGATCTCTCACCGCCACTGCTTCCTACTATGGGGGGCGCTGATCCAGATGTGCAGGTTATTCCTCATCATCCAAACCCCTAACAATGGTGTCATTCCTCTTCTGGATCCTAAGAGGAACACATCAATAGCCAATAGAAAGTGTCCACATCACGCAGGTAGTAATGTGGACACCCAAAGAAGAACCCTGCCAGAAAAAACAGAAGAGAAGTGAAGGATTGGGACCCAAACGTCATGTAATTGCGGGGTTGGGTAAGTAAAAAGGATATTTGGAAAGTTTTTTTGCCATTCTAGCATTCACCCAGAGGGTAGTAGGACGAAGGGGTAAAAGGGGGTTTGTTTTGTGCCAAAAGTCGGACTTTAAGAATTTCAATGGAACATGAAAAGACTCAAGAAAGGTCTTTCTTCTATTAATGTATATAATACTGGACCAGGAGAGTCAGTATCTGCTATGCAAGCATTATTGGTAGTGATAACAGCTCCCTTGTGGATAGACATTGGGGTTGGTTTGCTAAAACTGGGAGTGCAAAATCTGGTGCAGCTGTGCATAGAAACCAATCAGCTCCCAGGTTTTTTTTTTGCCAAAGCGTAATTGAACAAGCTGAAGTTAGAAGCTGATTGGCTACCAAGCAGCTGCTTCCTACTACGAGGACGGTTGATGCAGATGTGCAGGTTATCCCTCACCATCCAAACCCCCAACTTCCCCTCGCAATGATGTCATTCCTCTTCTGGATCCTGAGAGAACCCCATCACTAGACAGCCAATAGAAAGTGTCCACATCACGCAGGTAGTAATGTGGACACCCAAAAAAGAACCCTGCCAGAAAAAAAACAGAAGAGAAGTGAAGGATCGGGACCCAAACGTCATGTAATTGCGGGTTGGGTAAGTAGAAAGGATATTTAGAATTTTTTTTGGCATTCTAGTATTCAGCCAGAGGGTAGTAAGAAGAAAGGGTAAGAATGGGTTTGTTTCCTGCCAAAAGTCAGGCCTTAAGATATTGAATGGAACTTGAATGGGCTCAAGAAAGGGCTTTCTTCTATTGATGTGTATACGATACTGGGCTAGGAGAGTCAGTATCTGCTATGCAAACATTATTAGCAGTGATATCAGCTTTCTTTTGGATGGACAATGGGGTTGATGTATTAAAACTGGAGAGTGCAAAATCTGGTGCAGTTTTGCATAGAAATCAGCTTCCAGGTTTTATTGTCAAAGCTTAATTGAATAAACTGAAGTTGGAAGCTGATTGGCTAACAATAACATGCAGAACTGCACAAGATTTTGCACTCTTCACTTTTTGTAATTAGTAAGTAAACATTGCTCAACATTTTTATTCAACGGTTATCCTGGTTCACACTGTTCTGGTATCACATGCATACACTCACACACACATACACATACATACATACACACATACACACATACACACACATACACTGTTCTGATATCACACGTTCTGGTGGTACACGCATCAAGAAGCTTTATGTTAAGGCAGGCAATTATTTTGTTTTTAATTGGCTGCCAATGCACCCCATTACGGAATAAACTGTGCAATAATGTGCTGCCATGTGTAGAGATATGCTGCACCAGTGTGTTGCCTAATGCCCCGTACACATGGTCAGATTTTCTGACAGAAAATGTTCGATGGGAGCTTTTTGACGGAAATTCCGACCGTGTGTAGGCTCCATCGCACATTTTCCATCGGAATTTACGTCGCAGAAAATTTGAGATCTGGTTGTTTGAAATTCCGATCGTGTGTACACAATTCCGATGCACAAAGTTCCACGCATGCTCGGAATCAAGCAGAAGAGCCCCACTGGCTATTGAACTTAATTTTTCTAGGCTCGTGTTGTACGTCACCGCATTCTTGTTGTTCTGAATTTCCGACCAACTTTGTGTGACCGTGTGTATGCAAGACAAGTTTGAGCCAACATCCGTCGGAAAAAATCCATGGATTTTGTTGTCGGAAAGTCCGATCGTGTGTACGGGGCATTAGTGTGTTGGGGTGCAATCATGACATCATCAGCCCTTGGAGAATGCATTGTATTCATTAAATGGCGGTGGTGGTGAGAGACTGAATCCCTTTGATTAGTGTGCGGCGGGGTAGTCGGCACAGTACACGGAAGATTACAGCGGTCACTCCAGTATCACCGACTACTACAGTCATTATCAACTTCCCCAGTGGTCCCTCAGGTATGAAATGTGCATACTTACTTTGTGTCAAGCTGGTCCAATACAAGTATGCAAGTAACCACTTGCCAACCATATAACCTATATATATGGTGGCAAGGTGGGGCTAGGCCAGATCACATACCTAGTACATTATCTGACACTTCTGGGTGGGGGGGGGCACGAGCGCCACCGGCGATCTGGTCATGCTGTGATTAAATACAGCAGATGTCAATGGATGCCATTGGAGTGCTGGCCAATGGATTACCACCGGCACGCGGCTATCATCATGAATTTACAAAGGGCTGGGCTCTGCCTATGTAAACAAGGCAGAGCCCTGTCCTGTCAGTGGCAAAGTAATAGATTTTCTTTCCCCACAATGCAGGAAATAAAATCGATTATTTCCCCTAGTAAAAGCATCTTCTACAGTACACCAAAACAATGGCTAGGCACTTATCACTGTATTAGTGTCACTGGTTCCCAAAAAATGTCAAAAGTGCAAGTTAGTGTCAGAATGTCCACCGCAATATAGCTGCCCTGCTATAAGTCACTGATCACCACCATTATTGGTAAAAAAAAAAATGTAATCAATATAAATGAGTAAAAATTCCATCCCATAGGAAACTCAAGACCTACCTCTTCTAAGAAGGAATCAACGCAGGTCGGATCAAGCGCCTCGAGGCGATTCAGTTCGCAGTTGCAGCGCTATACAAATCATTCATTCATTCATTCATTCATTCATTCATAGTTTTTAGGCGCTATAACTTTTGCGCAAACCAGTCAATATACACTTATTGGTATTTCTTTACCAAAATTTGGAGCAAAATACATATTGGCCTAAATTTATGAAGAAATTCGATTTTTTATATTTTTGTATTGGATATGTTTTATAGCAGAAAGTACAAAATATTGTTTTTGTTATTTTTTTTTTCAAAATTTTAGGTCTTTTTTTGTTTATAGCGTAAAAAAAAAAAAAAATGCAGAGGTGATCAAATACCACCAAAAGAAAGCTCTATTTTTGGGGAAAAAAATGACAAATTTTGTTTGGGTACAGCGCAAATTGTCAGTTAACGCAGTGTCGTTTAGCAAAAAAATGGCCTGGTCATGAAGGGGGGTAAATCTTCCAGAGGTCAAGTGGTTAAGATCATCCCTGGAATTTTGCTTTAAAGTTCAACTCCAGCTAACATTGATATTTCACGTTTTCGCTGAGTTGCTTTTCTGCCCTCTTTCCCCAATGGAAGTTATTAACAACTGTCTCTCTCTGATTTAGGCTATTTTCACACTGGGGCGTTGGGTGCGCTGGCGGGAAAGCGGCGCTATATTTAGCGCTGCTTTACCGTTGTTTTAGCGGCGCATTTCGGGCGCTAGTGGGGCGGTTTTACCCCCTGCGAGCGGCCGAAAAAGGGTTAATACCGCCCGCAAAGCGCCACTCCAGCAGCGCTTTGCGGGCGGGTTCGGAGCGCTGCCCCATTGTTTTCAATGGGAGGGGGCGCTTTAGGAGCAGTAAATACACTGCTCCTACAGCGCACCAAAGATGCGGCTTGCAGGACATTTTTCAGCATCCTGCAAGCGCACCGCTCCAGTGTGAAAGCCCTCGGGCTTTCACACTGAAGACACAGCAACGGCTGTTTCAGGTCGGTTTGCAGGCGCTATTTTTAGCGCAATAGCGCCTGCAAACCGCCCCAGTGTGAAAGGGGGATTTATCTACCAATCAGGAGAAAAGGGTTCCTGAATAAAGGGTTCCTGAATATGGTTGGAGCTGCAGCTGAGGAACTCCCATCGTCTCCTGGAGGATGAGAGGGAACAACCCAGACCCATTGGGGTTGATTTACTAAAGGCAAATAGATGTGTGTAAAGAGCGCTATCACCAAATAAGTAAATAAAATAAACAAATAAAGCAAATAAATAAAAAATAATCAAGCAAACAAAAATGTGCTCATATATCAAAAAATTGTGTGTTACTTAAATTCCATGAAAAATAAAGTCAATAAAATCAATAAACTTTAAAAATTGTCTTGTGCTCATATATCAATAACAGTTGTGCAAGATTATACGAAAATAAAAAATCAATTCATGATAAATTTGTTTTGTACTCCTTAAATAGTAAAAATGTTAAATGTAATTAGTTTATAATGAATTTCCTCAAAGTGCACCCCCCTGCAATAAATAATCTTCACAGATCCACATCCAACTTGAAGAAGAAATATGAAGCAATCCCATCATCAAAGAATTCTCCACCTTCAGTGTTAAAAAAACACCATCGGGACTCTCTAAATCACTCACCAGAGATAATGGCTGATGTTATATCAGCAAAAGTGCATTTGTATATATATATCTAGCTGTCACAGTGGAACTGGAGATCTTTTCTCGAATACTCCTCCAACCCAGAAACCACCATCATATTCCAAAACGGGTTATTAAAAAGGAAGAAGGGAACTCATAGTGTTTCCAACTTGTAAAACGCAACAGTAAACCTTTTTCCAGCCTGACTCCGGCCACATCCACTGACCGTGAGCTTGGACCCGGTTTACATGGTGACGTCACATTAAACCTCGCCCTACGCATTTCATCGGCTGACGTCCTCTAGGGGCAGGTTCCCCACTGGATGGACGTCAGTTCTTTTTTTTTTTTAAAAAGCATTTTTGCTTGCACATGATTGGATGATGGAAATCAGCAGATAAAACAGGAACTACGGCTTCAGGAAGTCTCTTCAAAAGGAATGCTTATCTTCCCAGATTAAGGAGCCCCAGGTGCTGGCTAACACAATCACAATAAGCAGTGATGAAAAGAGACTCTGGACAGCCGCACACCGGGAAAACTTAAAATCCTGTGCTTTTTATTTGCAAAAAGATCACATCAAAATAAAATAAAACAATCCACAGTAAGGAGAGGTACACAAAAATAACTGACGTGTTTCGCACCAAAATTAGTGCTTATTCATAGCTGAAATCAGCAAATACCACATTTACTAAGCTCTGGAGAAAATGAGTGCAACTACACTTGCAGAGTACACAGGGGTTTATTTACTAAAGTCACATCTACTTTGCAATCTAAGTGCACTTGGAAGTGCAGTCGCTGTAGATCTGAGGGGAAGATGTGAAATGAGGGGAAGCTCCTCTGATTTTATCATCTAATCAGGTACAAGCAAAAATGCATTTTTTTTCATTTTCCTTGCATGTCCCCTCAGATCTACAGCGACTGCACTTCCGAATGTGCTTCCAGGTGCACTGGTAGTGCAAAGTGGATTTGCCTTTAGTAAATAAACTCCTCTATGTTGTTACAATGTATTCAGACTATTTTTATGTGCAATATAATCAATTGTCTTTGCTCTGCAGGTGAATTTTTACAAATGAGGATAAAAGGTTTTTTATTTAATAAATATTGTTTCTATTTAGTCCTATATTTACTCTTATTTAACCATAATCAGCCATATTTAGAATGTATGTAAATCTTGAAAATTATACATGTTTATAATTATAAAAAACATGTTGTTATATCTTTTCAATTAGTGCAAAGAATTAAAAAAATTGTTGGTCTTGCAAAAAATCCAGCGAGCTGATAATTTCCTGTGTTCTCTGCCTCTGATGATTGTGATCAGGTAGCATTGTTTCCAGTAGACATGTGCACAACAAAAAAATTTGTTTATTTTCGTTTCGTTTCTTTTGTTTCCGTTGATTCGTAACGATTCGTAAATTCGTTAGTCGTCGGTGTTTGTATTTGTAACGATTCGTACATTCGTAAGTCGTCGGTGTTCGTATTCGTAACGATTCGTATTTTCGTTGATTTCGTTATTTTTTCGTTGATTCGTTTTTCCGTTAGTTTAATTTTCGCTTATTCGTTTATTCGAAATTCGGACGCATTCGTATTTATTCGTACATTCGTAACATTCGTAGATTCGGAATTGGAGCATAATTCATAATTTTATGTAATGTGTATGCTATTATTACATTTTAAGAGACACGGAAAATTACCAATCGAAAAAAAAAGTTACGAATGTACAAATTTTTTCGTTCAATCCATTCGAAGCACGTTAAGCAACGCCATTGTAAGAGACACGGAAAATTACAATTCGAAAAAAAAAAAAAAAGTTACGAATGTACGAATTTTTTCGTTCAATCTATTCGAGGCACGTAAAGCAGCGCCATTGTAAGGGACACTGAAAATTACCAATTCAACAAAAAAAAAAGTTACGAATGTACGAATTTTTTTCGTTCATTTTCATTTTCGTTGTTCCTGTTTTCGTTTTTCGGATTTTCTTCATTCGTACATTCGTTGTTTCTAATTATTTTTTTTTGGGATTTTCGTTATTTTCGGATTCGTTCGATTCGAACAATTCGTTATTCGTTAAAATTTTTAGCATTGTTATGTCATCTAGGGACTGGAAAGCTGCAACCTATAAGATTTTTAGCCTTGAGTTTAAATTCCTTTAACTAATTCCTACTCTTTGGTAATTTTTTGTTAAAATGTTTTATTCTTACTTGTTTTGTTCATTCATTTTAGAGGCATTGCTATGCAAAATACACAACATGTAAAAAAAAGTTTGTACATACATATCTACTAGGGTCTACATCCCACCACTGTGTCCAATCACACTTAAAGCGGAGTTCCACTCATAAAATTAATTTTGCATTATTCAGCTGCATTAAATACAATTAACAAAATGCTCATGTCTGTTGCTAGGGGGTCCCTCGTAATCTGCCTCTTCCTCTCCCTGGCGCCTGACGTCATTTCCCTCGGCGCCCGTGCTCGCTAGTGCTTCTGGGAGATGCTTATTATAATTTCCCAGTAGTCAGTGGGCAGTGCCGAGGGCTTTCTTGCCATCACAATGGGTGCAGGCACTTCCGACGATGACGCCCATTATGATGGCAACGGCAGAAGTGTACGGTGCTGCGCCGTACATACTGGGCATGCGCGAGAACGGGCGGTGCATGCTGGTCGCTCAGCTGCACCAAAGCCCTGAAGATAATGCTTGTGCGCCTCACATGCCCACAAGCACTATGGAAACTGCCAGGAAAGAGGAATATAAGATATATTCCTCTATGAAATAGGCAATCGAGCGCTGATTCAGCACAGAAACTTGGGTGCTATAAATAAGCGTTAGAAACAAAACATATTCATCCTACAAACATTTTTTTTAACAGTGGGAACTCTTTAATACCTGCATTGGTTTAATTATTAGGGAACCCACCCAACCCTGTTTAAACTTTTACTAAAGGCACTCACCTTTGGAAGCAACACTCTGCTGACATGATTTTTTGGGATGGTTTAGTGCACTTAAAGAGGAGTTCCGCCCCCAAAAAACAAACAAAATTAAAAGTCAGCAGCTACAAATGCTGTAGTTGCTGACTTTTACTATTAAGGCACTTACTTGTCCAGGCATCCAGTGGTGTCCTTACCCGAGCCAATTCTTGAATCGGCTCTCAGGTACTGGCGCAGCCGTCTTGGCTAAGGGAAAGCCAAGCAGCTTGACAGCTGGTTTCCTACTGTGCATGCGCGATTCACGCTACGCTTTGTGCATGGGAAAAGGAGGGGGGCTGAATTTCTGGTTAACTGCAAACTGAGCAGCAAGTGGGAACGGGTACCTGTCAAAACCAGCTACCCGCTCCCCATTCTGCCCCAAAAGGTGCCAAATGTGGCAGCAGGGGGGGGGGGGGGGGAGACAACTGGAGCTTCCTATTTTGGGTAGAGCTCTGCTTTAAGCTCAAAACTTTCTTTGGATTAGTGTGGGTTAGAACTTCTGTAAGGGAGGTAGACATTTTCAGAGCAGAGTACAAAAAATAAGTAATGTGGAATATAGAATTTACAGCAAAGTGCACATGTAGGCAGGTGTAGTCTATTTTCTCCCCTGGAGGTGGCGTTCACCACAGCGTTGCTGTTGTTGGAGAGGTAGTCAGGAGCCACAAGGTTCCTCTATGGTTTCTTGGGTCACTGGGGGAGCTAACCTATTGGATGCTGCCACCTCATGTCACTCAAGCAGCCATCTTTGGTCAGGCAGAGCCTACATAAGGCCCTGAGTCCTGGGCTTGGCACTCTTGATGGGACACTTTCTGGACCTGGAAAAGGGGTCCTTCTGCTAATTCTAAGGGCTAAAAAAAGGCCACAGGGACAGAAGCCAGCTAGCACAGTAGAAATAGTTCCAAATTTGAAAATGTGGTTAAGACCAAGGGCACTCACCAAAAGATTTGCCCCAGGTGCCTGGCTTTAGCAGAATCCATGATCTTTGGCTTCAATAATTTGTAAGCTATTTACCTGAAACAAGCATGCAGATCATGGAAATGAAGTCCTTGTCTTTATGCTGCTTGGGTTAGTTGTTCCAGAGTTTTGAACCCAGACAACTAGCATTGGCAAAATGTCAACCATTTTTACATGCGTTAAGGTGCATTTCAGGCTATTCATTATGAATAGGCTGTTTATTGCAATGCAACACATGACAACATGTGTGTTTCAGCATACAGTATTGTGTTGTTAATTGATCCTTAAAGGAAGCATCTAATAGGCTGCCATTGTTGACCTCCTACTTAAAATGCCTGGTTCATCCTGATCTAATGATTAAATGAATCCTGACCCGGAAGGAACAAGTAAATTGAAAAGTCAGAGTTAAGTCAGAACCACTGATCTGCATGCTTGTTTGTGGTCTGTGCCTCTGAAAGCACTAAAACTACTTAAAGGGTAACTCCACTTTGTTGTGGGAAACAAAATTGCAAATAAAAAAAAGGAATATAGTGTATACAATTGCAACGCGAGTCATGTTGTAATTGAATGTTATTAAAAATTACCTTTCCTTTTCAATCTGCAACTCTGTAATTTTCTGTAAAATGCAATACAATATGACTACCCGGAGCTGTTCTGTACACAGACGGTATATAGAACACCCCCTAAAAACATAATTTCCTGTTTGTGTGATTGGCTTTCTGATTTTCTGCCCTAACATACAAGTCAGATTTTGAGCATCCCCTGCAACAAAAATTTTGGGTGTTATACTCTTGAAGGGAAATCAGAATGTGCAGCTTTCCTCATTAGAGCCCTGCAGGTGCAGCAGCTGATTGACAATATACTGAAAATAGATTTAGGGGGTACATACACTTTAATGCTAAGTGAACCATTCAGACCCCCCGGAAGTGATTACACTAAGGGCAGTGAGGGGTAGATGTATGTGGAAAGGAAGTATGATAACCAAGGATGAGAAGTAGTAGTAAAGAAGAGCTGGGTAGTCAGGTTATGATAACATTGTAGGATATTACATTGTTCTGTTCTATTTCATCCTTTTCCATGTTTCCTTCTTTTTCAGGGAACTCCTGTACAGTGCATATCGAAAAGGAGAATGATTTTGTACCATTTGGACAACCAGTTGTCCTGAATTGCACCAGCAACTGTACAAATCTGTCTTGGGAAACCAGACTGGCTAAACTACGAGAATTTAACGACAGGACAAGCAACTTCATATGGGTTGAAGTGGAAGTTAGTGAGTGGGAAGACTCACCTATACAATGTCTGGCAACTGATAATGACAAAGCCGTGGCCAGAGTGATCCCTTATGGTATGTTCTTCTTATAGATGTTATCATGTAATCAACATGCTACGTCAGTTCAAATATAGGAAAGAAGTTCCAACTCGAATGCCAAAATTCAGTTTGCAAAAAAAAAAAAAATGGGTTATTCTTTCACATGTAAACATTTATTGAAAAGAAAAATCGAATTCTCTCAATTCCTTTTTGAAAATCATTTTAAATCCCACAGTATTTCAGATAGTCATAACATCCAAAATGAGTTCTTTCTTGAAGGGTTAGATCTGGGTCTATCATGTATTCATATAGAAATATATGAAATATAGAAATATAGTCATACAGCCAAAAATGTACCGTATATACTCGAGTATAAGCCGAGTTTTTCAGCACATTTTTTTTGTGCTAAAAGTGCCCCCCTCAGCTTATACTCGAGTCAAGCATTTTTCTGCAGCAGAGAATTACATTTTTCCGAACCGACTTTGGGGCCTCGTATCTCGGGGCCACTTGGTGCTAGGAACCCCAAATTTGGTGTGAAAACCCAGTGTAACCAGAGCTACAACATATCCAAGATGGGGTTCCTAGCACTAAGTGGCCCCGAGAGTCGGTTTGGAAAATGTCATTCTCTGCTGCAGAAAAGTGCTTGACATTTTCCGAACTGACTTTTGGGCCCTGTATCTCGGGGCCACTTGGTGCTAGGAACCCCATCTTTTGATATGTTGTAATGCTAGTTCCACTGGGTTTGCACACCAAAAAAAGGGTTACCTATAGGTACTGTAAATATCGCCTAAACTTGCACCGTTTAGAAGATATTTACTGTATATGCCACCGATGACGTCATCGGCACTTGCGCTCTGAGGTAACCGCTTCAGAGCCCTGAGCCGTGAGCGGCGGCACCCGTACGCATGTGCAGGAGTCACGTCAAGAAGCTCCGGCCAGTCACACAGCTGGAGTATGCAGACCCCCGGAAGGAAGACGGGCAAGGATGGATGACATACGGTGACATACTAGCACATTATGGGGGTTATTTACGAAAAGGCAAATCCACGTTGCACATTAAGTGCACTTGGAAGTGCAGTCGCTGTAAATCTGAGAGGTAGATCTGAAATGAGAGGAAGGTCTGCTGATTTTATCATCCAATCATGTGCAAGCTAAAATGCTGTTTTTTATTTTCCTTGCATGTCCCCCCGGATCTATAGGTACTGCACTTCAAGTGCACTTGTAGTGCAAAGCCTTTCGTAAATAACCCCCTATGCCTTTACTTTCCAGGTCAGCAAAATGTAAAAAAAAAAAAGCAGGTTTTAAAGTTATTTGATTGTAAGGCTTTGTTTCTTTTTTTTTTTAAATAACAAACATGTCATACTTACCTCCACTGTGCAGTTCGTTTTGCACAGAGTGGCCCCAATCTTTGACTCCTGGGGTCCCCTGGCGGCGCTGGTAGCTCCTCCCTGCATCGTATAACCCCTTAGGAGAAGCACTCTCCCGGGTTACCTTGCGGGCGCGCTCCAGAGTCCAGCATTTGCGTCCATAGATGCAGAATGCCGGACTTGGCTCCGCCCACCGGCGCCCACGTTATTGGATTTGATTGACAGCAGCGGGAGCCAATGGCTGCACTGCTATCAATCTATCCAATCAAGAGCAGAGACAACATGAAGAGGGGAAGAACGCATCTCCGGCGGGGGAATTACAGGACTCAGGTGAGTAAAACGGGGGGGCCGGTCAGTGACAGAAGTTTTTTCACCTTAATGCATAGGATGTGTTAAGGTGAAAAAACATGAGGGTTTACAACCCCTTTAAAGGTAAAAAATGATTAGGCTTTAGAACCACTTTGAATTTTCAGTTAACATTCCACTTTAAAGCGGAGTTCCACCCAAAAATGGAACTTCCGCTTTTACGGTTCCTCCCCCCCTCGGGTGTCACATTTGGCACCTTTCAAGGGGGAGGGGGGAGCAGATACCTGTCTAATACAGGTATTTGCTCAAACTTCCGGTAATCGATCGCCGTAGATTCTGCTGTGATCTACGCCATGTCCGGCCCCTCCTCTGCCCCCCCCCCGCTGTCTTCTGGGAGGCACACAGGTCCCAGAAGACCGCGGGGACCAGTGAGGACACGCAGCGTGACTCGCACATGCGCAGTAGGGAGCCAGGCAGTGAAACCGCAAGGCTGCACTTCCTGATTCCCTTACTGAAGATACCGGCGCATCCACCTGGGAGCCGAGGGACAGATAAGCTTTGGGTGAGGACATCACGGGCGCCCTGGACAGGTAAGTGTATTTGTAGTATTTGTAGCTGCTGACTTTTTTTTTTTTTGGCAGAACTCCGCTTTAAGTAATAATGTCTCAGTGAGCACAGTAAAATTACTTGAATTTTGTGTAATTACAGTTCTACCATCTCAATTGGACATAGACCTGAAGGAGGAACTGGAGGAGGACAAAGAACATGAAGTCACGTGCTCAGTGTCTGGTGTGGCTCCTGTCCAATACGTCGTTCTATCAATGACCAGAGGAGGAGAAACATTTTTCAGGAGAACACATGAAGAGGACACCAGAAGAGGCCCACAAAATCTGACGGAAAAATTAAAGTTTAACGCAACACGTAATGACAACCTGCAGGACTTTGCCTGCCAAGTCACATTAAATCTTACAAACGTCCCCAATACCACTGTGCAGACATCTCCTGTCACTGTCAGGACATATGGTAAGTCAGATCATCTATTAAATGTACACACGCTATAATAGTTTTCTGAAATCTCTTTGCTCTGCTTATAAATGGCTGCTTGTTCAATCATGAAAATGTTATTAAAGCACAATTATAAAAAAAAATTAAAAACGTACCCATATTTTTGGAGAAAAATACATTCTATGCAATGGATACAGACAAAGTGGACAGGTTTTAGAGTATTTTTGTGGGGTGATGTTAAACCAATCTAATCCCCACTTTTCACACCAATTTACTTTTTCAGCATTATCTTTCAACTTTTTTGTATGTTTCCAATGTGCAGCATTTAGCCTGCAAATAGGTTGTGGCTGAGATGATAAAGAACATGTGGCTCAGTGATACCAAAAATAGGGAAGTCCATGTCAAAAAAAGTTGGTAAAAATTTGCTTGCTCATTGATCTGCAATGCATTCCCAAGCCAGGCTATGATTAGGTAGGTGCTGGTACACTGTGACAGATGTTGATGTGACGCTAGTACACTTTGACAGATGTTTTATGCCAGGGGTGGCCAACCAGTGGCCCAAGGGCCACATGTGGCCTGAGGAGACCTCTGATGTGGCCAACGACCTCCTGCTCTGGAATGGCAGGTTGGCAAGCCCAAATCTCAGGTTGCCCATCCATCATACCACAGCATCTGTTTTGTGAATGAAGATGCTTACTGTACAGCGCCGGCTTTTGCCACAGGCGGAGCCTATGACAAAGTTCAGCTAACCCGCAGGATAGACATAGGGGCACTACGCTGCACCCGGGGTGTGGGTAAATCGCAGCACATCAGTGTGAAAGCAATCTTAGGCCCTTTTCACATGATCGGCCCCACCCAATTGAACCCTCAATTCACCTCTACAGAGCGGCAAATGTAAACAAACTTTTGTCCGTTTATGCCCGCCTACCTCCAATCCGACCCTCTAAAGAAAAAAAAATAGAAGGGAATGTGTCTCCTTCCATCTGGGCGGATCGGATTGGAGGGCCTATAGAGTAGCCGTGACCTGTCATCTAACCTCTCCACTCATTGTGGCCTGCGACTAGTTACCAAGTTTCTTAAGTGGCCCTCATTCTTGAAAAGGTTGGGCACCCCTGTTTTATGCACTGGTACAGATGTAGATGTGACACTGGTACAGATGTTAATAGGACACTTGGACATGGACAGATGGTGCTTTTTGGAAAATTTGGGGATGGCTGTACTGACTATTTTGTGTGTAACTGAGCATTAAAATCATTCCTCCCCCCGCACGGAGCTCCTACTAAGCTCAGCGAGGAGAACCCGGCACAGAGACACGTGTCTCTGTTTACACTGTATGATGGCTGTGATTGGCCACTTACAGCACCCATGTTCCAATCCACATCTATCACAGGATCATGCCGCTGCAAGCCCCAGAGGAATATAAGCATCCCTTGTAATAGGAATAGGGCATGACAGGTCCTCTTTACGGAGAGATCTGGGGCCTAAAGGTCCCCACATCTCTCCTCGATTCTGGAAAGCCTGAGATCAAAAAAAAAATCGATCTCAGGCTTTCCATCAAAAAGTCGGCGCTGGAAGTGACGTTATGATGTCGCTTCCATCCTCCGAGGGTCATAGAGCTGGTCGGGGACCATGTGGTCCCTGGCCAGCTCTATGGTAAACTGCTGCTGGTGGTGGATTCATCCTTCGACTCCCCAATCACACCGGCGATCCTGGAGGAGCACCTGAGGAGCAATGGAGGGCAGTGGGAGGGGGAGGATTTCCTCTCCCACCGCCTCTAAAAACAACCAAGCGATTAAACAGCTACTATGATGGCTTTTACATTGCAGGGAAATCGCCTGATGAAAAAAAAAGATATCTGGAAGATGCCCGAAGCTGCAGGCATCATTCAGACATCTCCACTTCAAGTCCCTGATGCCATATGATGTTAACCTGAGAGAAGTGGTTAAAGAGCTCACTGGCTCAGGTTAGGCTGCTCACGACAGACAAGGCTACTCTTCAGTGGATACTCCAGCATGTTACCAGAAAAAAAACATGCGTACATGGAAGAAGCTCCAGACCAAAAGATAATTTGTCCCAATTAAAATTTTTACTATTGTGCTAAAAAACAGCCAGTGGGTTTCAGGTGTCAAAGGAACCCCCCCCCCCCCCCACACTTCATCGGGGCTTCATTTAAAATTAGAACCTTGAATGGGCTTAAAATAAGGCTTTCCTGTGTGAATCTGTTCAGGGAGCTAATTGCTGGATCAGAGGAATTACTGGCTAGCAGTATCTTTATGAACAGTCAAGACAGGATTAAAAAATATTAGAAAACCTTCTAGCTGCCAACCTCCTAACGACCAATGACATCATCAGTTGATAAGGAGGATGTCAGTTGCCTGCATATTATCCTTGTTTGACCCTCCCCTGCCCCTCTCCTCTGTTTTTGCTTTGGAGGAATAAATCACTTTTAATGTTGGGTGTCCTACGTGTATTGATGTTGCTGCATTATGTAAAACTATCACAATAGTTTTAGAATGGGGCGCCTCAAGACTGTCCATAATGAAAAAAGGTTGAGGTCAGTAAACGTGTCTAAAAGATGAGTCGATGATGAAAAACATGTTTTTTTTTTTATTCAGCCAATAAAGAACATGACTAGGGTTGAGCGAACCCGAACTGTAAAGTTCGGGTTCGTACCGGACTTTTGGGTTTTTGGGTCCCGGACCCGAACCCGAACAATTTCCTGTATGTTCGGGTTAGAGTTCGGTGTTCGGCAATGTGTCGGCGCTTTTTAAAAAGTTATTGTCAGTTTGTCACAAAGTGTAATTTCTGCAGAAAAAAAAGTATTTTAAAAGCACTCGTGGCTATAATGAATTGTCGGCTCCCCGTAATACATAGAACAGTCATTGAAAGTCATTGATTTTTAAAAAGTGTTTGGGGACCTGGGTCCTGCCCCAGGGGACATGTATCAATGCAAAAAAAAGTTTTAAAAACAGCCGTTTTTTTGGGAGCAGTGATTTTACTAATGCTTAAAGTGAAACAATAAAAGTGTAATATTCCTTTAAATTTCGTACCTGGGGTGTGTGTAAAGTATGCCTGTAAAGGGGCGCATGTTTCCCGTGCTTAGAACTGTCCCTGCACAAAGTGTAATTTCTGCAGGAAAAAAGTCTTTTAAAAGCACTCGCGGCTATAATGAATTGTCGACTCCCGTAATTCAGAGAACAGTCATTGAAAGTCATTGATAAAAAAAAGCGTGGGGGTTCCCCCAAATTCAATTACCAGGCCCTTCAGGTCTGGTATGGATATTAAGGGGAACTCCACGCCAAATTTTAAAAAAAAAAAATGACGTGGAGTTCCCCCACAAATCCATATCAGACCCTTTATCAGAGCACACAACCTGGCAGGCCGCAGGAAAAGAGGGGGGGACGAGAGGACGCCTGTGACCCCTCAAAGCATCTTGTCCCCATGTTGATGAGGACAAGGGCCTCATCCCCACAACCCTTGCCCAGTGGTTGTGGGGGTCTGCGGGCGGGGGGCTTATCGGAATCTGGAAGCCCCTTTTAACAAGGGGACCCCCAGATCCCAGCCTCCCCCCCTACCATTTCACCAAAAAAAGTGACAAAAGTGTTAAAAATGACAGGAGACGGTCTTTGACAAGTCCTTTATTAAAGTCTTCTTTCATCTTCTTTCTTCTGGTCTTCTTCCTTCTTCCTTTCTTCATCTTCTTCCATCTTCTTCTTCCTCCGATCCGCTTCTTCTTGCTCCGGTGTTCTCGTCAGGCATCTTCGTCCACAGCGTTTCTTCTTCGTTCTCGGGCCGCTCCGCACAATGGGAGGCTCCTGCTGTGTGACGCTTCTCTTCTTCTGACAGTTCTTATATAACGGAGGCCGGGGCAACCTGGTGACCCCGCCCCCCTCTGACGCACGGGGACTTTACGGGGACTTCCCTATGGCTTTCCCCTCTGACGTCATGGGGAAAGCCATAGGGAAGTTCCCGTCAAGTCCCTGTGCGTCAGAGGGGGGCGGGGTCACCAGGTGGCCCCGCCTTCCGTTATATAAGAACTGTCAGAAGAAGAGAAGCGTCACACAGCGGGAGCCTCCCATTGCGCGGAGCGGCCCGAGAATAAAGAAGAGACGCCGTGGACGAAGATGCCTGACGAGAACACCGGAGCAAGACGAAGCGGATCGGAGGAAAAAGAATATGGAAGAAGATGGAGAAACCGAAGGATGAAGAAAGGAAGAAGGAAGAAGACCAGATGAAAGAAGACTTTAATAAAGGACTTGTCAAAGACCGTCTCCTGTCATTTTTAACACTTTTGTCACTTTTTTGGTGAAATGGTAGGGGTACATTACCCCCTTACCATTTCACACAGGGGGGAGGCCGGGATCTGGGGGTCCCCTTGTTAAAGGGGGCTTCCAGATTCCGATAAGCCCCCCACCCGCAGACCCCCACAAGGGTTGTGGGGATGAGGCCCTTATGAGGCCCTTGTCCTCATCAACATGGGGACAAGGTGCTTTGGGGGGGACCCCAAAGCATCCTCCCAATGTTGAGGGCATGTGGCCTGGTATGGTTCAGGAGGGGGGCGCTCTCTCGTCCCCCCCTCTTTTCCTGCAGCCTGCCAGGATGCGTGCTCGGATAAGGGTCTGATATGGATTTTGAGGGGGACCCCCCACATCATTTTTTTTTTGGTGCAGGGTTCCCCTTAAAATCGATGCCAGACCTGAAGGGCCTGGTATGGATTTTGAGGGGGACCCCCACACCATCTTTTTTTTTTTGGAGCGTGGTTAACCTTAATATCCATGCCAGACCTAAAGGACCTGGTATGGAATTTCGGGGGACCCTCACGCATTTTATTTTATTTTCTTAATGCTAACATGACCTGTGTTCCAATAGCCTTTAAAAAACCCATAGAAGTGAACCAGCGTTACTTGGACAGTCATATCTATACTTCCTCACATCACCCACATCACCCCCATAATATTGCCACTTCCAGCTTCTTTTATTTTCTAAGTTGAAGAATGCTTGCGCCAGCTCTATAGCGGCGCACAGATCGCGGACGCCCGTGCGCCGGCAACATGATAGTAAATGGGGAATTATGCTGTGTTACAGGCGCAAATGCTTTGTGAATACGAAAACGGCCGTTGCGCGTCGGCGTGCGCCGCAACTCATGGCGCAAATGCTTGGTAAATCAGCCCCATTGTGTATAGAAGAACATTAATAGCAACCAGCCAACCAAAATGTGGTATGGGACAATGATCCTAGATGTAATAAAAACACTTAAAAATACACAATAATGTGGTGAATGATGGTCATCTACTGACTTGGCACCATCCACAGGTAGTTTGACTCTTCAAAAGTCACAGAGGTTGGATTCAACATAATTTTTCTTTAGTTAATTGCAGTACAGAGGATGTTTTTCCAGTCTTTTGAAGTGTAGTTTGGGGGGGGGGGGGGATCTAGGCTCTTTGCACACTTTCCTTCCTATTTTCACTTATTGAATAAGCCCATTCATGTGACAGGCATCAGTAATATATTTCTGTGTTAATTCTGTGTGTTAATTCTGATGACAGCTCTGCCGGAGGATCCCTGCATTACAGCCGCAACGTGGGTGGAAAAAGGGACAGTGACTACAATCAGCTGTGAGGTCCCCCATGCATTCCCTCCAGATAATATCAATACAGTGTTGTCTGTTGAGGGTTATCCTAATACCAGTGTCACTGGGAACGTGTTAGTTTCATTCAATCTGGATACCAATGAACTACCAGCGGCTCGGCATAATTTGGTCTGTGTATCTCAAGTGTTCAGTGCCTCCAAGCAGAGCAATAAGCACATATATATTTATGGTAAGTACATGTTCCTCACTATGGTATACACATTGTCTTCCGTTTAAAAAAAAACACACACAATTTTAAATTTTAATTTTTAATTGTATATGTATTCTTCTACCAGCATATTACTTAAAGAGGAGTTCCGCCTCAGGGAAAAAAAAATACTGTAGCTGCTGACTTTTAATAAATGGACACTTACCTGTCCAAGTTGCCCTCCAAGGAGGACCTTCATCGTAAGGGAAACCGGCTGCACTTTCTAACTGGAGCGGTGTCGGTGGAAGGAGGAGGGGGGCCGAACTTCGAAGGGACAGCGCAGTCTCAGTGGGGAAGGGTACCTGTCAAAAACAGGTACCCATTCTGCCTCCCCCCTGAAAAGTACCAAATGTGGCACCGGAGGGGGGGAGGAAGCAGAAAAGCAGAAGTTCCACTTTTGGGTGGAACGCTGCTTTAACCGCTTGCCGACCGCCCGTCGGCAGAATGGCTCCCATGTGCAAATCGCCGTAGATTTAAGGCGGTCGCTTTAAGGGGTATAAGGGGCCACAAGGGAGCCGATGCGCCTGCCCGGCGGCTGCAATTTCCGCCGGGCACCCGCGATCACTCCTGACAGAGCCAAAACGTGGATGTATGTGTGTAAATACACAAATCCACGTTCTGGCAGGGGAGAGGAGACAGATCGTGTGTTCCTAGTATATAGGAACAATGATCGGTCTCCTCCCCCCAGGCAGTCCCATCCCCCCTACTGTTAGAACATGCTGAGGGAACACATTTAACCCCTTGATCGCCCCCTAGTGTTAACCCCTTCCCTGACAGTAACACGTATACAGTAATCAGTGGCCGTTTATAGCTCTGATCGCTGTGTAAATGTCAGTGGTCCCAAAAAAGCAATATCGCAGTCCTGATTAAAAATCGCAGATCGCCGCCATTACTAGTAAAAAAAGATGAGAAAAAATAAAAATGCCATAAATCTATCCCCTATTTTGTAGACGCTATAACTTTTGCGTAAAGCAATCAATATACGCTTATTGCAATTTTTTTTTACCAAAAATATGTAGAAGAATATATATTGGTCTAAACTGAGGAAGACATTTTTATTTTTTTAATTTGGGGATATTTATTATAGCAAAAAGTAAAAAATATTGTGTTTTTTTTTTTTTTTATTGTCAGTGTTTTTTTGTTTATAGCGCAAAAAATAAATAATTATAATAAAGGTGGTCAAATACCACCAAAAGAAAGCTTTATTTGTGGGAAAAAAAGGACAAAAGTGTTGTTTGGGTACAGCATCGCACGACCGCGCAATTATCAGTTAAAGTGACACAGTACCTGTACTCCTGGATCGGCTCCTATGTTAGACAGAACACTGGTCCAATTCCGGGACGTGTGACTTCAATCCTAGGAGCCGGTCCAGGATGCAGGACTGTGTGTGACTGCGAGTGCCGAGTAAACAGGAGATCACAGCTCTGTGTACTCTGGTGGCATGTATCGCTTGCGTCTATCTAGCAAGGTTACTCTGTGGTATAACAAGGAAGCTGAGACTTCTGCAGTGTATAGATGTGCGTTTTACTAACAAAAACTGCTGTACAAAACTATTACAATCTTAGGAATACAATACAAGACTGACAGATATCTATAACAAGCAAAATGCCTAGAAAATAGAACAGCCTAAAGTCTAACAGTACAAATACATTTAAAAGGGTTACTTAACTTCTGTTACTGAATGTTCATGATCTCCAATTGGCAATATTTCTTCTTAGAGACCAGGTTCTGTTCTTGTATCATGAGCGGCTTCTTCTGATCTTCAAAGCATGATGATGTGTGTCCTGATGTTACAGCATGATGTTCCATTCCCAATCTCTGTGTCTCTACCCCATTTTATATGCCAGTTTGTTGACCAAAGTTTAATGTTTATACACTTGTTTCCATAACAACCGATTAACAGTCCTTCTTTTCAGGTTGAGACACCCTCTCAAACTGTTTTAAAAGACAATGGACTGTTGGTTGCATGTTTACTGTAGCTGACGAGACAATAGTCTCTTCAACTGTCAATTTGTTATCTAACACCATTGTATGAAAACAGCATTTGTTTGAGAATTCTACTCAAACCAGAGAATCTGATCAACTAAACTTGTAATTTCTCCCATGTAATGTTAGGTCTGATGTTTAAAAAAATCATATTTTAGCAAACGCAACACATTCCGCCCTAGATTTTTTTTTTCTTTCAGACTCCATATCATTACTAATAAAACTCATTCTAAACATTAATTTTCCTTGAATGCAACCCCTCCAATTTCTGTCATTGAGAAGATGTTTCAGTCTTTTAACTTTAAAAAAAGTTCATTAGAAAGTCCATCCTAGGGACTGTACTATGTCTGCAGTCCATAAAGTTCTGTAGAAACAAGTCCAGGCTTGTAATACATCAAAGGCCTTGCTCTCCACAGCTCTTGCGATCTTCCCTCATTCTTTCCATCTTGTAATCACTTTTCTCTGGTCTTCCTATGGATCAAATCGGAGACAGCCTGTGGAGTGGAAAACAAAGCGGATTATCTGTTCCCTCTAATAATACATAAACAGTAGATCCAGGCCCTTCAGCTACGATCTCTCCTCTAAATGGCTTCTTGCCTGGATATCTGACTAACACTTTGCCCCCTGCCTGTACCCACTTCTGACCCTCCCAAAGAACATCAATAGGGAGGAGAGGAAATATACTGATATTTCCCAGAAGATTACTGCTGTTTATTTTGGAAGGTTTTATGTTATGTAGCCTCACTTTCCACTCTTGCTGAGAAGTATCCACTAACCAGTCAGAGTCCCAGCCACTGTCTTGAAGCTCATCTGCCAATGCAAATATAACTTCAAACCTTCCTGCCAGATTCCCTCTCATTCCTAGATAGGCTTCAGCTTCAGATACGTCACTCTTGGTTTCTATGTCATGGGAAGCAGTAACATGGTATCTGTTAAGCCCTGTTTTTTCGGGAACCTTACATAAATACTCAACTCTGCACTCCAGCTGTGGAATCTGTGCTCCAGCCCCTACCATCCTCTCATATGGTGTGCTTTTGGCTATTGGCCTAGAATTTAACAACATGACTGCGTGTGTGAGGACCCGATCCCACCCCCTTAGTGTATGTGTGGGTGTAAGTTTGCGTATCTGGTCCTTCAATAGCCCGTTGTATCTTTCAATCAAACCAGCTGCCTGTGGATGGTATGGGATGTGGCACAACCAGTACACTCCAGTATCTTTGGCCCACTGCTGTACTGTTGATCCGGTGAAGTGTGAGCCGTTATCACTTTGGACTTGCTTGGGACAACCATAAGCAACGACAAGTTTCTGTAGCAGTTGAAGCGTTGCGGCTTGATCTGCACGTTTGCAAGGATGAACAAGCATAAGTCCTGAATAGGTGTCCACTGCAGTGCAACAATATCTCAGTCCATTGTTTCCCCGGGGCAGGGGACCGATGAAGTCAATCTGCCATATCTCTGCAGGCCTCTCACCCCTCTTAATCGACCCGGTGGAGTACTTTTGTAATGGCCATTGTCGCACTTCTCCACACACTGTACAGTTCCCTATTACAGTCTTTATCATGTCCATGGATATAGGCAAGCCTCTCTGCTGTGCCCATTCATATGTTGCTTTCTGACCCAAATGTCCAGATTGCTTGTGGGCCCAGTTGGCCAAGTTCATCAAGACAGGATCAATTGGCACAACTGCCTTCACTTTGGCGATTTCATCTGCAACTCTGTTATAGTTCTCAAAGTCTGGGACTAGGGGCACATGTGCATCAACATGCCCCACTTTTATGGTGCGCGAGTGAGCTTCCTTCCAGATGTAGTCCCAAACTTCCTTGCCTCCCCACACCACCTTTCCATGAATCATCCATTCATTGGACTTCCACGTGGGCATCCAAGTTGTCAGTCCTTTAAAAACCGCCCAGCTGTCAGTGTAGATAGTGACATGGGAAGAAGGATCCTCCTGAAGAGTCATCACTACAGCTTTCAACTCTGCATACTGGCTGGACCCTCCAATTCCGGTCTCCTGCAGGACTGTGTCTGTACTTGGGTTGTAGGCTGCTGCTGTCCATTTACGCCCAGACGAGGCGACTATGGCTGAACCATCAGTGAACCATGCTGACTGCTTCATGTCTTCTGACAGAGACTCAAAGGGTGGAGCCTCTTGAATGGGGGATGACTGCAGCACAGGAATTTCTTCTTCTGGCTGGGTGCTGGTAAAAGTAACAAGCCCTGCCAACTGTTTTGAAATGTCTCTAACATCCCCAGCTGCAATACCCCCTCTTTCTTGAAGGTACCACTTCCAATTCATCAGTGTCTGGTTCTGGGCTACAGCTGCTCTAGTGATCAGTCCATTATCTCTCACCCATCCTGCTATTGGCAGTGCAGTATGGATGGTGACTGTGTCCTTTCCTGTAATGGTCTCTACATGTTGAAGTGCTGTGTAGGCCCCAAACAGGTACTTCTCTAGGGGCGTGTATCTCTTCTGTGCCCCTGTCAGTTGTTTGGACCAAAATCCAATGGGTATTGCTCTTAGTCCTTTCTTTTCATTTGGCTGCCACAGACTCCAAGATATGGTACCATTCTGCTCCACTACATCCAGCTGAAATGGTACTCCTTGTCTCACGGGTCCTAATCCCTGATGCTGCAAAATAGCTTCTTTAGCAGCCAGGAATGCAGTCCGCTGCTCTGAACCCCATGAGAACTCAGTCTTTTTCCGGGTGACATTATATATAGGCCTCAGAATCAGTCCAAGATGTGGGATGAACGATCTCCAGAACCCCACAACTCCAATGAACTTCTGTGCCTCCTTTTTGGTAGTAGGGGGCGACAGCGCCTGGATAGTTTGCACAACTGTCTCTGGAATTTTCCTCTGTTGCCCAGTCCACATCATTCCTAGGAACTTCACCTCTGTGGTAGGTCCTTGGACTTTGTCTCTGTTGATAGCCCACCCTCTGTTCTCCATGTGATGTATCAGCAGGTGCAGTGCTTCAGTTACATTTTCTTTTGTTCCAGAGATCATGATGTCATCAATGTAGTGAAACACAGCGACTTTCAAATTCAGGGTGCTTAAATCTCGGGCAATCAGTCCATGACAAATCGTTGGAGAATGAAGATAGCCTTGCGGAAGGACAGTGAAAGTGTACTGGCGGCCGTCCCACACCATAGCAAACTGGTCTTGACACTCTGGGTCTATTAAAATCGAAAAGAAAGCATTAGCCAGGTCTATCACAGCATGATATTCTCCTGCATCTTTAGCAATTTTTTCAACAATTGAGATCATATCTGGTACAGCTGACTTCAATGGAGGTGCCACTTTGTTTAGACCTCTGTAATCCACAGTCATTCTATATGTCCCATCAGGCTTTTTTACTGGGAACACCGGAGACGAGAAAGGACTTACAGCAGGTCTAAGGATCCCTACTCTCAACAGTTCTTGAATAGTCTCCCCAATTTCTTTGTGGCCTCCAGGAAGTCTGTACTGCTTGAGACAGACTGGCTTCTCTGGTGGAGGAATGTAGACAGGGGTCCATTTCGCATGACCTCTGACCACAGCCTTCACCGCCCTTACCAGATACGCTTTATCAGGATACCCGAATGTGAATGTACCTCTTTCAGTCTGAATTGACTGACCTTGAAGTACATCCATCCCCAGAATATTTTCGGGTAACTCTGATACCAAAACATTCGTCATAAATCCTGATCCCTTGCCAATAGCCAATTTCACTCGTATCCTAACTGCTGGTGTAGTTTGCCCTCCCAAACCTTCTACATAAATCAATTCTCCTTTGTGATGGGAAGGATTTCCTTGCAAAAGTGTAACTTCGGCTCCGCTATCAACTAAAGCCATTACATGTGTGGGAGAAGATGACTTTCCCCACCATACAGTGACAGGTGCATATGGGCGTCGGTCTCCTGCTGTCACTGCCCTCACGGCTATTACAGGAGACTCACCTTCCCTTCATAAAGGAAAAGGAACCTCCCAATCCCCTTTTCTGATTCTCTCTAACTCCTCCCCAGGATAAAGGGATTTTGGTTTGTGTTCACGTTCAGTTTTGGGAATTGGTTTGGGGCTAACAGGAGGTGTCTGTTCTGTTTCCTCTAAGTCTAGGCTGATGTTATCTTCACTAGGAGTAGTGTTTCTAACCCTGACAGTTTTACCTACTAAATCTTTCCACCTCTTCAGCATTTCTGCAGTAGAAATGCCATCTATCTCATCTTTAGGTACTCCTGCCTTTAATAGGTCCACCCACATTTCTTTCCTAGAAATAACTAGCCTGGTTTTCTCTTCACCTCCTGTCTTCTCTACCCCATTCCCTTTCTTCTCTGTTCTTTTCTGCTTGTATTCTTCCTGTCTGGCCTTGACCTTATCTACTGCCCTGACAGGTTTTGTTCTAGTCTCCTCTAGCTCCCCCAACTGGCTTAAAAGGGTTGTAGCTTCATGAATCTTGCTGTTTAATCCCAGGCCTCCCAACAAGGACAATAAGGGAGCCCTGAGATTAAATGGCGCAGACTTCATCAGCTTAGAGCGCAGAGCAGACGTAAAGGGTTCCATATCTGGACCCATCCATTCTGGAAACGTATTTAATCCGGTTATACAACCCATCTCACGTAACCTGGAAATACCCTCTGCTATTGATCTCCAGGAGTAGGTATTTTCCAGGTCAGTAGGACTAGAGTATACTCAGACTATTCCATCTCTCACAAGGTCTAACAGTGAAAAATTCACGCTAAACTCTCGGGCTTTTCGCATTGCCTGACGCAATTGTGGATCATGGGTTAACACTCCCATAGTCACTGCTTCCTTACCTGACAAAACAACACCGTCTGCTCCTTCATCCCATAAGCGTAGGAGCCAACTCACTAGAGGCTCCCCAGACCTTTGTTTGTATTGTTTTGCCAGCTCATGGAGTTCAGTTTGTGTAAACTCCCGTACTTCTTCAAATTCAACATCTCTGGGGTTGCGATAATGCACCTCCCCATCTGCCATATCCTCTCTATCATGTTGCCGTTTCCTATGCTTAGTAATGAGAGGTCTGGCATACTTTTTCTTTCGCACTAGCAGATCATCATGCAAAACATCAAACTCTATCTTCTCATCCTCACTATCATTTGAGGAGAGCACATCCTCACAGTCCCAATTTTGGGATGTGACAATGGCACGCACCCTGGCTTTACTAACAGGTTTACGGCCCTTCCTTTTCCTTAAGGCATTAATTGATTTGGTCATGAGGGCTGCACACCGCTCTTGCAAATCATCAGCCCGACTAGCAGTTGAACGTACACACTCTGAAGCAACTGCTAGCTGGTCTTTTAATACCTTAACTTCTGCCTCTGCCTTCTCCCTTCTATGTGATTCGATGTAAAATGCGTGAAGAAAATACCATCCGAATTTGGACACCGTTCTCTTCTCTTTTTTACTTAAATCCAACCCCTTAAGGCTAAAATCTACAAAATGATCTGAGACTTTATCACCCCAAGTCAGCTTCAAGGGAGAAGCATACTTCACAATTTCTTTAGCAAGAGGCTCCCACTCATTGTCTCTGGCCCAGATAGGTAAGCTGCACACTTCCTTCTGGTCACCAGAACCCTCTACAGCCTTGCTTTTCCTAAACAGCTTACGCAGCATTTTACCTAGCACAAGCTACACACTACAGAAAAAACAGCTCTGCTTCAATTGAACTATAGCACAGTCACGGCGAGCCCCCAAATGTATCGCTTGCGTCTATCTAGCAAGGTTACTCTGTGGTATAACAAGGAAGCTGAGACTTCTGCAGTGTATAGATGTGCGTTTTACTAACAAAAACTGCTGTACAAAACTATTACAATCTTAGGAATACAATACAAGACTGACAGATATCTATAACAAGCAAAATGCCTAGAAAATAGAACAGCCTAAAGTCTAACAGTACAAATACATTTAAAAGGGTTACTTAACTTCTGTTACTGAATGTTCATGATCTCCAATTGGCAATATTTCTTCTTAGAGACCAGGTTCTGTTCTTGTATCATGAGCGGCTTCTTCTGATCTTCAAAGCATGATGATGTGTGTCCTGATGTTACAGCATGATGTTCCATTCCCAATCTCTGTGTCTCTACCCCATTTTATATGCCAGTTTGTTGACCAAAGTTTAATGTTTATACACTTGTTTCCATAACAACCGATTAACAGTCCTTCTTTTCAGGTTGAGACACCCTCTCAAACTGTTTTAAAAGACAATGGACTGTTGGTTGCATGTTTACTGTAGCTGACGAGACAATAGTCTCTTCAACTGTCAATTTGTTATCTAACACCATTGTATGAAAACAGCATTTGTTTGAGAATTCTACTCAAACCAGAGAATCTGATCAACTAAACTTGTAATTTCTCCCATGTAATGTTAGGTCTGATGTTTTAAAAAAATCATATTTTAGCAAACGCAACACATGGCACAGTTAAGTTTTACTTAAAGCGGGGTTTCACCTTACAAAAATTTTTTTTAAAGGTCAGCAGCTAAAAAAAAAGTAGCTGCTGACTTTTAAAAAGTACACTTACCCTCCCAGGGCGCCCGCGATGTCCGTCGTGGAGGACGAGCTGTCCCTCGGCGATTCGGTTCCAGCGCCGCCATCCTCGGTAAGGGAAACGGCTTCACGTTTCCTACTGCGCATGCGCGAGTCGGCGCGCGGCCTACTGCGCATGCGCGACTCTAATTTGTGAATGGGGAACGCGATGTGTTGTGGGACATAGTTCCCATAACACATCGCGCCCCATTCAACAGAAGACGGAAGAAGAGAAGATCACCGCGGAGCTGGAGGAGGCAGATTGGGACGATCTGCCTAGCAACAGCCATTTCTGGTAAGTAAAAAAAAAAAAATGTTTTTTTTTTTCCTTCATTTTAAATGGTTACTAACATATTTTTAAGTTTTTGTTTTCAGGGTGTCCCCCCACTTTAACTTTATTTTTTCGATCACATAAAGTAATAATGTAATAATTTATAGGTGATAGGTTCTCTTTAATGAGACATCCAGGGTCTAAAAAAACCCTGCATGCCTCCTCTGGGCTCCACTGAATGTTTTGTATTGCAGATCGCATTGCGAAACATTACTTCCTGTTTAAGCTAGCCAGGACAGACAGAACCTGGAAGTGACGTCATAGGCGTCACTTTCCAGGTCACAACAGAACAAACTGTCCTGCAGATGTAGCAGCTAAAATGGTTGAATCAAGACATTTACCATTGGCAGGGGTGTATACAATGATCAGCTTTTATTTATGTGAAACCAGCCCACCAAAAAAGCTGTTGCTGTAACGGATTAAAATATGTGAACAGGCTAAGGGCCTGTTCACACTGTGTATTCGAGTAAAGCATAGCAATGCACATTAACCACTTCAATACTGGGCACTTTTAACCCATTCCTGCCCAGGCCAATTTCCAGCTTTCAGCACTGTCGCATTTTGAATGACAATTGCGCATGCAATGCTGTACCCAAACAAAATTTGTATCATTGTTTTGAGGCTGATAGAGCTTTCTTTTGGTGGTATTTAATCACCACTGTTTTATTTTCTTTTATTTTTTGCTAAACAAATGAAAAAAGACCAATTAAAAAAAAAAAGTTTTTTTCATTGTTTCTGTTATAAAATTTAGTAAATAAGTAATTTTTCTCCTGCACTGATGTGCGCTGATGAGGCCGCACTGATGGGCACTGATGAGGAGGCACTAATATGCAGCAATAATGGCCACTGATAGGTGGCTCTGATATGCAGCACTGATGGGCACTGATAGGCAGCACTGATAGGCAGCACTGATGGGCAGCCTTGATGGGCACTGATAGGAGGCAATGATGGGCACTGATAAGCAGCACTGATATGCAGCACTGATGGGCACTAACAAGCGGCAATGATGGACACTGATAGGCGGCACTGATGGGCAGCCTTTATGGGCACTGATAGGTGGCAATGATGGGCACTGATGAGGAGGCACTAATATGCAGCACTAATGGTCAATGATAGGTGGCACTGATATGCAACATAGATGGGCACTGATAGGTGGCACTGATGGGCAGCCTATATGGGCACTGATAGGCGGCAATGATGGGCATTGATGGGCACTGATAGGCGACACTGATGGGCAGCCTTTATGGGCACTGATAGGTGGCAATAATGGGCACTGATAGGCAGCACTGATATGCAGCCTTTATGGGCATTGATAGGCGGCACTGATGGGCGGCACTGATAGGTACTGATAGACGGCACTGTTGGGCACTGGTGAACATCACTGATGGGGCTGGACTGATAATCATTGCATCAATTATCAGCACAAACCCCCCATGTCAGGAAAGCCGCTTATCAGCTCTCCTTTGCTCTTGCGCTGTCAGCGTGAGTAGAGAAATACCGATAACCGTCTCTTCCTTTTTACACTGTGATCAGCTGTGATTGGACACAGCTGATCACATGGTAAAGAGCCACATTATAGGCTTTTTACTGTGATCGGAGATGCGGGTACGACTTACGGGGGGTGCGCACGAGTGGCATGTTGTGAAGGACGTCATATGATACCCAGTCAGATCAATTAAACCACTGCCCGGCCGTCATTTTGCTATAGACCGGGCAGGATGTGGTTAAGTGTGTTGGTATGATTCGATGTTATTCATTTTTTTTAAACGGAACCCCAATGTACCTTAGGATGGATGTGCATTGCACTGTAATGCGTTGGAGCACCTTTTTGTGCATTGCTGTCAAAAAATATTGCATGCACAATTCATCAGAAACACTGGCCCCTTACGGGAACGCACTGCAATTATAACTGTATAAATTACCTTACTTTCCCTTTAACAACTTAACCTCTGGAAGATTTTACCCCTTCATGACCAGGGCATTTTTTGGTATTCAACACTGCGCTATTTTAACTGGCAATTGCACGGTCATGCAACACTGTAAACCAATTACATTGATATCATTCTTTTGACACAAATAGAGATTTCTGTTGGTGGTATTTGATCATCATTGGGGTTTTTTATTTTTGCGATATAAATAAAAAAAAAAAACTGAAAAGTTTGAAAAAAAAATATTTTTTATTTTCTGCTATAAAACATATTAAAAAAAAAATGTCTTAATGAATTTAGGATGTATTCTGCTACATGTCTGGTAAATAAAAAAAAAACAATTAGTGTATATTAATTGGTTTGCATGAAAGTTATAGGGTCTGGTATAAATCCTTAATTATTTTATTTTTTTATACTAGTAATGGCGATGATCAGTGACTTTTATAGTGGGATTGTGATAGTGTGGCGGTCCATCTAACACTAACTGACACTGGCTGGGGGGATACACTGACTGACTGACTGACATCAATAGTGGCGGTAATACAGTGATCAGTGGTAATACTATACACCAGTGATGACCCACCTTGGCACCCCAGATGTTTTGGAACTACATTTCCCATGATGCTCAACTACAAAGCAGAGTGTATGAGCATCATGGAAAATGTAGTTCTAAAACATCTGGGGTGCCAAGGTTCACCATCACTGCTATACACTGTCATTGTACTAATGACACTGGCTGGGAAGGTGCTAACATTTAGGGGTGCTCAGGGGGTTAAATATGTGCCTAACTATGTGTATTGTGTGTTAGGTGGTGCTTTTACTAAGCGATCTTGCTGTTTTTTTTGCCTGCTTTGCAGAGAATAAAGAAAACAGCAAGATCGCCTGTCACTATTTGGAGCTCTGTGTTGTTTACAACACAGAGCTCCCTTTCCCTAAATAACAGAGCCGATCTCCGGGTGCCAGCGATCAATCCTTGGCAGGCACTCCGACTGACTTGTGCTGTGACTAATCACAGCACAGTCGGGGTGGCAGGCGCGCCCCCTAGCCAGAAGTGCTGGATCACATATTTGCGATACTTGACCACTTTGCCTCCATACTTCTAATGCCCCGTACACACGGTCCGAAATTTGGACCACAAAATCTGTCGGATTTTTTACGACGGATTTTGTCCGACATTGGTGTTGTATACACATGGTCGGACAAAGTTGTCAGAAAATCCGATCATTCTGAACGTGGTGACTTTCGCTGCGTACGATGGAACTACGTAGAGGCTAGTAGCCAATAGCTTTGGTCTTGTAATTTGATCTGAGCATGCGTGGCACTTTGTCCGTCTGGATTAGCTACACACGATCGGAAAAAGTCCGATCGGACTTTGTTGTCGGAAAATTTGAGAGCAGGATCTCAATTTTTTTCCGGTGGAAATTCCGACGGAAAAAGTCCGATGGAGCCCACACACGGTCGGATTTTCTGACAACATGGTCCGTTGGAAATTCCAACCGTGTGTACGGGGCATAAGTGAGGCAGTTGGCAAGCGGTTAATAGATTAGGACAAGAATAATATAAAAATAATAATAGATAATATTATCTACATCAAGTTGATTTGTTTTACATGCATTACTTAAAAGCTTTTATATTTCCTTTAAGTTTTTGAAAAAAATATGGACATGGTTTTGAAAAATTGGGTGGAATCTGGGCAGAATTAGCAAAGATAAAAAAACGAGACTTGCAATGTCAAAATCTTGAAAACTGATATCTCAGCTCCCAGTACTGCCCTCATCCACACCTTCACTGATTTTTTATTTTTTTTTACAGAAACTCCTATGGTGAACCTCACAGTGTCCAGTAAGATTGCAAATCTGGGTGACACGGTGACCGCTGACTGTACTTTAATTCAGGGTAACTCAGATAACTTTGATCTGTCCATAAGTGTGGATGGAGAAGAAGTGAAGAGGAAGGAATCCCCGGACCTGGCTGAAAATATCACCATAAGAAGAAGAAAACCAAATCCTACTTTTACCTGTAAAATATTCATTCGGGACAATAATAAAGAGCTACTTGCAAAAGAAGAGACCCTCACTGTGCAATGTAAGTGTCTTGTGACTTAAACAGGTTTTGCAATGCAGAAAACAAAACACTACCAATATTCATCAATGTTTCTTAAAGAATTTGTTACCTCAACATTTCATTTTTTTTTACTATGTGTATGTTGTACCATGTACTTTGTATTCTGTTCCTTTTGTATACTTTTCTTTGTGTTAAATACAGGGTGAAACATTCTCCTTTAATCAAAGGAACACAGCCCCCCTTCTTCTCATATGGCCCTTCAGCAGCAGCCATAAGTGCAGATCTAGTACTGGGCTCTCTTATTAGCTTGCCCAGCATGCAGACATATAGGTGCACCCTATTTTAGACATAATAAACATAATGATATCAAGAACTGAAAAAAATAAAATTGGCCAAAAAACGACTAAAGTTTATATTTAAGTCACTATCTACCGAGCTGTTAATCTCCACCAACCAGATTAATGCTACTTGTGTAGTATATCCTCTTTGTCCACATGATGTGGGTGGTGACAAGTGCACTTTAAGAGACATAATGGTTACAAATAAACCTTTGATGTCTCTCCGGTATGCTACATTTAGAATTGGGAAATATTATTATTATTATACAGGATTTATATAGCGCCAACAGTTTACGCAGCGCTTTACAACTTGACGGTAGACCGTACAAATACAATACACTTAATACAGTAGGAATCAAAGGGCCCTGCTCCTTACAGCTTACAATCTAAGATGGAAGGTCAAGAGATGCAAGAGGTAATAACTGTGGGGGATGTGCTGATGGAGAAAGTAAATGTACAATTGTTAGGTGGGGCCAGATAGGCTTCTCTGAAGAGATGAGTTTTCAGGGAATGTCTGAAAGTGGACAAAGTAGTAGAAAGTCGGACAGATTGGGGTAGAGCATTCCAGAGGATGGGAGAGGCTCTGGAGAAGTCCAGAAGGTGAGCATGGGATGAGGTGACAAGGTAGTTAGAGAGCAGGAGGTCTTGGGAGGAGCAAAGAGGACGATTAGGTTGGTATTTTGAGACTAGGTTAGTGATGTAGCTGGGGGCCAGGTTGTGGATGGCTTTGTAAGTTATTGTTAGTATCTTGAATTTAATTAATTGGTTGAGTGGCAGCCAATGGAGGGATTGGCAGAGGGGTATAGCAGACGCTGAGTGGTTTGTGAGGTGGATGAGCTTGGCAGCAGCATTCATGATGGACTGAAGTGGGGTTAGCCTATTTATAGGTAAGCCACTGAGGAAGGAGTTGCAGTAGTCAAGCCGAGAGATGACCAGGGAGTGGATTAGAAGCTTTGTGGTGACATTGGTTAGGAAGGGGCGTATCTTGGAGATGTTGCAGAGGTTGAGGCAGTAATTTTGAGTAGCGATAGGATGTGGGGCCGAAAGATTAGTTCAGAGTCCAGGATTACACCTAGGACCTTGGCGTGGGGGGGGGGGGGGGGGGGGACAAGTTGATAGTTGAACCGTTGATATTGACAGAGAAATCAGGGGAAGGAAATATAATGAGCTCGATTTTGGATAGGTTGAGTTTGAGGAAGTGATGTGACATGCAGGCTGATATGTCTTCTAGTAAGTTGGTGATGCGTGAGGAGACAGATGGAGAAAGCTGGGGGTGGAGAGATAGATTTGGGTGTCATCAGCGTAGAGATGATATTGAAAGCCATGGGAGGCAATCAACTGACCCAGGATAGATTGTGGTGTAGATTGAGAAAAGGAGAGGTCCAAGAACAGAACCTTGGGGGACCCTGACGGAGAAAGGAAGAGGAGAGGAGGAAGTAGAGTTGTAGGTGACACTGAAGGAGGGGGATAAGTAGAATGAGAACCAGCGGAGAGTACAGAGTGGAGTTTTTTGAGGAATGGGGCAGGAGAGAGGTCCAGGAGAAGTAGTACAGAATAGTGTCCGTTTTAGCTGTTAGTAGGTAATTTTTGAGTTTAAGGAGAGCAGTTTGAGTGGGGTGTTGAGGGCGAAAGCCAGACTGAAGTGTGTCAAGAAGTTTGTTCATGGTCAGATGGTTGTTAAGTCGGTTCTAGACCTGAAATATGTAAAGATACCTGATCTCCAGCTCATCTTGCCCTGGTGCTAGGGCACTGCTCTGGACCCTTGAAGTGAGCAATCCTAAAGTTTAATTATTCAGCTTACAGGAGCTTCTGCACAGAACATGGAACTTTGGGCAGACGTCTGTGCACTGCATATTACTAAAAGCATCCTGTCACAGCCACATTGCACTACACCAGTGGTTCTCAACCTCAGTCCTCAGGTACCCCCAACAGGCCATGTTTGCAGGCTTTCCTTTATTTTACACAGGTGCTTTAAATCAGAATCAATGGTTTGGGATTTTGGACAGCTATTTTATCTAAGAGAAATTCCCAAAACATGGCCTGTTGGGGGTACTTGAGAACCACTGCACTACACCACAATGCACATTTGTTACATTGAGGTGTACTGCGGCAACACTGCGTTAGGCAGCCCATTTAAAATGAATGGGCTACAACCTATCTTATTGCATGAAAAATATGCAAAGCACCCCAATGCACACAATGCTCTGTGGTGCCACCAGCACAGGTGCCTTGTGGCGGTGCATTGGGTGCCAATCAAAATGAACCGAGAGATGGGTCCTTGCCCAGCAATCTCAGAGTCTGTAATGGCATAAATATTAATCAGACAAGCACAGCTCAGTATAGAACGATAACATTATATTGTCTGTAACTATGTAGCATAAACTATTTTGGACCTTTAGAGATTAAAATTTATCATATACTATATTGTCAATAGTTTGTAAATACCTGACCATTACACCAACTTCATGACCAAAAGCATGTGCACAAATTATTGGGTTTGGGTGTTTCCAGTAAATGATACTGTTAACACTACAGCACATTTTGGACAATTTTACACTTCCAACCTTATGGCAGATGGTTTGTTAAGTTTAGTGTGTAAGAATATAAATGGCCTGCACAAAGCCTTGCCCTCAACTGTGAACATCTATAGGATTTATTGGAAAGCTTGTGAGCCAAGTCATTTTGTCTGAAATCAATACCTATTCTCACAGTCTTTTGACTGAATGAGCATAAGTTCCTACAGACGCACCCCAAAATCTTTTACAAAGCATTTTCTGAAAAGGGGGGGGGGGTGATATTAATGATTTTATTATTAATCACATATTAATGACTATGGTTTTGGAATGAGATGTTTAATACAATAGTTGTGATGGTCAGGTGTCAATATAGTGTAAATTCTGCATAATCCAACATGGGTAAATTTAATGAGCATGTTAAAATATAATGGTTCTTCTTTGTTTTCTCTTGTCACAGATCCACCAGAGTTCAGTGAGAGTTCCTGTCCGGACTCTATCGTTTGGGTAAAGGGAAAGGAAAGGATGTTTGGCTGTAGGTCCGAAGGGAACCCAACTCCTGAAGAAGAGTGCACCTTGTATCTTGCAAACTTGTCTCTGCAAACCACAACAACCTTCTCTGCAGAAAGAAATATGTCTGGAATCTATACATGCCAGGCATCAAATCTTATAGGAACCGTGAATAAATCTGTGGAAGTTACAGTGCAATGTATGTATATACTATCAAACAATGAATTTAAGATTGTATTCTTTAAGTTACTGTGGTCATACCTGACGTTGCCTTATAAGTATAATGATTTAATGACAGATTTCAAATTGGCAGTCGTTTGACTGTTTTCTTTATTTTTAATTTTTTTTTTTTATAAGGCCGATTGCTGCCATAGTCTCCAAGACACCCAGGGCTAGCAATGGCTGCCAAGTCTGCACTAGGGATGGGCTCAGGCATGTTCACATCTTAGTCCAGACCTAACTAAGCTATGCC
The DNA here is from genome assembly GCA_028564925.1 of Lithobates sylvaticus. Classification (NCBI taxonomy): domain Eukaryota; kingdom Metazoa; phylum Chordata; class Amphibia; order Anura; family Ranidae; genus Lithobates; species Lithobates sylvaticus. The sequence continues at coordinate 85,196,342 of CM053029.1, read as the reverse complement.
ACTAAGAAGCTGTCAATGTACTTAGCCAAACATAGGTGGGCAGGTATTCCCCACCCTGCAGCCGCATGTATTCACACTCCTTTTGATTATTTATGATTATGATTGGCCAAATACATTTACAGCTTTCTGGCGGGATAGCTCAGGCTGGTGATACGGGTGACATGTGTATGAACCAGTGGCAAATCATCCATGGGTGCCGGCTGTTCACTGCACACAGACCCAGAGGTGAGTAAGGCCCACTTTGATCCACACTGCACCCATGGATAATCCTTTCCTGGTTGACAGTTGGGATGATCGGTGCGGCAGTGGAGGCAGTTACAAGCACCGATCTCCCTGTATGGCTTTCAATGAAGCAGCTGACAGCCGCTTCTCCTCCTCTCCTTCCAGTGGCTTTCAGCTGCTTTACTGAAAGCTATACTGGGAGATCAGTGCTTGTAACTGCCCCCACCGCCACACCGATCATCCCCCACTGTCCCCCTGTGTGCTCCTTCATCCCTCCTGTGTCCTCCTCCGGCCCCCCTCCCCCTCTCCTCCTCCGGCCCTCCTGTGTCCTCCTTCGGCCCTCCTGTGTCCTCCTCCGGCCCCCCTCCCCCCATGTCCTCCTCCGGCCCTCCTGTGTCCTCCTCCGGCCCTCCTGTGTCCTCCTTCGGCCTTCCTGTGTCCTCCTCTCCTGCTGCTGCGGGGGATCTGTCAGGATGTCATTTACTGGCCCCTTCCTTTTCTGAATGAGCAAAGTCACTGATCACTGGCTATAAGAAACTTATTAGGATTTTTGTTTTACCAAATACATGTAGCAGAATACATTTTGTCCTAAATTTATGAAGAAATTCGATTTTTTTTTTACATTTTCTTTATTTGATAAGTTTTATACCAGAAAGTAAAAAAATATAGTTTTTGTTTCAAAATGTTCAGTCTTTTTTCGTTTATATAATAAAAAACGAAAAAACCCAGTGGTGATCAAATACCATCAAAAGACAGGTCTATTTGTGTGAAAAAAAAATTATATAAATTTAATTTGCATATAGCTTTGCATGATCATGAGATCTTTTGGGCCCAGCCATTTCCATGCAACGTGCATTCCAGGGCCAAAATATATTTTTTTTCTTCTATTTTGAAGCTAATTCTTTTAATGTGGCTTTGCTACGTAGTGTCAAGTTACCTTTTTTTTTCCAATACCGTGATGGGTGCACAAAAACAAACAAACCACCATGTAAACAAAAAAATGTGCATGTGCAACACATGTAAAAAAAGTGCACAGGGTGTGTCACTGGTCCCCCCCCAAAGTTTATGCATGCCAAGTATCAAACTCTGTAGGAACCTTGAATTAATCTGTGGAAGTTATAGTGCAATTTACTTTGTATATAAGTAATGTATGAGAGATATTATTTTTTTAATTACTTCTGTCATTCCTTAAAGTGATACTACAGGAATTTTTTTACAATAACAAACGCGTTATACTTACCTGCTCTGTTCAATAGTTATGCACAAAGCTGCCCCAATCCTCCTCTTCATATGTCGCCCGTCGCCTCTTCTGGCTGCTCCGCCCCTGCTGAGTACCAGGATACTTTTTTTTTCTTTGTTTTGTTTTTTTTGCTCTGGACATTTTTCGGTGGGATTGTATTTGGTTTTCCTAACATTACAACATTTTTTTTAAAGCCATTATTCCGTTTTGATCTTGAGATGATATTGAAAGCCATGGGAGGCAATCAACTGACCCAGGGTAGATTGTGGTGTAGATTGAGAAAAGGAGAGGTCCAAGAACAGAACCTTGGGGGACCCTGACAGAGAAAGGAAGAGGAGAGGAGGAAGTAGAGTTGTAGGTGACACTGAAGGAGGGGGATAAGTAGAATGAGAACCAGCGAAGAGTACAGAGTGGAGTTTTTTGAGGAATGGGGCAGCAGAGAGGTCCAGGAGAAGTAGTACAGAATAGTGTCCGTTGGTTTTAGCTGTTAGTAGGTAATTTGTGAGTTTAAGGAGAGCAGTTTGCGTGGGGTGTTGAGGGCGAAAGCCAGACTGAAGTGGGTCAAGAAGTTTGTTCATGGTCAGATGGTTGTTCTGTCGGTTGTAGACCTGAAATATGTAAAGATACCTGATCTCCAGCTCATCTTGCCCTGTTGCTAGGGCACTGCTCTGGACCCTTGAAGTGCGCAATCCTAAAGTTTAATTATTCAGCTTACAGGAGCTTCTGCACAGAACATGGAACTTTGGGCAGACGTCTGTGCACTACATATTACTAAAAGCATCCTGTCATTGCCACATTGCACTACACCAGTGGTTCTCAACCTCAGTCCTCAGGTACCCCCAACAGGCCATGTTTGCAGGTTTTCCTTTATTTTACACAGGTGCTTTAAATCAGAATCAATGGTTTGGGATTTTGGACAGCTATTTTATCTAAGAGAAATTCCCAAAACATGGCCTGTTGGGGGTACTTGAGAACCACTGCACTACACCACAATGCATATTTGATACATTGAGGTGTACTGCGGCAACACTGCGTTAGGCAGCCCATTTAAAATGAATGGGCTACAACCTATCTTATTGCATGAAAAATATGCAAAGCACCCCAATGCACACAATGCTCTGTGGTGCCACCAGCACAGGTGCCTTGTGGCGGTGCATTGGGTGCCAATCAAAATGAACCGAGAGATGGGTCCTTGCCCAGCAATCTCAGAGTCTGTAATGGCATAAATATTAATCAGACAAGCACAGCTCATTATAGAATGATAACATTATATTGTATGTAACTATGTAGCATAAACTATTTTGGACCTTTAGAGATTACAGTTTATCATATACTATATTGTCAATAGTTTGTAAATACCTGACCATTACACCAACTTAATGACCAAAAGCATGTGCACAAATTATTGGGTTTGGGTGGGATTATATTTGGTTTTCCCAACATTACAACATTTTTTTTAAAGCCATTATTCCGTTTTGATCTTCTGCCTTGAAAAAGGGAACCATATTATCCCAGAAACATTGCGTTGGTCTAATGGAACTCATTGTGCTGGATTTATTTTTTTGCCATCGTTTTTAACAGTACCACTGTCACTGAGCACCCTGCACCCTTCTCTACTACATTTTGTTAATAAAAGCCCCCCCCCCCCCTCCATCATGTCTGGAAGGCCAACAAGAAGAGACAGACATTCCCATGGCACTGTAAGGGGGCCAGCAGTGTCTGTGTCCACAGGCAAAGGTGGACGTGGTCAGTCCTCAGGCAGGGCACCATTTCCTCTGTTTAGTGATGTTGCTAAAGCATGCAGAGGAGGTGGTGGACTGGCTTACTAAACCACCCTCATCCTCCTCATCCTCTGTCACCCAAGCAGAGACTCGTGTGCAGTCCACCGCAGCTGCCAGAGTGGCTTATTCTGCATCCTTGCCCACAGCTATTCCTGCCATAGCCTCAGCATCAGGCATGTAGGAGTCAGCTGAGTTATTTAAACACAGCGTCAGCCACTTGCGCCTTGTTGATGCACAGCCATTACTTGATTCATCAAGAGTACCTCTATAGGGTTACGTTGTGAAGGCACCACCAACACCCAAAGCCCAATTTTTCCACACCTGTTACTTCAAAAAATCTCTAATCTTGTTCCCAGTGCACTAAATTGTAGCCTCATCATACAGACTGGCTCCCCAACCTATTGTTTGTAAAAGAAAGAAAGCTTGCAGGGAAAATGTAATTTTTTTGGGCTTTATAAATGTCATTTATGCTGCAGCAGGTTCTATACACAGTACAGCCACTTTACAGGCAGACTAAGGGGACCCTCAGGCACTATATTTAAAGGAAATTTGAATTTTTATTGTTTCACTTAAAGCATCAGTAAATCACTGCTCATTTTAAAATGTTTTTTACAAACTTTTTTCTCATTGATACAAGTCCCCTGGGCAGTACCTGGATCCCCATACCCTTTGTATGCCCGATAACTTGCAGCTAAGCCCTCAAAATGGGCACTTTTGATTTTTCCAGTTAGGGTCCTGTAGACTTCAATGGGGTTTGTTATTCGTCTCCGAACTTTCTCGATATTCTAGAGTTCTGACGCAAACCAAACAGGGGGTCCTTTAAGCCATCTCTAGTTGTAAAGTTATTATTAGGTTAAGCAAAGGATACAAGTAACAACAGAAACTGCAACAATTAGAACGGGTCTCATATCAGCAAAAACAATGTAAATGACTTGCTTGATAGATCCAGACAACAGCAATACCAGAACACGGGTGTGGAAGGCCTAACAATGTTGCCATACAATAGTAAGTTGCCAGTAGCAGTGTCGTTCCTTGATTCAATCTTATTTTACAAGGGCAGCTTCTGAGAAGTGGGTGGCTGATAAGCAGCCAGAGTGCAGTGCGAGCAGCAGAGGAACACTGGTCCTAAATCATAACACTGTGGTCCAGAAGTTCGGTAGAGTGGACTGTGGTGTCCATAGACTGTCCCTCCTCATCAGGAACCTGTCCCTAGGCTAAGTATTCTCTCCCTAACCAGCAAGGAACCCGTCGCTACGGTATTCACTTTGCAAATGCACACCAACTACAGTGGGGCACTGTTATTTATTAGCATTGCGCACACCAAAGAAGGCCACTAAGGTCGTCCAGGGTTGCATTGTCCAATCGGATCACTGCTTCCATGGTGGCACTTATGGTGGCTGCAGAGGAACAATGCTCCTCTTCTCTTCCATTCTCTCTGTGCTCTGCCCTAAGTGTTTCTTAGCTTGTGGCTATCAGATACTGGTCATCAGTGGGCAGTAAGGTAAACAAAGTACTGATTTATTTTGAAGCAGCACCGGGGAGAAATTAGAGGTCTAATAGACCCCTGATGTCTCAAAAAGAAGGACCCTGTGATAGTATTAATTCTAAGCAATACAAGAGCTTTAGCCCCTATTTGCACTTGAGTGTATGCATTTGCAGACAATTTTGGATAGTTTATTTCTACAAAGGTACACACATTTTTTGGGTGTGTTCAAACTTGAGCTTTCTTGTTTAACCTATGGAAAGCTAGTTACCACAAGGAGGAAAGGCAAGCAATTAAGCGAAGACACCCACATTATACAAGTTTTCAGGAACAATTGAAATCTTCAGGGGCCAAAACAAGTGACTCTACCCCAAAGAAGCTCATGTACTTTTCTGAGCTTTGAACATCTAACAACACAATGCACAGCTGTGAACAGGCACCATTGAGTACACCAGTGGGGGCTAGCGTTTTTTTTGGGGGGGGGGCCGGCAAACAACCCCCCCCAGAGCAGCTGGCTGCTACTCCCCCCCACCGCTCGCTGTCTGCCGGTCAGTTCGCCACTTACCCCATCTAGGAGGTGGCAGGTGGTGGGTGGTGGGCAACAGGCAGAGGCTCCTGTGTCCTCTCCTCCATGCGTCTCCTCCCCTGTAACACACCTGGGTGGGCTCAGTTCCAATTCTCTGAGCCCCGAGCCCACCCTATTTTGAAACCTAATGGAAGGTAAACTGCACTTTTTGGAGTGTAGCAGAATTACTGCACTTTTTGGAGTGTAGCAGAATTACGCTATGGTGCATATTTTTTCCTTTCTTCTCGGTGGCATGTAATCCTGTTTCATGAGCCAAGTATAAAATCGAGAAAAGGTTTTAAAATCTACATCATGCCATCTTATCAGACTGTCTTCTAGTAAAAAAAACATCAACCCGGCTGGGTTAAAGCCATATGTGATTCTTTGGCTTGCAATCTGGTGAGCATGTTTTCTATAAGTTGATTAAATACTTTCCCTGGATCTATTTCAGCTAGGAAATCTTGATTGTTTAAATCACTTGGGACTTTATGATCATCATATATACTTCTAGTATAAATTTGGACTTTATTAGAGCAATTTTTTCTTTTTCATTTTATTTTTAAACCTATTAGAGCCGCTTTAATCGGGTGCCCATTGGAATCCATGCATCCGGCGTCCTGCAAGGGGCCGGATGCATGGATAGGGGGGGCAGCGCCCGTGCACCCTTAACGGACAGGCCGCCCCTGGAATACAATGGTTTTCTTGATGTATCTTGATGACTCTTGTAGCTGCATGTATTGTAGAATAATTAGATCTCAAAGGTCACAGCAGAGACTGTAAAGTTATTTATTTTTTGGTTAATTTCTAACAACTTGTAGCATCTGCTGGGTCTTTACATTAGAAGGTTGACAGTATACCTAAATTCTGCTGGCAGGGAACTTAGAAGGAGAGGAGCTGTGATCTCTGTGTCTCTATTGTGAAATTTGGAAATACATTTCTTCACAGTATCTACAGCTACAGAGGTTATTGAGGACTTACTTGTTATATAAGAATATATGAAAATATGTTTATGTCCATTGTTTGAGCACATGTGCACTTTAAATGACTGAGTATTTCTAGAAATAGAGGAAAATAGAAAGCGAAATACAGGACTCAAAATAAGGAGCAAAAATGTATATAAAACCATACAATTTATTATTAGCAAAAGATAAAAAGAGTTCATACAGACATGTATGTCTCGGTACATAAAAAAAACAATGATTGTGCTAGTACAGATACTGTGTGTTATACATCATATACATCAAGGATGAATGCTGATACAGAGGGCCTTCATTTATCAACGTGTTTCCCCAAATTTTCTTCATCAGGGTTCATGAAAAACAACAGTACTCATCTCAACGCAGTCTAGCACTGGCACATTGGTTCCCTGGGCGTGCGCTGGAGCATAGAGCATAGATAAACCACAATTAATTCCCAACTTGTATAGACTTCTAAATAGTTAGAATATTATATATCCACTTGATTAGAAGGATTAGGAACAGTTCAGAGTTCAGACTATAGTTGGATGATCAATAGATAAAAAAAACTCCAACATTTACCAAATAGATAGTCTCTTGGTTAACTTCATAGCCATTGAAGCTGGAGGTAGTTATCCCATGGATACTTCACATATACAGAAAAGGTTGCATCCATTAAGCCCGCAAGGTAAGTTGCTCATGTGTCCAGGTTCACCATGATCTGGCCATTTCTAGATATATTTGCAAACTTTTTTAAAATCTAAATTTGGTCTAAAATATTTTTTGAATCATCTTTTGTTTTTCAGACCCACCAGAAATACCAACAGTGGACATTTCGACAACATCAGCAATTGGTGTAGGAGAGTCTGTCAATTTAACTTGTCATTCAGATGCTCTGCCTCCTCCTACATACAGCTGGGAAATTCCACCTCATGCTCAGGTGGACTTCTTCAAAGACAATAGATCCATCACCATTAGAGAAGCATCATTGTACCACAATGGAACGTATACCTGTCACGTCAAGAACAAACATGGCCATTCATCCACACCACAGGATTTAAAAGTTAAAACAGGTGACAAAAGTAGGCATTAAAAGGGATTTCATTAATAACCTACAAAGTTTACATGCAGCACCACCTCATGGTAAAATAGAATACTGCATTGCACACATACTGATTTGGTACTTCTCTATTAACCTCATTGGGTCTGATTGGTCAGACTTCTGTAGGTGGGGGGTCACTAAAACCAAGGGTTCCATGGAGGTAAAAAAAAGTTCTATTTAATCCCTTCTTAATGTGTAATGAGTGAGGGAGATTCCACAAACCTATTTACAATATAACTCCCCCTACCAGACCATGTTTTACGTTACGCCAATATTTAGTGTAACATGTAAAATGGTCTGTCCACACAGCCCCCAAAATTCCCCTCCCTATTGCAGGATCACAGGGGTTCTTCTTCCGGCTGCATCCTGTCAATTTTTAAATTGTGGCTAAACTGACAGGCCGGGCAAAGAGAGCATTAATCAGAGAAGCAGCCAAGAGGTCCATGGTAACTCTGGGGGAGCTGCAGAGATCCACAACTATTAACCTCCCTGGCGGTATGATTCTGTCTGGAATTTTGTGCTGAAAGCGGTACAATTATTTTGCATGGAAATTTGGCGTTTTTATATTGTAGGCATGCAATTCTTATGAATAACTCACTTAAATCTGTCCAAACCAGAGTCTAGTAGACATCCCGGGTATGATAAAGTTTGAAACACAAAAATCATAAATTATAATAAATTAAATTATAAATTATAATTATTAAAATAAATTATAATAAAATAAAAATATATATAAAAATTATTCAATAATGTAATCAAATCAAAAACACAAAAATTTGCTCAGTTGCAGATAAGTCGCTGTCATTAAATTTAGTGTTTTATGATGAATTGTGATTCTAAATTTTTATCAGTGTTTTCTAGCTGGTCTAAAACCACTTTTGACATGAAGGGACACTTTTTTGTTGCTATGGACAATCTCCAGTTTCCAGGCAGAAAAAAATCTATTTATTATATAAAATGACATGCAGGGCACTGGGAAGACCTCTAGGGACAAAGGGGATGTGTATTTTTAGTATACAGTACTGTAATCTGTAAGATTACAGTACTGTATGTGTACTGTGTTTTTTTACTTTTTCGAATTTGGCGCCGATCTCCACTCCCGTGCGTCGTAACATCGCAGGGAACGGAGATCAGCGGCACTCGGGCACTGTGTGAATCGAGCGAGCAGATGGCTCGCTCACACAGCGGGAAGACATCGCAGGATCCAGGGGAAAAGGTAAGTAACTTCCCCCTGTATCCTGCAATGCAAGCCCGAGTCTGGCTCGGGGTTACCGCTTTTGGTACAGAAATCTCAACCCGAGCCAGACTCAGGAATACCGCCAGGGGGGTTAATCGTGCACTCCACAAATCTGGCCTTTATGGAGGAGTGGCAAGAAGAAAGCCATTGTTGAAAGAAAGACATAAGAAGTCCTGTTTGTAATTTGCAAGAAGCCATGCGGGGGACACAGCAAACATGTGGAACGCGGTGACGTACAACACTACGACGAGCCGAGAAAAAATGAAGTTCAGTGCTTCCGAGCATGCATCGAATTGTTTCCGAGCATGCGTAGGAATTTTGCGCGTCGGAATTGCTACAGACGATCGGAATTTCCGATAGAAACCTTTTCGGTCTGAAAAATTGAGAACATACTGTCAAATTTTTGCTGGCGGGAATTCGGGCAGCAAAATTCCGACGGAGCCTACACGCAGTCGCGTTTTCCGATGAAAAGCTCTCATCGGTCTTTTGCTGGCCGAAATTCTGATCGTGTGTATGTGGCATAAGGCCTCTTGCACACTGCAGCTTGAAAAAGCTCAGTACAGCTTTTTTTTTTTTAAATGTTTACTGAGCTAAAATACAGCCCATTCATTTCAATATACCTATGCGCACATGCTAGGATAAACAAGTGCCATGTATTCTTTAGTAAAACAGTGTATGGGCGGGCGTTCACAGCTAAACAAATGACATATATAACGCTTAACCACCTACACATGCTTATAGAAGCTTTTGTCTGCTTAGTGTAAAGTAGGAAATAAATAATGTATCTGTTTTTTTTTTTTAACACAAATATTGTAACCAAGGTCTAAGCTAAACACAAGCGGTTCTGCACTCTTTTTTTTTTTTTTTTTGGGCTATATGCCAAGGGCATATAGCTCAATTGGGGGACTTACCTGTTCCATCCTCCATCTCGATCGCCGCCGGTTTTCATCTTCATCTTCTTCTTGTCTTCTTCTTGTCTGCTGGGGTCCATCTTGCCTGTGGGCATGTGAAACCCCACAGGCACTGTAGATGGCCCAGCATGCACCGCCGTTACTCGCGCGTGCGCAGTAACGGCACATCTGCCGACATCTCACGAGATTTCAGAAGATGTGGCCGAAATCTCGCGAGATTTCGGAAGATGCCCGCACTGACTCCTGGGATCAATGACACCAGATCCCAGGAGACAGTGCGGCGTGACGACGATCGACGCAGAGACCCCGCCCGCCGCCGAAGAGAGAGAAGACCGGAAGTCATCAATTACAAGGTAAGTAAAAAAAAAAAAACATTTCATTTAGTACTCTTTGCCTGATTTGGAAGGCAAAGAGATTTACTAAATGAAATGGGTGCAGAACCGCTTTAAAGGAAGATTTCATCTAGGAGTAATATTACATTTATGGTTGGTATCAGGGCCAGGCTGGTGCAGAGGCAGGGGAGGCACCTGACTGGGATTTTGCAATGAGGATGGGGGCTGAGGACTCGCCAATCCCATAGATTGCTTTGGGAAACTGTCTCTCCAAAGGAAGTCTTCAGGACGTAGCTGTCAGTTGGACAGCTGATTCCTGTTCTGTGTACCAGGAGCAACAAGAGCAGCTCCTACATATTTTATACTGACCTCATTCATAAACACATCCTAAAAACAATCTGATGTATTAATGATGAGAATTTTCCATCGATCTGCACATAAAATCCAACTTGGAGCTGTAGTTAAAACGACTCATGCATTGGAGTCAACACCATGCTGCATGGGTTAAAGCCATGGGTTAAGTAAAGCCTATTTAAAAAAAAAAAAACAAAAAAAAACGTAACCTGCAAGGCAAAGGCATAATGAGCTAGTATGCATAGCATACTAGCTCATTATGAATGACTTACCTGAGATCGAAGCCCCCGAAGCGACCCTCATCCACGATATTCTGTGCCGCCATCAAACCCGGAGTGACTTCCGGGTCTCGCCGCTCCAGCGCTGTCATTCGCTGGAGCGGCGATGACGTCACTCCCACGCATGCGCACGAGAGCGGCATATCGCTGTGATCTCGGCATGCTCAGTGCGCCTGCGCGCCGCTGTCTACGGCGCATGCGCCGTAGATAGTGGTGCCTTTTCTTTTCTAAATATCTCCTAAACCATGTAGGTTTAGGAGATATTTATTGGACCTACAGGTAAGCCTTAATCTAGGCTTACATGTAGGTCAAAGTGGTTTGTAAGCTCCTTTGGCTGGGGGTAAAGAAATAAGTACGAAGACTTACCATATTCCTCTCCTGTGCTGTTCGATGCCATGGAATGTGGAAGGACCCTTTCCAACTTCCTGTACAATACAGGACTATTAGACCTACATTGTACATGATGACATCAGAGAGCCTTCACCAGCCAATTAGCAAATTGGCTGGGGGACCAGACACACAAAGGAAGCCTGTGAGTGTAAGCACTTGTCCTTAACCACTTCAGCCACGGAAGATTTGGCTGCTGAATGACCGGGGCATTTTTTGCGATTCGGCACGGCGTAGATTTAACTGACAATTACGCGGTCCTGCGATGCTGCACTCAAACAAAATTCACGTCCTTTTTTCCCCACAAATAGAGCTTTCTTTTGGTGGTATTTGATCACCCGTGCGGTTTTGATTTTTTGCTCTATAAACTAAAAAAGAGTGACATTTTTGAAAAAAAACACCAATATTTTGTACTTTTTGCTATAATAGATATCCCCATTTTTTTTTAAAAAAAAAAGGAAATTTTTTCTCATTTTGTATTCTTCTATATATGTTTGGTAAAAAAAATTGCAATAAGCGTAAATTGATTGGTTTGCGCAAAAGTTATAGCGTCTACAAAATAGGGGATAGATTTATAGCATTTTTATTATTTTTTTTTTTACAAGTAATGGAGGTGATCTGCGATTTTTATCGGGACTGCGACATTATGGCGAACACATCGGACACTTTTGACACATTTTTGGGACCATTGGCATTTATACAGCGATCAGTGCTATAAAAATGCACTTATTACTGTAAAAATGTCACTGGCAGGGAAGGGGTTAACACAAGGGGGCGATCAAGGGGTTAACTGTGTTCCCTGCTACGTGTTTCTAACTGAAGAGGGAGGGGACTGACCAGAGGAAGTGACGGATCGTGGTTCCTAGCTAATGGTTCCTAGCTAATAGGAACACACAGTCTGTCAATCCTCTCAGATCAGAACAGTGATTTTAATGGACTGGCAGGCCAATAAAGGGGAGGGCGATCGAGCGCCCCCCCCCCTCCTGAGCCATACCAGGCCATATGCCCTCAACATGGGGGGCCTCATCCCCACAACCCTGGCCGATGGTTGTGGGGGTTTGCGGGCAGGGGGCTTATTGGAATCTGGAAGTCCCCTTTAACAATTCATTTTAATTGCATTTCATTGTATTAAAATTATCGTACTTTGTATTTTTTGTTTATTTTTTTTTTTAATCTTTGTTTATTTTATGTTTTTTACAGTATATTTATTTGTCATTGCATTAAAAATTACATTTATTAATGTTTTAATGATTACAAAATGACATTCATTAGACTCTTAAAAGTTAACTTTCCTAAAAATAGATGGTAAATCTAAATTTGTAAAATTGAGGAACCCTTAGCGACCAATCAGACTTCACCTTTCATCAGTTTAGGTAGAACAGTAAAAGGTGATTGTTGATGACTTACTACTGCTTACTAGAGCGTTCACTTTACCATATTTAAAAAGGAAAGCCACCCAATTCGCTTACATAATCAGAAGATTGTTAAAAGATTTCTGCAGGAGGAACCTCACATATAGAGGTATGTTTAAAACGTACCTACTAATAACAATATGATTTCCCTGCACTATCCAAAATAAAAAAATACAGTATGTTTAGGTGGAGTTGTGTTTAAGGCTGCAAAGGTACTTAGGTGACACTAAACACTGGTTTAAAACATAAAAATAAAAAAAATCTTGAGGAAATGAGAGTAGGAGCTTACGGAGAAAGTTACAAGGAGGCATAAAAACACAATAAGGCTCCTTTCACACTTCTGCAACTTGGTACCCAACCAGGGGCATTGCTAGGTGGCAAAAAGACCAGGGGCTTCAGTCCGAAGTCAGATGCTGGCACCGGGGGGGGGGGGGGGTCCAGGGTGGTCCTGGCACGGATTTTTTGGGCTGGGCAGTGGGGTTGTGTGGTGGGGGGTAAGCTCACTTGCTGGTTGCTGCCTGGGGCTTACCAGTGTCCATCAATTTTGACCACTAATCTCAGCTACCTGACACACTGACCATTACACTGACCTACCTGACATACATACAATGACCTCACCTACCTCACCTACATACACTGACCCCACCTACCTGACATACATACACTGACCTACCTGACATACATACACATACCTGACATACACTGACCTACCTGACATACACTGACCTACCTGACATACATACACCTACCTGACATAAATACACCTACCTAACATACATACACTGACCTCACCTACCTGACCAGGAGACAGACTTCATGTGTCCAGGTGTCCTGCAGTTCAGTTTAGCCTCAGCCATAGTGTGCAGTGTGCAGCGCGCCCATCATGTGTCACAGCAGGCAGCCAGATGAGGAGAGGAGACTGCTTGAATTTCATTGCCTGGACCTTGGAGCTCTGGGATTTGTCCTGCACGTAGTTATACAAAGTAGAGCCTGCCGCCCAGTCCCAGCACGGCCAGCAGGCACAAGGCGGTATGGAGAAGACTGTTCTGCCTCCTGCTGCACACTCCGGTGCTCATGATCAGACACACCGAGATCCAGGGCGCTTCACTTTGCCATCTGCCCCCAGCACAGCCCAGGTCATCAACACACTTCAGCGGGCTCCTCTTCTGGTTATCCTCATCCCCCTCCTCTACAATCATCGGTGCAGTCACTGGCAGATCTCGCCCGATCGCTCCTCCGCTGCCCTGATCTCTCCAAGCGGGGAGCTGGGATCTCAGTGATGTGGCGCGGCGGCATTGTAATTCCCGCCTTCTGGAGCCTGCAGCGCCTATGATGGACGTCACAGGTCCCGCGGTCCCGGCATTGGACCAGTGGAATGTCCATCATAGCTCCAGAAGGCGGGACCTGCTATGTCACTCGACCAAACTCAGCGGATCATATCGGTCCCCGCTCGGCGGCGTCCGGCGGCGCTCGGGGCTAACAATTGGACAGTGCCTTCCTGAGACTCTGGGCTTTTCGGGGACCCATTGGGGGCTCCAGCACCCCCTAGCCCCCCCTCCGGACGCCCCTGGACCCAACTTGTGAGACCCCAAGTCGCAGGACATGTGGAATTCAATGTATGTCTATAAGAGCCTATAAGTATCTATAAGTATCTATACTGATACTACCTGGTAAGTCCTACCTCGAAAATAAGACCTAGCGTGATTTTCGGGGATGGCTGCAATATAAGCCCTACCCTGAAAATAAGCCCTAGTTAAAGTCCTTGTAAAAACATGTAATCCATGTAACATGTAATCCAAGAAAAAAAAACATGTAATCCAAGATTATATAATGTGCAGTGTCTCTCCTTGTGTAACGTTTATTGTGGAAAATTCCTTATTTACAGCGTCGCTGGGCGCTCACGTGACCTGCTGGAGATCTCCTCTCCTCCCGGCTGTCAGTGGGGATCTCGGCCCCTCCCTCTGCAGTATTCGGGGGGAAAAGAAGAGCTCCGGCGGGTCACGTGAGCACCCAGCAGCGCTGTAAATAAGGTATTTTTCCACAATAAAGTTACATAAGGAGACACACTGCACATATATCATCTTTTTACAGAACAGATTACATAATTTTACAAGGAATTTAACCAAGGTTTTGGGATTACAGAACCTCATAATGCTGATTCCTAAACTGACAGAAGGAGACGGGGAGAGAAGACAGGGGACACAGGAACTTTTTAACAAACATTTTATTGTTTTATTCCAGGTTTTTTAGAACATAGAGAGGAGTAAATGACACAGCACAAGCACTGTGCTTGTCTATCATGCTTTATAGGATCAGGAGATATATAGATATCTTTTTTTTGTGATCAAATACCACCAAAAGAAAGCTCTATTTGTGGGAAAAAATACATCAATTTTATTTGGGTACAGCTTCACACGACCGCGCAATTGTCAGTAAAAGTAACGCAGTGCCATATCGCAAAAAATGGCCTGGTCGTGAAGGGAGTAAACCCTTGTTTGCATTTTCTATATCACCAGTCTCCTCCACCCACAATGACCAATGCCTAGGACTGGTGCGGTTTCCTAAGCTCTACATCAGCTGCTTTTTGATTTCCTGCCTTTTCAGTGTGGCTGGTTCTGTTATCAGACAGGAAATAGAGATATTAAAAATCTAGAGCCGAGAAGCAGACAGATGGGAAACTACCTATGTGTGTTATTAAAATGTGATTGTTCAGCTCATTAAATTTGGAGCGGTTATTTTGTTACCCTAACCTAAAGTTATAGTTTGGGCACTGATTAGGCCAAATACATGTCCGCCCTTTTGGCACTGGTGGTGCTTTTAGTGGATATGAAATTGGCTCACAGTAACACTAAAAATAAAAAGAATCACACCCGAAAAATACTGATACTGACCCCTAATGTCCTCTTGGTTCTAAATGTTTAACTGCATTAACCCAGGTACATGATTAAGACCCCTTTCACACCAAGGGCGTTTTGCAGGCGGTATAGCGTTAGAAATAGCGCCTGCAATCCGCCCTAAAACAGCTGCACCATTGTCTGCAGTGTGAAAGCCCGAGGGCTTTCACACTGCAGCGGTGCCCTGGCAAGACGTCAGGAAAAGTCTTGCCAGCAGCTTCTTTGGGGCGGTGAAGGAGCGGTGAACTCACCGCTCCTCCACCGCTCCTCCTGCGCTTTTCCCCATTGCAATTAATGGGGCAGCGCTGTAATACCCCTGGCAAAACGCCGCTAATTGCGGCGTTTTGCAGGGGGTTTTAACCCTTTCTCGGCCGCCAGTGGGGGGTAAAAGTACCTCGCTAGCAGCCGAAATGCGCCGCAAATCCGACGGTAAAACGCTGCTAAATATAGCAGCGTTTTACCGCCGACGCTATGAGCGGTGCGCTGTGAAAGGGGTCTAAAGGATGTAGATAAAAGAAAGCCGTCAGTTTGATCTTCTGCAATGAATAAATGTATTCATTCAGGTGTGGTACAAAATACTACATGGCTTACGCATTTTTAGCGGGACAAATCTAACACTAAGTGACACTTTTTGGGGACCAGTGACACCAATACAGTGATCAGTGCTAAAAAAATGCACTATCACTGTGTATACACTGCTCCTAAAGCGCCTCAAAGAAGCTGCTTGCAGGATTTTTTGACATTCTGCCAGTGCACTGGAATTGCAGGCTTTTTTCAGGTGCTTTACAGGCGCTATTTTTAGCGCTAAAGCACCTGAAAAATGCCTCAGTGTGAAAGGGGTCTGATGCCCCGTACACACGATCGGAAATTCCCCCAGCAAAAGTCCGATGTGAGCTTTTGGTCGGAAATTCCGACCGTGCATGCTCCATCGTACTTTTGCTGGCGGCAATTCCCGCCAGCAAAAGATTGAGAGCAGGCTCTCTATTTTGCGGTCGGAAAAATTCCTACGCGCAAAATTCCTACGCATGCTCGGGAACTATTCAACGCATGCTCGGAAGCATTGAACTTAATTTTCTAGGCTCGCCGTAGTGTTGTACGTCACCGCGTTCTTGATGGTTGAAAGTTCAGAGAACTTTTGTGTGACCGTGTGTATGCAAGCCAAGCTTGAGTGGAATTCCGTCCGAAAAACCAACCAAAATTTTTTCTGACGAAAAATCCACTCGTGTGTACGGGGCATAACTGTAGAGTGCTTTGATTAAAGGAAAACAGAGATCTGTCTTTCTGCTTAGAAGAAAGACAAGATCTCCATTTTCCTCTCAGGCAGAACGGCGGTCTGCCTTGTTTACATAGGCAGACCACCATTCTGCCTTTCCTCTGAACGATCGCAGGTGGCCGGCATTCAATCACAGCGGGAGCTTGTCACCGGCAGCACTCGGGCGTGCACCAGACCTCTTGCACAAAATCACATAGAGGTACAGGATTTCGCGCAGTCGGGCCACCCTGCCACAGCATATATGCGATGGGCGGTCCAGAAGTGGTTAATGCATTCTCTTACATATAGTCACTTAGTTGGATCGATCCAACGTTGCATCTGTCCCTCGCCGCCTCTGCACTGATAACTGAGTGATAAAACACAGCTGATCGCTCAGTTCATCCCTCTACAGAAATAGGGCCATACATTAAGTGACTGTTCAAACTGAGTTTTCTCCAGATGAGAGTCTGATAGGCTCAGCCTTTGTTATCTCTTCCACCAGCCTAGAGTACTGGGTATGCCAAGACCTGTTACCTACCACTGGCCTTTCTCCTGAGTAGAACTGTGCAGGAACCTAACTCCTTATCGGGTCATTATTTAAAGTGTGTGTTGGTCATCATTTCAAGGAAATCTTGTACAATTCCAGGCAAAACCCATAAAGAAGAGTTTTTATCTTGGGGGGGGGGGGTTTTTATCTTGGGGGGGTTATCCAGGTGGCTTTTCAGCATAGAAATGATGTTGGCCATAGGTTTACCATGATCACATGGGTCTCTAAGGCTACTTTCACACTGGGGTGCTGGGTGCGCTGGCGGTAAAGCGGCGCTATATTTAGCTCCACTTTACCGTCGTTTTAGCGGCGCATTTCGGCCGCTAGCGGGTCGGTTTTACCCCCCGCGAGAGGCCGGAAAAGGGTTTATACCGCCCGTAAAGCACCGCTCCAGCGGCGCTTTGCAGGCGGGTTCGGAGCGCTGCCCCATTGTTTTCAATGGGAGGAAGCATGTTAGGATCGGTAAATACACCGCTCCTACAGCGCACCAAAGATGCGGCTTGCAGGACATTTTTCAGCGTCCTGCAAGCGCACCGCTCCAGTGTGAAAGCCCTCGGGCTTTCACACTGAAGACACAGCAACGGCTGTTTCAGGTCGGTTTGCAGGCCCTATTTTTAGCGCAATAGCGCCTGCAAACCACCCCATAGTGAAAGGGGCCTTACAGATTCTTCTTCCACTGAGGAAACAATAGACTATTCGAAATGGGTTAGAGTGAAGAGAATTGTACCCAAAATGCTCTGATCATTATCATGGCCTGATATATTGTTTTTATTTGTATCTATGTTATTTTAACATGTTTCTAATCAATGACACTTTATTGATTTACGTGTGTGTTCATGGGTCGATGCCCTTACGACCGCTATTTGCCATTGGCAACCTGCTATCTTCCTTCATTATTCAACTTACACAGTCATTGGCACCAGTATTCATTCATCACGGCAGTACCTACACACGATCGGAATTTAAACGATCGGATTTTGTTGTCGGAAAATTTTAGATCCAGCTCTCAATCTTTGTGTCGGAAATTCACACGGAAAAAGTCAGATGGAGCCCACACATGATTGGAATTTCCGACAACACAATCCGATCGCACTTTTTCCGTCGGTAAATCCGACTGTGTGTACAGGGCATTATCCTCTTTTTATCAG
Organism: Lithobates sylvaticus; assembly: GCA_028564925.1. Classification (NCBI taxonomy): domain Eukaryota; kingdom Metazoa; phylum Chordata; class Amphibia; order Anura; family Ranidae; genus Lithobates; species Lithobates sylvaticus. The sequence continues at coordinate 85,178,241 of CM053029.1, read as the reverse complement.
GAGTAGATGTAACCAGGTGCTAATTGGTAAGCTACAGGCTTGTGAATCAGCAGTTACAATGTTGATAGCCACATCCCCTGCAGTACCTTCTCTTCCACTGTAGTGCAAGCAGATTCTAGTTTATTTCTAATGTGTTCATGCTCTGAGGTTAACCAGGCCAACTATGTTGCAAATTGTTACAATGTATAACTGTTACACTGTGTCCTTAGGTTGATCTGCTGAGTCTGTGGTTCCTGAGAAGGGGAGGTTAACGCTGCTGGAAAGGTTTCCCTGCCTTTTTCAGGAGGGTTACCAACCGCTGCAGGTCATACTATATAAATAGGGGCTCATTAGTGCCCTAGGAGAATGGACAGGTCAGTTGCCCAAGATGTAGCTTACATGTTGTCAGCCTGAACCACCCGTTGGCGGGAGCCCAGTTGGGGGGTTCCAAGTGGGGTCTGGAATTTTTGTACTTATCTGGTCTTGTGTAGTCTTGTGCTACCTTAACTGGACTCTGTTAAGGATTATTACTTCTTGTGGATTGAGGCCGGGTTTACACTGGTGTGACACGACACTCGTCCTACTTTGGATCCGACTTTGCCCTGCGACTTGAAGTCAAAGACGCGTCCGACTTCAATGAAGGGGGATCCGACTTGGATCCCCACCAATACCAGGCACTGTGTTTGGTATGAATCTTGAGGGGGAACTCCATGCCAAATTTTAAATAAACCGGCATGGGTTCCCCCTCCGAGAGCATACCAGGCCCTTTCGGTCTGATATGGATTTTAAGGGGCACCCCTACGCCAAAAAAACGTCATGGGGGTCCCCCCAAAATCCATACCAGACCCTTATCCAAGCACGCAGCCCGGCCGGTCAGGAAAGGGGGTGGGGACGAGAAAGCCCCCCACCCCAAAGCACCTTGTCCCCATGTTGATGAGAACAAGGGCCTCTTGCCGACAACCCATTGGTTGTCGGGGTCTGCAGGCGGGGGGCTTATCGGAATCGGGGGGCCCCCTTTAATAGGGGGGTCCCCACAATCCTGGCCCCCCATCCTATGTGAATGAGTATGGGGTACATCGTACCCCTACCCATTCACCTGGGGGGGGGGGGGAAAGTGTCAATAAAAAAACACACTAGACAGGTTTTTAAAGTAATTTATTAGGCAGCTCCGGGGGTCTCTTCCGACTTCTCCGGTTCTTCTCCCGTGTCTTCTGCCAGGCTCCTCTGCTATCTTCTGCGCTTTTGCCTGCTCTTTTGCTAGCATTGGCCTGGTCTTCTCCGTCATCTTCTTCCCTCCGGTCTCCTTCCGATGTTGACACGACGTGTGCGCGGTGTGCAACGACTTATATAGGCATGGGGCGGGGTCACCGGATGATGTCATCCGGTGACCCAGCCCCTTATGACGTCACAGTCCCAGGGCATTATGGGGCGGGTTGTTGAAGGGTTGTTATGCTTGTCTTCTTAACTAGCTACTGGTTCCCCACATACGGGGACTGACCTTGTGGCACAGAGTACTTGGAGACCCAGCCTGGGAGTGACAGGTGATGTAGTGAAGCATCAAGAGGAGAACAAGGATGAAACTTTGGAGAAGTGTGTTTCCTGTATCCAAAAGTAACATACAGAAAGAACATTGTCATTGGGAATGAGGTGATGGGACTGTTGGAGACCGGTACAAGCTCTGCGGTACTGGCTCTGGAATGCTGCCCACTTGAGGGAGATGTGTTCTTTAACAGAAGTTGTGTCCAAAGTGCTTAGTGTGAACAGTGTAAGAAGTATAACCACGGATTACAAGGAGTTGATTGCACAAGTGTACTGCTCGCTTCTAAGCCTGGAGCCCAGAATTAATGTTGATTTCACATGACTACAGCTTCTGCCTAAAGTTTAATTATTAGCGAGTGCAGTTACACAGTATCCCCGCTAGGGTGCCTTAAGCCCCACCCTACACACAGCCTAGACAAGAGTCGCAATTCTTCTATGAATTCAGAAGCAGTGCAGCATTGTTGTCTCCATATCACAGGAAGCTGCATTAGGTGGATTTCATGTCCATGATCAACAGGTAATTGTGGGACTTAAAGAGGGATTAAGATAAAAAGTTTTTTTTTTTTAAAGGGAAGCCATACTACTTTAACCCTTTTGCTGCCAGGTCCAACAGCGGGGGTTTCACACACAATCTGGTGGCTGCAGCCACCAGCTTGTGTGTGAAACTGACAGGCAGACCCCCCCCCCCCCCGGCGCACGCCACCGTGTCCCACCATGTTTTCGGTGTTCCAGCAGCTGGAGGGGAAGGAGAAGTGCGGACACACGTCTATGATGTCACTTCCGGGTCAAAAAAAAGTTAAAGTGACACTATACATTTGTTTTTTTTTTTTAAATAACAAATATTTCATACTTACCTCCACTGTGCAGTTCGTTTTACACAGTGTGGCCCCGAAGCTTATCTTATGGGGTCCCCCAACGGCACTCGCGGCTCCTCCTCGCATCAGTAAAGCCCCTAGGATAAGTGCTCTCTCTCGGGGGGGGTTATCTTGCGGGCGCGCTCCCGAGTCCAGCATTTCCGTCTTTAGACACAGAATATCGCCCGCGTCATTGGATTTGAGAGCCAATGGCTGCGCTGCTATCAATCTATCCAATCAAGAGCTGAGAACCCCGGGCAGAGAGGAAGAGCGTGTCACCGCCGAGGGATCGAAGGGCTAAGATGAGTCAAACGGGGGGGGGGGGGGGGGTTGGTCACTGTCAGAAGTTTTTTCCCCTTTCACCTTTAAAAATTTTTTTTTTTAAAGTCAGCAGCTACAAATACTGCAGCTGCTGACTTTTAAGAATCGGACACTTACCTGTCCCAGGGTCCAGCGATGCGGGGGAACGAAGCCCCCCCCCCCTCATTTCCCGCTCCGCTTGCAGCATCCTTACTGTGGGCACCCGGCTGTGGCTTCACAGCCGGGCACCCACTGCGCATACGACGCTGGGATACGTGACAGGTCCCAGATGACTGTGCGGCACCGAGGGGAAGTGATGTCAGTGCCCGTGCACTGAAGGTGGCAGACTACGAGGGACCCCCTAGCAACAGGCATTTAGAAGTGAGTAAAAAAATTCCAATTATTTTTTTTTTTTATGATTTTTAAACAATTTTTTTTGGTGGAAACACCACTTTAAGTAAAAAAAGTTATTTTTTATTTTTTTGCAAAAAAATAAAGTTACACCCAAGCATATAAAATCCCTCCCAAATATTTTTTACAGCCCCCCACCCCCACCAGTACAAACGTAAAGGCATCGGTTGTGATTTATATGTTACATATCGCCACGCATGCTGGAGTGAGAGCAATAATTCTAACACAAGACCTCCGTAACACTAAACTGATGACCTATAGGAGGCTGAAACTTTTCCTTCAGAAAATACAAGTTATGATCTTTCCACAATCCACTTTAGATTTACCAAAACAATGTAATATCAGGACCCAAACTACCCAATCAATCTGTATTCAATCAGGTTGCCCTCATACTATATAGGCGTTGGCATAGGAGATTGTACATTCAGATTGTAAAGCGTGTGGTGAGCTTTAAACATGTCCAGATTTTGCATGGGAGAATGTAGTCCTGTTTATTTATAGCAAACACAAAATGCCATAACTAATTTATGATAATTCTGAGGAACGCAAACGAAACGGCACATCGGGAACTTGCCAAATCCTTAAACCAGATGCATAAATAAGTTATTTCCTGAAAATTAAATAAAACAATGGTATTTAATTGTGAGCCTGGAAAAACATCCACACTTGATTATGTATTACTGCACGATTGTCTTAGCTAAATATTGTAAGCAATTGATATTATATCTATCAACACAGACTTCCTGGCAAACACATTCCACACTGCCTTTCACTGAAGAAAACTTTCCCTGCATCATTGGAAGCTTGGTTTGTTAAAGTCAAACTCCAGTCTTTCCCCCTATTTAATCTGTCTATGGGGGTTATTTACTAAAGGAAAATCCACTTTGCACTGCAAGTGCACTTGAAAGTAAAGTCGCTGTAGATCCGAGGGGGACATGCAAGGAAAATAAAAAACAGCATTTTAGCTTGCACATGATTGGATGATAAAATCAGCAGAGCTTCCACTTACTTCAGATCTACCCCTTAGAATTAGAGCGACTGCACTTCCAAGTGCACTTGCAGTGCAAAGTGGATTTGCCTTTCGTAAATAACACCCAATTTGTTATTAGATAGATAGGATAGATAGGATAGATAGATAGATAGATAGATAGATAGATAGATAGATAGATAGATAGATAGATAGATAGATAGATAGATAGGATAGATAGAATTTGTAATTGATGGAAGCTATAGTACAGCATTTATGAATGGAGGAGGTGGGCAGAAAAGGCTGGCATGTCTGCACACTTGATGAGTGCATATGGCAGGTTCCTAGGTACTATTAACCCCAGCTGCACCGGAAGATTACAATGGGGGTTATTTACGAAAGGTAAATCCACTTTGCACTGCAAGTGCACTTGGAAGTGCAGTCACTCTAAATCTAAGGGGTAGATCTGAAACGAGGGAAAGCTCTGCTGATTTTATCTTCCAATCATGTGCAAGCAAAAATTATGTTTTTTATTTTCCTTGCATATCCCCCTCGGATCTGCAGCGACTTTACTTCCAAGTGCACTTGCAGTGCAAAGTGGATTTGCCTTTAGTAAATAACCCCCATTGCTTTTGGGTCAGTGTAGAATAGTTTTTTTTTTTAATTCAGTTTAGGGTTACCTTGCGAGTAAAAAAAAAAGAAGACTAATAAACAAAAAACGTTCTTCCTTTCTTCTTAGCTGTTTTTTTGCTGCTAATCTTTCGATGTTATTTATTTACCATTATAATTTTAACTTTTTTTTGTTTTGTTTATATATCAAAAAAAAAAGCTCAAAAATGTGTGTATGTATGTATATATATATATATATATATATATATATATATATATATATATATATAATTTAATTTCTAAATAGCTTTATTATTCTTTTGCAAAATAAACAAAATTTGAGTGTCAATATACACAGGCGGAAATATAGCATAAAATGTACCGTTTACAGTGCCTTGAAAAAGTATTCACACCCCTTGAAATTTTCCACATTTTGTCATGTTACAACCAAAAATGTAAATGCATTTTATTGGGATTTTTTGTGATAGACCAACACAAGGTGGCACATAATTGTGAAGTGGACGGAAAATGATAAATGATTTTCATTTTTTTTTTAGAAATAAATATCTGAAAAGTGTTGTGTACATTTGTATTCAGCCCCCCTCAGTCAATACTTTGTAGAACCTCTTTTCACAGCAATTACAGCTATAAGTCTTTTTGGGGATGTCTCTACCAGCTTTGCACATGTAGTGAGTGACATTTTTGCCCATTCTTCTTTGCAAAATAGCTCAAGCTCTGTCAGATTGGATGGAGAGCATCTGTGAACAGCAATTTTCAAGTCTTGCCACAGATTCTCAATTGGATTTAGGTCTGGACTTTGACTGGGCCATTCTAACACATGAATATGCTTTGATCTAAACCATTCAATTGTAGCTCTGGCTGTATGTTTAGGGTTGTTGTCCTGCTGGAAGGTGACCCTCCACCCCAGTCTCAAGTCTTTTGCAGATTTTAACAGGTTTTCTTCTAAGATTGCCCTGTATGTGCCATACTCTTTCCATTTTCGGATGACGGATTGAACAGTGATCCGTGAGATGTTCAAAGCTTGGGATATTTTTTTATAACCTAACCCTGCCTTCATGATGGTGTTTGTTCACTAAGGTTCTCTAACAAACCTCTGAGGGCTTCACAGAACAGCTGTGTTTATACTGAAATTAAATTACACACAAGTGGACTCTATTTATTAATTACGTGACTTCTGAAGACAATTGGGGCTGAATACAAATGCACGCCACACTTTTTAGATATTTATTTTAAAAAAAAATTGGAAAACCATTTATCATTTTCCTCCCACTTCACAATTATGTGCCACTTTGTGTTGGTCTATCACATAAAATCCCAATACAATACATTTACGTTTTTGGTTGTAACATAACAAAATTTGGAAAATTTCAAGGGGTGTGAATATTTGATATTGTAAATCTACAGGAACACTTGTTTTAAACCTAACACTGGTCATTCATTAGTGGGTGGTTTTTACATAAGTCGATTGCCTCTTGTAAAAAATAAATACTGAGATGATGCCTGTAGCTGCAGGCATCATTCCGGCATACAACTTTAAATGTAAATATATGTATTGTGGTCTTTAAGTGTTTAATACTGCTTTAAAGTGGTTGTAAACCCTTTTGTCTGTCTTTTATCTTTTTTTATGGTTTAGGAGCTATTTCGACTACCTATAGGTAAGCCTTATTCTAGGCTTACCTTTAGGTAGTCGAAATAGCTCCTAAACGTGCGCCGTTTAGGAGCTATTTCACTTGTAGTGCGCCAATGTCGTCATTGGCGCATGCACTGTGAAGAAACAGACGTCAGTGCCATTTCTTCCCCGGCATGTGCCGTGACTGACCGCTCTTGCGCGGGAGTGACGTCACGCGGCTCCGGACAGCAATAAAGCCGGAGTCCGTGGCCCCGGAAGGAAGAAGGGCAGAGATGGTAAGATCTTGTAAGTTTCTGTAAGATTTTAGTGATTGGTTTAACATAAACTTTAATAAACTATTAAAGCACCTTGCCAGAGGGTCCAGTCAGAATACATTATTTGTACCCCAGAAAACTTTGTATAAGCCCTGAACCACAAGTCTTTACTATGTTGAATGAATGGAACCAGTGATACATTCTTATAATGGAACATTTTGTCCTTTCAGGTAGTCTGCCAATTCCTGTTTTGCATTTCGAGGAGAATATCATTGAAGATGATGAGACGTTCATTACATGCACTTTACCCTACAATGACTACCCAGATGTTAAACTTGTCATCAAGGGTAACACAACGATCAAAGATTGCACCCCTAAAAAAGGAAACTACCCAAATGTCACCTGTACCGTGGATGTCACCCGAGAGATGCATGAGATGGAGTTCACCTGTGAGGCTGAGTTTAAAACCCAAAGCCTTCCTGAAAAGATGAACATTCAAAGTGAGTATGAGCTTAATCTCCATACAGTTGCAGCTTTATATCTTTTACATCCCAGATGTCAGTGTTGCCAACCTACCAGATTGAAATTTACTGGCACAACACCAAAAATTTACTGGCACAGCCAAGTTTTTTACTGGCTTTTCCAAAAGTGCACTTTTTAAGTGCAAATTTCAGTATTTGGGCTCACAGTGACAATGACAGCTGTGTGCAGCAGCACAGATCACCAATATGACATGTCCCCTCCTGAGTCCCAGTGACAGTCTCTCTCCAAGCCAGGTGGTCCCTCCAGTCCACTCCAGTCCAAACAGCACTGACAGTCCCGCTCCTGGCCTGCCTTGCTCCTGACCTGCACACGAGGCTCTGGCTGCTCTGCTTGGCTCTCTTGCACTATGAGATCACACAACATGCTCAGGCACCGCCTCCGCCAGAGTCGCCTGAACACACTGTAGCAGGCACTCCGATGGTCTCGGCCGGCTCCATATTTTTTACTGACAACCTTTTCCTTTTACTGGCATTTACTGGCAGGAGAAAATTGCCTGTTTTTTACTGGCTGCCAGTAAAAATACTGACGGTTGGCAACACTGCCAGATGTCCAACCTACAGCCCTCATACAGCCCCCTTGGCAGCAGCAGCCCGTCCAATACGGAGCACAGGGGTGCCACCCCCCTAATCCACATGCCCCTAATTTACATGCACTAATTGGCTTCAAAGAAGGGTGGGTTTGGGGTGCAGTGGGTGCAGTTGTGTGACAATAGCAAATTAATATTTGCTATTATCTTCCTGTTTCTTCTCCCAGCCAATCGCAGCTCAGGAAGCTGGTCCTGAGACCCGATTAGCCAAGAGGAGAAGCGATCCTATTGGTCGCTGAGGAGGAAGAGGGAGGAGACGTAGGGGAAGCCGCACCGCTGTGAAGTCGAGGCAGGAGGAGACGCAGGGTGAAGCCGTCGCCCACCGACTGGAAGAAGCCCGCAACCTAGATTGGGTAAGTGCGGGGGCGATGGACTGATAGACCGACCAGGGGTGCGAGAAAGGGGGGATTTGTCGGCAGATTGTCACCCCAACAAAAACTACCCAAATGACCCTGATCAAAAGTTTACATACCCTCGTGATTTTGGCCTGATAACATGCACACAAGTTGACACAAAGGGGTTTGAATGGCTATTAAAGGTAACCATCCTCACCTGTGATCTGTTTGCTTGTAATTAGTGTGTGTGTATAAAAGGTCAATGAGTTTCTGGACTCCTGACAGACCCTTGCATCTTTCATCCAGTGCTGCACTGACGTTTCTGGATTCTGAGTCATGGGGAAAGCAAAAGAATTGTCAAAGGATCTGCGGGAAAAGGTAGTTGAACTGTATAAAACAGGAAAGGGATATAAAAAGATATCCAAGGAATTGAGAATGCCAATCAGCAGTGTTCAAACTCTAATCAAGAAGTGGAAAATGAGGGGTTCTGTTGAAACCAAACCACGGTCAGGTAGACCAACTAGAATTTCAGACACCACTGCCAGGAAAATTGTTTGGGATGCAAAGAAAAACCCACAAATAACTTCAGGTGTAATACAGGACTCTATGAAAACATGTGGTGTGGCTGTTTCAAGATGCACAATAAGGAGGCACTTAAAGAAAGATGGGCTGCATGGTCGAGTCGCCAGAAGAAAGCCATTACTACACAAATGCCACAAAGTATCCCACTTACAATATGCAAAACAGCACAGAGACGAGCCTCAAACCTTCTAGTACAAAGTCATTTGGAGTGATGAGACCAGAATTTAGCTTTTTGGCCGCAACCATAAACACTACATTTGGAGAGGAAACACGGAGGTGGATCGCTGATGTTTTGAGGATGTTTGAGCTACAAAGGCACAGGAAATTTGGTCAAAATTTGGTCAAAATTGATGGCAAGAAGAATGCAGTATGTTATCAAAAAATACTGGAGGAACATTTGCATTCATCAGCCAGGAAGCTGCGAATGGGACTTACTTGGACATTCCAGCATGACAATCAGCCAAAACACAAGGCCAAGTCGACCTGTCATTGGTTACAGCAGAATAAAGTGAAGGTTCTGGAGTGTTTATCTCAGTATCCTGACCTCAATATCATTGAGCCACTCTGGGGAGATCTTAAACGGGCAATTCATGCAAGACAGCCCAAGAATTTACAGGAACTGGAGGCTTTTTGCCAAGAGGAATGGGCAGCTTTACCATCTGAGAAGATAAAGAGCCTCATCCACAAATACCACCAAAGACTTCAAGCTGTCATTGATGTTAAAGGGGGCAATACACAGTATTAAGAGCTGGGGTATGTAAACTTTTGATCAGGGTCATTTGGGTAGTTTCTGTTGCCATTATGATTTAAAAAGAGTAAAACAGTTGATTGCTAATAAATGGCTTCAGCCAAACATTAACCATGAGTGAGAAGCAGCAGAGAGAAATACGCAACTGTGTAGAGAGAGAGAGAGAGAGAGAGAGAGAGAGACTGCTGACCTACCTGGCACCCTTGCTCTGGAGAAGCCTAACCGCTGTATGGGACCAAAGAAAAATTAGCTTTGAGCCTACTTAAATTACCAATACCAGGATTTTGGACTGTTATTTACTGTGGCTGAAGTAATCTGTCGTTTTGATTGAAATAAATGAACTGTTTGCTTTCAATAAACTGGCTGGTGGTTATTACAGAGCTACCCCAGGTTACAATTTATATTCTCTGAAAAATGGCCAAGAAATCATAAATTCTGCCAGGGTAAGTTAACCTTTGAGCACAACTGTATATACAGTGAGGGAAAAAAGTATTTGATCCCCTGCTGCTTTTGTACATTTGCCCACTGACAAATGATCAGTCTATAATTTTAATGGTAGGTTTATTTTAACAGTGAGAGACAGAATAACAGCAAAAATATCCAGAAAAACACATTTCAAAAAAGTTATCAATTGATTTGCATTTTAATGAGTGAAATAAGTATTTGATGCCCAATCACTCCAGCAAGATTTCTGTCTCCTGGGTGTCTTCTATACAGGTAACGAGCTGAGATTAGGAGCACTCTCTTAAAGGGAGTGCTCTTAATCTCAGCTTGTTACCTGAATAAAAGACACCTGTCCACAGAAGCAATCAATCAATCAGATTCCAATCTCTTCACCATAGCCAAGACCAAAGAGCTGTCCAAGAATGTCAGGGACAAGATTGTAGACCTACAAAAGGCTGGAATGGGCTACAAGACTATCGCCAAGCACTTTGATGAGAGGGTGACAACAGTTGGTGCGATTATTTGCAAATCGAAGAAACACAAAAAACTGTCAATATCCCTCGGTCTGGGGCTCCATGCAAGATCTCACCTTGTGGAGTTTCAATGATTATGAGAATGGTGAGGAATCCGCCTAGAAATACATGGGAGAATCTTGTTGATCTCAAGGCAGCTGGGACCATAGTCACCAAGAAATGAATTGGTAACACACTATGCCAGGGATATGCAATTAGCTGACCTCCAGCTGTTGCAGAAGTCCCATGAGGCATAGCAAGACTCTGACAGCATGACACCAAGAGGCAGAGGCATGATGGGACTTGTAGTTTTGCAACAGCTGGAGGTCCGCTAATTGCATATCCCTGCACTATGCCATGAAGGACTGAAATCCTGCAGCGCTGCATGGTCCCTCTGCTCAAGAATAGGGATGAGCCGAACACCCCCGGGTTCGGTTCGAACCAGAACCTTCGAACGGACCGAAAGTTCGCGCGAATTTTCGAACCCTATACGTTATAATGGACGCGAACGTTCGAAATCAAAAGTGCTAATTACAACGGCCAATATGCATGTTAATGTCATAAAACAGGTTTGGGGACCCGGGTCCTGCCCCAGGGGACATATATCAATGCAAAAAGAACTTTTAAAAACTAACGTTTTTTCGGGAGCAGTCATTTTAATGATGCATAAAGTGAAAAAAAAAAAAGTGACATTTTCCTTTAAATATGGTACCTGGGGGGTGTCCAAAGTATGCCTGTGAAGTGGCATGTGTTTCCCGTGTTTAGAACTGTCCTTGCACAAAATGACATTTGTAAAGGAAAAAAAGAAGCCATTTAAAACCACTTGCGGCTTTAGGTTTGATCTTAAGTAGAATCTGAACAGGTACATTATGAAGTGTAGCTCCATCCCAAAAAAATCTATTTTTAAGCTTTTTGGAGAACATAGGGAGGGGTTATCACCCCTGTAACATTTGCTGTCTTTGCACATCTGTTCAGAACATGTCACCTCACTTTCCGTCCCAATGACAAATGTTTTTGGAAAAGTGGGGTTTTAATTGAAACAAGGATTGGTGATAAAGTATCAGTAGAGAGGAGATACCTTTTTTCCCAAATTAAATCTAACAGGATAGAATTTCCCTTCCTAGGGGTAGATTTCCTCTCACTTCCTGTTTTCTCTTTCCATTTGCAAGTAGGAGTCGTTTGTAAGTTGGATGTTTGAAAGTAGGGGCCTGGCGTATATACTCTGCAGAAATTTGCCCTATTAGATGTTGGTGTAGCCACAAGACTGGTGGGCACAGGAATGGGCCCTGCTGTGAGTTAATAGATCAAGATTTGTAATTGCATGCACCTGTTGAACAGGGCAGAAAAATTGGGGGTGGTGGTGTTGGTGGTGGTGGACGGTTTTGCCACAAGACTGTAAGCTCTCACAGTTACTCTTGGTGGGCGCAGGAATGGGCCCTGCTGTGAGTTATTAGATCAAGATTTGTAATTGCAAGCACCTGATGAACAGGGCAGAAAAATTGGGCCTTTGGCGGTGGTGGTGGACGGTGTTGCCACAAGACTGTAGGCCCTCATAGTTACTCTTGGTGGGCGCAGGAATGGGCCCTGCTGTGAGTTATTAGATCAAGATTTGTAATTGCAAGCACCTGATGAACAGGGCAGAAAAATTGGGCCTTTGGCGGTGGTGGTGGACGGTGTTGCCACAAGACTGCAGGCCCTCATAGTTACTCTTGGTGGGCGCAGGAATGGGCCCTGCTGTGAACTATTAGATCAAGATTTGTAATTACCCGCCCCTGTTAAACAGGGGCTGAAAAATTGTGCCTTAGGCACTGGTGCTGGTGCCACAACACTGCAACCCCTCACAGAGACTGTACTTGGAGCACAGCAGTCACACGTGTTGCGAAGCATTTTTTTAAAAAATTGTAAGTACACGCCCCTGTTAAACAGGGGCTGAAAAATTGTGCCTTAGGCACTGGTGCTGGTGCCACAACACTGCAACACGGCCCTCACAGAGACTGTACTTGGAGCACAGCAGTCACACGTGTTGCGAAGCATTTTTTAAAAAAATTGTAAGTACACGCCCCTGTTAAACAGGGGCTGAAAAATTGTGCCTTAGGCACTGGTGCTGGTGCCACAACACTGCAACACGGCCCTCACAGAGACTGTACTTGGAGCACAGCAGTCACACGTGTTGCGAAGCATTTTTTAAAAAAATTGTAAGTACACGCCCCTGTTAAACAGGGGCTGAAAAATTGTGCCTTAGGCACTGGTGCTGGTGCCACAAACACTGCAACACGGCCCTCACAGAGACTGTACTTGGAGCACAGCAGTCACACGTGTTTGCGAAGCATTTTTTTTAAAAATTGTAAGTACACGCCCCTGTTAAACAGGGGCTGAAAAATTGTGCCTTAGGCACTGGTGCTGTGGCATGGATCATTGAGGAGGAGGAAGAGGATAGTCAGTGAACATAAGAGGACAGTCACTCAGCATCAGCATAGGCAGTCTTGAAGGGATGTGACATTAAAAATTATTCGGTTATATCCGCCTCAGGTGCCTGGTAGCTGGTGGTGATCCAAGACTGATTCATTTTGATGAATGTCAGTCGATCAACCGAGGCGGTGGACAGGCGCACCCTATGATCAGTCACAAATCCTCCAGCAGCACTGATGTGCGTTCGGAAAGAACGCTGGAGGCAGGACAGGCCAGTAGCTCAATTGCATACTGTGCAAGCTCTGGCCAGTGATCCATCCTCAGGACCCAGTAAGCCAGAGGATTTTCGGTGGGAAAGGTGTCCAAGTCTGACCTTGCCCCAAGGTATTCCTGCACCATGTATATCAGACGCTGGCGATGGTTGCTGGAACCGATCATACCTTGGGGCTGCGGACTAAAAAATTGTCTGAACGCATCGGTCAGACGTCCACCTTCCCCACCGCTCCTTCTGCCACTGACCGAAGCCTCAGCAACTCGTCGCCCAGGACCAGGAGTTTGTAGCCTCCCAGTTTCTGGGAAACGCGTTGCACAGACCTTTCTGCAAGGCCTCCCTGAGATGTCTCATCCTCTGCTCCCTCTGCGACGGCAAGATAAGGTCCGCAACCTTACCCTTGTACCGCGGATCAAGGAGAGTGGCCAGCCAGTAATGGTCCCTCTCCTTGATCCGAAGAACACGAGGATCCTTCCGCAGGCTTTGCAGGATCAGGGAGGCCATGCAGCGTAGGTTAGCTGAGGCATTCGGTCCGGAGTCTTCTGGGTCACTGAGGATGACATGATCGCCAGCCACCTCCTCCCAGCCACGTACAAGTCCACTGGCTTGTTGGGACTGTACATCATCCCTAAAAGACTGCTGCTGCTGATGCTGAGTGCCAGGCTCCACCTCCATGCTCACACAATCCTCCTCCTCCTCCTCCTCCTCCTCCTCCTCATCCTCTTCCTGTGTGATGGGTGGGACAGAAGGAACACTGTCCGGATAAAGGGGGCCTTGAGAGGCAAGGAAGTCCTCCTCTTCCTGCCTCTGTTCTGCCTCAAGTGCCCTGTCCATTATCCCACGCAGCGTATGCTCCAACAGGTGGACAAGAGGGACAGTGTCACTGATGCATGCACTGTCACTGCTCACCATCCTCGTGGCCTCCTCAAATGGTGAGAGGACAGTGCATGCATCCCTGATCATGCTCCACTGACGTGGGGAAAAAAAACCAAGCTCCCTGACCCTGTCCTGGTGCCGTAGTCGCAAAGGTACTCATTGATGGCCCTCTGCTGCGTGTGCAGTCGCTGCAGCATGGCCAACGTTGAGTTCCACCTGGTGGGCATGTCAGATATTAGGCGGTTCTTGGGCAGGTTCAGCTCCTTTTGCAGCTCAGTCAGCCGAGCACTGGCATTATAAGATCGGCGGAAATGCACACAGACTTTCCTGGCCTGCCTCAGGACATCCTGTAAGCCTGGGAACCTGCCCAAGAACCGCTGCACCACCAGGTTGAGGACGTGAGCCATGCAGGGCACATGGGTGAGCTGCCCCTGTCGCAGGGCGGAGAGGAGGTTGGTGCCATTGTCAGAAACGACCATTCCTGGCTTAAGCTGACGTGGCGTCAACCACCTCTCGGCCTGCCCCTGCAGAGCTGCCAGAACTCTGGCCCAGTGTGGCTCCTGTCCCCCAAACACACCAGCGCAAGCACGGCATGGCATCTTTTTGCCTGCGTACTTGCGTAGCCCCTTGTACGCCTACGGAGCACCGCTGGTTCCAAGGACAGAGCACTGGAGGAAGAAGAAGAGGAGGGGGTGGAGGAGAGAGGTGTGTCACAACCAGTAGCAGTAGTCGCGTTTTGGAGGCGTGGTGGCGGAACAACCTCCAACACTACTGCACCTTGTCCTGCATCCCTCCCAGCTGCCAATAGAGTGACCCAATGGGCCGTGAAAGAAAGGTACCGTCCCTGTCCATGCCTGCTGGACCATGAGTCAGCGGTAATATGCACCTTACCGCTGACCGCCCTGTCCAGCGAGGCATGGACATTGCCCTCACATGCCGGTAGAGAGACGGAATCGCCTTCCGCGAGAAAAAGTGGCGTTTGGGAACCTGCCACTGAGGAACCGCACATTGAACAAACTCACGGAAGGGGGCCGAGTCTACCAACTGAAAAGGCAGCAGTTGAAGTGCTAGCAATTTAGCAAGGCTAGCATTCAACCGCTGGGCATGTGGATGGCTGGGAGTGTACTTCTTTCTACGGTCCAGCAGCTGGGGCAGGGAAATTTGCCTGCTGCATTCGGACGTCGGTGTACTGCAAGTACTTGGTTGTGACACACCGAATTCTACACCTTCAGTCCTCTCAGAGCAGCTTTCAGAGAGGACTGAAGGTGTAGTGGGGATGGAGATCCCAGCTGAGGAGGAGCAAGGAGAGGTCCGCTTAGTTCTTTGGTGTGGGGTCTTTTATGTGTGCCTGCCAACGAGCTGCATGGCAGGTCGCCATATGTCTGGTCATGCTTGTCGTGCCCAAGCGGCTGATGTTTTGGCCACGCGAGATACGCTTGAGACAAATATTGCAAATAGCAGTGGTGCGATCTGCTGCACTCGTCTCAAAAAAGGCCCACACCAAAGAACTTTTCTGATAACGTGCAGAGGCAGCGCCCTGCACAGGCGGAGCTCTGCGGTGTTGTACAGTTGCTGTGCTGGCCTCTACCTGGCCTCCAGGGGGCATCCTGCCTCGTTGGACATGTGACGCCGCATCCTCCTCCTCCTCGTCCTCCTCCTCATCCTCTCTCCCTTGAGGCACCCACGTGGAGTCAGTGACCTCATCATCCCCTCCCTCTTCACCACTCGAGCAAACCTGGCAGTAAGCTGCAGCTGGTGGAACTGTACTGCCAGATTCCTCAAGCTGGGTATCGTCATCCGAGCCTTCGAATCGTTGGGCATCCACCTGGAGCATGTACCCAACACTGTGCTCAAAGAGTTCGGGGGACTCCACAGGAGGACATGGTGGGTCTAGGGAATGGGTGGCTGATGATGCTCTGTCAGTACCCTGAGCCTGGGTGAGAGAGGATGAGGAGGATGCGGAGGGCTTGGTCATCCATTCTACCAAGCCTTCAGCATGATGCGGATCCACATGTCCATCTGCCGAAAACAAAGACGCGCGTGTCCCATGTCCACGTGCTGATGACGATGCACGACCACGTCCACGTCCACGGCCACGTCCACTAGAAACAGAGCCTGCCTGCCCTGTGTTCTTGGCTCTGCACGCTCTGCCTCCCCTTGGCGATCTTCCAGCCATTGTAGTCGGTAGTCCAGTGGGTGCTGCTGAGAAGAAAAGATAGGAGCTCTGTGTGATGCCACTAACCCACTAGAAGTCCTATGGGTGCTTCTGCAAAGAAAATCGAGGAGCTCTGTGTGATGCCACTATAACACACTAGAAGTCCTAATGGTGCTTCTGCAAAGAAAATAGAGGAGCTCTGTGTGATTCCACTAACTCACTAGAAGTCCTGTGGGTGCTTATGCAAAGAAAATAGAGGAGCTCTGTGTGATGCCACTAACACACTAGAAGTCCTGTGGGTGCATCTGCAAAGAAAATAGAGGAGCTCTGTGTGATGCCACTAACACACTAGAAGTCCTGTGGGTGCTGCTGAGAAGAATATATAGGAGCTCTGTGTGATGCCACTAACACACTAGAAGTCCTATGGGTGCTTCTGCAAAGAAAATAGAGGAGCTCTGTGTGATGCCACTAACACACTAGAAGTCCTGTGGGTGCTTCTGCAAAGAAATAGAGGAGCTCTGTGTGATGCCACTAACACACTAGAAGTCCTGTGGGTGCTTATGCAAAGAAAATAGAGGAGCTCTGTGTGATGCCACTAACACACTAGAAGTCCTAGAAGTCCTGTGGGTGCTTATGCAAAGAAAATAGAGGAGCTCTGTGTGATGCCACTAACACACTAGAAGTCCTGTGGGTGCTTATGCAAAGAAAATAGAGGAGCTCTGTGTGATGCCACTAACACACACTAGAAGTCCTGTGGGTGCTGCTGAGAAGAATATATAGGAGCTCTGTGTGATGCCACTAACACACTAGAAGTCCTATGGGTGCTTCTGCAAAGAAAATAGAGGAGCTCTGTGTGATGCCACTAACACACTAGAAGTCCTGTGGGTGCTTCTGCAAAGAAAATAGAGGAGCTCTGTGTGATGCCACTAACACACTAGAAGTCCTGTGGGTGCTTATGCAAAGAAAATAGAGGAGCTCTGTGTGATGCCACTAACACACAAGAAGTCCTGTGGGTGCTGCTGAGAAGAATATATAGGAGCTCTGTGTGATGCCACTAACACACTAGAAGTCCTATGGGTGCTTCTGCAAAGAAAATAGAGGAGCTCTGTGTGATGCCACTAACACACTAGAAGTCCTGTGGGTGCTGCTGAGAAGAATATATAGGAGCTCTGTGTGATGCCACTAACACACTAGAAGTCCTATGGGTGCTTCTGCAAAGAAAATAGAGGAGCTCTGTGTGATGCCACTAACACACTAGAAGTCCTGTGGGTGCTTCTGCAAAGAAAATAGAGGAGCTCTGTGTGATGCCACTAACACACTAGAAGTCCTGTGGGTGCTTATGCAAAGAAAATAGAGGAGCTCTGTGTGATGCCACTAACACACTAGAAGTCCTGTGGGTGCTTATGCAAAGAAAATAGAGGAGCTCTGTGTGATGCCACTAACACACTAGAAGTCCTGTGGGTGCTTATGCAAAGAAAATAGAGGAGCTCTGTGTGATGCCACTAACACACTAGAAGTCCTGTGGGTGCTGCTGAGAAGAATATATAGGAGCTCTGTGTGATGCCACTAACACACTAGAAGTCCTATGGGTGCTTCTGCAAAGAAAATAGAGGAGCTCTGTGTGATGCCACTAACACACTAGAAGTCCTGTGGGTGCTGCTGAGAAGAATATATAGGAGCTCTGTGTGATGCCACTAACACACTAGAAGTCCTGTGGGTGCTTATGCAAAGAAAATAGAGGAGCTCTGTGTGATGGGACTAAACACACTTCAAGTCCTATAGGTGCTTCTGGGAAGAAAATATAGCTCTGTGTGTGTGATGGGACTAACACACTTCAAGTCCTATAGGTGCTTCTGGGAAGAAAATATAGCTCTGTGTGTGTAATGGGACTAACACACTTCAAGTCCTATAGGTGCTTCTGGGAACAAAATATAGCTCTGTGTGTGTAATGGGACTAACACACTTCAAGTCCTATAGTGCTTCTGGGAACAAAATATAGCTCTGTGTGTGTGATGGGACTAACACACTTCAAGTCCTATAGGTGCTTCTGGAAGAAAATATAGCTCTGTGTGTGTAATGGGACTAACACACTTCAAGTCCTATAGGTGCTTCTGGGAAGAAAATATAGCTCTGTGTGTGTGATGGGACTAACACACTTCAAGTCCTATAGGTGCTTCTGGGAAGAAAATATAGCTCTGTGTGTGTAATGGGACTAACACACTTCAAGTCCTATAGGTGCTTCTGGGAACAAAATATAGCTCTGTGTGTGTAATGGGACTAACACACTTCAAGTCCTATAGGTGCTTCTGGGAACAAAATATAGCTCTGTGTGTGTGATGGGACTAACACACTTCAAGTCCTATAGGTGCTTCTGGGAAGAAAATATAGCTCTGTGTGTGTAATGGGACTAACACACTTCAAGTCCTATAGGTGCTTCTGGGAACAAAATATAGCTCTGTGTGTGTAATGGGACTAACACACTTCAAGTCCTATAGGTGCTTCTGGGAAGAAATATAGCTCTGTGTGTGTGATGGGACTAACACACTTCAAGTCCTATAGGTGCTTCTGGGAACAAAATATAGCTCTGTGTGTGTAATGGGACTAACACACTTCAAGTCCTATAGGTGCTTCTGGGAACAAAATATAGCTCTGTGTGTGTGATGGGACTAACACACTTCAAGTCCTATAGGTGCTTCTGGGAAGAAAATATAGCTCTGTGTGTGTAATGGGACTAACACACTTCAAGTCCTATAGGTGCTTCTGGGAAGAAAATATCGCTCTGTGTGTGTGATGGGACTAACACACTTCAAGTCCTATAGGTGCTTCTGGGAAGAAAATATAGCTCTGTGTGTGTAATGGGACTAACACACTTCAAGTCCTATAGGTGCTTCTGGGAACAAAATATAGCTCTGTGTGTGTAATGGGACTAACACACTTCAAGTCCTATAGGTGCTTCTGGGAAGAAAATATAGCTCTGTGTGTGTGATGGGACTAACACACTTCAAGTCCTATAGGTGCTTCTGGGAAGAAAATATAGCTCTGTGTGTGTAATGGGACTAACACACTTCAAGTCCTATAGGTGCTTCTGGGAACAAAATATAGCTCTGTGTGTGTAATGGGACTAACACACTTCAAGTCCTATAGTGCTTCTGGGAAGAAAATATAGCTCTGTGTGTGTAATGGGACTAACACACTTCAAGTCCTATAGGTGCTTCTGGGAACAAAATATAGCTCTGTGTGTGTGATGGGACTAACACACTTCAAGTCCTATAGGTGCTTCTGGGAACAAAATATAGCTCTGTGTGTGTAATGGGACTAACACACTTCAAGTCCTATAGGTGCTTCTGGGAACAAAATATAGCTCTGTGTGTGTGATGGGACTAACACACTTCAAGTCCTATAGGTGCTTCTGGGAAGAAAATATAGCTCTGTGTGTGTAATGGGACTAACACACTTCAAGTCCTATAGGTGCTTCTGGGAAGAAAATATAGCTCTGTGTGTGTAATGGGACTAACACACTTCAAGTCCTATAGGTGCCTCTGGAACAAAATATAGGAGCTCTGCCTGCCTGCCACGAACACACTACAAGTCCTATAGGTGCTTCTGGTAACAAAATATAGGAGCTCTGCCTGCCTGCCACTAACACACTACAAGTCCTATAGGTGCTTCTGGGAAGAAAATATAGCTCTGTGTGTGTAATGGGACTAACACACTTCAAGTCCTATAGGTGCTTCTGGGAACAAAGTATAGCTCTTTGTGTGTAATGGGACTAACACACTTCAAGTCCTATAGGTGCTTCTGGGAAGAAAATATAGCTCTGTGTGTGTAATGGGACTAACACACTTCAAGTCCTATAGGTGCTTCTGGGAACAAAATATAGCTCTGTGTGTGTAATGGGACTAACACACTTCAAGTCCTATAGGTGCTTTGGGAACAAAATATAGCTCTGTGTGTGTGATGGGACTAACACACTTCAAGTCCTATAGGTGCTTCTGGGAACAAAATATAGCTCTGTGTGTGTAATGGGACTAACCACACTTCAAGTCCTATAGGTGCTTCTGGGAACAAAATATAGCTCTGTGTGTGTGATGGGACTAACACACTTCAAGTCCTATAGGTGCTTCTGGGAAGAAAATATAGCTCTGTGTGTGTAATGGGACTAACACACTTCAAGTCCTATAGGTGCTTCTGGGAAGAAAATATAGCTCTGTGTGTGTAATGGGACTAACACACTTCAAGTCCTATAGGTGCTTCTGGGAAGAAAATATAGCTCTGTGTGTGTAATGGGACTAACACACTTCAAGTCCTATAGGTGCCTCTGGGAACAAAATATAGGAGCTCTGCCTGCCTGCCACGAACACACTACAAGTCCTATAGGTGCTTCTGGTAACAAAATATAGGAGCTCTGCCTGCCTGCCACTAACACACTACAAGTCCTATAGGTGCTTCTGGTAACAAAATATAGGAGCTCTGCCTGCCTGCCACGAACACACTACAAGTCCTATAGGTGCTTCTGGTAACAAAAATATAGGAGCTCTGCCTGCCTGCCACTAACACACTACAAGTCCTATAGGTGCTTCTGGTAACAAATTATAGGAGCTCTGCCTGCCTGCCACGAACACACTACAAGTCCTATAGGTGCTTCTGGTAACAAAATATAGGAGCTCTGCCTGCCTGCCACGAACACACTACAAGTTCTATAGGTGCTTCTGGTAACAAAATATAGGAGCTCTGCCTGCCTGCCACGAACACACTACAAGTCCTATAGGTGCTTCTGGTAACAAAATATAGGAGCTCTGCCTGCCTGCCACGAGCACACTACAAGCCCCTCTTTGTCAATCAATCTTTGTAACTGAATCTATCTAACTCAATCTCTGCAAGTGGATCTCTCTATCTATCTAAATGCAGCAGAGTGTCACAGAAACAGCCTGCTCAATCTGCGCCGGAACAGCATGTGACCGGCGCAGACGGCGTGGCGGCGTTTTATAGGGGGGGGCGTGTACTACAGCCCCTGAGCTGTAATTGGCTACAGGCGTCCTGCCTGTAGCCAATTATGGCTCTTCGAGTTTCCGGGGCTGTGATTGGCCAAGCATGCGGGGTCACAGTGCATGCTTGGCCAATCATCAGCCAGCAATGCACTGCGTCGGCCGCGCCGGCCGCAATGCATTGCGGGGCCGCTCGCATCACACGAACGTGATGCGAGCGGCCAAAATAGTTCTGGGCTCGCCGAGCGAGCGAACGCCCGGTGCTCGATGCGAACGTGGGTTCGCATCGAGCACCGGGCCCATCCTTACTCAAGAAAGCACATGTGCAGGTGTGTCTGAGGTTTGCTAATGAACATTTGAATGATTTAGAGAATGATTTAGAGAACTGGGTGAAAGTGTTGTGGTCAGAAGAGACCAAAATCAAGCTCTTTGGCATCAACTCAACTCATCGTGTTTGGAGGAGGAATGCTGCCTATGACCCCCAAGAACACCATCCCCACCATTAAACATGGAGCTGGAAACATTATACTTTGGGGCAGTGGCGGCCCGTCCATGTTGTGCTATGTGTATGTTATGTGTATGTTGTGCTATGTGTATGTTATGTGTATGTCATGTTATGTGTATGTCATGTTATGTGTATGTCATGTCATGTTATGTGTATGTCATGTTATGTGGAGGACATGTTATGTGGATGACATGTTATGTGTATGTCATGTCATGTTATGTGTATGTCATGTTATGTGTATGTCATGTTATGTGTATGTCATGTTATGTGTATGTCATGTTATGTGTATGTTATGTTTATGTCATGTTATGTGGATGACATGTTATGTGGAGGACATTTTATGTGGATGTCATGTTATGTTTATGTCATGTTATGTTAAGGACATGTTGTGTGTATGTCATGTTATGTGTATGTCTATGTCATGTTATGTCATGTTATGTGGAGGACATGTTATGTGGATGTCATGTTATGTGGATGTCATGTTATGTGGAGGACATGTTATGTGTATGTCATGTTATGTGGAGGACATGTTATTTGGAGGACATGTTATGTGGATGACATGTTATGTGGATGACATGTTATGTGTATGGCATGTCATGTTATGAGTATGTCATGTCATGTTATGTGGAGGACATGTTATGTGGAGGACATGTTATGTGGAGGACATGTTATGTTTATGTCATGTTATGTTTATGTCATGTTATATGGAGGACATGTTATGTTTATGTCATGTTATGTGGAGGGCATGTTATGTGTATGTCATGTTATGTCATGTTATGTGGATGTCATGTTATGTGGATGTCATGTTATGTCTATGTCATGTTATGTGGATGTCATGTTATGTTTATGTCATGTTATGTTTGTGTCATGTTATGTGGAGGACATGTTATGTGTACGTCATGTTATGTGTATGTCATGTTATGTGTATGTCATGTTATGTGTATGTCATGTTATGTTATGTTATGTGTATGTCATGTTATGTGGAGGACATGTTATGTGTATGTCATGTTATGTGTATGTCATGTCATGTGTATGTCATGTTATGTGTATGTTTTGTTTATGTCATGTTATGTGGATGACATGTTATGTGGGGGACATGTTATGTGGATGTCATGTTATGTTGAGGACATGTTGTGTGTATGTCATGTTATGTTATGTCTATGTCATGTTATGTGGAGGACATGTTATGTTTATGTCATCTTATGTGGAGGACATGTTATGTGGATGTCATGTTATGTGGAGGGCATGTTATGTGTATGTCATGTTATGTCATGTTATGGGTATGGCATGTTATGTCATGTTATGTGGATATCATGTTATGTCTATGTCATGTTATGTCTATGTCATGTTATGTGGATGTCATGTTATGTTTATGTCATGTTATGTTTATGTCATGTTATGTGGAGGACATGTTATGTTTATGTCATGTTATGTGGAGGACATATGTGGATGTCATGTTATGTGGATGTCATGTTATGTGGATGTCATGTTATGTGGAGGACATGTTATGTTTATGTCATGTTATGTTTTTGTCATGTTATGTGGAGGACATGTTATGTGTATGTCATGTTATGTCATGTCATGTTATGTCTATGTCATGTTATGTCTATGTCATGTTATGTCTATGTCATGTTATGTGGATGTCATGTTATGTCTATGTCATGTTATGTGGATGTCATGTTATGTGGATGTCATGTTATGTTTATGTCATGTTATGTTTATGTCATGTTATGTGGAGGACATGTTATGTTTATGTCATGTTATGTGGAGGACATATGTGGATGTCATGTTATGTAGATGTCATGTTATGTGGAGGACATGTTATGTGGAGGACATGTTATGTTTTTGTCATGTTATGTGGATGTCATGTTATGTGTAGAAGAAAATGCTATGTACGACATGTAATTCATGGCATGTCCTACATAAGATGTTCTACACACAGGCTGGCTGCATTTGATGGGACGCAGGCTGCATGTAAGCAGGTTCTCCACTGAGGGCACCTGATGTAAGGCTGGATTCACACCTATGCATTTTTAATGCTTTTTGCATTTTGCAGATTTGCACTACAGTCCATTTATCATGGTTTCCTATGGAACACGTTCTATAGTGCAAATCTGCAAAATGCAAAAAGCACTAAAAATGCATAGGTGTGAATCCAGCCTAAGGAAGGACTCTGCTGGGGATGCCTGATGGCGTCTGATGGCAGGCGACGTGGCAGGTGACACGCTCAGGGCTCCCACTGATTCTGCATTATGGTGAGTTGAATAATTTCATTTTATATTACATTTACAATGTAATAACAGAAATAATGCGATTCAATCATCCTGACACCACACAATCATGGTGCCGGGATGATTGAAGTGCTAACGCCAGATGTTTGGAGTATCTTTATCTGCTGATTGTTAAGCTTTCTAGAATACACATTTCTATTGTTGTGTAGGATCTGGGCCTGCTGTCCCTTCATTCCTCTCTCCCTCCATCCCTCGTTCATCTCAGATGCTAACTACACCACCTTAGAGCCAAGCCCACTTTTTCACTAAAAACACGCCCATTTTCACCAAGTGGGAGGGGTAAAAAATGCAGGGCGGGGTCTGGCGCCCCCCCCCTTCCTAAAACTTCTCTGCTAAGGGGACAGGACAACTTCACAGCATCAAAGGGACGATAGACTGGGCCATGTACCATGAAATCTTGGGTGAGAACCTCCTTCCCTCAGCCAGGGCATTGAAAATGGGTCATGCGATGACCCAAAACACCAGTCTCCAGACCTTAATCCCATAAAAAATATGTGGAAAGAGCTGAAAGTTTGAGTTACCAAGCGTCAGCCTTGAAACCTTAAAGACTTGGAGAGGATCTGCGAAGAGAAGTGGGACAAAATCCCTCCTGAGATGTATGCAAACCTGGTGGCCAACTACAAGAAACGTCTGACCTCTGTGATTGCCAACAAGGACTTTGTCACCAAGTACTAAGTCATGTATTGCGAAGGGGTCAAATACTTATTTCACTCATTAAAATGCAAATCAATTTACAACTTTTTTGAAATTTGTTTTCTGTATTTTGTTATTCTGTCTCTCACTGTTAAAATAAACCTACCATTAAATTTATAGACTGATCATTTCTTTGTCAGTGGGCAAATGTACAAAATCAGCAGGAGATCAAATACTTTTATCCCTCACTGTACATCTTTCTTATAGAAGATAGTCAGAATAGGTGTTAGGAGGAGGGAGGGGGCATTTGTAAGAATAATTAGGTTTTGATCAGAATTTGTGTGATCTCTAGCAGACTATCAGAGCACTGAAAACTGAAAAATAGCTTGGACAGTAAGGGGTGTAACATGTCAGTCCTAAATAGTTAAATGTGTTGGCTGCATTAGACGAACCCAACCCCTTTCACTGCTCACAGTGTATCCTCCAGCCTGTATCCTCCCTGATTCCCTGCAATCAGCCGGTTGGGAGTCCGCTCCTGCTCCACTGTAATCCACCAACCAAATAACGGGCCACCCAGACAGGGCCACTGATAAGGCAGTACAGCCAGCTCTCCTGTACTGGGCCCAAGCCCCATCAGTTCAAAAGGGGGGCAAGGCACCCGCTGAGCAGTAGGGCCTGCTGTACTGTCTTATTGTAGACACCAATCCTCTTCTGCCTCCCCCTGCAGCACTGCCAGCTTCTCCT
Organism: Lithobates sylvaticus; assembly: GCA_028564925.1. NCBI lineage: Eukaryota > Metazoa > Chordata > Amphibia > Anura > Ranidae > Lithobates > Lithobates sylvaticus. The sequence goes on along the minus strand of CM053029.1, from coordinate 85,153,058 downwards.
CCTCTTACTCCCTCCGGGATCACTGCAGGGGGATTGGTTCTAGCACATGCGCCCCTTCCATCTGCTGTCTGGGCCCCTCTGTGTGTCCCTTTCCCGCGCTTTGCTGTCGGCTTTGCTCCTCTCCTGCCAGCAGCTGCTGCAGGCACACAGGGGGATGTTTCAAGATGGAGAGTGGGGGAAGAGGCCGGTAAATATATAATTTATTGGTCCCGTCCCTTTCTGAGTGAACACAGTGAGTGATCAGTACCAAATCATTCTTGTGTCTATTCATCACTGAAGCATAGTAAACTGTGTTTACTAGGCTTAAGTTTGTGAATGAGCAAGAATCCTCAGAGTACTTCCAATTCATTCATCTTTGCAGCCAAGGCCACAGAGAATGGGGCTGATAAATCTATGTCCTCAGTCATTTCTGGCCGGGGGGGGGGGGGGGGGGGGGGGCTGTCAGGTAGGCTGTATGGGGCCCCATGATGTCTAACAGCAGCCCTGCACACAGAATACATTCAGCTTCAGCCAAAATGTATTGCATTAGTAGGCTAGTCCGCCGGACTTTTGAAATGAACGGACTTGCCACTCATTGGAAAGTCCGTTCATTCCCGCAGACTTTTTCCAGCGGATTGTCCGCCGGAGAAGTCCGGGCGTGTGTGGGCAAGTCACACGCTCGGAAGTCCGGGTGTGTGTGGGGAAGTCCCGCCGGACTAGGTCCGAACGTGTGTACGTGGCATTAGTCTTACTCATGTTCCAAATCACTAAAAAGTCTTTGAGGGTCTTCAAAATGGTAGCAACTTCCTTCTCCCTAAGCTTGTAACATGAACTTGTCCACATACAGTGTTTATGGGCATTTCTTTGGCATAGCCTAGAGATAATTTTTTTTGGCATTGCTTCCAAATGCAGCATTTTTTAGTGTACCAGTTTACCATTTTTAAGTATGTATTTTTTTTTTTTTTTCAGTTTTAGACATGCACTTATATATGTCAAACTGTTTTCCTTGATGACTGTTTTAGGGCTTTGTTGTGTTTCTGTTTCTTTTTTTTTTTTTATTATTATTATATTGAATTGTTTGTTTTCATGTGTATAATTTCAGTTGACAACGTGAAAGAAATTTGTTTTAAATCTTTGCAAATTTATCCAAATAAAAAAATGAAAAAAATCCCATGTACATAAATAATCACAGCCTTTGCTCAATACTTTGTTGAAGCACCTTTGGCACCAATTACAGCCTCAACTCTTTTTGAGTATGATGCTACAAGCTTGGCACACCTATTTTTGGGCAGTTTCTCCCGTTCTTTACAGGACCTCTCAAGCTCCATCAGGTTGGATGGGGAGCGTCAGTGCACAGCCATTTTCAGATCTCTCCAGAGATGTTCAATCGGGTTCACGTCTGGGCTCTGGCTGAGCCACTCAAGGACATTCACAGCGTTGTCCTGTAGCCACTCCTTTGTTATCTTGGCTGTGTGCTTAGGGTCGTTGTTCTGTTGGAAGATGAACCTTTGCCCCAGTCTGAGGTTCAGAGCACTCTGGAGCAGGCTTTCATCAAGAATGTCTCTGTACATTGCTGCATTCATCCTTCCATCGATCCTGACTAGTCCTCCAGTTTCTGCCACTGACAAACATCCCCACAGCATGATTTTGCCACCACCATGCTTCACTGTAGGGATGGTATTGGCAGGCTGATGAGTGGTACCTGGTTTCCTCTAGACATGACACTCACCATTCAGGCCAAAGAGTTCAATCTTTGCTTCATTAGACCAGAGAATTTTGTTTCTCATAGTCTGAGAGTCCTTCATGTGCCTTTTACTGAGGAGTGGCTTCCGTCTGCCCACTCTACCTTACAGGCCTGATTGAGATGGTTGTTCTTCTGGAAGTTTCTCCTATCTCTACAGAAAAACACTGGAGCTCTGTTATGCCCCGTACACATGATCGGACATTCCGACGACAAAATCCGTCAGATTTTTTCAGACGCATTTTGGCCCAAACTTGTCTTGCACACACACGGTCGCACAAAGTTGTCGGAAAATTTGAACGTTCAGAACGCAGTGTCGTACAACATGTACAACGGGACTATAAAGAGGCCAGTAGCCAATAGCTTTCATCTTGTAATTTATTCTGAGCATACGTGGCACTTTGTGCATCGGAATTGTCTACACACGATCGGAAAAAGTCCGATCGGATTTTGTTGTGGGAAAATTTTAGATCCAGCTCTCAAACTTTTTCCGTCGGATTTAAACGATCGGATTTTGTTGTCGAAAAATTTTAGATCCAGAGCTCACACTTTGTGTGTCGGAAATTACAACGGAAAAAGTTCGATGGAGCCCACACACGATCAGAATTTCCGACAACACAATCTTGATCACTGTCAAAATTGCACATTTTCCATCGGAGAGTCCGACCGTGTGTACAGGGCATTAGAGTGACCATTGGGTTCTTGGTCACCTCCCCGACTAAGGCCCTTCTGCCCCAATCCCTTAGTTTGGCCAGGCGGGCCGCTCTAGGAAGTTCCAAACTTCTTCCATTTACAGATGATGGAGGCCACTGTACTCATTGGGACCTCATCTTTCTGTACCCTTCCCCGGATCTGTGCCTCAGTACAATCCTGTCTTGGAGGTCTTCAGACAATTCCTTGGACTTAATGGCTTGGTTTGAGCTCTGACACGCACTGATAACTGTGGGACCTTATAGACAGGTGTGTGCCTTTCCAAATCATGTCCAATCAACTGAATTTACCACAGGTGGACTCCAAGTAGAAACATCTCAAGGAAGATCAGTGGAAACAGGATGCACCTGTTCTTAATTTTGAGTGTCATGGCGAAGGCTGGTTTCTAATTTTTAATCAATTTGCAAAGATTTCAAACAAACTTCTTTCACATTTTCATTATGGTGTATTGTTTGTAGAATTTTGAGGAAAATTATGAATTTACCGTATATACTCGAGTATAAGCCGAGATTTTCAGCCCTTTTTTTAGGCTGAAAGTGCCCCCCTCGGCTTATACTCGAGTCGTCGCCTGCCTACCTGATCAGCGTGTCATATCAAAACAGATGGCAGCCATTCCAGTGTTCAAAAGCCACACCCCCTCATCTCTGATAGGCGGAACACTCAATTTCCCAGCAGTCAGTGTTCCGCCTATCACGGACATCCTCTCACCCTCGTCCGTGGTATGAGGATGAGCGGATGTCCGTGATAGGCGGTACACTGACTGCTGGGAATTTTAGTGTTCAGCCTATTACAGGCGAGGAGGAGGCGCGGGTTTTGAATACTGGAATGGCCGACATCTGTTTTGATATGACACGCTGATCGGGGCAAAACACACGGAGCTGCAGATGGGCACAGAGCTGCAGAAGGGCCCAGAGCTGCAGAAGGGCACACGGAGGCTGCAGATCGACACACAGAGGCATGCACAGGACACAGGTAGGCTGCAATGGACACAGGGGGGTACACAGGACACAGGGAGGTATTCAGCTGCAGATGGGCATTGTTGACCCTCTTTTCCACTCATGCCGCGTACACAGGGTCGGAATTTCCGATGGAAACAGTCCGATGGGATCTTTTCATCGGATTTTCCGACCGTGTGTATGCCCATCGGTCTTTTTCTGTCGGAATTTCCGACGGACTTTGGATTGAGAACCTGCTCTTAATTTTTCCGACGGAAAACCTTTCTATTGGATTTTCCGATCGTGTGTATGCAATTCCGACACGTAAAATTCCGACGCATGCTCGGAAACAATTCAACGAATGCTCAGAAGCATTAAACTTCCCTTTTAATAGTGCTGTCGAACGTGTTGTATGCCGTGGTTTTATTGACCGTCGGAATTTGGCGTGACCGTGTGTAGGCAAGACAGTTTGAGCGAAATTCCGCCGGAATTCCGCCGGGAAAACCATCAGATGAGAATTCCGACCGTGTGTACGCGGCATTACAGTAGCTGCTGCGTTTCTCACCCTCGGCTTATACTCGGGTCAATAAGTTTTCCCAGTTTTTTTGTGGTAAATTAGGGGCCTTGGCTTATATTCGGGTCATCCTATACTCGAGTATATACGGTAATCCATTTTGGAATAAGGGTGTAACATGAAAAAGTGAAGCGCTGTGAATACTTTCCGGATGCACTGTATATGGTTTTATTGTAGCCCTGATGAAGGGGGATTTCTTTTGACCCCCCTCTGGGTGGGAGTGAGCAGTGTGCTGTCATTGAACAAAACCTTGGCTGGAGCTGAGCATCTTCAGCGCGCGGCCCAATATTTGGATGATGGCTGAATTTGTTTTCTTTTTTTCAGGCTTTTTATTCCTTTATTCTCATCTGGTGATCCTGAGAGTAATACAATTCCTGTCCTAGAATGACGCTGCTCACTCGCTGTACTGTATCTATAGAGGAGAAGCATTGTCACCCTAGGACAGGCTGTTAGAACTACAGAACACCTCTCCCCCTTCTCCTCTATCTCCATTATATGGAGAGAGGATGTCCTATAGTTCACAGAGAGAACTGGCAAAGTTGATAACGTTGTTTGTGGTGTCAATTCAATGCACAGCTCAGTGGATTTTTCAAAGGGTTATTTTTCTGTACTCGCAGAAAATGTACTTAGTCTAGAAGAAAACTAATACAGTCACCACATCTAAGGATTGGTAAGCTGGAATATATATCATTTATTTTGTGCAAACTGTTGGCAGCTGTATAAATCCTGAATAATAATAATTTTTGTTGTTGGGTTTAGTTACACTTGATGATGAAATGGTATTATTATTCAGTTGGGTCTATGGCTGTGTTATACTTAAATATTGCTCTGCATATTCCTGCATTTTGCCATTATCAATGACCATTCTCATCTCTTGGCATTGTCTTTCAGTTGAGCCTACGATCACAGACTGTCCTGACAAGTTGGTGTGGATTGAGGGAAACGAGCACAGCTTCTACTGCAAGGCCACAGGGTACCCCCCACCAAAAGTGACCTGTGCGAAAAACGCCACCACCTATAATGTTGAGGAGAAATTCACAGCAATGAGAAATATGACAGGGATGTACACCTGCATTGCTTTTAACTTTGACATGAATACAAAGATGGTAAACGTGTCTGTAGAGTGTAAGTATCTATTAAGCAATATAGATTATACAATACAATAGGCAATGTTTTTATTTTTTATTGGATAAATTAATAGAAGGTTATAACTGCTGCGTTTCTTGCCATTGTTGTCCCATTGTGGTGATTTCCCTTCACTTCCTGTCCCACAGCCAAAACAGGAAGTGGAAGGAAATCCCACCAAATTGAGGGAATCCCTGGTTGTCACCAGGGTGACTGGAATTAGTGTCCTCATTGGAAGATTTCTCCTCTACTCCTGTTTTGGTGATAACACAATTTGGCATTTTCTATTATTTCAGTCTCGGTAATACTGGTAAAGAGGACAATTAGGATGAATCTCCCTAACAGGGGCACAGACAGCACTAAGAACCTGATGGCTGTCACTCCATCCAAAACTAATAAAAAAAAAAAGATTCCATCCAAAACTAATATAAAAAAAAGATTCATCCTTAGATATACTTTAAGAATGGGAAGGCCAGGATGTCTTATAAAAGAAGATCCAGACCCGTGGGGTATATAATAGCTTAAAATTGGATGTAGATGGATAAAAACACGGCATCAAACAGCTCTTTCGTGGCTGATACGCCACTCATCAGGAACATGCACATGTAATCTAAAATATAGAGATTATATAAAGTTAATCCATAATAGTTATAACCATAAGTAGTGATAAGGTGACATCCCCAACAGCGCCGAAGTGCATAACTTACTGGTTAAGGTTCGCTAGCTAATGGTGCGGTGGTGAGGTGCCAAAAACAACTGGAAATGCCTCCAACCGGGAGCAGTGGCAGACAGGCCAACGGGGACGACCCAACTAGGCAGCCAACAGGGCAGGCATGGGACCACGAGGGTACACTGTTGAAAAGTGAAAGTCGATCAAGATTGAATTAGAAGTCACATAGAGTGGCTAGAGGTGAAGGTGTGAGGGAAGGGGCCCTTGCTCGTGAAGGGGAGATGATAGTGGATTGATAGCTGGCAGTCAGGAGCTGCCAGAAAAATTGTGACGGAAAACCAAAGTTAGGTGGATAAGGAGAGTGAAAAATAAAATAACCATATGGAAGAAAAGTGCTGTGTTATGGAGTGTACAGGAAGCCTCTGGTGCCAGGACTGCCCGGAAGGACATATATGCTTCACCGCGGCGCCGCCCGCCACCGTCACGCCGTGTAGCATAGATAGGGGGAGGGGCGTCGTTAGTCGGAAGGACATCTCCGGCCAATCGACACCTGACTCCCCCGTTGCCCACGAGTATGGAAGCTCTATCTGTTTATATGTCATTTGACCATACTGGAGGTTTGTTTATAAACCTCGGTCTGTTTATATACCATTTGACTATGTAAGGGATGTCAAAATCAGGTACCCCATAACATTTCCAGCTCCAGCAGTCCAGGATTATAGTTCTGTTCATGGAGAAAGTAAAATGTATGGCATTTCTATTAAATCACCAGTAGATGGCAGCATGGAGTTAAAAGCCTGAATGACGGAGAGCACATTTTAACCACATGCCGACCGCCTCACGCCGATATACATCAGCAGAATGGTACAGCTGTGCAAAACAACGTATGGGTACGTTGTATGATTAAAGAGCTGCCCGCGGCACGGCGGGGGACCCTATGTGCATGGCCGGCAGGCACGATTGCCACCTGCCACCCGCGATCACAAGAGCCAGCACAGGGATTTGTGTGTATAAGCACACAAATCCCTGTTCTGTCAGGGGAGAGGAGACATATTGTTTGGTTCCTAGCAAGTAGGAACAGTGATATGTCTCCTCCCCAGTCAGTCCTATCCCCACACAGTTAGAAACACTAACTAGGGAACACATTTAACCCCTTGATCGTCCCCTAGTGTTAACCCCTTCCCTAAAAGTGACATTTACACAGTAATCAGTGAATTTTTATAGCACTGATCGCTATATAAATGTCAACTGTCCGCCGCAATGTCGCAGCACTGCCTAAAATCGCAGATCACCGAAATTACTGGTTAAAAAAAAAAAAATAGTAATAATAAAAATGCCATAAATCTTTCCCATAGTTTGTAGACGATATAGCTTTTGCGCAAACCAATCAATATACACTTATTGAGATTTTTTTGTGATTATTGCGATACTGCGGCACGATCCCGCGAGCCGTCGTAGCTGTACATCGGCTCCTTTAAGCGGGATAGCAGGCGCGCGCACGCTGCACTGCGGGGGTGCCGATGCTCGTGGCCAGCGGTCGCGGGCATGAGAGGCAGAACAGGAACGTGTGTGTGTGTATACACACAAATCCCTGTTATGCGAGGAGAGGCAGATCGTGAGTTCCTAATAGCTAGGAACCATGATCTGTCATCTCCTATAGTCAGTCCCATCCCCCCCCCCCCCCACAGTTAGAACACACACTAGGGAACACAGTTAACCCCTTGATTGCCCCTAGTGTTAACCCCTTCCCTGCCAGTCACATTTATACAGTAATCAGTGCATTTTTATAGCACCGATTGCTGTATAATTGTCAATCGTCCTAAAAATGTGTCAAAAGTGTCCGATGTGTCCGCCATAATGTCGCAGTCCCGATAAAAATCGCAGATCGCTGCCATTACTAGTAAAAAAAAAAATAATAATAATAAAAAATGCCATAAATCTATACCCTATTTTGTAGACGCTATAACTTTTGTGCAAACCAATCAATATATGCTTATTGCTAAATTTTTTTACCAAAAAAAATATGTAGAAGAATACATATCGGCCTAAACGTAGGGAAAAAAAATGGCTTTTAAAAAAAAAAAATTAGGCATATTTATTATAGCAAAAAGTACAAAATATTGTGTGTTTTTTTTTTTTAAATTGTCCGGCATTTTTTATGGGATTCAAATCAATGGAAACCATCCCTGGCAGCCCTTTTCGGGCCTAATGCTTTGACACTATAAAAAATGTGAAAGTGAAAGGTGAAAATATTTTTTTTAAAACAAGGTGCCTTAGATAATATTTACTCTATTCTGATTTCTGCTGAAAACTTGGGCAAAGCAGTAGGTGGGACCACTCTTCCCCCCGTCCCCTATAATGCCCCCTACTGACGCCAACAATGGGGCACTGTTCCCCCTACTGACACCAATATCGGGGCACTATTCCTTCCACTGACACCAGTAATGAGGCACTATTCCTTCCACTGACACCATTTATGGGCCACTATTCCTTCCACTGACAACTATGATGAGGCCCTATTTTCACAGACACCAATGATGGGGTACTATTCCTCCCACTGATACCAATGATGGGGCACAATTCCTTCCACTGACACCAGTAATGAGGGCACTATTCCTTCCACTGACACCAACAATGGGCCACTATTCCTTCCACTGACACCAATGATGGGCTACTAGTCCTCCCACTGATATAAACAATGGAACACTATTTCTCTTATTGTCACCAATGATGAGGTACTATTCCTCCCACTGACACCAACAACGGGGCACTATTATTTTCCCTGAAACCAACAATGGGGCACTACTCCTTCCACTGACACCATTTATGGGCCACTATTGCTTCCACTGACAACTATGATGAGGCCCTATTTTTTTCACAGACACCAATGATGGGGCACAATTCCTCCCACTGATACCAATGATGGGGCACAATTCCATCCACTGACACCAGTAATGAGGGCACTATTCCTTCCACTGACACCAACAATGGGCCACTATTCCTTCCACTGACACCAACAATGGGCCACTATTCCTACCACTGACACCAACAATGGGCCACTATTCCTTCCACTGACACCAACAACATTCAAATGCTGTTTTTGTTCACACAGATGAACTTCCATGTAAAGGGCCGTATTTGCCCGCACAAGATGCACAGGTGTTCCACTTATTTATGTGCAGGCAGTTTTATACATGTATATTGGAATGCAGCAGCTGCATGGACACAGCCAGTGCTCCCAATCTGACATCCTTGTAGGTGTGTGTCCCCGAACTCAAACTGCATTTGGGGACATACATTCGCACTCACGCTGATGTCAAATGAGGCCTAAAAGAATGCCCACTTTTTTATGGTACTTATTCCAGTGCCCTTCACTCTCTGTTCTGCAAATGGCAGGAGGTATCGCTGTCTACCGCTCTCGTAGAATGCTGAGCTGCAAAAAAGAGCAAACTGTGCATGAGTGCATAGGGAATGAAGCCGGCTGCTTGTTCGCAGGTTTCTGGGACCACGCATCCAACACTTGGTACTACTGCCATCTGCAGGATGGGGAGGGCACAGCGATGGAACGGGCAGCTTAAAAAGTAAGCATTCTTTTCAAAAATGAGCACTGCATATAAAGTACTGAGGGTGCTGGAATACATAGGGATGCTTTTGGCAAAGGTCAGTAAAGGTGATTAACCCTTTAAATCAACATTTCTCTTCCTGTTTGATAACAAGTGAATAAGCAGTTGGTTTTAACTGTAATGGGGATATTTATTGTACTGACGATCAAACATCTACTCTTTTGTCTTTCCATATATAGCTAATTCTACACTTATGTTATTCAATGAATTTATTTCAGATAAACCCAAAGTATCAAGCATAAAACTGAGTCCACCTTTACATGGAGAAGGAGATAAGGTGGAGATAACTTGTGAGGCTGATGGCATTCCCGATCCAATTTACAGCTGGAAAACGCCTCTCTCTGGCCTACAGTTCTCGGCTGATAACCGAACTGTTACCATCAAGAGTCTGCAAACAAGTCATCTAGGAAATTACCAGTGTATAGTAGAAAACAAGCATGGGACGCACAATGGGACCCAAAAACTGAATCTTGCAGGTAAACGTTCTTTACATAATACATGCTGCATGGGGAAGTCTGACAGACCTCCTTTCACCGACACCGGTTACAGATCTCAGGCCTTGCCTGACTGCCAAACCACTTTGGAAATACAAATCGTGATCTGTTACAGCCAGATCAAAAATTTGCAAAAGGGAGATTCACCCTCTTTATTTGTCTTAGTGTAGCCCCCTTAAACAGGGTTACAGGTAAATTTAGCTATGCTGGGTGGTAGATAGCCTGGCTAATTTGTAGTTGTTTTGGATTAAATGGGTTTTCTTCTAATCCTGTTTCAGCTGTGGCTTCTCCGTTTTGTCAGTAGGTGGCACTGTTGCTCTTGACATAAGTATGATGAGCTACAGTGAATTCAGGTTATGGATAAACATACTTTTTCTCAGCCAATCAGACTGGCTGCTATGCATGCTGGGAAAGGGTATTTCTTTGGAGAGAGTCAGGTGATCTCGGTCTTCTCCGTCCAGATTGCGGTCTTGATGGGTGTGTGAGGAGCAGCTTCATGTGCTCAAGGTTCTGCAAGGGAGAGCCTGCTCACTACCTGGATGCAATACTCAGAGTGTCGAAGTTTTAAGGAAGCACCAAAGGTGACTCTTCATGAGCTGGGGGCTATCAAGTGGCTGGGAGGACTTCAATAGAGAACTCAATGAAGTTCAGTTACTATAGGAGACAGCCTATTCTACAAAGTACAGATGTGCTGGTTCAGCTTAAATGCTTATTTCCTGTACTGCTGTCTGCCTTATCTCATCTTTTTGTCTAAGGAGTCTGCCTGTCTGCTGATCGTTACTATTTTTGACTAAGGGTGTGCTGAGCCCCATCCCCTCTCTCCCATATTTTCCTGTTTGTGAGAAATAAACTTCTCTTTGTTCGAGCATTTAAGTGACTGGCACCCATCTTTCTGTCTTGTACATCACCCACTGTGCCTAGTAACCTGCACCCTGAGGAGGAATGTCGGCCCTCCCTGTCTCTGGGGGTCACCACCAGGTCCCCCGCAAATGTGGGGTAGGCGCTACATTTGGCGCCCAACGTGGGGCGTTATTTTTGCTGTGGTAGCCCCTAGCAGCGGACTAAAATTAGACAGAAATTTTTTTGGCTCCGCAAGAAAGTGGCAAGTAATGTCTTTGTGCCTCAGAGACTGTGCTATTGTTCTTTTAAACCATGTGGGGAATAACCAAATTGTCTTTTTGCTATTGGGAGTGTGTCAGCCTGGCCTTTTGTCACTTTATGCCAGGGCTGAAGGGGTTAGGGCAGACTCCAGAAGAGTTTTGGTGCGAAAGAGGTAGGTGCTGAAGTTTCTGCTGACCATCCGGACCAATCCCCTGGCAGGGGGAGGAGTCACCGCTCTGCAGAGGAGGAGATGCTATTGTGCGCACCGCCATCCTGGGTCCACATGCTGAGACAAGAGAGGGCAAGCATGATGTATCTTGGAGTCTCCAATGCTGACTGAGAAGTCTTCACACCGGGCATTGGTACTGGCCCTGTTGGCTGAAAGAAGCCATTACCGACAACGGAGGAGTGCGTTTCATCCCCAAAGGTAACTTTGCACACTACACGGCAGAAGGCTATGTAGCGATTGGGCTGCTATGTTCAAAGTGCTCAGTGCTGGCTACAAATATCCAGCCCTGGATCACATGCGGCCACAATCGCTACTGGAGGCAGACTTGCCGGCCTTACCACCATGATTGCTGCAAGTAGACTGGGCCAAGTGTGTTGCTACTACTGCTCCAGAACCAACTTCTGTTGTCGCTTCCACTGTTGCTTTGTCTGCTACTGCAGTTACCATGCCTACTACAAAGCCAGGTGCCTTAGTGACGTCCCGCGGCCACGGTCAAGGTCCCCTACATTTCCTAAAGATGGAACCTCCCAGGGAGAAAGCTGCTGAGCCTGGTAAGACAGATGTGAATGTGGGCAGTGTGGCTTTTGGCATAGTGAAACTTGTAGCCACAAAGGGAGTAGAGTCAGGGAAGTCTGCCACTGCATGTTTAAAGCCTAACCTACTCCCGGCTCAACAGTTCTCCACAGAGTAAGACTCTGATATCTTTTCCGATAGAATTTCTGAGTTATTCTCTGACACTGTGTCCTTTGGAGAGAGATGGACTGATAGCGATACTAGTGAACAGCAGTTTGAGCCTGCAGAGGAGGATGTTCTCTTATCTACCCATACCTCTGGTAATATGCCTGGGCTGTCTGTGTCTACATCTCCTGTCCCTTGTCTGGCAAGTTCTCTGGAAGGGGAGCGGTTGGCTCACTGTGCTAAAATCACTAATGTTGTTGTGCGAGAGTCCTCTTCATCTGCATGCATCTCTCAAAAGCCAAATACGATTGCAGGTTATTCTTTCAAGTGTGCTCCAGATACTTCAGTGTTTCCTGGCTGTGGGGACCCTAAACTTCTGCCAGAATTGTCCAAACTACAACGTATTGTGATGAAAAAAGGTGGCTGAGGAATTTGCTACCTGTACCCATATGTGCAAGAGACTCTGGTGGCTGAAATCCAAGGTAGGCGAGCACAGTGGATTGATACCGCTATCAGAGACTATTTGAAAATTTTTACTCATTGTGATGTAAAGAAATTGTCAACCAGAAATGCAGGAAGATACACTACTATCTTGCAAACCTGGGATTCTGGTCGTCACATTTACTCAGACTGTGTTATTGTCAGGAGGCCTAATCAAGCTAACTTACGGCATTACATCACCAGCATTGGATCATCTGGGAAGCCAATTCAACTATCTGATCCCCATTACTACGGGTGATGCCACAAGCCGTTCTTGTTCTCAAGTCAGCATGGAACACAGCTACGTTGCTCAGTTTAGCTGTGTTTGTTCCACAGGAAGTGTACTTCACATGGAAAAAGTGTTGTTGTGGGGACACTCCTGCCTGTACTGTTTGCTGCTGGACTGTGCCGCTGATACCAGCATTTGCAGGAAGTGCCCTGGGAAGTGACATACTGGCCTGTTGCTCTGGATTGCCAGCATGCTTTGTCCTCCATGTGGGAGGAAAATAGCCTCAGTCTCCTGCAAAAGGCTGAGCTATGTTTCAAGTTATCTGTGTTGCCTGTTTGAAAATCTATAACAGTTCGAGTCTTTAGTTGACATGTGCGATTAGTTTCGTACGAATTTCCGTAAATTCGTACTAATTTCCGTAAATTCGTACATTCAGGAGGATCCAAAATACGAATTGCTATGCTTCTGAATTTTGTACGAAATTTAATTTACGAATTACGGATCCAAATTCCGTTACAACGAAAATTCGTATTTCATACGAATCCAAATTGAATTTGGGACATGAATTACGAAATATGAATTAACGGCTAGTACAAAATGGAATGAAACAAAACAAATTTATTGACGGTGCACATGTCTAGTTTTTAGTCCCTGAAATCAGTTACTACGGAAACTAATGCGGCGTACAGTCCGACGGGAGCTCTTCAACGGATTTTCCGACCGTGTGTATGCCCATCGGCCTTATTCTGTCGGAATTTCCGACGGACTTTGGATTGAGAACCTTTCTATCGGATTTTCCGATCGTGTGTATGCAATTATGACATTTAAAATTCCGCATGCTCGGAAGCATTAATCTTCCCTTCTTTAGTGCTGTCGAACGTGTTTTATGCCGCTGTGTTACAGACCGTCGGAATTTGGTGTGAACGTGTGTAGGCAAGACAGTTTGAGCAAAATTCCGTCGGAATTCCGACAGGAAAACCATCAGAGCTTTTTCCGACGAGAATTCCAACCGTGTGTACGTGGCATAAGGAAAGGTACCTGCTGAACTTTGGTGTCACAGAGCCAACAAGAATGCTCACATTAAAGTTTGTGCACATTGGACTCCGGGGTTCCAGAGACAATGTGATATTCTAGTTAGGGTCCTGAGGCAAGCTGACATCTGAAACCTATACTTCATGGACTGCAAGGTATATTCAAGTGAACTTTTGTTTTACTGTCACCAGATGGCAGCAAGGAGCCAATCTGAGTGAGCAGTAAGTTCGTTATTTCCATGGTTGTATGCTTAGGAATTTAATTCTGTAAAGTATAATGATAGGATGTATACAGCCCTCAAATTTTCTGCTCGCCTACTCGCATTTTGCGAGCAGAAAATGAGGGCTGGCGAGGAGCTGGGCTGCCTGGGATTGGGAGGGGCGAGCACCGCCGGCAGGCAGAGTTGACTGGGAGCTGTTCTCCCGGTGGAATAGTGCCATGGAGTTAGAGGAGAGCCGCGGGATCGCTGAGCGGTAATACACGCCGTAACAGCTCACGGTGGCACGGTGGGGGCACGGTGAGGCTGCAAATAGGGGCACTGTGAGGCTGCAATGTGGGGCACGGTGAGGCTGCAATGTGAGGCACGGTGAGGCTGCAATGTGGGGCACGGTGAGGCTGCAATGTGGGGCACGGTGAGGCTGCAAATGGGGGCACGGTGAGGCTGCAAATGGGGGCACTGTGAGGCTGCAAATGGGGGCACTGTGAGGATGCAAATGGGGGCACTGTGAGGCTGCAATGTGGGGCACGGTGAGGCTGCAATGTGAGGCACGGTGAGGCTGCAATGTGGGGCACGGTGAGGCTGCAATGTGGGGCACGGTGAGGCTGCAATGTGGGGCACGATAAGGCTGCAATGTCGGGCACGGTGAGGCTGCAATTTGGGGCACGGTGAGGCTGCAATGTGGGGCACGGTGAGGCTGCAATGTGGGGCACGGTGAGGCTGCAATGTGGGGCACGGTGAGGCTGCAATGGGGGCCCGGTGAGGCTGCAATGGGGGCACGGTGAGGCTGCCATGGGGGCACAGTGAAGCTGCAATGTGGGGCACGGTGAGGCTGCAATGTGGGGCACGGTGAGGCTGCAATGTGGGGCACGGTGAGGCTGCAATTTGGGGCACGGTGAGGCTGCAATGTGGGGCACGGTGAGGCTGCAATGGGGGCACGGTGAGGCTGCAATGGGGGCACGGTGAGGCTGCAATGGGGGCACAGTGAAGCTGCAATGTGGGGCACGGTGAGGCTGCAATGTGGGACACAGTGATGCTGCAAAGGGGGCACAGTGAGGCTGCAATGTTGGGCACAGGGAGGCTGCAATGATGGGCACAGGTCACGCTGCAATAATGGGCACCGGTGAGCCTGCATTGATGGGCACTGTTGAGGCACTGCTGAGGGGAACTGATAAAGTTGTTGTTGATATTTATTTTTGTAACAAAATTTTGCATAAAACATTTACTTGTAGTGTGTTCGTGGCAGGCAGGCAGAGCTCCTATATTTTGTTACCAGAAGCACCTATAGGACTTGTAGTGTGTTCGTGGCAGGCAGGCAGAGCTCCTATATTTTGTTACCAGAAGCACCCATAGGACTTGTAGTGTGTTCGTGGCAGGCAGGCAGAGCTCCTATATTTTGTTCCCAGAAGCACCTATAGGACTTGTAGTGTGTTCGTGGCAGGCAGGCAGAGCTCCTATATTTTGTTCCCAGAAGCACCTATAGGACTTGTAGTGTGTTAGTCCCATCACACACACAGAGCTATATTTTGTTCCCAGAAGCACCTATAGGACTTGAAGTGTGTTAGTCCCATCACACACACAGAGCTATATTTTCTTCCCAGAAGCACCTATAGGACTTGAAGTGTGTTAGTCCCATCACACACACAGAGCTATATTTTGTTCCCAGAAGCACCTATAGGACTTGAAGTGTGTTAGTCCCATCACACACACAGAGCTATATTTTTCTTCCCAGAAGCACCTATAGGACTTGAAGTGTGTTAGTCCCATCACACACACAGAGCTATATTTTCTTCCCAGAAGCACCTATAGGACTTGAAGTGTGTTAGTCCCATCACACACACAGAGCTATATTTTGTTCCCAGAGGCACCTATAGGACTTGAAGTGTGTTAGTCCCATCACACACACAGAGCTATATTTTGTTCCCAGAAGCACCTATAGGACTTGAAGTGTGTTAGTCCCATCACACACACAGAGCTATATTTTCTTCCCAGAAGCACCTATAGGACTTGAAGTGTGTTAGTCCCATCACACACACAGAGCTATATTTTGTTCCCAGAAGCACCTATAGGACTTGAAGTGTGTTAGTCCCATCACACACACAGAGCTATATTTTGTTCCCAGAAGCACCTATAGGACTTGAAGTGTGTTAGTCCCATCACACACACAGAGCTATATTTTGTTCCCAGAAGCACCTATAGGACTTGAAGTGTGTTAGTCCCATCACACACACAGAGCTATATTTTGTTCCCAGAAGCACCTATAGGACTTGAAGTGTGTTAGTCCCATCACACACACAGAGCTATATTTTCTTCCCAGAAGCACCTATAGGACTTGAAGTGTGTTAGTCCCATCACACACACAGAGCTATATTTTCTTCCCAGAAGCACCTATAGGACTTGAAGTGTGTTAGTCCCATCACACACACAGAGCTATATTTTGTTCCCAGAGGCACCTATAGGACTTGAAGTGTGTTAGTCCCATCACACACACAGAGCTATATTTTCTTCCCAGAAGCACCTATAGGACTTGAAGTGTGTTAGTCCCATCACACACACACAGAGCTAATATTTTGTTCCCAGAAGCACCTATAGGACTTGAAGTGTGTTAGTCCCATCACACACACAGAGCTATATTTTCTTCCCAGAAGCACCTATAGGACTTGAAGTGTGTTAGTCCCATCACACACACAGAGCTATATTTTTCTTCCCAGAAGCACCTATAGACTTGAAGTGTGTTAGTCCCATCACACACACAGAGCTATATTTTGTTCCCAGAGGCACCTATAGGACTTGAAGTGTGTTAGTCCCATCACACACACAGAGCTATATTTTGTTCCCAGAAGCATCCTATAGGACTTGAAGTGTGTTAGTCCCATCACACACACAGAGCTATATTTTCTTCCCAGAAGCACCTATAGGACTTGAAGTGTGTTAGTCCCATCACACACACAGAGCTATATTTTGTTCCCAGAAGCACCTATAGGACTTGAAGTGTGTTAGTCCATCACACACACAGAGCTATATTTTGTTCCCAGAAGCACCTATAGGCACTTGAAGTGTGTTAGTCCCATCACACACACAGAGCTATATTTTGTTCCCAGAAGCACCTATAGGACTTGAAGTGTGTTAGTCCCATCACACACACAGAGCTATATTTTGTTCCCAGAAGCACCTATAGGACTTGAAGTGTGTTAGTCCCATCACACACACAGAGCTATATTTTCTTCCCAGAAGCACCTATAGGACTTGAAGTTTGAGCATACAGTTTGTTCCCAGAAGCACCTATATAACTTGAAGTGTGTTAGTCCCATCACAGAAGCACCTATAGGACTTGAAGTGTGTTAGTCCCATATATTTTCTTCCCAGAAGCACCTATAGGACTTGAAGTGTGTTAGCCCCATCACACACACAGAGCTATATTTTGTTCCCAGAAGCACCTATAGGACTTGAAGTGTGTTAGTCCCATCACACACACAGAGCTATATTTTGTTCCCAGAAGCATCCTATAGGACTTGAAGTGTGTTTAGTCCCATCACACACACAGAGACTATATTTTGTTCCCAGAAGCACCTATAGGACTTGAAGTGTGTTAGTCCCATCACACACACAGAGCTATATTTTGTTCCCAGAAGCAACTATAGGACTTGAAGTGTGTTAGTCCCAGAAGCACCTATAGGACTTGAAGTGTGTGTTAGTCCCATCACACAGAGCTCCTCTATTTTGTTTGCAGAAGCACCCATAGGACTTCTAGTGTGTTAGTGGCATCACACAGAGATCCTATATATTCTTCCCAGCAGCACCCACAGGACTTTAGTGTGTTAGTGGCATCACACAGAGCTCCTCTATTTTCTTTGCAGAAGCACCCACAGGACTTCTAGTGTGTTAGTGGCATCACACAGAGCTCCTCTATTTTCTTTTCAGAAGCACCCACAGGACTTCTAGTGTGTTAGTGGCATCACACAGAGCTCCTATATTTTCTTTTCAGCAGAAGCACCCATAGGACTTCTAGTGTGTTAGGTGGCATCACACAGAGCTCCTCTATTTTCTTAGCAGAAGCACCCACAGGACTTCTAGTGTGTTAGTGGCATCACACAGAGCTCCTCTATATTCTTCTCAGAAGCACCCACAGGACTTCTAGTGTTTTAGTGGCATCACACAGAGCTCCTCTCTATTTTCTTTGCATAAGCACCCACAGGACTTCTAGTGTGTTAGTGGCATCACACAGAGCTCCTCTATTTTCTTAGCAGAAGCACCCATAGGACTTCTAGTGTGTTAGTGGCATCACACAGAGCTCCTATATATTTCTTCTCAGCAGCAGCACCCACAGGACTTCTAGTGTTAGTGGCATCACACAGAGCTCCTCTATTTCTTTGCAGAAGCACCCACAGGACTTCTAGTGTGTTAGTGGCATCACACAGAGCTCCTCTATTTTCTTAGCAGAAGCACCCATAGGACTTCTAGTGTTTAGTGGCATCACACAGAGCTCCTATATATTTCTTCTCAGCAGCACCCACAGGACTTCTATGTGTTAGTGGCATCACACAGAGCTCCTCTATTTTCTTTGCATAAGCACCCACAGACTTCTAGTGTGTTAGTGGCATCACACAGAGCTCCTCTATTTTCTTTGCAGAAGCACCCATAGGACTTCTAGTGTGTTAGTGGCATCACACAGAGCTCCTATAAATTCTTCTCAGCAGCACCCACAGGACTTCTAGTGTGTTAGTGGCATCACACAGAGCTCCTCTATTTTCTTTGCATAAGCACCCACAGGACTTCTATTGTGTTAGTGGCATCACACAGAGCTCCTCTATTTTCATTGCAGAAGCACCCACAGGACTTCTAGTGTGTTAGTGGCATCACAACAGAGCTCCTCTATTTTCTTTGCAGAAGCACCCACAGGACTTCTAGTGTGTTAGTGGCATCACACACAGAGCTCCTCTATTTTCTTTGCAGAAGCACCCCCAGGACTTCTAGTGTGTTAGTGGCATCACACAGAGCTCCTCTATTTTCTTTGCAGAAGCACCCATAGGACTTCTAGTGTGTTAGTGGCATCACACAGAGCTCCTATATTTTCTTTGCAGAAGCACCCACAGGACTTTCTAGTGTGTTAGTGGCATCACACAGAGCTCCCTCTATTTTCTTTGCAGAAGCACCCATAGGACTTCTAGTGTTGTTAGTGGCATCACACAGAGCTCCTCTATATTCTTCTCAGAAGCACCCACAGGACTTCTAGTGTGTTAGTGGCATCACCCAGAAGACTCCGAATGCCTCAGCTAACCTTCGCTGCATGGCCTCCCTGATCCTGCAAAGCCTGCGGAAGAATCCTCGTGTTCTTCGGATCAAGGAGAGGGACCATTACTGGCTGGCCACTCTTCTTTGCATAAAACATTTAAGTGTCATTTCATGAGATAATTTTTGATAGCGTAATTAGGGGCGGGGCAGGGTAAGGGTTGGGTGGGGCAATTGGTGGCGAGTAACCCTTGAGACCTGGCTAGTAGCACAGGACTTGAAATTTTGAGCCCTGATGTATATATACTTCTTGTATGTGTCACTCACTAGGGAGTGGGGCACCTTTCATGATGTTGATGTTTCTATTGTAGCGGTGTAGTTGCCACTAGTATCAAACATCCACCAAATCACCTCCCTGCCAGACCTTCATATATCACCTCAGAGACAATGAACAGTCATTTGTTTTGTTTTGTTTTTTGTTTATTGGGCGGTATAACTTGGTTGGGGAAAGGGGTATATGGGATGCCCATAGATCAGATCACTTTTCCATCATATTTATAGACTTTATAGATTAGAACTTCGTTTGAGCCTGAAGGAATGATGTGATGTATATATCATTGAAGTCGGAACCCCCTACGTCTCCCCAAAATCCATACCAGACCCTTATCCGAGCACGCAGCCCAGGCTGATCAGGAAGAGGGGTGGGGACGAGCGAGCGCCCCCCCCCCCCCAAACACCCCCTAAACCGTACCAGTTTGTTGCTAACCCCTTCCCTGCCAGTCACATTTATACAGTAATCAATGCATTTTTATAGCACGGATCGATGTATAAATGTGAATGGTCCCAAATGTGGCAAAAGTGTCCGATATGTCCGCCGCAATATCGCAGTCACAATAAAAATCGCAGATCGCCCCCATTACTAGTAAAAAAAAATAATAATAAAAATGCTATAAATCTATCCCCTATTTTGTAGACGCTATAACTTTTGCACAAACCAATCAATATACGCTTATTGCGATTTTTTACCAAAAATATGTAGAAGAATACATATTGGCCTAAACTGAGGAAAAAAAATGTTTTTTGAAAAAAAAAATATTTGGATATTTATTATAGCAAAAAGTAAACAATATTGTTTTTTTTTTTAAACTTGTCCCTCTTTTGTTTATAGCGCAAAAAATAAAAACTGCAGAGGTGATCAAATACCACCAAAAAAAGCTCTATTTTCTATAACAATTTCATCTGGGTACAGTGTTGTATGACCGCGCAATTGTCATTCAAAGTGCAACAGCGCTGAAAGCTGAAAAATGGCTTGGGCAGGAAGGGGGTGAAAATACACTGTATTGAGATGGTTAAAGAAGAAGAGAATTGTGCGCTGCATTTGGAGATTTCATAATTTGCCACGTCACGAATGTTAATTCTCCATTATGAAAGCTAGTTTACAAGACCGCCCGCTTCTGGCTCGTCCTTGCTTCCGAGCATGCGTGTTTGCACTCTGAACATTTGTCCAACGGACTTGTGTACACACACTCGGAAAATCCGACAACACACATTTGTCTGCGGAAAATTTGAAAACCTGCTAGCCAACATTTGTCCGCGGAAAGTCTGACAACAATTGTCCGATGGAGCATACACACGGTCGGATTTACCGCCAACAGCCTGACATCGAACATTTCCCGCGGGAAAGTCCGAACGTGTGTATGAGGCTTTAAGTCACAGATCCAGCATGCTCTATGAGAGACAGGAAACTGCCAGCATTCCTTATCTCTAGCTTAGCTCTGGGTCTGTAAATGCGGGGCTCTTCCGGACTCCTGGGATCCGGACCTTGTTCCTTTTATATCACATGGGAGGGAGGCTGGACCCCGGCGAAATCCCCCAAACATGCCTGGGAAAAGGTTGCAAAACATTAACCCATTCCCCTTGATCTGGGCAGCCGGTTGCTAACTAAATGCACACAGTAGGCAACCTGCCTACACACTGAGCACCAGGGCTCACCTTGTCTCCCCAATGAGCACCTGTGCCCCCCCCCCCACAGAGCACCAGCGCTCCCTTGTCTTCCACTAAGCACAGGTGCCCCTCATCTCCTGGGCCACTTTTGCCCCACCCACTGAGCACCAGTACCCACCCATCTCTCCCCACTGAGCACTAGTGCCCACCTTGTTTCCCCACTTAGCAAGTGCTCCCTTTTGTCCCCCCACTGAAGATCAGTGCCTATATTGTCTCCCCACTAAGCATCAGTGCCCACCTCGTTCCCCCACTGAGCACCACTGGCCCACCTCGTTCCCCCACTGAGCACTAATGCTAATATGCAACCAGTGCAAATATCTAATTGCCTCTTTTAAGGTCAGGAAGGTATTTTTTCCCCATTGGAGCAAATCGGATCATGCTTTATTGTTTTTTTTTTCTTTTCTCTGGATCAGCTGTGGGTATAGCATTGTGTATATATAGAAGTTTTCTGTTTTTTCTCTATTGGTTGAACTAGATGGACTTTTTTCAACCTGACTATGTAACTCAGGGTTTCTTAACTTGGGTTCCATGGAACCCAAGGTTTTCTTTAGAGGTTGCTATGGGTTCCTTTAGCATTGAGCAATGCTCAAGGGTACAAATGTACAAATGTAAGAAGAATTGTTCCCACTGACCATCACACTAATATATCATGTCTTGTAGATATAGTCATTTCCTGACAGACTCCATGGCAGACTACGTATGGGTTAATCCTGCCTCTCCTACCTCATAGGACCCCACTCCCATAAATCTTTGCTCCTAGCCAGGTACCGTGTTCCTTTTTTGTCCTCCTCCTTAGGACTAAAGAGGTAGTTCTTACCTTAAGGAGTAGTTGATCCAGTCATGGCGTTCCCCTTGCGCTGGCGATGAAAGGGTGGCGGCTTTGAAGTCCAGTTACCCAGCTATTAGCAGGGTGGACACGGGTGATGTTGCGGTGCCCTGAAGAGCTTACTATCCAGTCATTGACTGGCAAGCGGTAGTTTGGCCAATCGTCCTCGCTATTAGCAGGAGGCCCCCCATTTGATACCCGGTCGTGTTCGCCTAGGAGGCGCTTGGAGGGTCAGGTCGGATCATCTTCGTGCTGGATGGGTATCGTATACACTCTTGTTTTCTCCATGGCAGCCTGTGTTTATTCTGTTTGTTGTGTGTCCTTCCTGTATGGCGGCTGGAGCGCATCTGCGTTCCAGTCCGCCGCTGCTCGTTCCTACTGCACGTGCGCACGGCCTTGATCCAGATCGAGGCTTGGTTTGCGCCTGCGCGGTTTGACGGGTCAGCGGTGGCCGCGCATGCGCGCGGACGTCGGGGGGCGGCGTGCGACGACGCTTGGAGCACCGTGACGTCATCCTAGGCGGCAGATTTAAATAGCTGTCAGATACAGCTATGCCCTGGCTTCATACAAACACTGCAGACGCCGGTTCTTGTCTTTGGCAAATACTTGTGGAAGGTAGGCTGGTTCCTTCTATTCATATGACTATGAGTTCTGTGGTTATGCTGTTTTGGAATGTTTATGGCCTATATCTCACCTGCAGTCTCTGCTGTTCTGTTGCCATGGATGTGTCGTCGCCGCCTAGTGGTCAGCCCTTATGCCGCAGGTAGGACGGAATATTTTTTTCCTCTGCCTGTTTTGCATGGGTCATTAGGGATTATTGGGGAATTATAAAAGTATTTTTTTCCTGTTGTTTCCTCAGCCCTTCTAGGTCCGATCGTCATTCAGTAGCACGTGAAGAAAAATCTAGGTCACAGCATGACCAATCAAAATCAAGGTCTTCTTCTAGACATCACACGGATAGGTCAAGGTCCGGATCTAAACGTGATTCCCACCGCCATTCCGGTCGCTCTGAGAAAAAAGTCTGCTGGGGTTGTAGGGCTTATGTCCCTGAGGACAAATCTCTCTGTGAAACATGCTACTCCAGAGCTGTGAAGGAGAGAGGTGCAGGAGACCAGCAGGTGGAAGCACTGGTCAGAAAGGTTGTGCAGGAATCTCTGAGCAGGACGGATTCAGCCCACATAGCCATTCCTCCTTCAGCACCAGCCTCATCCGCGGACGTAGTTGAACTTGAAATTCCAGGTCCCTCTCACGACAATCTCTCGTCAAATGGTTCCTCCGATAGTGAGGTCGAGGTGGATGAATATGGAGCAGGGTTCGACTTCTCCCAGGTCCCTCATCTGGTCAGGGCAGTTAAAGATGCGCTGAGATGGGAAGACCCAATAGAGATGCCCTCTAAACAAAAAAAGTATTTCAAACATCTGAAAAAAGAGCGCCCGAATTTCCCTTTCTTGAGTGAACTCGGCGAAATCATATCTGATGAATGGGGGAAGGTTGAAAGAAAGAACTCTTTAATCTCCAAAGTGGCGAAGATGTACCCATTCAGGAGCGAAGAGGTGAAATACCTGGATTCAGCCC
This sequence comes from Lithobates sylvaticus, assembly GCA_028564925.1. Taxonomy (NCBI): domain Eukaryota; kingdom Metazoa; phylum Chordata; class Amphibia; order Anura; family Ranidae; genus Lithobates; species Lithobates sylvaticus. The sequence goes on along the minus strand of CM053029.1, from coordinate 85,129,606 downwards.
CCCTCATTGATGCGGCGCTGATGAGATTAGTGAGACATGTCACGCTTCCACTGGAGGACACAGTATCATTTAGAGATGGTCTGGATACCGATCTTAAACGAATATATATTACTGCAGGGATGGCCTGCAAACCGGCCTTAGCTCTTGCGGCTTTGTCAAAAGCCATGGAATCCTGGACGGATGATGTGGGTGCAACCTTGGGAAGTATATCCGAAGACGTGGTCAAAAATTCCCCAGTGCATGAATTAAGGATGGCATCGGCTTTTCTGGGTGAGGCATCCCTGGACATTATCCGGTTAGTGTCGCGTGTCATGCTATCCTCGGTCACAGCTAAACGTGCCCTATGGTTACGTCCATGGGTAGCGGATCCTGCCTCCAAACAGGCATGGTGTAAAATTCCCTTTGAGGGTTCCTCCCTCTTTGGGAATAAGCTGGACTCGGCCATCACACGCGCTACTAGGGGTAAGTCGGGCTTCCTACCCCAGGATCGTCGTCTCTTGAATATGAGAAGAACTCAACCTAGACAGGATCAGGAGCGTGCTAGGGACGCACGTCGATACAGACCTGGTAGGGAATTCAGAAAAAACTGGAGAAGAAACCAGCCTTCAGGACAGAAATCCACAAAGGCCACATCTTCTGGGGGTCGTGATGCGACTAAGTCCTTTTGATATGGAGCCTGTCCAGGTGGAGCAGGTAGGAGCACGATTACTCCGTTTCCAGCACGTCTGGGCAGCCTCGGTCCAAGATTATTGGACAATCAAAACCATCTCTACAGGTCACACCTGGACTTTCACCAACCCACCTACACCCTGCTTTATTCCCACAGTTCTACCACAATCAGAAGAGAAAAGAGAGATTCTCTTATCCTATACAGACTCCCTGATATCTCAAGGGGCCGTCATTCCGGTACCAGTGGAAGAAAAATTTCAGGGAGTATATTCCCCCCTCTTCATGGTCCTCAAAAAGAACGGGTCATGGAGGCCAGTCATCGACCTAACATATTTGAACTCCTTCATCCAGAAGGAAAGGTTCAAGATGGAGACTCTTTTGACCATAAGTCAAACAATTCAGCCAGGCGATTGGATGGTCTCAGTAGACCTGAAGGACGCGTATTTTCACGTGCCAATCGCGAAAAATTTTCAGCAATACCTCAGGTTCGCAGTGGAGCAGAGACATCTCCAGTTCACCTGTCTTCCTTTCGGGCTGACAACATCGCCTCGAGTGTTCTCAAAAGTATTACTGGCAGTGGTAGCCCTAATCAGGGTCAAAGGTGTCCGGTTACACCATTACCTGGACGACCTACTCCTGCTCTCGCAGGACAAAGATCAGCTTCTTCTACATCGGGACCAAGTCATCTCTGTCTTGACGGAGTTCGGCTGGTTGTTGAACAGGGAGAAGAGTCAGTTGGATCCAACCCAGTCCCTGATATTCCTAGGGGCACAGTTCGACACGGTGAAGAGTACCATTTCCTTACCCCTGGAGAAGATCCCAGTAATCCAAGACAGAATTCGTCTCGCCTTGTCATGTCCTCGCCTCAGGGCATCACATTGCCTCAAGGTTATCGGCACCATGGTGGCCACAGCTCCCATGGTAAAATGGGCACAGTGGAAGATGCGGCCCTTCCAAAAGGGGTTTCTTCAACAATGGAACCCAGAGTCACAAGATCACTTTATCAGAATGACCCCGTCCATGAGGGAGAGTCTTCCATGGTGGCTTCATCAGGAGAATCTCCTCAAGTGCCATTCCATTGCACCAGTCTCCTGGGTCACAGTGACGACGGATGCCAGCAACAGCGGCTGGGGAGCCCTCTGTCTGTCAGAAGTAGCCCAGGGGAAATGGGACTTTCCATCTCAAGGTATAGTGTCAAATGTCTTGGAACTCCGGGCTGCCTTTCAAGCTCTTCAAGCCTTCCGTCACCTGATATCAGGAGCTTCGGTTCTGTTGAGGTTGGACAACACGACTGCCGTAGCATACATCAAGAGGCAAGGGGGCACACGCAGTCTCGACCTACTAAAGGAGGTCAGTCCGATTATGGTCTGGGCCCAGGCGAACTTGTCGAATCTAACGGCAGTTTATCTCCCCGGAGTCCAGAATGTCCAGGCGGACTTCCTCTCAAGAGTTTCCCTGAACAACAACGAGTGGTCCCTCCACACAGAAGTGTTCAGTTGGATTCTGTCTCTGGGAGTAACACCGGAGGTGGACCTCTTTGCATCACCCTGCAATGCGAAACTCAAGAAGTATTACACGAGGAATCGTTGTCCCCAGGCTTACGGAATAGATGCTTTGACGGACCAGTGGAGGTTTCTCAAGGCGTATGCCTTTCCCCCAGTTCCGGTCATTCTCCGTTTTCTATCAAGACTCCGCTGGGAAGAAGCCGAAATAATAGCGGTAATTCCGTACTGGCCCAACAGGCCGTGGTTTCCTCTCCTGACGCAGCTCAGTTTTCGGGACCCAGTCCCTCTTCCTTCCAGGCCAGATCTCCTGCTACAAGGAGCGTCGCTTCACCCATGTCCATCCCATCTCCACCTGATGGTTTGGTGGTTGAAAGGGAAAGGTTAACAGCTTTGGGGTGTCCGAACACAGCGATTGAGACCCTGATGAGTGCCAGGAGAGAGGGTACTAATAGAGTATACCAAAGAATCTGGTCAAGATTCGTGAGTTTCATCTCCACTGTTGGGGGTTCATTCAAAGATCCAAAAATATCGGACATTCTGGGTTTCCTGCAAACAGGCTTGGAGTTGCCCTTGGCCGTTAGCTCTCTTAGAGTCCAAGTCTCCGCGATTTCTGCATTCACAGGCGTTGCCTGGGCAAAACATCCTCTCGTCAGGCAATTCTTCAAGGGAGCAACAAGACTTAGACCTCAAAGGAGACCAAGATTCTCCAAATGGGATCTTCCCCTCGTTTTGGACTTTTCAAGTGAAGAATTTCGGCAAATGGATCAATTGTCCATCAAAGACCTTTTTCTCAAGACAGTATTTCTGGTGGCCATAACATCTGCCAAAAGAGTATCTGAAATCAGCTCTCTGGGTTTCAAGGAACCCTTTATCACCTTTTTTCCTGATCGAGAGGTCTTGATCCCCATGTTGGGATCAAACCCCAAGGTGACGTCTGTCTTTCATGAGAATCAAGAAATAGTTCTCCCAACCTTTCATTCACCTGATAATTCAAGCATCCATCCTCTCGATGTCGGAGAAATCTTAAGACTCTATTTGGAAACGGCAGCTCCCTTCCGGAAATCGGATTATCTTTTTATTTACTTTCAGGGGAAGAACAGAGGATTACGTGCTTCCTCCAGATCCATCGCAGCCTGGATTGTCCAGGCTTTTCAAAGGGCGTATACGGCTAAGGGTCTGGTCCCTCCAGAGGCAGTGACGGCCCACTCAACTAGGAGCGTTTCAACGTCATGGGCAGCTTCCCGTCACGTATCTGCAGAAGTGATTTGCAAAGCATCCTCGTGGTCATCTATAAATACATTTATGACACACTATTGTGTTGAGCCAGCAGCTCTTTCCTCAGTTAATTTTGGTTTGAATGTCTTATCTGTTGACGGTGCCAATTAAACCTTTTTTCTTTAAACCAGCAATATTTCCCACCCGGGAGTGTATGGCTAGTTATTTCCCATACGTAGGCTGCCATGGAGTCTGTCAGGAAAACGGAAAATTTATATCAAATACTTACCGTAATTTTCCTTTCCTGATGGACTCCATGGCAGAAGGAGTTCCCTCCCATTGCTGGAGTAGGCTAAGTTATGGAACACGGTACCTGGCTAGGAGCAAAGATTTATGGGAGTGGGGTCCTATGAGGTAGGAGAGGCGGGATTAACCCATACGTAGGCTGCCATGGAGTCCATCAGGAAAGGAAAATTACGGTAAGTATTTGATATAAATTTTCCGTTTTTTAGCAGGGGTTCCCCGAAACCAGAAAATTATTTCATAGGTTCCTCTGTCCTGGAAAGTTTGGGAAAGGCTGATTTAGCTAGTACTTCATCTCACTTCCCTTAGGCCCCTTTCACACTGGGGCGGTTTTCAGGCGGTACAGCGCTAAAAATACCGCCTGAAAACACCGGCCCCATTCACTCCAGTGTGAAAGCCGGCGGGCTTTCACACTGGAGCGGTGTGCTAGCAGGACGGTAAAAAAAGCCCTGCTAGCAGCATCTTATATCCTATACCGCTCCTTCCCATTGATTTGAATGGGACACCGTGGTAATACCGCGGCAATATCGGCGCTTTGCGGGGGATTTTAACCCTTTTTCGGACGTAAAACCGCCCCGCGAGCGGCCGAATACCGCGGCTAAAACGACGGTAAAGCAGTGCTAAATATAGCGCTGCTTTACCGTCACCGCGGCTCCCGCCCCAGTGTGAAAGGGGCCTTAGTGAGTGGAGCAGCACTAGGAGATTTTGCTTATTACCATGGGGAAAGTATAGATACAGTACATAGTATGGTGTGTCTACACAAGGATTCAAAACAACTACAGCCAGCTGTAGACACAATGGCAACATGTAATATTTGAATACGTATTACAGTGGAACCTTGGATTACGAGCATAGTCCGTTCCAGGAGAATGCTTGTAATTCCAAGCACTCGCATATGAAAGCGAGTTTCCCCATAGAAGTCAATGGAAACAAAGATAATTTGTTCCGCATTGACTTCTATGTGGCCAGATGTGGGGGGGGGGGGGGGCAGCGGGGAGCCTCGGAAATACTCGGGACAGCTCGGCTGAACTTGGAAGCCCTTGGAAAGGCTCGGAAACACTCGGTAACGGAGTATTTCCGAGTGTTTCTGAGTATTTCCGAATGATTACGAACTTTTCCGAGTGTCACTGGCGCCCCCGCACCTCTGGCCAAATGTGGTACTGCACATCGCATTAGCTTAAATTCTGCTAGTTTTGCGAGACAACACTCACAAACCGAATCAGAATAGTTGCTCATCTTTCAAAACACTCGTTAACCAAGGTTCCACTGTACTGTGCTCAAAGGTTACATCTAAACTCCATGCAGTGTACTGAAGCAAAACAGATTATATTATTTGCTTTTATACTACTTTTACTGTCTTACCCTAAAGTTTTAATTTTGAATTTTTTTTTGAAAGATGATGCTCCACTTTAAATGAATGAATAACTGAACATGTGTTTTATATAAAATGTTTTTTTTTTCCCCAGTAAAGCCTGAGATATCACGTTTTGACATTGAGCCATCCACACAGGTGCTTGAAGGCGCCAATGTAACATTAACCTGTGAAGCTAGCGGATCCCCCCCTCCTGTCTTGAGTTGGAGCACCCCAGTAACTAATGTGCAGATGTCTGAGGACAAACATACCGTCAAAATATGGGGGGTCACTAAGAAACACGTGGGATCGTATACCTGTAAGTCTCAGAATGAGCACGGCAGTGACACACAAAGTCGACAACTCTCTCTAGCAGGTAAATGGAAATTTGTAAAAATTGTAATAAACATACATTGACGCTAGATTAGCGTAAAAGTTCTTAGCAACTAGTACAGTGGTCACTGAGGGCTTAGTAAGCCTTAGCAGCCAATAAGAACTTTCCTTTTACTGATATGACTACAGAGAAGTTTCTTTTAAGCTAATTAAATGTGAAAAAAATGCAATACAGTTTTTAGCTAAACTTTTTAACATTTTTGTTAGACATGGTAGTATATGTTTTTTCTTTGTGCACAGAGAGAGGACCAGCGCCATCTGCAGGCTGGAGAAGATAAGCAAACCTCTCCAGCCTGCATATGATCACCATGATTGGCTGTCATAGTGATCAAATAATGAAGAACCAGTTGATTGGTTTCCAGTTACGTTAGAATACAGATTGCAGTCATCTAGTGGTTAACCACTTAAGCCCCGGACCATTTTGCTGGACAAAGACCAGAGCACTTTTTGCGATTCGGCACTGCGTCAATTTAACTGACAATTGCGCGGTCGTGTGACGTGGTTCCCAAACAAAATTGACATTTTTTTTCCCTACAAATAGAGCTTTCTTTTGGTGGTATTTGATCACCTTATTTTTTGCGCTATAAACAAAAAAAGAACGACAATTAAAAAAAAAAACACATTATTTTTTACATTTTGCTATAGTAAATATCCCCCAAAAATATATAAAAACAATTTTTTTTCCTCAGTTTAGGCCGATACGTATTCTTCTACATATTTTTGTTAAAAAAAATCTCAATAAGCGTTTATTGATTGGTTTGCGCAAAAGTTATAGTGTTTACAAAATAGGGGATGATTTTATTGCATTTTTATAAAAAATTTTTTTACTAGTAATGGCAGCGATCAGCGATTTTTATTGTGACAGCGACATTATAGCGGACACATCAGACATTTTTGACACATTTTTGGGATCATTGTCATTTATACAGCAATCAGTGCTATACAAATGCAATGATTCATGTGTAAATGACACTGGTAGTGAAGGGGTTAACCACCAGGGGGCAGTTAAGGGGTTGTGTGTCCTGGGGAGTGTTTCTAACGATGGGGGGCGTGGCACGTCACTGATCACCGCTCCCGATCACAGGGAGCTGTGATCAGTGACACTGTCACTAGACAGAACGGGGACATGCTTGTTTACATTAGCATCTCCCCGTTCTTCCTCTCCGTGAGACGATCGTGGGTATGCCCACGGCGATCGAGTCCGCGGGACCCACGACCCGACACACGGAGCTTGCCGCATGCGCCCGAGGGCCATCTCTTAAAGAGCAACATACAGGTACGTTAGTTTGCCTGTGTGTGCCATTCTGCCACAGTATATCTGCGTGAGGCAGTCGGCAATCGGTTAAAGAAGAACTTCAGTCCACCCCCTCCAGCGTTACCTCTGGCCTTCAGGTCCTGGCAGAGCTCTTCGCCACTTCTGTGTATGTGCAGGGAATTCTCCACTCATCCACAACCATGGTAGCTCCATAGCAACCTATCTTTGCACACGTGTAGGGATACCCAGCCCAGGGCAAACATACCAAACTGAACCCCATTCCCCCATGAGGTTTCAAATTTTATTAAATTGGATTAAATTGAGCACTAATCTGCATACTTTAGGGTTTAGGGAGAGTAAGCTGGGTAAAATTTAAGCTAATTAAGAGTGAAGATCCGCTTTAACCGCTTCCCGACCGGTGCACGATGATGTACGTCGACAGAATGGCACGGACAGGCAAAATGGCTTACACGTACGTCCCCTTTAAGATTGCCGCCGTGCCATAGAGCGCACGCCGGTCGGGACCCCCGAGAGTCCGGTCGCGGGTCCTGCGGACTCGATCGCCGCGGGGATACCCGCGATCATCTCACGGGATGGCTGAACGGGGAGATGCGGAAGTAAACAGCATCTCCCCGTTCTGCCTAGCAACTAGTGACACCGATCTCTGCTCCCTGTGATTGGAGCAGAGATCAGTGTTCACTAGATCACAGCCACGCCCCCCACAGTTAGTAACACGCCTCTAGAAACACTTAACCCCTACACTGCCACCTACCCTGTTTCCCCGAAAATAAGACCTAGCGTGATTGTTGGTGATGGCTGCAATATAAGCCCTACCCCCCAATTAAGCTCTAGTTAAAGTCATTGTAGGTCTTATTTTCAGGGTAGGGCTTATTTTCGGGGAAACAGGGTAGGGCTTATTTGGGCGGTAGGGCTTATATTGCAGCCATCACCGACAATCACGCTAGGTCTTATTTTCGGGGAAACAGGGTAGTGGTTAACCCCTTCACTGCCAGTGTCATTTACACAGGAATCAGTGCATTTAAATAGCACTGATTGCTGTATAAATGACAATGGTCCCAAAAATGTCCAATATGTCTGCCATAATGTCGCAGTCACAATAAAAATCGCTGATCACCGCCATTACTAGTAAAAAATAAATTATTAATAAAAATGCTATAAAACTATCCCCTATTTTGTAAACGCTATAACTTCTGCGCAAACCAATCAATAATCGCTTATTGCGTTTTTTTTTACCAAAAATATGTAGAAGAATACGTATCGGCCTAAACTGAGGAAAAAATATGTTTTTTTATATATTTTTGGGGGATATTTATTATAGCAAAAAGTAAAAAAGAATGTGTTTTTTTCAAAATTGCCGCTCTTTTTTTGTTTATAGTGCAAAAAATAAAAACCGCAGGGGCGATCAAATACCACCAAAAAAAAGCTCTATTTGTGAAAAAAAAAGGACGTCAATTTTGTTTTGGAGACACGTTGCACGACCGCGCAATTGTCAGTTAAAGCGACGCAGTGCCGAATCGCAAAAAGTGGTCTGGTCTTAAGCCAGCAAAATGGTCCGGTCTGAAAGTGGTTAAAGAACCACTTTAGGCATATATGCTTATAAACACTGATTAGCCAATATTTTTCCCTTATTCTAAATCGTTCTGCTCACTTATCTGAAGTCAACTGTTCTATGATGGCAGCCCAGTAAAGGTGAAAGCTGACATCAGGCTTGCAGGGAAAGTGTGATGTCCTAACTAGGGTTGAGCGAACCCGAACTGTAAAGTTCGGGTCCGTACCGGACTTTAGGGTGTTCGGGTCCCGGACCTGAACCCGAACAATTGACTGTATGTTCGGGTTCGGTGTTCGGGGATTTAATGTTGCTTTTTAAAATGTCTTTTAAAAGCACTCGCGGCTATATGAATTGATATTCATATAGCCGCGAGTGCTTTTAATACAGAGAACAGTCATTGAAGTCATTTATTTTTAAAAAGTTAGTAATAAAAAGTGTTTGGGGACCTGGGTCCTGCCTCAGGGGACATGTATCAATGCAAAAAAAAAACTTTTAAAAACGGACGTTTTTTAGGGAGCAGTGATTTTAATAATGATTAAATTGAAACAATAAATGTGTAATATTCCTTTAAATTTCGTACCTGGGGGGTGTCTATAGTATGCATGTAAAGGGGCGCATGTTTCCAGTGCTTAGAACTGTCTCTGCAAAAAGTGTCATTTTTGCAGAAAAGAAAGCTATTTAAAATCACTCGCGGCTAATGTGTATTGTCGGCTCCCGTAATACAGAGAACAGTCATTCATTGAAAGTCATTCATAAAAAAAAAGTCATTCATAAAAAATAAAAAATAAAATAAAAAAAAGCGTAGGGGTCCCCCCAAATTCAATAACCAGGCCCTTCAGGTCTGGGATGGATATTAAGGGGGACCCCAGCCAAAAAAAAATAAAAAATGGCGTAGGGTCCCCCTCAAAATCCATACCAGACCCTTGAGGTCTGGGATGGATTTTAAGGGGAAACCCAGCCAAAAAAAATGGCGTGAGGTCCCCCTCAAAATCCATACCAGACCCTTATCCGAGCACGCAACCTGGCAGGCCGCAGGAAAAGAGGGGGGGATGAGAGCGCCCCCCCTCCCGCCTGAACCGTACCAGGCCACATGCCCTCAACATTGGGAGGATGCTTTGGGGTCCCCCCAAAGCACCTTGTCCCCATGTTGATGAGGACAAGGGCCTCATCCCCACAACCGTGCCCGGTGGTTGTGGGGGTCTGCGGGCGGGGGGCTTATCGGAATCTGGAAGCCCCCTTTAACAAGGGGACCCCCAGATCCCGCCCACCCCCTGTGTGAAATGGTAAGGGGGTACCCCTACCATTTCACTAAAAAAGTGTCAAAAATGGTAAAAATTACAGGAGACGGTCTTTGACAATTCCTTTATTAAAATCTTCTTTCTTCTTTCTTCTGGTCTTCCTTTCTCCATCTTCTCCTTCCGGCATCTTCTTCTTCCATCTTCTTCTTCCTCCGATCCGCTTCTTCTTGGCCTTCTCATCCAGCATCGGTGTCTCTTCTGGGCCGCTCCGCGCAATGGGAGGCTCCCACTGGGTGAGGCTTCTCTTCGGTATCTTCTTCCACGGCGTCGGTCTCTGAGGCTTCTCTCCGGTATCTTCTTCCAGGGCGTGTTCCAGGGCGTCGGTCTCTTCTTGGGCCACTCCTCGCGACCGACGCCGTGGAAGAAGATACCGAAGAGAAGCCTCACCCAGCGGGAGCCTCCCGCTGCACGGAGCGGCCCAGAAGAGACACCGATGCTGGACGAGAAGGCCAAGAAGAAGCGGATCGGAGGAAGAAGAAGATGGAAGAAGAAGATGCCGGAAGGAGAAGATGAAGAAAGGAAGACCAGAAGAAAGAAGAAAGAAGATTTTAATAAAGGAATTGTCAAAGACCGTCTCCTGTCATTTTTACAATTTTTGACACTTTTTTGGTGAAATGGTAGGGGTACTTTTGTACCCCCTTACCATTTCACACAGGGGGGGGCGGGATCTGGGGGTCCCCTTGTTAAAGGGGGCTTCCAGATTCCGATAAGCCCCCCACCCGCAGACCCCCACAACCACCGGGCACGGTTGTGGGGATGAGGCCCTTGTCCTCATCAACATGGGGACAAGGTGCTTTGGGGGGGACCCCAAAGCATCCTCCCAATGTTGAGGGCATGTGGCCTGGTACGGTTCAGGCGGGAGGGGGGGTGCTCTCGTCCCCCCCTCTTTTCCTGCGGCCTGCCAGGTTGCATGCTCGGATAAGGGTCTGGTATGGATTTTGAGGGGGACCTCACGCCATTTTTTTTGGCTGGGTTTCCCCTTAAAATCCATCCCAGACCTCAAGGGTCTGGGATGGATTTTGAGGGGGACCCTACGCCATTTTTTTTTTTTTTCTTGGCTGGGGTCCCCCTTAATATCCATCCCAGACCTGAAGGGCCTGGTTATTGAATTTGGGGGGACCCCTACGCTTTTTTTTTTTTTTTATCAATGACTTTTTTTTAATGAATGACTTTCAATGAATGACTGTTCTCTGTATTACGGGAGCCGACAATACACATTAGCCGCGAATGATTTTAAATAGCTTTCTTTTCTGCAAAAATGACACTTTTTGCAGGGACAGTTCTAAGCACTGGAAACATGCGCCCCTTTACATGCATACTATAGACACCCCCCAGGTACGAAATTTAAAGAATATTACACATTTATTGTTTCACTTTAATCATTAATAAAATCACTGCTCCCTAAAAAACGGCCGTTTTTAAAAGTTTTTTTTGCATTGATACATGTCCCCTGAGGCAGGACCCAGGTCCCCAAACACTTTTTATGACTAACTTTTTAAAAATAAATGACTTCAATGACTGTTCTCTGTATTAAGGGGGACAGGAGCCGACACTTTATTATAGCCGTTCAGGGCCCCATTGACTTCAATGGGGTTCGGTGTTCTGGTTCAAGTTCGGGTCAAGTTCGGTCCCGAACCCGAACTTTTTTCTGAAGTTCGGCCGAACCTGCCGAACCCGAACATCCAGGTGTCCGCTCAACTCTAGTCCTAACAGTCCAGGGAGCAGCATGAACGCATGTTATGGCAGGTAGAAGTTTTCCAGCGTAGTCATGCTATGCAGTCACATCAAGGTGTGCGAAACATGAGTACATGCTTTAAAGCAGAATGAAAACCAAAAGCAAACATTTCTTATATTGCAGCTTACCTATTCTTATATGTGATGGCTGCATTAGTTTTCTCTTTTAGGCTCTCTTTATTCTATTTTTACCTGGTGATCCTGCCAGTACGTCTGTTGTTCTTCAACAGAACAAGCTGTCCTGTAGATGTAGCAGGTAGAGTGATGAGACAAACTATTTTCCACTGAACGCGGTTTAATACCGCTTTAATTTACACATATTTTTTGACAGGTAAAGGAAATTCTATATACAAGTTGCAATTGCGTGTTTAGCTGTTGGAGTTGCATTTTAAACATTGTGGTTTTACTCCATTCTTAACATTATATTATGCATTGCTTGCTTCCCTTCCAGTAAAACCCAAAATAGTTAAAATCAAAGTGCAACCATCAACATCTGTAGCGGAAGGGGCCAATGTGACTCTGACATGTATAGCAGAAGGCGTGCCCCCACCTACCTTCAGCTGGGAGACCCCACCTGATGTGCAGCACAGCGCCGATAACAGCGTCATTAACATCTGGAGTGCAAAGAAAACCCATGATGGCAATTATCAGTGCAAAGCGGAAAACAAGCACGGCTCGGCCACAACGACACAGAAAATCGTAGTAAAAGGTATTTATGTCCACATAGCCATGCTTGTAACTTCATCAACCTAAAGCTCAATTTAACTTACCGCTAAAATTAGCTAAAGACATTGCTGATGCTTAAAAAAAAAAAAGTCCTACAGTTCCTTTTCTTTAGTATAGGACCGGGCCTATATTTCAGGCTCTGTGTTTACAAGTTAAATCATGCTAGAAAATTACTTAGAATCCCCCAAACATTATATATTATTATTTATATATATATATATATATATATATGTGTTTTATGTGTATATATATATATATATATATGTGTGTGTGTGTGTGTGTGTGTGTATATATCATTTTTTTTTCAGACACCCTAGAGAATAAAATGGCGGTTGTTGCAATACTTTGTGTAACACCATATTTGCATAGCGGTTTTACTAGTGCAATTATTTGGAGAGAAAATACACTTTTTTTAAATTAAAAAATAAGACAACAGTAAAGTTAGCCCAATTTTTTTTATATTGTGAAAGATAATGTTATGCTAAATAAATCTATGCCCAACATGTCACGCTTTACAATTGCACCCGCTCGTGGAATGGCGACAAACTTTGACCCTTAAAAATCTCCATAGGCGCCGTTTAAAAATTTCTACAGGTTACCAGTTTTGGATTACAGAGGAGGTCTAGTACTAGAATTATTGCTCTTAGGATCGCGTCGATATCTCACATGTGTGGTTTGAACACTGTTTTCATATGGGGGCGCGACTTACTTATGCGTTCGCTTCTGCGCGTGAGCTCTGCGGGACGGGGCGCTTTACATTTTTTATTTTTTTTATTATTTATTTTACTTCTTTTTTTTTTTTTTTACACTGTCCTTTTTCAAAAAAAAATTTGTGTCACTTTTATTCCTTATACAAGGATTGTAAACTCCCTTGTAATAGAAAAAAAGCATTACAGGACATCTTAAATGTGAGATCTAGGGTCAAAGAGACCTCAGATCTCACATTTACACTTACATGCAATTAAAAAAATAAAAATAAATATTTCCCCTTTAAGACCATTGGGCGGAAGTGACGTTTGATGTCGCTTCCATCATCCAATGGTATGGAGCGGAGTGGGGGGCCATCTTTCCCTCACTCGGCATCCAGCCTCACAGGGAAAAGGATGCGATCGTCTCCGCCGCTACCGACGGCTCCGGTAAGCAGCGGAGACAAATGAACTGTGGCGGGAGGGGGGGCACCTCTCCCTCCGCCGATAAAAGTTATCTCGTGGAGAATCCGCTGCGGAGACCACTTTTATCTGAAAGAGGTCTGTCAGCCGTTGAAGAGGATAGAGGGGTTATGGTGGCTATCTGCCATAACAATGGTATTCCACTTCAAACAGCCGATGTACAAGGACGGCGAGCGGTCTGGAAGTAGTTAAAAACAGCCACAGCCTGAGTAGAAAAGCCTGTCCCCTGCCAGCATGCTGCAGAGCAGCACCCTTTGTAGAAGCAGTGAACTCTCTGCATAGGTCTGACACGCCCTCTAGTGAGTCAGAGCCAGAGCTATCCAATCAGTGGGGAGTATAAGTTCTGTTGATTGAAGAGCTATAGGCCTGACCACTGCTTCTGGAAGCCACGCTTCAGCTGATGGCAGGGAAAAGGCTTTTCTACTCAGGCCATGGCTACTTTATAAAAGAAACCAACTGTAAAACATTGAACACTTTTTGTTTTGATGCACCTGGAATGTAATTAGCTGGTTTAAACTAACGGTTCAGTTGGGCTTTAAAGGCACACTCCACTTTCCATGTCATTTCCATTTGTCTACTGTCTGTCTGTCTACACACGAGGGGATTTTCCATCGGAAAAATCTTGGATGTTTTTTCCGATGGAAGTCCGCTCAAGCTTGGCTTGCATACACACGGTCACACAAGTTCTCAGAACTTTCGACTGTCAAGAGCGTGGTGATGTACAACACTACGACGAGCAGAGAAAATTAAGTTCAATGCTTCCGAGCATGCGTCAAATTGATTTCGAGCATGCGTAGGAATTTTGCTTGTTGGAATTGGGACAGACGATCGGAAATTTTTCCCACCGAAAAATTGAGAACCTGCTCTCGATCTTTTTCTGGCGGGAATTCCGCCAGCAAAAGTCCGATGAAGCATACACACGGTCGCATTTTCCGACCAAAATCTCTCATTAGTCTTTTGCTGGCGGAATTTCCTATCCTGTGTATGCGGCTCTGTTTTAAGATCGCACAAAGAATTCCTAGGACAGGTCCTGAGTAAGATGTAGATGAAATTTATAGTTAAATAGTAATGCTAACCAAAGTCATTCAGCCATCGATATTAACCGAAAATGAAAAAATACAACTAAAAACATCTTGTATTACAAAATCCTAAATCCTTAGTTGATTCAAATACAGGCGGTCCCCTAGTTACAAACATCCGACTTACAAATGACTCTTACTTACAAATGGAGGGAGACAACAGGAAGTGAGAAGAAATCTCCCCCTAGGAAGGGAAATTCACTCCTGTAAAGCCTCGTACACACGCGTAGGTTTTTGGGCGATCGAACGTCCGTTTTTTGTGGCATGCTAGTCTCATGTCGAAAGTGAAGAGGTTACTCACAATATGAAAATTTTCATATGACAGAATACAACATCAGAAGTTTTGTATGTATTCTTTCGTTTCTGAGCATGCGTAGTCTAGCTCTTAAGTTTTTTTCCGGACGAAAACCGTGCTAATGAAACAAAAATTCGGACGTTGTGTTCTCATCCGACAAAAATTTATAGTCTGCACTTCCAGCTTTTGTAGAAAGAAAAAGAAGAAAGAAAAAAAGAAAAAGCAAAATCGTCTGTCGAACCGTATTAACGATCCGAAAATCAGCAGACAGCTCATCGTAAGAATTTTTCCATCTGATTTTCGCATCGTGTGTACGAGCCTTTAGGGTTATCATGGGAAAAAGATGTCTCCACTGATGCTTTATCACCAATACTTGTTTCCACAACAACCCAAAATGTTCAAAATCCAATTGTCATTGGGGCAGAAAGGGAGGTGAAATGTTCTGAACAGGGGCACAGACAGTAAAACAAATGTTACAGGGTGTGAACCTTTCCCTATGTTATCCAAAAAGCTTAAGAATTATATTTTTGGCTGGAGCTACACTTAAAAAGATGTACCTGTTCTGACTTACAAACAAATTCAACTTAAAGTGTAAGTAACCCCCCCCCCCCCTATCATTTTCAGCCAAGGAAGCTGCCATCTTTGCCTCTGTATAATCTACAACTGCCATGATGCTGCACATGTGATCAGTTTAAACACCAGCCATTGGATGGCTTGACAGTTTGGTTGAAGCCGCAACCAAATATCCACTTTCAGACCGGACCAATTTGCAGCCAAAGGACCAGGCCCTTTTTGCGATTCGGCACTGCGTCGCTTTAACTGACAATTGCGCGGTCGTGCGACGTGGCTCCCAAACAAAATTGACATCCTTTTTTCCCCACAAATAGAGCTTTCTTTTGGTGGTATTTGATCGCCCCTGCAGTTTTTATTTTTTGCGCTATACACAAAAAAGAGCGAAAATTTTGAAAAAAAACGCATTATTAAATCGCAATAAGCGATTATTGATTGGTTTGCGCAGAAGTTATAGCGTTTTTCAAGATAGGGTATAGTTTCATAGCATTTTTATTAATAATTTTTTTTTTTATTAGTAATGGCGGCGATCAGCGATTTTTTTTTGTGACTGCGACATTATGGTGGACACATCGGACATTTTTGACACATTTTTGGGACCATGGTCATTTATACAGCAATCAATGCTATTTACATGCATTGATTCCTGTATAAATGACACTGGCAGTGAAGGGGTTAACCACAAGGGGGCAGTGTAGGGGTTAAGTATGCCTAGGGGTGTGTTTCTTACTGTGGGGGGGCGTGGCTGTCAGCTAGTGAATGCTGATCTCTGCTCCAATCACAGGGAGCAGAGATCGGCATCACTAGTTGCTAGGCAGAACGGGGAGATGATGTCTATTTCCGCATCTCCCCGTTCCCGCCTTCCCGGCCTCACGGGGGTCCCGACCGGCCTCATGGTCCCGACCGGCGCGGGAGCGTGCCGCTCCCGGTGCGCTCCCGATGGCACGGACGGCATTAAGGTGGGACTTATATATACGCCCTCCTGCCTGTCCGTGCCATTCTGCCGACGTATATTGTCGTGCGCCGGTCGGGAACTGGTTATATAAACCATATATATAAATATAAATAAATGTTTTGCCTTGCATTTCTATTTTAAACAGAATAAGTTGCTTTAACAGGTAAGGGGTCACATATACCTTAGATGTGAATTCTGAAAGGCAACCCAACTCGTATATACTGTACAACAAATCAATATATCATTATAAATACCTTTTTTTTTTTTTAAGTGATCACATGATCACATGATCTCTGTATTCAGCGTACAAGGCTTAGAGAGCTGAGGTGGAGACTGCAGGGGGGTATGTCAGCAAGGCAGAGAAACAGCATTACACTGATCTTCCCAGTAAAGAGCCGTTTAGGGGCGTGTATAATGTCCAATGGCCACAAGTCTTGGCCATTGAAGGACAGGCAGGCTGAGCTCCCAACACAACCAGAAAACTGACTACACTGGGATTGATATGCTCTCATGCCTAGCATGGTCAGTTTGCAACAGTAAAGAAGGAGGGATTGGCTAGATCCGCAGGTATCACACACAAATGAAGCAATGCAGAAGAGAACAGCATTCTTTTTAACACATGTACAAGGTAATAAAACACATTAATAGTGACAAACTGATTTTACACTTATACTGTAAACTGCATTTACAGTATAAGTGTGCCTTAGGTTGTTGTATTGTGTGGAAAAAGGTGCCTTTTTCCGCACGCTAACGCACAGCTGTGGATTCGCCCTTAGGGAACATAGCATATGTTGAATGACTGACATTTCACTTTCTTTCTCCTTTCAGTTACAGAAACAAAGGGCAACAGAGGAGAGCGACAAGAGCCTGTAACAGCCACCATCTCGGCCACAATGATCTCCACAATTCTTTTTTATTATTTGTATTAAAAGATCTTCACATCATCACAAACATTTCCAATAAACCATAAAAAAAAACCTCTCTTTATACTCAATAACATTGTTCTCAGTCAATAAGCCTCTACATGGAATAAACTATTCTATAAAACATATTAAGGGTGATTATTCATTTTTAAAGTTTACAAATGAAATGCAATAAAGACATTTTCGTGCACCCTGAACTTACCAAAAGAGGGGCATAGGGTTCCCTGACCCATTTAAATATTACTACATGGTCCATTTAACCAAGGCCCTAGACTGGCCCAAGCATTTTTCAGAGAAGGAGTGGGTAGGGGTGGGACAGGCTCCGTCACTCTTTTCACTTACAACTTTGTTGTGGCAGACTTCTACCCTGAAATCCCACCCTTTGATTGGGACTACTTTGTAGGTAGTAGCTAAGACGGGTTGCGTCACGACGGTCCCTCACACCCCCTCACCTTTGTCACCAGTTATTGGTGCCCACGAGTTTCCTTCCAGTCTGTTGGGGAGGAGGTTTATGGAATTTCTCTTGAGCAACAGGTATAGAAACAGGTATAGATTCCAAGACTTTCTTCTTGAGGGTCGATGGTGCACTATTGAGGAAATTCAAGCAATGCTGTCGTCCCCTCTAGACAGGTGGCGAGCAACACAGATTAGACGCTTTCTCATCTCCTCGGATTTTGTGCCCTCCTCTAAGTTACTCCGTGTCTGCTTTTGAGAGGCTCTACCTAGATCCTGCTCCTCCCCGTCATCTCCTGTCATTAATGTATGTGATGCTGATTGAGCCCCAGGACGGCTTTATACCTCCCTATCTATGGAAGTGGGAAAGCGACCTGAGTCGGGACTTCTCAAAAGATCAGAGAGAACGTATTTTGTATTTTGCACACTGCTCCTCAATTGTGAGTAGGTTCCAGGAGGTGGGGTTTAAGGTCCTGACCCGCTGTGCGAGGCGTCGATATAAGAAGTTCTTTCTTGATCCACCTTCTTAAAGTGGTTGCAAACCCTTACAGACCACTTTTACCTACAGGTAAGTCTAGATTAAGGCTTATCTGTAGGTGCAAGAAATATCTCCTAAACCTACATGGTGTAAGAGATATTTGCAAAAGACAGGCTCCGCTGTCTACGGCGCATGCCGGCACGTAGACAACGGTGCGCAGGCGCACTGAGCGTGCCATTGCTAACCGCTCCCAGCATGCGCGGGAGTGACGTCATCGTGGCTCAGGCCATTCACAGCGCTGGAGCCGCAATACCCGGAAGGAAGATAGATGCCTAGTGGAAGAGGGGACAGCGGTGACATTGCAGGCTCCTGTGTCAGGTAAGCGATGCATAGTAGTCCATTATGCTTTACCTTGGATAGCTGTGGTGAATGAAATTAACCTGAACCACACCTTTGTGGCCCCCTCGGTGGAACAACTGTAATGCCGCGTACACACGGTCGGACTTTCTGGCGGAAAATGTGCGATCGGAGCTTGTTGTCGGAAATTGTAGGCTCCTTAGGACAGTTTCCATCGGAAATTCCGTCACACAAAATTTGAGATCTGGTTCTCAAATTGTCCAACAACAAAATCTGTTCGCGTAAATTCCGATCCATCGGAATTTCCGACCAACTTTGTGCGACCGTGTGTATGCAAGACAAGTTTGAAGCCAACATCCGTCGGAAAAAAAACATGGGATTTTGTTGTCGGAATGTCCGATCGTGTGTACGCGGCACAACTGAGCATGTGTCCTTAACCATTTGCTTTAACAATACCCCCCATTTTTTTTTCTCAACTCCTCTCCCCCCCCCCCCGATCCCCTTCTACTAAGTCTTCATTCTCATTTTCTGTCTGTCTTTTACTGCTTACTCTTGCCTTCTTGTCTTCCTACTTCTGAGATGTAATGTTTTCTTCGTCATATTGGAAAATTTGTTTGTGTACACCTGATTCGGGGCGATATTAGTGTTTTTTACACTGTTGCATCTTAATTCAGTTTAATGTAGGTGAGTTGTTGCTATATTGACATCATCCTATTCATTATGTTCCTAATAGGTGTTGCTACTTTCTTATTGGTTTGTGTAACAGCCTATTCTTACTGTACAATATTCCATTGCTGGATATGTTTTGCCCTGTCTGGTGCACACAATAAAAAACTAAATACAAAAAATGTCATGTGTTGTAGTAAACTCAAACACAGGAGAAAAGGGGATGGAGTTCTGTAGTCCTATCCTATGGTCAACAATTCTGCTTCTCCATAGATACAGTGCAGTGAATGAGCGTTGTCACCCTGGGACTGGAAATGCGTTACTCACCAGATGAAAATAAAAAACGAATGTAGTGACCACATCTAAGAACTAGTAAGCTATAATATACTTTTTTCTTGTATTAAGAAACATTTTAACCACTTCACGCCCAGCCTTTAGACAAGGAGTAGGCAACCCCCGGCACTGGTGCTGCAAGCGGCACTCAAAGCCTCTTTTCTTGGCACTCCTCCCCATCAGCAGAGCAGCGCAGGGAAGTGTCAGTGAGACACAAATGCATTCCAATTCCAGAGTTCCCCACGCCGCACCTGAACTGAGGGGGAGGCACTGTGCTCCCACACATTGTAAAAGATGGGAAACATTGGTTCCCTAACTTTGCTGTAGCTGCGATCGTCAGCTTTTGTGATGGGGAAGAGATTGGGTGCAGTTCTGCTAGGGGGGCAGTATCTGTTTGCAGGAGGAGGACTGTCAATGGCCACTGCTAAAGCCAATCACAGTCCCGCTAGCCCCGCCCACCATCTGGAGGAAGAATACTCACTTGGTTGCCACTACCAATATCGGAAAGAAGGGATTTCGCTGTGATTGAGAAAACCCCAATCAGGTGACAGTTTGTAGAATTACTGTTGAGCTTCTGGGAACTTTGTTGAAATTATTCCTGAACCTTTGCATCACTTACTACTGAACCCCGGCACTCTGTGTCCCTTTGAGCCACAGCCAGTATTCAGCGCAATGAAAATCACACCCAACTTTTGCTGCAGCGCACTTTTTCTCAGCTGCGGGGGCCCAACTGATGATCCTGCACACAGGCCCACTGCTTTCAGAAAATGCCCCTGACTTGAGCTCATCATTGCACAGTCATTCCAGATGTTTGTATGTGACATCCCATACAAGCACGTGGGCTGGATGCGAGAGTTGGATCAGCAGGATGAGTGTACCAGGACAGGTAGATGTGTCTCATCTCTGCTTACTTTCACCACTCTGCATATCACGCATATCATAGATGAGAAGAGGGTACAGCGGTGGGGAAAATGAGCAGAAGGGGTTCAGAGGTGGGACAGAAGAGCAGGAGGTACAGCAATTGGGCAGATGTGCAGGGAGATACAGTGGTGGAAGAGATGAGAAGGGGCTTCAACAGTGGGACAGAAGAGCAGGGGGCTACAGTGATCTGGCAGATGAGCAGGGGGGGTTTAGTGTTGGGCCAAATGAGAAGGGGGTTACAGTGGTGGGACAGATCAGCAGGGGGGTTCAGTGTTGGGGCAGATGAGAAGGGGGTTCAGTGTTGGGACAGGGATGGTAGAGCAGTGGGGCAGATGTGAAAGGAAGTGTATTGGTGGCACAGATGAGCAGGGGAAACAGAGGTGGGGCAGAAGAGCAGAGGGGTACAGAGGTGAGACAGATGTGCAGGAGGTACATTGGTGGGGCAGATGAGAAAATGGGTTATAATGGTGGGGCAGATGAGCAGATGGGTTCAGTGTTAGAACAGAGGAGAAGGTGATTCAGTAGTGAGACAGAGCATGGGGATACGTCGGTGGAGCAGATGTGCAGGGAGGTACAGTGGTGGGGCAGATAAGAAAAGGGGTACATTGATGGGGCAGATGAGCAGCAGGGTTAGAGTGGTGGGACAGAAGAGCAACGAGGTACAGTGGTGGGGCAGATGTGCAGGAGGTACAGTAGCGGGAGGGATCAGGTGGGGTTTCAGCAGTGGGACAGAAAATGGGGGGGGGTACAGTGAAGGGGCAGATGAGGAGGGAGTTACAGTGGTGGGAAAGATGAGCAGGGGTTAGTTAGTTAGTTAGTTAGTTAGTTAGGTTGAATAAAGACATCAGTCCATCCAGTTCAACCTGAGTGTCTACAATTGTCCCTATGCCTGTACACTGCACACCCACATTGGTCCCTACCCTCAAGGAGCCCACAATCCAGGGTCCCCACCCATATACTAGGGCCAATCCCTGGACAGAAGCCAATTAACCTACCTGCATGTCTTTGGATCGTGGGAGGAAACCGGAGTACCTGGAGGAAACCAAGCAGGCACAGGGAGAACATGCAAACTCCAGGCAGGTAGTGTCAATGTTGGGATTCGAACCAGCGACCCTTCTTACTGCTAGGTGAGAGTGCTAACCACTACACCACTGTGCCGCCACCACTGTGGGGGGTTCAGTGTTGGGGCAGATGGGCAGGGGTGTACAGCGGTGGGGCAAAAAAGCAGTGGGGTACAGAGGTGGGGCAGATGTACAGAGGGGTACCGTGGCGGGGCAGAGGAGAAAGGAGGTACATTGGTGGGACAGATGTGCAGGGGAACAGAGGTAGGACAGATGTGTAGGAGGTACAGTGGTGGGGTAGATGTGCAGGAGGTACATTGGTGGGGCAGATGAGAAAGGGGGTTACAGTGGTGGGGCAGATGAGCAGATAAGTTCAGTGTTAGGACAGATGAGAAGATGGTTCAGTGGCGAGACAGAAGAGCGGTGGAGCAGATGTGCAGGTACAGTGGTGGGGCAGATGAGAAAGGGGGAACATTGGTGGGGCAGATGAGAAAGGGGGAACATTGGTGGGGCAGATGAGCAGGGGGTTACAGTGGTGGGACAGAAGAGCAGGGGGTACAGAGTTAGGGCAGATGTGCAGGGTGGTACAGTGGTGGGGCAGATGTGCAGGGGGTTACAGTGGTGGGACAGATGTGCAGGGGGTTACAGTGGTGGGGCAGATGTGCAGGGGGGTTACAGTGGTGGGGCAGATGTGCAGGGGGTTACAGTGGTGGGGCAGATGTGCAGGGGGTTACAGTGGTGGGGCAGATGTGCAGGGGGTTACAGTGGTGGGACAGATGAGCAGGGGTGTACAGTGGTGAAACAGATTTACAGGGGGGGACAGTGATCTGAGGTGTGAAGGTGCAGGAATTGGGGCTGATCTGAGGAGTGAGAGTGCAGAATGTTAATTTGTCACTACTACTCAAGTAGTTTACAGCATTTACTTTATAAAAAATGTTTTTGTTATAAAATCATCACGCTCAGTTTCTTTGAAAATATTTTTTGGCACACTGTGCTCAAAAGGTTGCCTACCCCTGCTTTAGACAAATGATGGCCATCCTGATTGAACGTCAAATGATGACCTGTCAGGAAGCAGCGAACACAGGGCCACTCAGTGGCACGATCTGTCACAGGCCTTGTCCACGGGACACGGGTGATGACTGATCAGAGTATCGGCTCGCTGCGACGAATCACAGCAGGTCACATGGCTTCCTTTCATGCCATCCATGCCATCCTGGGTGTGGCTAGAGAAATTGAACTCAGGTGTGATAAAGCAGAGTTAAGTTATGTTTTAACAGGGGGGCGCAAACACTTTTTCACACAGGGGAATGTGGGTTTGGATTTTGTTTTCCCTTAATAATAAAAACCTTCCTTTAAAAAACTGCATGTTGTGTTTACTTGTGTGTTATCTTTGACTAATATTTAAATTTGTTTGATGATCTGAAACATTAAAGTGTGAAAATGTGCAAAATGTGCTGTATTTATTGGTGGTCTGAAAAAAAAAAAGTATGAGTATGAAATATTAACCACTTGCTTACTGAGCATTTAAACCCCCCTCCTGCCCAGACCAATTTTCAGCTTTCAGCGATGTCACTCTTTGAATGACAATTGCGCGGCCATGCAACACTGTACCCAAATTACATTTTTATCATTGTTTTCACAGAAATAGAGCTTTCTTTTGGTGGTATATAATCACCACTGGGGTTTTTATTTTTTGCTAGACAAACCAAAAAATACGGAAAATTTTGAAAAATAAATAAATCATGTTTCATAACTTGTTATAAAATTTTGCAAACAGGTAATTTTTCTCCTTCATTGATATCCGCTGATGAGGCGGCACTGATGGGCACTGATAGGCTGCACTGGTGGGCACTGATAGGCACAGATAAGGCGGCACTGATGGGGACAGATAAGGTGGTATTGATGGGCACAGATAGAGCGGCACTGATAGCCACTGATAAGATGGCACTGATGGGTGGCACTGATGTGCACTGAAGGGCACTGGTAGGTGATACTGATGGGCACTGGTAGGTGACACTGATGGGCAGCACTGTTGATGAGGCACTGATTGGTGACATTGATAGGTGGCACTGTGGGCACTGATGAGTGGCACTGTGGGCACTGGTAGGTGGCGCTGGTGGGAACTGGTAGGCGGAACTGTTGTGCACTGGTAGGTGGCATTGGCAGGTGGCATAGGTGGGCACAGATGAGCTTGCGGCTGCTCTCCTTGACCGATGTCCCTCTGACAGCCGCCGGTGATCGGCTTTAGGAGAAAAAATAGCCGATTACTGGCTCCGTTTACATCACATGATTAGCTGTCATTGGCTGACAGCTGATCACGTGGTAAGGTGTCGGGATCAAACCCTTACTCCGATCTGTGATTCAGTGAGTTTCATAGACTCACTGATCACAAAGCATACCGCCTGTGCCCTGCAGGGGGCGAACAGGCCGCTCGGGCACGGGAGGAAGTCTATTGATGCCCTCCCGGCAAAGTAGGTCCGCGCTGTAACTGTCATTCTGCTATAGAGCGGATCTGAAGCAGTTAAATGTGAATATTTAAAGGAGAAGTACAGCCAAAGCTTGTTTGGCTGTACTTCTCCTGTGGATCACAGAAGTACAGTTTGTTCTGTGCTCCTGTGACTTGTTTTCAGCAGACAGCGGGTCTGGGAAACATGTCAAACAACAGAGTTTGCAACATTAAATCAATTATGTATAACAGTTCACTCTGTAGTAGCTCATGCATTACAGTTAAATACTTACTATGATAATCGGCTCCATCTAGTTGTCATAATGCTGTATTTTCCTGATTCGCTCTATTCTTACAAATAAAAATCATTCAGAATGGAAAGAAAATTGCTATTTAAAGAGAAAGGGCAAGGAATAGCCCAGGGTCAGACTTTAGAGGCACATTGGAGAGAAAATTGCCTAATAGTAATTGTTTTCACACAAAACACAGGTACATGCAGTTTCCCAGGATAAACAGTTCTGCCATTCGTTTTTTTTTTGTTTTTTAATTCAACCACTTGAGCTCTGGAAGGTTTTACCCCCTTCATGACCGGGTCAATTTTTGCTTTTCAGGACTGCGCTGTTTTATTGTAATTTTCAGGCGATTTAGCGCTAGAAATAGCCTCTAACGCCTGAAAACCGCCTCCCATTCATTTCAGTGTGACTTTTTACACTGGGGCGGTGCGCTTGCGGGACGTTCTGAAAAGTCCTGCAAGCAGCATCTTGAGGCTGTTTGGGAGCGGTGCATATGCCGCTCGCAAAACGCCCTGTCCATTGAAAAATAGGCAGCCTGCAAAGCGCTTTGGCAGCACCACAACACGGGTGTATTTAACCCTTTCTAAAAGTGCCCCGCGTTGCTAAAATTACACAAAATCGCCGCTAAAACTAGCGGCGCTTTACCGCTAACGGGGAGCGGCTACAGTGTGAAATTAGCCTTATACAGGAGCATAGATAAGGAAGGGGGGGGGGTTATTGCTGACAGCAGAGGCATAACTGGAACCTTCAGGGCCTCGGTGTAAAAAAAACATAAAGGGCCCCCTGACCCGTAGCCGGGCCCCTACCCTCCCTTTGTGACCCTGGTAGTTCTGCCACTGGTGTCATTCGTTTATTATATATTTTTTTATTATTGTTTATTTATTTTTTACAGTTTAATATTTTATTATTATAGTATACAATTTTATAGGAGCCCCGTTGGGGGGCTTTGGTGAAAGATCATGGGTCAAAACAGACCTCTGATGTTTCACCTTTGAGATGGAGAAAGGAGAATAAGGACACAGCCCTCAATCTCCTTCTCTGCCACTTTAGCTGCACAGAATGAATGAACAGGAATAGTTCAGTACAGAGCTTCCTGTTTGCTTCAGTTTATGAATATAGTAAACATAGTTTGCTATGCCTCAGTTATGAATGAACAGAGTCAGTAATCTGTACTGATCACTGACTCTATTCATTAAGACAATGAAAGGGCAGGTAAATGACACATTTACCGGCCCCTTCCCTGCTCTCCACCTTGACAAGTCCCCTGCAGCTGCCAGCATCAGAAGGGAGGGGGGAACCCAGCAATGCTGTGGGGGATGACCGAGGGGGTGGGAGAGTACACAGAAGCCTGATCACAGCAGGAGGAGAATAGAAGAGGAGGCGGGGCTGCATTTAGATGAACCAATCCCCCTCCATTTTCCTACAGCAGCCACTGAAAGGCTACAGGAGGAAAATGGAGGGGATCAGTTCCTCTATATGCCGCCCCCACTGCCCCTCCTATCCAGGTGTATAGGGTTCCTTACAGGCCCCCAGGATCAAAGGGGCCTGGTCACAATTGTGACCCTTGTACGTATGCCCTTTGCTGACAATCACTATGCATCTAAAGTGCTGCAGACACTGTTCCGGCCACCTGTCCTTAAAATTTAACACTGAGGTCCACATGGGCATCTTAGTATACATTCCAGCATGGCACCTGTTTGCTGGGATCACTAAACAGTGCATACATGGCAGTGATGTGATCCCACACAGCCAATCAAGATGGCCAAGGACTGGCACCCAAAAAAAAAAAAAGCCAGGGGCAGAAGAACCTGGCGAGGGAACTTGCAGGTGTCGGACCATTGAAGCAGAGGTAAGTATTGTGGTCTTTAATTATGTTTACCTCTATGCTGTCTACACAGTAAAAGCCATGCTGGAAGTGTGATTATACTATCAATTATCATTCCTGGCCTGCACAAGTGATGGGAACCCCCCTCCCCCTTGAGAGATATAAAATATAAAGGACTGAAAGGAGTACATTTAATTTTGCAGAAAGCATAACGCAAAAATCAAATGTAGCTTTCTTGCAGTTGGGCAACATTGGGGCAATGTGCACAGAAAACCGACAAACCTCATTTCCTGCTCATGTGATCTTGCTGCTGTTAACAGCAGTTTTTTTTTTTTATATTGCAACATTATAACTGCTTATCTGATTTTAGCAGGGGGACCCAATTATCAGTTTAATTTTTTTTTCCAGTTTGTGGCATTAGCTAAATTGGCTGTTGCACGATCTACAGATCTAAAATGTTATTTTAAAAGTCTTTCATTCTCTTCAAGAGACCCATGTTGTGTTTATAGCTCAGCTTTAACCAATAGTATCCTGTAGCTTTTAACATTTCCCCAATGAGAATAAAATCTCCACCAAACAGACTCTAATTTACGGCAGAGCTATGTTCAGGGGATGATTTCCAGGAGTTTGGTTTCTCAGTGCCAAATTGGGAAAGTAGGCATCGGCCTATAGGCCCCACGTAGTTTAAGGGCCCTGCGACAACAGGTCAAAATAATATTGATTTGATCTTGAAAGAAAATTACAATGAAGCGTTCTTAAATTGTTTACAAAAGATAGAAAAAAAATGTATCAACTTAAATCAATGAAAACTTTACATTAAAGACTCTATAGAGAAAACTAAGTATTAATGTAATGTACCCAATAACAACTTAAAGTACATAAACCATAGACATCAGGTCCATGTTACAGTTTGTCTCCTAAAAACTTCTCTTCTTTCAGCTGTCAGTTTTTAAAATATTTTGGTGCAAACTACTTACACTATATTGTCAAAACTATTGGGATGCTTGCCTTTACACGCACATGAACTTTAACCACTTCAGCCCCGGAAGAATTTACCCCCTTCCTAACCAGAGCACTTTTTGCGCGGTCGTGCGACGTGGCTCCAAAACAAAATGACCTTTTTTTCCCACAAATAGAGCTTTCTTTTGGTGGTATTTGATCGCCCCTGCGATTTTTATTTTTTGCGCTATAGGCAAAAAAAGAACGATAATTTTGAAAAAAACGCATTATTCTTTACTTTTTGCTATAATAAATATCCCCCAAAAATATATAAAAAGAAAATGTTTTTCCTCAGTTTAGGCCGATACGTATTCTTCTACATATTTTTAGTTTAAAAAAATCGCAATAAGCAATTATTGATTGGTTTGCGCAAAAGTTATAGTGTTTACAAAATAGGGGATAGTTTTATGGCATTTTTATTAATTTTTTTTTTTTTTTTTTTTTTTTAATGGGCGATCAGCAATTTTTATTGTGACTGCAACATTATGGCGGACACATCGGACATTTTTGACACATATTTGGTACCATTGTCATTTATACAGTGATTCTGCCTGTACGAGCCCTTCTGCCGACGTATATGGGCGTGAGGTGGTCGGCAAGCGGTTAGTGGCATCCCAGTCTTAGTCCGTAGGGTTCAATATTGAGTTGCCCCCACCCTTCACAGCTAGAACAGCTTCAACTCTTCTGAAAAGGCTGTCCACAAGGTTTAGGAGTGTGTGCACATGTTGGAACAGGAAGGGGCTATCCCCAAACTATTCCCACAAAGTTGGGAGCATGATATTGTCCAAAATATCTTGTTATGCTGATGCCTTAATAGTTCCCTTCACTAGAACTAAGGGGCCAACTCCTAAAAAACAACCCCATACCATAATTCCCCCTCTACCAAATGATTTGGACCAGTGCACAATGCAAGGTCCATAAAGACATGGATGAGCGAGTTTGGGGTGGAGGAACTTGACTGGCCTGCACAGAGTCATGACCTCAATCCGAAAGAACACCTTTTGGATGAATTTGAGCGGAGACTTCTGAGAGCCAGGCCTTCTTGTCCAACATGAGTGCCTGACCTCACAAATGTGCTTCTGGAAGAATGGTCAAACATTCCCATAGACACACTCCTTAACCTTGTGGACAGCCTTCCCAGAAGAGTTGAAGCTGTTATAGCTGCAAAGGGTGGGCCAACACAGTATTGAACCCTACAGACTAAGACCGGGATGCCATTGGGCTCCCCAATACTTTTGGTAATATAGTGTATGTGTAATGCACAATAGTAATGGTCATCTCCATCAAGCAGCCAACATACATACTACTTAGTTCAATGTTATGAGAGAAAGCTCCAGAAACCTGCAAGGGGGGCCCCAAGGTTTGGACTGCATAGGGGCCTCCACAGAATTTGATCCGGGAAGGGTTGTTAGTGTTACAGGTAAGGAGGTCTAAGCTGTGGGCATCTTAATAAAGGACAATTAATGGGGGAGCTGCAGCATTGAGGGCATCATTAAGAAAGCATGACAGCATTAGCAGAATCACTGTATGGGGTAGACCCCAAACCGAATTCTTTATATTGAAGTGTATCTAAAACCAAACATTTTTAGTTTCCTATGAAGTGGTGAGGTCAGTAAATGTATTTTTTTTAAATACAAGCAGTGTCAGTACCTGAATATTGCCTGGTATCAGTCTCTAGCTGTCCCTATATAACAGGGCCAATCATTTCATGTGCTGACAAGAAGCAGAGAGATGAGCTCATCACTGTGCTGCTTCTTCCTTCACTGTCCAGTCCCAGACTGAGCTGGGTCCCAGACATCAGACTGGGGAAATATTTGAGCAGAAAGGAAGTACTGCAGATCTCTTGATCTCTTCGCAGTGGCGGCTGGTGAAGTTTTAGGATGGGGGGGCGCAAGACCCCGCCCCTCCATATTTGGCCCATCCCACTTCTCATAAGCCACACCCCTTATAGAATCCACATCATATACCAGGCTGCACATTATACACCGGGCTCTGCACATCATATACCAGGCTGCACATTATACACCGGGCTCTGCACATCATATACCAGGCTGCACATTATACACCGGGCTCTGCACATCATATACC
Organism: Lithobates sylvaticus; assembly: GCA_028564925.1. Taxonomy (NCBI): domain Eukaryota; kingdom Metazoa; phylum Chordata; class Amphibia; order Anura; family Ranidae; genus Lithobates; species Lithobates sylvaticus. The sequence goes on along the minus strand of CM053029.1, from coordinate 85,100,676 downwards.
AGGCTGCACATTATGCACCGGGCTCTGCACATCATATACAGGCTGCACATTATACACAGAGCTCTGCACATCATATACCAGGCTGCACATTATGCACCGGGCTCTGCACATCATATACCAGGCTGCACATTATGCACTGGGCTCTGCACATCATATACCATACAAGATCTGCTGCCGTCCAACCACCGAAAAAAATTAACCAAGTTGATAAACGGGGGGGGGGGGGGGTTGTGCTGCCGTGCAACCACCGAAAAAAATTCATGAAGTTAATAAGCGGAGGGGTGGGGGTGCTGCCGTCCAACAGGAGAGGTCAACAATGACAGACCACTAATTCAGAGGAGATTTCCATTCATCGTAGTAGAAAAGTACCCAGTACTAACAGCCCTCCATTGAGAAGAACCTGTACCTACTTTCCTTTCAATGTGCAGCATTTTACTTGATAGGCTTGCATGTCCTGGAAAACTGTTGAGTATAGAACAACACTTGTACTTCTAGGATCATATGCTTTGCTGCTACTCGTTACTGCAGGCACTGAAACATTTTGTGTGAAATGGCAACCCAGATGAGATTTTCCCCAAACCGAATTCTTTATATGTGAAGTGTATCTAAAACCAAGCATTTTTTGACCACCAATGTAAGGAACATTCTTCTCACTGACCACCAATGTTTCCTATGAAGTGGTGACGTCAGTAAACCACCAATGTAAGGAAAATTCTTCTCACTGTATTTTTTTTTAATCTTGCATACAAGCAGTGTCAGTACCTGAATATTGCCTGGTATCACAGTGGCTGCGTTTGATGGGCACATTGGTGGCAATTTATAGGCACAACAGTCTGCGTTTAGCTGTCCCTATATAACAGGGCCAATCATTTCATGTGCTGACAAGTCCAAGCTAAGAAGAAAAAAATAAACTGTAGTTGATAAGCAGGGGGAGGGGAGGGGGGGGGGTCACTGTCCAGTCCCAGACTGAGCTGGGTCCCAGACAGCCTAGGCTCAGAGGAAGTTTGAATGATGGCAGACATCAGACTGGGGAAATATTTGAGCAGAAAGGAAGTACTGCAGATCTCTTGATCTCTTGATCAAAGGTTAAAATTGCAACAAAAGCTGTTTTCTTTTTTATAGTTTTTAATAGGCTCTTCTTTTTATCTTTTTATTTTTGGATTGAGTTTAACATTACATTTAATTATGTATTAATAAATAAAGAACTTTTGTGTCTTTTTTATCTGCATAGAGTTGAGCTGTAAGTTATTTTGCATGTTGGGTTTTTGTTTTTGGCCTTATTTACGTAAGCGTACTTAAGCATACACCCCTGTGAGGGCCATTATTTGTTCATGGGATGCACAGGTGTTCCATGCATCCGCATACAGGCAGTCCCATTCATGTCAGTTGGGATGCAGCGACTGCACCGCCACAGCTGCTGCTTCCAATTTGGTACCAGTCTAAGTTTGGGGACCCACACACCTGCGCATCCTGTGCATACCACGCAGGCAAACACAGCCCCCGCTTGGGTATACACTTAGGTACGCCCGTGTGAACGAGATCTTGGACCTTATCATATGCTACTTTAGCTACTTTTGTGTGAGAGGGTATAGTAAATCATTGCTCTTTCTACTATGTTTATTCACTTTAGTAACTTTTGTAAGCAGTGCCTGTTTTTTTTTTGCTTGAGCTGTTTTTGTATTTATTTCCCGATAATTCACTGCAGAACTTTAATCTCTTCCTGACACTTTCCGGCAGTCCTTAAACATCTTCAATACTGGGCACTTTCACCACCTTCCTGCCCGGGCCAATTTTCAGCGCTGTCACGCTTTAAATGACAATTGCGCGGTTTTCACACATATATAGCTTTCTTTTGGTGGTATTTAATCACGAAAAAAGACAGAGGATTTTGAAACAAAAAAAAAAAATTTTCTTTGTTTCTGTTACATGACTTTGCAAATTAGTAATTTTTTTCTTCACTGATGTGCGCTGATGAGGCTGCATTGATGGGCACTGATAGGCTGCATTAATGGGCACTGACGAGGCTGCACTGATGAGGCTATTTCCAGTTACAGGGCACATTTACACTGATAGTCAGGGCACTGATCATCAGTGCCCTGATCATCGGTGCAGCCTCATCAGTGCCCATGAGTGCAGCTTCATCAGTGCCAATCAGTGCCCATCAGTGTAGCCTCATCGGTGCCCATCAATGCAGCCTATCAGTGTCCATCAGTGCAGCCTCATCAGTGCCCATCAATGTAGCCTCACTGATGGGCACTGATTGCACTGATGAAGCTGCACTGATGGGCACTAATGAGGCTGCACAGATGATCAGGGCACTGATGATCAGTGCCCTGATTATCAGTGTAAATGTGTCCTGTAACTGGAAAGCCAGTTATCAGCTTTCCTTTCCTCAGACACTGACTGCGCTATGGAAAGTAAATGCCGATAACAGGCATTTGTTTACATGTGATCGTCTGTAATTGGACACAGCTGATCATGATCACATGATAAAGTACCTGCATGATGGGCTCTCTACCCTGATCAGTGATGGGCTGTGTCCAATGGACCACGATCGCCGCACTGCTCTCCCCTGGGGGCGCGCACAAGCAGCACAATGCGAAGGACATCATATGAGGTCCAGTCAGTATGGCAAAGCCATTGCCGGCCATCATTCTGCTATAGGCAGGGCAGGAAGGTGTTAAATGGGTCTTACGCTATGGACTCTCTTTTGTACACCCATGGTTTGACTGTTCTATACACATTTTTGTTACAAGGGAACCTGTATTTTTCTAGTATAATTAAGCCAAATACCCAAAATGTAATATATAGCTTCTTACTAGTTATTGTGGTAACTGCATTTGTTTCTTTTTTTTTTTTAATTAGTATGTAGTTCTGATAAAAAGATCTTATTTGTTGCTTATCATTTGTAATATCAGAAAGTTTTAAGTATCTCTGTTAACATGCTGTTTATACAGGCAGAGATGCAACAACCATTATATAACATGCTGTGATTAGTAGTTTCACCACTAGGTGGTAGTGTTACGATGACACTTCTATATGTTTGTTCTCTCATGGAACGATGTTGATTGGTTGTAAAATTATTATTATTATTCAGGATTATTATTCAAATCAGAATTCAGTTTTTGCAGTACTTTACAAAATAAAGGCAGGCAGCACATTTTACAATACAATTCCATACAAGAAGAGTCAGAGAGTCATGCTCGTTAGAGTTTATCACCAAAATATTATGTAGCACTGACCCCGGAAAAAGCAGCTGGTTTGAATTGGGCCTGCACTCTACCAAGAAACCCCACTAACTTGACTCAATCCCCTTGGCACAGCTGTGGTGCAATACAATACAGTATAACATGAGACAATGTAAAATACCTGTATTATGAACTCCGGATACACTGGCTCCACCTGGTGGGGAAAAACAGTACGCCACACAACTGGATAGTTAATCAGAAATATCTTTTTACTGAAAAATATTTAAACAGGTAATCACATAAATTGTGCTGTCATCCCAACATAGGATGACAGCACAATAATTTTAATAAGAACAATTTGAGACAACATATAAAACAATATATACAATTGTATTTATACCTGGGATTTCCCCCTACTTTAAAGGCTATACATGAGATCTCACTTTAAAATACTTAGTCCGTGAATCTTCTTTCTTCGCTAGCTAAAGTCATTCTTTTGTAATTTGTAATCCAAAGTCTGTGGGAGGTTAAGTTGAAGTGCTCCTGGTGAAACTCCAATAACTAATTTACAACGCTTGAGGCACCAGAGTAGATAGGCCTCAAGCCTGCTCAGTGTCAGTTGCTCTGTTACTCCTCCGTGGAACTACAGATTCCAGCGAGGCTTGTATGTGAGTCTAACTGCATGTAAAAGTTAGTAAACAGTGGGGCGTAACCCGCTCACCAACTTGATCAGAGTTCCGTGTGATAACCTTGGTCCGATGACTGTAGCTTGCTTCTGTGTCAGCTGGGCCAGACGCTCCGCACTGCTCTACAGGATGGATCCGGTCCTCCGATACTCCGATGAGTGTCTCTGGGCCTTGTCAATCCGGTCACCGTCTCTCAGGCTCCGTCAGGTCACTTCACAAACAAGCAGGTTTGTACTCCAAAGTGGCTGTATGATGCTGTCTCCGGGAAGCCTCCTCACAGATCCTCACAGGCAGGCAACGTGATCCCAAGAGACCTAAAATGGCCGCTCGGGTTCCTTTTAACTCCTACCCAGCATGCACTGCGTAAGAGAGTGTTCATGGGTAGGTCACACAGACTCCTGGGTAACAAGGTCAACCTTCTGAATCAAAACAACAGTCACTACCTGTGTAAGTCTTTTGGGTTGTTCAGAGGTAAATATATGCAAGTGCATTACCCATGTTTGGTCACTAGATGGCTCTAGATACGGAACCATAGCAATGTCCATTTACCTTACATTAAGTAATGCATAACCACATCAATATACAAGAATGTCAGCGCTACATTATTATTATTATACAGGATTTGTATAGCGCCAACAGTTTGTGCAAGTGCTTTACAACATCGGGGAAGACAGTACAATTACAATACAATTCAATACAAGAAGGTTCAGAGGGCCCTGCTCGTTAGAGCTTACAATCTCGAAGGGAGGGTCAAGTGGGACAATGGGTATTAGCCGTGGGGGATGATCAGATGGACAAAATTAAATGAAAATACAGTTGTTAGGTGTGGGTAGGATAGGCTTCTCTGAAGAGGAGGGTTTTCAGAGATCGGCTAAAATTTAATAGAGTAGGAGATAGATGGACAGATTGGGGTAAGGAGTTCCATAGGCTTGGAGAGGCTCTGGAAAAGTCCTGGAGACGAGCATGGGAGGAGGTGATGAGAGAGCTAGAGAGCAGGAGGTCTTAAGAAGAAGGAAGAGACTGATTAGGTCGGTATTTTGAGACTAGGTCAGTGATGTAGCTGGGGGCAGAGTTGTGGATTGCTTTGTAGGTAGTTGTTAGTATTTTGAATTTATTTTGTTGAGCGAGCGGAAGCCAGTGGAGGGATTGACAGAGAGGAGTAGCAGAGACAGAGCGGTTGATAAGGTGGGTGATTCTGGCAGCAGCAAAATATCTCATTGTGCGCCTATTTCAAAAAGAAGAAAGCCCCGTCAGTTATTTTTCCAGCACAATCCTAACAGGTGAGGGTCATATCTGCAGAAGCTTACCAACAGGTTATTGACCCAGATATAGCAAAAGTTATAAAAGCTGCTGCAGATACAGAGTTACACCAAGACAGCCTTGGAAAAACAAAAGACCAAAAAGCAAATATGATGGCTTCTAACAGCACTTCATTGAGGGTTTCAATTGCTGATCTGACAAATCACAACTACCAGTCCCGGAAGTTTAAGCTGAAGATGCTGCGGATAGGAGAGGAGGGCACAGAAATCTTTACAAGTGCACAGATTAAACTTGCCTGGGCAAAGTACTATATCCCTGAGCATAGATGATGATCAAATTGTGCACATATACAGGTGTGAAACTGCAGAATAAATGTGGATCTACAGAAAGTAAATAAAACAGCAAATCTTAGTGTGGCCATCCTGTCCTAAGCAAAGGTTACTATTTAAATTTAGCTTCACAGGGTGGTAGTCAGCTCAAGCTGATCTATAGTCGATTTGCTCATTTGGGTTTCTGCTAAGCTCAGTGGTGCTGTGGTTTCTGTCTCCTGCCAGTAGGTGCCACTGGTACCTCTGGCAATTGTATGAGATGCCACTGTGATCCTGTGTTATGAATATTTATATCTCCTCTAGCCAGCCATTAGGCAGTTTATTACAACTGATGCATGCTGGGATGGAGGAGGGGGGGTATAAATATCTGGGGTGGACCATGTGAGCTCTCTTTTCTCCTGGGCTGCTTCCTGGGGAAGTACTGCTGAATGTTCTGATCGGTTAGATTAATATCTTGTGTGGGCCTAGCATATGCTTTGTGCTGGGATTTAGGCCAAATATGTTGCTGTTTTGTCTGGTCTAGAAGGTCCAGGATTGAGACTGAACCAGGATTGAGAGTCAGGAAGAGGATCTGGCTGGAGGAAGAAGCCAGGAAAAAGGCTGGTTTTCTTGCAGGGCCTGGTGACTTTCCTGGAAGGATGTCAGGGACTAATGTGATCAGTATGCAAAGCGCGACATAAATTATCAGTGCTAAATAAATGCTTTAAAGCAGCCACTTTCTAAAATGTGCTGGCTCATTATGGGTTAAGTTCAAAAAGGTGCATGCCACCTAATGAACTTATCTCTTCAATTTACATTTTTATCTATAGCAATACTTCCGGCTCTCCGATGCTAGACCTTCGGGTATCACCTCCTGTGGCTGCAAAGTCCTATGTCCGCTGTGCCCACCCCTCCCCTCCCCTCCCCTCCCCTCCTCTTGCCTTATCATGGAGCGCTTTGTATTATGTGAACCCATTCACAAAATATAAAGCCTTCTGTAAATGGACAACAGAGGGGAGGGTGTGGCCAGAGTGGCTGCTGCCTGAGAAAGCAGCATTGCTCCTGTCAGACCGTCGGGAGTATAGTGATAGCTGTACTTCTGGTGCCCAGTAAAGAGATAAGTCCATGAGGTGGGATGAATTCCTGGAGTTCAGCTTTAAATAAATAAAAAGTAAGACATACTAACTAAAGGTTGAAGTGCAGTCTCACTAGATTTCAGATGAACTGTATTTACACCTGGCACTGTTGTCCTAAACAGAGAAATCCTGGAACTATAGAGAACCTAGATGAAGATCACCATTGTAGTGGTAATAAATTGACCCGTGTAGTCAAATACAAAATGTAACAGCTGCTTAAAGATAAAATGAGCTGGAAATCTCTACCCAAAAGTAGCAACCACAGGATCCGACAGCCCTGGGCTTGATTTACTCAGATATTTGTGGTGCTATGAAAACTCAGACTCCAGGAACAAAGGGCTTTTCTCACATTCATTATAGACTACCTAAGGTCTACTGTGTCCTGTTATACGGCAAACATGAAGATCCAGAAAAACCAGAACAATATCTTTCCCAAGTAAACATCAAATATGGCAATATGCCTAAAATACATTGCACAGATAATTGCACAGAATACACAAGTGGTAAACACACACAAGCTATTCTGAGCAAACATGGAATTATGCTCCAGACAACTGAACCGTACAAAGCCAAACAAAATGGTGTTGCAGTGAGAATGAACCTCACTTTATGTGATAATGGCAGAAGAATGCTTGACTTGGGGACCTCAGAGTGCCGAGGCTTACAACTACTTTCAACCCCTGAATCCCTAAGAACTCAACCGCTTCCCCTCTTCTTAAATGACCGGATGACCACTATGCATTTTTGTAGTCGAATAGCCCTAGCAGCTTTATATTTAAAAAATAACAGAGTTACATACAAAATGGGGAAAAAACACATTAAATCAGACCTGGTCAAAGTACGATCCTAGGGCTACCTCCAGCCCTTTGGCTGTCCCTATATGGGCCCTCGATGCCTCCACTGTCGGCATGCCCCACTGAGCCTGTCACTGTCAGCTTCCTCACTGGTTCAGAGAGATATGCTGATGGGTGTCCCTGTGGAGAGCTTGAAGAACTGGAAGGAGAGAGCCTAAGGAGCTGATTGGTACAGCGGGAAGACTCGTTTCTGGTAGGAAAGTGTTGCTTAGGATACGTCCCGACACTCTCCGACCACTCTACTACATGACCAAGTTCTTCTTGAGGTTCAACTGCAAAACCTCTTGCATGGAAAAGCAACATAGAAAACTCCACATGACCTACTGAATGGAAAGAAGCCTGACCTGACACATAAAAAAATATTTAAAGGCAAAGCATACACATATATTCCTAAAGCCATCCACAAGTCAACCCCAAGCTACATCACTGGCCTAGTCTCAAAATACCAACCAAATCGTCCTCTTCGTTCCTCCAAAGAAGGGTTGTTTTATACAATTTTACACTATGGGAGGCATATTTGCTTTATTCTAACATGTGGCTGAGTGGATATATCGGAGGTTGAAGGGACCACAGGAGTCTTAAAGGGACCGGTACCACATTATCCTGGGTTTTTAGATTGCTGGAGTACCTTGGAAGCCCATTGGGTACAGTATTCAAAGGCTTACATGAGCCTTTTATGAGGTGAGAGTTCTGTGAGCACAGTTTGCACAGAGGTTGAAGTGCACTATATTGAGTATATAAGAATACACGTGGATATCATCGGATTAGAAGAAGGTGGCTGACATATATCACGTTTGAAATTTTGACTTTTTTCAGCCTACATATGAATTCACTTAATTCACCATTAGCATTTTCACTTTAATGATCTTTATGTGTGATTCTTTATGTGATTATTTTGATATTGCCTTACACCATTGTATATTTATGCCTTCACTCTCACATTATCTATTTTGACTTGCTTTTGTGAGGCTGCACAACCCTCATATCTTACCTTATTGTTGTTACATTGTGGGAACACAACCGGGGCTGCAGCAACCTATACACTTATTATTGATTTGTATTGATTTTTATTGATCAGTTCACAATACGCATTATTTATTTATTACACACAACGCGGAGGTTGACACCGTTGAATCTCATAGTGACTGAATTAGTAGGAACAGAATGTAATATACCATTTATTGATAGTTTTTTTATGATGTGGGTTTAGGGACACTTTAAATTAGTTAAAATGACAGTGCTTCCTATAGAACTATATCTAAACACACGTTTTTTGTTAGGGAAGGAACACTGAAAGTCACAATAGACAAGTGCTGAAGATCTTCATGCAGTGCATGTTTGGATGTTTGGTTAGAGTCTTATAGGCCTTGTCATTTTCAACTATCAAGCCCTGAGGAAGGGAGATTGTCAGTCCCTCAAAACACATTGGCTCTACCTTTTATTTACCGTATTTATTTTCGGTAAATTGTTATAAGCAGTTATGATTATGGACTCCTAAGACGATCACCTGGCACTCTTTTTGTCAATAGTTACTTGGATTTCTCAATTTGGGAGGTCATCGACCCTTGGGAAGGTCCCCTCTTTGTGGTAGTCATCAAGCCCAATCAACATCTCCTGATTAGTGGGTATAATATCCAAGTCCAGCTCCTCACATCTACTTGTTATAGAACTCCAAAATTCAATAAGGAAGGAGAAGAAGTCCCAGGAGCCACACATCACCCTTATGTAAAGAGAGGAATCAGCCTCAGCTTGGACTCCCATCCAGGCCACACACCCTGACATGTTTCGCCCCAGCCATGGGGGTGTGACCTGGACAGAGTCAAGGCTGAGACTGCTTCCACTCTTTACATGAGGGTGATGTGTGGCTCCTGGGACTTCTTTTCCTTCCTCGGAGCTGAGACAAGCTCTTTCCCTGCCTGCACTCCCAACGGTTGTCAGCACAGAAGGACCTACTAGAGCCTGAAGCAGGATCCTTAATTCTGTTGTTCTGGGTCACAGGACTCCAACAGCTAAGTACCAAATACAGTAAACTCCTTACACTACTACCAAAAAGGAGAAAGGATATAGCAACTTTCAGTGGAATATAGTGAGGTAAAGGCAGCACAGTGGTTAAGTGGTTAGCCCTTCCACCTAAGGCTGGATTCACACCTATGCATTTTTAGTGCTTTTTGCATTTTTGCAGATTTGCACTACAGAAAGTGTTTAGGAAACCATGTTAAATGGATTGTAGTGCAAATCTGCAAAATGCAAAAAGCACAAAAAATGCATAGGTGTGAATCCAGCCTTAAGGAACTAAGGTCACTGGTTAACATCCCAACCTCCACACTACCTGCATGGAGTTTGCATGTTCTCCCTGTGCCTGTGTGAGCTTCCTTCCACACCCTAAGGCCTGGTTCACACCTATGCAGGTTGCAGTTTGCATATTCCAGGTGCATTTTGCAATACACATTTTTGATCCGCTGAAGTCTATGGAAACAAAAACCAGAAAAAAGTCCCTGGCCCTTTCCATTAAATGCACAAATGCGAACATGACCCGTAGGAAACCATGTTAAATGGACTGTGGTGTGTTTCTGCCAAACTGAAAACGGACTAAAAAATGGATAGGTGTGAACCAGGCCTTAAGACATGCTGGTAGGTTACTTGGCTACTGTCTAAATTAGCCCTAGCATGTGTATGTATGAATGTGAGTTAGGGACCTCAGATTTTAAGCTCCTTGAGGGCAGGGACTGATGTGAATGTATACTAAATGTATAGTGCTGTGTAAACTGCTGACACTATATAATACCCGTAATACATAAAAGGCTAGTAGATCAAACACAGATACATAGGTAAAATATTTGTGTAAGTATGTTGGAATTATGTATTTATTTTCTAATAATATTAATTTTCTTTTTTCTTTTTTACATTTTTATCTATGTTTGATCTACTGCACCTGATCAATAAAAACTAAATAACCCCCAATGACTCATTAAGCTGGTGATACAAACTTACACTTCGTAGAACTTCTTTCTCAACTTCCTGTGTCACCCTTATCCCTCCCTTTTTATTAGAACATCATTTTTTTATTAAGTACTTTCACTTTTTTTTCTCCTAGGATCATTAGTTCTAGCCAGCACTGTCACACACTTCCAGTCCGTTTCATCTGCTTCCTCTTTATTATTGTGACAAAGTTTGAGGAAGGCAGAAGACCTGCATGAGCTGCTCCTTAATGACAAACAGTTGTCTTTCTGTACCAAGATCAACATCGCTGTCTAATGGCGTTCTCCTGGTTCTGGACCGTGGCCACCATGCTCCTTCTCAGCGTTTTAAAAGTCAACAGTAAGTTTATTTTTAATGTTTTTGTTTTAATGTTTTGTCTTTGACCCCAAAGTGTGATTTGTGTTAGGTAATGGGTGTTTAAGCTGGTCCTTATTGTATTTTATATACTGACAAAAGCACAGCTGGAAGGCTTCGTGCACACTGGTTTATTGTAAACGCTGTTTCTTCTGACAGGAGAAAATCTGCGTTATTAACCACTTCAGCCCCGGACCATATGGCTGGCAAAAGACCAGAGCACTTTTTGCGATTCGGCACTGCAACGCTTTAACTGACAATTGCGCGGTCGTGCGACGTGGCTCCCAAACAAAATTGACGTCCTTTTTTACCCACAAATACCCACACTTTCTTTTGGTTGTATTTGATCACCTCTGTGGGTTTTATTTTTTGCGCTATAAACAAAAACAAAAATTGTTGGGAAAAAACACATTTTTTTTACATTTTTGCTATAATAAATATATATATAAACACATAAAAAAAATATAAAAAAAAATATTTTTTTTCTCAGTTTAGGCCCATACGTATTCTTCTACATATTTTTGGTAAAAAAAAATTGCAATTAGCGTTTATTGATTGGTTTGCGCAAAAGTTATAGTGTTTACAAAATAGGGGATACTTTTAATGCCATTGTTATTAATAATTATTTTTTTCTAGTAATGGCGGCGATCAGCGATTTTTATCTAACTGCGACATTATGGCAAGCAGATTGGACACTTTTGACGCTATTCACATTTATACAGCGATCAGTGCGATTAAAAATGAATTGATTACTGTGCAAATGTGACTGGCAGTGAAGGGGTTAACCACTAGGTGGTGCTGTAGGGGTTAAGTGTGTCCTACAGAGTCATTCTAACTGTGGGGGGGGGGGGGGGGGCTATGTGTGACACGACACTGATCACTGCTCCCAATGACAGGTAGCTGTGATCAGTGTCACTAGGCAGAACAGGGAGATGCTTGTTTACATCAGCATTTCCCCATTCTTCCTCTCCATGAGACGATCGCGGGTATCTCCACAGACATCAAGTCCACGGGACCCGCGATCACACTCACGGAGCTTGCGGCGGGCGCGTGCAAGCCGCTTCTTAAAGGGCAACATACAGGTACGTTAATATGCCTGCACGTGCCCTTCTGCCGACGTATATGGGCGTGAGCCGGTCGGCAAGCGGTTAAAAACTTGCCTAAGCTGCATTTTTTTCCAAATCATTTTAGGCAAGTTGAGGCGAGTTTAGCAGCATTTGGTGTTTGGGAGTTTATTTATTTAATTGGCCAGAATTTTTAATTATTCTGAAATGAATTGAAATGAATAAATGCTGAAGTGCTAAATGCACCTAGACGCGTTTAGGTGCGTTTTGCGTTTTTTTTTACGGCCAAATGCTCCTCTCCTGAACACAATTCTTCTGCATTCAGGAGAGGAGCTTTCACTGCCTCTAAATGCTGCAGCTCCTTAACGCTGCAAAAAAGCCTATTGGATTGATTTACTAAAGGCAAATAAACTGTGCACTTTACAATGCAGTTGCACTCTGCAAGTACAGTTGCTCCAGAGCTTAGTAAATGGGGTAAAGATTCCCTTTGCAAAGAATGCCCAATCACGTGCAAGGGAAAAAAAAATAAAGCATTTTTGTTTGTTTGCCGCCGGTAACAGCACAGTCTAACTGAAGCAACGGCATGTACTGCCATTGCTTCACTACGCATGTGCCGATGACGTTGGCACATGCAAATGCAGGGATATCTCCTAAACCATGCAGGTTTAGGAGATATCCAGTGTAGCTACAGGTAAGCCTAATTATAAAAAAAAAAAAAAAAAGTGGTTGTAAAGGGTTTACAACTACTTTAATGTAAGTGCTTACCTGTAGTCCATTCCTCACCCCCAAGAAATATGGCCAGTAAACTACCAATAATGCCGCGTACACACGATCGGAATTCCGGGCAGAAAAAGACCGATGAGAGCTTTTCATCGGAAAATGCGACCTGTGTAGGCTCCATCGGAATTTTGCTGGCCGAATTTCCGACAGCAAAGAATTGAGAGCATGTTCTCAATTTTTCAGACGGAAAAGGTTTCTATCGGAAATTCCGATCGTCTGTAGCAATTCTGACACGCAAAATTCCTACGCATGCTCGGAAACAATTTGACGCATTCTCGAAAGCATTGAACTCGGCTCGTTGTAGTGTTGTACGCTACCGCGTTCTTGACTGTCTTCAATAATCCATCAATAATTAAATTTAACCATACATTATAACAGGTGCATGGTATACTGATATAGGTAAAATTGCATAAGTGAAACAAATAGTAGTGTGTATTTTAGCAAAGAAAAGTCCCAGTATTTCTCTTCAGAATATAGGCAATCCAGATCCCACATACACAGATTTGCATCTGTAATTGAAGAAATCTCCATCAATCCGTGAATTCTACACTACCACCTTCTAAAATGAACACTCACCAAAAACAAGTGAAAAAAAAACACCTGGTTTATGCCGGGGTTAACCACTCCACTCATGAGACTATAACTGAGGATTTCCAAACGATATGCCAGTAATCACTCCATAAATCTCCACATTAGGTGATCTCAGGATCTCATAAAAAGCAAACGCTCAACATGTATAAAATGTATGTTATCAATAAAACTAGTATAAGAATTTTGCACTCACAAGTACTCTAATGCCGCGTACACACGAGCAGACTTTTCGACGGACTTGGTCCGGCGGACTATCCGACGGACTTTGCAGCGGAGGTCCGCCTGACTTTCAAAGGAACGGACTTGCCCACACACGATCACTCCAAAAGTCAGACGGATTCGAACGCGATGATGTACGACCGGACTAGAATAAGGAAGTTCATAGCCAGTAGCCAATAGCTGCCCTAGTGTCGGTTTTTGTCCGTCGGACTAGCACACAGACGACCAGATTTTTCGACTGGACTCGAGTCCGTCGGAAAGATTTGAATCATGTTTTATTTCTAGGTCCGTCTGACTTTTGGGAATGAAAAGTCCGCTGGAGCCCACACACGATCAAATTGGCCGACTGATTCTGGTCCGCCGGACCTAGTCCGTCGAAAAGTCAGATCGTGTGTACGCGGCATTAGGGTTTGTTAAGCGCTGTTCGGTCTATAGATGCCGGTGCGCTCCAAGCCTCGGTATGGTGTGGGTTGGGACAGGAAGTGACGTCGTCTTCAGGAAGGCTTCCTGAAGACGCATGATTGGATGCGAAACGAATAGAGGCTTCTGGGTAACGCAGACATCACTTCCTGTCCCAACCCGTACCATACTGAGGTTTGGAGCGCACGCCGGCATCTATAGAGGGAACGGCGGAAAGACCCAAAGGCACCTTACTTGTGAGTGCAAAATTATTATACTAGTTTTATTGGTGAAATGCATTTTATACATGTTGCGCAATGATGGTCGTTTGCTTTTTATGAGATCCTGAGATCACCTAATGTGGAGATTTATGGAGTGATTACTGGCATATTGTTTGGAAATCCTCAGGTATAGTCTTACGAGTGGAGTGGTTAAAGAGGAAGTAAACCCTGATGGGTTTTACTTCCTCTTTTGCTCCATGTAAACCCTGCAAATTAAAAGCATAATGGGCTAGTATGCATCGCCCATTATGTGCCACTTACCTCCAAATGTGTGCCAGGTATGTGCCACTTACCTGCAAACGAAGCCCGCGCTGTCCCCTGTGCAGGCCGCATCCATCTTCGCCCCTCTTCCTTCCGGGGCCGCCGACTCCGGTTCTGTGACTGGCCCGGAGCCACGTGACGTCACTCCTATGCATGCGTGCAGGAGCCGTCAATCGAGGCACACGCTGGGGGAGAAACGGCACCGTGGTCCGTTTCTTCACAGTGCATGCGCCGATGATGACATTGGCGCACTACAAGTGAAATATCTCCTAAACGGCGCACGTTTAGGCGATATTTCCACTACCTATAGGTAAGCCTTATCCTATAAAAGTAAGACAAAAGGGTTTACAACCACTTTCACCCCGGCATAAACCAAGGCGTTTTTTTTTTTTTTTTTCAAAGAAGAAGCCTATTTGCATGCTGCCCCCATCCCCTGGGTGTCAGGGCCCCAGCCATAGCTTTGCTGCAGAGCATTGAATGAGGAATATTATTTGTTCCTGTGATGTTGGGAGGGAGCTTCTAACAGCTGCAATCTCCCGGGACTTGGTTAGGACAGTGTGTTCAGTTATAGCAGAATTAAAGGCATTTTACAACAGACAGGCTATTATCACAGAAGAAACATGGAATGTTTTTCTGCAATAAAATACACCAACCTGCCTGCTCAAAGTCTTCTACAGCATATAAACTGAGCTGAACATGCGCAGCTCAACTTACATCGCCCTCATGGTCCCTGTGTGCATGTGCAGGAGTTACATCATCCAATGCCAGCCAATGAAGTTGGCCAAAGATTGGCAGCTGGGGAGAAGATGTCAGTTCCAGCCAATGGCTGCTGTTAGAAATCACGGGGCCCCATACAGCCTACCTGACAGGGCCCCCTTCCCCCAGCTGAAAGTGACTGAGGTCATATATTTATCAGTCCCTTTCTCTGTAGCCTCAGCCAGGGCTTTTTTTCTCAGAGAATAGGTGCAGGAACTCCGCCTTTTGGAGTTAGCCCTTGTCTCTGCTCCTACTGGACCGTTACTTGGTTCCACCCCCTATCCACCTCCCAATAGTGCCCCTTTTAGAAAATACAGAACCAAGTAACATCTGTGGTACTAAGTAATTTGTATGGAATTTGTTAATGATAACAAGAAAAGAGTAAAAAAAACATCCCCTGCAGCCACCAATAGACCCCCCCCCCAGCAACAATGGACCACCTGCAAAAAATACCCCCCCTCCAGCAACAATAGACCCCTGGCAGCAACAACAGACCCCCCCCCCCCCCACAGACAGCATCAATAGACCCTCCAGCAGCCAGCTATAATAGACTGTTCCCTCAACAGTAAATCCCCCCAACAACAACCCCCCCCCCCCCAGTAACTATAGATCACCCACCAGCAACAATAGATCCCCTGCCAGCAACAACAGACCTCCCCCTGCAAAAATAGATTGCTTCCAGAGACAATAGACCTCCCCAGAAACAATAAACCCCTGCAAAAAAATAGCACCTCCAGTAACAATAGATCCCCCAGCAGCCAGCATCAATAGACACTGTAACACAATCCAGCACCCCTTGCCATTACATACATTCAGTTCTGAAGGTGCCGGAACTGCGTTCCCCTGGGATCCCGCTGAAAAAAAGCCCTGGCCTCAGCTGTGCAAATGAATGAATAGGAAGTACTCTGAGCCTTCCTGCTCATTCACAAACTGAAGAATTGTTAACACAGTTTACTATGCTTCAGTGATGAATGGCCACAGGAGTGAGTGGTACTTATCACTCACTGTGTTCATTCAAGAAAAGAGGCAGCCAATAAATGACATATTTACTGACCCTTTCCCCGCTCTCCATCCTGAAGCATCCCCCTGTGTGCCCGCAGCAGCTGCCAGCGGGAGAGGAGAGAAAGCTGGCCGAACTGCAGGGGAAAGGGGCTCACAGAGGGGCCTGGACAGCAGATGGAAGGGACACATGTGCTAGGACCAATCCCCCTGCAGTGCAGCTAGAGGGGGAAATTAGAGGAGAAGCTGGCAGCGCTGCAGGGGGAGGCAGAAGAGGATTGGTGTCTGAAATAAGACAGTACAGCTGGACCTCCTGCTCAGCGGGTGCCCGGGCCCCCCTTTTGAACAGATGGGGCTTGGGCCCAATACAGGAGGGCTGGCTGTACTGCCTTATCAGCAGCCCTAGTTCCAGGAATGAACCCCTCATGCCCTCATGGACTTCAATCTATTAAGCTGGTTTCACACCGGAGCGGTG
The DNA here is from genome assembly GCA_028564925.1 of Lithobates sylvaticus. Lineage (NCBI taxonomy): Eukaryota > Metazoa > Chordata > Amphibia > Anura > Ranidae > Lithobates > Lithobates sylvaticus. The sequence goes on along the minus strand of CM053029.1, from coordinate 85,084,086 downwards.
CGGGCGGCCGCGGTAAAGCAGCGATATATTTAGCGCTGCTTTACCGTCGTTTTACCCGCAGTATGCGCCCCCTAGCGGGGTGGTTTTAACCCCCGCTAGCGGCCGAAAAAGGGTTAAAACCCCCCGCAAAGCGCCGCTGCAGCGGCGCTTTGCCGGCGGTATCCCCGCGGTGTCCCATTGATTTCAATGGGTAGGAGTGGTATAGGAGCTCCTATACCGCTCCAAAGATGCTGCTAGCAGGACTTTTTTTACCATCCTGCTTGCGCACCGCTCCAGTGTGAAAGCCCTCAGGGCTTTCACACTGGAGACACAGCAGCAGCTGTTTCAGGTCGGTTTGCAGGCGCTATTTTTAGCGCAATAGCGCCTGCAAACCGCCCCAGTGTGAAAGCAGCCTTAGAGAGCTGGTAAGTACAGTTATCAGAGATTTTTGCACACTGTGTGCTATCTGTCCACATTCAGTACCAAACATTTCAAACAGTATAAAGTAGCCATGGATTTTTTAGTGGTCATATATGAACAACCAGTAACACTAATATAAAAACAAAAAAACAGCAAATAATGCCACAAAAACATAACATATGTCTACTTTCAGTTCACATAGAAGTAATAGTCCAAAAGAATCCACACGTAAGAATTTACTCCTAAAGTGGACCTTCAGTCATTTTTTCAACTTTCCATCTATTAAATCTTCTGCCCTTGTTGTTTTAACTTTGGATAGTAAAAAAATGAAATAAAAATCATTTTTTCAGATCCTCAGAGGTCTTTGCCATGAGGTGCCATGTTGAACGTCCAGTGACCAGTATGAGAGAGTGAGAGCGATAACACCAAATTTAACACACCTGCTGCCCATTCACACCTGAGACCTTGTAACACTAACGAGTCACATGACACCGGGGGAGGGAAAATGGCTAATTGGGCCCAATTTGGACATTTTCACTTAGAGGTGTACTCACATTTGTTGCCAGCGGTTTAGACATTATTGGCTGTGTGTTGAGATATTTTGAGGGGACAGCAAATTTACACTGTTATACAAGCTGTACACTCACTACTTTACATTGTAGCAAAGTGCCATTTCTTCAGTGTTGTCACATGAAAAGATATAATAAAATATTTACAAAAATGTGAGGGGTGTACTCACTTTTGTCAGATACTGTATATTAGTGCAGTAATTATTTGATTGCTTGATGTGGTCTCTGCTGAAGATCAGAAGACATGGTTCACCAGACACTCACAATGACCATGAGGTGAAACCACTGCACAATAATCACACTACTGTAGATGGATACATTGCACCACACAGCACCCACACTGACACATGAGCTTCTATGTATCAAATGGAGTCAGGGATGTAAATGCATTAAGTGTACAATAATAAACAATGGCCTTGTGCAACCTAGTTAAGCCTCATTTTCTTGGCATCAACCCACAGTGAATAAACATACCACTGTTTTCATTTCTCTAGAAATTGAAACACATACAGTATCTCTCAGACTCAGACTATTGTATTTTGCATTTGTCAGGCGTGGGTACACTAATTAGCAAAGCATTCCACTAAAGTTTGTGGTCTGTGGAGCAGATAAGGACGGGTGTAACAGCTCATACCGTTGAACACCGCAAGGGTAGATCACTTCGGGCATCCATTTATATACATGGAGACACTGTCAGTTTGGGTATTCAGGGCGATTCATTTTTTACAAACCAATAAGCGCATTTACAAGTGTCAAGTGTTTTTTTTCTGCCAATATGTCGCTGCCAGGAGGAAAGGAGTCTAAAGCCTCATACACACGATCGGACTGTGGACCAACTTTCCCGTGGATTTTTGTCCAAATGGCGTTGGCCCCAAGTTGGTATTGCATACACACGGCAGGACTTTTTCAGCCAACTTTCACCAAATCACTTGGTTTTTCTGCTCTTTACCGCCACCTTTGGTCAACTTCTGTATTGTTGTCTGATCTTTTGCATTGGTTCTGCATTGGTTTGTACAAAAGTCCGTTGGTTTTGTGTACACACGGTCAGACTTTGGTCCATCGGACTTTTGTTGGCAGAAAGTTGGTCCGTTCGCACAGCCAACAAAAGTCAGATGAAACCTGGAAAAAGTTGGTCCTATAGAGCGTACACATGGTAGGATGTTGGTCCAAAACAGCTAATTTGCATGTTGGTTGTGAAAAAGTCCGATCCTGTGTACGGGCCTTAAGAAAGATAGAAAATTGTCCATGGTGAATAAAGGCCTATAGCTCAACTATACTCACCTCTACTCCAATGATGGAGTGTCTGCTAGCTCAATGGCCCACGCTGATATTTGTTTGCTGACTTCTTCCATCTTTGGACATTTTCACTGGTAGGCTGGAATGACATACCTCCTACCCATGCGCAAAGGAATGAATTTGTCCCGGGACCCAGCAGATGTTAAGGAAGTATTTTGCATTTGGGGAGAAGCGCTGTACACGCATGCATAGTAAATGCTGGTGTAGTAATCATTGGTGTTTACTAGGGTTGCACTGATACCGATACTAGTATCGGTGCCGATACCGAGCATTTGCGAGAGTACTTGTACTTGCACGAATGCTCTCGAAGCCTAATCCGATACTTGGGAATGAAGAGGCGGCGTTGCTCGCAACCGAAAGTCAGTGGGTGGAGAGTATGGAGCGGAGAGCGAGTCCTCAACAGGCTGGCAGCAGTGGAACTAGGTAAGCTGGCCGGGGCAGGGCACAGCCGCATGTTCCAGCAGAATCGGTGACCGGGGCCATTCCGTGTCACCGCCAGAGGTTGAAAACCCCTGACGCCCATCTTGGTACACCTTGTACTCGGCCACAGTAAGCCAGCAGCGGACATCTTTTTACAACCAGCCCATATAGTTCGGGCTTGGTGTAACAAGATGTCTGCTGCTGCTTACTGCGGCCGAGTGCAAGGTGTACCAAGATGGCTGTCGCAGCATAGCATTGAAAAATCCTTCCATTACTAGTAAAAAAAAAAAAATAATAATCAAAATGCCATAAATCTATTCCCTATTTTGTAGACGCTATAATGTTTGCGCAAACCAATCAATATACACTTATTGTGATTTTTTTTTACCAAAAATATGTAGAAGAATACATATTGGTCTAAACTGAGGAAAATTTTATTTTTTTTAAAAACAATTTGGGATATTTATTATAGCAAAAAGTAAAAGATATTGGGGGTTATTTATGAAAGGAAAATCCACTTTGCACTACAAGTGCACTTGGAAGTGCAGTCGCTGTAGATCCGAGGGGGCAAAAAACAGCATTTTAGCTTGCACATGATTGGATGATAAAATCAGCAGATCTTCCCCTCATTTCAGATCTTCCCCTCAGATTTACAGCGACTGCACTTCCAAGTGGATTTGCCTTTCGTAAATGACCCCCATTGTGTTTTTTTTTCAAAATTGTCGCTCTTCTTTTGTTTATAGCGCAAAAAATAAAAACCGCAGAGGTGATCAAATACCACCAAAAGAAAGCTCTATTTGTAAGGGAAAAAAAGGACGTCAATTTTGTTTGGGGACAGCATCGATTGACCGCGCAATTGTCAGTTAAAGCAGCCAGCAATCGCATGGTCTTTTTCACTATGCGATTTCCCTGTGGTTCCTACACTCGCAAATGCCCTTCAGAATAAATGGCAGTCCCATGTGTCTTCTAAGGGGGGGCGGGGGAAGCCGTCCCTGCTGAGAGAAGACAGTGATTATTGCAAAATCCAGCAGCCTGGTTGATCCATCAACTTGGTACATTCAGCCTGCCCATACATAGTTCGAATCTTGGCTGGTACCTGCTGAACCGGCCAAGATTCAAACTGGCTTCGGCCGGCCTTAGAGGTATAAAAAAAAAGGTGCTTGCTACATTTTTGATGCAAAAACTTTTTTGTACAAAGCTCATCTTCCATTGGGAAAATGGCAACACACATAAAGCACATCTAAAACACATCGCACTGCAAATGTACATCAAGAAAAATGCAGCGAGGTTAATGTTGGCTATAGACAGTTTATTCCAGTTTTAGCCCTTGCGTTTATATCTAAACCTGCCTGAAGCAAAATAGTCAGGGCCAGTTTTCATTCGGCCAAAGTGCTGCTTAATCTCCTTTATTTCCTTTTGTTTATTGCTGTCCCTGGTATCAGCAAGAAGGAGCTTATAATAACAGTCAATGGGGAACCAAGCACATGATTGAACAGTTTAATGTTAAAGGTGAATGAACAAAACAAGGATTTTCTTGTGGCATTTACTATGACCGGATTACATGCAAAAAGTGTTTTCTTCCCATGTAAATTACTGATCAGACACTCCATTCACCCCTATGGGTCAGCGGATGTCAGCGGTGACATGTCTGCTGACATCCGCTGCTATCCAATCCGATCCTGGGCGGTAAAATCCAAACGGATGGTGGTCCTACTTTCCATTCATCTGGCGCCTGTCCGTATTCATCCGATCTCCCCATTGAGAACAGCGGGACAGGTCCGTCTCAGCACAGAGAGCGGAGACTGACCTGTCATCCACCTGCTCAGCAGGGATCAGCTATCAAATATGAGCCCTGCCTTTGCTGAAAGCTGCAAGCTCTGGGGCGGTCATCCCGACACTGGAGCCACTACTTCTACACTTATACATACAAGGCATTCTCTGATTGGACAAGGTGGAGAGGAGGGGCAGTGACATCACAAGCTCCACCTCATCCAATCAGAGAACATCTTGTGTTCATTCAAAGAATTAAGGTGCTCTGTAAATAGCAGTAGTGTTGAGCCAGTGACCCACTGTGGTCAGCAGTGGTGTATTTTTTGGGGTTTTGTGCTGCCCTAGGGAAGACTAAAATCGGGGTGCCTCCCCATCTAAATTTGTTTCGCCCCTCCCTATTTAAGATCCACCCCTTCATCTGTAAACCCCACCCATTCCTATGTAGGCTTCACCTCTTCCTATTAGAGAACCACCTCTTCAGAGGTAGTGGAGAGAGAGGGGGTGAGAGAGAGAGGGGGGAAGAGGTGGGGGAATAGAGAGAGGGGGAGAGATAGAGGGTGAGAGAGAGAGGGGTGAAAGAGAGAGGGGGGGTGGAAGAGAGGGGGTAAGAGTGAGAGGGGGTGAGAGAGTGGGGGTGAGAGGTGGTGGGAGAGAGAGAGGGGGTGAAAGAGAGAGATGGGGTAAGAGTGAGAGGGGGGAAGAGGTGGTGGGTGGGAGAGAGAGAGGGGGTGAGAAAGAGGGAGGAAGGGGTGGGGGGAGAAAGAGAGAGGGTTGAGAGAGAAGGGGGTTGAGAGAGAGAGGGGGTGATAAAAGGTGGGGAAAAGAGAGGGGGGGAGGGGGGAGAAGAGGGGGAGAGAGAGAGAGAGGGGAGTGAGAGAGAAAGGGGGTGAGAGGGAGGGGGACTTTCTCATCCCCCATATAACACCAAGAGGCTCTTCCACCCCCCCCCCAAAAAAAAATTACGCCAGACTCTCACCTTCCTGCAACCCACTGGCTCTTTTTTACCAGCTGTGTGTAGTGAGGCTGTCAAGACACAATCACAGCCCAGGACCTGCTCTGCCAAGTGAGCTACTTCTGAGATTGGAGGCTCCAACCACCGCTGCCTCCTGCTTCCGCTTTGCTCCCCTATCACTGAACGGTCAGTCTGTGGCCACCTCTGGCGTCACCCCTCTGGTAGGTGTCATTCAGGTGTGGTCTGCACCCACCCCGCACTGACGCCACTGCTCGTAGTGTCCCTTCTGCCTGGGGGCAGCACCGCTCCCCTGAAAAATGCTGCCCCAAAGCAAACGCTTTGTTTGCCTCGCAGTAGATATGCCCCTGGTGGTCAGTGTCAGGGCAAAGGACCCTAAAGATCATGGCTATTACTGTAGTAGGACTACTACAGTGATTCTCCACTTCCAGAGTGATCCCTCAGGTATTAGATATGCATACTTACATTAATCCAAGGTGGACCAAAGCTCATACCTGGATTTTAGCTTTCATTTGCAATCAAAGTGAGCAATGACATACATAACCCGCTCCTTGGCCTAATTTAGCTCTGCATAAAAGCAAAACTTTTGCCAGGGGTAATGCCCTCCACTAAGAGCTGCCCACTAGTTAAAGGGTTTTTCCACTTTTTATCTGAAATTGAAAACTCCTTTAAAGAATTCCGATCTGACGTGAACAGGTTTGAAATCTGACCAGCACTTTCTTTTCTCTCTGCCATTGCTCTATATAATGGAAAACCCAACCCAACCAAATCTTGTGACATATTCTGACAAAGGAACTCTTTCTTTGAATAGGTAATCCTCCAGTTCCTGTGTTGAATTTGCCAGAAAATATTTCTGAGGATGAAGATGGAACTATCACGTGCACACTGTCCTGCACCAACTGCCTGGATGTTAATTTAATTATCAAGGCCAACGTGACATTCAAAAGCTGCACCTTTCAGTCAGGGATCAACCCAAATGTAACCTGTATTGTGGAGGTCACCCGAGAGATGCATGAGAAAGAGTTCACCTGTGAGGCTCAGTTTAAAACCAAAAGCTTGCCTAAAAAGCTTATTATTCAAAGTAAGTAAAAGAGTTACACAATCTTCCTCTCAAAATATCCTTTTCCTTATCAAAATCATGAAATGTCCTCTACTTACAACATCACACTCTATTTCTCCTCCCCTTCCCCTGCTGTGTCCTTACCTGTACTGCTCTTCTTCTTCCCCTCCACTATCCTCATCTTTACTTCTCCTCTCTCCTTTCTTTCCAGTGTTCCCGCCTGTACTGCTCCTCTCCCCTTTCCCTTCAGTGTTCCCATTTGTACCACTCATCTTCTTCCCCTGGATCATCTTCACCTCCTTACTCTCCAGTGATGGCACCTGCACCACCCATATCCTTCCCATCCAGTTTCCCAACTTTTACCGCTCCTCTCCTTCCCCTCTAGTGTCCTCACCTGTAGTGCTTCTCTTCTTCACCTGCAGTGTCCTCACCTTTACTTCTCCTCTCTCCACTTTCTCCAGTGTCTGCACCTGTACTTCTCCTGTCTCTACTTCCTCTAGTGTCCCCACCTGTACTTCTCCTCTCTCCACTTCCTCCAGTGTCCGCACCTGTACTTCTCCTGTCTCCACTTCCTCCAGTGTCCCCACCTGTACTTCTCCTGTCTCCACTTCCTCCAGTGTCCCCACCTGTACTTCTCCTCTCTCCACTTCCTCCAGTGTCCCCACCTGTACTTCTCCTCTCTCCACTTCCTCCATTGTCCCCACCTGTACTTCTCCTCTCTCCACTTCCTCCAGTGTCCACACCTGTACTTCTCTCTCCACTTCCTTCAGTGTCCGTACCTGCACTTCTCCTCTCTCCACTTCCTCCAGTGTCTGCACCTGTACTTCTCCTCTCTCCACTTCCTTCAGTGTCCGCACCTGTACTTCTCCTCTCTCCACTTCCTTCAGTGAAGTGTCCTCACCTGTACTTCTCCTCTCTCCACTTCCTTCAGTGTCCACACCTGTACTTCTCCTCTCTCCACTTCCTTCAGTGTCCTCACTTTTACTTCTCCTCTCTCCACTTCCTTCAGTGTCCTCACCTTTACTTCTCCTCTCATCACTTTCTCCAGTATCCTCACCTTTACTTCTCCTTTCTCCACTTCCTCCAGTGTCCGCATTTGTACTGCTCATCTCCTTCCAATGCATCATCTTCACCTTGACCATCCTCCTTCCCCTACAGTGATGGCACCTGCACCACCACTCTTCTCCTTCCCATCCAGCTCTCCCTCTTATTCCACTCCTCCTCTACCCCTCCAATGTCCTATACACAACTATCCCTGATCCTGACATATTCCACTCTGTATGGCCCACTGAGAACTGCTCAGCCTCTGCTAAAAAACTCCCAGACAATCTCAAAATCTTCTAAGTTTGTGGACAAATCCCATGTATCCCTATGAAGAGGTCAGGTGTCATTGGATTACGTGATAGATGGCCTTTCCGTAGGAATGAATGATATATTTTCCTTGAAAGCACAAAAGTATTTAGAACTAGTCAGAAACATTTCTGTGGGGGCAATGCAATTCTCCATGCGTTACACAGTGCAGGTCTGACTGGTGGACAGTTGAGTATAGAGCAGCCCATAGATGGATTGCAATTTACTGATTGACTGTTGAAAAACTTTTGTCTATCAGCCGGTTGCAGCCTATTGAGGAGGAGTCCTGCTGTCAAAACACAATGGCACAGCGGAGAGGATTCCTCTATCCACCTTGCATGTGTGGATGAGGGAATGCATTTGGGTTTTTTTCTCTCTTTTTTTTTTTTTTCGAAAAAGAACGAGGCATCTATGGCAAACCTAAAACTTGGGAGGGCATGGTTAAAAAGGATAGTTGTAGAAAAGCACAGTTATCCTTTAAAGATGCATTGTTCTACAGTACAAATCCTCTGATATGCCTGCCGTTTTTTTATTTCAGAACCCACTCCGGGCGAAAGTGGAAGTGGAAGAAGTGGAAGAATAGAACCTGTATTAGCCACCATCTTGGCGATGCTGGTGGCTACCAGTTTTTTTAAATATTTGTTTTAGACAATTCTTTGCATCATACCTTAAGGCATTTTTTGTGTACTTATGACATGAAAGCCCAGCCATTATTGTCTTAATGCATCTGTTGAGGCATTGGAATGCTATAATGTCTGCATAAGTAGGTCAATGCTTATACATAAATATATATATTACAAATGATCATTTCATACATAGCAAGGATTCCCAGAGCACCATGGGTTATCTAAAGAGACAGCACAGCAGTAGTTATTTCTATTCAAGCATGCTGTCTCTGACTGAAACCCACAAACAACAGCATCATTGTAAAAAGGTTAATCTATCTAGTCTCTGCCAGCTGATGAACATTTAATATATGTCAAAGGATTTCCAGAGCACTTTGGGTTATCTAAAGAGACAGTACATCAGTAGCTATCGGTTCTGAGGCATGCTGTCTCGGATTAAAACCTCAAATGAAGACTACAAACAACAGCTGTTAAGCTGTGTCACTATAAAAGTTAATCAATCTAGTCTCTGTTAGCTGATAAACATTTAATAGACGGTAAAGGATTACCAGAGTGCAATGGGTTATCTAAAAAGACAGCACAGCAGTAATTATTTTCTATCCAAGCATGCTGTCTCTGAATGAAACCTTAAATGAAGCTCCTAATTGACAACTGTTAAAGTGGAATTAAACTCTTTTGAACTTGCACCTACAGGTAAGTCTACAATAAGGCCTACCTGTAGGTACAGTGAAAATCTCCTAAACTTGCACTGTTTAGGAGATATTCACACAACATGCAGCCAGTGATATATCACAGAGGAGAAAAGATTTTTTGAAAAGAGCTAAAATACAGAAACCATATTTATAGCACCACATCCCTTAGAATACGATAAATATTTAGGACAGAAATATGGGACTTTACAAGCGCATGAACACAAATTTATATAAAAGTATAAATTTATTAAAGAAAATTTAACAAAGCATATATATAATATCTAGAAAATGTTTAAAAGAAATACATCTCTGAATACATGTTGAAGTTTGCAAATATCCATATGTCTCTACATGTTTCGCCTTCAGTAAGGCTTCTTCAGGAGACTGCTAGTATCGTACATGCTATGATCACTGTAATGAAAAGACAAAATCAAAACAAAAAACAGAACACGGAATAAACAAAACAAATCAATATCAAACAACATAACAGCCATAGAAGATACCAATAAGGCGGAGATTGACCTCCAAAGCTAACCTGTGCAATCAGGAGAAATGGCCTGCAATCCACAAACAGTTGGGTATACTAATACTACAACACTAGTGATGCAGCCACAGAGAGGGAAATATTATCCAAGATGATCACGTCTCAGAATCCATCTATTGAATTTATACAGTGATGTCACTGTGCTCTGAAGGGACAGGATAGTGTGCCGGACCTTCAGAGCTCCCTGCCGGGGCCGAGGGCTCCAGCGCATGCGTGGGAGTGACGTCCTCTTGACCACTCATACAGCCGGAGCCCTCAAACCCAGAAGGAAGACCATGACAGTGCTGCGCTAGAGAGCTCTGTGTACAGGTAAGTCTGTCATAATGTGCTAGTATGCGATGCATACTAGTACATTATGACTTAAACCTGCAGGGGGGCCCATTGTGCTTTATCTATTTTTCTGGAGGGTTACTGGGCTTTAAGCAGGGCCATTGTAGAAGGTAATCTATCTAGCATTTGCTAGCTGATATACAAATCTCCACATTTAATTCAATAACTAAAATATAAGTAAGAACGTAATATAAATGCAATCCAAAATTACTTTTTAGGTAGGTAGTGCTTAATACCAGTTGGAGAGTGTGAATCTTCGTGGTGGAAACACAGACAACAATAAACATGCTGCATTGAACAGATAGTTGACTTCTAAAGCCCCATACACACGGTCGGACTTTTTCATGGATTCTGTCCGATCGGACAATGTTGTTGAAAAATCAGACCGTGTGTATGCACCATCGGACAGTGTACGTCGGATTGTCCGACGGACAAAGTCTTATCTCCTGCTGGAAAGATTTGCCGACAACACGGTCCGATCACACCAAATCCGATCGTGTGTACGGTTGTCCGACCGGACAAAGTGCTACGCATGCTCAGATCACATTACAAGACCAAAGCTATTGGCTACTAGCCTCTACGTAGTCCCGTCGTAGGCAACAAACGTCACCACGTTCAGAATGATCGGATTTTCCGACAACTTTGTCTGACCGTGTGTACGCAAAACCAACATCAGACAAAGTGTGACGGACCTGGTCCTCGGATAATCCGTGCGTGTGTATGGGGCTTTAGTGTGGTCCAAAGAAATATATATATATATATATATATATATATATATATATATTATTTGGCCTTCTTTTGCACTTTTTCTTCAGTGTGGAAGTAAACTTGCATCGATTATTTGTACCAATAGGTAAGCCTACTTACCTATAGGTACTGTAAATATCTCCTAAACTTGCACCGTTTATGTACTGTCTATGCAGCCGATGACAGGAACAGCCACCCGTGCCGTTTCTTCATAGCCCTGTGCCGTAACCGGCGACTCCCATGCGCATGCGCGGGAGTGACATCATGCGGCTTTGGCCAGTCACACAGCCGGAGTCCAGCAGTGACAGCGCATCGGTGGAGGGCTTCGTTTGCAGGTAAGTTTCACATAATGTGCTACAAAAACTAAAAAAAACTAAATGAAATACCAAAACTTCCACTGCTGTTGTAATTTGGAAGATGCCAACTGCCTGGCTGTCATTGGCTTCAATACTTTCTCAGACACATACTGTTAGTCAGTGACTCAGAAATCATTGAAGTCATTAGTCTGCATGACTGCCAGGAAATCGGTATTTTCAGAAAGAAGGGTCAGCAATTTAAAATCTCAGGGTTCTGACAATACAATGTAGATGTATTTACCTAGCGTTTATCATTGAAGTTTGCTTGTAGGCTTACGTTAGCATTGCAGCTGGTTTGGATATTATAGCATTAACACCGAAGGTTTTACCAATTCTTTATCACTTTATTTATTGCTTTACCTAGTATGATGTATGTTTATGTTTAACGTGTCTTTGAAAAATGTATATGTAATTGTTAAGGCAAAACTCCAGGCAAAAGACGTTCCCTTACAGTGGGGCTGCCCCACCCCCCCCCCCCCCCTCCAAGTGTTCATTGCTCATTTAGGTCTAGGGGGGGCGCTAAAAGCACTTTTACTTACATCATCCTCTGCTTCCCTGGTGCTCCCCTCAATCGATCAACTTGGGTACAACCAGCCCGTATAGCTACTGACAATAATCAGTGAGTGTCCTCCCGGCCGGGGCAACTCCAGCCCCCCCTCGCCAGGAGAACACGGACTGTGTTGATGGGGGAATCGAGCGATTTTCTTTCCTGCAGTCCTCTCCATCTATGGCCGGCTTCCTCGTCCCTGATGACATGATTGCAGCCTAGACACTGTCACTGGACTGGAGCCCCAGGAAGGCTTGTTAAGTTAAAAGATAGAGTTTTTCTGCAAAATAATCCTGCTAATATATATTGTGATATGTCAAGATTTTGTTTTTGCAGATTTGTAAAGTTTATGAAAGGTCCAGTTTAACTTGTATATTATTTTTTATTTGCTAAACGCTAAAATAAAAAGTTTATTAATAGGAATTGTTTAAATATGTGTTTTACTTTATGTCATATTTACCATTTACAGCCAGCAGGTGGCAAGCTCTCAGCAATAACAGGAGCTCTCTGAAAGTTCTTTCTATAGCTGTTGTGTTAAAAACAGCTCAGTGCATTCTGCTCCCCCCTCCCAGCAGTGAAGTGGCAGCCTGTCAGCCTTCTGATCTCTATTGTAAAGACAAAGTAGATGCACAGGAAGAAGGGAGAGCGGAGTGTTGTGACCTGTCTTGAATGCTTTCTTTTTTCTATTTTGAACTTTGAGGGTAAATTGAGATAATTGGCACTGATATGGCACTGATGAGCACTGTGATGGCCCTAATGTGGCACTGATGAGAATCTGTTTTTTATTAAACCTTTAGATATCCTTTAAGTGCATAGAACAAGTGGTATATACAAGGATAAACATCCCAAAAAATATGACCCCAATGCGTGTTTCATGGTAAATCGTTAAGCAAAATATGTCATTAATGTCAAGCATTCAAAACAAAAAAAATCATAACTGTCATAAATGCTATATTGGTTATCACCTCTGACCTAGTATTCAGGTGTATTTGAGTGCAGCAGTTCAAATTTTTCACCATATATACTAAGCCCCCGTACACACGGTCGGAAATTCCGACCACAAAATCCGTCTGATTTTTTCCGACGGATTTTGTCCGAAACTGGTGTTGCATACACACGGTCGCACAAAGTTGTCGGAAAATCCAATCGTTCCGAACGTGGTGTCGTTTGTTACGTACTACGGAACTACATAGAGGCCAGTAGCCAATAGCTTTGGTCTCGTAATTTCATCTGAGCATGCGTGGCACTTTGTCCGTCGGAATTCCCTACACACGATCGGAAAAAGTCTGATCGGATTTTGTTGTCGGAAAATTTGAGATCCTGCTCTCAAATTTTTTCCGTCGGAAATTCCGACGAACAAAAGCCTGCTAGAGCCCACACATGATCGGATTTGATCATGTGTACAGGGCATTAGTGTGAGGTGGGGTTGTTGAGAGACAAACGGCTCCCGAAAAATACCTGAAAAGGAATAGAGGGAGGAGAGTGGAAGGGATGGGATGGGACGATGTTACCTGAATGAGTATGTTATACTCAACAATGAGTAATGAGAAGGTCAAAATTTGTGTTATATCTCAAGGCCCCAATAAAGTTGTATCAAAGTCAGTTTCAATTCACGGCTGCCAAACTCTCTGGTATTTGCAAACTCTGTCATGCAAGGTTGCCTTATCTTGGCATGGACCATTGCCTGCGTGATCCTATGTTTGCTGGCCATGACTCAAAGAGTTGGGGTTTTCCATGACTTACCATAGCTATTGTTTGCTTAGCAACCGTGGTGGTTACCAAAAATGTAAATTGTGTAAACACAAAACCACAGACATCAGACAGAAACAATTAAAAAAAAAATCCCCAAATACGCAAGTATTTTGTTGTCGCTAAGCCACTGATATGTGTTCCCACGTCCAAATATCTTATATCAAAAAGTGCAGCACAACAAATTTTAATATCTGTGCAATCTCATAAATACGGTATATTAAAGCGGAGTTCTGCCTGGGGGAAAAAAAAATAAAAGTTAGTAGCTACAAATACTGTGACTTTTAATATAGGGACACTTATCTGTCTTGAGAGCACGCAATGTCGGCACCCGAAGCCGACCCGTCCATCAGCTCTGGGTGCAGGCGCCAGCATCCTTACTAAGGGAAACAGAAAGTGAAGCCTTGCTGCTTCACAGCCTGTTTCCTATTGCGCATGCGTGAACTGTCTTCTGGGACCTGTGTGTCTCCCAGAAGGCAGTGGGGGGGGGGGGCAGGATGAGTGCCGGACATTGCATTGATTGCCGCACAAGATTGCAGCGATCTTTCCCTTGAAAAGTGCCAAATGTGGCACCGGAGGGGGGGAGGAATCAGATCCACGGAACCTTTATTTGTGGGAGGAACTCCGCTTTAAATGCAGTAAATGAAATAAATACAATTAAATAACTACCGTTATAATAATTATTATTATAATAATAATAATAAACTTCCTGCAACAAAAAAGTGTCTGTGTGATTATTTAAAGTCTGTATCACTTGCAATATCAACCCCACAAAACCAATTTATTTGTAAGTCTTTATATCTTCAAAAGCATACTTCCATCATAATATGTAGTGCAATCTTCAAAACAATTGTCCCCTTAAGGATCAGCATCAGCTCCACCAATGTGCAAAAAGATGGCTTACTTCCGGGTGTGATGACATCACGTGGCCCTGTACTGACGCGTTTCGTCACATGATCAATTATGTTATCAAAGGTGTTTCAGATCTGTGGAGCCGATGCTGACCCTTAAGTGGGCAATGATTTTAAATTAAAAGTGATGTTCCTGTGTGCACTAGTTCTAAATGCACTTCTTTCATGAGTGTTACTCCATTTATAGTTAAATAAAGGTGGTGTTTGTGGAATTATTACACTATGAGAGGCATTTTCATTCACTTTTGGTAAATGTTATCCCAGCTGGAGTTGCCGCCTGGCCTATAGCAGAATGATGATCGGGAGGTGGTTCAGTTATCCTGACTTGGCGTCATATGACGTCCAGCAGGATAAGTCACGTTCGCATGCCCGCGGGGGCGCACAGTGCAGCGATCATGGTGTGGTGTGTCAGTCTGACACACCGCATCTCTGATCTAGGTAAAGAGCCTCTGACGGAGGCTCTTTACCATGTGATCAGCCGTGTCCAATCACAGCTGATCACAGTGTAAGCAGAAAAAGCTGTGTATCGGAGTAGTGAAGAGGCAATCAGCTGCTCTCCTTACAGGGTGGGGGGTCTGCACTGATTATCTGTGCAGCCCCCCTGAGATTGCCCACCCAGGACCACCAAGGATGCCCACCCATGGCCACCAGGGTGCTCATCCATGGCCAGCAGGGATGCCCACCCATGGCCACCAAGGATGCCCACCAGGTAAGCCCACTAGAGCCCACCAGGGATGGCAATCATTGTCCATTAGGGATGGCACTCTGTGCCCATCAGTGATGCCTGCCAGTGCATCTGATCAGTGCTGCCTACCAGTGCCATCTATCAGTGCCACCCACCACATGCCCTCCAGTGCCACCTATGAGTGCCCATCAGTGCTGCCTATAAGTGCCCATCAGTGCCGCCTATCAGTGCTGCATATAAGTGCCACCTCATCAGTGGCACCTCATCAGTGCCAATCAGTACTGCCTGATCAGTGCCTGTCAGTGAAGCCTCATCAGTGCTCATCAATGAAGGAGAAAACTTACTTATTTACAACGTTTAAGAAAAACTTTTTTTTTTCAATTTTTTTTATTTGTAGTGCAAAAAATAAAAACACCAGAGGTGATCAAATACCAACCAAAAGAAAGCACTATTTGTGGTAAAAAAAATTGTATTTGGGTACAGCGTCGCATGATCGCGCAATTGTCATTCAAAATGGGAGAGTGCTGAAAGCTGAAAATTGGTCTGGGCAGGAAGGTGTATAAGTGCCCTGTATTGAAGTGGTTAAGGAAGATTGGAGACTGGGTATTAGTAAATGTAGTGGATTCCCTCAGGATATACCTACCTGGGTAAAGGGAAAAGTGAGTATTGACCTTATCTAGTGTAGGTCAAACATTAAGGAAAGCGGTTTGCATTAGTGGTGGTAACACACATGGTGAAGCATGCACTGATGTCATCAAAGCAAAGGGGAGCAGGTCAAGGTGATAGGGTGGTCATCACATCCTCCATGTTGCTCTCCTGGTTGGGCGTCAAGCAAGGGTCACACTTTGTACAGGGTCACCGCCATACACATGGGGTACCTTTACTTGAGCCACGCTCACAACCCGGACAGTTGACAAAACATGAACAAACTCTAGTAAGCTTTCTTGATGTATTTATTAAACATTCATGATTACTTGTAATGTTATGGGGTCACAATATCCATCTAGCACGGACTCCATGCGTACACTTCACTTTTATAACTCTTTCTCTTCTATACCTGTGTACAGGATGGTGCAGACCTGCTCTCGTTGCTCATGGAGACGGATTGCTGCTAAAGGAGTGCTTGTATCTTCACATTGTATTATCTCTTGTACTGATGTCTTCATACCCCAATGTGTTTATTGACCCAAGTTGTAGACTATGTGTGCTGGTTACTTGCATTACACCCCTTTAGTAACTTCAGACCAGGCAAAGGCAAAGTTTCACAAGTTTGACTTGCATAAAGAGTTAACATGATGATAATGACAACTGACAGTCCATAATAAAGTGCAAACATTCCCTAACATCGCTAGACCCTAGCTACAGGCTTGTGGCTGCGCCAGCATACCTGTCCATTTAAAAATCCAATACTGGTTAAGTCTATGCCCGCAGTTTACCTCCAGCTTCAGCAGGACTTAGGCCATCCAGACTCTGGCAATCAGGCAGAACATCTGTGTGTGTGTAAATTAGACCCCCCCCCCCCCCCCCAGGATCCGCGCCTTTGTTTCTTTTATAGTACACTGACCGGAGGAGCGAACCCAAGAAAGCCGGTCAAAAAAAAAACGGTAGTTACAGTTGACTCCAAACTTCCCACTGGGACAGCAGTAACCTCTGTCTGCCTACACACACATGGCACTAATGAGCACTGTGATGGCACTGATGAGCACTGTGATGGCACTGATGAGCACTGTGATGGCACTGATGTGGCACTGATGAGCACTGTGATGGCCCTAATGTAACACTGATGAGCACTGTGATGGCACTGAAGTGGCACAGATGAACACTGTGATGGCACTGATGTGGCTTTGATGGCACTGTAGGGGCACTGATGAGCACTGTATTGGCACTGATGGGCACTGTAGAGCAAAAATGGCACTGTGATGGCACTGATGAGCACTGTGATGGCACTGATGTGACACGAATGAGCACTGATGTGGCATTGATGAGCACTGTGGGCACTCCAAATCCATCCCACTCATGCTCCAGCGCTGTCTCCCTCCTCTCCTCACACGCTGTATCGATCAGTGCAAGGAGAAGAGAGAGCTGAACTGTATCACTGGTTTGTTGACAAAGTGATTGCTCCGTCATTGGATGGAGTGATCACATGGTAAAGGGCCGCTGTGATTGGCCCTTTACCCCGATCCATAATGCACTGGGTCCCGAGGACCTAGCCATCATGAACACTCCCAGCTGCGCACCCCAGGAGGCGCACGAGAAGCGGGAGCAGGGGAGGACATCAATAGATACCCTCCCAGAACTAGCCAGCCGTGTCGTAGCCGTCATTCGGCTATAGCGCAGCTGGCAAGTGGTTAAAGCATTGTTCTCTCAGTAGATACTTTTTATTTTTTTTATTTTTTACCCTCTGCCACCAGTAGGCTGACAGCCTGCCATCCTCCTAATCTGTGATGTAAACACAGAACAGGAGCACAGGAAAAGAGGAGAGAGCAGAGTACCGAGATTCAAATTACTTTAAGCCCATCTCCAGGGAAAGCAAAACTGCTCCCCCGCAGGGGTGCTGCCCCCACAATGCAAGGGTCTAGGGCAGGGGTCTCCAAAGTTTCTAAACAAAGGGCCAGTTTGCTGTCCCTCAGACTTTAGGAGGGCCATACAGTGGTAAATGGGAGTAGAAGATACACCGTTGTTGGTGGGAGGAGGAATATCCCCCCATCAATCATTGGTATTAGTAGAGGAATAGTGCCCCATTGTTGATGTCATTGAAATGAATAGTGCCCCATTGTTGATGTCATTGAAATGAATAGTGCCCCAATTGTTGGTGTCATTGGGAGGAATAGTGCCCCATTGCTGGTGTCAGTGGAAGTAATAGTGCCTCATTGTTGGTGTCAGTGGGAGGAATAGTGCCCCAAGGGCTGGATAAAGTCAAGCAAAGGGCTGCAGCCAGCCCATGGGCCACAGTTTGGAGACCACTGGTCAGTTTGGAGACCACTGGTCTAATGTTTTTCCACTACCCCAGCATCCTGGGGTCTCTTCTACTCCCCTGTGCTCCTCAGTGACCTATTGCTCAGCATTCTCGCGTCCATTTAGAGCTATGGACTCTGCATTGGACTTGATGGCATCAGAGACCTGTGCCTATGGGATCCTAGAGCAGATAAGGAGGACCGGTATTACAGCACAGAATGACCCTCCAGCAGCAGAGGTTCAGGTAATTCAAACTGCTTTTTGCGACCCCCCTAGACCTAAACAAGCATTTACGCCTTGCAGTGTGGGGGGCAGCCCAACTGCAGGGAAGCATTTTTAATAAAGGTGACATGGGGATTCTGGGATATTTCCCAGGACACAGTATGGTCAGGGTACCCAGCCTGCCAGTTAATGCCCAGAGAGGCAGAAGACATAAGCCTTTCTTCTTTGTGTATTTTGACACCCTATATATATAAAACTGTATATTTGTGCTATATCACACACCCCATTACTCCTCGTAACACTCTTCTTCTACTTTTCTCCTTTTGTGGCAGAAAAAGTCAGCAATTACCCCATAACATACTAGGATCCTTTTTTCCAAAAAGTCAATTTTGTTCAGCAGATTCCAATGAGGTTTGAGTATTACAGTCACAGGGCTATACTAAACATCTTTATCCCTCTGTTAACCCTTGTGAATTGAGCCTACTGATATAAATATTATTTACTTATCGAGGACAGTAGATGCAGCCTGCACTGGAGGACAGTAGGCCTTATCTCTCCGTCCTCCTGGAATATTCACGTTTTAGACGTGAGATAAAATAGACACAGACATGTTTATAAGTTATGTCACGTTTAATAACTACATTGCCTATCAGATGTTTTAAAAGCTATTAAATATGAAAAAAACACAGCAGTCATCACCCCAATTCATGGAACTAAATTAATCCTATTCAAAAGAAGGTTTGTGCCTGCCACCTAGTGGTTGAATGTAATACTGTTCTTTAAGGAGGTACTATTTGGATTTTTTGGTCAATTTTATTTGTTTCTTTAAAGTGGTTCTTAGCCCTGTCTGCAAAAAAATGTAAAGTCAGCGGCTACAAATACTGTAGCCGCTGAATTTTAATGAAAAGAACACTCACCAGTCCAGGGGTCCAGCACCGTCCTCGCCCGAACCGATTCTTTGCTGCTGTTCTCCATCACGTTTACTGCGTGAAGCCTTCTGGAAACTTTGACATGTCCCAGAAGGTTGCGGGGGGCAAGGACTTTTGGTGGATTGGCGCATTTGGCAACAGTTTTTACTTGAGCTTTTGAAATGACGTCACATTTAGGGCCTGTGATGACAGGCTTTGGGCTTATTCCATTGGTATTAGTTTAACGTCAGTCTCATGCCGCGTACACACGATCGGAAATTCCGCCAGCAAAAGACCGATGTGAGCTTTTGGTCGGGAAATGCGACCGTGTGTATGCTCCATCGGACTTTTGCTGGCGGAATTTCTGGCAGCAAAATATTGAGAGAATGTTCTCAATTTTTCAGACAGAAAAGGTTTCTATCGTAAAAAATGTTTTCAAGTAAACAATTGTTGGAGTACATCCTTCCAAATATAGATTATGGGGGGTGTTATTTTAAGCTCCAGATCTGAGGATGCTCTGTGAATGCTGGGTGTCATGGACCCGCCGCCTGTAGGGCCTCACAATAGGGGCCTACACTGGCCCGACGCTGGCAGTGTAATGATGTGGAGAGCTGCTCTAAAAACATCACCTAAGTCCCAATCCCTGCATTATTTAGGACTTCTCACTGCCAGTGTTCTGTCGGATAGTGTCCCCCGTCGGATACTGTCCGTTGTGTACTGCGCATGTGCAGTACGGATGACAAGCAGATTCCGAAAATATCCGAAGATGAACAGCGCCTGTGCTGTGAGTCCAGGTTCAAGCCCCACCATCCAAGTGGACATAGAGTTAGAATAAAAAAGAGCCAGGCAAAGCGAGGCCATGCCCGACTTGTGGCGAGCGAAGAGGACAATGACCTTGCCTGTCACATGACCTGCCTGAAGACATCTGGAAAAACAAAGCATTAAAAATATAAGGCAAAGCTAGGCTAAATATGACGTCATTTTAACCACAAAATAAAATGAAAAACAAAAAAGCCCCATAAAGAACAAAAAAATACAGCAAAGGGGTTGGTTGCCCAAAGAGCTAGCAATCATAACTTGTACAGTTTCCAAACCCTGACCCTAATCTCTCTCTATGCAGTTTCCCTATACTTTCCCTACAACAGCTTCCAATTCACAGACACACTGGGGATAATTTACTAAAGGGAAAAAGACTGTGCACTCTGCAAGTGCAGTTGCTCCAGAGTGGGAGCTACTAAATCCTGGGTGGATGTCTTTGGACATCTTCCAGGTGCACGCCTCCTATGCGCACTGGAGGCTGCGCTGCTGCTCAATCTATCACCCGCTGTGTCCACCGGACACAGTTGATGACAGCTCGTTGTACATGGCTGGCCCCGGTACCATGTGATTGCTGTGATCAATCACAACGAACACATGTCAAATGTCCACAAAAAATGTTTTTTTATTCATAGCCATTCATTGTGTATTATTGTGATCTATGTGATTGGCCACAGTGATCACATGGTACAGACAGGGCCAATCATAGCACACCTGTACCATGTTATAGCTGTGCCCAATCACAGCCATCACAGTTGTACATAATGGATGCCATTTATAAAAAATTGTTGCTTATGACAGTGATCATCGCTATTATGAGCAATTAGAGTGTAAACAAAATCCTGATCACCTGCCCAGAGTAGTACAGTGTCATTATGGTAACATCACATTGCTCATAGTATATAAAAAAATGTAGAACATTTTTTTTTAATAATGTATTTATCATTTTATCATGTCTCTTACTAAATACCTTGAGGTTTCCAAATGTGGGTCATTTGGGGGGGGGGGGGGTATTTGTATTGTCCTGGCTTTTTAGGGCCTCCAGAAATTAGATAGCACAACAGTACATCAGAACTTTTTTTAGATATATATACACCGCAGTTTGTAGACAAAATTCTATAATAGAAAACAAAGAAAAAACATTTTTTTTCCAACATGTTTGGTATTTTTTAATTTATATCGCAAACACAAAAAACAAAAGACAGTGATGATTAACCACTTCAGCCCCGGAAGATTTGGATGCTCAATGACCAGGCCATTTTTTGTGATACGGCACTGCGTCGTTTTAACTGACAATTGCGTCAGTTTAGGCTGATATGTATTCTTCTACATATTTTTGGTAAAACAAATCACAATAAGCGTATATAGATTGGTTTGCACAAAAGTTATAGCGTCTACAAAATAGGGTATAGATTAATGGCATTTTTATTATTTTTTTTTTACTAGTAATGGCCGTGATCTGCGATTTTTATCGGGACTGCAATATTGCGGCAGGACAAATTGGACACCTTTGACACATTTTTGGGACCATTGACAATTATACAGCGATCAGTGCTATAAAAAATGCACTGATTACTGTATAAATGTCACTGGCAGGGAAGGGGTTAACACTAGCACCAAGTGGTTAACTGTGTTCGAACTGTAGGAGGGATGGGACTGTCTAGGAGGAGAGAGAGATCGGTGTTCATACATAGTATGAACACACGATCTGTCTCCTCTCCCCTGAGAGAACCGGGATCTGTGTGTTTACACACACAGATCCCAGTTCTCGCTCTGTCATGTGCGATCGCAGGTGCCCGCCTCGGATCGGCTTCGGCACACGCTGTGGGCGCACACGCGCACCCCTAGTGGCCAAAAGGTGAAGCTACGTAAGATAAAGTCGTTTCGCCCAGCCGTGCCATTCTGCCGCAGTAAAACTGCGGCGGCTGGTCATCAACCAGTTAAATAACATCCAAATTAAAGCTCTATCTGTATCAAAAAAAAATTATAAATATAGCATATTGGTACAGTGTTGCAAGCTAGTTTCCAGCTCAAAATTGTAAACTTTGCCAAGGAACATAATAACTGCGCTGCTGCAAGACAATATGGAGTAACAGAAAAGATGGTCCGAGACTGGAAAGCAAAGGAAGATGCATTAAAGAGTATGCCAAGAGGTAAGTGTGCATTAAGAAGAGGCACATTGGCCAGAACTCGAAAAGCATGTAGCAGACATGGTGCATGAGCATCGTCACAATGGTTTTATAATGACACAAAACAACATACGGATTTGTGCTCTTCAGTGGGCCAAATCTAACCCAGATCACAGCAAAGGATTTAAGGCCATTATATCCAGGTGTACGAGGTTCTTGGAAAGGCATGATCTGGTACTGAGGCAGAAGACCAAAATTGCACAAAAATTACGTGCAGATCTCGACGGCAAAGTAAGTAATTTCCACCAATATGTAATACAACAGTGCAAAAAACGCGGATATGCGTTAAGTCAGATGGGAAATATGGATGAAACTCCTATGAATTTCGATATGGTTGGAAATAAAACAGTCAATTCAAAAGGTGAAAAAACAGTAAGAATAAAAATAAACAACAGGACATGAGAAGTCCAGTTTTACAGAGGTACTAGCATGTACAGCTGATGGCACCAAACTAAGTCCCAATCCCTGTATTATTTAGGACTTCTCACTGCCGGTGTCCTGTCGGATAGTGTCCCCCGTGGGATACCGTCCGCTGTGTACTGCGCGTGTGCTGTATTAATGATTATTTTCATAAGAAAAACAATGCCCCTGTTGGAGTTTTTGTACATGGAAGGTTGGATGGATGAAGAGGGGGTATGGCTTGAAAATGTATGGAGTAGGCAACCAGGTGGACTTCCATTGGATGGTATGGAGGACGAGTACTTGTGGAAAGATTAAGGGGAAGCCGAAGCTGAAGCCACACCATCTGATTCAGAATTACATCTATATGATGACTGTCTTACAAATGTAACACAAGGTGTCATTGATGAACTTATGATGTCAGAGTATGAACATGATGAGGATTTTGAAGGATTTTAAGGACCAGTAATGCCACGTACACACGATCGGACTTTCCGGCCGGACTATCCGGCGGACTCAGTCCGCCGGACAATCCGCTAGACTTTCCAGCGGAGGTACGCCGGACTTTCCGAACGTGTGGACTTGCCCACACACGCCCGGACTTTTCCGAGGGACAATCTGCCGGAGTTTTGTCTGAAGTCCGTGGGACTTTTGAAATGAACAGACTTGCTCCACACACGGAGTAAAGTCCATTCATTTAGAACGTGACTCCAGGTAGACGGGACTAGCGAAGGAAGTCAATGCCACCGTCTAGATCGACACCTCGCTAGCCTCGTCACCTGGTATGGATTAAAGAGGAATCCCTATGCCGAAAAAACGGCATGGGGGTCCCCCCCGAATCCATATCAGGACTTTACTCTGTGTGTGGGCAAGTCCGTTCATTTCAAAAGTCCGGCGGACCTCCGCCAAAAGTCTGGCGGATTGTCTGCCGGACCTAGTCCGCCGGAAAAGTCCAGTCGTGTGTGGGCGTGTGTGGGCAAGTCCGCTCGTTCGGAAAGTCCGGCGGATTGTCCGCGGGACTAAGTCCGCCGGATAGTCCGATCGTGTGTACGCGGCATATGTTTGTTTTTTCAAGCTCCCACTATATGTAGAAATGTAGGGAAAATTAGAGGTTCAGGAGCTCAAGGAGGTGGAAAAACACACTAAGAAACAGTTTCATGAAAAATAAATTAAAAGGCCATTAAAGTGGAGTTCCACCCAAAAATTGAACTTAGGCTTTAAGTACTTGTGACCCCTTGACATGCCACATTCCTCTCCTGGCGCGGTGGCACCCGAAGGAAGTTCACCCCCCCCCCCCTTCTCCCTGCAATCTTCTGGGACACATCACAGGTCCCAGAAGATTGCCCGGCCATTCATAACGCGCAACACGGCTCACGCATGTGCAGTGCACGCCCGGCGCACTCGCACTTGCAATGGCGGCGCGGCAGAGAGGAGGGGGAGAGAAGGAGGCTGTAAAAAGTTAGGCATACATCGCTTGAGCGTGTTCTCTCTGATTAAACCTGTCTTGCCACTGGCCAACTGACCAATTTTACACTGCTGTATCCTCTGCTATATGATATCCTATGGAATCGCTTAATTCCTGCCTGTGCCCTGTATCTCTAGTATATTTTGGCTCAGTCTTGCTCAATAAAACTGTCCTGCTGCTGGCCAATTTTACCCTGCTATATCACCTGCGGTCTCTTAATTCGTAATGAGAATGTCATAGAAATTGGCCAGCAACAGGACTGTTTTGTGTCAGTGAAAGCGGGACAGCCTCATCAAACCACTGGACAATTTTTTACCCCCCGGACAAAGCAGGCATATTGCTGGATGGTGAGAAAATGTGATCAGATGTATGAAAATTGAGGTGGAAGAGAAAAATCTTATTGCCCACAGCAAATAATTAGCTTACAACTGTTATTTCTGCAACCTAAATTTAAATCCTGTACTGAGTCCCCCACCACTGTATTTTTTTTTCTGAAGTATTCAGGCCAAACACATGACATTAGGGTCCTCTTCCTCTGCAGGTATTTTCCTGCCATTGGGCAGTCCGTAAAGAGGAGTTCCGCCTGGGGAAAAATTATTCTGTGGCTGCTGACTTTTAATATATGGACACTTACTACCTGTCCAGGTTGCCCACGATGTTGGCACCCCAGCCGATTTTCGGATTCGGCTGTCGGGTGCTGCCGCCACCATCTCCACTAGGGGAAACCGGACCGGCTTCAGGGCTGGCTCCCTACTGCGCATGCACGAAGCACGCTACGTTTTCTAACTTGTCCAGCGGCGGAGGAAGGAGGAGGGGGGCTGAACTTCCGAGGGTCGGTGCCGGCTCCTGGAAGTGGGGATGGCAGCCTGTCAAAAACAGGTCACCGTTCCCTCCTCCCCCCCTGAAAGGTGCCAAATGTTGCACCGGAGGGGGAAGGGGGAGGAAGCAAATAAGCGGAGATTCCACCTTTGGGTGGAACTCCACTTTAATGATGCAGATAACAACACTAACATGGTAAGTTAGGCAGGTGCAGTCTATTTTCTCCACTGCAGGTGGTGTTCATCCACAGCAGCAATGCAGGTGGAGGAGGAAGTAGAGAGGAACCGAGTTCCTCTATGGTTTTCTTGGTCACAGAGAGGCAGCAGCCAATATGACTTTGGCGCACATCTTAGGTCAGGCAGAGTCTATTTAAGACCCTAGCTCCCGGGTGTGGTGCGCAATTCGCATGTGGCTAAATTAGGGACAGGTCACCCATCTGTCAGGAAAATGCTTAGAGGCATGGAAATGTTCCAGTCAAGTAGAGAAAGTGCAGGGACTTGTCATCCTGCTTGGAAGCCGCCCCACTTGGGTACAACCAGTCAGGCCACAGTTCGCTCCTTAAAACAGATGCAGTTGGCACACCTGAGACTTTGTTACAACGCATTGCTGTTACATCCTGTGAGTGTTCCCGATGCCTTCCCGCTTGTTGTGTATTGCCGAGTTTCAATACAGTTCTCTTTTCTGCAACTGGAGTCTGAGGGTTTTCTGCTTCTGCACCACAATGCACCTACTCACACTCAGTGACTCCCTCTGACAGTCCACTATGTACTCCTTGTATTACCTTATGCTGCGTACACATGATCGGAAATTTGGCCAGCAAAAGAACGATGAGAGCTTTTCGTCAGAAAATGCGACCGTGTGTATGCTCCATCGGACTTTTGCTGGTCGAATTTCCGCCAGCAAAAGATTGAGAGCAGGTTCTCAATTTTTCGGTCGGAATTTCCGATTGTCTGTAGCAGTTCTGACAATGCAAAATTCCTACGCATGCTCGGAAACAATTCAACGCATGCTCCGAAGCATTGAACTTAATTTTCTCAGTTCGTCGTAATGTTGTACGTCACCGCGTTCTTGACGGTCGAAAGTTCAGCAAACTTTTGTGTGACCGTGTGTATGCAAGCCAAGCTTGAGCGGAAATTCCGTCGGAAAAAACATCCAAGATTTTTCTGACGGAAAGTCCACTCATGTGTATGGGGCATTAGTCATGACTTAAAGTGGAAGTAAACCCCAATATCGTTTTCAGCCAAGGAAGCTGCCATCTTTGCCTCTGTTTAATCTTCAACTGCCACGGTGCTGCACATGTGATCCGTTATGACACCAGCCATTGGATGGTTTGACTGTTTGGTTGAGAGCACAGCCAATGTGCAGTTAGCATTCCCGGCATGCCTTTTTTTTTTAAACTGTTAAATCGATGGGTTTACTTCCGCTTTAAGCCATCTAGTGGCAGAATAGTTTTACTTGGGTGGGCAGAATGGAGGTGAGGATTGCAGTCAAAGCTAAAAAAAAATGTTATTGGCTAGGGAATATTTTTTTTCTTGTAATACTTTGTCTGGGGTTGGGCTTTAATTGGTTGCTTTGATCAACAAGAACTTCATACACAGGTTGCTCCCACATTATCTCTTATTGGATACTAGATTATGGGTTACTGTACTTTCCACAATTACTCTTTGTCTATTTAGGATATAACTCTCTGAAAAATATTCAATATATTGTTTCTGGAATAAGCGGCTAGTTTGTACGGGGTGCGTGGAATACCACTCCCAGGTCTGCTCCCAGAGCCGGAGATGTACAAACCCATATTGGGCAGGAATGGGATAAAATGTAGTGACTCCTTCCACAGGAATGTCTTTTCTGGCCACCTTCCATTTCTCTCTCTCTTTCTCTGTCACTGATGTGAGAAACATGAAAGATGCAGTGCCAAAGAAAATCACACAGCAACAAAACATCAATAAGTGCCCTATGGTGCTAAAAAATGGTTTCCATATCAGTGTTCTTCCTTATCTCCGTTCTGAAATACATTCCTGCATTGGAAAAGAATTATTCCATTATATTAATATTCCATTTTCTAAACCTACCCAACTGTATGGAAATGTTGAATATTGAAGGAAAGGTAAAGTGTAGTTCTTTTGAGCATATCATGAATTATTTTTGCGGTACATTTCAATATAAATGTGCTTTATGTTCAATGTTTTTATTATTGTATTAAATGCAAAGATTTGTCAATTAACCACTTCCTTGTGTGCTGTATCAGCATTATGGTTGCCCTCAAAGGGCCGATTGTATCTGTTATGCCACGTACACACGATCGGACTTTCCGGCGGGATTGTCCGCCGGACTACAAACCGCCGGACCTTCCAGCGGGGCTTCGCCGGACTTGAAAGCGAACGGACTTGACCACACACGATCACGCTAAAAGTCCGGCGGTTCACGCGATGACGTACAGCACGTACGACGGGACTCGAACACTAGACTAGAGTCCGTGACATACTTGCTACTGAGCATGCGTCCTTTTTGGTCCGCCGGACCATCATACAGACGGCCGTATTGTCCGCCGGACTGCCAGGTTCAGCGGACAATTTTAAAACAAAACTTAAAACCTAGTCCGCCAGACTTTTGGGAAAAAAAGTCCCTCGAAGGCCCACACACGATCGGACTGTCCGGCGGACTCTAGTCCGGCGGACAATCCCGCAGGAAAGTCCGCTCGTGTGTACGCGGCATAAGGCTAGATGTCCAGATCCCCCCCATCATCAGAAGTCATAGAGTCTCCCACCCTCCCTTATATAACAGTGTACACCCCTTACCTTGTGCTGCTGCCAGGAAAAAAATGGGGTTGGATCTGGGAAGCAGAAATAGCAGAGTCTGGAGGGGGACCAGAGGAGGGCGGGAGTCAGCTGCCGAAGTCTGCTGAATGCTGAGACCGGGGGAGGTGGAGATGAGGGAGTGCTGTGGCTGCACAGAGAGGCACAGGATCTGTAGGAGATGTTCTGTCCTTCTCTCTGCTGTTGACTGCTGAGATGGGGGTGGCAGAGCCAAGCCTCTCTGCAGCTGCATGTAGAAGAGAAGGATCTAGTGCAGTTCTATCCTGATCTCTGCTGCCGACAGCTGAGACAAGGAAGGAGCGGCGATAAGAGGGATGCCGCAGCTGCTTGTGAAGGCCACATGAAATGGCCTGGTGGGCCGGATTCAGTCTGTGGGCTTTGTGTTTGACATATGTGCACTAGAGGGAGCTTTGTATTTGACTCAGCCTCAGTCATCCAATGTTGCGATAACATATCAGCCATATGGGGAGTGCTTGGCTTTCAATGAGTCAGCTGACTTGAAAAACATCCAGTGTGAGAAGCAGCAGTAAAGTAAAACCTCTGTGTAGCACAGCAAAGCAGGAAGCAAGGTCTGAATATTTAATGAACAAATAAGGCTGCTCCCATGGGCATAGTTGAAAATATTTAATAGAAAAAAAATACTAATATGCATCAACTAGATTATCTAAATCAAGTTGACCTCTTTTTACGTGTATAGAAAAATTACTAAGAATGCATGCAGTCCTTATTAAAAGTTAAACAAGCTCACTGTGCCTAAAGTAGTGGACTATCTTTCAAAACCTCACGGACCACTAAACTCACAATTTTGAATCCTGAAAACCACTAACATGAATTTCACATGCCTTATACACACAATTCTCCGGCTCTCTGCCCTCCTCCCTTTGGATCACACTGCTGCCTTTTACACACACAATCCTCCAGCTCTTTGCCCCCCTGGCCCTGGATCACACTGCTGCCTTATACACGCAATGCTCCAGGCTCTCTACCCCCCTCCCCCTGGATCACACTGCTGCCTTTTACACACACAATGCTCTGGCTCTCTGCCCCCCTCCCGCTGGATCACACTGCTGCCTTATACACACAGTTTTCCAGCTCTCTGCCCCCCTCACCCTGGATCACACTGCTGCCCTATACACACAATGGTCCAGCTCTCCTCCCCCTTCCCCTGGATCACACTGCTGCCTTATACATGCAATTCTCCGGCTCTCTGCCCCCCCCCCCCCTGATCACACTGCTGCCTTATACACACAATGCTCCGGCTCTCTGCCCCCCTCCCCCTGGATCACACCGCTGCCTTTTACACACACAATGCTCCAGCTCTCTGCCCCCCTTCCCCTGGATCACACTTCTGTCTTATACACAGAATTCTCCGGCTCTCTGCCCCCCTCCCGCTGGATCACACTGCTGCCTTATACACACAGTGTTCCAGCTCTCTGCCTCCCTCCCCTGGATCACACTGTTGCCCTATACACACAATGCTCCGGGTCTCTGCCCCCCTTTCCCTGGATAACACTGCTGCCTTATACACACACAATGTTCTGGCTTTCTGCCCCCCTCCCCTGGATCACACTGCTGCCTTATACACACAATGCTCCAGCTCTCTGCCCCCCTCCCCCTGGATCACACTGCTGCCTTATACACACAATGCTCCAGCTCTCTGCCCCCCTCCCCCTGGATCACACTGCTGCCTTATACACACAGTGTTCCAGCTCTCTGCCCCCCTTCCCCTGGATCACACTGTTGTCCTATACACACACAATGCTCCAGGCTCTCTGCCCCCCTCCCCCTGGATCACACTGCTGCCTTATACACACAGTGCTCCAGCTCTCTGCCCCCTCCCCCTGCACCACACTGTTGTCTTACACAGACTCATCATTGGACCTCACCTCTTTTTTCAGCTGTGCTCAAGCTCTGTGCTCCCTCCCACTGTCTGTGATCAGCGCTGCCATTGGAAGTCACTTCCTTCTTCACCTCCTGCTCTCTGCACTGCTCCCAGCGCCTCCCTCTGAGTTCACAGGAGCCGGAACTACAGAGAAGGCATCGGGTATCAATGCACACTGACAGTATTGACTGTCAGCGCGCATTGAGAACAACACTGGAAACAACATTCACCACAATGTTGATTTGCAGCAGAACCCCTGTGGACCACAAACATTTTCTCATGGACCATCAGTGGTCCACGTACCACTGGTTGACAACAGCTGGTCTAAAGCTTCTTGCAGACAACCTGCATGTGTCATGTCAATGGACCCCATTATTACCTCCTTAAACAAAGACAACTTTACAACCACATGTCATTGTTCAGGAAGAACCATTCTGCCAATCTCTCCTGCATGACACATGCGTCCTATTGCGCAATGAGTGCATTGACCCTGAGATACGATGGGCATGGGCAAGCTACCTCTAGGTGTTCTGTACACACATTGTGTACAGAATGCCACCCAGAAACATAATTTCCTGCTTGTGTGATTGGCTCACTGATTTCCCCAGAAGTCTGCAGATACAAGTCAGATTTTTGGCATCCCCTGCAATGGAAATGTCATTTTTGATACTCCCAATAGGAAATAACATCTAAAGGGATGCAGATCCTACTACTTTCCTCATTAGAGCCCTGATTCTGCAGCAGCTGGTTGATAATTATGAAACCACTCCGATTAGACTCACTCAGCACATGGGCACAGAGGGAAAACTGTGATTTCTTCAGAATAACAAAAGGTAGAAATCTGCAACAAAGTTTGTTAAAATCCTTGTAATGTACATCGATCACCCAGAGAGCAATGTTTTTTTCTCAACGAAAGTGGAGTTGCGCTTTAACCACTTCCGGACTGCCCCACGTACATTTACTGCGGCAGGGCGGACCGGGAGCGCAAAATCACGTACCTGAACGCGATTTCATGCACGGCGTACACGTACACCGCCAGAGCGCCACTCCTGCTGTGATTGGACACAGCGGGAGCCAATCAGCGGATCCGGCAGCCGCGATGGCCGCCGTGACCTGCCAATACTTCAGAAAAGACAAGGAGCAGCGGTGTGCCGATGTAAACAAAGCACACCACTGCTCTGTCAGGGAGGAAAAGAGAGAGATCGTGTTTCAGAGATCTCTCTTTTCCGCCAGTGTAACACTCCCCCTACAGTTAGAAAGCACCTCCCAGGGAACACATTTAACCCCTTGATCGCCCCAGGTGTTAACCCCTCCCCTGCCAGTGTCATTTATACAGTAATCAGTTCTTTTTCATAGCACTGGAAACAGAAGGGATACCAAATAGATACCAACAGGTCGAACTTTTAAGGCATGGAAACAAATGAGAAAGTAGCGAAAAAATTGTTTATTAATGAGAATACATAATATCATAACAGTATTCAAAATCGATAAAAATCATATAAAATGATACAATTTGTACATTGAGCCCTAATGCGTCACGTCAAGAAAATTACTACAATTTGTACATTGAGCCCCAATGCGTCACGTCAAGACGCATTAGGGCTCAATGTACAAATTGTATAATTTTATATGATTTTTATCGATTTTGAACACTGTTATGTAATATGTATTCTTCATTAATAAACAATTTTTTCGCTACTTTCTCATATGTTTCCATGCCTTAAAAGTCCGACCTGTTGGTATCTATTTGGTATCCCTTCTGTTTCCCCTGTTATATACGGATGTGGCACTGTGGGTTTTTTGGGATATGTATTATAGCACAAAGTAAGTGTTTATAGTGAAAAAAAAGAAAAGGTGATCAAATACCATCAAAAGAAAGCTATATTTGTGGGGGGAAAAAAAGACATAAATTTTATCACACGACCACGTAATTGTCAGTTAAAACGGCGCAAAAAAATGGCCTGGTCAGGAAGTGGGTAAAACCTTCCGGGGCTGAAGTGACTAAATAAAACTACAGGGCAAATATTTAAAGTCCTTTTTTTTTATATAATTTTGGGTAGAGGAGTGCATATGCACACAGGCGCGTAAATAAGAGTTGTGCATTCTTCAGTAAAGAAAAAAAATAAATCTGCATTTTTTTGGTCAGTAATTTACGCCTCATGAGTGCAAATGCATGCAAATACCCTTGTTCGCACATAAAAATGTGTGCAAATGCTAATTTACATATTGTGCAGAACAAAAACGTGAGAATATGTTTTCGTGCGTGTGTGCGAATTTGTGCAAATACATGCAAAATAAAAACGTCTGAAAAAGTAGATGCTCAAACAGGAGTATTGTGTGCAAGAGACCTTATGGACTATTTATTTCTATACTTGTTTGTTTACTGTGCACACTCACTGTACTATTCATTCATTGCTTTATAATAAGAGGTGCACTATTCTTTGTATACATGTTTTTTTTCTTGGGGGGGGGGGGGGTGTTTTCCAAAATTTTTATTATTTTCTGGATAAGATTTACAAATAAAAGGTTACAAGACAGAGCATATCAAACAAAACATATACTGTGTATAAAGGTAAAAACAGTATATATGAACTACCGCATTTATCGGCGTATAACACACACCTATTCCCCCTTAAAATCAGGGGGAAATTGTGGGTGCGTGTTATATGCTGATCCCCGCCGATCCCCCCGCCGATCGTGAGCCTCTCTGCAGCTCTCGGCCGCTTCCGCCTGTTCTCGGCAGCTTTCGGCCATTCTCGTGGCTCTCTGTGGCTTTAGGCCGCTCTCGCAGTCCCGCGTGAGCTGCCGAAAGCCGACGAGAATGGTCGAAAGTGGCCAAAAGCCGACGAGAACAGCATGAGCGGAGAAAGGGTAATGGCAGAGAGTCTGCCGGATCCAGGCTGAATTGCTGACTATCACACTTGTTAGGACGATGAAAGGCGGCGCCGTGCTCAATCTGTGTGCGCTGCTGCTAGAGCTGGCTGGAACTTGTAGTTTTGCACACCTAGAAGAGATGGCTGGGACTTTTAGTGTTACAGAGATGGCTGGGACTTGTAGTGTTACAGAGATGGCTGGGACTTGTAGTGTTACAGAGATGGCTGGGACTTGTAGTGTTACAGAGATGGCTGGGACTTGTAGTGTTACAGAGATGGCTGGGACTTGTAGTGTTACAGAGATAGCTGGGACTTGTAGTGTTACAGAGATGGCTGGGACTTGTAGTGTTGCAGAGAAGTCTGCAGATGGACACTGACAAGGCTGCAATGATGGACAAGGCTGCAGATGGACACTGATAAAGCAGCATTGATGGGCATTTAAATGTAAGTTGTTTTCCTTAAACTTCCCTAAAAGTATTTTTCCGTAAAATCCCCTCCTAAACTTGGGGTGTGTGTTATATGCCGGCACGTGTTATACGCCGATAAATATGGTATATAATATTAAGTCATTCTCCTAACATATTTAAGCATGGATGAACAGTTTCACATTTTGTCCATACCTAATTAACTGGAGTAAAAAGCAAAAGGAAGTTAGATAAAGCAAAATAAAATAAATTAGAATTAAAATAATATGTGTTTATATCACTTTTGGTATTCGGGTGATTTATAGGTGCAGCTCTTGAGTTATTTATTACACTTTAGCACAGGACCATGTTTTGATTTTTTAAGTAGTATAGAAGGGCCCGGGAGCGAGCGCAGAGAAAAGGAGCATAGCAGAGGGCCAGCATGACAGGAGTGATAAGGGGGCACAGCCGGGGGGCGGGGCCAGCACAGTGAGTTAACACCTGCAGCTGGGCCCTCTTCACCTGGATCGGATGACGCGGAGCCCCTGCAGACGCCCGGATACCGGTCCGAGGGTGAGCTGAGTGGGTCTGAGACGGAAGATCGGCAGGAGCGTCCGGCAACGGTGGAGGCGGGAGCAGCGGCGGCGGGGACACCCCCTGGTCGGCCCGGTAAGTCCTTTACTGTTTCTAATATTTCTAGATATTCAGCAATGCAAGGGTTAACGGGGGTAATTGCTGCGGGGGGGTCAGGGACCGCAATGGGTGGGCCGCTGTCTCTCGGGGCCACGCCGGAACACGGGCCGGGGGGAGGAGCTCCCCCCTCCGTGGGTACTGACACACACCTGCAGGCATTGTTAGGGGGTTTGCGGGACCTTGTACAGCGATTTGCGCACGACACGAGCGGTCGGGCGCCGCAGGCAGCTGTGTGGGTACCGCCAATTGATGGGACCCTGGCGGATGGGGGGGGTTTGTCCGCGGGCACGCCACTCCCGGCGGCATCAATGGCCCCCTCTGGGTCAGTTTCACCACTGGGTGTTTCCCCACCCTCGACGATGGCGAAGGCTGGAGAGAAGGCAGATACAGCGCTGGAGAGCGGAGGTAGGACGGATGTGGTTCGCATCGCGGACGCAGCAAAATGCGAGGTCTATGTCTGCTTTGAGGGGCCGCTGGGATCGCATTTGGAGGCGGAGGTCAGGGAAAAAATCGTGAAGGGTGAGTACGTGGAAATTTTTTCCCTCTTGCCATTGGAGAAGTTTAACCTGGATAGGGTAAAACCGGACGATAGCAAGAAAAAGGACGAAGAAAAGCGCCGCTATAGGCTGATCCCGCGCACGTTTGCGAATTGGCTGCAGGCGTTCGCCATTATGGCAAGTGTTATAGGTGAGAAGAACCCCGAACATTGTTCGGCGTTATTCTGTTACATGGACGCGATAGGTGAGGCTTACAGGGTATACGGAGGTACTGCTTGGCTCAGATACGATGAGCAGTTTAGACAACGCAGAGCAGTACGTCCATCTCTGCGCTGGGACCACAAGGACATCAGCCTCTGGATGAGGTTGATGTCGTCGGCACGGGCTCCCAATCAGTTTTTTTTCGGGAGGGGCCGGGGGTTCATCAGCCCCAGGACAGCCGGCCTCTAAAAAATGGGGAGTCTGCTGGCAATATGGGGAGGGCACATGTAAGTTTGGAAGCTCCTGCCGTTTCAAACACGAGTGCTCCAGTTGCGGTGGATCTCATCCAGGATCTCGCTGCTTTAAGAAGGGGAAGGGGCGCACCGGAGAGTTTGGCAACAAAAGGGACGACGCCGGTGAAGGGGGAAAGGATGCAACCTTTCCTAAATAGGTACCCAGATCGGGCGGCTGCCCGGCTTCTGGGGGAGGGATTCGCGGAGGGCTTTAGAATCCCTAGTGCTTTAACAGTCATTCCGCCGGTTGCGAGGAATTTGCGTTCGGCACTGGTTCATCCGGAGGTGGTGGGGGAGAAGTTGGGGAAGGAGGTGGCACTGGGTCGCATGGCTGGGCCGTTTCGGGAGATACCTATCCCGGGGTTGGTGATTTCCCCGTTGGGGGTGGTACCTAAGAAGGAGCCGAATAAGTTTCGGCTGATACACCATCTGTCATTCCCAAAGGGGGGCTCCGTTAACGACGCGATTGACCCAGATGCCTGCACGGTGTCATACACGTCCTTCGATGCAGCGGTAGGGTGGGTACGCCGCTGCGGAAAGGGCTCTTTAATGGCAAAAGCGGACGTTGAGTCGGCCTTCCGCCTTCTCCCGGTACACCCTGACAGTTTCCATTTGTTGGGGTGTTGTTGGCAAGGGAGGTACTATGTCGATCGTTGTTTACCTATGGGTTGCTCGATCTCTTGCGCACTGTTCGAAACCTTCAGCTCCTTTCTGGAATGGGTGGTCCGCGACGTTTCGGGTTTGAATTCTATAATTCATTACCTGGACGACTTTCTTTGCGTGGGACCACCGGGGAAGAATGTGTGCATGGTTCTGTTGTCCACTTTGCAACATATGGCGGGTACATTTGGTGTCCCGCTGGCGGCCGATAAGACAGAGGGCCCGACTACCACTCTTAGCTTCTTAGGGATAGTCATTGATTCGGAGGCCATGGAGTGTCGACTGCCGGAAGGGAAGCTTGTGGCTCTGAGGGAGGAGATTCGGGCAATAATAGGTCTGCGCAAGATTCAGCTGAGGAAGCTACAGTCATTACTAGGTAAGCTGAACTTCGCATGTTGTATCATTCCCATGGGCAGGGTTTTTTGCCGACGACTCTCGGCAGCAACTGCGGGAGCCAAGGCTCCTAACCACTTCATTCGCATCACGAGGGAGCATCGCGATGATTTGAAGGTGTGGGACACTTTTTTGGCGCGCTATAATGGCAAATCGCTGTGGATGAGAGGCCCGGTGAGCAATTGGGATCTGGAACTGTTTACAGACGCAGCCGGGTCTACCGGATATGGGGCCTACTATCAGGGGCACTGGAGCGCCGAGCCCTGGCCCAACGCTTGGGTTGAGGCGGGCCTCTGTAAAAATCTGGTGCTGCTGGAATTGTTCCCGGTGGTGCTGGCTCTTGAGGTCTGGGGCGAAGCGTTTAAGGATTCGAAGGTCAGGTTGAATTGTGACAATCTTGGTGTGGTTCAAGTCATCAACCGCATTTCGGCATCGTCACTTCCTGTCGTTCGGCTGCTGCGGCAATTGGTGCTGCGTTGCCTGCAGCTGAATGTATTTTTGTATGCTGTACATCTCCCAGGGATAGACAACACGTTGGCTGACGCCTTGTCTCGTTTTCAGTGGGACAAGTTCCGGGAGTTGGCGCCGGCTGCAGATCGACAGGGTGTTCCGTGTCCCCGATGGATGTGGTCGGTTGTCGAGGAGTCCTCGATGGATGGATCAGGGGGTCGGTGAGTGAGTCCACATGGGGGGCTTATGAGAAGGTTTGGAGCGAATGGGGGGAGTTGGTCAGGCAGGTCGGAGGGGATCCTCTAGCGGCTGAGTTGAGGTTGTTAGTCGTCTATTTCGTGGCAAGGAATTTGGAACGAGGTGTATCGGTTTCGGCGATGGATCGTAAGCTAGCAGGGCTGGCATTTTTGTTCAAATTACAAGGGTCAGTTGATCATACGAAGGAATTTTGTGTTCGACAAGCACTGAAGGGCTATCGTCGGTCACGGAGGCAGAAGGATGTCAGGAGGCCGGTGACTTTTGGCAACCTGAGGGTACTGGCGAGTCAGTTAGATACGATATGCTCTACAGCTTACGAGGTGTCCTTGTTCCGGGCAGCGTTCTCGCTGGCCTTTTTTGGCGCCTTTCGGATAAGTGAGCTAGTGAGTCCGTCCAGAAGGGTTCCCGGGGGTTTGCGCGCCCGGGATGTGGGGTTAACAGGGGGTGGAGTGGAGGTATTGCTTAGGCGATCCAAGACGGATCAGATTGGTAAAGGGGTAAGGGTGAAGCTTTATCCGTTGCCGGATTCCCCTGTGTGCCCTGTAAGGGCGGTACAGGATTTTCTGGGGGTTCGCCCGTCGGCGGAAGGTGTGTGGCTCATTCACGAGGACGGTTCTCCGTTGTCCAAGTTTCAGTTCGTGGCAGTTTTCAAGAAATGTTTGAAAGCGGCCGGACTGGATAGTTCGCAGTACGCTTCGCACTCCTTCCGCATCGGGGCGGCTACTGAGGCCGCACGATGTGGGTTGGACGAAGATGCGGTTAAAAAGATCGGCCGTTGGGACTCGCGGAGATTCCGTACATACATCCGGCCTCACTTGGTGGTCGAGTAGAGAGCGGCCCACTGATTTGGAACTTGAAAGGGGGGAGTGGGAATGGCGGCAAATATAAGGTTTTAAGCTTGTGGCTAGTTGTTAAATTTTCATAGGTTATCTGTGTTTTTTCCATTTTGTTACAGATGGAACACAGACGGGTCTCGTCTGGATATTGGGCCATTCTTTTGTATTCTGGGGGGCTAGGCGGGCAGATATTAGACCCAATGGCAGGCAATTAGGCATATCCAGGGATGAGGCATGTATCCGTTGGATAGGTAGGCCAGGCATGAAGTGGTCCAGGGTTTTACCGGAAGTGCAGCACGTTGCGCGCCTGGACAGGCCGCCGGACGTGTTGGTACTTCACGTTGGGGGTAACGACCTGGGGGGCCGGCCCGCAAGGGTGCTCATAAGGGATGTGAAGATTGACTTCCTGCGCCTGAGCACTTCCTTCCCTAATATGGTGATCGTCTGGTCCGATATCGTGGCCAGGAAATCGTGGAGATTGGCTAGGTCGGTTGACCGCTTGAATAAAACCCGCATTAAAGTCAACAAAAGGGTGGGTCAATTTATTATTCGTAATGGAGGTCTGGTGGTTCGACACCAGGAGTTGGAGAAGGATGTGGGGCTGTACCTTCGGGGGGACGGAGTGCATCTGTCGGATGTAGGTATTGATCTCTGGGCTCTGGGATTACAGGGGGGGATACAGAGGGCGCTGAGAGTTTGGCGGAGCTCCCAAGGGTTAGGTGGTCACCCTTGTTAGCTGATGGCGGTGGTGTGGTCTTTTATGGTGGTAACTAACCCAGGAGATGGAAGTGTTGGGGACTCAATAGTGCCATGGGCCCCCTTGGTGTACAGTTAACACGGATTAGCTGAAGAGGATAATCTGGACACTGCGGGTAATGAGTTGTCACCGGGCTGATGTTTATCACGGCCGGAGGCCTAGTACGATAGCAGGCCCGCAGTGAAAAAGTGGAACATAGTTATATGGGGAAGTGCCGTTTAAGACCACCGGGTGGGAGAACTGATATTCTGTTTATGGTTAATAAAGTTTATATATATTTTATATATATTTGATATTTGTTAATAAAAGGCTGCTATGGCCAGTTATACCCCAATTAAAGAGTGGTCTCGTTTCTATAAGTAAGATTATGGGGAATAAGGTGGTGGGGTATAATAATGGGCGGCAGCCGTTATAAGGTGGGTGCATCTTATCTACACTGGTCAAGAAGGGCCCGGGAGCGAGCGCAGAGAAAAGGAGCATAGCAGAGGGCCAGCATGACAGGAGTGATAAGGGGGCACAGCAAGGGTTAAAAATAAATAGAGGGGAATGTAAGTAGATAGCTGGGTGGGGTTAGGAAAGCAAGCAGGTGGGAGGGGTTTAATTTATTTAAGTCCCGGGGGGTTTTTCCCGGGCAACATTTGAGATTTTGCCAGAAGGGAGAAGTTTCCCACCCACCCTCCCTTGAATGTGTTTGGGTTGTACTAATGCTTTTATTTCAGGTGCGGTTTCAAGAGAAGTCATGGCAGCATTCGGTTGGCGGTGGTGTGGTCTTTTATGGTGGTAACTAACCCAGGAGATGGAAGTGTTGGGGACTCAATAGTGCCATGGGCCCCCTTGGTGTACAGTTAACACGGATTAGCTGAAGAGGATAATCTGGACACTGCGGGTAATGAGGTGGTGGGGTATAATAATGGGCGGCAGCCGTTATAAGGTGGGTGCATCTTATCTACACTGGTCATGCAGCCTCAGCTGTTTTATTTATTTATTTTTTTATTTATTAATAATACTTTGAAGGGGAATTGAAAAACCAAAACTGGGGTTTTAGAATTCATAAGAATTTTCTAGCTGTGAAGTTAAAAGCACTTCAAATGATGTGAGGCTTTTTGCTTCATTTGGTATCCAAGGACACAAATGTCTATGATGATTTCAAACATTAATAAACCATTCATTACATATGGTGAAAGTTTTTAATATAAAAATAAAAAAAAAAGAAAGCAGGCCGGGAAGTCGCGAGAAGCCTGGAGTTCTTGAGGGAAAAAAAAAAAAAAAAAAAAGATGCAAAAAGCTGCCAAATATTTCGTACCGTCCTGCGATCTCTCAAGACATGAAGGGAAGGGCAGGTCTGGTATTAAAGGGCCCACCAACCTTAGAATCAAGCAGACTACTTTATGAGAACACATCAAATGTATACGTATTTATGTAGATATAAATATAACGGTTATCAGCTTAAAGTGTATGTAATATGTAATAGCAAACTCATTTCTTTTTAGTTTTCTTTTTCCTTGAGTCCCTGCTGGGGGTGACCTTGTTTATTGAGACAGCAAGTTGGAGGAAATCCAAACCCTATGATGCTGTCAGAAGAGCAAAAGATGAAGGGAAATCATCCAATGGGGACACATCTTCCGGTGACAGTTATCTATGATAGGAATCCCCCTTAACTTCCTCTCATTTCCTGCTATGTCTTCAGGAAACAACAGGAAATCTCTCCAGCGTGATGCAGATGCCGGATAATCTAATAATAGGGATGTTAACCCTTCCCTTCTCTATCCAAAGTGACTCTTTCCTGCAAGGAATCAAATAAATGAATCACAGCGGCCGATTTCTGGAAATTTCGGGGAATTTCGGAATTGTGTGACTCCACAAATCAGACAGATCTGCATGCAAATATTCACAATCCAAAATAAAGGAAACATTTGTAAAGGGACCTTTTAGGTGCTATAAGTACTACCCTCTGGGGAAAATGATACATAGAGACATGTACAGTATATACCGTATTTATCGGCGTAGAACACGCACCCCAAGTTTAGGAGGGAATTTTAAGGAAACAAAGTTTTAGGAGAGAAGTTTAGAGGGAAAAAAAAAACTTACATTTAAGTGTCATTTGCAGCTTGCCCAGCTTCATTTGCAGCCTTGCCCAGCGTCATTGGCAGCCTTTTTGCCCAGCGTCATTTGCAGCCTTGCCCAGTGTCCTTTGCAGCCTTGCCCAGCGTCCTTTGCAGCCTTGCCCAGCGTCCTTTGCAGCCTTGCCCAGCGTCATTTGCAGCCTTGCCCAGCGTCATTTGCAGCTTGCCCAGTGTCATTTGTAGCTTGCCCAGTGTCATTTGCAGCTTGCCAGCGTCATTTGTAGTTTGCCCAGTGTGATTTGCAGCATTACCAGCGTCATTTGCCTTGCCCACGTTTAAATTTCCCGCCGCCGAGAGGTCTGCGCATGCGCCGCCGAAAAAGACAGAACCGCCGCCGCAAAAGGCCGAAGCGCCGCCGAAAAAGACCGAGCCGACTGTTCGGCTCCGCTCGGAGTCCCGCCTCCCTGCTGTTTCGGGAGCGAGCGCAGGGAGGCGGGACCACGAGCAGAGCTGAACAGTCGGCTCGGTCTTTTTCGGCGGCGTTTTGGCCTTTTTCGGCGGCGGTTCGGCTTTTTTCGGCGGCGGTCGCTATTTTTAGGCGCGGCTCGCTATTTTTGTCATTTTGGGGGGAGGGGGTATTGGCGTATAACACGCACCCATGACTTTCCCACGATTTTAAGGGTGAAAAAGTGCGTGTTATATGCTGATAAATACGGTAATCACAGGGCTCAAACTTTCAAGTCCTGAGCTACTAGCCAGGCCTTAAGGGTTACTCGCCACCAGTTGCCCTAGAGGAGGTGCACTATAAATACTTTGGGTCATATGAGGTATAAGACAGAAAACATTAGGTTTAAAGCGGACCTTCAGTCATTTTTTTTTCATCTTTCCATCTATTAAATCTTCTGCCCTTGTTGTTTTAACTTTGGATAGTAAAACATTTTTTTTCTGCCAGTAAATACCTTATACAGCCCACTTCCTGTTTCTTGTCTGGTCATTAGCCTAGGCTTGTGACATCATACACAGCTCTCTCTCTCACTCTCCTGAGAGTTTGCCAGGAAGGGAGGGGGATGAGTCATAAGAGGGCCAATGAGAGCTGCAGAGCTGGAGGTGTGCCTCTGTATGTCTGTGTAAACCGAGAAAGTGAACAGGCAGCAGCTTCAGCTGCCCACAGTTAAAATGGTTGCAGCCAGACTCAGTGGAGGGAGATTTCTGCAGCATATTTGGCAAGTACAGGATCACAGTATATATAAATAATATGCAAAGTGGTTGGAGGGAAGCTTCAGAATGGCAAAGATGTTTTTGTTACAAATGATATGAGCAGACTGCAGTTCCTCTTTAAGATCACTAATATTTAATATTTACACTGAAGGAAGTTATATTTTAGTGTGTGGACTTTATCTGCGAATCGCTTTATTGATACATTAATAATTGAAGCAGCAGTGCTCCAATTGTTTTTTATTTAAACACTTTTCTGTGGCGCTGGTATTTTTGCACAAAAGAGAACAGGGAGGCGGGACTTTAAATGAAGTACGCGGAGGGTCAAGTGTTGCGTGGAATTATAATTGACATATCTATAATGTGTATATATATATATATATATATATATATATATATATATAAAGGAGTAGGACATTTGTCTCATGATTCATATTCGATAGAAAATGGATATACCACACATATAACTAAATACCTGCATGGAGTAGGATAATAAGTGAAAAACTTTATTTATTTCAGCAATACATAATACATAAATAATCCAAAGAATAAATGGCACATGATACATATAGAAAAGCCCAAAATTGAATAGCACATGATTAGAATATTATGCAAACATAATGCATGAACAGAATCCACAATGATGTGGTAGGATGAAGTATGCAATTTGAACATGACATCTGTTAGGCCAACGCGTTTCGTGACTTGATGTCACTCATCAGGATAAAGGGTGTACACATGCAAGATATCTCTGTAATGATATATTGTGCATTTTTATTTGGTCTATTATAGTCACAGGTGTAAAAAATATAAAAATAAATGGGCGGTAAAACACCCTATATGATACTTACAGGGCATCCATGTGCAATGGTACGGTATTGAGGGTCGTGAATATCCCCACATTGGAAACATCTCCTCTGGGAGCTGAGATGGCATGTTAACCGTTTGCCGACCGCCTCACGCAGATATACTGCGGCAGAATGACACATACAGGCAAACTAAAGTACCTGTACGTTGCCCTTTAAGAGTCGGCCTGCGCCCGTGGCAAGCTCTGTGAGTCAGGTTGCGGGTCCCGCAGACTCGATGCGTCTCACGGAGAGGAAGAACGGGGAGATGCTAATGTAAACAAGCATTTCCCCGTTCTGCCTAGTGACACTGTCACTGATCATAGCTCCCTGTGATCGGGAGCAGAGATCAGTGATGTGCCACACATAGCCACGCCCCCCCCCCACAGTTGGAATCACTCCCCAGGACATACTTAACCCCTACACTGCCCCCTAGTGGTTAACCCCTTCACTGCCAGTGTCATTTACACAGGAATCAGTGCATTTGTATAGCACTGATTGCTGTATAAATGACAATAGTCCCAAAAATGTGTCAAAAATGTCTGATGTGTAAGCCATAATGTCGCAGTCACGATAAAAATCACTGATCGCCGCCATTACTAGTAAAAAAATTATTAATAAAAATGTCATAAAAACTATCCCCTATTTTGTAAACGCTATAACTTTTGCGCAAACCAATCAATGAACGCTTATTGCGATTTTTTTTTACCAAATATATATAAAAGAATACGTATCGGCCTAAACTGAGGAAAAAAACGTTTTTTTATATATTCTTGGGGGATATTTATTATAGCAAAATGTAAAAAAAAATATGCGTTTTTTTTTTCAAAATTGTCGCTATTTTTTTGTTTATAGCGCAAAAAATAAAAACCGAAGAGGTCAAATACCACCAAAAGAAAGCTCTATTTGTGGGGAAAAAAGGACGTCAATTTTGTTTGGGAGCCACGTCGCACGACCGCGCAATTGTCAGTTAAAGCGACGCAGTGCCGAATCGCAAAAAGTGCTCTGGTCTTTGGCCAGAAAAATGGTCCGGGGCTTAAGTGGTTAAGCGACAGGCTGCCCAACAGGCAACCCTCCAAGGGACGATCATTCATCAGGCTGTGATTTGTGAGTAAGCATGTGTCACAAAAACCAAATTGGGGCTGTGGAAAGTAAATAGAATTATAAAGGTAAGTGATGAGTATTGAATAAACTGAATAGGAAAATTAGATGCAAGAAGGTGTGTGAAAATTATGGAAGAGCCCTGGGGCCTTCATAAAAAAAAAATAAAAAAATACAGAATTATGTTTATGAATTTTTTTTTTTTACAGAATTCTGAGATTAAAGGTCAGAATTTTGAGATTAAATTTCAGAATTCTGAGATTCAAAGTCAGAATTGTAAGTTTAAAAAAAAAAAAAATTCTACAGAATTCTGAGATTAAAAGTCAGAATTCTGAGATTTAAAGTCAGAATTCTGAGATTTTTTTTTTTAAACTTACAATTCTGACATTTAATCTCAGAATTCTGACTTTTAATCTCAGAATTCTGACTTTCAAACTCAGAATTCTGACTTTCAAACTCAGAATTCTGTAAAAAAAAATTTTCATAAACATAATT
This sequence comes from Lithobates sylvaticus, assembly GCA_028564925.1. Taxonomy (NCBI): domain Eukaryota; kingdom Metazoa; phylum Chordata; class Amphibia; order Anura; family Ranidae; genus Lithobates; species Lithobates sylvaticus. Next base: position 85,040,560 of record CM053029.1, on the reverse strand, counting down.
CTGTATTTTATTTTTTCTTTTTTTATGATGGCCCCAGGGCTCTTCCATAGAAAATGAACCAAATCATAAGAAAAATAAATTAAAAAAAGTGAAAAATTGCATGAAAATCATGCAATACCCCCAACGGTCAGCCTTGCAAAGCCTCATGGGACTTGTAGTTCCGCAACAGCTGGAGGGCCGCCAGTTTGACACTTTTGATAGTATAAAGGTCACTGAACTCTGAGCTAAAGATTTTACATCCATAACAAATACGGTGCACCAAGCATGCAAAAATATACGTTTTCACTTTTTTTATATCCTCCCTATAAAATGTGAATAATTCTTCCCACAATATCCCTCTGTAGATTTTTCTCTCCATGCTCCATAAATGGTAACTGTTATTCTAAACAATCCCACCCATTCATCACACCACGTGTCATAATAAACTTCACCAAGCAGCTACTACAAGTTTCTTCCATTCGTCCCACACTGACAGATTGAGAACTTTCTCAGGGAGGAGCGTGAGAGGCTCAGCAAGGCTTCCCCTGACATCCTTCACTTGTGACAACGTCTATCTGAGATCCACATACTTCTACTGTCTGTGATACCCTGAGATTTACTGTACACTGCTTTCCAATGGAGTACTCCGCTGTGTGGACTGTCATCGTCTTCTCCATCCTCAGAGTCTGCAAAGTGCACGGTAAGTCTGATCCTAAAATAAGAACTTGGCAGATCTCTAATATTCTACAGAATCGTATACATTTTTTTATTTTTTATTTGTTAAATTGAAAATAATTATCGGTTTCTTTGCCTAAAATGGATATTACCGTCTGCGCGGATTCCTCTAGGTTGAGTCACCGACCAGATTTTCATTTTCTGCAGAGGGTTCCAGCAACAAAATTCCTGCAGCGTTCATATTTTCTGGGAGATCGATTTTTAAAGCAACTTCAAAATAATTTTTTTTTTTCCCTGCAATGGGAAACATTGGGGTTCATTTACTAAAACTTGAGAGTGCAAAATCTTGGACAGCTGTGCATAGTAACCAATCAGCTTCCAGGTTTTATTGGCAAAGCTTACTTGAAAAGGTTGAAGCGGATTGGCTACCATGCACAGCTGCACCAGATTTTGCACTCTCCAGTTTTAGTAAATCAACCCCATTGACTACTTGGAGATAATAGTGTAAAAATGGTACTGGACCTTATAGGCACTGAGGTACACAATGGGGGTTATTCACGAAAGGCAAATCCACTTTGCACTACAAATGCACTTGAAATTGCACTGAAAGTGCACTTATGCGGCGTACACACGGTCGGAAACAGTCCGATGGGAGCTTTTCAAAGGATTTTCCGACCGTGTGTATGCCCAACGGTCTTTTTCTGTCGGAATTTCCAACTGACTTTGGATTGAGAACCTGTTCTCAATTTTTCAGACGGAAAACCTTTCTATCGGATTTTCCGATCGTGTGTATGCAATTCCGACACGCAAAATTCCGACGCATGCTCGGAAACAATTCGACGCATGCTCGGAAACATTAAACTTCCCTTCTATAGTGCTGACGAACGTGTTTTATGCCGCTGTGTTACAGACCGTCGTATGAATTTGGTGTGACCGTGTGGAGGCAAGACAGTTTGAGCGAAATTCCGTCGGAATTCCGACGGGAAAACCATCAGAGCTTTTTCCGACGAGAATTCCGACCGTGTGTACGCGGCATTAAAAGTGCAGTTGCTGTAGATCCGAGGGGGACATGCAAGGAAAATAAAAAACAGCATTTTAGCTTGCACATGATTCGATGATAAAATCAGCAGAGCTTCCCCTCATTTCAGATCTTCCCCTCAGATCTACAGTGACTGCACTTCCAAGTGCACTAGTAGTGCAAAGTGGATTTGACTTTCATAAATAACCCCAATGCTATAATTAAAAATGTTTTTATTATAAATTGATTAAAAATGGATTACAATCAGACAGACAATGATTAAAAACTTTGCAATGTAATGCCCTGTATACACGATCGGACTTTCCGCCAACAAAACCGTGGATTTTTGTTCAAAGGGTGTTGGCTCCAACTTGTCTTGCATACACACGGTCACATAAATGTTGGCCAACAATTCCGAACGTGAGAACGCGGTGACGTACAAGATGTACGACGAGCCGAGAAAAAGGAAGTTCAATAGCCTCCTTCTGCTTGATTCCCAGCATGCATGAACTTTTGTGCGACGGACTTGTGTACACACGATCAGACTTTCCGACAATAAAGTTTTGTTGGCGGAAAAATTGAGAACCTGCTAGCCAACGTTTGTTGGCGGAAAGTCGGACAGCAAATGTTCGATGGAGCATACACCCGGTCGGACTTTCCGACAACAAGCTCACATCCAATATTTCCCGTCGGAAAATCAGACCGCGTGTAAGCGGCATTAGGGTTGCCTGAATATTGATACCGCACACCAGGGGCGGCCCGCCAGGGCCCGGGTGCCGCCCCATCTCTCCGCAGCCACCACCCAATTCATGCGTCTGGCCCCTTTCAGGGCACATAAATTACAGTGGCTGGGTTTTTATTTTAAGCACCTGATTAGAGCCAGGGTGGGCTCGGGTTGCAGAGGATGCGACCAGAACCCACCCAGGTGTGTTACAACAGCAAATGAATATTCGCTGTTGAAACACTGATCCTCTCTCCGGCCAATCAGAAGCGGGTGTGAGACCGGTTTTACGGATTGGCCGAAAGGACATGCGATCCTATTGGATGCCTAGGAGGAGGGAGGATGATCAGACTAGGACACACTACCTGCCCACCGTGTCCGCTACCTAGATGGGGTAAGTGCCGGGCTATGATAACAAATGGTATTCCCATCAGTCTTGGTGGGAGTTGGTCATGTTGTGCAGTAGCTCGGCTCCACATGTTACACATATATATATATAAACGCTTCTTCAGGAGCTTAGGCATACGTTATTGCTCTCATCACATAGGATTTGGCAGCAGGGTAGGTAACAAGGTAAGTAGGTATCCTTGAATGCGGTGGGTGTGACAGGTATGTAACATCAAGGAGATGACTGGTCCGTAATATTAATTCCCAATTGGACAGTGGTTATATAAATACCACAGTATAGTAAAATGGGTAGTACGAGCACAAGTCCCAACCCGGTGACTCCTAGATGATAGTTGAAGCTGCAGAGGGTCTCTAACCACTTCCGGACCGCCCACCGTCGTTATACGTCGGTACTATTGAAGAGGGATATCGTTGTTATGGCAGCAGCTAGCTGCCATAAACCCAGTATCCTCTTCTTCAGCGGGCGGTCCGCTTCAAGATAAAAGCGGTCTCTGCGGCAGATTCGCTGCAAGATCACTTTTATCTGTGGAGGAAGAGGGCCCCCCCCACCCGCTGCGCTCCATTGCTTACCAGAGCCATCGGCAGCGGTGGAGGCGATTGGATGTTGTCCCTTGTGTGACATGGAGACGAGTGCGGGGAAGATGGCCCCCACCCGTCTCCATATCATTGCAGGGCGGAAGAGACGTCAAAACATCACTTCCGCCCATAGCTCTTAAAGGGCCATTTTATTTTTTTGTATTTTTTTAAATTAGATATATTTTTTTTTTTTTTTTTATTGCATTTTAGTGTAAATATGAGATCTGAGGTCTTTTTGACCCCAGATCTCATATTTAAGAGGACCTGTCATGCTTTTTTCTATTACAGGGGATGTTTACATTCCTTGTAAAAGGGAATAAAAGTGACACAATTTTTTTTTAAAAGAACAGTGTAAAAAAAAAAAAATAAAAGGTAAAATAAATAAGAAAAAAAAATAAAAACATTTTAAACGCGCCCCGTCCCGACGAGCTCGCGTGCAGAAGCGAACGCATATGTGGGTAGTGCCCGCATATGAAAACGGTATTCAAACCACACATGTGAGGTATCACCATGATTGGTAGAGCGAGAGCAATAATTCTAGCCCTAGATCTCCTCTGTAACTCAAAACATGCAACCTGTAGAATTGTTTAAACGTCGCCCATGGAGATTTTTAAGGGTAAAAGTTTGTCGCCATTCCACGAGTGGGCGCAATTTTGAAGTGTGACATGTTGGGTATCAATTTACTCAGCGTAACATTATCTTTCACACTATAAAAAAAATTGGTCTAACTTTACTGTTGTCTTATTTTTTCATTCAAAAAAGTGTATTTTTTCCAAAAAAAAGTGTGCTTGTAAGACCGCTGCGCAAATACGGTGTGACAGAAAGTATTGCAACGACCGCCATTTTATTCTCTAGGGTGTTATAAAAAAATTATAATATTTGGGGGTTCTAAGTCATTTTCTAGCAAAAAAAAAATTTTTTTTAACTTGTAAACAACAAATCTCAGAAAGAGGCTTGGTCCTTAAGTGGTTAAAGAGAGATGTGTTCCTCAAGAAATACAGCAGTTGGTTAACATATCATAAATGTCAGGTTGCTTGCTATCCTCCGCCGCTCCAGAGGTCACAGACCATGGTGAGAGTATAGGTCATTGACTACTTACCTCTCCAGTGGACACTAAGCCACAACTCCACTTGCTTCCAACACTGCAGCCTCTGGCAAACTCTTCAGCATTTGGCACTTCTGGAAGCATTGGATGCCTGCATCCTCCATTGTGGTTCCTCCTGCCTGTTACTACTAGACACAGAAAGAATAAATGGGCAAGAAAAACATCCAATTTGGCCAGCACCATATCCATACACCCAATGCTGAGGTGCTCGGTGTTTGGTGACACTATGTTATATCTCAATTGCAAAAAATAGGCAGCACACTGCCCATGCTCCCTGAGGTTGAGGACGTAGAGGTTGGGGATGTAGAGGTTGGGGATGTAGAGGTTGGGGATGTAGAGGTTGGGGACGTAGAGGTTGGGGACGTAGAGGTTGGGGACGTAGAGGTTGGGGATGTAGAGGTTGGGGATGTAGAGGTTGGGGACGTAGAGGTTGGGGATGTAGGAGGTTGGGGATGTAGAGGTTGGGGATGTAGAGGTTGGGGACGTAGAGGCTGGGGACGTAGAGGCTGGGGACGTAGAGGTTGGGGACCTAGAGGTTGGGGACGTAGAGGTTGGGGACGTAGAGGTTGGGGACGTAGAGGTTGGGGACGTAGAGGTTGGGGACGTAGAGGTTGGGGACGTAGGAGGTTGGGGATGTAGAGGTTGGGGATGTAGAGGTTGGCAGTAGGGACCATTGAGCACAGCAGGGACACAGGAATCTGACACACCTAAAAGATGTAAGGGCTCGCTCACACCATCAAGCCGCACTGGACACATAGCCACTGGTGTGCGCTGTGGGACAGAACCGACCCCAGCACATTTACTTTTTTTCATAGAACTTTATTGAAATGTCAGGAGTGACATTTTAATAGAGTCTTTGTCACGGTGATGAAAATGGGCAGAAGAAACGTATGTATGCAGTACCTTTGCTCACCGCATTTGCAGGAGGAATGCTTTTTGGGAAGTGACAGATTTGCTTTAAAGGGTAACTCCACTTTTGTTAACAAAAAATAAAATAAAATAATATACCGTATATAATTACAACTCAAGTCATATTGTAATTGAATGTTATTGAAAACATATTTTCCCTTTCAATCTGCAGCCCTGTCCAGGGCTGGACTGGGACAAAAATGTGGTCTTGGACTTCATCCAGACCGGCCCAGGGCATAACACATCAGGGTACAGTGCACATCAGGACATGGTACAGAGCCCAGCACATCAGGGCACAGCACATCAGGGCACAGTACATCAGGGCACAGCACAACAGGGCATATGACATTGAGACACAGTACACAGGGGCACAGGACATCATGGCACAGGACATTGGGTCACAGCACATCGGGGCACATCAGGGCACGGGGCACATCAGGGCACAGGACATCGGGGCACAAGGCACATCAGGGCATTGGACAACGGAGCACAGCACATCAGGGCATATTATGGCACATGGGGCACATGGCACATCAGGGCACATGATGGGATACATGGCACATTATGGGGCACATCAGGGCACATTATGGGGCACATGGCACATTATGGGGCACATCAGGGCACATGGCACTTTATGGGGCACATCATGGGGCACATCATGGGGCACATCATGGGGCACATCAGGGGGCACATCAGGGGGCACATCAGGGCACATGGCACATTATGGGATTGTTTACTAGCCAGCATGCAGAGTAGCGCAGGAAGCGTCTGTAGTAAGTTCTCTCTCATGTTACGCTGCTCCCCGGTGACCCCTGCTCTCTTCTCGTCCATCCCAGATGATGTCACAAGCCAATGGGGATGGACGAGAAGAGAGGAGGAGCCGGGGAGCAGCATGACATGAGAGAGAACTTACTACAGATGCTTCCTGCGCTACTCTGCATGCTGGCTAAATCTCGATCTACCCGTCAGGCGCCAGCTGTCGGCGATTGACGGGTAGATCGCCACGCACTGCAGATGCAATAGGCAGATTAGGCGGCCGCTGAAATCGGCCCACCGAGCCATCGGCCCACCGGGAAACTCCCGGTAGTCCCGATGGCCAGTCCATCCCTGGCCCTGTCATTTTCTGTAAAATGCAATATGACTACCTGGAGGCATTCTGTACACAGAGGGTGTGCAGAATGCCCGCTAAAAACTAAATTTCCTGCTTATGTGATTGGCTTACCAATTTTCCCAGAAGTCTGCACTAAGATACAAGTCTGATTTTTGGGATCTCCAGCATTAAAAATTGAATTTTTGGTGAGCTATTCCAAAAAGGAAATCACGTCTAAAGGAATGCAGATCCTGCCACTTTCCTCATTAGAGCCCTGCAGGTGCAGCAGCTGATTGATAATTATAAAACCACTCCCATACAGATTCACTGAGCACATGGACACAGACAAATGGCTAGTCCTTCAGAATTACAACAGGTAGGAATCTGCAACAAACTTTGTTAAAATCCTTACAATCTACATAGATCACCCAGAGGGGAGTGTTTTTTTCTCAACAAAAGTGGAGGTACTCTTTAAGAGTTAAAATTTTTATTGATTTGTTTGTGGCAAAGAATATTGATGAAGCTGCCACTATACCCCACAGAGTTTTGAGTGATATTTGAGCTAGTTCAATCAAAATTAGACATATACGGATCCCAAAGATGTCATTTTACACATGGAAATTGCATTTAAAGAGGAGGCACGCCCATCGCTGCAAAAATTAAAAGCCAGCAACTGCACATACTGCAGCTGTTGACTTTTAATAATAGGACACTTACCTGTCCTGGAGACCAGCGATGTCGGCACCGCAGCTGGTGTTTCAATCAGCTGTCGGGTGCTGCCGCCTCCATTGCGAGTAAGGGAACCTGGCAGTGTAGCCTTAGGACTTCACTCTGGGAACCCTACTGCGCATGTGCGAAGCGCCGCTCCTCTCTCCTACTGGCCGGCGGTTGGGGGAGGAGGAGGGAGGCCCGCGGTGACGTCAATACCCGTGGCTGAGGCTACCGGAAGTGGGGACAGCATACCTGTGAAAGAAAGGTATCCTGCCCCCCCTCCCCCCCGAAAGGTGCCAAATGTGGCACCGAAGGGGGGAAGGAGTACAATGAGCGGAAGTTCCACTATTGGGTGGAACTCCGCTTTAGGCAATTAAATGATACCGTTCAGTTGACCAACTATTCTGCCACTATTCTGCCACACTATTCGGCATCCCCCAGGCAAGCTATTTAAAAGAATTTTTAATTTTTAATGTTTCACTTTAAGCTTTATTAAAACCACTGCTTCCTGCGAGATGGAATTTTTTACCTTTTTTTTTGCTGTGGTACATGATCCCTTAACCACTTCCCGCCCAAGGTACGTCCAGGGACGTCCTTGACTTTGAGCGGGTATATCTGAATGATGCCTGCAGCTACAGGCATCATTCAGATATCTGCTTTTTCAGCCGGCGATTCCCTACACCATAAGAATGATCATAGCGGCTTGATTGTTCTTACGGGCGGTGAGAGTGGACGCCCCGTCCCTCCTGACTCACCATTTCGACAGGATCCGCCGGCCCTGGATGGTGACCGTAGAGATTTCATTCGGAGGCCGGGCGCGATGTTATGATGTCACGCCCAGCCTCTGCATTCACACGAATGGCGCAGCTTCGGCTGGGAAGCCGAGATCGTTTATTTTATTTTTTTGATTTCAGGATTCCCAGCCTAGAGGTGAGATGTGGGGTCTTATTAACCCCATATCTCACTGTAAAGAGGACCGATCATGCCATATTCCTATTACAAGGGATCTTTACATTCCTTGTAATAGGAATAAAAGTGATCAAAACATTTTTTTTTCTTTTTTAAAGTGTCAAACTAAAAAAAAGAAAAGTAAAATTAACAATAATTTTTTAAAATATGTAAAGCTCCCCTGTCTCCGTGTGCTCGCACGCAGAAGCGAACGAATACATAAGTCCAACCCACATATAAAAACGGTGTTGAAACCACACATGTGAGGTATCGCCGCTAACGTTAGAGCGAGAGAAATAATTCTAGCCCTAGAACTCATATGTAACTCAAAACATGTAACCAGTAAAAAAAAAATTTAAAGCGTCACTTATGGGGTTTTTAAGTACCGAAGGTTGGCGCCATTCCATGAGCGTGTGCAATTTTAAAGCGCGACATGTTAGGTATCTATTTACTCAGCGTAACTTCATCTTTCACATTATTCAAAAAAATTGGGCTAACTTTAATGTTTTTTTTTGTTTTTTAAAGCATGAAACTGTTTATTTTTTCCAAAAAAGTGTTCGAAAGATTGCTGTGCAAATACTGTGCGAGATAAAAAGTTGCAATGACCGCCATTGTATTCTCTAAAGTCTTTGCTAAAAAAAAAAAACATATATAATGTTTGGGGATTCTATGTAATTTTCTAGCAAAAAAATAATGAATTTTACATGTAGGAGAGAAATGTCAGAATTGGCCTGGGTGGGAAGTGGCTAGGGAAGTTCCCAGCCCCCCATGCTATTTTTTTGACAATATCTTGCCTATAAGCCTAGAACAGAGGTCTCCAAACTGCAGCCTGAAGGCCAGATGTGGCCCTTTGCTTGCCTTAATCCGGCCCATGGGATACCATTTATTCCACTGGCACTATTCCTTCCACTGACACCAAAGATTGGGCACTATTCCTCCCACTGACAACCAACCCTATGGCATTATTTACTCCCACTGGCCACAGTCCGGCCCCCCTAAAGTTTGAAGGGCACTAAACTGGCCCTTTGTTTTAAACGTTTGGAGACCCCTGGTCTAGAATATGGCCATTACTGGTTTCTAAGAGTCTAAGAACGTCAGTAAAATTTTCCGAACCCGTCTCAAACCAAGCCCAAGTATGTTCGTCTCATTGGTAGTTGTTAGCCATATAATGTGATTTTTTCTTTGGGGGGGGGGGGGGGGGGGGGGACTTTGTGGACACATGATGACACCTTGCAACCTTTAGAAGCCAGTAAATGACTCAGGCCAGCGTAACTGAAAATGAGTTTTCAAGTGATTGACCTATCGATCCTTTTATATCATAAAGAATAGTTGTGGTGAGAGATGCTACAGTGATTAAACTAGACTTTTAAAAACTTCAACAAACTTCAACAAACCGAGCAAGAGCTAAACTCATAACTGACATCAGGATGCAATTATTATGCCCGTTGCCATGACATGTTTTCCAGCTAAACTATATAAATTTTTGCCAAGGAATGCTTGCTCTGTCTGAGTAATTAGTGGGTGGGATAGACTCAGAAGAAACAAAACGGGTGTTTGTGAAAATGGAGAGAAAATCAAAGGATAGGCGTTAATGGCCGCTAGCCTTTGAAACAAGATAGCCATATTGATTTAATTAAACATTCAGTTAAAATTCTGGGAAAAAAAATCAAAAAGCTAAGTTTTATTTGTATCTGGGATACTGGACAACTGTAAAGGCTTTAAAAAAAACTGAACCTAACCAGATGGAAATATATAAGCAGCCATTTTATTTTTAAAGGGGCAGGCTGCAAAGCATTTATTCTGATCCTGGAATTATTGTCTAGTACTCTAGAACAAGTATGCAGGATGGGACTCAGACTTCACAGGCTGCGTGAATATACCAGGTTCTTCTGAAAATCCTAGTTCTGCAGCTGTTATACTGATCAAGTGGTTTCAGTAAGTTTGAAGTCACAGGGGTAGGAAAAAAGTGTTGGAAAAAAACAAGAGCATGTAATGTAAAGTTGTTAATAAACTGAAAATACTGTATGCATTATACCTATCTATCCAGCGGGTGGCACTGCAGTTATAGTGTGTTATTCTATGGTAAGGTGATCACAGGATGTTCTGTCTGTTCAGTATATGTACTTGTATGCTCCTAATTTCTGTTTCATGTTTCTAATGTTGTAAGACATAATCGAACATCCTCCATAAAAGTAAAGCCGTTTGCTGTATCCAAGAAGCTTACAGCGCTTAATTGCAATACTCTGCACAATAGGTTAGGGGCCCCAGGCACCCATGCATTGGAGAGGATAATACAAGCCCAGGCACTGGAAAGAATTCTACAGTGAATCAGTGAATGGTGTATAAAAGGTACTGAAAGATGACAAGCGGTTCAGATGTGAAGTTTGGAATAGCAAAGCTGAACAATGCCAATTACCAGATATGGAAGTTTAAGCAAGAAATGTTTCTTAGCAAGGATGACTTGTGGCAAGTGCTGAATTCAGACAGACCCACAGATGGAGAGACGGAGGACTAGATTAGGACAGTAAGCAATTATAAGCATACTAGTAGAAGATGACCAGCTTATCCACGTAAGAACAGAGGAAGCGGCCATAGGTATGTGGACTTCATTACAAAATCTGCATCAGCGTTCAAGCCTCAACAGTGCGCTGTTTTTGCTAAGAAAGTTATACAAGATGAGACTAGAAAGAATGCAAGCAAATGTGTGACCACGTGAATGCTATGCTAGAGATCATAGAACAGCTACGCGCCAGTCGGAGAGGACATCAAAGATAACCATATTGTTGCCCCGGTCCTCTGCAGCCTTCCAGAGACATTTACTGCTCTTATTAGCGCTTCAAAAACCAGACCCGAGCAGGAGCTGACACTGGAATATATCAAAGGGAAATTAATCAATGAATATGACAGAAGGAAAGAAAATATGCACAATGATGACAAAGCTCTTAAGATGTACAAAGGTACAAAGCACAACAAAGAAAGCAGAGCCTGTTTTCGCTGTAAAAGGACCGGTCACATAAAAAAGGACTGTTCTATCTGGAAAGCCGAGCATCGAAAGCTAGAGCTATCCACAAAAGAAAGAGTCAAAGCAATCACAAAGGAAACTGCAGACACATCATGGAATGGCACCTTTAAAGTGACACAGAGCATCAAGCCACGTGGCTGTTGCATAGACTCATAGACAAGCCACATGACTAGCGATGAGATCTTCTTCACAAACATTGATTACAGTGCAAAAGACAAAGTTTTTCTAGCAAACAGGAAAAGCATCACCTCCGAGGATAAAGGCGAGGGCTTCCTGAACTGCATTACACCACAAGGAGGTCAGCACAGTATCCTTGTAAAGAAAGTTCTCAGAACTAGAAGGCAGCCTTCTATCAGTGAAAAGTCTTGCAAACAACGGTCTCACGGTTAAGTTTCATGGTAATGAATGCACAATTCACAATGATAAGCGATTCCTCGCAAAAGGAAAACTGTATGATCTCCTATACAGGCTCATCACCACAGACCTCACTCTAACTGCTACATCTGCAGGATAGCTTTTTCTTTTAAAAAACAACAGACTTACTGGCAGGATCACCAGGTGATAAAAGAAAGAAAGCCTAGAAAAGAAAAAAAAATGCAGCCATCACATCTAAGCATTGGTAAAATGCAATATAATAAATGTTTGCTTATGAGTTTAACACAAGCTGATGTCCAGGTTTCCTTTCCAAGCTGGTCCAAATGTACTATTTCCATAACTTAATACTAAAACCATAAGTTATTTTGCCTCTGAGTGCCCTGTATAATACTATTGCAGTATTAGCACAGTATACAGCACTGTGTTCTGCACAAGAATGGGCAACTTCCCGTCTGCTGCTGGAACAAAATAGAGTGGGGCTGAGTACTTCTTAGCCATTCTATTTTTATGAATAAACACAAGGCTTCTTGCGACTGGCCAAAGTGGAGAGGCAGGCAGATGATGTAATTTCCATCTCGGCCAATCAGAGGAAGCCTTGTATTCCTCAATAAAAATACAAGGCTTTCTCTGAATGGCTAAGAAGCAGTCAGCCAAATAAATTTTGTTTCGGCAGCAAGTCTCCCGAGATGCTGCCGAAAACACAATGCTGCATATCGTATGTGGCTATTGCTACAACAGCATGATACAGTGATCACAGCAATAAAAAAACTTTAGTTATAGAAATAGTTTGTTTGCTTGGCCTACACAAAAAGTGAGGAAAAAAAGGAAACATGAACTTCAGCTTTAAAAGAGAAGTATGCAAAATCAAAAATTTCTTGAATTATACTTACCAAGGTGGATGCAGCATCTGTCCCCCACCAGCTATAAGACTGAGAACTGATCGATCGTACACTGTTAATCGCTTGGGTCTCAGAGCTCCCTGAACAGAGAACCGGTGACTGTCAGCCACCACTGTCTGCCCCCCCCCCCCCCCGCGCTCACTGGCGCTGATGGTCGCAATCCTTCCCAAGCCTGGACCGGCTCTGTGATGTCAGCTGTCAGCGGGCTTTAGCCCGCTGTCTGCTGAAAATGTGCACAGGAGTGCAGAACGTACTGCACTCCTGTGATCCACAGGAGAAGTATAGCCAAACAAGCCTTGGCTGTACTTCTCCTTTAGGCTGAGTTCACACTTGAAACGGATTTTGCTGATGGCAGGAGTCCGGTGCGTCCCTGTTCTCTGTTTCAGGGACTAGTCAGGCCCAAATTTTAGGCTGAATTTGGACATGAAACTGAGCCAAAGACGCACAGGACTCCTCCGCAGCCACCCCGGAGATGTGTGAACCGGCTCCATTGAGAGCCGACCACATGTCCACATCTCCTGTCATGCGAATTGGATGCGGGGAAACCCACATCCAATTTGCACTAGTGTGAACCCAGCCTCAAGCTTTTGAACAGGTTCACCACTCTCGTTATTTTAGTAGTCCTGCTAACAGCTGGACAGCACTTTCAATTCCTGTCTATAGTCTTATACCTAGGTAGAAAATCAATTGACAAAAACGGTCGGAATTTAAAAAAAATCTGTTAGACATGCATGTGATAACGCCATACTTTTTATCAATAATTGTCGCCCCAAATTATCGGCATATTATCAATCAATAACGACATAAAAGGTAGACTTTTTTCCCATTGATTACATGATCCAGGGTTACATTTAACCACTTGCCAACCAGCCAACGCAGTTATACTGCAGCAGGTTGGCTCGGCTGCGTACACACGTCGGTTCGTGCACAAGGTTCTCTGGGCACGCCCATTGGCCAGCGGGGGAGCCAATCATCCGGTCCGGTGAACGCGATGTCTGTGGGCCGCCCGAGATCGTTCCCCGCAGAGACAGAACAGGAATCTGTCACAGTAAACAAGGCAGAGTGTCAAACATGTCAGCTAGGTGTCCAATCTGTCCGCCGCAATGTCGCAGTCCCACTATAAATCACTGATCACCACCATTACTAGTAAAAAAAAAAAAAAATGCCATAAATCTTTCCCCTATTTTGTAGACGCTATAACTTTTGAGCAGACCAATCAATATACACTTAACCAAAAATATGTAGCAGAATCCATATTGGCCTGAATTTATGAAGAAATAAGATTTCCTGACAGACTCCATGGCAGTCTACGTGTGGGTTAACCCCGCCTCCTCTCCAATGCTATAGGACCCCATTCCCATAAATTTGAGCTCACAGCCAGAGACTGCGTTACTTTTTTTGTCCTCCTCATTGGACCTACAAGCACTCACATTTACAGATGTCCAATCGATCGAGGTTGGTGCTGGGCATACGTTCCTATCGGTGTCAAGATAGCCCAGAGTCCAGCCATGGGCGGGTGCGTGGCTCCAGGCCTCTTCGCCCAGTGGTGGGGATGTATGCCCAGGAGTGGAGGATCGTCTGGCAAGGTCTGAAGTTTTCCTCCATTGAAGCAGTTTGTGTATATATGTTTTTTTTTTTTTGTCTCCCCCTCATGCCGTCCCTTGCCCTGTTTCTCTTTTCCTTGTTCCCTGGACTCTCTATGGCGCCTCTGCGCTTCTGCGTTCCAGGATGCGGCTCCCCCTTCCGGGTCACGCCGATCCTCGCGTGTGCACGGTGCAGCCTGGGTTGCATCTTTGGGTGCCCCAGGGAGAGTGGTATTGCAGAGTGCTGTGGCAAACAATGGATGTGGCCAAACTGCTCGTGCTGACATCATCGCCCCACACCCCCACCCCCCCAGTGCCTCAAACATGCCCCCAGACAGCGACCCACAGCTCCTGGATGGCAACAGATGCTTGTGTGACTATCTCAGTTACTTGGGGAGCCACAGCCCAGTCTGAATAATGTGTCCAGGTTTCAGTCAGACCGAAACATGGACACATAATTCCAAACTCGGACTGTCCGGGGGGAATCCCAGACAGGTGGTAACCCTACAAAATGGTCCCTGAAACCTCAGGAAACTTTGTGTCTACACTAGACACAGGCTCACCCAAGTACAGTAGGTGCATGGAGCCCATAGCAGAGGACACATTGATCCTATAGTTGGCTCTTCTTAGTAGTAACCAGCGGCCATGTGACAATACAGTTATAATACAATAAAATACACGAGGATTAAGGGCTCTAGTTGGCTCTTCTTAGTAGTAACCAGCGGCCATGTGACTGCTTTGTTTGCTCCTTGGGATTAAATGAAGGGATTTGGCAATCATCAGAATACTGCATTTCCCTTCCTCGCTAACCTGATGGAGTGGCACCAGTGCTCCTTGGGTTAGGAGAGGCTGCCGCTGACCACCTGCCTACCTACCTGATTATTTTTTGGTATCACTTGTAATAAATCTGTACTTTCCCCCTTTTCCCTCCTATTGCTCCACCCTACTAATCTCCCCACACAGTGTATGCCAGCGACCATGTCATAGCAAATTTGCTGATATTCACTTATCACTACATGTGAGGATCCGGATTTGTGATATTTCAGAGGTGGCTCGCTGTCACATTAGTCCAGTGTATCGACATTGATAGAACCTAGAAGTAAGAACATTGACTGATATTTTTGTCTAATGCCTGCGAATTTGAAACATGTCCTTATATGAGCACGCAGAGCTATTTTTATTCCTTGCCGAAGAAGAAACATATCTGCTTGTTTACATGAAGATGGAACTGGAAAACAGAGGGCGAGGCTGAGAGGAATATACAGTGTTTAGTGAAAGATGCACATACTGTACATATTTGGGAGGGGAGGACCAGCCCTCCTGCTGGTTCTACAAATCAGACGCTAGGCTCACTTTTGTGAGAAACAGGATCTCTGGCTGAAAAAAAAATTTCAGCCAATCCCTGGGAGAGGGTGCCCAGATGGTGGCCGGGAAAACTAGAGCTGCCCTGTTCTTGTACAGGAGGAGAAGTTCCCAGCCTGAGGGGCTGCTGCCCTTCTGGGCAGCCCAGCTACAAATTCTACCTGCTTCCATTGAGGTCCCAGCTGTGACAATGCTGGGGGGCATATCCTGCTAGAATCCTTTGAAGCTAAGACAGGGAGTACACCAGGGATCCAGTCTGGAGAGTCAATTAAGGAGATGTTTGCCTAACATTGGAGGGAGGCATCCAAGTTCTCTAGGACTTGAGAGTACAGACCTGAGTGTAGGATCTGGATGACTGGCCTGCAACATTGCTTATGGTGTCCCAGTGCTGTTCATTCCCAGAGCTATTGCTGAAAGGGCTGTTTAGTGAGGCACGGAGTGTGAAGGACAAACCAGTCTGGGTCCCTGAAGGGCTGGGATTTATATGGATTTATGTTATCAGATTATGGCATTTTGTGGAGTATTGCTGCTGATTATTACTGACAACAGTGGACTTTTGCCTTACAAATTACTTTTAATGGGCTTTATCACCTAAACAAGGTATACCTCATGAGGCACTTAAATAACTTTGTCAGGGAAATGGGTTGAAGATGTCTGGAAGAACTATACCTTGTTACCTTCAATTAATTTAGTAAAATAACTTGATTGTCCAGTTTAACTGCCTGGTTTTAAGTAATTAAAGGGGTGCATGTATGGCACATCAAAGAAAAGGACTTATTCAAGGGGACCAGAGAAGTCAGAGAGAAGACAGCACAGAGGTCTAATGAGCAGAGAAGCTATCTTGGTGAGGCTGTATCGCCGTTACTAATGACTATTGTACTTGTGTCTGGTGCCTATGCACCCAACCAGCCAGGAAGTGGGTGACACAGCATGGGAGACTGAGACCGTGGTAGTGGAGGGATTGATGTTTGACCCCTTTACTGGTATCTGGTTCCCCACATAATGAGACTATCTTCGCAGCACAGAGTACGTAGGGACCTAGAGAGTCACAAGTGATTAAGTGAGGCCTCTGGAGGAGAACAAGCATGAGTAAAAGGGGCTTCCTGTATCTAATAGCAACGTACAGATCCTGGGAGTCAGGTGACAGGACTGCTAGGTTGGTGGAGACCAGTACAAGCTCTGCGACACCGGCTCAGAAATGGCACATGCCTGGGGAGAGGGGAAGTCTAACAGAAGTTGGTTCTGTAGTGCATATTTGTCAAAATTGTAGAAGTTTGGCCATGGATTAAAAAGGGTCATCATGTGTGCTCTTGGAGAAGTCTTGCTTTTAATTCAGAGAGCTGCCTTGGTGCTAATTTTACATAAACGCAGCCTCTGCCCACCACAGGGGGCACTAGTGAGAGCTTGCTCTAGGGTTTCCCGCACTTGGGTGCTAAGCCCCACCTTTAATTAGATGGCTTGACAGTTTGACAAAACATATAAGCAACTGTGACAGTTATCATTCATGGCAAGCCTTTAAATTGATGGGTTTAATTCCATATGTCTAGGAGTCTAGAAGTAGAGGAACAAAGATGAAATACTTACCTCGTTCCTCATTCAGGCAGACTTCCTCCATCTGTACAACTGGCCCCACCAGAGCCCTCCTCCCTGTCTCTCTTTGGGTCCTTGTTAGGGGGATTTTCCTTCACTTTCTGTCTCTAAGATACAAGAGGAAATGCAAAGAAATTCTCCTCAATGTAAGATGTAATGCTGCATACATACGACCGGACTTTTTGACCAAACTGGTCTGACGGAACTAATCCGTCGGATAATTCGACCATGTGTGGGCTTCATCGGACCTTCAGCGGAACTTTTCTGTAGAAAATTAGACGGACTTTAGATTTAGAACATGTTTCAAATCTTTCAGACGGACTCGAGTCCGGTCGAAAAATCAGTTTGTCTGTATGCTAGTCCGATGGACGAAAACTGATGCTAGGGCAGCTATTGGCTAATGGCTATGAACTTCCTTATTCTAGTAAAGTCGTACGTCATCACGGTCGAATCCGTCGGACTTTGGTGTGATTGTGTGTAGACAAGTCCAATTCGACGGAAGTCTGTCGAAACTCCGTCGAAAAGTTTGATGGAATTCAGTCTGTCGAAAAGTCCGGTCGTGTGTACACAGCATTAGGCCCCATGCGCACTGGGCATTAGGCCCTGGTGCATGTGGCTCAGGTGTTTAGGTGCTGGATGGGACATCTGTGCCCTCTGCCCACAGCTAAACACTAGAGCCACATACACCTGGGCTAAACACTCACTGTGCATGGGGCTTTATACAGTAATCACCAAAGCAAGTTATCCTTCTGAAAGATTTTCCTTCACTTTTTGTACTGATAACAACTCTCGAATGTTAGATTTCCCATCATTTTCTGTCCTGATCACAATGGTCATTAGGACAAAAAAGGAGGTGAATCAGTGGGGACACAGACAGCAATAAAATCTGCCAGAGGTTCTAACCCTTCCATGCACCATCAAAAAATTCTAAAAAAAAACAGTTTTGCTTTCACAACTTGCCACAAACCTAGGAGCTTCAAACCGAGGATATAATTTAAAAAAAAAGTAGCGGTTACGTTCATGTAAAAAAGAAAAGAGTCCATGTCTGCAAACTTGTTATAGGTGCAAACTGAAAACGTGTTAAAGTCAGAAATTACGACCAACACATTTCTCCCAGTACAGGGTTTTTCCTTTGATGACCTCTTTGCCCTGACACCACAAATCTGTCATCTGCATGGACTCATCTACCTTTTGTTATACCGAGGAAACTAAAACATAATGCCATCCAGCCATCTAGCCTCCCCACGAGATGGAAAACATCAGATCTCCTAGAGTAACAATGTGTTTTTTTGCTTCATTAGTCAACACCCCATGTGAGCAACACAGCAAATTGTTATGACTCCATTTGCTATTTTTGTTAAAACAAAATTCAGGAGCATTGTTAACAACGTGATATCTGGGAACACAGCCTTCCTGGCAACTCATCGTCTTTCACAGCGGCAAAAGAAAAAAAAAAGTTATAGTAGGTTTAACCACTTAAGCCCCGGACCATTTTGGAGGCCACAGACCAGAGCACTTTTTGCGATTCGCCACTGCGTCGATTTAACTGACAATTGCGCGGTCGCGCGGCGTGGCTCCCAAACAAAATTGACATCCTTTTCTCCCAACAAATAGAACTTTCTTTTGGTGGTATTTGATCACCTCTGCGGTTTTTATTTTTTGTGCTATAAACAAAAAAAGAGCAACAATTTTGAAAAAAAAACGCATTATTTTTTACTTTTTGCTATAAAAATATCCCCCAAAAATATATAAAAAAACGTTTTTTTCCTCAGTTTAGTCCGATACGTATTTTTCTACATATTTTTGGTAAAAAAAAAAAAATCGCAATAAGCGTTTATTGAGTGGTTTGCGCAAAAGTTATAGCGTCTACAAAATAGGGGATAGATTTATGGCATTTTTATTAATAATTTTTTTTTTTTTTTTACTAGTAATGGTGGCGATCAGCGATTTTTATCATGACTGCGACATTATGGCCACATCGGACAATTTTGACACATTTTTGGGACCATTGGCATTAATACAGCGATCAGTGCTATAAAATTGCATTGATTACTGTAAAAATGTCACTGGCAGTGAAGGGGTTAACCACTAGGGGACAGGGGAGGGGTTAAGTATGTCCTGGGGAGGGATTCTAACTGTCTGGGGGATGGGCTAGCAGTGACACCCCACTGATCGCTGATCCCAATGACAGGGAGCAGACGATCAGTGTCCTGTCACTAGGCAGTACGGGGAGATGCTGTGTTTACATTGGCATCTCCTCGTTCTTCAGCTTCAACATCGAGCCCGCGGGTCCCGTGGGCACGGAGCTTGTGGCAGGCGCACGTGCATGTTGGGAAATTCAAAGTAATGTGCGGGGACGTTACTTTGCCCAGCTGTGCCATTCTGCTGACGTATATCTACAGGAGCCGGTCGAAATGCAGTTAAAGAGAGACTAAAATCGGGGTTTAAAAAATTCTATTCAAGTACGTACTCCTAAAGTGGCATTAAACAATATCCTTATTCTCCAAAAATAGTCCATACACATCCATTGGATCCTGTATTCTTTTTTTCATTAAATTGTTTCTTACAGTGATTTTCTGCCCTTCTTGAGCTCCCGAACGTCTCTTTTTCTCCTTCAGTTCCATTGGTCTAGAAGGGAGTAGTGCAGGTCAGTTGTGGCCAGGTGCACTGCTCTTTGCATGCTACAAATCCCATAGTCCCGACTCCCTAGTGCATGTTGGGAGCAAGCAAGAGAGGGTGGCTACATTCCTACAGTAAGTGGGACCATGGAGAACAGACATAGCGAGATTAACGGTCTCTGGAATGGCCCGCAACATGTGCACCACCTATCAGTGATAGGACACACTTGCCACTTACTACTGCATGTAGTACCACCACCCTAGCATCCCTTTTTTTTATACCTGTAAAATTAAAAGTCGAGGTTTGACTTGTACGCCCATCGTATACCGATTTTTTTCTTTGCAGGGCTAGATAGATTGGGCTTAGCATGTGGCTGAGTAGGTTTAGAGTTAGTTTTTTTGCCTTTACTTCCACTTTAAGGATTAACAATATGTCAGTTGTGCTTGATATGACTCACTCATGCACTAGCAGTTGCTATGATATTGGTTAACATAATATTATTCTCTTGATAAATGGACAGCTATGAATTACAAGACTGCACTGGTTACAGTATGCATATCCCCAGGGCATGACCAGTGTTGTTATAATAGAGCCTTTTTCTCTTTCATAAAAACACAAACACGTCTCAACAATAGCATGGCACAGGAGCTTGTCTGAGCAGATGTGCATATTAAAATAATAGTTCTGTACAGGAAACAAGGTGGTTTTATCATTTCTCATCTTCCTTTGCTACAAATCAAAGGGGGAACGGAGATTCGCTGTCCAAGGACCACGGCTATGGAACGCTCTACCAACCTACATCCGCATGGAAGAAAACCATCAGGCCTTCAGGAAAAAACTCAAGACCTACCTCTTCTAAGAAGCTTGACAACAAAGCACGAATACAGCGCCTTGAGGCGATTCAGTTCGCATTGTAGCGCTATATAAATTATTCATTCATTCAAAACATGTAATAACTTTGTGTTTCACCATACCTCATACCTATATAGTTAAGTTAGGAACTTTCCTCACGGTACCTGGATCTTTTAGCCAGCTTGGCGATACCGTAAGAAATGTGGATTCACTAGTGTCCATACAACTTCAGCTCCCAGGCTCTTACCGAGCAGCCAGCTTCTTGGCCCTCCTACGAAGAGTCCTCCCCTGGTCGCTTGTACGAGTTTCCGTGTCTCTCCAAAGCCGAGAGCTCACCGGGACACCTCCGAATCCTCCTTCAGTTACCGGGCCTCAAACTAGTCAGTTCCGAGGCTCGGGAATGGACGGATCCCCACCCCAGACCATGAGGGCCTCTGGGGCTGGTCAGGTTGACCACGCATTACGGGGCAGCAGACGCTCCTGGGTCCGGGAACCCCTCGCGGTGTTTGGTCTGGACCAGAACCAGGAACAGAAGACCAAGCCGAACCCTGAACACATGACTTCAGCATCTTAAATACCCCTTCCCAGACTACACAGCGGGGCAAGACACGCCCATTGATTGGCTCTGAGAAAGATTGGTACCTAACACATCCAACCAGGCTTGGTTCTCAGCCTGTCACAGGTGCCTCACTGCACCTATGATCAGGCAGAACTTCAGTACAGCCCAGCCAAACTGATGCCAAAGTAAAAGACCTGTACAATTAACTCCCAGAACTTCGTTACAGTTCTGGAAAAAACGAAATTTGTATTATAGCGCACACTTTAGTAAAGTGTCGGTGCTACAGGTTAAACACACAAGTGCTTTTTTTTACCACTACTGTTCCTTTATATTGGCTTTTTTTGGGGGGGGGGAATTTACAAATGCAGCAATTTAGAAATCAGATGAAAGGTTTAGGGCTGGAAAACACTTTTTGATAGATAAAAAGTGCATTTTATATACAACTATATAGATCAGACCAAAATGAGGGATAAATGAGGAGCAATGAGGGTCAGAGGGTATTGTTCCAAATCAGGGACAGTCCCTCCTGTTGACTGTTGGGAGCTATGTTTTCACATCACAGTTTTTGAACACTATCTTGGCAAATGCATAGGGTACGTGACTGTAGTGGCGTGAGTACTGTAACTGCATCCAAACTTTCCAGAATTGTTGCTTTTTTGTCAAATAACATCCTTCCACCAGACTGGCAAAAAGTCCAACTTTATTTCATACAGATGATGACAAATTACACACAACTTTTAACAAGCCTATACCTTCTAAAATATCCAGTTATTTGCCAACGTATATCGATTTCATATCCCAAGGGGATGGTGTTTATTAACATTTGCACAAAATACAATGCAAATATTCCCTAGCAGTCAACCTTACTAGATAGCAAACAGTGGTCTGCCTTGCAAACATACATATAAACTGTCACATAAAGACACCTCCCTATCATGAAGTCCAACCAGGGGCGTCGGGAGGGGGTTGCTGGGGGTGCTGAGGCCCCGAATGTGACCCCGAAAAGCCCTGAGTCTCAGGCATGCAGCTCTCCATTGTTAGCCCCGAGCGGCGAGCGCCGGGACTGATCTGATCCCGAGCTCCGCCGAGTGCCATAGCAGGTCCCGCCTTCTGGAGCCTGCAACGCCTATGATGGATGTCCCATTGGTCCAATGCCGGGACCGCGGGACGTGTGACGTCCATCTTAGGCGCTGCAGGCTCCAGAAGGCGGGAATTACAAAGTGGCTGCCGTGCCACATCCCCACTCCCCGCTCTGCGCTCGGACGGACCGCTCTCCTCTCCTCTTCTCCTCCTCCTCTGAGGACTGACTGACTGCCTGGCTGCTGTGACACCGCACACCACGGCTGAGCTGAGGTAGGTCAGACAGTGTATGCAAATGTCAGTGTATGTGGGTCAGGCAGGTCAGTGTAGGTAGGTCAGTGTAGGTAGGTCACTACTGTCAGTGTATGTAGGTCAGTGTAGGCAGGTCAGTGTATGTATGCCACGGTCACGGCCCAGACAAAAAAAAGCCTGCGTCATGTACACCCCCCCCCCCCCCTGTTTCTGGCCTTGGACTTCGGGCTTAAGCCCCTGGTCCTTTGTCCACCTAGCAATGCCCCTGAGTCCAACTCTAATCTATTGTTGTGCCTCACCCCCTATTAGGCCCCACTGAATGGTCTCAAGGTTCTTTCCCCAGTAAGTGCACCAGCAGCCAGGTATACAGTCTCAGTCACTCTTCTGGCCCAGTAAACAGTCTAGGGGTATCCTTTAGAGCTGCACAATTAATTGTTAAAAAATCGTGATCTCGATTTAACCCCCCTGACGATCTCTATTGCAGAGTTTGCCAATTCTTTCATATAACAAGTGGAGAGACTTATCTGCTCACTCAGCTGTCAAAAGAAAACATCAGGCAGTCTGCCAAGTTTTTAACATGAAACACTGTAACTAACTCTTCCTTCTTAGATCAAAGGGATAAACGTGTGTGTAAAGAAAACATCTGGGCAGTCTGCCAAGTTTTCAACAATGTGTAAATGCAGGACGTTTAACCACTTAAAGTCTACATCTTTTTCTGACACTTGTTTCTTAAGTTAAAATCAATATTTTTTGCTAGAAAATTACTTGGAACCCCCAAACATTATATATATTTTAGCAGAGACCCTAGGGAATAAAATGTCAATTGCTGCAATATTTTATGTCACACTGTATTTGCCCAGCGGTCTTTCAAATGCAATTTTTTGGGAAAAAAATACACTTCAATGAATAAAAAAAAAAAAAACGAAACAGTAAAGTTAGCCCAATTTTTTTTGTTTTAATGTGAAAGATGATGTTACACCGCGAGAATTGTGAGAGAATCATGATCTATCTTCTAAGCGAAAAAAATTGTGATTCTCATTTTAGCCAGAATCGTGCAGCTCTAGTATGCTTTTTCTGATGCTTTAAAGCTGAACTTGGAGTGCAGGGTAACCTTGGGATACTCCAGTAAAGTTAAGTAGTAATTTGAGGACACCTGTTTCCTTCTCAAAGTTTCCTAGCACAGTCCTTGCAGCAGCAAATAATGGACTGAACTACACAGGGACACCATAAGAAATGTCCACATTTCAGCACAGAAAATCAGATTACAGCGCACGCATACAAAAATGACATTTAAATCCTGCAAGGCTATATAAAACACCAGAACATATTCAGCAAATCCCCATATTTTTTTCTTATTTGCTGAATATGTTCAGGTGTTTTAACCACCTCAATACAGTGCACTTACACCCCCTTCCTGCCCAGACCAATTTTCAGCTTTCAGCGCTCTCACAGTTTGAATGACAATTACTCAGTCATGCAACACTGTTCCCATATGAAACTTGCGTCCTTTTTTTCACACAAGTAGAGCATTTTTTTGGTGGTATTTAATCACTAGTGGGTTTTAAATTTTTTGTGCTATAAATAAAAAAAGGCTGCAAATTTTGTGAAAAAATGCATTTTTCTTTGTTTCTGTCATAAAATTTTGCTAATTAGTAATTTTTCTTCATACATTTTGGCAAAAATGTATATGCTACATATCTTTGGTGAAAATAACCCAAATTAGTGTATATTATGTGGTCTTTGTGAAAGTTATAGACTACAAACTATGGTGCCAATCTCTGAAAATTGATCACATCTGATCGGGCCTTCAGTACATCAGGTGAATCTCATTTCTTGAGACACTAACATATCAGAAAAGTACAAATTCCCCCAAATGACCCCTTTTTAGAAAGTAGACATTCCAAGGTATTAAGTAGCATGGTGAGTTTTTTTAAGTTGTCATTTTTTTCCCACAATTCTTTGCAAAATCAAGATTTATTTTAATTTTTTTACAAAATTGTTATATTATCAGGTTATTTCTCACACACAGCATATGCATACAACAAATTACACCCCAAATTACACCCCAAAATACCAAGTAGCATGGTGAGTTTTTTTAAGTTGTCATTTTTTTCCCACAATTCTTTGCAAAATCAAGATTTATTTTAATTTTTTTACAAAATTGTTATATTATCAGGTTATTTCTCACACACAGCATATGCATACAACAAATTACACCCCAAAATACATTCTGCTACTCTTCCAGAGTATGGCGATACCACATGTGTGAGACTTTTACACAGCCTGGCCACATACAGAGGCCCAACATTGAAGTAGCACCTTTAGGCGTTCTATGAGCATAAATGACACATCTCATTTCATTCCTACCTATTACACTTTTGAAGGCCCTGGAGCACCAGGACAATGGAATTGCCCACAAAATGATCCCATTTTGGAAAGCAAACACCCCAATGTATATTCTATGAGGCATGGGCTGCAAATAGGTACTCAGGTACTCTGATGGGCAGCAGATAGGTACACGGTTACTCTGATGGGCTGGTGACAGGTACTCGGGTACTCTGATACATAAGAAGGGAATGTCGGAATTTAAATGAGGCAATTGACTTGTGGAGCTAGAGTATTTAGTAAACATTTTTTATTTGTAACACTAGTAAAAAAGTATTTTCATATATATACATGCACACATGGTATAAGCATAATGGATACATATATGTCAGCTTGGCAGCACATGAGAGATAGTAAACATGGATGAATCTAATACAAGGGATTTCATATTAGCAGGCATTGGTACACCATGTGCAAAAGAGCTGCTATAAGATAGATACACATACACATTAATAGTTACATAGTACTCAATGAATTTTGAATGTATGAAAGATATATATGGGCCAGTGAATAGGTAATGAGCCAGACTTGACTGAGCACCCCATGGAAACTCGACGCGTTTTATAGCTATATGCCATTCATCAGGAGTTGGGTACAGAAGTAAATAGATGTGTAGTATTAGTAAATATGTTCTACCCCTTTAAAGGGAGAAAAGACTTTATGGGGAGAAAGAGATCTATACTCACAGGTCGGCTAGAGCACTGTGCTTGGCTAGCATCGAGGAAGATGGAACCCCAAATGGTTTTCTGTTCCGGAGCTGAGGCAAGGAACCCCACCCCAGCCAAGAAAACCTCCACATAGCATGCCCGATTGCCACAACATTTCACATGTGTGGGGATGATTGCAAGTGTGGTGTTCTAGGAAAAAAATATATATTAAATAGTGAAAAATATGTGTGAAAAAAGAAAAGTGAGAAAATGTGAAAAAGTGGAAAACATGATGAGTGTTTGAGAAAAGAGAAAATATATATATATATATATATAATTGATATGTGTATATTTTATGTTGCATGAGTCAGAGTGTTACAAATAAAAAATGTTTACTAAATACTCTACCTCCACAAGTCAATTGCCTCATTTAAAGTCCCACATTCCCTTCTTATGTACATGAACCCGGGATGGAGGTACATTTATTGTGCCTCATTTAAAGTCCCAAACTCCTCCCTCTTGGCTCAGGTACTCTGATGGCCTGGTGACAGGTACTCGGGTACTCTGATGGGCTACAGATAGGTACTCGGGTACTCTGATGAGCTGGTGACTGGTATTCGGGTACTCTGAAGGGCGGTGACAGGTACTCAGGTACTCTGTACTCATATGGACTGTGACAGGTACTCAGGTTTTTGGGTACTCATATGGACTGTGACAGGTACTCAGGTACTCATATGGATTATGACAGGTACTCAGGTACTCAGATGAACTGTGACAGGTACTCAGGTACTCATATGGACTGTGACAGGTACTCGGGTACGCATATGGACTGTGACGGGTACTCATATGGACTGTAACAGGTACTCATGTGGACTGTGACAGGTACTCATGTGGACTGTGACAGGTACTCGGGTACTCAGATGAACTGTGACAGGTACTCTGGTACTCAGATGGACTGTGACAGGTACTCGGGTACTTAGATGGACTGTGACAGGTACTCGGGTACTCTGATGGACTGTGACAGGTGCACTATGACAACACCATCAGTGGGACAAATCTCAGAAAATAAAAGGACAACAGCTCAGTGAAGTCCTGGCTGCCTCCTACACCTACCGCTCACCTCATTCAGTCTTTTTTTTTTAAAAATCTGTTTATTGAAATTCTAATATGCATAACATACAACATATGATGCGTCCGCAAGACAACATCCAAAAACTGGCCGAGGCCAACTGTCTTACATAGACCAACTAACTAAAACTTCCCCCTGCCCCCCCCCCCCTCCCTCCCACCCCACCCCCAGTCACATCTCGACTATGAAACTGTATAAATACATATATCAATTTATACAGGCATGTGTGCTCTTGTAATGTGGGGCCCTGGTGTCTTCTGTATTATTTCAGCTGTTACCCAACTATGTTGTCTAGCACATCACCCTCGGGAAGCAGGTCAAACCTCCAGTACCAGTATCTCGCAACTATTTCTTACCCTACAGTACTGTCAGAATTAAGCCATGAATGCCATACTTTGTCAAATTTCTTTATACAACCCGACTTTCATATGTGGCTTTGTAATAAGGTAACATTGAATTTACTAGGCCTTTCCAGGCGGAGATACTTGGAGCCACCGTTTTTTTCCAGGCTAGTAGAATAGCCTTCTTGCCATAAAAGAACAGTATACTCAACATTGTACGCATGGCCCTTGAGGGCACCACATCATCAACCAGCCCCAGGAGACAAACTCTAACATTCAATGGAATCGGGACTGATATAAGTTCTGTAATACATGCATGGATATCCGTCCAGAATTTCTGGACGTGGTGGCAATGCCAGAAAATGTGGTCAGCGTCAGCAGGTGAATGAGAACATCTCCAACACTCCGTTGAGGCTGAGGGAAAAATCTTCCCCAGTCTAGCTGGTGTGTAGTAACTCCTATGTAGAAATTTGAATTGAATCAACCTATCCCTGGCCGACACCAGGTTCTTGAAGGGTTGAGTCCATAAGTCATCCCAATCCTCGCCCTGTATCTCAGGGACTTCTCTCACCCATTTTTCCCTGCACCTGGTAATAGTTTTGGGAGTCACTTGTACGACGTACAATTTCTTGTACGTTTCAGAGAGAGGCTTTGTTACCTCATTCAGTCTTATGACTGAGGCCATACTTCTCTGGCTGGAGCAGTTGGCATGGATTGCCAAAACATAGGCAGCACCAAATATAGTGGCACAGTGAAGATATTAAGTAAGTATTTAGCTATGTGGTTTACACCAAGAAAGGAAGAGAAACTTGTGGGCAACTTCATAACTCCATTGCCAACTCACTATTAATAGTGCTAGTCTCTAGCTAGTCCAAGGCTTCAGTTTGTTCAATGTCACTGATTTGGAACAAGCATTTTGATTAGAAAGTCAGAGTGAAATCAGAACTCCAAGTCTGAAAGTTTGTATCCAGATTGAAATCACTGTAGCCATCGGGTCACAGTACAGCCCAGCAACTAGCTTTTTCAGAAGGAGAAGTCAGTAATAGCAACAGATTAGTTAACTTTAGAGCAGATTTATCTGCAGACTGTCCCTTTCCTGCCAATGGTATATACCGTACATTTGAGGATTCCAGAAATAGCAGCTAAAGACTTATTATGTGCAAAAGCAGATACGCAGATATCTGAAAATGCTTTTTGCTGCTTTCTTTTTTTTTTATATATTTATTTTTAAAACAGGCTTGATAGGTCGAAGCCAGGGGTCAAGGAAATAAAACACTTACACAAGCCCCCCAAATATTAGCGCTTATTTTATATTTGATTTTCTATCTACAGGATTCACTTATTCTGATGTTTTGTGAGTGAGGCTTTTGCATACAGAGTATAATGCTTTTCTATGTATGCTCTGGACACAACCATCAATATCAATTAAATCATTTTACATATTTAGAATAGCTTTTGTTAACTATTCCCCTTACAAATAACTCCAGGTTAAGCCAAAAAAGCAACATACACTTGAATAAGTGGGCTTTATATATGGGTGCAAATTTATGGTAGGAATATTTGTGCCTGCTGAGATCTGTCCCCCATATAAGTTCTCCAGCATATCTTACAACCAGAATAATTAGTTGTCAGCATTTGAGTCATAACTAAGAATAGGGACTTTTGTGTCTACAAATCACCCGTTGCAAGCACAAAATGTGAAAAATAGGAGAAGTCACAAGGGACATAGAAAAAACACTAGAAGACCAAAGGTTTGTAGATATCTGACCATGACACCTACTATATGGCCAAATGAATGAAAACACCCCTGTACATTATTGAGTATGGGTCTTTCCAGTGAAAGTAAATGTTAAAGCGGAGTTCCACCCGCACCAAAATATATTAAAAGTCAGCAGCTACAAATACTGCAGCTGCTGACTTTTAATAAATGGACACTTACCTGTCCCAGGGTCCAGCGGTGTAGGCAGAAGATGACGAGCGACCGCTCGTCTCTCGGCTGCCCCGCCGCCATCCTCTGTCATGGAACCAGGAGGCGAAGCTTGCGGCTTCACTGCCCAGTTCCTACTGCGCATGCGCGAGTCGCGCTGGGCGTCTTTATTGGTCCCCGCTGTGTCCTGGGAACTGTGTGTTTCCCAAGACACAACGGGAACCCTCAGATATGGGCGGGGCAGATACCTGTATTATACAGGTATCTGCACCCCCCTCCCCCCTGAAAGGTGCCAATTGTGGCACCAGAGGGGGGGAGGAATCCGATAAGCGGAAGTTCCACTTTAGGGTGGAACTCCGCTTTAATGCTACAACACATGGAAAGTCATTTTAGGAAAGCTCTCCATTGTTACTATTCCCTGTGCACAAAGCTAACACCTACACAGAGCTCAACCCTATTGAACACATATGAAATGAATTAAAATTCCAATTGCAAGCCATATTTTCTATCCAACATCAAACCTGACCTCACAAATGCTCTTTTGCCTGATTGGGCACAAATGCCAATTGTTTTGAAATGGGATGTCCAACAAGCTCATGGAGTGTGATGGCCAGGTGTCCACAAACTTTTGGCCATATAGGGTACATATTCACTAAAATTGAAAATAATTTTCAATACTCTGAACTGAGGAAATAGAAAATACACAGCATATACAACCGTGACTGTTATAAAGACAACAAATGTATGTTACCAGTACTTCATGCATAATTTAAACAAATTCTCTTTTTCCTTCAGCTCTTCTACCAATCCCCTTAATAATCTTGGAGGACAAGGTTGAACTGAATGCAGAGACAAAGGTGAGCTGCGTGTTACCGTCCAGTGATTGCCATTGCTTGGAGGTAGAGCTAAAAATCGTCACTAAAGAGAAGCTCAAGAACTGTGTCTCCCATAAGGGGAACTACTCTAATGTCACCTGCACACTGGATGTCACCAAGGAGATGAATGGGATAGAGCTGTCCTGTGAGGCTCACTTCAAAACAAAGAGCAAGCCTTATAAGCTAAATATTCAGAGTAAGTATGGAACTTTAATATTCACCACTCTGTCAATATAGCAAATAGCTACTTGCCCTTTATGCCATATACAGTACACTAAGAAATAGGTTGCTAAACAACAGCCCGGTCTCCACAGTGTTGGACTTGTACAAAGGGGCAATAGAAGAATAGGTACTGCAACCATCAGACTTTGTATCTGGACTTGTTCTGCACTTTGATTCTTCAAGTAAGCTCTAACATTCTTGCTACAAAACTCCCATAGCATTACCATACAACATCAATAGTTTGCCCAGAATTTAGATTTGCTCACCCCTGCATATGGCTGTGCACGTGTCTATTGGCACATTAGCTCAGTGGTTGGTTACTTCTAGTGCTGAGTGGAGTGATTTGGATAAAATTGATTTCTCAGTGTAATTACTAATTGAAAATGTTTAAATGTTTAAAATCCAACCGTGTGTGGGCTCCATCGGACTTTTACCGTCGGAATTTCCGACGCACATAGTTTGAGAGCTGTATCTCAAATTTTCCGACAACATGGTCCGATCGTGTCAATTCCGATCGTGTGTAGCCTAGTCCGACGGACAAAGTGCCACACATGCTCAGAAGAAATTTGGAGACAAAAGCTATTGGCTACTGGCCCCTATGTAGTCCCGTCGTACGTGTTGAGCTTCACCCCGTTCGGAATGATCGGATTTTCCGACAACTTTGTCCGACCGTGTGTGGGCAACACCAGTTTCGGACAAAATCCGTCGGAAAATATCTGACGGATTTTGTGGTCGGAATGTCCGACCGTGTGTACGGGGCATTATATGTGTTTTTGTGTTGGTCGGATATTCCTAACGTCAAGAACGCAGTGATGTACAACACATACGACGAGCCGAGAAAAATGAAGTTCAATAGCCAGTGCTGCTCTTCTGCTTGATTCCGAACGTGTGTGGCACTTTGTGCGTCGGAAATTGTGTACACACGATCAGAATTTTCGACAACGGATTTTGTTGTCGGAAAATTTGAGAACCAGATCTCAAATTTTGTGTGACGGAAATTCCTATGGAAAATGTGTGATGGAGCCTACACATGGTCGGAATTTCCGACAACAAGGTCCTGTTACACATTTTCCATCGGAAAATCCTATCGAGTAATTTACGGTGAATTCTATTTACTGATCAGATTTTCTGCTTGCTCCAAACATGTACCACCTATCTTGACTTTCTAGCTGTTTCTAGAATATTCTTTAAATTGCTTCTTGCTCTTGGGTTTTTATCATGTTCTTCTCTGGCTTCTGACCTCAGTTTAACAAGTAATACTGCTGTGGTTTTGACTCCTTTTATTCACATTTGCAACATCATTTTAGAGCTGCATGGTGTCAGAATCTCCTAATTAGCTATGTTATATTTATATAATTACTTTAAATGGTGATGTACAATAGGATAGGATTAGGGGGGTCACACAAGTGACAGCTGTGACTAGGACTCTGTTATTAAGGATGCATATGGTGGGCAGCTGGTTAAACTTCTCTAATGTGCCATCTTCTCCAGGTCCAAAGAACACATATACAGCTTCCCTCCAGTGGCAGGAGGTGTAATGTGCACCCTGAATAGCTAACACAACTGTCAATCATAGGGTGAATAGAACATTGCCAATCTGTACAAGGTGTAAGCAACTAGTATCATATGGCAAGAGGAAAATTCAGGGATCTCAGAATAAGGTTCATCTATCTGACCCTTAAAGTGATTGTAAACCCTTTACAGACCACTTTTACCTACAGGTAAGCCTAGATTAAGGCTTACCTGTAGGTGGAAGAAATCTCTTAAACCTACACGGTTTAGGAGATATTTGCAAAAAAGACAGGCACGATGTCTACGGCGCATGCGCCGTAGACAACGGCGCACAGGTGCACCGAGCGAGCTGTTACTAATGGCGATCGTGCCGTTAGTGGCAGCTCCCGCGCGCATGTGTGGGAGTGACGCCATCACGGCTCTGGCCAATCACAGTGCAGGAGCCGTGATACCTGGAAGGAAGATGGACGCTTCGCAGCAGAGGGGACAGCGGTGATATTGCAGGCTCCTGTGCCAGGTATGTGACAAATAATGGGCTACTATGCAATGCATAGTAGCCCATTATGCTTTACCTTTGCAGGGAAACAAAGAGGAAGTAAAACCCATCAGGGTTTACTTCCTCTTTAAGGCACGACCCGAATATCGTATGACAGATCGTACAACCTTTTTCGTGTCATGGTCGCAAGTAGAAATTAAATAGGTAAATAAAGTCATGAAAATTCTCGTACGACAGAAAAAAAAAATCGTAAGTGATGTCATGTGTTGTAATATATTTGTATTGTATTTTCGGAAGACAACTATACTGACTAAACAAAAGAAAGTGTTAAAAAATCCCACATTTATGAGTCACAGGAACATGGGATGAGGGGATAGCTCCTAACAGCCACACCTATTCTGGTGACAACTGTCTAAAGCCATACTTACAGTAGATGGTTTGAATTTTGCAGCGGGGACTGGCTGAGATTTGATCCATCTATGGGCAGGCTGATTGTACCTTAGTCAATTCAGACCATAGATGATGTGGGTTGCAGGAAAGAAAATTGCTTGATTCCCCCATCAACACAGTCAGTGTTGATGGGGGAATTCCTCCCGT
The DNA here is from genome assembly GCA_028564925.1 of Lithobates sylvaticus. NCBI lineage: Eukaryota > Metazoa > Chordata > Amphibia > Anura > Ranidae > Lithobates > Lithobates sylvaticus. Next base: position 85,008,096 of record CM053029.1, on the reverse strand, counting down.
GGAGCTATTGTATTCTACCGGGGGGGGGGGGGGCCTGGGGAACTGTCCCTGCCGGGGGAACACAGTGATTATTGCTGGTGGCTATAGCTGCTGGCAATAATTGCATGCTATAAATCCGACATGCTGGTTGTACCCAACTCGACCGATGGATCGAGTTGGGTACAATCAGCCAGCCTATACATGGATCAAATCCCAGCCGATCCCTGCTGAACAGCTCCACATTCGAAACATCTATGGCTGGCTGAAGAATAGAATTCCCTTAATTTTGAAGACATCTCCTCTAACTTCTTGCTGTGTCTCTGAGACAGGAAGTGAAGGGAAGCCTCCTTGACAGGATGCAGAAAAAAATAACCTAACAGGGTTCCTTAACCATTTCCTACTCAAAAAAAAAGTTTTAGCTTTGGGGTGCATTCACACCTGCGAATGCACCCAAACACCGATTATATGCAATACCTCAGTAGGGGTTCTTGCGACTAGCGGTTGGGAGGCAGCACCATTGAAAGCAATGGGAGGCTGGCAGTTCCTGCAGTTAATCACGGCCACTCTCATGCAGCAGTCACATGTGCCTGATCGGCCCTGGACGCAGCCTCCCATTGCTTTCAAAGGGGCTACCTCCCACAGCTAATCGCAGGAACCCCCGCTGGGGTTCTCGCATCAATCGCAGTGCGGGCACATCCGCAGGTGTGAATGCACCCTTACATACGTTTTAACATTTCATTTTGCCTAATTAGTGAACTGCTCCATCTACTTTTTTTTTTTTTTTGAAGAACACTCTCTAAATACTGCAAGAATTTTCCATGGAGATTGCATTGTACAGTATACAGTTTGAGGCACTGGGCAACACAAACAGATAAATCTTGGCAGAAGAGGGATGATGACTCACACCTAAATTGTTTTCATAAGGCCAGTTTCTAATTATCTGTTCAAGAATTTTTTTTCTGTCTGTCTGGTAAATCATCTGATTTCTTAACTCATGAGTTTAATCTAGCAGTGAAGATACATAACATCCAAGCCAGTCTAGAGTTCACATCATTTCTTGTGTGACTTCATTATCTTGTGACAGCACTCTGCTACAGTTATGCCCCGTACACACGGTTGGAAATTCCAACGGAAAATGTCCAATCGAACCATGTTGTCAGAAAATCCGACCGTGTGTGGGCTCCATCAGACTTTTTCTGTCAGAATTTCCGTCGGAAAAAATTTGAGATCCTGCGCTCCAATTTTCCGACAACAAAATCCGATCAGACTTTTTACGATCGTGTGTAGAGAATTCCGACAGACAAAGTGCCACGCATGCTCAGATCAAATTACGAGACCAAACCTATTGGCTAATAGCCTCTACGTAGTTCCGCCATACGCAATGAACGTCACCACGTTCAGAATGATCGGATTTTCTGACAACTTTGTCCGACCATGTGTATGCAACACCAGTGTCGGACAAAATCCGTCGGAAAAAGACCGACGGATTTTGTGGTCAGAATTTCCGACCGTGTGTACGGGGCATTACACTGCAATTTATGAAATAATCTAAATAAATTTGCAGGTTTAGAAATCCTTGTTTTTAGCTGTACTCTATCTATGCAATGCATAAGACCCCTTTCGTTGTCTTTACGATTAGGTCCGCCTGTCATTTTTTCAGGTGGACCTGATCGGAATCTCTATGCAGCTCTATGAGCAGGTGGAGATAAACAACTTTGTAAAAGATTCTAGCCTAAAGGCTAACACTACGCTAGAAATATAAAATACAGCTGCTAGCACCTTTAAGTCAGATACAAACTCAATAGATATAAAATACAAAATAAAGAGCAGCGCTAATACAATTAAAATTGTGTAGGTGAAAAAAAGACTGAAAAAGGAACAATAATGAGGAGTCCCAAATGCACAGGCCATGTATGTAGGAGAAAATAGAAACCAAAATCCGTGCTTCATATAGATGGAAAAGCCACAGGTAAGGGGAAAAGTGATGATCCTTCACATAAGATAAATCCTGCTCCACACCCATGTGAGAGTGAGTAATCCTGCTTACCACAGGCCACTATAAAATGGTCTCACCAAACACAGGGAAATAGGTCTCCCTAGAAACCTTTGGTAATGGTCGGGATCTCCGCTTTGCAGATGGAACTCAGAGATGAAAGATAAAAAGAAATGCTCCCATAGTGCAGTACTTAAAAAATCCAAATTTAATGGTATAAAACAGTTGCACTTACAAGAAGGATTCTTCAAAACAGCATGTCTCTGTACTAGGAGTGCGGCGTCCCTACGAGCTTCACTCCACTTCCTACTTTGCTTGTTGGTCAACCTCCTGGGAGGTATAGCGTGATGATGTCACCCATCGTAGGCCCCAACCTACGCGTTTCGTTACTAAAAGGACATCGTCTGGGGATTGGCCAATTGTATTAGCGCTGCACTTTATTTTGTATTTTATGAACAAACTTGTGTCTGTTTACATCCACCTACTTTCGAGCCCATCTAGATCTGGACATCTTTTTCTGATTTTCTGGACCTAAATGTAACAGATGAGAGGTAGCCTGGTGTAAATGGACAAAAGTCAGTTTACATCCATCTGCCATTAAAGCCATCATGGGTACCCCATGGATGCAGACACAAACTGAACAGGCATGGATGTCACAAAACTGAAGAGGATTTACTCATGTGGAGCACCGGCCTGTGAAAGGACCCTAATGCCGCGTACACGCGGTCGGAATTTCTGATGGAAACAGTCCGATGGGAGCTTTTCATCGGATTTTCCGACCGCGTGTATGCCCATCGGTCTTTTTCTGTCGGAATTTCCGACGGACTTTGGATTGAGAACCTGTTCTTAATTTTTCCAACGGATTTTCCGATCGTGCGTATGCAATTCCGACACGCAAAATTCCGACGCATGCTCGGAAACAATTTGACGCATGCTCAGAAGCATTAAACTTCCCTTTTATAGTGCAGTCGAACGTTTTTTAAGCCGTGGTGTTATTGACCGTCGGAATTTGGTGTGGCCGTGTGTAGGCAAGACAGTTTGACAGTTTGAGCGAAATTCCGTCTGAATTCCGACGGGAAAACCATCAGAGCTTTTTCCGACAAGAATTCCGACCGTGTGTACGCGGCATAAGAGTTATGCTGGCCTTACGTATAATTTTCAGGCAATTTCAATCACTTTAACTTCCATGATTAACCCCTTCACACCTAAGGGTAAAACAAATCTTAATGCCTAAGCCCAATTTTGCAAGATTGACATGTGTTAGTAAAACCGTACTTATCATCACAACTACTTTGTGCATACAGGTGGATTATACCTTGTTTTCTTCAGGACAAATTGGGCTAGGATATCAATGGTAATGGTATGGCGAAGGGTAATGGATATCTCCTGATTTTTTTTTAAATTATTATTATCCAAGTAAAACTGGCCCAAAATAGTTAAAAAAAAATAAAAAATGTATTTAACTGGATATTTCTTGCTACTACCATAACCTACTACCAAAGAACAACCCAAAATAACTTCTCCTGCTCCTGACAATCGAGGCAATTCCACATATGTGTATGTTAGTTGTTGTAATGTACCCGTAGTACAGCCCAGAAAATAGTGCACATTTTTTTTTTTATCATACCTAAAACACACTGACAGGGAGACTAAGGCCCCTTTCACACTGGGGCGGGGAGCCGCGGTGATGGTAAAGCAACGCTATATTTAGCGCTGCTTTACCGTTGTTTAAACCGCGGTATTCGGCCGCTCGCGGTGCGGTTTTACCCCCCGCGAGCGGCCGAAAAAGGGTTAAACACCCACGCAGAGCGCCGCCGTAGATGCGCTTTGCGGCGGTATTGCTGCGGTTTTACCGCGGTTTCCCATTCAAATCAATGGGAAGGAGCGGTATAGGAGCAGTGAATACACCGCTCCTAAACCGCTCCAAAGATGCTGCTAGCAGGACTTTTTTTACCGTCCTGCTAGCGCACCGCTCCAGTGTGAAAGCCCGCCGGCTTTCACACTGGAGTTAAAGGGGCCGGATTTTTTCAGGCGGTGAACAGGCGCTATTTTTAGCGCTGTACCGCATGAAAAACGCCCCAGTGTGAAAGGGCCCTAACTGACAATGATACTAATTAAAAAAAAATAAAATCATGTCCAAAAAATACTTGACCCAGTATTTGATCTAACCTAGATCAAACATTGATCTAGGTATTTTATTTTTTATTTATTTATTTTTTTCTACACACACTTTTTTTTTTCTATTTCTGCAAGGACAGAGAAAGATGCAATGGGGGTTATTTACTAAAGGCAAATCCACTTTGCACTGCAAGTGCACTTGAAAGTGCAGTCGCTCTTAATCTAAGGGGTAGATCTGAAATGAGGGGAAGCTCTGCTTATTTTATCATCCAATCATGCGCAAGCTAAAATGCTGTTTTTTATTTTCCTTGCATGTCCCCCTCAGATCTACAGCGACTTTACTTTCAAGTGCACTTTCAGTGCACTTTTAAATGCACTTGCAGTGCAAAGTGGAGTTTCCTAAGTAAATAACCCCCAATGCATCTGTCTCGCCCATTTACAGTGACAGAAAACACGGATGGGCTTCACAGTGACTGATCACTATCTCTTCCTATAATTAAAGCGCACTTTTTACTATATTTCATTCAAAAAAATAAGGGACAGGAAGACATACCTCCAACAGTTGAAATCAATAGGACATTGATAAAAACTTTTTTGCTCATGTTTGCAGTTAAAAGCTGTTTAAAGTGCGTAATAGCAAAAAAAAAAAAAAACACACATGCTCACCGATATGGCTGCAGTATTGAACCGACACTGCAGCTGTCCTCCACCGGCTCTAAGACCAAGAACCAAGCGATCATATGACTGCTGATCGCTCAGTTTTCGTTCTTCACTGTCAGTCACCGGCTCTTTGCTCGGCCCCTCCAGCGTTCATTGGAGCACCAGTGCAGTGGAGGGGGCGGGGTCGGCTGGCACAGGCTTGTTGATCGGCTGAGTCGGCTGCCGATTAGGCATCTGGGTGGATCCCAGCATTATTGTTGGAATCCCTGCAGAGCCTGGACCGGCTCTGTGACATCAGTGGACAGCAGGCTGAATCTGGGTCACAAGAGTGCAGAAATAAGTTACCGAGAAGACAAGTATGGGTAAAAAAACTTTAGTCATACTTCTCTTTTAATAGCAGTTTATACTGGACAATATTAGCTGAGAGAGTTAGCCATACACGTGGAAATTTTATAGAGATCAAACTTTTAATTCCATTTTTTATTAAAATCACTAAGCAATTGAAGTGGAAAATTTCATGATTTAACTTGCTAAACAAGTCTGATCATTTTGAAAGACATTGCTGTAGTTTTCTCACATTTTTTTGAATATAATCTTATCATGAACTGTAATGAAGCTGATTAGATAAGATTGTCCTTTTCTGCTAGAAGAGAGGAAGAAGAGGTATCCTTTCTGTTTGGCTCATCTGTTTCTAATATAAGGCGGACCTGAACGGATGCTCCATAGAGGTCTATGGAGCGTCAGATGTCAGCGGCGACATGTCCGCTGACATCCGACCCGCTCTGACCCGAAAAAGTGTGACGGAGGAAAAAGCAATTTTTCCATCTGTCATCGGATCGGATGACGATGGACTCTACGGTCCGTCGTCACCCGATCTCCCATAGGGGAGAGCGGCGCTCTGACAGGTCCGTCCCTGCGCTGTGTGCAGAGACAGACCTGTCATCTTCCTGCTCAGCGGAGATCGCTCCGGCGATCCCCGCTGAGCAAGCGGATATCCACGGGGCGGATCAGCACTGATCCTCCCCGTGTGAAAGAGGCCTAAAGGCAAAACTTTTTTTAGTTTTGGATAGGGTGGAGAGGGATTAGAATTCTTGTCAGGTTTTTATTGCTGTGTCCCTGGTAGGGAGATTCACCCTCTCCATTTGTCCTGTTTACCATTATCATTGAAAGTGAAAGCAAAAGAAAATCCCAAATTTTGGGTTGTCTCCAGGAAAGTAATAGAGGGGAAATCTTCCAATGAGGACACTAGTTCTGATGACCTGGGTATCCCCAAGAAATTCCCTCTAATTTGCAGGGATTTCCTCTTACTTCCTGTTTGGCTATGGAACAGGAAGTGAAGGGAAATCTCCACAATGGGACACATATTGCGAAAAAAAATCTGACAAGGGTTATAACCTTTCCTTGCGCTATACAAAATGAAAAAAAGGTGTGAAGACCCAGTTTGGAAGTGCTCTTGGTGGTCACAAGTGGGCAGATAGAAGATATTGACTCATGCAGATAGTTAGGGAAGGAGATAATAGACAAGATTCACACCAAGTGCTTTGGATTAAGGAAAGTACACACTATAGAAGGATATGCTGTGTTGATTTTTAAAGTGTTTTTTTGTCATGGCATACCTTCTGTCCACTTTTTATTTTTCGAGACAGAAAGGTAGGGGAAGTTTTACAGAGACAATTTTTCCAATGGGGGCAAATATTGTAATGAAAACAATATTTCAAAGATCAAAGATGGGAGAGACTTCTTGTTGCATCTGTAAGATGGGAAATTAAGAGAAATCTCCCTAAGGCTGGGTTCACACATGTCCGGCTTCGGTTTGCAGTCTGGAGTCCGGTGAATTTCTGTTCATTGGTTCAGTTGCGAATCAGGTGAAAACTTTTGCCTGAATTCGCACCTGAACCTGACACAAAAACGTACTGCAGTCGCCCCGGACATGTGTGAATCGGCTCCATTGAGAGCCGGTCACATTCACATGTTATGAGAATTGGATGCGGGTAAAAACGCATCCAATTCACATATATGTAATCCCAGCCTAACAGGACACAGACTGCAAAAAAAAAAATCTGGTAGATTTTAACCTTTCCCTATTTTTTCCAAAACGACAAATGTAAAGTTTTGGCTACACATACACATTAAAAACGAGGACAATTCAAAAGGTGTAAGCAACAAAAGAATTTAAAAATTATGATGGCGCTTACCTGCAAAATTGATGACCTGGAAGTGCTCTGTGGAGTTGTATATGACAAGCAGTAGACAGTGCTTTGAAAAAGTATTCCCCTTGAAATTTTCCACATTTTGTCACGTTACAACCAAAAATGTAAGTCTATTTTATTGGGATTTTATGTGCTAGACCAACACAAAGTGGCACATAATTGTGAAGTGGAAGGAAAATGATAAATGGTTTTCCAATTTTTTTTACAAATAAATATGTGAAAAGTGTGGTGTGCATTTGTATTCAGCCCCCTTTACTCTGATACCCCTAACTAAAATCTAGTGGAACCAATTGCCTTCAGAAGTCACAGAATTAGTAAATAGAGTCCACCTGTGTGTAATTTAATCTCAGTATACATACAGCTGTTCTGTGAAGCCCTCAGAGGTTTGTTAGAGAGCCTTAATGAACAAACAGCATCATAAAGGCCAGGGAACAAACCAGACAGGTTAGGTTATAAGAAAATATCCCAAGCTTTGAACATCTCACAGAGCACTGTTCAATCCATCATCCAAAAACGGAAAGAGTATGGCACACCTGCAAACCTACCAAGACATGGCCGTCCACCTAAACTGACAGGGCAAGGAGAGCATTAATCAGAGAAGCAAACAAAAGGCCCATGGTAACCCTGGAGGTATCCACAGAGATCCACAGCTCAGGTGGGAGAATCTGTCCACAGGACAACTATTAGCCGTGCACCCCACAAATCTGGCCTTTATGGAAGAGTAGCAAGAAGAAAGCCATCGTTGGAAGAAGGTGCTCTGGTCAGATGAGACCAAAATGTAACTTTTTGGTCTAAAAGCAAAATGCTATGTGTGGCGGAAAACTAACTGTACATCACCCTGAACACACCATCCCCACCGTGAAACATGGTTGTGGTAGCATCATGTTGTGGGGAGGCTTTTCTTTAGCAGGGACAGGAAAGCTGGTCAAAGTTGATGGGAACATGGATGGAGCCAAATACAGGGTAATCTTAGAAGAAAAGCTGTTAGAGTCTGCAAAAGACTTGAGACTGGGGCTGAGGTTCACCTTCCAGCAGGACAACAACCCTAAACATTCAGCCAGAGCTACAATAGAATGGTTTAGATCAAAGCATATTCATGTGTTAGAATGACCCAGTCAAAGTCCAGACCAAAATCCAATTGAGAATCTGTGCCAAGACTTGAAAATTGCAGTTCACAGACACTCTCCATCCAATAGATTGAGCTATTTTGCAAAGAAGAATGGGCAAAAATGTCACTCTCTAGATGTACAAAGCTGGTAGAGATATCCCCAAAAAGACTTGCAGCTGTAATTGCATCGAAAGGTGGTTCTACAAAGTATTGACTCCGGGGGGCTGAATACAAATGCACGCCACAGATATTTATTTTTAAAAAGTTTTGAAAACCTTTTATCATTTTCCTTCCACTTCACAATCATGTGCCACTTTGTGTTGGTCTATCTCATAAAATCCCAATAAAGTACATTTACTCTTTTGGCTGTAACATGACAAAATGTGGAAAACTTCAAGGGGTATGAATACTTTTTCAAGGCACTGTACAAGTGAAAATGATTGCAGAACAGCCCACGTTTTTCATTTATTCAAATGCTTCAGTAACCTTAATAAGCTGTAAATATATTATAGGTTCTAAAAGCTTGCTCACACCATGTCAACTTAGCTGCATTTTTCTGCACACCACTGCACATGTGTGGCGTGAACTTGGCACCATAACAAGCAATGATGCTCTAGGGCAGGATGCATAGCATTATACATTGCTATGTTGATGGTGGATGCCTTGCCCATGCCATGGCAATGCATGACTCCAGGGCAAGCAGCATGCAGGAGAAGACATAGGTCAGCCTTTTCCATTTCCCACCTTCTGCCGTGCTGCTGGTAAGGCTCTGATATGAAGAGGGTGTGACTGTGTGATTGGGAGCTCTATGATAGAAGGACTGTGTAATTTGGGGGTTCTGTGATGGGGGGCTGTGTGACTGAGGGGCTCTGTGATTGGGGTGCTCTGTGATGGGGGAACTCGGTTATGGGGCAGCTGTGTGATTGGGAAGCTCTGTGATTAAGGGGACTCTGATGTAGTGGGAATGCTTTCATGTGATGGGAGGACTCATGTATAGAGGGCCTTTGATGTGTAGGGATGACTGATGTCATGAGAGGTTTTCATGTATAGGGGTGACTCTGCCATGAAGGTGGGCCTATAATGTGATGGGGGGCCTCTGACATGATGCCAATATTCTGTTTGCAATGCCAAGCTGCTGCTAACAAAGCTAACAGAATATTGGCATGCATTAAAAAAGGGATTAACTGCAGAGATAAAACGATAATTCCCCCGCTCTACAAGACTCTGGTCTGGCCGCACCTAGAGTATGCTGTCCAGTTCTGGGCACCAGTCCTCAGGAAGGATGTACTGGAAATGGAGTGAGTACAAAGAAGGGCAACAAAGCTAATAAAGGGTCTGGAGGATATTAGTTATGAGGAAAGGTTGCGAGCACTGAACTTATTCTCTCTGGAGGAGAGACGCTTGAGAGGGGATATAATTTAAATTTACAAATACCGTACTGGTGACCCCACAATAGGGATAAAACTTTTACGCGAAAGGGAGTTTAACAAGACTTGTGGCCACTCATTAAAATTAGAAGAAAAGAGGTTTAACCTTAAACTATGTAGAGGGTTCTTTACTGTAAGAGCGGCAAGGATGTGGAATTACCTTCCACAGGCGGTGATCTCAGCGGGGAGCATCGATAGTTTCAAAACAATATTAGATAAGCACCTGAATGACCACAACATACAGGGATATACAATGTAATACTGACATATAATCACACACATAGGTTGGACTTGATGGACTTTTTCAACCTCACCTACTATTTAACTATTATGGGAGATCTCTAATATGAAGTAAATTTCATCAGGGAAGTTGGGTGCATTGCTCCCATTGATAAGGGGCATTTTATGACTTTTTTTTTTTACATTTTAGACTGGAGATTTTGCATAGGGTGCCGTGTCTGAAAAAATATTGAGAAATGCTGGTTTAACTGACTGTGCTGCCAAATACTAATTTTGATGTCTTACATTTTTTTCATCAGATTACTGAGATTGATGCTTCATTACTGTTCTCTGTCATTGTCTTCCAGCTGAGCCTGAGTTCACAGACTGCTCTGACAAGTTGGTGTGGCTTGAGGGACAGGAGAACAGCTTCGACTGCCAGGCCAAAGGACACCCTCTACCCACCGTAACCTGTGAGAAAAACAACACCATCTATAAGGTCGAGGAGAAATTCACAGTAATGAGAAATATGTCTGGAGAGTATATTTGTAGAGCCACAAACTTTGACACCATCAAAAAAACAGTAACAGTGTCTGTAGAGTGTAAGTATCACAGAGAGCTCTGGAAATGGTTGGCATTGGATGATTTTTCTTGAGTGTAGGAAATAAAGTGGAACTCTGGCAACATCCTACTCACACCTTCTGCTGCCAAAATAGTCTACTAAATTAAAGTCCACTGGGAGGTGGATGTAGGGGCCTGGATGATATGGAATAGGAGGTATTGCAAGTATTGTATTATTGTAAATCGGTCTCCCCAAGGATATGGGACCAGTGGCGTATTTTGGTTTTGTGCTGCCCTAGGCGAGACTAAAATTTGAGCGCCCCCGGCATTGATTTTTCATCCATTGTTAACATTTGACTTTTTCATTTTCTTTCAGATGAGCCTAAAATACTGAGCATTGTTGTGCAGCCCTCCATGCCTGTGCTGGAAGGGGCAAATATAACATTGACTTGTGAGGCAGATGCAGTACCCACTCCAGCCTATAGCTGGCACCCTCAGACGCCTCATGTCACATTCCTTAATAACAACAGGACTATACAGATCAAGGAGGTGACCAGTGCACACGAAGGCTTCTACATCTGCATAGCACAGAACAAGCATGGAATCAAGACACTGCAACAGAAAATTGCTGTGGACAGGGAAGTGATAGGTGAGTCTGCCTTTGTCCTTTTTAAGGTTAAGCTTAACCTTAAAGCGGAGTTCCACCTTATTTAGCAACTATGACCCCACTGGTAGCCGATCCCTGTGCCATTACTTTTTGGATAGATATATATATTATATATATTTTTTTTTTGTTTTGTTTAAATACCTTTTTTTCTTCACAAATCCCCTCACTTTCGTCATTTCCGCTCTCCTGTTGGCTCCTGGGCTATTAGTCAATCCCAGGAGTCAACATGCATCCCCCGCTTCCGGCATAGCGTTAGTTTAAAACTAGAAATGACGCAATGCCAGGTGGAGTTAGGTGCCATTTTTAAACTGTGGACTCTTTTGTCATTATACCGGGTACCGAGCAGTGGCGGAGAACGAATCATTAGCAGTGGTGGCATGGGCGACAGCAGCAGGAACAGTAAACTGAGATGGTTCTGAAAATTTATGTTGCACAGCACTATGATGGGGGCAAATATTGTGGCACTGCACAGCACTATGGCAACCTGTCATGAAGAAACTGCGAAGGCGCAGGATTGGAATCCCAGAAATAAACACAAGCAGGCTTCCGATGCCCACATCCTCGATGACCCCTGCCTGCTTCCGAGATCAAGTAATATTTTATTGATTTCTAGGAAAGAAGCTGGAAGACATTACTAACATTATGCAAATATTATAGTAGAAGTTGTAGCAACTACAGGGAGCTTTTTAAAAAAAAATGGTAATGGGGACTGGAGCTTCCCTTTATCCCCTTTGGGGCCAGGGGTGTTTTTTTGCCTCCATAGGCAGAGCCTTTCCAGTGAGAAGGCTTAAATCTGAATGTAAACCCAAATTCTATTTTCCCAGTATTCTTGGCATCATGACTATACGTTTTTGTTAAAAAGGAACTCAACACTAAAAGCTGTGCTCAGAAAAAGTCAAGCAGAGAGCAAAGGACAGCAGTTGTCCTGTGGCCTTCCTGCTGCTGATTTATTTCCTAATACTGACTTACCATACCTTAATTCTGCATACTGTCTTTTTTTGTTGGGGGGGAGGGGGGGTTGGCTCTCTTGGTAGAGCAGGGTTTTGCTTCCTCGTGTCAGAGCCTCCAGCAAGGAGAACAGTGAGCAGCACTGTAGAGACATCAAAATATCTCTTACTTACGCCATCTTGATCCAGTAACGTGTTAATTTTTCATCGCATTGTGCTGCCAATATTGCTACATGCACCTTTTTGGTGCATTTCAGTAGGGCTGCCTTATTACGTGGATGTGCTAACACAATATAATGGTGTTCATGGGTCCATAGATCTCACACTGTAGATACACAGGTATGAGGATGTAGACAGAGGAGTGCCTAGGCACCTGCACATGCCTGGTAGTGCACTGCTAATTTTCATGAGGAATTTAAGACAAGAGGTAGGTTCTACAGGGTACTATATAGGCACAACTAACAATTCTAGATATTCCCCATACCACAGCAAAACGCTTTTTAGTTTATGTCCACATTATCATTTCTCTGGGAATCTGTTGCGTTTCTTACCTGGAGATCCTTCCAGCACTTCCTGTTGTGGCGGACAACACCAAGCCACTACCATAGCAATTACTAGCAGCATTGTCAGCATGATGTATGCATTTCATTAGGTTATCACTAGAATATAACCTTTTAGGGTTTCTGCACTCAGACACTTAGCAGCTCCGGAAATCCCCAGTACTTTTTTGACCCAGGGAGCAGCACGCAGGGCTGGTGCAAGGATTTGACACCCTAGGCGAAACCTAATTTTGCCACCCCCCATTGGCTCCACCCCTGACTCCACCCCTTTGCCCTGGCCATGTATACCCCATTTTTTTCATGAAGTGCCCATCAAATGCAGCCTCACCAGCGCCCATTAATGCAGCCTCACCAGTGCCCATTAATGCGGCCTCACCAGCACCCATCAATGCAGCCTACCAGTGGCCATCAATGAATGTTTGCTTGCTTACATTCATTGGGGAGTCGGGACGCAGACACATAGTCGGAACACCAATGGCTGGGCGCCCTAGACAGCAGTGCGCCCTAGGCGGCTTCCTAGTAGTAGCACCGGCCCTGGCAGCACGTGTCATGTATAGCCACCGATATAGGTAAATAGCTGTACATACTTATGCTCGGATAATCGCAGATGGCTTCTGCATGACGCAAGGCCAGGGATTTTACGCCTCACATAGGACCTACAGCATGAGGCCTTACAGCTTATTAACATGCACATTCAAAGCTGTATAGGAGTCAGAGGTAGGGTTATTACATTTTCAAAATCCAATTGTAGAGCTACTTCTGTAGGAGCCGCAGGAACACTGTCCAGGTCTTCTCCACAAGCTTTGTCCTGCAGCCAGGCACATAGGCTCATTCACGAGCTTCTTCAATGACCAGTCTAGTGGTGTTGTTTTTTGTCATTTTATTTTTGGAGAACTTGGACAGGGTTGAGGGAATTGAGTGGGATACTCCATAAACAGGAACTATGTACAACCTGAGGACTAAGTATTCTCTTTCTGGATGAGCTGTAATAAAATCCGTGCTTGTAACAAACAGTAGACTTTAGCTTTAAAGTAGCAGTAGTAGAGGTTAACTGTAAACTTCTTTGTTAGAGCCACAAGAGCAGATGATTAGATGGAAAAAGCGCTTCAGTACACCAGCCGGTGTGCCCTGTAACTAGACCCACAGCTGATTCTCTAGCACAAGATGGGTAGCAACAGCACAAAGGTCCCCAAGATCTCTTAGAAGCATCTTTACTCACACAAGGCCCAAGGACAGATGGTTTCCTACTTCCAAGCTACACCTTACTCTGGTGATACCAGAATAGATCTGCAGCAGGCAGCCCCCCTCACTCAGCTCTTCTTCTAGCTCTAGGGTCCCAGCATCCCAGACCCTCAGGTCGCCCACCTGAGGCCTCACGACAGCAGACATTGCAGCAATGCCTGGAGGGGCAGCGTGCCCTCCAGGCTGGATTAATCCTCTCCAGGAAAAGACCCTGAGCTCCATATACTCACAGAATATACTGTATACAGTCTCCCAGTATGCCTTTAGAGCCTGTCTCTCTGGGATTGGCCAGGGTTGTATCAATATTCACACTGCCATCTGCATAGCTCCACACCTATCATCCAGAAACTTCTCAAGGTCTCTGGATGCAGAGGGAGCTATCAGACTGGCAACAGCTGAACACTAGGGATGAGCTCAGGCGTGTTCGCATGCTCCACGTGCAGAGCCTGCCAGGAAGTCGGCACAGCGCTGCGCTAATCACAGACAGTGCCCGATCTCTGCAGTCGTGCATCGGGGCAATGTCTCACTGCCTGTGATTAACGCAGCTCTGTGCTGACTTCCTGGCGGGCTCTGCACGTGGACCATGGGAACACGCCTGAGCTCATCCTTACTGAACACACTGAGCAGACCTGACTAACAGAATTCAGCTGCACGGATTACACTATACGAGCTGATATGGGGGTGTCATTAACATTTCATTGACAGTGAGCAAACTATGCTTTTACCCAACAAATCAAAGACACACTGGCTACAAAGTGGAAATTAAATTTGCCTAACAAAACACATACTAATTCTATCTAATCCTAGCACTTATCTAGGGTTGCTACACAATAAAACCTATATAATAAGTACAAATAATATCAAAGGGTTGCTTGCCTTTACCTTTCCTGACCTGAATTATAGCAGTAAATTATAAAAAAAAAAAAAACTGTAGGTACTCTTTACAACTGTAGGAATATAAAGCCATTGAAAGGTAATTAGTAGCAATTATGTTTTTGTTTTCATATTTCTGTTCATCAAATATTTTTATCTTGTTTTAGAGACTGCAACAAACCCAGCACTATTTGTGCAAGACAAAAATAGAGGTGACACGACGGAGGCAGCATTCTCCAAGATTCTGGCCCTGTTGTTATCTTCGAGTTTATTATATTATCTCTGTTAATTGCATCTGTATTTGCCACGTTAGAAAACAAAGCACTCAAAAAGCTATATGCACTATGAAATTCTCGGTGTGTGTTTGGATTAAAACATTCCTTAATAAAATGTGTTTGCTGTCTTTATGTTACCTAGAATAAAAGTCTTTGTTATAACTAAATACTTTGCAAATACTGAAGACAGAAATCACTTTGTCCATTTATTAGTGACAGAAAACAGGGACTTCAGCTATAAGACCCCTTTCACTCTGAGGTGTTTTTCAGACGCTAAATTGAAATCAATGGGCACAGCTGCAAAAGCACCCGCAAAGCGCTCCGACAGCAGCGCTTTTCGGGTGCATTTAACCCTTTCTTCAGCCGCTAGCGGGGGTTAAAAGCACCCCGCTAGAGGCCAAAAAGCGCTGCTAAAATGATGGTAAAGGCCACTAAAACTAGCGGCGCTTTACTGCTGATGCGGCCAATCTGTTAGTGTGAAAGGACTCTAAAGGGTAACTCTACTTTCGTGAAAAAAAATTTAAATTTTTTGCAAATGAACCACTTGACCTCTGACAGGTTTTACCCCCTTCATGACCTGGGCATTTTTTGCTATTCAGCACTGCGCTATTTTAACTGGTAATTGCTTGGCCATGCAACACTGTACGCAAATTAAATGTATATAATTTTTTTCACACAAATAGAGCTTTCTTTTAGTGGTGTTAAGCCTAGGTCCACATTGCAGCGATTTGGCATGCAATTTGACATGTCGAATCGCATGGCAAATCGGCTACTATTGGCGGCAATGGCACCGTCTGATTGTACTGATGGTCTGTTTAAATTCTTGAGGCCCTAAAATGTCAGGACAGTACAAATCCCGCCGAAATTACCTCTTTTTGGAAAATAGACAGTCCAAGGTATTTAGTAAGAGGCATGGTGAGTTTTTTGAAGTTGTACTTTTCTGGTTGCAATTTTTTGGAAACTTAAAAAATTAAATAAAATTTGGGGGCTTTTTCCCCCCAATTTGCTTTTACATACCATCACCGTTGTTATGAGAGATTCCTGCCCTCCATTATGAATGCACCCAGGTGCTTACTTCATCTCTCTTTTACTACATCTGGATTGGCAACCTAGGCCTCAGTGGTCGTCTTTGGCTTCCTTTAATCTGCAGTTTATACTTTGCTTCATTTGAATGGACACTGGGCAGGATAAAATAATTTAATGACTAAGTGTTTTTAACCTAGTATGACATTGTGAATTGCATTACTGTTCAGATGATTAGATGTGACATTCCACAAGCCTCTGATGGAAAAGACCTGGCTACTCTGAAACACGTTGGGCAAAGGAAGACGCAACCCAATACTTGCAATCAGGACAGTCTCTGTATTAGCAACATTTTTTGCCATACTGATATTTTTAATTTTTGCACAGATATTAATAAAATTTTTCATTTTACTTAAACTAAACGTTGTGATCATTTGAATGTGCCAGTAAAATCCAATTTTGTTCCTTGGGGGAGACACACATTGGAGTTTACAAACTATGGTATAATATATATAAATATAAATATAAATATAAATATAATGTATGAAAAATGATCTGTCCTGCTGTATTGACCTCATTTCTTGAGGCCCGAAAATGCCAGGACAGTACAAATATCCGTGAAATTACCACTTTTTGGAAAGGAGACAGTCCAAGGTATTTAGTAAGAGGCACGGTGAGTTTTTTGAAGTTGTAATTTTTTGTCGCAATTTTTTGGAAAATTAGGAAATTAAATTAAAATGTGGGGTTTTTTCCACAAATTATAATTTTTCTTTTTTTTTTTACATACTATCACCAGTGCAGTACAGCGTCATCATATAACTGGTATGGTGGTGATCAGGGACACTGACTGGTGACAATATGTAAAAAAAATATATATATTTTATTCAAATTTTTTTTAACTTTTTATTTTTTTTATTTTATTTTTATCAGAGTAGTTCAGTGTTACCATGGTGACTTTTTTTTTTTTTTTACACTGTGATTACTTGTTGCAGTGATGGTCACTATAACAGCAATCATTTGAACTGTTATGAATGGCTTTCATTCATAACTTATTGTTTACTATTGTGATACTGTGATTGGCCTGAAGCTATCACATGGTACAGGGTGCTGGTGATTGGCCCAGGTACCATGTGATCACCGGTGACCGATCACAGATCACACACAGTAGTAAACAATGATGTCATGAATGGATTCCATTCATCCTCTGCTACAGGAAGTATATTTTGGTGAGATTTTAAAGGGTTAATTGCTTCTAAAAGGATGCAGACACTGCAACTTTCCTTATTTGAATACTGCAAATGCATCAGCAGAAAGAATGAACACAGGCACTCTCATTCTGGAATTAGCCTTCCAAGGACATAGTAGAACATACACCTTTTTCCTAGGGCTAGGTTCATACTACTACGGCTGAGATTTGATCAGATTTTTTAGTTTGATTATGTAGTGCCACTAGGTTGCATTTTTGATTTAGTTTACATATTCTATGGGGCCAAAACTGTGCTACAATCGCACCAAAGTAGCACAGGACCCTGTTCCAAAATCATGCTGTGCTAAGTTGAATTGATGAGAGTTAGCACCATTGAAAACAATGAAATTTCCATTGTCATGTGATACTGTGCAATTCAATAGCAGCATCGATATTCCCATCACACACTTTCCTGGATAGGACTTTAGGATTAACAGGTGCTGCAGCAACAACCAGCTGGGACTGGAGACATCACAGATCAAGTGCGGATATTGGCCAGCACACCACGGATCATCAAATACATCCACATCTTTAATTGAAGAATGACCACATCACAGAAGACACACACAACACAGATCATCACATGCATGACAAAGGGATCCTGCGCGGCTCCAAAACATTGCACTATGTCTTCTGTGATGTGATCATTCTTCCAAAAAGATTTGAATGTATTTGGCTATCCATGATGTGCTGTCCAATATGTGCATTTTTTCTGTGTGACTCAGGTCGTATCTGAAATCTTACTAGTGCGAACCAGGCTTTAGAAAAGAAACAGGTAGAAAGAATGCTGCTACAAAGTTTGGTAAAATCCTTGCAATGTATATAGATTACCAAAGAGGGGATTGTTTACCTGCCAAAGAAAGTGGAGTTACTCTTTTAGAACAGGTTAACCATTAAGAAAAAGGTAAGTGGTTGGGTGTGAGGGATGATTCGGCAGGGGTGTTTAAATATGTGTAGGGAATGCTGAATGTTTTGGACCAAAAGGGTCAAATTCTGAGAGCAACAACATACTGTAGGTATTTGGACAGGTTGTGAAAAATCACACAGCCAGTGAGCTGCAACATTATTTAGCATTTTGTTGTGGTGGGATCCGGAGAATATATATATATATATATATATATATATATATATATATATATATATATATATATATATATATATATATATATATATATATATATATATTTTTTTTTTTTTTTTTATTGTTTGATCGGAAATTAAAAACAATGTTGAAAATCGAGGTTACGAAGCTGAAGAAAAAAATCTCATCAGCATTGAGGGTATCACCACACTCTCCTTTGAAACCACGTTGCTGTACTAAAACACTATGGACTACATGTATCATGGCACATGTAATATACTGTAGCCTACCAGATCTTTGTTTTGCATTACGTTCCCCCTTTATTTTCACCTGGTGATCCTGCCAGTAAAACCCTTCTTTTCCTAATGCCGCGTACACACGACCGGACTTCCTGGCAGACTAGGTCCGACGGTCTTCCCGACAGACTTTCGGTAGATTTCCGATGGACCTTCCGAGCGAACGGACTTGCCCACACACGAACGGACTAAGTCCATTCGTTTTGAATGTGATGACGTACGACGGGACTAAAAAAGGAAGCTCAATAGCCAGTAGCCAATAGCTGCTTGCGTCGTATTTGGTCCGTCGGACCAGCATACAGACAAACGGTTTTCCCAATAGGAATTGAGTCCGTTGGACAGATTTGAAACATGTTCTATTTCTAGGTCCGTCAGATTTTTTAAATGAAAAACGATCGAATTAGCCCACACACTATCAGATTGTCTGACGGACTGATCCCGTCGGACCTAGTCTGCCGGAAAGTCCGGTCGTGTGTACGCGGCATAAGGTGCCCACCTGATTTTGGCTGCAAAACACCTCTCCTCCTCTCGCCTTCATCATATAAGAAGCTAGTACTATAAGTAGCATAAGAGGAAAAGCTGAAGAAGATTTTTTGGAATCTCAGTTCAGTACACAGGAAGTTAGGATACAAGGTTTTCAGCAGGATCAACAGGCATGCAGACACCACACCCAAGGACAGGTAAACTGCAATATTTAACCATTTTGTTTTAGGTTTTGATGTGTCACAAGGCATTGTTCACATCAACAACTCTCCAGTATACGTCTTAGCAGATAGGAAGGGTCAGACAACATTTCAAGGCAAGTGGAAGCCTTGACCATTTTTTTTTCCTGATGTGTAACAGCTGGCTATACTCGTTACATTCTGACTGTGCAATCCCGTACCATCCCTTTAGCAACTCAACTTATTTACTGAACTATGTAATGGGAGGACCTATTAAAAAGGATAGTTCACCTTTGCAAAAAAATATGCCTATGCAGTTAAGGAATGTTTGTAGATTTATCCACTTCAGCCCCATAAGGTTCCTACCCCCTTAATGACCAGGCCATTTTTTTCTATACGGCTCTGCGTTATTTTAACGGACAATCAGTGGCGTACTAAGTGGGGGGCAGGCCGCACCGGGTGCCACACACTGGGGGGGTGTCAGGCCGGCGCCCCCCGCGATTGAAGCGGAGACAGCGCAGAAGTAGCGCAGCAGCGCGGTCACGGTGACAGGCAGCGGCAGGTGAGGTGAGGGGAGGGGGGGTGTGTTCGCTGCAACGATCCCCTTCCCTCCACGGCTCTGATCTGTCTCGGCTCGGCTGTTTCATACAGCCGAGCAGAGTGAAGCCGCCGGCACCGCCTCCTCCTCCTCCTTGTAGTGTGCTGCTGTGCATCATGTCCCGAGGTACATTATGGATCTGGGGGGGCTCTGTATTATAGGGGGGTCTGTATTGTAGGGGGGGTCTGCACTGTAGGGGGGGTCTGCATTGTAGGGGGGGTCTGCATTGTAGGGGGGGTCTGCACTGTAGGGGGGGTCTGCATTTTAGGGGAGTCGTGCAGGGGGGGTCTGTATTGCAGGGGGGGTCTGTATTGTAGGGGGGTCTGCACTGTAGGCGGGTGTCCAAAACAAAAAATTAACAGTTAGCTTGTAAAATGTGCAAGTCTTGTTAAAAAGGTCAATATTCTAGTTCATGCACTTGCCTTGACTATATTATCATACATTGAATTAAAATCAAATAACCATGTAGTATATAACAATATAAATTAACTTTATTGCTTTGACAAAAACATGTTATGAATGCCATTTTTTTTGTAAACAGTTATAAACATGAGCTTGTGAAGAACATTGCCTTTTGTTTTTGGCCTTGGAACCTTTTTCTTCAATCCCTGAAAAACAAAAAAAAACAAAAAAATATGCACTGTGAAAGTATTTGAACTCAAGCTCTTATTCTCATCTTATGGTATAAGCAGGGTTGCCACCCAGACAGTTCGGGTTTGGAATCATGTGTCCGGGTTTCAAACTGCCTGAAAACCGGACACATTATTCAGACTGGACTATGGCCTCCCAGCAGAGTTACTGGCGGCAGTTGTCTGAGCTAAGAGTGTCTGTTACTCTCTTTCACACTGCCCAAAGCCAGCACTAACAATCCCCCCACATACAGACCAGGGCCATCTTAAGAGCATTATAGGCCCCGGGGCAATACAGTGCACTGGGGCCTGTCTACACGATCACGCACGAGAATAAAAATGCAAATTATCAATAAGACTATATTTATTAGTACTTCCAACAAAATCAGTGTTTAAACATTAACACGTTTGGACAATATAACACGAGTTTGATGGGCACAGTGGCAGCGTTTGGGCACAGCGTCAGCTTTTGATGGGCACAGTGGCAGCTTTGATGGGCTAAGTGGCTGTTTGATGGGCACAGTGGCTGTGTTTGATGGGCACAGTGGCAGCTTTTGAGGGGCACAGACAGTGGCTGTGTTTGATGCACAACTTGAACTTACTTAAAGTGGAGTTCCACCCACTTTTACAACTCTTCAGCATCCCTCACTAAACTGTGCACTGTAAACAAATTGGATATTTTTTTAATTTTTTTTTCAGCACAGACTGTATATATGCTGTATTCATTTTTCACTTCCTCCTCCCTGGCCGCGGCCCATCGCATCATTTCCTGTTTGCAATGCCTCCTGGGAAGGGGCAGCAACTTCCTCTCAAACTGTCGTTGCTATGGAAACCTGACCTGAAACCTATTACACTGCTTATGCTGCACTGAGCATGTATGAGATCCAGGAAGAAATACAGTCTGGCTTCAGATGCCCACACTTAAGATGACCACGGTCTGCTGCAAGTTTATAAAATAACAAACTACTGCTAAAAACTAACAAAACAGACCTTAGTTTACAGACTAACTTTACTAGAATAGATTAAGCTTGTGTATTATAGGGGTATTTTTATTTAAAAAGTATAATTTCGGCCGGAACACCACTTTAAGTAGACATTGTTAGACTTACTTGAGGCCGCCGGCCTGGTGCAGTACAGTGTGTAACTCACAGCAGCAAGGCAGCGCCAGCTATCAAGGGCCATCTTTCCGCTCCCTCTCCATGCTGTCTGAAGAACATGGCAGAGGTGGGCGGAGCCTGTTCACTAGCCACTGGGACAGCCGCAGTGCGCTATGAATGCTGGGGCAGCTGCGGCCTCTGATTGACTTCACTGGTTGCTAGCTAGATGCCGGCCAGCGAAGTGAGCAACCAGTGCAGTCAGTCAATTTAAGCAGCAGATTGCAGCACTGAGAATCAGCCCTGGATGGGGCCCTCCAGACAAGTGGGGCCCCCGGCAACTGCCCAGCATGCCTAGTGGAAAAAACGGCCCTGATACAGACAGGAGAGGAGAGAGAGCTCGATCTGCTCCTCTTCCTCTCACCCCCACCCCTGTGTCTGCCCACACTCCAATCCCCAGCACTGGGCCTCAGAAAAAGGGAAGTGAGGGCCGTAAATTTGATGTCTAGCAGTCTCAGATACATTTGAATGAAAGGTGCTGACTGCCAAGGTGTGAGTGAGCTCACCATCTATCCCTGTCTGTGACTGAAGTCTCCCCCCTTCTCTCTGACTCTGATAAAAGGGGTGTTCTGAGAACCCTGATTTACCTTAGTGTACTCACTCAGAGTTTCCCTTTACACCAGAGGCCACAGTGTTCCCCCTTACATCAGAGTCCTCTCCGTGCATCAGAGTACTCAGTGTTCCCCATTAAATCAGGGTTCCCAGAGCATCCCTTATGTTAGAGGCCCCAGAGTTCTACCTTACATCAGAGTCTGCAGAGTCCTGCCTTACAGTATAAGGGAACGCAAGTTCAGATGTAAAAGGGGAACTCTGTGGACTCTGATGTAAAGGGGGACTCTCGTGATTAACTTCATATGATTAGAAATGTTATTTAATTGCAAAATATATGTATAGTTCATACTATAAAAAAAATTGCGGTGCACCGCTAAATTGTTTGGGTTTGACTTTTAGAAGAAGAGGTGGTAACCCTAGGTATAAGCATGGCTGGGTTTACCATTGGGAAAAGTAGGCCATCACACATGGGCAGTAAAGACAGAAAGGCAGCGCTTCCCTGCGTGGTTGTCAGACATACACATTTTTGTCTTATTTTAACCTAAAAGATTTATAGTGGAGCTCCAGACTCCCTCCCAAAAAAATTAATAGTCGGCAGCTACAAATACTGTAGCTGCTGACTTTTAGCATAAAGGACATTTACCTGCCCTTGGATCCAACAATGTCCTCGCCTGAGCCGATTCTTCAATCAGCTTCAGGTGCAGGTGCCGGAGTTCTTTTTCAAAATAGCCATTTCATTGAGCTCTCCAATCACGTCACTTCCAGTTACTGCAAGTGTTAACCATCAGTAATTGGAGATTTTCGACGACTTGCTGTTTTTGACACAACACCGGTAACAGTGTACACGAAGATTTCGCTTTTTTGACAGAACAGCAGGTAAGGAGGAAAAAGTTGTCGCCACCTCAGAGGTGGCCATTTTTTTGGTTTGTATCAGAGCAGATTAACAATGCCCGCTCACAATATTGTGTATACGGATGTCGGTATTGTGTCAAAACAGCAAGTCGTCGAAATCTCCAATTACTGATGGTTTACAGTAACCGTAATGGATGTGATTGGAGATGTCAAAGAATTGGCTATTTTGACAGAATACCAGCATCTGAAGTAAAGGAAACTGGCTGTGAAGCTGCAAGGCTTCACTTCCTGTTACCCATTGCGCATGGATCGCAAGTGCGCCTTGTGAATGGTCCCGTAGTCTTCTGGGACCTTTGATGTGTCCCAGAAGACTGCAGGGGGAAGGAGCAGGGGCCAAACTTCTGGCTCAGTTCACAGCGGTGATCTTTTTTCATAGAAGCTTGGTCACCTGGTTATATTGTTTTTGGCCAGGATAAAACCAGTGAAACAAAAAACAAGAAGTATTGAAGTTTGTGCATTAGAGGTGATACTAATGGAGCAGTTTTGCATTCACATGCTGCAGTGATGGAAATCTGGCCCTGTGGACAAATGATGAAGATCGCTGGTAATAGTTAGTCACATTCACCTGGACTTGTTCTGTTATGTTGAAGAGGTTTTGCAGCTTATCCAAGCCAACTCTAATTAGCATCTGGAACATACTCCAACATTTATATCCACTCAGGTAACTCCTGATCCAGTCACCATGAAATGTGTCAAGGCAGATGTTGGTTCTCCAAAAACAGGATGGGAGGTATGAAAGTTTGTGCTAATTATGTAGTCCAATCCACATGGTGCAACGAAGGATGGGACACGTAGTAATCTTTCAATTTACATGGATGAAGGTGTGAATTGTTGTCAAGATATATCTTACACATTACAGAGCATGTCCAATTGAATATGACAAACTACTACGAGCTATACCATGACTATGGATAAGTGAGAATCTTCAGAGACAAGCCATGAAGATAAAAAAATTAAAAGAAAGAAAACATTATGTAAATATCTTTTGCCAAACAGTTATTAACAACATAAGGGAGGTTGAAACCAACTATGATCAACCCTATATAAATCAGTCTATACATTTTTTTCTTTTGCTTTCAGCATTATTCAAGTTAAATAATGCAGATCACAAATATCAGGTATTTCCCTTCCCTTTTAGATTGTAAACTCTCACAGGCGTGGCCCTCTTAACCCTCATGTCTTGGGTTGGATTTTCAAAGTACTGTCCACCTTTATTTTGCATAGTGCTGTGCAAACTGCTGGCGCTTTAACCACTTCCCGACCGCCTAACGCCGATATACGTCGGCAAAATGGCACGGGCAGGCAAAATCACGTACCTGTACGTGATCGTGCATGTGCCTGCCTGTGGGTCGCGCGCGTGACCCCGGCCGCGGGACCAGCGGACCCGATCGCCGCTGGTGTCCCGCGATCGGGTTATGGAGCTGAAGAACGGGGAGAGGTTTGTGTAAACAAACCTCTCCCCGCGCTTCCTACACTGACTGTCAGTGATCGGCTGTTCCCTGTCATCGGGAACGCCGATCAATGACGTCAGACGTCAGACGTACAGCCACGCCCCCTACTGTGAAAAAAAACACAACACGTCACACTGACTCCTCCCCGCCCCCAAGTGGTTAACTCTTTCACTACAACTGTCATTTACATAGGAATCAGTGCTATTTAAATAGCACTGATTTCTGTATAAATGACAAATGTCCCAAAAATGTGTCAAAAATGTCCGATGTGTCCGCCATAATGTCGCAGTCACAATAAAAAAAAAATCGCTGATCGCCGCCATTACTAGTAAAAAAAAAAATATTAATAAAAATGCTATAAAACTATCCCCTATTTTGTAAACGCTATAACTTTTGCGCAAACCAATCAATAATCGCTAATTGCGATTTTTTTTACCAAAAATATGTAGAAGAATACGTATCGGCCTAAGCTGAGGAAAAAAAATGTTTTTTTTATATATTTTTTGGGGATATTTATTATAGTAAAAAGCAAAAAATATTGCATTGTTTTCAAAATTGTCGCTCTATTTTTGTTTATAGCGCAAAAAATAAAAACCGCAGGGGCGATCAAATACCACCAAAAGAAAGCTCTATTTGTGGGAAAAAAAGGACGCCAATTTTGTTTTGGAGCCACGTCGCACGACCGCGCAATTGTCAGTTAAAGTGACGCAGTGCCGAATCGCAAAAAGGGGCCTGGTCCTTTGGCTGCCAATAGGTCCGGGGCTGAAGTGGTTAATAATCCTATACAATAATATTATTTATAGTAATTTAGGCACTGAATAGCATGAGATGACCGAATCCAGCCAAATTATCGGATGTTTGTGGTTTGTGGTTTCAATCAGTCCTGTTCCCTCTGATAAGTGGACACTGACCTCCAGCTTCCAGCCACCCACCCACCCCATCTTCTTCATTGATATGTTCTAAAAAAAAATAAAAAATCCTTTGCACTTGCCTTTAAAGCTATAAACATGAAAACCATGTTGTACTCAGAATATAAAATATATAGTATAGGGGAGAAAACATGTTTAAAGAGAGCTCTGCACCCGGATCTGGTTTAATGTTTGTTTTCAATTAAAAAAAAGAAGAAAAGCACATATACTTCAGTGTATGATGGGGTGGATTCCTGATTGGCTCAGCCAAGAAAATATTGATATGTACAATGTTATCATTATTAATGGATGTTGGTTTCTTCATTGATCTGGATGCAACCCCCATCTGATGTACTGTATGAATAATATTCATGTGCGCAATATCATTTTTGGGGGAAAAAAAAAAAAAAAAGAGCTCTGCAAACAATTTATCTTAACAAAAGTATTTTTTTTTATTTTATTTTTTTTTAAATAAATCAGCACTTCTGCCCCCATGCTTGTCTGTGGTCCTGTTAAACTCAACCAGAATTGAATGGGTAGGTCACATTTTCACTATTAGCAGCTGCCTTAAATTTTCGTTAGCTGTAGATATTGTCTCACACAACTACCTACAGTTTCCCCACAATATACAGGTGAAAGTAAAAAATGTAGCGCTAAACATGAAACAAAATACACTGAGAAGTGCCAAAAAATCAATAACTCAAATCACAAAGGTAAAACAGAGGCATCTTATCTGATGCCCCAGTTGAAGTCTGTCTAAGACGAAACGCGTAGGGCGAGGTTCTACCTATTCCCACACTGCTTTTAAACTTTTAATCGTGATCACTTTTATATATTTTACTATTTGTATTGGTGGTTTTCTTTCAATAAAACCTTCCATGCTGATCTGCACTATTGGAGTTCTCCTCCTTTTTTCCTCTCTCCGCATGCTTTTGAATAACATCATTTGAGAGCCTTGACCTCATCCCCAGTGGTCTTTGGCTACCAGTTTCCATACCCTGCTTGCCGTCCGGTCTGACCGATTGGAGTTCGTGATCCTGTGTTTGAAGCTGTGTACCAGTTCCCGCCTTTGGGTCTCTAGAGGTCCGGTTCCATCATCTCCCAGTGAGAAGTCCACGGATTACATCGGCTCGTGCCAGAGATGCTCCATTTATCGGTGTCTGGATACTACAGGCTTGTTTGACTTCCCTGTCGCTGACAGGGAGTCCACTCGCTTTGGTAAGCATACATCTGTTTCTTTTTATCGATCTGAATACTTTGAAAGAGGATCCAGTTCAAGTCATTTATGTGTCCACTTTTCATTTGAAATCCACTTTCGTTCACTGCATTGGGACAATTTTTCATTTGAGGTGTGTTCATGCACCGTGGACTTTCTATTTATTTATATTTATTATTATTTTTATTTATATTTTATTTTTTACACAGGCAATCATCATATGTGTTAATAGCTCACCGTTTATATGCACTTGTATTTTGATGTGTGTTTCCTTACACAGGTAGTCACTCCGTTTTACCTTTGTGATTTGAGTTATTGATTTTTTGGCACTTCTCAGTGTATTTTGTTTCATGTTTAGCGCTACATTTTTTACTTTCACCATTGATAGAATTTTCGTCACATTTGTATGTAGCTGCTTGGGGTTATACCTGTTTGTTTAGTTATTCACCTAAGTTTAGCGCGATATTGTTCTCCCTAATCACCCCACAATATACAGAACTTTAAAATTAACCTGTTCCTAGTTAATTTACAACAATTTTACATATTCTGATCAAGCAGCAAAAGCACTTTAAAACAAGTTCTAATTCATCTCTGTATGTATCAGCATTTTTGAGAAATTACATTTTCAAAATCACAACACAGGAATTTTTTTTTTGGATGAGAACAGATCTCTCAGCCCTCTAATGTAAATACACAGCAGGTGTTTCTAACTAAGGCCCCTTTCACACAAGCCCTGACTCAGATCAGACCCTCCATTCTCCTCTATGGAGCAGCGGGTGTAAACAGACACGTGTCTGTTTAGTCCCATCGACATCCAATCCGTTCTCCTTTGGTCTAGCGGTTCAGATCAGATGGCAGTCAGGTGTAAACGGACAAGTGGTCTATTTACATCCGACAACTCAGAGGAGAGCGGGCTGTGTCTGTCTGCTCTGCAACAGCGGACAGTTTCCCCGCTGTGCAAGCGAACTCCTGGTGAAGCCTGCCTCATGTGGAAGGGGCCTAAACCCTGGCTTTAAACTCAGTTTCGTTGCGATTTTTGAAGCTCTTTGAGAATTAATAGTTTAGGCAACTAGTGCGGACAAGCATGGCTTAAGCTCTTCTGCTTGTTAAGAATATATAAATAGTTTAATGTTTGTAGTCTGGGCACAAGTCCAGTTTAAGGTGCCAGACTGACAGTTTCTGAAAGTCTGAATCAGATTGGTGCCTGCGATTAACACAGACAGATCTTTTAAGCATTTAAATGTGGCCCAACATTAGCTAGAAAGGCAATAAAGGAATCAACAGAAATCCTCATGGTTAAAGTGGAAGTAAGCCCTCCTATCGTTTTTAGCCAAAGAAGCTGCCATCTTGGCCTCTCTTTAATCTTCAACTGCCATGATGCTGCACATTTGATCAGGTATGACACCAACCATTGAATGTTTGTGTTTTTAACCAAACTGTCAAACCAATGTAACAGTTTTTCTTAAAAACTGTTAAATCGATGGGTTTACTTCCGCTTTAACAGTTGCTAAATTCCTAATAGACCCGACACCCACCTCACCATAAAACACTATCATTTGTGTAGGAAGCCACCTACACAGTTCAGTTGTATTAATGACCCCCCCCCCCCCCCCCCCCCCCATCACCAACACCACCATTTTGCTTGTGCAAAGGGAAGAGCAGAAAGCTGTTGCCGATTTTCAAAGGCATCTACCAGACACTGTGTATCCTCAAGCTTTTACCTGACTGTTACGACTTTGAGAGCCATCTACTTCAGGTCTGAGCAGGCAGTGTAGAAGAAGTTTTCTGCCCAGCTCTAAATATATTACAGTTAAAAGGGGTAGTAAAGGTTCGCGTTTTTTCACCTTGATGCATCCTTTGCATTAAGGTGAAAAAACATCCAACAATACCGCCCCCCCCCCCCAGCCCCCCCGTTTTACCTCACTGAGGCTGTTCACCTGCTGCGCTCGCCCCCGATGTCCTCTTCGCCGCTCAGCCTGCCCGTTGATTGTCTAGAGTGGATGGATTGAAAGCAGCGCAGCCATTGGCTCGGGCTGCTGTCAATCACATCCAATGACGCGGTGCGCCGGGGGTGGGGCCGAGTGATACAGTGAGTGGCTATAGCCGCCGGCCGTATCACGGAAGCTTTAAGGCTACATTTAAATAATTGAGAGTAATAATCATTTTTTAAAAGGAAAGTGTCAACATTCCTATGTGATGTATTTGGACAAAATTGTTTTTGTCCAAACGCAGCTAAGGCTGCCACCGTTTCTGGAAAAAAACACCAGCCTTATGTTCTTTTCCATATACCGTATAACATTGGCAACGTGCCCCAGTTTTAATCGACCAGGCCAATAAAATACTGGCTAGGTGGAAACTCTAAGTACAACACATACAGACATATGCTCTTATTAGACCTCTTTTTTGATTGGTTTTAATGCCAGTTACTCAGGTACCCTGTCAAAACAGACCCTGGATACTAACAATTTCCATAAGATATTTTTAAGCATAAGACATAGAAACTGCTTCACTGCTTCTGACTGTTGTATAATGATTAGATTGTAAAGCTCCTCCAGGGTAGGACACAACTCTATAGACCAGGGGTGCCCAACCAGTGGCCCGATGTGGCCCGCGACCTCCTGCTCTGGGATGGTGGTTTGACAAGCCCAGATCGCAGGTTGCCGTCCCACCATCCCAGAGCATCAGTGTTGTGAACTGGCGGTAGAGAAAGCAAAAAGGTGCAGAGCAGAGCCACATAAGCTGATGCTTCCTGTATAGCGCCAGCTCCTGTCACAATCGATACCAAATGCACTCTGCCTCTGACAGCAACAGCCGGGAAAACTGAATGGAATACTGTTATTAAAGGTGTGTTTGTTACTGAAATCAGTGTATATATGGGCATATCTGTTCTTCAGTGGTTACTAGGCTGCTGTTAAACTAATCCTGCACCTGCGGGTTACCTGCACTGAGCCATAGACTTCTGTTATAACTGTGGGTTTGGTGCGCTTTCAGAAAGTGTACTATACCATCAGGATATAATAGAAGTCTATAGCAAAGTGCAGCTAACATGCAGGAAAGCCACAGGTTCACGTGGCGCATCAGTGTGAAAGCAGCCTTAGGACCCAATCGGACCCTCCATTTACTACCCCTGTTTAACCTTCAATCCGAAAAAAAAAAAAAAAAAAACAGAAGGGGAACGGTCCCCTTCCATCAGATTGAATTGGAGGGCCCATAGAGTAGCATGGACTGTGTCCATATCCGTTCTGCTTATGCAGCGTGGATACAGACCTGTCACCCACCCATTACACTTATTTTGGCCCGCGACCGGTTACCAAGTCGCTTCGATGGCCCTTGCTCTTCAAAAGGTTGGGCACCCCTGCTATAGAACAGCACTGTACCCATTATGCAAGTAAATACAGATAAGAAAATAAAAATTCACATTGTCACATATATACAAGGAAAACAGTCACCTGAATTCATAGATCACCAGCTTCAAGATTCTCATATTAGAGCCCTGAAAACCCCTCCACATCCACAGTATCTGGAGCATGACTTGCCATCTTTCTTGGGTATATTCCAACACTGTCCACACCTCATGCCATACTTCTTATACCTAATGTATGTAGGAGTTAGAAGACATGATAGCAGGAGTTAACAGAAACTGGCCAAAGTTATAAAATTAGTTTTAGTTAGAATAATGTTTTAACAAGGATTGCATGGCAAAGAAACAGTTCTGCTAAACCAGGGATATGCAATTAGCGGACCTCCAGCTATTGCAAAACTACAAGTCCCATCATGCCTCTGCCTCTGGGGGGGGGTCATGCTTGTTGCTATGCCTCATGGGACTTGTAGTTCTGCAACAGATGGAGGTCCGCTAATTGCATATCCTTGTGCTAAACTATCATTTCTAGCAATCTTAAGTCCTAGCCCTATACATACAGAGCTCAATGAAAGTCATGACATATGTAGCAGTCCATTGGTCCTAATAAAACTGAAATGTTCAGAAACAGAAAGTTGCTATAACTGGAAACCCCTTCTGAGCATTTGCACAGACATTATATTTTACTTTTAGATGGACTGTAAAACAAGAATTATCACCATTTATGACACTGCCACAGTTTGGCATTTTTAAGTGGAGTCCAAGCATTTCCATACCGGAATCAAACGCAAAAGGTGCACCCATACCTGAATCCAATCGTGGGAGTTATTTGGTGGCATTGAGTGCATCCATACCTGAATCCAACCATAGGAGTTATTTGGGGTAATTTAGTGCACCCATACCTGAATTCAACCATAGGAGTTATTTGGTGGCAATGAGTTCATCCATACTTGAATACAACTGTGGGAGTTATATGGGTGGCATTGATTGCACATATACCTGACCCCAACCGTAGGAGTTATTTGGATTCATTGAATGCACCCATACCTGAATCCAACCATAGGAGTTATTTGGTGACATTGAGTGCACCCATACCTGAATCCAACTGTGGGGGGTTATTTGGTGGCATTGAGTGCACCCATACATGAATGCAACCACGGGAATTAGGCAGCATTGGGTGTGACGTATAGCATATAGGAATTTAAGGTCAGGATGATCATTTGAAGGTTGCTAAATGTGGCAATGTGCAAAAGAATTCAAGAACAACAGGGCCTTACATTGAGAACATGTTGTATATGACCAGTGCACAATTCCAACATTGGCTGTGCTCACAATATACCATAACCTAAATTTCCTACTGAAGAATGGTAACACTACACGGCTGATGAATAGTACTGAAGATCTACTTGACTCTTATCAATTTGATTTCATAACTTTCTGAATATGCCCTGTGCTATTTTCTCTCCTTGCAAGGCTGTGTGTATAGTAGACTAGTTTGCCAAACACTCTCACAGCTATCAGTTTGTTGGTCAAAGAAGAACAAAATGTATTCTGTTAACGCTCTTATCTTTCACACAGCAGAATGATATGCAATGGTTAAAGAAGAGACAAACATGAATCTGGAAGGTAGAACACAAAAAGAGATATGGTTAGAAACTGCCTCACCCTGACCTCATGTTGTGACAGTGGCAAATAAAAAATAAATATTGGAGTTAAATATGTATTCCAGTATGAAAAAAGTATTTGAATTTTTTTTTTTGATATTTCATCAAGCACAGTCTAAATCTCTTCCATTATTTTCTATTTAAAGAGTATGTAAAACCAAACATTTCATATACCTGATATGAGCCTGCTGTACCCTGCATTTGTGTTCTCTTTGTATTGCTTCATTTGTGTAAAATTCCTGGTGATTCTGTCAGTCCCACTGCTTTTCTATTAAAAACTGACCACACTAAGCATGAAAGCACAACACGGTCAGTTCTCTAGCTATCCTGGGAACTCATTGCATCTCATCAGACTTGTCCTAGGACTCCTGTCACACCCCCCTGCACAGCCATTCACTGGGAAATTCAATGTTCTGCTCTTTCCCCTCCCCAGCTCTTATGCAGATGTGAACAGAGGGAATGTGATCACTAGGAAGAAAGAAAGAAAAAGAAAGAAGGAAAAGAAAAAAACAGAAAAAGAAAAAAAACAGAAAAAGAAACAAGGCATTTATAATGAGTTTATTTTTAATTTTTTTACATCTATACACAAATGTTTTGCCTTTCATTTCTATATTAAACTGAATGGGTTGTTTTTCAAGGTGAGGGTTTACAATCACTTTAATGCCTCTCTTATTTCTGCAGCCGGTGTAGGCACTACTTTTATGAGCCTGTTTTGTAAATGTCAAATACTGCATCTCCACCGAAGGAGACTGCATACAATTCTCAGATTTGTCCGAGCTTCTCTTGTCTCAGATCACCAGAATCTGTGATGATGCATGCAGAATTTCCCTCAAACATCCTTCTCTTCAACTTTGTAGAACCAGGAAGAGGGTGTAGATGCAAATGGAATGAAGGCATGTGTCAGCCACAGTTCCTCCATTCTAGAGCTCACAGTATAGGCGCCATCAATCCTTCTAGTAATGGGGGATTATATAGAAAGACAAAAATATAGACGAGTGACAGAAAAAAAAAAGGCAAAGTAGCCCACTGAGTCATAGATATATGTTTATTACAAGCTTGTTTGAATTCATTTTAGCCACTGCTGAGTCACTGGAAAAATCTTGGACACAAAAGACTTCTTTGGACACTCCCAAATGTCATCTCTTAGCCGAAGAATGATCTGTTGGTTCAGTCTGTGCAGACAACAGTGAAAATGAGAGTTCTTTACAAGTCCACAATTGTTCTGAGGTTGGATAGAAGGTGTCACCTTCAGACACAAGGGACATACAGGCACAGTCAGCTACCGAGACCGAAAGCAGTACAAAGCTAGCCTGGACAAAAAAGAACTCCAACATCAAATACATTTTTGGTGTCTCTGCAGCTTTCATTCCTAATATAATTAGGCTCCTGTCCTGTGGTTGATGCCTTACAGCTGTATCCAAGCAGGCCTAAGCTTTACAACTTCTTAAAGTGGAAGTAAACCCCCCTATCGTTTTCAGCCAAGGAAGCTGCCATCTTTGCCTCTGTTTAATCTTCAACTGCCACAGTGCTGCACATGTGATCCGTTATGACACCAGCCATTGGATGGTTTGACTGTTTGGTTGAGAGCACAGCCAATGTGCAGTTAGCATTCACGGCATGCCTTTTTTTTTTAGACAAATCGATGGGTTTACTTCCGCTTTAAACTCATTCAAACTCCTCCTTTCAATCCATCCCTTTATTGCCACTGTAGCCCCGTTTCTAAAATTAGGGCTATAGTGTAAATTTAGTTTTTTGGCTGAGCTGTAAACAGCTCAGATTTGATTGTATAGTTTATTTGGTTCTGTTCTAGACTTAAAGCGGTAGTAAACCCGCTGACACTTTTTTTGTTTTTTATACCCCTGTAAGGCAAAAGACATAATGAGCTAGTATGCACCACATACTAGCTCATTATGAAATAAATACTTACCTTAGAACAAGGCATCGGTATTACCTGGTCCACGCCGAGGTAGCTGACATGTTGCCTCGGCGTGTCTTCCGGGTATCGCGGCTCCAGCGCTGTGAGTGGCTGGAGCCGCGATGTCGTCACTCCCACGCATGCACACGGGAGACTTCTTTCAGGCAAGGTCCGGCGTATGCCAGGCTTTCAGACGAGAATCCCCTGTGCGCATGTGCCGCTGATTGCAAGGGGAATATCTCCTAAACCGTACAGGTTTAGGAGATATTTTTTTTTTTTACCTACAGGTAAGCCTTATTATAGGCTTACCTGTATGTAAAAGTAAAAAATGTGACTATACAACCACTTTAACTGAGTTGTGCATTTCTCACTGTTGCCAGTAGGTGTCACTGGTACCACAGGCCAGTATGAGAATTACAACTAGGTTGAGCTATTTAATGATTATTCTTTTTCCAGAACAGCCCAGTAGGAGGTTCCTGGCCGCTGTGAATTCTGGGAAGGAGGTATTTATCAGGCAGAGCCATGTGCTCCAGTTAGTATTACCTTGGGGGCCCTCCTGACCCAAGGATGTGTTGCTGTGAGCTCTGCAAGTAGGCCCAGATGCCTGTCTGGGGCCTACTATTCCTGCGGTGGTCCTTAGGCATTCTTGCCTGTGTGGAAGAGGCCAAGCTGCGGTGATCAAGGGGAGGACCCTTGCTGGATAGAGCCAGGATGAAGGCTGGTCTCTCAGGAGGGCCTGGTAACTCATTTGGAGGACACACCTATACCTAAACTATTCTTACAGTGTTGCCGGATGGCTTAAAGGTTCTGACACTGGGAAGCTGAATCCTATTCTACAATCTAAACTGGTAACTAGCTCCCTGCTGCTAAGGCTGTGAGAGACGCTTGTCCAGAAATTCTACTGGCTGCTAGGTCTGCGTGAGAAGCCTATCCAGGTAGTTAAGGTCTGCTAAAAGAGAAAGCTGTTTTACCTTTGGATTCACGGAGTCTGTAAGAGATCTGCAAATGGTATCTGAAACCTCCCCTAACCCTCTCTCCTACTACTTTTTTGAAGTTCCTTATTAAAGCATTGCAAAGCTATAAAGTGACTGGCGCCCAAATTCTGTTCTAACTTCCCATTATAGCCATGGACTCAGCCCTGGGGTGAATGTAAGCTTGTCCCCTGTCTCTGGAGGTACCTCCTTGCTCCCAGGAGAACCAGGGGGGGCGCTACACTACAAAAATAGCATCCAACTAGCAAAGCTTTTATATACTCCAATGGGCACCATCGTGCCAATTATGCCTAAAATTGTGGAGTTCATCACTCCCAAAGAACAGGGCACTTAGTTGTTTCTTTAGTAAAAAAGGTATGGTTCTGGTGTCCCAGGCTACACTGAACGAGTGCCTCTACAGAGCAAAATGCAGAAATCAGACTTGACAACTTCCCTAGATCACTTATAACATTTGTGAAAAAGTGCTCCATTGTGCTTACAGCTATAGAGGCCAGTGAGCTTATTTTCACTGTTGGTTAATAACATCTAAATCAGGGGTGCCCAACCTTTTGAAGCACGAGGGCCACTTAAACGACTTGCTAACCGGTCGCGGGCCACAATGAGCGGAGCAGGCAGATGGCAGGTCTGCGTCTACTCCGTGCATATGCAGAGCGGACACGGACACAGCCCACTAAACTTTTTTTTTTGCGGATCAGATTGGAGGTAGGACACAAGTCGGTGGTTTATGTCTGCCACTTCTTAGAGGTGAATGGAGGGTCCAATTGAGTCAGACTGACCGTGTGAAAGGGGCCCAAGGCTGCTTTCACACTGATGCATTGTAGTTTACCCGCACAGCTGGTGCAACGCAGTGTACATTTGGCTTTCCTGTACTTTACAATATACTTCTATTATATTCTGCAGGTTTGGAGCACTTTCAGAAAGCTCACCAAACTCGCAGGCAACAACAGAAGTCTATGGCTCAGTGCAGGTAACCCGCAGGTGGACGGCTCTGCATCTGTGGATCAGTTTGAAAAGAGGCCCAGTAACCACTGCAGAACAGATATGCCCAAATATACACTGTGATTTTATTAATAAACTGACCTTTAATAACAGTATTCTATTCTATTCTATTCTATCCCAGAGCAGGAGGTCGCGGGCCACATCAGAGGGCTTTGCGGGCCACATGTGGCCCCGGGCCACTGGTTGGGCACCCCTGATCTAAATAGTTGAATGCACATAGTCTGGCCACTGTTCTAGGGCAGTGATGGCGAACCTTGGCACCCCAGATGTTTTGGAACTACATTTCCCATGACACTCAACTACACGGCAGAGTACATGAGCATCATGGGAAATGTAGTTCCAAAACATCTGGGGTGCCAAGGTTTGCCATCATGGTTCTAGGGGCTTTTCACATTCTGCCTAAAAGCAGAATATTGATTTGATTCTCAGCTTGCTGCTTATTGAAAAGTTTGCTCTTCACAGAACCCTGCTGATAAGTGATTTCAACAGAGAAGCTGAATAACTGTAATGTTGGCCACAAACGTACAGACATTTTTATCAATTTCAAAAAAGAATACATAGATGTGGAGGGTTCCCTTGATATGTTTTGTGTTTTTGAAATCAAAAGCTGGTTAAAAACTTGTTAAAATGTATACAAAAACGGACATACATTATGTAATGTATGTATGTATGTATGCATGTATACCCAGCATATTTCTACCACCACTAAAGCTGAATGGCTTTCCACAGGTGCTTACTGCATTTAAAAACAAACTGGACTGCAATAAAATCTATGTCATGTTGTTGGGGATGGCCACCAACAAATGGCCCTCCACAGGTGCCACAACCTGCCTTTAGAAGGAAGCTAGATCCCAATATTTGTGTCATGTTTGTGTTGAAGGTGTTGTGGAAAGACAAATAAAATTTTGAAGGTTTTTCTGCTTTCTGCATAAACATGGAAAACCTCTAAGGCCCCTTTCACACTGGGGCGTTTTTCAGGCGGTACAGCGCTAAAAATAGCGCCTATACACCGCCTGAAAAAACCGGCCCCATTCACTCCAGTGTGAAAGCCGGCGGGCTAGCAGGACGGTAAAAAAAGTCCTGCTAGCAGCATCTTTGGAGCGGTATAGGAGCTGTGTATTCATCGCTCCTACCCATTGATTTCAATGGGACACCGCGGTAATACCGCGGCGATAATACCGCTACGGCGACGCTTTGCGGGGGATTTTAACCCTTTTTCGGCCGCTAGCGGGGGTTAAAACAGCACCCATAGCGGCCGAATACCGCGGCTAAAACGACGGTAAAGCAGCGCTAAATATAGCGCTGCTTTACCGTCGCCGCGGCTCCCGCCCCAGTGTGAAAGGGGCCTAAAATCTAGTCACAAATTCAAAAAAAATAAATTGCTATATATATATATATATATATATATATATATATATATATATATATATATATATATATATATATATATATATATATATATATATATCTCTCTCATCTCAAAACTTCCCTTCCCGGTATACCATCTCTCATTGAAATATTTGGCCGGGTCTCCAGTTCTACCATCAACTTCGACAAATCAAAGGCACTGTACCTAACCACTTGTCATAAACCAATTTGGAGCAAGCTATACTCCTTTATTTGATGTAAAAACAAAAAAATTACACACCTTGGATTATCTGTACCTACAAATCTCAACAATCTGTTGAACAGCCACACATTCCTTCTCCTTCCCTTGTGGAACAACTCCGACCTTCCGGAATCTACCGAAGTAACCACTTTCAAACAATGGCACCATGAAGGCCTTCACTATGCAAAATTCCTAGTAGATAATAAAGCCAAACAACCACTCTCTTATAATGTAGCTTTGGTGAAATATTTATGCAGCAACCCATTCCATTTTCTAAAAATAAAATCTTAGAATATCTCCATCTCAGAAAGACTGTGAAAACTCACTGCACACTCCTAAATTATTCCAATCTAGACACAAACATGGTATCAACTCTACATAACTTCTTTTGACAACCACTGGACTATTCATCCATAATGACTGGCCTAAGAATTTCCTCCAACTTCAGATGGACATTCTTTTAAAATCATTATTCTCATCTTGGAGAGGGATCAAAGCCACAATGTACCGTGAAATGATACTCGTATATGTCCCCACAACAATCTTATCTCATGGGTCTAAGACCTTCTTCTAACTGCCTGAAATGTGGACACTCAGATACTCAGGGATCTATGGTCATGCCCAATAATTTTAAGATTTTTTGACCACAATAGTACACTATAGTACCACAAACTTAGTAAACTACTTGCCTTTAACCCAGAATGGGCACTCTTAGGCCCAATTGACATTCTGGGAGTCAAAATCTCTAGAGGCTGCAAACAATTCTTCACCATCATATCTCTAGTTGCAGGAAAAGCTATTCTGCACAAATGTATTTATCCCGATATCCCCACTGTTTCACTGTCTTATGGTTTCCAAATAAAATAGGTGGAGTCCTCTCCACACAAGAAAACCCAGGTCCACAAATTTTTTAATGTTTGTGAATCGTTCATTCAAACCTTGCCTATTGTTGCCCAGCAAACTATAGTACAATACTTACCGGTATCAAACCAGACTATTATCCATGGACCCTCCAATTGATTTTCCTTCTCCCACCATAACCATAATTTATGTTACATTAACCAAGGCCCCCACTTCCTCGACTTGCTCAATGACAGACCAAACGCCATCCATCCAATACACGTTGCCTAATGTCTAGCACTGGATACAATACACCAGATCAACACGATTAATGTCAGCTGCATTCTCATGGCAAAAAATAAATAAAAAAATCAGCACAAGGGACATTACTATCAATGTGAAGTGTCCCTTGTGCTGCTGGCTCCCGCTTTAGTTGAAATCTTCTGTCCTCCAAACCCCCCAACCCTGCAGCAGTAATCTTCTGGTGCGTGGGAAGGAGGGGGTGTTAATAGGGCCAAGAGACCTATGTCAGGCACTCATCAAGTGTGCAGATTATGCCGCCCTTTCTACCCCTCTCCTCCATTTATAGAAGCTGTACTATAATGTAGCACACCCCATGCAGGGGCTGCAGATGAACAGGATCCTCTCACTCCTGCACAGCCAGGCACACCAAATCTTTACAGGCATGTAGAGTCAGAAGACAGTCCGTAGCTTTTTTTTTTGTTTTGTTTTATTTATGGAGGGGGTTAACAACTTGGATAGGGATGGGAGGTGATGGGATGCCCACTTGGCTTCAGCAAACTTCAGGGACAACTTCCTATATACATCCATATACAGTCTCCTCTTCATTTTCCTCCTGCACATACTTGTCAGCTTTTGCTGAATTGCTCTGGAAGGATCTGACAGACTCCTTGTCAGGTCAGCAACAGCCCATTACAGGCAGGAACTCGCAGTTCCTGAAGTGTAGCTCAGATGTAATGAAACAGCATGTAACTTCTCCTCTGTGGCCACTGATCCCAGTGCCACCTTTTCAGGCAATGCCAACCTACCTGACTGCAACTGCCTCTTTCACCAGCCCTCCTGGCTGCCTCTACACCAATCCACCCGAATGACTCTTCACCAGCCCTCCCGGCTGACTCTCAGAAAATCTCAGGGAAGGATAGTAGACTTAAGCACATCACTATCTTCAAGAGAGACTGGCAACATGTGGCCCCTTTGTTAGTCCCCACTACTCACTCTGTCCTCTCTTGCTCCCTTGCCTCCAAGAAGGCCTCCTCCTGTGTGTTTTGGCAGGATCCTTTCAGCACCCAAACCCCAGCCCAAGACAGGCCACCCCCCCCCCCCAGACTAGAGGGCACCCTTGAGGGTCACTGACGGCCTCCACAACACTGTAACTCCATCTTACACCCAACTGCCCCTGCTGGCATGGCTAATGTTTATTTATAGGGTTGTCTCAGTCTACTGCCTGCCCACTGCTGAGGATTGGCCGAGGCCCCATAAATATTCAAGGCAGCTCTTCCTAAACCCCACGCACTAGTTCTAGAAGGTTCTCCAACCTTCTGGACCAGGGGGAGGCACCAGGGATTGCTGCCAGGATGAGTCACCCAGCCCTGAACTTCAGTAAATTCTTGACCCAGATTCAAAGACTCATTTTACCAAAAGCCAGTAAATTTGCCTCCAACTATTCTATTACACACTGGAGGGTGCTACAATAGCTTCCAGTGAAAGATGGGCAGATGACTGAAAGGTCCACCTCATTTATTCACAGCTTGTATTTCATTCACAGAAGTTTTAGTACAGCTTCTATGAATGGAGGAGGGGGGGGGGGGCGAAGAGGGCGGTCATCGTCAGTACTCTTAATGAGTGCATATAACAGGTCCTTCAGCTTTATTAACCCCCGCCTAACCAGAAGATTATGACGGTTGGGGTAGGAGGGATTGGAGGATGTAGATTTCAACAAGCAGGAGCCAGCAGCACAAGGGACCCAATGCACTGATAATATGTAAAGTCCCTTGTTCCGTTTTTTCTTCTTCTAGTAAACGTAGGCTTTAATAGGTTAATCACATTTTGCATATGTATATATTGTAATGAGTTTGTGATGAAGCTTTTTTTAAACTGATTTTTCATCGGCTGTTAACAAAAGTTATACATTTTTGAGATGGCTGACAAAAGAAAATTCTTATAGATATCAGGAAGGGTTTTCCAACCTGCAATTGTAGCAATCTGTGACATTAGATGTTATACACCGATGACTATCGTGACTCACCATTCCCACCCACTGAAGAGGGACATTGACAGTCACTTGTTAGTAACAATTTTACCAACGGCTTGACCGCTCCATCAAGTCAAAATGGCTTTTTTTCAGCGAAAGTCTTCTTTCACAGGAAAGCCGGTAATGTACAAACTATACAGAGAATCACGGCGTGCTTCCAAAGTAGGTTTGTTTTGGAGACGTTTTGGAGTCCAAACTTAATCATTTGAAAAGAGACTGGAAAAAGTTTGTTGCATGTGCTGAGTGGGAATTCCCGGGCACAGCCAGGAATGTGGGATAACGTCCAGCTCTGTGTGGAAACAGTGAGTGGGTAGCAGGGGAGTTGCCTGTGAAATGTTCTCTGTACAGAGAGCTCTGTAGAAGCTTTCACAAGGAAAGAACACAAAAGCAACAAAATAAGTTAGGGAGAAGCGGGCTGGGATCAGCCAAAAACCCATCCCTGGTAACAAAATAAAAAAATAAAAAAATAAAAAAAAAATACAATATTAGCCATTTTATAGAAGAATTTACCTCCATACTCCTCAATGCTAAAATTCTATTATCCTCCTGAGGAAGGGAATTAAAACTGAGACACGTATAGGGCACTGAGTAGAAACAATGTGCACCATTTGAGGAGAAATAGCCCAAGGTTTATAAAGAACTCCTCCAACAATAAAAAAAAAAAAAAAGCTAGACTCCAGCACTTTATTGCACTGTAGAATTTCCATCAGAAGAACAGCATACATTTATATAATGCATGAAAACTGTAAATTGCACGTTTTAACTTTTTATTTTCATTCATAAACGTGATGTGATGCAATTATTACCTGATGCCACAGGCGTTACATAGCGGGGTCCCATCCTCCGCATCCCGCCACAGGGGAGTCTTCTGTGTCTTGCAAGAGGCACATCGTTTAATTCCTAGAGAAGGGAATTCACTATCAATATACAATGCAGTGCGATTTTTATCGACGTATTGCACATGCGTCATTATGCAGTGCATTGTGATCATAATTGGCATACTCCGTATGATTCTACAGTACAGTGTGATTATTTTTTTTTGTGTGTTAGGTACTGTGTATCATTAGACAGTGCCGTGTGATCAACATTGGCGTAGAGATACTCTGTATGATTATATTGCAGTGTGGTGATTATGATCAGTGTTTAGATACCTCCTTCCATTAAGCCGCGTTTACTGGGACATTTACAAACCTTTCCTTATAAAGACAGGCATTTACAAGCTTTAAGAGCAGTCCTGAAACTTGTTAAATGTCTGCTGAAGTCTGCCAAATATTTTTTTTAAACCACAGCCAGAACCTTTATTAAAGAGCGACATCCAAACTGCAGTGTGAAGTGGACCGGTCAATTGTGCTATGAGGGAATGGGACTAAAAAGGGTTAGTTCACCTTTTCAGAAAAAATTATAAAAGGTAAAAGCCCTAAACCCTCTCTACCCCCCCTGCCCGCTGTACTTACCTCCATGGGTGTTGAGCTGTCAGTGCCCATGTAGCCATTGCAGTGATCTTGGGATTTGAAATCCCTGCTCTTCTTCCCCTTTTTTCTGTAGAGCTTCTGGTATGGATCAGAGTGATTCTGCTTGGTCGTGTTTTGGTGTTGACCAATCGGAATCGCTCTGACCCATGCCGGGAAGCCCTACAGAAAGAAGGGGGAAAAAGAGCAGTAATTTCAAATCCCCAGACCATTACAATCGGCCGCATGGGCACCAGTGTTGGCCAGTCCATAAGGGGTGCCACCCCCCCCCCCCCCAATTCATGCCCGGCCCTTAATTTACATGCAGGGCACCAGACGCATGAATTTCAATGGGGTTTTTTATTTAAGCACATGATTAGAGCCTGAGGCTCTAATTGGCTTCAAAAACAGTGGGCTGGGGGCGCAGAGCATTGCGCCCTGAGCCCACCCAGTTGTGTGACAGTAGCGAATATTCGCTATTGTCTTCCCGATTCTCCGCCCGGCTAATCAGGAAGCGGGTCCAAGACCCGATTAGCCAGGGAGTCTTAGGGCTCCCAGCCAATTGGATCTCAGGAGCCGCATCCTGTTCGGTCGAGAGGAAAAGCCCTGGTTCTTCCCAGATCCTCCTGGAGTGAGGAGCAACAGCCCTCTGTGTCATCTTCCTCAGTACCATCCTCCGCCTTACAGTAAGGCCTCTAAACCCCTCCCTTCCCATCCGTCCCCTGCGTGGAGGGAGGGTAGTGGCGGCAGTGCGATTGAGGGGGCAGGTTTGTTTGCCAACCAACCCCCCCCCCCCCCCAAATATTGAGCACCAGCCATGCCTGGTGGGCACTGACAGCTCAACACCCACACAGGAAAGTACAGGGGGGTCTGGGAGTTGGGGAGGGTGTAGACTATTAGTAGACTGTTAAGTTCACCTTTTCATTTTTTCTGAAAAGGTGACCTGACATTTTATCTGGCTATATCTGACAAGCCAACTTCTAGCTGTCAAATGGAAGCAGTCCAGTGCCTCTGCTGGATTGCTTCATTACCCCTTCATTACCCCCCCCCCTATGGATCCCCCTATGCTTCATTACCCCCCCTATGTATACTGGGCTCTGTTGGGACTGGCATAGCGAGTGCAACCAGGTAGAGGGGTAGAGGCTTCTTGCTGACCTTGAAGTGATGTGTAAAAATGTCCCCATGCCAGCTTCCCGGCCATGGCCGTAAAGAACCTATTCCAGTGCAATCTGCACTGCATTCGATTCATTGGAGTAGAGGGGAGACATCCAGGGTCTTTTAGACCTCAGATGTCTCATTAAAGAACCTGTCACCAAAAAATCATCACATAGAGGACTTAAAAGTTAAGAAAAAAAAAAAAATCTAATTACACTCAAGCACATTCTCCCCCCCCCCCCCCCCAAAAAAAATTTTGTTGAGGCCCCTCACCCTCACATACACACATGTACGAATGTAAGCCCATGTGTCTGGGGTCCCTACAAACAAAAACATTGATTGCTATACACGTTACATATCGTCACGCTTTCCAGAGTGAAAGCAATATTTTTCACCAGACCTCCTCTGTAACTCTGGCCTGTAGGGTGCTTTAAAAGCATTGCATTAAAAAAAAATATAGGATAGTGAAGTATGTTGCCATTTTCACAGATGCACGCAAATTTAAGGTTTGACATGTTGGGTATCTATTTACTTGGTGCAACCTACTCTTATATTTTACCACAAAAAAATTGTGTTTTTGTGCCCTAAAATAAACTTTAGTGTACATTTTACCGAAAGTTTGCATTTCCTAGATAATAATATCGTGTGACATAAAAAATTAGAAATATCACTACTTTATTCTCAAAAATATATAAAGGTTTCTGGGGATTATGCAATCTTTTTTAAACGTGTGCAAAATTAACACAAAAATGGCCCTGGAAGCATAAGGGTTAAAACAATCTAAATTCGGCCAATCCCTTCTGGAATTGCCGAGTTTGGATCAGTGTATGGTCAGTAGCGAAGGCTTCGGGCGTGTTCAGATCGAACCTGCCAGGAAGCCGGCACTGCACACCGCCAATCATAGGCAGCATGTGTATGTGCAGCTGCCGGTCGGGGGAATGCTTCACTGCCTATGATTGGCGGTGTGCAGTGACAGCTTCCTTCCTGGCGGGTTCGATCCGAACACGCCTGAGCCCATCACTAATGGTCAGCTTAGTGAACACTTGGGCAGACATGAAGGCCTTGTGTACAGCCTGAGATTGTGATTTCTGGGACTCCACAGAGACAAAGAAAGGGATCTAAAATTCACACTGGGCTCTCTTCAACAGTGTGTTAACCTATGAAAAATGTGTGAGATTTGACGGATTTGATTTACGGCTCCTTTTAGACCAGGGATATGCAATTAGTGGACCTCCAGCTGTTGCAGAACTACAAGTCCCATGAGGCATAGACAGACACAAGCATGACACCCAGAGGCAGAGGCATGATGGGACTTGTAGTTTTGCAACAGCTGGAGGTCCGCTAATTGCATATCCCCGTTTTAGACACTTGCTAAATGTGATTTTCTGCAGGCTACAAGCTGCAATTTAAAAAATGCCCCTTTAAAACCGGTCCTAAACAGTATAATGATTATATCGGAGTTGGATCACATACTTGCTGTCTGTGTTGGATCATCATCTGAACCACTGGACAGTGAACTTGATTTACTCCGGGGTCTGGATTTTGTGATCTTTCTCCAATTTCTTCCTTTGCTGTAGAGAAATCAATACATTAGTTGCTAGAATGCATACAATGTTGGCACTCCCTTACATGCAAGTAACCAAGGGTTTTCCTACATTTCCTGAATGTACAAAACATTTTCTAATTTCACAAAGTTCCGGTTTATTCCAAGAAATGGTAGCACTACATCATAAACCAAAAAAACTCATTCATTACTTTTTTAGTGAGTATGTTAAAGATTTCAGGATTTGTTTTGGGTTTTATTTCTTCATTTTAGCTCATATTATGTCAGCAGTAATAAACCAATTAAACATTTTTTGTGTCCCCTTTTTGTGGAGAATTAGGCAAGATTAAGAATAGTGGAAATTAATAAGTATCCTTGATGGTAAATGAATGCTTCTTCTTCCTTTCATTCACTTTCTAAGTTGTTACATGTGTATATTTCAAAAGCCAGTAT
The DNA here is from genome assembly GCA_028564925.1 of Lithobates sylvaticus. NCBI lineage: Eukaryota > Metazoa > Chordata > Amphibia > Anura > Ranidae > Lithobates > Lithobates sylvaticus. The sequence continues at coordinate 84,963,281 of CM053029.1, read as the reverse complement.
ACAGGAAAAGTAAGGGCTCTTTCACATGGACGTGTCCGTGTACGGAGCCCGCTCGGCTCAGCGGGGGAGCGATCCGTCAATCCCCGATGAGCAGGAAGATGACCGGTCTGTCTCTGCACTCTGTGCAGGGACCAGGGGCGTTGCTAGGTGGCAAAAAGACCAGGGGCTTCAGCCCCAAGTCCGATGCTGGCACCGGGGGGGGGGGGGGTCCAGGGTGGTCGTGGCACGGGGTTAAATACACTGACCTCACCTACATGGCCTACATACACTGATGTCACCTACATACACTGACCTACCTGACATGCATACACCTACCTAACATGCATACACCTACCCAACATACACTGACCTACCTGACATGCATACACCTACCAAACATACACTGACCTACCTGACATGCATACACCTACCTAACATACACTGACATGCATACACCTACATAAACATACACTGACATGCATACACCTAACTACACTAACCTACCCGACATGCATACACCTACCCAACATACACTGACCAACCTGACATACATACACCTACCCAACATACACTAACCTGCCTAACATGCATACACCTACCTAACATACACTGACATGCATACACTGACATGCATACACCTAACTACACTAACCTACCTGACATGCATACACCTACCCAACATACACTGACCTGCCTAACATGCATACACCTACCTAACATACACTGACCTACCTGACATGCATACACCTACCTAACATACACTGACCTGCCTGACATGCATACACCTACCCAACATACACTGACCTGCCTGACATGCATACACCTACATAACATACACTGACCTGCCTGACATGCATACACCTACCCAACATACACTGACCTGCCTGACATGAATTCACCTACCTAACATACACTGACATGCATACACTGACATGCATACACCTAACTACACTAACCTACCTGACATGCATACACCTACCCAACATACACTGACCAACCTGACATACATACACCTACCCAACATACACTGACCTGCCTGACATGCATACACCTACCCAACATACACTGACCAACCTGACATACATACACCTACCCAACATACACTGACCTACCTGACATGCATACACCTACCCAACATACACTGACCTGCCTGACATGCATACACCTACATAACATACACTGACATGCATACACCTAACATACACTGACCTGCCTGACATGCATACACCTACCTAACATACACTGACCTGCCTAACATGCATACACCTACCTAACATACACTGACATGCATACACTGACATGCATACACCTAACTACACTAACCTACCTGACATGCATACACCTACCCAACATACACTGACCAACCTGACATACATACACCTACCCAACATACACTAACCTGCCTAACATGCATACACCTACCTAACATACACTGACATGCATACACTGACATGCATACACCTAACTACACTAACCTACCTGACATGCATACACCTACCCAACATACACTGACCTGCCTGACATGCATACACCTACCCAACATACACTGACCTGCCTGACATGCATACACCTACCCAACATACACTAACCTGCCTGACATGCATACACCTACATAACATACACTGACCGACCTGACATGCATACACCTAACATACACTGACCTTGCCACCGAGATCTTCTTCACTCTGCCATCCCCCCAGCACAGCTGGTCATCAACAATACATCGGTGCAGACTGCAGTCAGACAGTAACTGACAGATCTCGCCTGATCGCTCCTCCGCTGGCCGCTGCCATGATGATCTTTCCGAGTGCCGAGCACGGATCTCTGTGGTGCGGCGGCCGCATTGCAAATTCCCGCCTTCTGGAGCCTGCAGCGCCTCTGATGGACGTCACACGTCCCGCGGTCCCGCCATTGGACCAGTGGGACGTCCATCATAGCTCCAGAAGGCGGGACCTGCCTCGGCGGATCACATCGGTCCCCACTCGGCAGCGGCCGGCAGTGCTCGAAGCTAGCAATTGGATAGTGCCTTCCTGAGACTCTGGGCTTTTCGGGGACCCATTCGGGGCTCCAGCCCCCCCTAGCCACCCCCTGCCGACGCCCCTGGCAGGGACGGACCTGTCAGAGCTCCGCTCTCCCCTATAGGGGGATCGGATGACGACGGACCGTAGAGTCCGTCGTCACCCGATCCGATCTGAAGACGGAGGGAAAAATAGGGTTTTCTTCCATCACACTTTTTCGGATCGGAGCGGGTCGGATGTCAGCGGACATGTCAATGCTGACATCCGTCCCTCCACAGAGGTCTATGGAGTGTCTGTTCTATTACAAGGAATTTAAACATCCCTGCAACTGCCATGGTCCTGCACATGTGATCAGTTATGACACCAGCCGTTTGATGGTTTGACAGGTTGGTTGAAGACGCAATCAAATGTGACAAATAGCGTTCCCAGAATTCCAGAAATGTAACTGTTTAACCGTTAAATCAATGAGTTTAGTTCCATTTATGACTTACAGCTGGGGCTTTGGGCTTCAGCAAAATGGCAGCCCCTGGCAAGAAGAAACAGGAACAATGCTGGAGGCAATTTACAGCATACACTAATTTTGGTAGCCTTATTATTAACCACTTGCCGACCAGCCACCGTCATTATACTGCTGCAGGTCGGCACGATCCCGCAAATCGCCGTAGCTGTACATCGGGCCTTTAAACAGCTCTAGCAAGTGCGCGCTGCGCGGCGGGGGACCTTATGCGTGCGGCAGGCGGCCACGATGTCCGCCGGCCGCGTGCAAATGCGGGCACGAGAGCCAGAACGGGGATGCGTGTGTGTGTGTGTAAACACAGAAATCCCCATTCTGTCAGGAGAGGAGAGACAGATTGTCTGTTCCTACTAATCAGGAACAGCAATATGTCTCCTCCTCTAGTCAGTCCCATCCCCATACAGTTATGCCCCATACACACGGTCGGATTTTCCGACGGAAAAATGTCCTATCGGACAATGTTGTCGGAAATTCCGACCGTGTGTAGGCTCCATCTGACTTTTTCCGTCGGATTTTCCGATGGACAAAGTTTTATCTCCTGCTCTCAAATTTTCCGACAACAAAGTCCGATCTGACTTTTTCCGATCGTGTGTAGTGAATTCCAACGGACAAAGTGCCACGCATGCTCAGATCAAATTACAAGACCAAAGCTATTGGCTTCTAGCCTCTACGTAGTTCCGTCGTACGCAACGAACGTCACCACGTTCAGAATGATCGGATTTTCCGACAACTTTGTCCGACCGTGTGTATGCAACACCGGTGTCGGACAAAATCCGTCGGAAAAAATCTGACGGATTTTGTGGTCGGAATTTCCGACCGTGTGTATGGGGCATTAGAAACACACATAGGGAACACAGTTAACCCCTTGATCATCCCTTAGTGTTAACCCCTTCCCTACCAGTGACATTTACACAATAATCAGTGCATTTTTATAGCACTGATCGCTGTATAAATGTCAATGGTCCCAAAAATGTGTCAAGTGTCCGATCTGTCTGCCACAATGTTGCAGTCCCGCTAAAAATCACAGATCACCCCCATTACTAGTAAAAAAAAAAAAAAAAAAAAAAATTCATAAATCTATTCCCCATTTTGTAGACGCTATAGCTTTTGCACAAACCAATCAATATACGCTTATTGCGATTATTTTTTTACCAAAAATATTTAGAAGAATACATATCAGACTAAACTGATGAAGAAATGTATTTTACATTTTTTGGGGGGGATTTTTATTATAGCAAAAAGTATAAAAAAATAGTATAAAAAAGTGTTTATTAGATATAAGTGAAAATATTTTACTGTTCATCAAGATGAGCTGTTCCTGTGCTCTCTGCCCCTGGAATGTTATCTGTTAGAACACTTCCCCCTGTTGTGAAGCAGAGAGTGACGTATAATGTTTTTCTAACACAGTGTTATGCAGTCCTAACACACTCCCTGTCCAAGGAGGACAACCAGGGGTGTTGCTAGGTGGGAAAAAGACCAGGGGCAGCACCTATGATGGATGTTGCCTGGGGCAGCACCTCCTCCTGCAGCTCAGCCATAGTGTGCGGGCAGGCAGCAAGAGACAGGAGAGGAGAGGAGAGGAGAGCCGCCCACCCGAGCGGGGATCTCATAGTGCTCGACACGTCCCGCGGTGCCAGCATTGGACCAGTGGAACGTCCATCATAGGTGCTGCAGGCTCCAGAAGGCGGGACCTGCTATGTCACTTGGCCGCGATCGGAGTCAGATCAGTCCCCGCTCGGGCACGGGGCTGATAATAGAATTGTGAATGCCCGAGACCCAGGGCTTTTTTGGGGCCCACTCAGGGCTCCAGCCCCCCTCCCTATGCCACCAAGGACAACGCTGCTCACTACTGTTGTCACCCTGGAACAGGAAGTGTGTTAATAGCAGGATTGCCTGGTTAAAAGTAAAGAAAAAACAAAAAAAAGTGTAAGAAAAGAAAAACACATTGCGCCATCATATCTAAGGGCTAGTAATTTGCAATGCTATCAGTTTGTGTTATTGGATTTGCAGTAGTTAAGCTTTCCTGAATATAGAAAAGAAAAAAAGAAAATACATATATAGTATCTCACAAAAGTGAGTACACCCCTCACATTTTTATAAATATTTTATTCTAACTTTTCATGTGACAACACTGAAGAAATGACACTTTTCTACAATGTAAAGTAGTGAGTGTACAGCTTGTAGAACAGTGTAAATTTGCTGTCCCCTCAAAATAACTCAACACACAGCCATTAATGTCTAAACCGCTGGCAACAAAAGTGAGTACGCCCTAAGTGAAAATGTCCAAATTGGGCCCAAAGTGTCAATATTTTGTGCACATACAGTAGTGTAAAGGAGTTGTCTAGGATATCTAATCCTCTCTTTAGTAGAATAGAGGACACACTTACCTCATTGAGACATTTCATACCTTTCGTTACCTTTGCTTAGCAGACCCAATGCAGATGGAATGGCAATTTTATCTGAATAGACGAACTACAATATGCCTTTTTTTGCAGCTGTACATTGTTAATTTTTTATTTTGTTTAAGGTTAACATGGAGTTCCAAATTCGAATGTTTACCACGGTTTGCTTGATGTTTAAAAGACAAGAAAAATACATGTCTGTGATGCCACAGCTGTCATTTTTTTTTTTTTTTTAGAATGGTAAATTAATTTAAAAAGGAAGCATCTGAATAGCTGAAGCAAAACAGATATTTCTTCTTTCAAGTTCACACAGTGAGCCCTTGGCACCATAACTCATTCTTTGGTGGATCATGCCACAGCTTACACAGTATTTCTCCTAATGGTCCACATGTACCTGTAAAATGATGAAACAATCAGCCGATAATCATCACATTTTTCCTTCTCAAAACAGAGATGCATCTGAAACTCAATACCCTGGAAAGTTGGATCTGTCTTTTCCATACTTCTCATTGGGGTCTTCTGCTTCCTGGGAGTCCTCTGAAAACACCTCAATTTATCTGACGATCCATTGATTATTGAGCTTCCTTGAGATTGCTCTCCATTCTTCTTCACATTCTGTACTTTACATAAGGTACTAGAGTGGCACTCTTTACACAAAGGTTCACTATTTGTATTAGTGTTTACCCATTCTGGATCCTCAACAACTTGTTCCTCACTAGTGGATGGTAAGCAAGATCTATCCAACATAAGGATATTATTGTTAATCTCAAGATGTCCTCTACAATCCTTCTGAACCTTGGACTGTACAAGAAGTTTGCTCTCTTCTAGTCCTAGTTTAGTTAATTGGTTGCATTCCAAATTAATACGATTCAGAATCTCCATAGCTTTACTAGAAGAGCTTTGGGACCTTCTGTAGGAATTCCTTAGAACAGAGGTCCGTTTAAAGTCATTGATCATACTATGGCCATTCTGAGCATGGTCCTCCTTGTTTTCAAACTTTGGAATATTTTTTACACTTTCTTCCAATAGACTCAAAACAGTCCGTTCTGAAACCTGTACCATACAGGACATTCTGTGCTCGAAATGTTGCAAATTATTGGTATGGCCCTGTAACTGACACCATTTCTCAGCCTTCCCCTCAGAGAACCTTTAAAGAGAAAAGTAAAATAAAATCAATTAATTGACAACCATTGGATCATTGTGCAGTCACTCTAAATGCTGCTGATCCCCAGTCACAAAGCTGTACACGATATATCTGGAAACGTATTGAATATTTGCACAGATACTCTTGGAGGGGAATTTACTAAGACTGGAGGAGACAAAATCTTGAGCAGCTATTCATGGCAACCAATCAGCTTCTAGCTTTCATTTTCAAAGCTTAAAGTAGTTCTAAAGGCAAATAGTGTTTTACATGATTGCATTATCTGCATTAACCACTTCACGCAAAATCGATGTACCTGTGCGTCAGTACTTTGACACTAAATACCGTTGTTATGGCAGCAGCTAGCTGGTATTTTCAGGAATGGCGTGCATTTCTCTTTAAGATAAAAGTGGTCTCTGCGGCGGATTCGCTGCAAGATCACTTTTATCGGTGGCGGGAGTGGCCCCCTCCCGCCACGCTCTGGTCGTCTCTGCTGCTTACCGGAGATGTAGGTAGCTGTGGAGGGGAAGATGGCCCCCCGCTCAGCTCCATAGCATTGGAGAGCGGAAGGCAGGGCCGTTTTTAAGGCAGGGCAAAAGGGGCAGCTGCCCTGGGCCCAGTCATTGTTGTGGGGCCCAAAGCAGCTGCCTGATACTTGCCAACTATCCTGGTTTAAATTCCCTCGTCCCTTTGAGGTTTTCGTTTTTAGGTTGTGTACAGGTGACTCACCATCAGACCCCCTGTTTACATGTAAATTACCGGCATTCATATGTAAATAGCGGTGGCATTCATATGTAAATAGCGGCGGCGGGCGGCATTGATATGTACATCATGCCCCCCTGAGGTCATATCCACAGTAATCTCTAGCAACCAATCAACAAACAGAAATCATGTGCTGTAACCTCTAACAACTAATCAGTGAGCCATAATGTGTGCTGTAACCTCTAGCAACCAGTCAGTGAGCGATAATGATACACTGTAACCTCTGGCAACCAATCGTAATAGCTGCCTGATCTGATTCAGTAAACTGATTTTGAGTCTAGCTGCTATTTATTGTATGTCGCAGAGCAGGTGGAGAGCGAAAACTGCATGGGGGGGGGGGGGGGGGGCAAGAAAAGTTTTGCCCAGGGTCCAATCAATATTAAAGATGGCCCTGACGGATGGCGACGTCAAACGTCACTTCCGCCAAATGCTCTTAAAAGGAGAATTTTTTTTATTTTTTTTTCAAATTACATTTTTTTTAATTTTATTTAATTTTATTGCATTTTAGTGTGAATATGAGATCTGAGGTCTTTTTGACCCCAGATCTTATATTTAAGAGGTCCTGTCATGCTTTTTTTTTTATATTACTAGGGATGTTTACATTTCTTGTAATTAGGAATAAAAGTGACACAACATTTTTTTTTTTTTAAAAGGACAGTGTCAGAATAAAAAATAAAAAGTAAAATAAATAAGAAAAAAATTCATTAATTAAAAATAAATTTAAAGTGCCCCGTCCCGACAAACTCACGCGCAGAAGTGAATGCATACATAAGTAGCACCCGCATCTGAAAATGGTGTTTAGACCACACATGTGAGGTATCGCCGCGATCTTTAGAGCAAGGGCAATAATTCTAGCCCTAGACTCCCTCTGTTACTCAAAACTGGCAGCCTGTAGAAATTTTTTAAACCTCGCCTATGGAGATTTTTAAGGGTAAAAGTTGTCCCCATTCCTCGAGCCGCCACAATTTTGAAGCGTGACATGTTGCATATCAATTTACTCGGCATAACATTATCTTTCACAAAATTTAAAAAAAAAAAAAAAAATTGGGCTAACTTTACTGTTATCTTATTTTTTTTTATTAAAAAAAAAAAAGTATATTTTTTTACAAAAAAAGTGCACTTGACCACTGCGCAAATACGGTGTGACAAAATGTATTGCAACGACTTTTTTACATATTTTTACATATTTTCTATTTACTTGATTGAGGTTGTGCGTTTAAAGTCCCACCCATAGGGGGGTCTTTCTAGTTCTAGAGTCTGAAAAATAGGCTAAGTGGTTATGGTAAAAAAATAAAAAAAAATATCTTACAATGATGCCTTGTAATGTACTGTGGTCATTGGCACCTGCTGCTGTCAAATCAAATGTTGTGAGGAGGGAGGGGGGGGGGGCAGGGCTGGGCTGTGCTGTGTTTGTCTATAGATGCACACAGCCCAGCTTGGGAGTGAGCCTGCAGGTGTTCCACCATAGGAAGCAACTTCTTATGGAGATGCACAGAGGAAAAAAAGGAGCCAAGAGAGTGCCAAAAGGGGACCCCAAAGGAGGAGGTTCTGGGCTGCTCTGTGCAATATCATCGTACTGGGCAGGTAAGTATAACCTGTTTATTTTTCTAATTTTAAAAAAATGTAAGCTTAACAATCACTTTAATGTGGCCCAGTGTCAGATAGAAAGGCAATAAAAGGAACAAACAAAAATTCTCATGGTTAAACGCTTGTTATTTTAAAAAGATTGATAGTCTTTTTAACCACTTTAGATACCCCTGGGACTGCAGCTGAAGGAAGCTTTAACCACTTCCCACTAACTTGGCGCATATATGAGGCCTCTCAGTGGGTTGGCTTTAATACCGAGCGGCTGCATATATGCAAACCTAAGTAAACACATTACTGGGCTATAAACATGCTCCCTTCGCGCTCCCAGCACAGTAACAAAAGGGAACCGGAAAGAGCCCGATGCACACCTGCGATTGGGAGCTGTCCGATCATGTGACCACTGTGACTGCCAATCACAGTGGTAAGAGGATCGGAATGCTGGCCTCCGCCTCCCAGCATTTAGATCCCGGCGGCAGAAAGGAGTTGAGAAAGAAGTGTTCTGTAAATATTTGCTGCATCTGATGCTCTTCAGAGTAACATGTATGAACTCATATGTATGAACTCACATTAAACAATGTTGTGTATTCAAGACCATACTTGTAGGCGTTTCCTTTCATTCTACTTTATTCTCTATTAAATAAAGTATATGGAGAATCCAGCAGCTACAGTTAAGGCCCATTCACACAATCAGACTTTTTGACAGCAACGGTCCGACAGACCTGTTTTAAATCGGACAATCCGACCGTGTGTATGCTCCATCGGAGAATTGTTTTCGGTTTTTCAACAGACAAATGTTTGCTGTGCATGCTCTCAAACTTTCCGGCAACAAACGTCCGATGGAGGATAATCTGGTCGTGTGTACATAAGTCCATAGGACTAAAGTCCAAAAGAACAAACACGCATGCTTAGAACCAATGCTAAAGATCAGACAAAAGCAGAAGTTGCCCAAAGGGTGGCGGTAAAGAGCTGAAAAAACACGTGATTTGGTCAAAGTTGGTTGAAAATGTTCTGCCGTGTGTATGCAGAACAAGTTCACGGCCAACGCCCTTTCGGAAAAAAAGTGATTTTCAGGCATTTGTATTTGAGATATTATGAGCAGTTTTAGAAGCTTCAGGCATTGTTTTAGCCAAAAGAAAGAGCACAAGGGAGAGGAGACCAGTGCTTACAGGCTCAAATTTTTTTGAAATACATCAAAAATGCTTGATTTGCACATTTTCAGGCACTCCTATTGAATTCTATGGGGCCAAAACACCTAAATCTGCCTCAAAATTATCTCTGATATCTCATGTAGCTTTGGGAGCTTCAGCCTTCCAGCTACAGGTGTCTAAACATTGAACTAGGGCCATTGGAATAAATGGAAAACACTGTGCATGCATTTTTAGTACAAAAAAAAAAGAGCGCCTTTGTAAAACATGGGATTCACCTTTATAATACATGGGATTCTAGATGCTGAGCACTTTGAGTGCTAGTTCACACCAGATGCATTTCCTTGCGCTTTTCTTTCTGCACTTAGGGCCAGTTCACACCATAGAAACGCAGTCCAGATGCGCTCCAGGTGCTTTTCTGCATGTGCATTTTTGATGTGCTTTTGCTGCGTTCCGGTGCGTTTTTGATGCAGTCCAGTCTTAACCAGTAAAAGGACAAGTGTGTTCCAGTAAGTTTTTGGTGCTTTTAGATGTGTTCCAGTAAGTTTTACAGCGTTCCAGTACAGTCCAGTGCAGGAAAAATGCAGCATGTTCTACTTTTTTTTCTGGTACTAGAACACACTGGAACTGCAAGCACTGGTGTGAACTATGCCATTGAAAACCTACTTTCCATGCATTTTTGATGCCGAAAAAAAAAAAAAAACACACTGGACTGCATGTGGTGTGAACTGGCCCTTACTGCTAGTTCACACCAGATGCAGTTACGTGCGCTTTTTCCTGCACTAAAAATGCATGCACAGTGTTTTCCATGTATTCCAATGGCTCTAGTTCACACCAGTGCAGTCAGTTCCAGTCAGTTTCCGGTGCAGAGAAAAAAGTAGAGCATGCTGCACGGAACTGTACTGGAACATAGCAAATTGTATCAAAAACGCACGGGAACTACGTGTGGTGTGAACTCTAAGCAAAAACTGATCTGGAATGTATCCGGAGTGCATTTTTGTGTTGTGAACTGGCCGTAAAAATGCATGCTCAGTGTTTTCCATGTATTCCAATGGCTTCATTTCACACCAGTGCGCCAGAAACTGACTGCACTGGTGTGAACTAGAGCCATTGGAATACATGGAAAACACTGTGCATGCATCTTTAGTGCAGAAAAAAAAAAAGCGCACGGAAATGCATCTGGTGGGAACTGGACCTGAAGCTCAAGCACTCAGCACTCTTTATGGACTTTCAACTGCTATTGCTTTCTCATACAAGTCTATCAGGGGAAATCAATATAGTCCTAGCAGTCTTCTGGCAGTAGCTCACTTAGGCTCGATTCACATCTATGCATGTTGCTTTTGAGCGTTTTTGCGGGTCCATTGACTTCTATTACATACAAAACGCTGCATTTTGCATGAAAAAAAAGTCCCTGACCCTTTCCAAAAACGCAGAGGCACAAAAATGCATTGATGTGAACATGTTCCATAGGAACCCATGTTAAAATATTTCCCTGCATTTCTGCAAAATGCATCAAAAAACGCATTAGTGTGAATCAAGCCTTAGGAACTACCTGCGTCTACTTCAAGCAAGCATTTGCACCAGTATCAGTAATATAATTCCACGTGCAGCAAATTTAGATAGTTGTTCCTATTTTTCCAACAACAAATTCTTAATGAATTCGATCTTTCCACACAAAAATTGTCTGCCTGTATTTTTTATTCATTTTTTTCACAACATTGCTGGGGGAGGGGGCTTTAGTAAAATATCAAGGATCTAAACAGACCCCTGATGTCTCACTTTTGAGACAGCGAAAGGGACTGAGGATTTAAAATCTCTTCCTCTGCAACCTTATAGCTGCACTGAACAGTGAATGAACAGAAAATTCTCTGTACAGAGGCTCCTGCTCATTCACAAACTGAAGCGTAGTAAACATAGTAAAAGTGTTTATTCAGGAGATGAGGAAAAGAAGGGGACAGTAAATATTACATATTTACTGGCCTCTTCCCTCGTTCTCCATCCTGAAGCATCCCATCACAGTACATTGTGCACCTGCAGCTGCCACAAGGGAGAGGAAGGAAGCCAGAAGCTCTGAGGGGGAGCCGGGCTGCAGGGGGAATTGGATGGTACACAAGGAGGGTGATTGGTGTGGTGGGGGGGGGGTCAATTACTGGAACTGATCCCCTGTATGGCTTTCTCTGCAGCAGCTACAAGCCGGCAGGAATGGGAGAAGAAGCCAGCTTTCAGCTGCTTCAGAGAGAGTCATACAGGGGATCCGTTCCAGTAATTGTCACACCCCACCTTCCCCCAATGGGCCAATCACCCTCCACATAAAATTCCCCCTGCTGCCTAGGCCCCCCGGCTGTCCCGAGCCCCATACAGGAGGATCAGTGGTACCCCCCCCCCCCCATCAATGGCCCTGCAACTAGCCTCCCATAGACGGATCGAAATGCAGCTGGTTCCTGCCGAACCAGCCGAGTTTCAATCTGTCTACGTCTGGCTTTAGTATTCATTTCTTTCCCTTTTTTCGCTTCTTTTTTATGCTGCCCATTATAAAAGTGGTGATTTGTAATGTCTAAGAAAGTCATACCATTTACATTTTATTTGTTCATTGCTTCATAACGCTTCTATAGTATCTCATAGACCATGATGGTGAACCTTGGCACCCCAGGTGTTTTGGAACTACATTTCCCATGATGCTTATGCACACTGCAGTGTAGTACATGGGAAATGTAGTTCCAAAACATCTGGGGTGCCAAGGTTCGCCAACACTTCTGCTATCAATGCAACACCAGGGTAAACTGCCAACTGATAAGATGTATACTTTACCCAAATTCCTAAGGATCAGGAGCAGTCTGCACTATTTAGAGATTCTTTGTACAAAATATTAACAAAATAAAAAAATGTGTTTGGCTTTGTGGATAAACAGGACTGTCTGCTTGTCCCTGCAATGCTAAGAGATACGAATAATATTTACCAGTGGTATGATAAAACCGACACTTTCACAGGGCATCAGGTGCAGATACAATAAAGGTGTGTGTTCTGTCAGCAGACAAATATCCAAATAGAAAGATGTGTGTGTGTTATATATTCAGGACCAAGACAAAGGGGGCAAGAGAGGTAGCTGCCCCAGGGACAGTGTTTCCTCCCTATTGCCAGAGCCAAAGAGTGACAGCCGACAACCTGTGCTGGAATGTTAAAGCGGAACTAAACCCAGGGCCGGTGGCTCCATTCGCACATAGTGTCAGAAGCACAGCGGCGGTGAAGGACTGTGTCTGTGTTCCGACTCCCGAATAAATTGAAGCAAACAAACATTGATTAATGGGTGCTGGTGAGGCTGCTTCATTTGATGGGCGCTGGGGAGGCTGCATTTAAAGAGGAAGTAAACCCTAGCAGCGGCATATCGCCGTTAGCAGTAGCGTGCTCAGTGCGCCTGCGCGCCGCCGTAGACAGCAGTGCCTGTCTTTTTGCAAATATCTCATAAACCGTGTAGGTTTAGGAGATATTTCTTAGACCTACAGGTAAGCCTTAATCTAGGCTTACCTGTAGGTCAAAGTGGTCTGTAAAGGGTTTAAAGACACTTTAATGGGCACTGGGGAGGCTGCATTTGATGGGTGCTTCGTTAAAAAGGTGGGGTATATGTGGGTATGGCAAAGGGGTGGAGCCAGGGGGGGTGGAAGAATTAGGTTTTGCCTAGGGCGTCAAAAATCGTTGCACCAGCCCTGACTAAACCCACAGAGTTACCAGTCTCCAAAAGCTGTCACAATCAAGACATGCTGGGAATGATAACTGTCTCAGCTGCTTGTGCCCTCAACCAAACTGTCAAGCCATCAAATGGCCGGTGTCATATCTGATCACATGTTCGGCAACACAGGCAACTTCAGAACAAACAGAGGCTAACATGGCAGCTTCTGGGAAGAGGGTTTAGTTCCGCTTTACCTGCTCCTGGGGCTGGGGGTAAACAATGCAGGGACCTGTGAAGTGCACCAGCAACACACTGAAATTGGCTACAATGCTCTACAGGTTTTAACCACTTCAACACCAGACACTTCTCACATATATGTAAAAAAAAATCTACATTTTGTGCTGGAAAATTACTAAAAAAAAACCAAACAATATTTTAGTTTTTAAGCAGAGGACCTAGAGAACAAAATTGGTGGGTGTTGCAATTTTTTGTGTCATACGGTATTTGTGCAGTAGTTTTTCCATCACGTTTAAAAAAAAATACACTTTAGTGAATATAAATACATAAAATCACAATACCCGATTGTTATAATATAAAAGGCAACGTTATGTTCAGTACATAGATAACCAACATGTTACGCTTCAAAATTGTGCACGCTCGTGGAATGGCACCAAACTACAGAACTTAAAAATCTCCATAGGCGACACTTTACAATCCTTTACAGGTCACCAGTTTAGAGTTACACAGGAGGTCTGGCGCTAGAACTATTGCTCTTGCTGTAACATTTGCCGTGATATCTCACATGTGTGGTACCTCACATTTACATATGCATGCACAACCTACGTATGCATTTGCCTTTGCGCACAGGAGGATTGAGGGCTTTAAATGTATTTATTTTTCATTTAAAAAAAATAAAATTACACTTTTTTTTTTTTTTTCTATCTTTTATTGCTATCAGAAGGGATGAACAACATCCCTTCTGATGGCATGGGCCACGACTGGTCCTCTTTGGAGAGCTCTAGGGTCTATTAGTCTACAGATCTCTCCTCTGCCATCCAAAGCATCTGATCAAACCAAGACCGGTTTGATCAGATGCTTGTTCAAGCCGGTAACGGCTTGTTTACATGAGACCGGAAGGGATTAAATCCTCATTGCTTCTGGTATCTGATGTCACACAGTGGGAAGAACGACATCCATACCTCTCACTGTGTCCCAGGAACCAGATGCCACCAGTCACATCCTTATCGGGCTCCCCAATCTCAAGGGAGAGCTTGGTAAAGGCAGGGGGGTGGGACCTACTTTCGCCGCCTGTAAGGCTACGTTTCCACTACTGCGACTTGTCATGTGACTTGGGACTGCAAAAATCGCATGACAAGTCATACCCCATGATTTCCAATGAGTATCGTTCATATCTGTGTGACTTCAAATTAGTCCCTCTTGGTCCGACTTTAATGCGACTTGAGGTCCATAAACCTCAAGAATACACAGGCATTGCTTCAAGTCTCATCAAAATCGTGGCAAAATCGTGCGCCTTTCAGGTCGCAATAGTGGAAACCTAGCCTAAAAGAAATTCAGCGGCCTCTTAGCCACTAGGAGTACTTTTACAGTGAAGGGAATCACCAGCACTGAAAAAATGATATCTCGATCATTGCTGCAGCGATGACGAAGATATCACCCTTCCAATCCAGCTATGTACTGGTACGTCGTTGGGCAGCAAGTGGTTAAAGGCAAAGCTCACCTTTCTGAACAAGTTACATGGTACACCCATACTTGGGGTGTAACATGTAAAATGTTCAGCACCCCCCCCCCCAACCTGTGACAGTGGGCAGGGGATCTTCTCCCTGCACCTACTGTCACAATATAAAACCAGCACAGTCATGTGGGACTCCACCCACACAGCCGCATCATTCATTCACAGAGTTCTGTGATTGAATGAACTACAAGTCCTGTCAGCCATTGCGGCAGCCGGCTTGTAGTTTTCAATGAATTGCAAGGGTGCTGGTGATTGCTCTTGCAGTTCATTGATATGGGAGGTACGGGCAGACAGCTATACAGAGAGTCTGCAGGAGCCTGACATTGCACCTGAGATCCGCTGATCACAGGTGCAATGCTCTGCGGCACCTTCAAAAAAACAAAAATAAAATGCATGCACATTTTTTTTTTACTTGCAAAAAAATTTCCATTTATTATTATTTTTGCTTTACCCTAGGTTCACAAGTATGCATTTTTAGTGTTTTTGCAGATTTGCAGAAACACACTACAGTCCATTTAACATGGTTTCCTATGATGCATGTTCACATCTATGCATTCTGCAGCCAGTACGTTTTTGGAAAGGGACGGGGCATTATTTTCCCGTGGCTTGTGTGCAATAGAGTTCAATGGAATCACACCAGAAACTCAAGTATTGTGTTTGTGATGCAATTTTTGATGCGTTTTGCGGTTTTTATTTTTCCCTTTTAAACACTGTATATAGCTGAATGCGAAGGAGCGGATCGGGAAGCCGGCCGCCATGTCCTTAACAACCGATGAGTTATCAGCTGTCAGCGGGGTTCCGCACTGACAGCTGAATGTAAAAAAAAAAAAAAAAAGGGAGGTGGTAAGCATGACATGTTTGTTATTTTAACCACTTCAGCCCCAAAAGGATTTCCCCCCTTAATGACCGGGCCATTTTTTGCGATACGGCACTGCGTAGATTTAACGGACAGTTGTGCTGTTGTGCAAAGCTGTACCCAAACAAAATTTCCCCACAAATAGAGCTTTCTTTTGGTGGCATTCGATCACCTCTGCCGTTTTTATTTTTTGCGCTATAAACGAAAAAGACCAACAATTAAAAAAAAAAAAAATGGTTTTACTTTCTGCTACAATACATATCCAAAAATATATATATATAAAAAACACATTTATTTATCAGTTTAGGCCAATATATATTCTACATATTTTTGGTAAAAAAAAAAAAAAAATCGCAAGAAGCGTATATTAATTGGTTTACGCAAAAGTCATTGCATCTACAAACTATGGTATAGATTTAGGGACTTTTATCTATTTGTTATTGTTTTTACTGGTAATGGTGGCGATCTGTGATTTTTAGCGGCACTGCGATATTGCGACAGACAAATCTGACCCCAAATGACACTTTGGGGACCAGTGACATTATTACATTGATCAGTACTATAAAAATGCAGTGATCAATGTAAAAATTTCACTGGCAGGGAAGGGGTTAACACTAGGGGGGCGATCAAGGGGTTAACTGTGTTCCCTGTTTGTGTTTTATAACTGTAGAGGGAGGGGACTGACCTAGAAGAAATGACAGATCGTGGTCCCTAGTAAGGATGAGCTCCAGCGTGTTCGCACACCTCACGTGCAGAGCCCGCCAGGAAGTCGGCACTGCAGAGCGCTAATCACAAGCAGTGAGACATTTTCCTGATGCGCCGCTGCAGAGATCGGGAAATGTCTCACTGCCTGTGATTAGCGCATCGCAGTGCCGACATCCTGGCGGGCTCTGCGCGCGCGGTATGCGAACACGCCGGAGCTCATCCTTAGTCCCTAGTAAGGATGAGCTCAGGCGTGTTCGCACAGCCCACTTGCAGAGCCTGCCAGGAAGTCGGCACTGCACTGATCACAGGCAGTGAGACATTTCCTGATCTCTGCAGCGGCGCATCAGGAAAATGTCTCACTGCTTGTGATTAGCGCTCTGCAGTGCCGACTTCCTGGCGGGCTTTGCACGTGTGGCTCATCCTTAGTCCCTAGCTATTAGGAACTCACGATCTGTCACTCCTCACAGAACAGAACAGGGATTTGTATGTTTACATATACACACACACACACACACACACACACACACACACACACACACACACACACACACACACACACACACACACACACACGCGCATCCCTGTTCTGCCTCTCGTGCCAGTGATCGCTCGTGTTCGGCGGTCATCGCGATCGTTGTCCGTGAGCATTAGCACCCCCGCTGTGCAGTGGGCACGTGCGTAGGAATACAACGGCACGCAGGATCTTGTCGACCAGCCGCCGTAAAATGACAGACGGCTGGTCGGCAAGCGGTTAAAGCAAAAAAATCCTTTAGTATCACTTTAAACAGAACATTGATTGATAGAGCTATACAGCAGGGCTAAAAGAGGGGAACATGAGGGGGTGAAGGAAAGAGGGTCAGGGACTCCACATGAGGGACAACTGGAAGCTATTCATGTACATAGGAGCCCCAAAATATTGTGATACACACACACTATTTTGGGGCTCCTATGCACATGAATAGCTTCCAGCTATTAAATATATACACCCTCCCTTTACAAACACCCACCCTATAGCATCCCTACATGACTGTCCTCACACCTCCAGCACTATTCTTCTGGTATATGAGGAAGGAGGGGTTTTTGGGCGGGAAGGGAGGTGTGATGAGGAGGAGGAGGAGGAGGAGGAGGAGGGGGGGGGGGGGTCAGTCCTCCTCACTCCTCTAATATTCGGGTGACAATCTGTCATGCTGAGCTGATAGAACATTCCTCAGAAGTCATACAACACAGAAAAGACAACATTGTCACACATAATAAAGTCTGAGAAACATACAAACAGTCCCAGCAGAGGCAGAGCTATGGATACATTGTAACAACCAGGACAGAGCCTGAGCGATACAATGTAACAACCCCTGAGGAGAGGAGACACCACAGTCACTTTGTATCTCAGAAAATGATACAATGATGTGACTGGAAGAAGGAAGAGGCACTGTGTGATAACAGACACCATAGAGATACAGAGAGAACACTGATACAATGTAACACTACACAATGGAGGACAATGGAACAATCTTCACACCTCGGCCAGAGAACACACCTTGTGATGTCACAGATGGAACCCTGGAGAGAGAATTCTATGAGGAGATCCAAAGGAGAGACTTAGTGCTCAGCTCAGATAGATTAACATCCAGCACATAACTCAAATATATATATATATATATATATATATATATATATATACACACACACACTCTATACTGACCCCCCCCCACCTCATATACTCTATACTGATCCCATACACACTATACTGACCCCCCCCCCCACACACACTAATATGTATAATTTTATATATATATATATATACATATACACACACACACACACACTAGACTGATCCCACATATATATTATACTGACACCGCATACCTCATATACACACACTATACTGACCCCCCCCCCCCAGATCTCATACACACTATACTGACCCCCTACACCTCATACACACTGTACTGACCCCCCACACCTCATACACACTGTACTGACCCCCCACACCTCATACACACACTGTACTGACCCCCCACACCTCATACACACACTGTACTGACCCCCCACACCTCATACACACACTGTACTGACCCCCCACACCTCATACACACACTGTACTGACCCCCCACACCTCATACACACACTGTACTGACCCCCCACACCTCATACACACACTGTACTGACCCCCCCCCCACACCTCATACACACACTGTACTGACCCCCCACACCTCATACACACACTGTACTGACCCCCCACACCTCATACACACACTGTACTGACCCCCCACACCTCATACACACACTGTACTGACCCCCCACACCTCATACACACACTGTACTGACCCCCCACACCTCATACACACACTGTACTGACCCCCCACACCTCATACACACACTGTACTGACTCCCCACACCTCATACACACACTGTACTGACCCCCACACCTCATACACACACTGTACTGACCCCCCACACCTCATACACACACTGTACTGACCCCCCACACCTCATACACACACTGTACTGACCCCCCACACCTCATACACACACTGTACTGACCCCCCACACCTCATACACACACTGTACTGACCCCCCACACCTCATACACACACTGTACTGACCCCCCACACCTCATACACACACTGTACTGACCCCCCACACCTCATACACACACTGTACTGACCCCCACACCTCATACACACACTGTACTGACCCCCCACACCTCATACACACACTGTACTGACCCCCCACACCTCATACACACTGTACTGACCCCCACACCTCATATACACACTGTACTGACCCCCACACCTCATACACACTGTACTGACCCCCCACACCTCATATACACACTGTACTGACCCCCCACACCTCATATACACACTGTACTGACCCCCCACACCTCATACACACACTGTACTGACCCCCCACACCTCATACACACACTGTACTGACCCCCCACACCTCATACATACTGTACTGACCCCCCACACCTCATACACACACTGTACTGACCCCCCACACCTCATATACACACTGTACTGACCCCCCACACCTCATACACACACTGTACTGACCCCCCACACCTCATACATACTGTACTGACCCCCCACACCTCATACACACACTGTACTGACCCCCCACACCTCATACATACTGTACTGACCCCCCACACCTCATACACACTGTACTGACCCCCCGCACCTCATACACACACTATACTGACCCCCCACACCTCATACACACTGTACTGACCCCCCACACCTCATACACACTATACTGACCCCCCACACCTCATACACACACTATACTGACCCCCCACACCTCATACACACACTATACTGACCCCCCACACCTTATATACACTATACTGACCCCCACACCTCATACTGACCCCCCACGCCTCATATACACACTATACTGACCCCCCACACCTTATATACACACTATACTGACGCCCACACCTCAAATATACTCTATTCTGATCCAACATAACTCATATACACTAAACTGACCCCACACACCTCATATATGCTCTATATTGATCCCACACACCTCACATATGCTCAATATTGATCCCACACACCTCATATACATGATGCTGATCCCACACATACCTCATACACTATATTGAATTCACACACCTCATATACATACATACATACATACATACATACATACATACATACACACACTATACTGACCCCCCCCCCAACCTCATATACACTATACTGACCCCACATACCTCATATACACTATATACTGACCCCCACACCTCATATACACACTATTCTGACCCCCCACACCTCATATGCACACTATACTGACCCCCCACACCTCATACACACTGTACTGACCCCCCACACCTCATACACACACTGTACTGACCCCCACACCTCATACACACTGTACTGACCCCCCACACCTCATACATACTGTACTGACCCCCCACACCTCATACACACACTGTACTGACTCCCCACACCTCATACACACACTGTACTGACCCCCCACACCTCATACATACTGTACTGACCCCCCACACCTCATACACACTGTACTGACCCCCCTCACCTCATACACACTGTACTGACCCCCCACACCTCATACGCACTGTACTGACCCCCCACACCTCATACACACACTGTACTGACCCCCCACACCTCATACACACTATACTGACCCCCCACACCTCATACACACTATACTGACCCCCCACACCTTATATACACTATACTGACCCCCCACACCTCATACTGACCCCCCACGCCTCATATACACACTATACTGACCCCCCACACCTCATAGACACACTGTACTGACCCCCCACACCTTATATACACACTATACTGACGCCCCCACACCTCAAATATACTCTATTCTGATCCAACATAACTCATATACACTATACTGACCCCACACACCTCATATATGCTCTATATTGATCCCACACACCTCACATATGCTCAATATTGATCCCACACACCTCATATACATGATGCTGATCCCACACATACCTCATACACTATATTGAATTCACACACCTCATATACATACACATACACACACACACACACACACACACACACTATACTGACCCCCCCCCCCCCCAACCTCATATACACTATACTGACCCCACATACCTCATATACACTATATACTGACCCCCACACCTCATATACACACTATTCTGACCCCCCACACCTCATATGCACACTATACTGACCCCCCACACCTCATATACACACACTATACTGACCCACAACACCTCATATACACACTATTCTGACCCCCCACACTTCATATACACACTATACTGACCCCCACACCTCATATACACACACTATACTGACCCCCCACACCTCATATACACACACTATACTGATCCCCAACACCTCATATACACACTATTCTGACCCCCCACACCTCATATACACACTATACTGACCCCCACACCTCATATACACACTATACTGACCCCCACACCTCATATACACACTATACTGACCCCCAACACCTCATATATACTCTATTCTGACCCCCCACACCTCATATATACTCTATACTGACCCCCCCCCCCCCCACACCTCACATATACTATACTGACCCCACACACCTTTTTTATACACTAGACTGATCCTACTGAGCCATACATTATACAATTTTTCTTTAAATTTACCAAAGTTATATAATATGAGGTCAAACCTCAACACTTTCTATTTGTATGCAATCAGGCAGGCCCTTGCACTACATAGTTGAAGGTAAATCTAAAGGAAATTTAATAAGAAAATTGTATAATGTATGGCCAGCTTTAAACACCTCATGGATACAATTCTGCCCGGGGACCCAAAACGCAAGATGTGAAGGGGGGCTAAAGGAGCTCATAGCAGCGTGGTTTGTGTCTAGGAGCATGCAGTAAAGTAAGTGCGCTTTCAGCATACACCCTCGGGCCACCGCAGATGTACAGTATATGTGCAGCGACTGGGCAATAAAAGTCCACCTTTATTGCCATCACATATATGCTTTACGTAGTCAGCAAGAGGGTGAAAGTCCATGTAACTCAAAACTATATTGCCAAACACAGGTCCCCACACCGCCCAAAACTCCCTCCATTGAGAACAATGGAAAACATCTGCACATGGGTTGTAATAACTCCTAGGTGTGAAGAGATCCATAGGCTCATGCACATTTATATTGTATCTTTTCCTGACCCTGCACATGTCCAGATGTGCCAAAGGGCTCTGCAAGGACCTGAAGGCCAGGCTCAGCTCTTCTGCCCATCTGTGCATGCACCAGAAATATGAATATGATGGTGCCATGGGGGCGTAGCCAAACATAAGGGAACAGAAGTTCCTCTTTAAGGTGACAAAAAAAAAAAAAAAAACACAATTTACTGTCTGAACTCCAGGTATGATCTGTATTGTATACTTACACTGGTCCAGCTTGGCACAATGCAAGTATGCATTTCTCATACCTGATGGACCTCTGGGGGAGCTGATAATCACTGTAGTAGTTTAAGCTACTACCCATAGAGTGGCTATCTTTGGGGTCCTGTACCAAGCAGCTTCTTCTCTGACCAGGGGGCGCTCGCTTGGCACTGCCTCCATTCATAGAAAGCCTTTAGCGCTGCCGCCTGGCAGCACTAGGGTCCTTGGTTCGAATCCCAACCATGACAGTATCTGCCTGGAGTTTCATGTTCTCCCTGTGCCTGTGTGCGTTTCCTCCAGGTACTCTGGTTTCCTCCGACACTCCAAAGATGTGCCGCCTCCTGTCTAAATTGGCCCTAGTATGTGTATGAATGCGAGTTAGGGACCTTAGATTGTAAGCTCCGTGAGGTCAGAGACTAATGTGAATGTATAATAAATATGTAAAGCGCTGCACAAAACTGATGGCGCTATATAATAATACTTTTTTTTTTCAGTGAATAAAAGGGATTTCCTGATTGGACAAGGTGGAGAGGGGGAATGGTGACATCATGATTATTGCATCGATTCTTCTGGAGTGTCAATGGACTATGAGTGTCAGTGTTTCGACACATATGGCGACTCATCACATTTGGCTACCCTCTAGACTGCGCATGCGTGACGCCGCCATATGCGTTCCAACACTGTGGCGATCTGGGCCTGTGCAGAATTTTGTGGCCACACCCCTGAGTCCAGGTTCAAGCCCCACCATCCAAATGGACATAGAGCTAGATTATAATTATGCCGAGCAAATCGAGGCCGTGCCCCGAAGCCTGGAGAGTGAAGTGAGCTCGCGAGGGGCCCAGTGGCAAAGTGTTGTCTAATGCCCCGTACACACGGTCGGAAATTCCGACGGAAAATGTCCGATCGGACCATGTTGTCGGAAAATCCGACCGTGTGTGGGCTCCATCGGACTTTTTGAGATCCTGCACTCAAATTTTCCGACAACAAAATCCGATCTGACTTTTTCCGATCGTGTGTAGAGAATTCCGACGGACAAAGTGCCACGCATGCTCAGATCGAATTAGGAGACCAAAGCTATTGGCTACTAGCCTCTACGTAGTTCCGTCGTATGCAACGAATGTCACCACGTTCAGAATGATCGGATTTTTCGACAACTTTGTCCGACCGTGTGTATGCAACACCAGTGTCGGACAAAATCCGTCGGAAAAAAATTCTACGGATTTTGTGGTCGGAATTTCCGACCGTGTGTACGGGGCATTACAGTGATGGAACGCATATGGCGGCGTTGTGCATGCGCACTTCAGCCGGTAGCAAAATGTGATGGGTAGCCGAATGTGACGTGACACCGTAAGCAGCACACTTGCCCACACTTGTTTTTCATTAACAACTGCAAGTTAGTCTGCTGTGATGGAACATGGGACTTGTAGTTTATCTATTCACAGACCTCTGGCCTGCTCCTATAGCCGCACAAAATGCAAAACAGACAACTGCAGCCACACTGCAGTCAGGGGTACGAATGCCAGTTTAGCGGTGGGGGGGGGGGGGTTAGCTTGGCTCCATGATAACCCCTAAATACCAGTGTAAAAAGCTCTAAAAAGGTGGAGTTAGCCTTTAACTGAACTGGTTGAAGTTAGAAGCTGATTGGTTACTATGCACAACTACTCTAGATACTGTCTAATCCAGGTTTAGCTAATTATTTTTCTGTTCACAGAGTAGATACAGGGGAGAGTTTTCCATTATAACATTAGATCACAGAATTCACCACAATACAATCATTCGTTCTTACTGTTAAAATATAAAGTCGGCCATAGAGAGACCGAAATTTATTCGGTTAGACAGGAACAGGCTGAATTTTGATCCATCTATGGGGCAGGCTGGTTGTACTCATGTCAATATATCAAATGACTTCAGTATAACCAGCCTGTCTGGGTTTTTAGTACGATTACTGCCACCAGCAGTCAACAGTGATCATTGTATTCCAACAGCTGATAAACCTTCAATCTGACTGTGTTGATGGGGGAATTGAGTTAATTGAGTGATTTTCATTCCCTTCACTTATGGTTGAAGGAAAGAACATTTACTGCGGCAGGTTGGCTCCGCTGCGCAAAATCACGTTAATGTACGTGATCTCGCAAGGCTTGCATACCAGACGCATGCGCGTGCCCGCCGTAAGCTCTGCGAGTCCGAGGCACTCGATGTCCGTGGGGATACCCGCGATCGTCTCACGGAGAGGAAGAACAGGGGAAATGCTAATGTAAACAAGCATTTCCCGTTCTGCCTAGTGACAGTGTCACTGATCACAGCTCCCTGTAATCGGGAGTGGTGATCAGTGATGTGTCACTGCTAGCCCATCCCCCCTACAGTTAGAACAGATCCCTAGGACACACTTAACCCCTGCAGCGCCCCTTCCTGGTTAACCCCTTCACTGCCAGTGACATTTACACAGTAATCAGTGCATTTTTACATGGCACTGATCGCTGTATAAATGTGAATGGTCCCAAAATAGCGCCAAAAGTGTCGATCTGTCCGCCATAACGTCGCAGTCATAATAATAAAAATAAAAAAATAACAAAAAAAATAAATAAATAAAATAAAAAAAAAAAAAAAAAAAAAAAAAATCGCAGATCCCTGCCATTACTAGTAAAAAAAAAATTATTAATAAAAATGCAATAAGACTATCCCCTATTTTGAAGACGCTATAACTTTTGCGCAAACCAATCAATAAAACGCTTATTGTGATTTTTGTTACCAAAAGTATCTAGAAGAATACATATCGGCCTAAACTGACGAAAAAAAATGTTTAAGCAAATAGCAATAGCAAAAAGTAAAAAATAATGTTTTTTTTTTTCAAAATTGTCGCAATCTTATTGTTTATAGCGCAAAAAATAAAAACCGCAGAGGTGATCAAATATCACCAAAAGAAATCTCTATTTGTGGGGAAAAAAAGGACATAAATTTTGTTTGGGAGCCACGTCGCATGACCGCGCAATTGTCAGTTAAAGCGACGCAGTGCCGAATCGCAAAAAGTGCTTTGGTTAGGAAGGGGGTAAATTCTTCCGGGGCTGAAGTGGTTAATTGAAGCCAAAACTTTTTTTAAATTTAGAGTGGAGAGGGATTAGAACTCCCAGTACCGGAACGGGTTCGTCTAGTACCCAGAGCAAGGATGCAGAACTGTGCCCCTTCCCCTAATCTTAATGCCTTCCATAGAATGGGTACAGGGCAATAAACCCATTCTCTGCTACCTTGCTCCACTGTGCCCAGGGCATCTTTCCCTCCTGTCCATCCCTTGTCCCGGCCATGAGAACACCCGTCAGGTTTTTTATTGCTGTCTGTGTCCCCATTGAGCACCGAGAGTGAAAGAACAGTCCCAGAACATGAAGAGTGGGGACATTTTTCAATGGGGACTCTAGTTCTGATGACAACAGGGATTTTCTCTCACTTTGGAAAGATTTCCTCTCACTTTTTGTTGTGGCTATGGGACAGGAAGTGAAGGGAAATCCCCCAATGGGGACACATATGGCAAAAAAATTGACAGGGATGTTATACCTACTCTACTCTAGCCAAAGCTACACAAAGTTCTTTAGTTCTACCTTAACTGCTTGTTGCTCAGTGTACAGCCATGGACAAAAGTTTTGAGAATGACACAAATAATCATTTTCACAAAGTCTGCTGCTTCAGTGTTTTTACATCTTTTTGTCAGATGTTCCTATGGTATACTGAAGTATAATTACAAGCATCACATAAGTGGCAAAGGCTTTTATTGACAATTACATTAAGTTTATGCAAAGAGTCAATATTTGCAGTGCTGACACTTCTTTTTCAAGACCTCTGCAAATCGCCCTGGCATGCTGTCAATCAACTTCTGGGCCACATCCTGACTGATGACGGCCCATTCCTGCATAATCAATGCTTGGAGTTTGTCAGAATTTTTTTTTTTTTTCACCCACCTCTTGGAGATTGACCACAAGTTCTCAATGGGATGAAGGTCTGGGGAGTTTCCTGGCCATGGACCCAAAATGTTGATGTTTTGTTCACCCAAGTCACTTTTGCCTTATGAAAAGGTGCTCCATCATGCTGGAAAAGGCATTGTTCATCACCAAACTGTTCTTGGATGGTTGGGAGAAGTTGCTCTCAGGGGATGTTTTTGTACCATTCTTTATTTATGGTTGTGTTCTTAGGCAAAATTGTGATGAGCCCACTTCCTTGGCTGAGGAGCAACGCCACACATGAATGGTCTCAGGATGCTTTACTGTTGGCATGACACAGGACTGATGGTTGCACTCACCTTTTATTCTCCGGACAAGGTTTCTTCCGGATGCCCCAAACAATCGGAAAGGGGTAGACATGTGCACAACAAAAAAATTCGTTTATTTTCGTTTTGGTTTTTTTCGTTTCCGAAAAAAAATCTTTTTTTTTAGTTTAGTTTTTTTCGTTTCTGTTGATTCGTAACGATTCGTACATTCGTAAGTCGTCGTTGTTCGTATTCGTAACGATTCGTACATTCGTAAGCCGTCGTTGTTCGTATTCGTAACGATTCGTACATTTGTAAAAGTTATTTTTCGTTGATTCGTTTTTTCGTAAGTTTAATTTTCGTTCATTCGTTTATTCGAAATTCGGACGCATTCGTAGTTTTTCGTACAGTCGTAACATTTGTAGATTCGTAATCGGAGCATAATTCATAATTTTATGTAATGTGTATGCTATTATTACATTTTAATAATTTACGAATCGAAAAAAAAAAAGTTATGAATTGAAAAAAAAAAAGTTACGAATCGAAAAAAAAGTTACGAATGTACGAATTTTTTTGTTATATGGATAGAGCCAGAAAAAAACGCCGTCCCCGTGGGTCTATCGCTCCGCGCTCATGGATTGGAACTTTTAAAGTAGATATATATATATATATATATATATATATATATATATATATATATATATATATATAATAAATATATAAATATAAATATAATAAAATATGGAGGTTTTAATGGAGCCAACATACGTGTTGTGAGGACTCATTTTAGATATTGCCATATCACCAGTACGAATTTTTTTGTTAAATCCATTCATTACGAATCGAAAAAAAAAAAAAGTTACGAATCGAAAAAAAAAAGTTACGAATGTACGAATTTTTTTGTTCAATCCATTCGAAGCACGTTAAGCAGCACCATTGTAAGGGACACGGAAAATTACCAATTCAACAACAAAAAAAAAAAGTTACGAATGTACGAATTTTTTCGTTTTTCGGATTTTCGTCGTTTGGTTTTTCGGATTTTCGTTGCTTTTCGGATTCGTTCGATTCGAACGATTCGTTATTCAAATTCGTTCAATTCGAACGATTCGTTCATTCGTACGAAAAAAAAAAAACGAAAAACGAAAAAAAAAAAAAAAACGAAATGCACATGTCTAGAAAGGGAAATTACTTTACATCAGAGAAAATGACTTTACCCCAGTCCTCAGCAGTCCAATCCCTGTACCTTTTGTAGAATATCAGTCTGTCCCTGATGTTTTTCCTGGAGAGAAGTGGCTTCTTTACTGCCCTTCTTAACACCAGGCCATCCTCCAAAACTCTTCGCCTCACTTTGCATGCAGATGCCCTCACACCTGCCTGCTGCCATTCCCGAGCAAGCTCTGCACTGGTGGCGCCCCGATCCCGCAGCCGAATCAAAGACGGTCCCAGAGCTTGCTGGACTTTCTTGGGTGCCCTGAAGCTGCCTGCACAAATGCAGTTGGAATGTTTTTTAAGGCATTAAGTTAATTTTCATGGTAAATAGGGACTTTGCAATTAATTGCAAATTCATCTGATTACTCTTCATAACATTCTGGAGTATATGCAAATTGCCATCATAAAAACTGAGGTAGCAGACTTTGTGAAAATTAATATTTGTGTCATTCTCAAAACATTTGGCCACAGTTGTACATATATATACAGCCTGGGCAGCAAGCGGTTATACCAGGATCATGGCTGCAGTTCTTGGTATTGGTTTTTAGAGCCAGCAATCTGCTCTTCAGTAACAGTCTGTCTGATCACTTTGGCTACTTTCACACTGGGGCTTTGCGGGCGCTGGCAGTAAAGCGGCGCTATATTTAGTGCTGCTTTACCGTTGTTTTGGAGGCGCTATTCGGCCGCTAGCGGCTGGAAAAAAAAGGGTTAAAACCGCCCGCAAAGTGCCGCTGCAGCTTTGCAGGCGGGTTTGCAGCACTGCCCCATTGTTTTCAATGGGAAGGGGCGCTTTAGGAGCGGTAAATACACTGCTCCAAAGATGTGGCTTGCAGGACTTTTTTGACCGTCCTGCAAGAGCACCGCTCCAGTGTAAAAGCCCTCTGGGCTTTCACACTGGAGACACAGCAGCGGCTGTTTCAGGGCAATTTGCAGGCGCTATTTTTAGCACTGTAGCGCCTGCAAAGTGCCCCAGTGTGAAACGGGCCTTACACAATGTGCAAAAAGGAGCCCAACCCTCACAATATATGTAGGCCTGGCACATATATGTAAACGGGGATTACACCACACATGTGAGGTATTGCTGCAAACATTTATGTGAGAGCAATGATTCTAGAGCTGGAGCTCATACTTAACTCAAAGCCTAGGTTCACGCTGCTACGAGTTAAAAATTGTGTTCAGCTGAACTCGCACGATTTCAAACTGGCAATGCAGTCCGATTTCGGGGGCGATTTGACAGACATCTGTGCGGGTTTCTGCACAGATGTCTATTAAAATCGCCCCTGAAGTCACCAAACGTAGTACAGGAACTACTTTTGTGAATTGGTGTGGTTTTGGTGCGCAATTTTAAATCTTGACATGTTTGCATTTGCATTTATTCTCAATGCAACATTATATTTTATATATTTACCAAAATATTGTGCATTATTTTTTGTTCAATAAGTGTATTTATTTATGAACATTTACGTTTGATAAGCAACTGCATAAATATCGCATGACATAAAAACTTGCAACAGCCACCATTTTATTCTCCAGGGTCTATATATAAATATTTGGGTGTTTTAAGTTTCTATCTAGCAAAACAAACAAACAAAAATAAAGGCTGATTTTAACATGTGTGTAAAAATATAAAAAAAATGCCCCAGTAAGCAAGTGGTTAAAGTGGAGCTCCAGCCCCCCCCCCCCCCCCCCCCCCCCCCCCCAAAAAAAAAATCAAAAGTCAGCAGCTACAATTACTGTAGCTGCTGACTTTTAATATCAGGACACTTACCTGTCCAGGGATCCAGCGATGTCGGCACCCCAGCCGATTTTTCAATCGACTCTCGGGTGCTGCTGCCGCCCCCGCCATTCCTTGTAAGGGAGACCGGCTGCGCTAATCACAGGCAGTGAGACATTTCCCGATCTCTGCAGCCGCGCATCGGGACAAAGTCTCACTGCCTGTGATTAGCGCAGTCCAGTGCCAACTTCCTGGTGGGCTCTGCACACTGGGCTGTGCGAACATCCCTGAGCTCATTCTTAACAGCCGGTTCCCTGCTGTGCTTTGTAAATGGCCCAGGGGTGGGGGAAGGAGGAGGAGGGGGGAGGGAGGGGCGTGGGGGGGGGGTGGAGGGGGGTGGGGTTCGGGGGGGGGGAGGGGTGGGGGAAGGAGGAGGAGGGGGGTCTGAACTTTCAGGGGACCTCACCGCGGCAAGGTCACCTGAAAGCTGGGACAGGTACCTGCTCCCCCCCGAAAGGTGCCAAATGTGGCAGTGGAGGAAGCAAACAAGAGGAGCTTCCACTTTAGGCCCCTTTCACACTGCGGTGCGGGCATCGGCGGTAAAGCAGCGCTTTATTTAGCGCTGCTTTACCGTCGTTTTAGCAGCGGTATTCGGCCGCTAGCGTGTGGTTTTAACCCCCGCTAGCGGCCGAAAAAGGGATAAAACCCCCCGCAAAGCGCTGCTGCAGCGGCGCTTTGCCAGCGGTATAGCCGCGGTGTCCCATTGATTTCAATGGGTAGGAGCGGTATAGGAGTGGTGAATACACCGCTCCAAAGATGCTGCTAGCAAGACTATTTTTACCGTCCTGCTAGCGCACCGCTCCAGTGTGAAAGCCCTCCGGCTTTCACACTGGAGTGAAAGGACCTGCTTTTTTTAGGCGCTATTTTTAGCGCTGTAGCGCCTGAAAAACGCTTCAGAGTGAAAGGGGCCTTATGGTGGACCCCTGCTTTAATTGAATTTAGAGCCCTTTCACACTGGATGCATTTTTCAGGCAATTTAGCGCTAAAAATAGCGCCTGTAAAAAGCCTCAGCTGCAATCCCAGTGTGAAAGCCAGAGTGCTTTCACACTGGGGCGCTGCGCTGGCAGGGCGTCACAAAAAGTCCTGCAAGCAGCTTCTTTGCAGCGATGTAGGAGCGGTGAATACACTGCTCCTACAGCGCTCCTGCCTATTGAAATCAATG
The DNA here is from genome assembly GCA_028564925.1 of Lithobates sylvaticus. NCBI lineage: Eukaryota > Metazoa > Chordata > Amphibia > Anura > Ranidae > Lithobates > Lithobates sylvaticus. The sequence continues at coordinate 84,932,470 of CM053029.1, read as the reverse complement.
GGCAGGGCTGCCGAACTGCTGGCAAAGCGCAGCTGCAGTGGCATTTTGCAGGTGGTTTTAACCTTTTTTGCTTAAAACCGCCCTGCTAGCGGCCGAATAGCGCTGCTAAAAAGACAGTAAAGCGCCGCTAAAAATAGCGGCGCTTTACCGCCGACGCGCTGGCAGTGTGAAAGTGCCCTAAGAGTTATTATTAATACTAATATAAATAATTACAGTAGTTTCTTCACTGTGTATGGCTCCTAAAATCTCCTAGGATCCTAGATTTTCACTGTGTTGCCCTTTACTGCCCTGCATTTCCCTTTAACCCCCCCCCCCCCCCCAGTTTTCTCATCATCCCCCCCCAGTTTTCTCATCATCCCCCCCAATACACTCTTCCATAATAAGCAGTATACACTGTATTAGATAATAGCACACCTGCTGCTACAGCGACGCTTGCGCCCTCTGGTGGATCTTCTGCGGCATGGCTTGTTAGTGCGCACGATGGGCTCGCACATCGAGGAAGCCGAGTCTGGCTGTTCTTTGGCGACACCGTGCGGCAGCTCGCAGCATTGCAGCTCTGAGATCAATCTCGTCCATTCCTCGCCCAGGGTGCCCCAGGTGGGATCCGATGCGAAGCTCGGCGGTAGAAGCGCTTCCTCCAGGACCGAAAAATCCGGGTAGAAGCCATCAGCCATCATGGGCCCTTCCATGGCACCGGATCATCCAGTTGATCAGTCTAGGCCTTATGATCTGGGATCTCCTGATACTTACAGATCAGAGTATACAAAGTATCCCAAAACTTTCCTTGCTGCTTGATCACCCAAAAATACAACCACACAAACCTTCCCTCCAGGGGATCTCCTGTGCAAAGTGATCTCCCCTGGCTGGATGGGCCATTGCAAAATTAAAGTGTGGGGCAGAGAGGGCAGACACAGGGGGAGGGTTAACCCTTCCTACAGGTGATCTGCAATCACTACACAATACATTCATTAGTAGACTGTCCAGCACCTAAAAGGTTATGGTGAAGGGTGGTTGGGTGGGTGATTGGAGTAGGAACACCTGCTGTAAAGCCAGGAACCCCCCCTTCCTTCTGCTCAGCCACCAATTGGGGGCAAGTTATATAAAGAGCCCACTAGGAGGCAGTGTCCTTTCCTGGAGCAGATGGGTGAGTGGAGTCGTGGGAGCAGCAAAGAGTCTGGGGCAAGGGATGGTTTGGAGGAGCATTAAACATTAGGGTTCATGTACACTGGGTGTTTGACCAGCTCTTCTCAATGCTTTTTCTCCAGGCAATATTATTTTTAGCGGTGCTTTACCTTCAGTTTTGTGGGGATTTTCGGCTGCTAGTGGGGCTGAAAAAGGGTTAAAATGACCTGCAAATGCGCTGCTGCAGCAGCGATTTGCCTGGCGGTTCGGCAGCGGTGCTCTTTCATTTCAATGGGCAGGAGCGGTGCTCCTTCACCTCTCCAAAGATGCTGCTTGCAGGAGTTTTTTTTTTTTTTAATGTCCTGCCAGCACACACTGAGACTGCAGGGGAGCTGTTTTTCAGGCACTTTACAAAAAGCACCTGAAAAATGCGTGTGAAAGGGGTCTTAGAAGCATTTTTTGAAAAGCAAAAAAAAAAAATGCGTTCAGGACGGATGTTAAGAGGCATTTGAAACGCCAAATGTCTGTAAGAGCTTGTAAACTGTTTCGTTTACAAGCGTTTTAATTTTTGACTATTTTGGGGGGGGACGCTTCTAAACCTAAACTCAGCAAAATGTTTTTTTTTTTTTTTTTTTTTTTTTAAACGTTGGTTATTCTGTCAAGTTAAATTATTTGGGAGAGGTTGTAATACGTCCTGTATACATTAAGGCTATTTTCACACTGGGGCGTTTTTCAGGCGGTACAGTGCTAAAAATAGCGCCTGTACAGCGACTGAAAAAATCCGGCCCCATTCACTCCAATGAGAAAGCCGGCGGGCTTTCACACTGGAGCGGTGCGCTAGCAGGACAGTCAAAAAAGTCCTGCTGGCAGCATCTTTGGAGCGGTGTATTCACCGCTCCTATACCGCTCCTACCCATTGATTTCAATGGGACACCGCGTCAATACCGCCGGGGGATTTTAACCCTTTTTCGGCTGCTAGCGGCCAAATACCGCAGCTAAAACGACGGTAAAGCAGCACTAAATATAGCGCTGCATTACCGTCGCCGCCGCTCCCCCCCGCCCCAGTGTGAAAGGGGCCTAAGGCTGCATTCACACCTAAGCGTAGCGCTTTGGGCAGAAAATCTTGCAAATTGTGGCGGTTTTGCTGCGTTTTTACCGCATTTTTGTGCAGAGCAAAAGGTCCCCAATGTAAAAAGAAAAACGCCCAAATCTGCCCGATTCGCGTGACAAAAAAGGGTCCGGAACTTGTTTGAGCAACAGGCGTTTTGGAGTGAAGATGTAAACCATCTCCATAGAGAATAATGTATTTTTTCCCCTCTAGTGTTTTGTAGCTTCAGGCGACAAAACACTCAGGTGTGAATGCAGCCTTAGACCTCGTACACACTATTAGATTTTCTGCAGATTTTTGTCTTCAGAAAACTTAAGTGGGTATGGGGCATTAGACTCCATGCACACTAGTCTTTTTTTTATTTGTTTTTCCTTTTTTTTAAGCAAAAAAAGCTGGATAAACTCTAATAGCTTTTTGTAGTAGTGTTTAGGCGCATTAGCATTTTTTCAGTTCCTTTAGGCTTCATGCACACTAGCATTTTTTTTTTTTTTCTGCTCCTAGAAACTAAATGAAGTTATCCTGTGTAACCATGCACTACTTCAGGCGTTATCCTGTGCGTCCATTCACTACGTGTTATTAGCGTTTTTTGAGCTTCAGCGTCTAGGAGCAGAAAAAACATTTTTGTAGAGTCTCTTGGAGTGTTCTTCCAGCAGAAACGCTACTGGCATTTTTTGAGCTTTTTTTTTTTTTTTTTTTTTTTACTGCAAAAGATGCTTATTAAAAGTTCTTAAACGCTACTACAAAAAGCTATTACCAGCATTTTTATCCAGCGTATTTTTAGCTTGACAAAAAAAATGCTAGTGCGCAAGGAGCTTAAATTTAAAAAAAAAAAAAACAGGGTTAGTAGTGTTTAGGAGCATTTTTGCTGGAAAAATGCTCCTGGCAACTCTTTAACCACTTAAGCCCCGGATCAATTTGCAGCCAAAGGACCAGGCCCCTTTTTGCGATTTGGCACTGCGTCACTTTAACTGACGCGCGGTCGTGTGCCGTTGCACCCAAACAAAATTGGCGTATTTTTTGCGCTATAAACCAAAGTAGAGCGAAAATGCAATATTTTTTACTTTTTGCTATAATAAATATCCCCAAAAAATGTATAAAAAATTTTTTTACTCAGTTTAGGCTGATACGTATTCTTCTACATATTTTTGGTAAAAAAAATTGCAATTAGCGATTATTGATTGGTTTGCGCAAAAGTTATAGCGTTTACAAAATGGGGGATAGTTTTATAGCATTTTTATGAATATTTTTTTTTTACTAGTAATGGCGGCGATCAGCGATTTTTTTTTTTTTTTTTTTTTTTTTTAATATATTTTTTTTTTTTTTTATCGTGACTGCGACATTATGGCGGACACATCGGACATTTTTGACACATTTTTGGGACCATTGTCATTTATACAGCAATCAGTGCTATTTAAATGCATTGATTCCTGTATAAATGACACTGGCAGTGAAGGGGTTAACCACTAAAGGGCGGCGAGGGGTTAAGTGTGACCTATGTGTTTTTTTTACTTTAGGGGGCGTGGCTTGACATTCGACATCACTGATCGGCTTTCCCGATGACAGGGAACAGACGATCAGTGACAGTCTCACTAGTAAGCACAGGGAGAGGTTTGTTTACACAGTCCTCTCCCCCCGTTCATCAGCTCTGTGACCCGATCGTGGGACACCAGCGTCGAACGGGTCCGTGAGTCACGGAGCTCAGGACCGGGTCGCAAGCGCGATGCGCACGGATGGGCACTTAAAGAGCAAGGTACCTGTACGTTGATGTGCCCAGCCGTGCCATTCTACCAATGTAAATGTGCAGGAGGTGGTCCTAAACTTTTTTTTTTTTCTGCTTTTAGACGCTGAAGCTCAAAAAATAATGGCCTAAAGTAGGACACATAGGATAACACTATTTAGCTTCTAGGAGCAGAAAAGAAAATGCTAATAGCTTCTAAGAGCTTAAAAGTGTGCATGGAGCCTAAAGCACTAAATGCACCTGAAATCATCATATATTATACGGGTGGTACGTATATTGCTGTCATTGCTGGATGAAAACAGACAGAAGTGGCTCCTCCATGGGCAAACCGATGATGCGTTTATATCCTAAGACCTGGTTCACACTGATTGCGGCTTTGAAACCACGTGATTTACTTGACATTGATGTCAGTGCGACTGAAATCTGTGCGACAGATGTCTATGCAAGTCACTCCTGAAATCACCAAAAATGGTGCAGGAACTTTTTCAAATCTGTGTGGTACCGCAAAGTCTGTTGCACGGATCTGAACAGTTCCATTGCCAACAATAGGGTGCGACTTGTCATGCAATTTAACAGGTCCAAATTGCATGACAAGTTGCACTGGTGTAAACCTTTTTTGTTTAATGCTGCTTTAAATCCCCCGACTGGGAAATACTGGTAAGAAGGTGCAGCTGGGAAAATAGATCTCCACTAGATGGCATTGGCTACATCACAGGCTTTGTAAGTATTATAGACATGTGCAATTCGTTTAGTTCTGAATTAGTTTTTTAACGAATTTTGACAAATGCTTTAATTTCCGAATTTCCGAATTTTTGGATTTCCGAATTTTCTGATTTTCGGAATTCCGAATTTTCGGAAATTCAAAAATGTGAAAATTTGAAAATCCGAAAAAGAGAGAAAATCTGTTATTATGTTATAATCTGTTATATTAAATATTAAATTATAGGTATTGGAATTCCCTTTCAAATTTGTCTGTTAGTGAACGTAACGAGTACGAATTTATCCGAAGTTACGAATTATCTGAAATAACGAATGCCGCATCTAAACAAATGGAACGGAACAAAATAAATAATTAATAAAAATTTAATATTAATAAAATTAATAAAAAGGTTTTATTATTACTATTATTATTATTATTTATTTATTATTATTAATTATTTATTTTTGTTCCATTTGTTTAGATGCGGCATTCGTTATTTCAGATAATTCGTAACTTCGGATAAATTCGTACTCGTTAATTTAATAGTTAGTTATTACTTAAACTAATTTTCTTTCTTTTTTTTCAGATTTTCAAATTTTGGGATTTTCAAATATTTGAATTCCCAAAAATCCAAAATTCGGAAATCCGGAATTCCGAAAAACCATAAATCCAAAATTCGGAATTCCGAAAAAACAAAATTCGATAATTCGGGAATTTGAAATGTGAAAATTCACGAAATTTACAAATTTTCGATTTTGCGAATTTCCGAAAAAAGCAAAAAAACGAATGAAACGAAAATGAACAAATTTTTTGTTGGTGCACATGTTTAGTAAGTAATGAACGCTGTTCTTAGATGTTATACAGGGTCTGGATTTGAGTTTAGGTATAGGGCAAAGTAAAAATTCAAATTGTAGTATATGTAAAACGCATTCTACATTTAGATGTAGTTGACATTTAACAAAACTGATTTCTCAAATAAAGGACATGATAGTCTTAATTCGCAAAGCGTAAACAGTGTCTTTTAGCCATGTGTCTGTAAGGTTCCATTCACATGGGGTGCTTGATTGCATGCCCCCTTGCACACTGGGTGAGTTTGGGTACACACACCTGCATGCCATAGTGGGACATAGTAGCTCTAGAGACCCAAGGCGTTGTGTACCAAAAGCCTTCTATGGACTGCCAGCACAGGGATGCACGCAACACCTGCACATCCCTGTGTTGGGAAAACTCCAACCTGCATGGGGCACACTGTCCAGCACCCCATGTGAATGGACCTGAATTTTCAAATTTCATTGGACTTAGAATAACTCCACTTTTGTTGAGGGGGGGGGGGGGGATACTCCATTCTAGGTGATCAATGTACATTGCTAGAATTTTAAAAACCTTTGTTGCAGAGTCCTACCGGTTTCTGCTTTGTTAGATCTTTCTAACTTTTGTTAGATCGTGTCTTGTGCAGGACTGATTCTGAATGGGAGTGACTTTTCAATATTGATCAGCTATTGCACTTTAGAAGAATATATGCTTCTGAGTAATTACAGTATTGGCGTATAACACGCACATTTTCCCCCTTAAAATCAGGGGAAAATCGTGGGTGCGTGTTATACGCCGATCTCCGCTGACTGTGAGCGGAGCAATCGCCACCGAGATACACATAGCCGAGTGCACTCGGCTCTTCTCGACTCCGCTCAGTCACGCCCAGTCCCGCCAATAGACCTGTGTTATGTCCATCATAGGGTGGGGCGTGTCTGTGAGCGGAGAAGAGCCGAGTACACTTGGCTATGTGTATCTCGGCTCCGCCCAGTCCCTGCGATCTTGCCGGCGTTTGCTCCGTTCCGCTCCGCCCAGTCTCGGCGGCCATCTCGGCGCGGCGGTGCCAATTTTAAATGCATGACAAGGCTACACTGGACACTTGGGGCAAGGCTGCACTGACAAGGCTGTGCTGACACTGATAAGGCTGCATTGATGGGCATTTAAATTAATTTTTTTTCCTTAAAATTCCCTCCTAAACTTGGGGTGCGTGTTATACGCCGATAAATACGGTAGTTCTTTACGAAATACTGGGGTACTTCATCCTTGTAATGACAATGTTGGTATAGCCAATGGTTACCCCTACTGAACCCTCAGTATAAGGAAAATAGACTAGCTCTGTACCAAGAAGTAGCACAAACTATGTAATAAGGCTTTTTGCATTTAATTTATACAAAAATTGGTTAAAGGGAACATATCTCCATATGCATAAAACAAACATTGCTTATATAATATGTTAGTTGTGTTGGTATTGCTGGTAATGGAGTGTCCTAAGGATATTGGCTGTAATTAACTCTTGATGTATAGCGAATCATCTATAGGCTAGTGAAAACATGTTCTATCATGTATATGGAGATATGTTCCTTTTTAAACCAGTTTTTGTATCAATAAAATGTAAAAAACCTTCATTACATAGTTTGTACTACTTCTTTAGTACAGAGTCCATTTTCCTTTATACTGAGGGTTCAGTAGGGGTAACCCTTGGCTATACCAACGGCTGTTGCACTTGCAGGGCTCTGAGGAAAGTTGTAGGGTCTGCATCTTCAGAAGTGATTAACCCTTTAGGAAGAGTTAGCCAAAACTGGCATTTTTGTTGCAGAGGATGCCTAAAATCTAATTTGTATTAGTTTAGACTTCTGGGAAAATCTGTGAGCCAATCACACAAGCTGGAAATATCATCTCTGGGGGTGTTCCATGTACCAACTGTGTGCCATGTTGTGTTTATAGAAAATTACAGCACTGCAGATTGGAAAGGAAAGGATCTTTTTTATTAAATTGTTTTGGAATTGTGTATTCTATATTTTTAGTTGCAATATCTTTCCACACATGAGTTACCCATTACAGCTGAAGTTTAGGTATGGCAAGTTTTACATAGTTACATTGGTCCAGCATGAATCAATGTGAGGGTGCCATACCTGTGGGACTCCCATAAAAGCTGGAAATTACTGTAATGGGCAGCGCTACTCCCGTGATCTCCACTAGCTTCTAGGTCACATGCTGAACGGCTGCCCTGCTTCTTACTGAACACAGGAGGTCACCTACTTGACACAGGTGTCATTCAGAGATCACTGTGGGGTTTATTTACTAAAGGCACTGTTGATTTTGCAAGTGACATTGTACTCTGAAAGGGAATTTTCCCAAGCACTTGGTGAAAGTGGTAAAACAGCACTTGGAAAAGAGTACCAAATTGTGCAAGGAAAATTCAAAAACATTTTTGCTTGCACATAATTAGATGGAAGTGAGCAGAGCTTTCACTACGCTCTGGGGAAATTCTCATGTAGACTGCAACTGCACTTGCAAAGTGAACAGTATATGCCTTTAGTAAATCAACCCCATTGAATTTTTACAATTGAACGAGGTGCTAATTGTAATGTCACTGCCCCGTCTCGCCTTGTCCAATCAAAACACTTCACGTTTATAAAGACAATGAAAGATGTTTCCTGAATGGCTGGAAAGCGATCTACCTCCTGTGTTTACAGTGCAGCCGTAGGCAGAGTTCAATGCTGCCCTAGTTGGCCAGGTTAGGGTTAATTGTTTCCCTTTTTTTTTTTTTCTTTCTTTTTGGTGGGCTTTCCTGGGTTCAACCCAATGGTTCTGTGCATTATAAAAGGAACAGTGGTCCGTACCCAAGGGGCTTAAGGCTGCGGTTGCTGCTATCGATTGTTCATTGCTACCATTACTGGATCCCATCCTGTTGGTTGCTCAAGATGCTGACGCTGGAATGCCAACCACGGCACATCTGCCCTCCTAGACCCTGCAACTGCCTGAAGAAACTTCTGGGGCTTGCCATCCACCCTGAAGATGCCAATCCTGGATACTGCCATTATGGACTGAGAATTGACTTTCCTGTGCCGGTACGCTGGGGCAGCCACAAGCCAGAGTTGGGGGGGGGGGGGGACACACTAGGGATGTTGGGAAAGAACTGCACTTTGTTGTACTGTTAACTTATTCTTCAGTAAAGCTTTTGAAACTTTGCCTTTGCCTGGTCTGAAGTTACTAAAGGGGTGTAATGCAAATAACTGGTACATTTAGTCCACAGTTTGGGTCACTAAGCACATTGTGGTATGAAGACACCAGTATAAAGTTACCACAACCTCCAGGAAAATATTGAACTGGATGAATGGCATACTATAGTCCAAGGGGCCTCGAGGTCACTTCTAAATCCATTATAGAAGCTAATTATAAAGTGCTTCTGAGATGGTACATGGTTCCAGCCAGGCTGGCAACTTGTGTGCCGGAAGCATCTTCTTTGTGTTTCAGCGGATGCGGACAGGAGGGAACAATGTACCATATGTGGTGGCAGTGCCCTAAGGTAAGGCGTTATTGGATTAGGGTTTACAATTTAATTTACCCCCTCACCCAAGTAAACCTTGTTAAATCCCCGAGACAGGCCCTGCTGGGCAGTAAGGTGGAGACGGCGTCGAAATCTGAGACATCTCATAGCATTTATATCAGCAAAAAATATTGCAAAATATTGGAAATCAGCTGTCTTGCCATTTGAACAGCTAAAGCATAAACTTTCCGGGATTAATTATGCTCCAATGAGCGCATGACAGCGATCTTGCGTGATAAACTGCAGCTGTTCGAGAGTCTGAGGCCCATGGGTACAGTATTTGACAGGAGATCCTCGATCTATACCTGATTGGAGCAGTTTCAGGATGGTGGGAATTGAAGCACGGGGTAATTTTATACTTCTCTACTTTTATACTTCTCTACTTTTTTACTTTTCTTTCAACCTTTTTTTTTTTTGGTCTTTGTAGCCTTTTAAGGGTCTTCTGGCCTATTCCCTATAATCCCTGAACAGTGAACATTTCTTTGGTGTGAATTCCGGTCTCAGGGTGCTGGGGGGGATGTGGTATCCCCACTATATGGATGTTGACCCTTTTTGTTAACAGTAGATAAAACATACATCTACAACTCACAAGCGGAAGGTTAATTTTTTAAACGTAATCTTTATTTTGAACATTTTTACAGCATACAAAAGTATGTAAACAGAACATACAAATAGTAGTAGGCACATACTTGGAGAGCCCTCGTCCGAGCCCTCTATATTAGTCTGTTTAGGTATAGACAGTCAGGTAGGAATACATGAGGGGTATAGGGAACATCATATTTCAACTATGTCATATGAACTCAAACATTAATGAATCTGCTCCCTGGTATACAATTGATAATGGTTTGGACCTACAGACAACGGCAAGATACTGGAAGTACCCAGAGTTAACAGAACAGTGAAGGGAAAAAACAAAGAAAAACCAAAAAAACAAACAGGGTAAAATTAATTGAGTTGAGAGAGGCTAGCTTACCTTGCCAGGTTATGCCGGTGGAACCCCCACAGCTCGACCCCATCAGTCAGAGGAGTCTGTCGCCTGTAGGGGCCCCGGGGCACCTGGTATGGTTTTACCTGAATAGTGTATCCAAGTGGCCCAGCATGAATAAAACTTTTCGTATCTGTCTTTACATTTGGCCATCCACTCCTCCTGCTGCCATGATGGAAGGTTCATTTTTAACTGCATTAAGTAGAGGCTCTATCTTGTATACGGCACTTGAGATGCGGTTTATTTAGGTCACATCTGAAGCCTTAAAAGAGAATTGGGGATACCCCATACAGATAAGGCTAGTATAATCTCTATAGACAGTAAAGACCTATACTTTAAAGAATGCACACTCTAGGTGTATTTACAGGTTAGCAACATGTTCGGATATCCACCAAATTGGTATATATTTTTTAATGTATACATTTGTAAACAAGCTTGTATTTTGTGAAAACCTTAATAAAAATATTGAAACAGGTACCACAGTGTGAAGGCGGTGGTTACCAAGGGTTATAGAGGTTTCTCTAGTGGCCTGTCCATAAACATGCGGCAGATGACAGTGAAGGCGATGTTGTCGGTACTCCTGTAGCTATCTCCCATAGATGTCGAAGCGTAAGTGCACCACCGAGGTTCCCAGCCTGTACACAGGTACGGAAGAGTTAGGTGAAGGGCATGCTTGAAGTCAACGCTAGGTGCACAGGGGGGCTCAATACTGTTCCTGGGTGTGAGGTAGAGGCGATATGCTGGAGAGGGCAAGGGGCAAGTGACTGTAGTGATGTTAAGGTTGTCTGTTCCAGTAAAGGTACCCCATGTGTGAAGCAGTGACCCTTTACAAAGGGCCTAGTGTAGCCCAGAAGGCACCATGGGGTAGGCCTCATGTGACCCTTGCTTGGTGTCCAACAAGAGAGGATGTGTTGATCACCGGATCACCCTGCCCCCTCACACAGTGGCTCAGAACGGATCCCAGAAGCTATTGGAGATGACTGGTGCATACATGCAACTATGTAAAAATTGTCACAACTAAACTTCAGCTTTAAAGTGGTTCTAAAGGCTGAAGGTTTTTTTTTAACCTGTGCAGCTCCCTTTGATCTAGCGACGTGAACCATAGCCTCGGCTGTCCTGGGACTCTGCCGCCTCATTGGCTGAGACAACAGCAGGAGCCCATTGCTGTCCATCACAGCCAGTGAACCAATGAGGAGAGGGGGGGTGGGGCCTAGCCACAGCTCTCTTATGGACGCATAGAACAGCTGCTCAAAAGGGAGCATGCAGTGGTGCCCCAGCTTTCTGTGGGGGGCACTGCTTGAGGTGGAGGGCTGGCAGGGGGACTTGAAGAAGAGGATCGGAGCTGCTCTGTGAAAAGAGAAAAAAATTAAGCTTTAGGCTCCATTGTGCGACTTGTCATGCAACTTTGGACATCAAAGCCTATTAAGTTGTTCCCCATGTTTTTTGCAGCGACTTCAAAGTAGTTCATGCACTACTTTGGTCTGACTTGCATGCAACTTGAGCACCCATCCAAAGTTGCCCTCCAAAGTCAGTGCAACTTTGGAGTCATAAAAGTGTGAATGGAGCCTTTAATACCACTTTAAAGTGTGTGTAAACTTTCCTCTTTGGCCTGTTAAATATACCATTGAAAGTGTTTTATTATAGATGAGTACAAAAGAAGCTGAAAACAAATGCAGAGACTACATCTAAGGACTGGTAATCTGCAACACTATCAATATTCTTGGGTTTAGCTATGCTTTACCTGAAAATAACTTATTTAAACTGGTGCGCTTTTTGCAGGGCAACAAAAGCACATGAAAACTGTTCCCTATTAAATCCTATGTAACTGTTCACTCTGTACTCTTTTGGTGCAGTTTTTCAAAAGGGCAAAAAAAAGCATCTTCCATTGTAGGGCTCACCATACATTTGTACAATTTTCCCTTAGATTTACCAAAACCATATAATATGAGGTCAAACCTAAATACCTTAAATTTGTATGTGATCAGCACTACACATAGCACTACATAGTTGATAGTTGATGGTAAATCGGACAATGAATAAGATTGTATAAAGGTGAACAGTGATGAATGAATGAATGAATAATTTGTATAGCGCTACAATGCGAACCGAATCGCCTCAAGGCGCTGTAATTAGTGCTTTGTTGTCAAGCTTCTTAGAAGAGGTGGGTCTTGAGTTTTTTCCTGAAGACCTGATGGTTTTCTTCCATGCGGATGTAGGTTGGTAGTGCATTCCATAGCCTTGGTCCTTGGACAGCGAATCTTCGTTCCCCTTTTGATTTGTAGCGGGACTTGGGGATGAGGAGGAGGTTTTGGTCGGACGATCGAAGACTGCGATTGGGTGTGTAGCGTTTTATTTTCTCGAGAAGGTATTGAGGCGCGTCTCCATGGGTGCATTTGTGGGTGAGGCAGAGGGTCTTGAAAATGATCCGATTCTTTACGGTTAGCCAGTGTAGTCTCCTCAGGGAAGGGGAGATGGATTCCCAGGGTTTTTTTCCTGTTATCAGCCTTGCCGCCGTGTTTTGGATAAGTTGTAAGCGTGCAAGTTGATATTGGGGTAACCCTATGTAGAGGGAGTTTGCGTAGTCCAGTCGTGAATTAATGACTGTTCCAACTACCACTGCTTTGTCCTCCTTTGGAATGAAGGGGATGAGTCTGCGTAGAAGGCGAAGGAGATGGTGAGATCCGCTAACTACCGATCCTATTTGTGCCTCCATTGACATTTCTGAGTCAAAAATGACTCCGAGACTCTTGGCCTTGGTCCTAGGGGCGATGGTCTGTCCAAAGATGGTGGGTGGTGTCCAAGGGATCTTGGTTCGGGAGTTTTGGTTTGCATGTAGAATAAGAAGTTCCGTTTTTGATTCGTTGAGTTTAAGAGAGCTGGCGGTCATCCAGTCGTCTATTCGAGTGAGGCAGTTTTCTAATTGCCGATGATGGTCTTTTTGTCCAGTGATCCGAAAGTATAATTGGGTGTCATCAGCGTATGAGTGGAAGCAGAGATCCGATCTTCTGATGATTTTGAGGAGTGGGCGGATGTATATGTTGAAGAGCACTGGCGACAAGGGTGATCCTTGAGGGACTCCACAAGAGATTGCCCGTGTTTCAGAGGTAAAAGCTCCTAGTTTCACTGTCTGAGAGCGATTTCCTAAGAAGGATGCGAACCATTGTAGGTCTGCGTCTGCGACTCCTGCTACTTCTGTAAGGCGGATGAGTAGAGTGTTGTGGTCCACAGTATCAAACGCTGCGCTGAGGTCCAACAGCACCAGGAGACATGATTCTCCGTCATCTGCTGCTTCGAGGGCGTCGTCCCAAATCTTCAGGAGTGCCGTTTCTGTGCCATGGCCTGGGCGGAAGCCTGATTGTAGAGGATCCAGGAGTTTGTGTGTGTCTAGGTGGCGGTGTAGCTGTTGTACTACCGCTTTCTCCATAATCTTGGAGATGGTGTTGAGGCTTGTTATCGGTCTGCGGTGGTTGGGGTCCCGGGGGTCGAGGTTGGGCTTCTTTAGCAGGGGTTTGATGATGCCTTGTTTGAGGGCGCCTGGAACAATCCCTTCTTTGAAAGATTGATTTATGAGGTGAGTTAGCGTAGGCGCCAAAATGTCAGAGCATTCTTTCAGCAGTTTTGTGGGGATGATGTCAATCGGAGATGTGCTGTCTCTGAGGTTTTTGATGATGTTTTTGGTGGTGTCCGTGGAGATTGGGATCAAAGAAAACTTTGGTGGAAGAGGGATATTTGTGACCATATCTTCTTTTTGCTCTGGATGGCTGAGGTTGGAAGTTTTTTTCATATGGATTATTTTCCGGATGTTGTCGATTTTGTCAATGAAAAAATCTGACAACTCATTACAGAAATCTTGGGTTTCGTTTGCTGGGGGCTCTAAGCATGTCGGGTTCATCGACTGAGCGACTATTTTAAAAAGTTCCCGAGGGCGGTTTAGTGCCGATGAAATGGTATTTGCAAAAAAATCTTTTTTGGCTTTAAAGATTGCTTTGTGATAATTCTCAGTGAGTCCTTTGTAGTTTGTCTGATTTTCTTTGGTAGGATTTCTTCTCCATGCTCTTTCGGCTCTTCTACGTTCTTGCTTGAGTAGCATGAGAGAGCTGTTAAACCATCCTGAGTTTTTCCTCCGGATAGGTGTTCTGCGTTTTGGAGCTACTGCGTCTGCTGATTGTAGTAATACATTGTTTAGGGAGCGGAGTGTATGTTCCGTTGAGTGGGTTAAATTCAGCGTTGCTATTTTGTTTGCCAACGTGTTTTTGAAGGTTTCGGAGTGTAGTTTCTTATGCGATCTGGTCCAATGAGTTGTTGTTGCCGGTTTCTGTTTTTGCTGGGTGGTATTAGTGGTGATTTTAAATTTGATGGCGTGGTGGTCCGTCCATGGTAGTGGTAGGTTGTCGAGTATGTTGATGTTCAAATTTTGTTTGAAGATAAGGTCCAGGGTGTGTCCTGAGCCATGTGTTGGAGTCTTTATCAGTTGCTGGAGACCCAGTTCTTCCAGTTGGTTGATGCAGGCGGTGGCGATAGGGTCTTGGGTAGAATTTGCCCAGAGATTAAAGTCTCCAAGTACCAGGAGGTTTTTGGATTTCAGGGTGTGTGTTGCAATGAATTCCGAGAGGGGAGTAAGAAGATTGGTCTTTGGTCCTGGTGGTCTGGTGGTCTATAGATAGGTAAAGGGGATTATTACGATACCAATGATATGAAATACTCAAACGTATTGAATATGAATGACCTGCACTAGTCAATGGCGCAGTGTCTGGAATTAAAAATGCACATGGAGGAGCATATAATTACTTTGGCAATGCTATATAGGGTTCAGGGCAAATGGATACTTGTTGAAATTTTGAGCAACAAAAGAACGCTCACCTGTTAATATAGACAACTTGTTCGAGTGAATATCAAGTCTAAAATAGACATGATGTGGTCACTGTGAACTGATGTCAAGTAGCTGCTGTTGCTAGTTTGTAAAGCAAGGCTAAGCCAGTGCTGGCGAAACATGTCGGTTAAATCCATAAAAAGTTTTATCTGATCTATGTAATTCATAGGTCTATTAGCCATTTTTCTATATAAAAAAAAATGTATGTGATATATGTATTATATTTGTTAAATGTGACCTTCACATAATCAAGTATTACTGTCTATTTCTGTTCTCAAATAAAAAATAATTTTTACTGCAACCTATGAGTACTTTCATATCATTGGTACTATAATAATCCCTTTTACCTATCCCTGTTCACCTTTATATCATCAAATTTGAGGTACCTTTTTATGTGAGATCTTTCCAGCCCACTCCATCTATATAATGAATAAGATTGTTTAACCACTTCAATACCAGGCACTTAAACACCTTCCTGCCCAGACCAATTTTGAGCTTTCAGCGCTGTCGCACTTTGAATGACAATTGTGCGGTCATACTACACTGTACCCAAATTTTTATCTTTTTTTTTTCCCACAAATAGAGCTTTCTTTTGGTGGTATTTGATCACCTCTGCGGTTTTTATTTTTTGCTAAACAAATCTAAAAAGACCGAAAATTTTGAAAAAAAGTTTTTTTTTTTGTTTGTTTCAAAACTTTGTAAATAAGTAAGTTTTCTCCTTCACTGATGGGCACCGATGGGGTGGCACAGATGGGCATGGATAGGTGGCACTGATGAGCACGGATGGGCACTGATAGGCAGCATTTTTTGTACTGATGGATGCCAATCAGTGATGCCCATTGTGGGCACTGTGTCATCCCTGGTGGTCTAGGGTGGCATACCTTGTGATGGGCATCCCTGGTGGTCCAGTGTAGGCATCCTCGGGGGGGGGGGGGCTGCGCTGATAATTGATCAGCACAGACCCCCCTTGTCAGAGGCGCAACCGATCGGCTCTCCTCTGACAGACGCGAGGTGAGGAAAAGCCGATTACCGGCTCTTCCCATTTACACTGATCAGCCGCGATTGGACACAGCTGATCACGTGGTAAAGAGTCTCCGTCGGAGACTCTTTACCAAGATCGTAGTTGCGGGGTGTCAGACTGACATCCCGCAACAACGATCGCCGTGATGCGTGCCCCCGGGGGCGTGCGGCGGCTCAAAATCCTGAGGACGTCATATGACGTCCTGTCAGGATTTTACAACCACTTTGCCGACTTCTTTTGACAATGGATGTGCGGCAAGTGGTTAACCACTTGACCTCCAGAAGATTTACCCCCATTCATGACCAGGCTATTTTTTGCAATACCGCACTGCGTTTAACTGACAATTGTGTGATGCTGTACCCAAATTAAAATTGATTTTTATTTTTTTTTCTCACAAATGGAGCTTTCTTTTGGTGGTATTTGTTCACCGCTGCAGTTTTTGCGCTATATTATATGTGCTAAGCAGATATTGGTTTGCGCAAAAGTTATAGCGTCTACGAACTATGGAATATTTTTATTTATTTTACTAGTACTGGGGGCGATTAGTGACTTATAGCAGGACTGCGATATTGCAGTGGACAGTTGAACACTTACACATTGATCAGTGCTAAAAATATGCACAGTCACTGTACTAATAACACTGGCTGGGAAGGGTTAAATGTGTGCCTAGCCAGTGTTTTATTAGTGTGGGAGGTGTTTTTTCTAAGGGAAGACATGGATCCATGTCCCTGCTTTGCAGAGATACAGGATGCATGCCTTCCCCCTCCTGTCAGAACAGCGATCTGCCTTGTTTACATAGGCAGACTGCAATTCTGGCTCTCTGCCTAATGATCGGCGGGTGCTGGCGGACATTGAGTTTGCGGTACTCACAGATGTATAATAACAGCAGGAGCAGGGCCACCAGCGGTGCGCATGTGCGCCCCCTGGAAGTAGGACAGGGTAGCGCAGCAGAGCCTCCTTGCCGCCGTATATGTAAGATAAGGAACATCTTATGTAAGTGGTTAAGGAAATGCATCAAAAGTGCATCTGTGTGAAAGAGCTTTAAAGCAGAACTACCCTGCCAGACTTCAGCCATATTGATTGCCAATGTGCCAGGCTGGCTGCATGCCTTCATGGGAGTGATGCCACCCCACACCAGCCACTGTGCTGAAATATAAACTGAGGTGTGCATGCACAGCTCGGTGTACATTCAATAGAAGACTGAGTCGGTAGTTTTTTTTTTTTTCTGCAATAAAGAGCTTGCTCAGTTTTTTTTTTTTTTTTTACATTTTCTCAGTTGCTGACCCAGAACATGTATGTGGGCAATTCAGGGCCAGATTAAGAACATCGTGGGGCTTTTTATAATATAATTAAAACAATAAAAAAATGCAAATAATTATGTTATAACAAATGAAATGAGAGCGAGAGGAAAAAAAAAAAAAGGATGATCATGCGTGGGAGTGACAAACGCAGCCTGACCAAGGCAATTGACTGAAGGCACAGAACCCGGAAGAAAGACCGGATGAGGTTGGAAGCACCCGGGACCTGCCAGATTGATCACAGCACCGTGCCGTAGGGCTCAGTCTGACAGGTAAGTGTACCCTAATACTAGTACATTATGGCATATCCTACCTCAGGGCCTCTAAAAAGTAGTAATGTTAGCAAAGTTTACTACCGCTTTAATATCACAGGAGCCTCTCATGTGCCCCCCTACTGACCCGGTGGCCATTGGGCAGTGCCCAAGTGCATAGTTACCAACATTTCAAAAATATTTTCAGGGACAGTTTTTTTTTTTTTTTTTTTTTTTTTATAAGTGTAGCTGACATCCCCTATTTTCCTCTATACATCACAGTAGTAATCACAAAGCTAAATGAGTACTAATAATGTGCAGAACAAATAGGACTGAGAAGATTTTCTTTAGTTGAACTAAGTGTGCCCATTCTAGAGCTGGTAACATTGAGGATATTCAATATAATTTTAACAAACAGTTTTTGTGGGTAAGAGGCCTAGGGGAGGAGTATGGATGGTATAAAAGTGGGAAGTATGTGCAGGTGTGCGAGAGGAGTGTGGAGGGTATAACAGTGGGCAATATGTACAGAAGATGAGTGTGGAGGGTATGGCAGTGTGCACTATGTACAGGAGGAGTGTGCACAGCAGAGGAGTGTGGAGGGTATGATGGGGCAGTATGTATAGGAGAGCAGTGTGGAGGTTATGACAGTGGGCACTGGACAGTATGTACAGGAGAGGAGTGTGGATGGTATGATTGTGGGCAGTATGCACAGGAGAGGAGTGTGAAGGGTATGACAGCCGGAACTATGTACAGTAGAGGAGTTTATGAAAGTGGTCAGTATGTACAGGAGAGGAGTGTGAAGGGTATGATGGTGGGCAGAATGTACAGGAGAGGAGTGTGAAGGGTATGACAGTGGGCGGTATGGAGGGTATGACAGTGGTCACTATGTATAGCAGAGGAATGTGGAGGGTATGACGGTGAACAGTATGTATAGGAGAAGAGTGTGGAAGGTATGACAGTGGGCACTATGTATAGGAGAGGAGTGTAGAGGGTATGACAGCGGGCACTAGGTACAGCTGAGGAGGATGAAGGAATATGGGAAGGAAAAATGTAAAGGTTTGTGGAAGGATGTTTAGGGACTGCGTAGTGGTTAAGCGGGCCATACATGGATTAAAATTAAGCCAATTAAGCAGAGACCAGCCATAGTCGATCTATGTATGGGCTAGCTGGTTGTACACAAGTCAATCTATTAATCGACTTGAGTACAACCAGCCTATCAGGTTTTTCCCAAAACAATCAGTGCTGCCAGCTATAGTTGGCAACACTGATCATTGTATTCAAGGCACAGGATATTTAGTCTTCACCATGGATTACATGGCTACCTTCAGGTGACTGGCCACTGGCAAAAATAAATAAATCTGGGGAGAACATAATATAACCCCTTCCACTGCAAGCAAGCCTTGGTTTGGTAGCAAGCAATAGGGAGATCACAAAGAAGGCACTTGTGCCCTGTGTAAACTGTATGTAGCGTCAGCCGTGCTGTGGTCAGATAGTGGGATGTGAACTCCCTGCCCCAAACCTGGAAAAAAATTGTCATGCTGAGTGCTGCAAGCCATTCACAGGAGGCTTTACTCATTTCTATTCTGTATGACACATACTCATTTCTATACTCTATGACTATTCCCCCTCTTTTGTCAGCAGATTTTATGATAATGTTTGTGTTGTCAGTAAAGTGCTTTACGCTCAGGAGTGAGATTGGAGGATTCATGAGTTTTGGAGGAATTAATGTGGCACATCCTAAGTCAGCATATACTACTTGGTAAAATGTTTGCACATACGGTCCTTTCTTTTGGGTAGGGTTGAAAATTGATTTGGGCCTAAGATGAGTGTTTTGAACAGGTGAAGAAGTGGGACAATGCTGGGTGAACCAGTCTATGTCCTCATAACAACTATCTGCATAGAGCTCCCCAAGGTGTGCTAGAATAGGTAATTGCATATCATTAAAGGCTATGGGTTCACCTACAATTCTGATAGAGGAGTGTGTGGTTGTCTGATCCTTAGGCCTCGTACACCCCGATCGGATTGTTGGCCAACAGAGCGTCAGACTTTTGTCTGAAGGGCGTGTGCCGGGATCTTGTCTTGCATACTAACTGCACACAATTATCATCCTACAAAAACGAATGTAGTGACGTACTACATGGAATTTCAGCTCTTGAGCGCCACCCTTTGGGCACCTTCTGCTAATGTCGTGTTTGGTGAGCATTGATTTCAAGCATGTGTGTTTGTACACAAGTCCATTAGACAAAAGTACAGACGATACGAAAATCTGACAACAGACCGTTGTCTGCTCAAAATTTACTAGCCTGCCATCCAACATTTGTTGGCTGAAAGTTTATAGAGCGTACTAACGGTCAGATTTTAGGCCAACAGTCTGTCATCACACAATTCCCTTAGCTATGAGTAAGCACTAGTGTTAGTGTGAAACGCGTCAGTTCCACTGTCTGCTGTGGCATGCATTTTTGATTTTGATGTGATTTTTTTTTTTTTTTTAATAAAAAGGCAATTTCTTCAGAGTGCGGCTGTCCAGAACCATTTCCTGTTTATTGCTACTAGCAATTGCCAGCACCTGCGGCTTCTGAACCGAGAGAGAGGTTCACTGTTTGTCCTCCTGGAGCAGTGATATCTATCCTTCATCACGCAATTCCATGCTGAAAATCTGATTGTGTGTACGAGGCTTAGGTCAATTTTATGTTTTTAGAATTTCTTAAAGTGGAAGTAAACCCCCCCTATCGTTTTCAGCCAAGGAAGCTGCCATCTTTGCCTCTGTTTAATCTTCAACTACCACAGTGCTGCACATGTGATCCTTTATGACACCAGCCATTGGATGGTTTGACTGTTTGGTTGAGAGCACAGCCAATGTGCAGTTAGCATTCACGGCATGCCTTTTTTTTTTAGACTGTTAAATCGATGGTTTACTTCCGCTTTAACTGTGAGGTCTCTAATGAACTTGTTTAAATCCTTAAAAAGAGTAAAGGGGTTGAGTTAAGATGTGGGAGCAAAGGTTAAACCTTTGCTAAGTATGGAAAAATGTCATCACTGGACAAATTGTGCCTGGAAAAGTATTTTTTTTTTTTTTTTTTTACCATCTCTAAGTTTTTCGTTTTTGTATATAAATATATATATATATTTTTTGTGTTTTATATATCTCCTTTTTTACAACCCCTGCATTTTTTTATTGCTCAGTTATTATTTCTGTAAATATATTTTATCTGCAAAAAAGGCTTCCCTCTCTCTTTTTATAGTAGATAGGTCCAACTGTAGGTTTCTAAATTGTACAAGTGTTGTAATATTTTTATTGTATTGTTGATCATTGTAGTCCTCCGGCCGGTGTTCTGCCAAGAAAGTCCCCCCCCCCGGCGGATAAGGACCCCCCCTGTACTGTGCAGCGCTTGCGCCATACGAACTACAATGGAGCCGCTGAAAATAGCCAAAGCTGAACACAGTGAGTCAGCTGTACACGGTGCCTGTAACAGGGCCGCTCGTCGCGCTTCGGGCACGGCCTCGCTGTGCTCGGCATATTATTATTCTAACTCTATGTCCACTTGGATGGTGGGGCTTGAACCTGGACTGAGGGCAGAATGAAGTGTGCAGGTGTCATGTACAGCTGACAATCAGCTGTTCATCTTCGGAGACTTTTGGCGGCTCCATAGTTGTTCGTGCAGCGCAGGGGGTCCTTATCCACCGGGGAAACTTTCTCGGCAAAACACCGACACTTCCGCCCATAGACTATTTAAGGACAACCATGCCATTTACACTGTCGGCCTGTAGAAAGAGCTGAATTCTGCAAGCATGTAGCCGTGTGTGTGTTTTTCTTTCGTTCTACTTGTCCGTAAACTCTGACCCCTGATCCTTCCGGTGACGTCATATCCGTGGTGCTTTCCACGCTGGTACAGCGCAACTTCCTGACTCCTTGAGGCTCCAGGAACAGTCCCAGCCCTTACTGAGCAGCTGGAACCATTTTACCATCTGATGGAACGCACAAGGATAATTGCCAAGGGATCCACAAACAGATGACCCCTGTATTCCTGTACATCTTGTAAGTCTTTTTGATCCCTTTTTAATATAATAAACCTACTGAGATCCTACACTTAGTTGGCATGTCCTTCCCTCTCTCCTGTGCTTCCTTTGGTTTATATAGAGCCGTCACAACACTGAGGACAGCAACCACAGGTGGTCCTATATATATATATATATATATATATATATATATATATATATGCATTTTCAGCATATGCTAATATCACAGCTATCCTGTTTCCCTGAAAATAAGACCTAGCATGATTGTCGGTAATTGCTGCAAAATAAGCCCTACCCCCCCCCCCCCCCCCCCCCCCCATAAGCCCTAGTTAAAGTAGGTTGTAGGTTTTATTTTCGGGGTAGGGCAGGGCTTATATTGCAGCCATCACCGACAATCACGCTAGGTCTTATTTTCAGGGGAAACAGGGTATATGTACTTCCTCTGTATCATTACATTTTTTACTGGCTGGACTGTATACTATTACTCCGAGTTAAAAAGTAAGCTGGGGTGGAAAGGGTGCCTGTGGAATGTCCAGGGCTGATATCGGGAGGCTGCAGTAAGGTTTGCGGTGAGGAGTTATGTGAGCAGAGATCCTAAGAAACAAAAGAAGGGATAAGGTGAATGAGCAGGAAGAGTAATGTAAGGAGCGTCTAACTCAGGGGTCTCAAACTGGCGGCCCTCCAGCTGTTGAGAAACTACAAGTCCCATGATGCTTTAACTTATTGCAGGATTGTACTGGGACCAGGGGCGGACTGACAACTCATAGGGCCCCCTGTGTCCCCCACCTTTCTCAACCCACACAAAGCCCCACCTACATATTGCATTGCCCACATTACATGCATTCATCACAGAATTTCTTTACACTTTGTTCAAAATAAATGTTTAAGTTAACACAGAACTCGGGGAAAAAATAAAAAATAAAACGTTTTCCCATGTCCTTGTTGCTAATCTCCTACCTTCACAAACTATGCTAGCCATGTTCTTTTGTGCTCTGTAGTAGCCTGCTGAAAAACAGTTATTGCCCTGTGATTTCCTGTTTGTAAAACCGCTGGCTGCTATTCTGTCTGTATCCTCAGCCAGCGGTCTTGGCACCTCCCACCTGTAGTTCTGTAGAGCAAGCAGGGAAGAAAAAGAAATGTAGTGGGTGGAGGGGGGGTCTCACAGCCCCCGGTCTGTGCCACCCATGGAGGAGGTTTCCTCTGCTCCCTGCCAGTCTCCACCCCGTGTAGAGTGGGATAGTTAGCAGAAATTATCCAGGTGACACAGCAGGGATCTCAGGCTGTGACAGGTATTGTATGTGAAATACCAATCGCTGCAATGTCCCGCCGGCATTGGAACAGTGCGCTGTCAGTCAATCACAATACCGGTCCACGGGACGTTCCAGCGATGGGTATTTCACATACCTGTCACAGCCCAAGATCCCTGCTGTGTCATCCAGATGATTTCTGATAATGATCCCGCTCTACACTGGTGGTCACTGATTGCTGTTAGAAAGATATCAAAGCTGCAGCAGGAGGAATAACTAATACCAAATTACAGCAGAGTACAGTGTGTGTAACATATGATTATGGGCTTGTGTCTACAGTTCAGGAATGATTACATAAAGCATGTAAGGGCAATGTGCTTATCTCCTGTTGTGGCTGGAGGAGAGAGAACAGACATGCTTTGCATTTATAAGGCTGTAACCTATCATGCTGTGTGTTACTGAGTATTGGGGCTGGCTGAAGAATGAGGGGTGTGATTTATGTTGAAGTGAGCGAGTCCACATTTACATGTACAAGCCTAGTATACCTCCCAAAGATTCATGGGAAATGTAGTTCAATTATGGTTTAGCGAGAAGAGGATATGATGCAATCACTGATCTAACAGATCCTCCCTGGCAGAATACATGTTGCATTTTTTGAATTAGAAAGCAGACTTCCTGAAAATTCAATTAAACTTTTCTCTTCAAGGGTAAGGCATTTCCCAAATGTAATAACTGCTTGAGTGTGAGTGGATTTTTTTTTTAAATCCCAGGAGTTCTGCTTTAAGAAAAATAAACTTGAATTACAGAAAGTGCACCTATAGTACATTTGTATCAAAAAGAAATATACAGTATTAAAAATCTGAGAACAATTTAGAGCAAATTAGGAACAAAAAATACATTTTTGGGGAAAATCAAATTGCAGATTTATTAAAAAAAAAAAATACATCTAGGTCTTTTCAATCTGAATTCAAATTTCCAAAGCAATAGCAAAATAATAAGCCAAATCCACTCGATTAAACCACTCGACACCCCCCCCCCCCCCCTTGCACAATTTCACCCCCTTCATGACCCGAGCATTTTTTTGCTGCTCTACTTTAACACTACCCAAATTAAAATTTATTTTTCACACAAATAGAGCTTTCTTTTGGTGGTATTTGATCACCACTGGTTTTTTTTATTTTTTGTGATATATCTATTAAAAAAAAAAAAAAAAAGACATTTTGTTTTTTTTATTTTCTACTATAAAACATATCCAATAAAAAAAATTTAAAACAATTTCTCCATGAATTTGGGCCAATATGTACTTTGCAACATCTTTTGTAAAAAAAAAAAAGTCCAAGTAAATGTATATTATTTGGTTTGCGTGAACGTTATAGCGTCTGGTATAGATACTGGAATCTGTATTTTATTTTTTTTTTAAATACTAGTAATAACAGTGATCAGCAACTTATAATGTGCAAATGGGATAGTGCAGTGGACAATCTGGCGGGTGTACACTAACTACCACTAAATAGAGTGATCAGTGCTAATACTATACACTGTACTAATGACACTGGCTGGGAAGGGGTTAACATCTAGGGGCAATCAAGGTATTAAATGTATGCGTTGTGGTTCTTTTGCTAAGCAATCTTGCCATTTTTGCCCCTGGATTTGCAGGGAATAAATAAAAAAAAACTAGCAAGATTTCCTATACACTGACAGGCAATATCCCCCCCCCCCCCCCAATAGTGGCTCAGCCATGGCTCCAGCAGCTCAATGGCTTCTCAGACTGACAGCCTCCCAGTTTCTTCAAACCAACCAATTTTCAAAACTTCCACCCCAGCACACAGCCTCCTCCTCATGTCTCCTAGTGGCACCAGGCCCTCAGATAGTAACTAAGTGCCTGAAAGTCTACCCCTGGTTTTACCACATGTGCTGCCATGTCAGTGCCAGGAAAACTGAAAATTGTATCAAATACTTACTGTAATTTTCCTTTCCTGGACCCAATTGATGGCAGCACACTAAACCCACCCAATACCTTCCTTGTGTTGTACAGGGAATGGGCTGTAGGAGGGTCAACCAGGGACGAGACCAGTAGGGGGCCCACATGATAGAAAGCAAGGGGTGCGCATGGACACAACAGCAGAGGTTTGGTAGTAACAGATCACCCTCCTTTCCCAGTTAATGCAGATCCTGGGGCTCTCCCTAACAACTCAGTGAGTGGAAGGATGGGGCAGATCAGCTCTCTTCCTCCATACAGACAGCAGCACTGAGCCACCTGGGAAATAAGCACTTCCACTGATCATAGCAGAGCTCAAGGGGAGAGGAAAGGCTGGGCCCAGAGCGGGGAGAAGGGATCTGAGTCAGATGGCACTAGGAGCAGTATTAGAGCATGGTAGGGAGAGCAAGGGGGGGGGGGGGGGTGTGGATCTTCACCAACCAGTGAAGGGTAAATTGTCACCACCACACCTCAGCTGCTGCATCCATCATCATGGGGTCCCCGGGCAGTGCCCAAAATGGTCAGTCTGCCCCTGACTAGGGGCTAGGTGCAGACGGGGGTGAAATGATTAGAGCAAAGCAAAAGTTATACCCCATACACAAGATCGGAAAGCAAGCAAAAGTCCAATGTGAGCTTTTGGTCGGAAATTCCGACCGTGTGTATGCTCCCTTGGACTTTTGCTGGTGGTATTCCCACCAGCAAAAGATTGAGCAGGTTCTCCATTTGCGGTTGGAAAAAGTGAAAATCAGAAATTCCGACACGCAAAAATTTGACGCATGCTCGTTAATTTTTTCGGCTCGTCGTAGTGTTGTACATCACCGCATTCTTGACGGTCAAAAGTTCAAGATTTTTCAGACGGAAATTCTGCTCATGTGTACGGGCATAACTTATATAAACAAACACCAGAAAGGAGAGCAAGTCAATGTGCCCCCCTGCCCACTGTCCCGGGCAAGCAGTTCCACCCACCCCATTGTGCTCTGCTCTCCAGCAGTACATCATGAAAGCATGACACTGCAGACTGGAGGGAACCTCAGGTCCTCCAGCAGTCCATCCGTGTTGCTGCTCCTCTTAAAGTGCTGCCTGGGTCCCATGGTATGGCTAGCCCTGCTTACAAGACAATTCCAACCAGGTGGGAAAACTGTAAATTGAACATAAGCAACAATCATGAACATTCAAAGATTGTGAAACCATAAGGGAGGAGTTGCTACTAAACACCACCCCCCTGTATAAAGTATTCTGTACGTTATGAAGAGCTCCATACCAAAGCTCCAGGAATGTTATTGAAGTCTAGGTACTGCCTGAAAGAATCCAGCATTCCAAAACCTTTTCAAACTATTAGTAATTTATCAATGAGTATAATCACATTTGACCTTGGCTAAGCCATTTTATATTGCGCCAAGATATTGATAGGGAGCTTGGATTTTTCATATAACCATGTTGTCTAAAGGTGCGAGATTGGAAAACTTCCCCCAGACTCAGAATATAATTTGTTGCCATCACCTTCCACCCAGAGAGTTCCTTTCTTTGCTAGATAGAAGCATAAGCAGGCCAAGATTGGCAGCATGCCCATTCCATGCCAACAAGATTTTGTGTTGGAGGCCTTGACTGGGGTGAATAGGCTCGAAGGAGGGCACCACGAGGCACAGCTGTCATTAAGAATCTCAGATCTTTCTTTAATCTCAAGGTCCAAACATGAGATCTAAGAGACCAGGTTGTTATTTAGATATTACTTTGCCAATAATGGCTACTTGACATATTTGCTACTTCAATGACTGCATAGTCGACAATTTTCAGCAATTGGGCCAAATCAGAAAACCCATTAGACTTCAAAAAGCAGGAAGCAGAACATAAATGTGTACTGGGGATCCCCGGGTTACAAACAAGATAGGGACTGTAGGTTTTTTTTTTTAAGTTGAATCTGTAAGTCGGAACAGGTACATTTTTTTTTAAGTGTAGCTCCAGCCAAAAATCTATTTAAGTTTTTTTAGATAAACCTTCCCTATGTTATCACCCCTGTAACATTTGTTTTGCTGTCTGTGCTCCTGTTCAGAAGATTTCACCTCACTTTCTGTCCCAATGACAATTGGATTTTGAAAATGATGGGTTGTTAGGGAAGCATGGACTGGTGATAAAGCTTCAGTGGAGACACCTTTTTCCCATATTAACTCTTACAGGAGTGAATTTCCCTTCCTAGGGGTGGATTTCCTCTCACTTCCTGTCGTCTCCCTCCGTTTGCAAGTAGGGGACCCCCTGTAGTGAGCAAATCTGGCTGTCCCATGTGTGCATTACATGAAGCCAATTTTTTTTGATTAGGCCTCTTTCACATCGGGTGGACAGACAGCAGATCTGCCCCCTCAGCAGGGGGATCTCTCCACTGATGCCCGCTAAGCAGCTAGATGACAGGTGCGCATTTGCGCCACTAATGCAGAGCAGACATGGCCAGCTGTTCTATGGGGCAGTTGGATGGAAACCACTTGTCCGTTTCCATCAGACTGTCAGCCGATACAGATGGATCTGTTCCCCCCCCAGTCAGTTTTTTTGGCAGATCTGATGCCAGCAGGTGTGAGCAGACATGTCCGACTTCCACAACTGCAGAGAGAAGAATGGAGGTTCCGATCGGGTCCACCTGAAAGGTGGACCAGATTGGAAAGTCCATGTGAAAGGCGCTAAAATGGTTACAGTTTACACATATAGCCAAGAATACTTATGAATTCCTCCCTGGCGGCGGTGCCGTGCCCCCCCCCCCCCCCCAGAAAAACAAACACAAAAATCCATGCCATGCGATTTCATGTCACATTTTACTTTTAAAATCCATTCATACAGTTTCCAGCAAGTAAGAACAGTCCAATCACAGGAATAGATTAAATGGTCCATTTACACAGCACTGAGAATACTCATCTCATACTTTCTGAAAAGGCTCATTTAGCTGCTCCGATAAAAATTTAATACAGATCTGAATGTCATTCAGGTAATACAAAAAGGGGAAATTAAAG
Source organism: Lithobates sylvaticus (assembly GCA_028564925.1). Classification (NCBI taxonomy): domain Eukaryota; kingdom Metazoa; phylum Chordata; class Amphibia; order Anura; family Ranidae; genus Lithobates; species Lithobates sylvaticus. The sequence continues at coordinate 84,904,782 of CM053029.1, read as the reverse complement.
TGGAGTAACCAGAAGATGTGCAGAGATAAGATTTCACAACGGCTTGCATGTGGTAGTTTTCAGTGGTTCAGTTTGTATACCGTACAGAAGGAACTGGACAGCCTCGTCTCTGGTGCATATAGAAGAGCCTTTGTACAAGTGTGAATCAAAAAAATAAATGAAAAAGGAAAAGCCAAATCCAACCAAAAGCAATGTTAGACATGGGCACCAGTGCGAGTAGTTTTGACTCCCCCAGAGTAGCATGGTATGATCTTGCAACAGGTGCATATATTCAGAGCAGTCACTCTTGCAGGCCCCCCAATTTGTTTGCTCCAATGGGGGGGGGGGGGGGGTACTGCAACAGCATTTGCTGGTTTTAGAATGCCTGTTGATTATAAAAAAAATAAACCCACACTTACTGGAGGATCCAATGCCATTTAGGAAGTAGAACTAGTAAGCACGCAATTCAACTTAACAGCAAATTGTTAATTTTGACTTTAAAAATACCGTACATTTTCTTTTTAAAGCCAAAATTAAAATTTTGTCGTCAAGTTTAATTGCGTGCTTGCTAGTTCTACTTCCTAAATGGCATTGGATCCTCCAGTCAAGTGTGGGTTTATTTTATTCATTTATTTTTTTAAAGCCAAAAATTGTGACAGCCAAGCTATAGGTCTTTGTAGAACAAAGATTATAGCCAGTGGCCTTGCAAGTTTACAATATCCCTTTAATAAAAAATATATAGAAGTAATCTTCAGGGGGGAAAAAATAAAAATAAAATTCTAAATAGATTTATAGTCTGTGTAGTGAATTGGGGTTTGGAGTTAAGAAATAGAATAGAGAAAGACTAACAAAAATATACATCCCTTCAAAATAGTGATAAAGAGGAAGACTGTGCAGTACAGTACAAAAATAGTCAGCAAAACTTGTGAACAGTTTCTTCTTATAAATAGTTTTAATTTGCAAAATATATATATCCAGAAGTTAAATCCAAGTAAAAAGTAAAAGGAGAAAACACAGAAATAAGATACATGTGAATAAAGTTAAATAGCTTTTCAGGCAAAAAACATTCACAGCAAGAAGCAAACCCTAAGCGCCAGCAATAATTGCCCAAAACTCATTAGCATTTCATAGCAACACAATAATTGAATCAGACCATTGTGTACATATGTCAAGTTTACTATTCACTGTACAAACTTGCTTCAGCAGCTATTAGATATAGGAGCTCTGTTCAAAGCCGACTCCACAATGTAGACCTCGTTACATCATGGGTTCTTTAAAAGATGAACGCCAGCTTTTCATATACTTTACATAGTTCATTTGGGCCAGCTTGGCCCAAACTGTCACTTACCAACAACATGTGAGCCCGCTGGATGTGCAGAATAAACTATGTAGCTGCCGCTACATACGGCACTGTGTTCTGGGTTTGAGTCAAGACATTCCAATCTCTTACCCAGAAGATCGTATCTGATCAGCGCTCAGCCAGAGAAAGCAATGTATTATAACAATGAATACAAAGCTTCAAAGAGTCAAACAAGCTGATGATGTCATAACCTCTGACTCAGAGGAAGCTTTGTATTCATTGCTAGAAGGCATTGCTTTCACCAAATGGCTGAGCGGCGATCAGATAGACTGTTCCGGTTATGAGACAGGAAGTGCTGTATATGTAGCCTTAGCTACATAGTTTATGCTGCACATCCAGCGGCCTATAGGTTGACATAGGTTGTTTGAGCCAAGCTGGCCAAAATGAACCATGTAAAAAGTATATCCTTAAAGCTCAAGGGGAATATGAAGCTGCACACTAGTTCCTAGCCCAATCACATGTAGAGGGAAAAAAAAAAAAATAAAAAATAAAAACTTCAGCTCGTCTCCTCCCAAGCCCTGGCCCTTTGACACATTTCACCATCCCACAGGCTTAAGTCCTAGCCATAGACCTCTATGACCAAGCCTGGGGGAGGGTGAAATGCATCAGTGGGGTAGGGCTTGGGAGGAGACCAGCTGAAGTGGTCTTCCTACACATGGCGATTGGACTGGCAACTGGTGTGCAGCTCCCCATTCTTTTTGATACTTTGTTTTTCGGCATGCTGGACAAGCCATATTGGATGCCAGCACCCATTAGTATTGAAGCCACTGGTGTGGTTGCATGTTGTGCTTGGAGCAGCACTCTTCCCCATTATTAGCATCATGGGCCCTTTGGTGTAAAGTTAGGCTTCTGCAGCTGTCAAAAATATAGCCCACACTTTTGAAAGTAAAGAGCAAGCCCACAAAAAAAAAAAAATAAAAATAAAAAAAAAAAAATTAAAAAAATAAAAGATTTCCATTGTGGGCAGAGTGGGCCCTCAAGGCAAAATCATAATGAACCGAGGGCTTGCCCAATGTGTCCCTGACCTGTAATTTATTTATATACTCCTGTGGCGGATACAGCAGAAAACTGAATTTGTGAATTCTCCCATAATATGGAAGAACACAGGCAGTTAACAGTAAATACAACTTTTTAGCCAAGCTCTGTCCTGGCAAAGTCAAAACAAGTGGATGGATGGACCAGAGCCCTCAGCAGCAGATTTAAAAAAAGGGGGGGGGGGGGGTGAAGCACCAGACAAATGTGCTAAAGAAAACAAAAAAAATGGATGCCATGACTACAGGGTTTCAACTGGACAAGAACACAGAACCAGACAGGTCTGCCAAACTTAAGAAGGCTTTCTGCCCAATCACAACAGGACCCTATCTTTTGAATACATTTCCTCAGGAATTCCGTTTAGCTGCCCAGAGCTTCAAGTTCTTAGAAGCTGAGCCCTCTAAACATGTAGCTTTTTTTTAATGGATTCCCCAATAAAATTCTGGACCATAGACTGGTGGTCCTCTTTCTAGACTTTTCTCTCATACCTGGAACGTGTATGAAGATCAGAGGCATCAGATTCGGCATTTGCTTATTTGTTCCAAATTAGATATAGCTACTGAAGCAAGCCACCATTCAAAAAGGAGGTCACAATGGAAGGCTCAATTTTCTTATTACAGGTTTACTTTAAGGCCAGCTAGTACAAAGTAATAGAAGGCTGGTAGGGAGAGGTAGGGCAGACATGCTCAATTTTGTCAGTCATGGATCATTCAGTGCTTTTAGGATAGTAATGTTTAAACCCCACTTTATGCATAAAAAAATAAAAAACGAGCTGGCCTACAACGAATCTCATATTTTTAGCACAGTCATGCAAGTATTCTTTGCACCAACAGTGTCATTTCAGCATTGACTGCTTAACTACCATGGAGATCATTTCCTAGCTCAAGTGGCAGGAAAATGTTTGCTCAATTAGGAAACTAGATATCAAGAAACGTAAGGAATTAAAAATGCAAGTTAGCATTTGATAAAACCATATGCCATTAAACACCAACAGACTTTTAGGACTTGAGGTATTGTCAAAACGTATATAGTTTTAAAACCGCCTACAAGCCATGTCAAAGGATTAGTAGTGCCAATGTCATACCTGTATTTAAGTGCGCTAATGTTAAGAGGAGACTTAAGAGCATCCTCACCTCCTTTAAAACTGTTTTTAATCATCCTGCCTTGTGTTTTGGCACTTGGCCATTACAGGTTCTGTTATTTGTCTCATGCAACAAGTTCTGTTGAAAGCAGAGATGCAACTTGACAGAGAACAAAAAATTCAGTTTGGTTAGAAAAAAAATCTTTAAGACGTTGCTAATGTACATACTGATGAGGAACCCTTATTTGGCTCAGAAAGGCAACAGTACAACATGACAAAATAGAGACGAAAAGATTAGACTACCACATGACAGAAAGGGCAAAAACAAAATCAAGGCAGCATTTACAGGCGCTACAATTAAAGACAGACATCTTAAATAAAAGTGTAGCCTTCCAACTACACGACAACATTTAAAAACCTTTAAATAAAAACAAAAACATCAAAACTTTAAAATGTATTGCAGCAGGAAACTTGTGCTCTACCCACAAGCTTCTGACAATGTGACCATTCTTAACGTCCAAGCTGCAATCGCAGCCTACCCTCACAGCTTAGGCGCCAAGAGTTGGTAATTAAAAACGAAAAAAACAGGAAAAATGAGGAAAAGCCTCAAGGTAATGTAGCTGCGCAGCAATGACTTGTCTCATCTAGAAAGAAGCCCGCAGACTTCCCGTACACTAGAAGATCCTCTTGCGTTTCATGTAGGAGTCTGCATAGTGCCCACCAAGGCCTTGTGAATGCTGTCCAACATATCCTCCCTCAGGGCTTGGCTCAGGGGATGGGATCAAGTGAGAAAAGCCTCGTTTTTGGGCTCCAATGGGAGTCTGAAAAGAAAGTTTAAATAAAAAAAAAAAAAAAGTTTAGAAATTGTGTTCTATGGCCATTTCTTGCATGTCGGCTAAAAGAAACTGCAGTGTTGGCCCTTCAGAGTTCACCTCTGAACTAAAGAACTTCCTTCGGTGTTATGGAGAATTAAAAAAAAAAAAAAAAAAAAAAAAAAAAAAAAGGGGGAGAATGAGACTGCAAGGTGCAAAACCATTGCACAGAGCAAGTACAACGTCCCCATTTTAATCACTTTTACACTTAGCCAATTATGCCTGGAAAGGGTAGAAGAGTGTTCAAGTGGTTTCTACTCCATTAGTTGCACCCAGCATCTCTAGGGTTTCCAGTTCACAAATTGAAGCAGACTAAAGCCTCGTACACACAATCGGATTTTCGGCAGGGAATTGTGTAATGACAGACTGCTTAAAAACCGACCATTGGTACGCTCCATCATACAATTGTTGTCCAACTTTCAGCCACCAAATATTAGATGGCAGGCTAGTAAATGTTCAGCAGACAACGGTCTTGTCAGATTTTCATATAGTCTGTCACACAAAAGTCTAAAGTACAAACACGCATGCTCGAAAATCAATGCTCAAATATCAAAGAGTGGTGCTCAAGAGCTGAAATTCCTCATAGTACATCACTACGTTTGTGTTTGTTGGCTGACAATTGTGTGCAAGACAAGTTCCCTGACACATGCCCTTCGGACAAAATTCTGACGCTCTGTTGGCCAACAATCGGATCATGTGTACGAGGCTTTAGACTCAGGCAGTCTTATTCTCCAAACAGCGAGGAGCAAGACTAAGATTAGCAAGGCTTTTTTTTTCCTCCCCTAAAACAGTTTTTTGCCCAGGACCACCCACCTGATACTACCTGTCCAATATAGCAATATGAAATACTTGGCATTTCTCTTCAGAGGTCAGAGGGGAAAATCAAATAAACACACCACATACAAATACACTGGTCTTACTTTACAGGGATTTCCAGAGGATAGCACTTGATCTTCATAATCCAGAAGCACTCCACCTGGACTGGTAGGAGGCATGCCCACAGCCTGCAAAAAAATAAAGTTTGCATTAGATTCAAGATAAAAATACAACCCAACACTCCATTCAAACAGCTTTGGCTCCAGTACAAACAAGCTTCTCACTTTGTTCAGATGAGGCTGCTGCAGCCCAGCATGCCATCCACTGGTGAAGTAAGAGGTAGGGGATCCAGCGCTAAAAGGAGGCAGAGGAGCTGGCATACTGCTACTGCGCTCTCGATATCTTGAAGGTGGTGAGACCTGTAGAAAACATTCATGGGTGATGCTTACAATTACAATGGTTTTTCAGAATGACTTTAACCACCACAAGCATTTAAATTCATGATTTTATGTACACTTCTGGATATGCTAGTATTTTAATGAAGGGGGATAAAACACACAATTACTTTTACTAGTCTCAATAATTGGGGCAGAAACAAGTATATTTTAAGAGGGGCACCAGCACAGACATTATCCAAAACTAAAAAAAAAAAAAAAAAAAAAAAATTGCCTTTTAGTTATACTTTAGAGTAGAGATCGATTAGAACACCTTTTTTTATAGTCTGTCCCCATTAGGGAGATTAACCCTCTCCATTTGTCTCGTTTATCATAAGCTTTGCAGGAGGACCTACCCAATGAAGGAATCAGAGAACCCTCATTCTCCACATCTTGCTGCTAGTAAGAAGCCATGGCTGGCTGAGGGATAATAGGCCTATAAACCCAGCAGGAAGCTGCCACTTAACTGGGAAGAGTGTCAGCCTGTGCCAAAACACTAAAAAGGGGTGCTGTCACATAATTCCTGTGCCCTAATTGACAGAAGTCAGCTTGGTTAGTGGTTGTGGTATCAGGTGGAGGCAGTTGAGCCATGAGGGCAAGGAATCCCTATGGATGTGAATAGGACACAAAATGGCCAACTGGCCCACTTCTTTCAAGACTGCTACGCCTGCAAATCCCCTTCTAAGAGGAAGTCAAACATGTCCCAATGCCACCCCGTGCTCTAGAGCACCAGAGGAATGCCAAGCGGGGGCTGCCACAGCTCCACAAACCAGGCACTTACCAGCCCAAACCTCCCCCCACAGTGGGCATGCCCCAGGACCTTTACTCAATTACATAGGTGAGCTTGGGGGGGGGGACCCATGTGTGATTATAGGTCAGTATTACATTGTATATCCCTGTATACAGGCCGTTTTAGTTTTTTGAAACCATTGATACTCCCCGCCGATACCCATTGTGGAAGTAAATTCTGCATCCTTTCCACTCTTCCAGTATAGAACCCTCTATGCAGTTTAAGGTTAAACCTCTTTTCTTCCAATTTTAAATGAGTGGCCACACGTCTTATTAAAATCCCTTGCGCAAACAAAATTTTACCCCCATTGTGGGGTCACCAGTACGGTATTTTTAAATTGAAATCATATCCCCCCCCATCCTCAAGTGTCTATAAGTTCAGTGCTCGCAACCTTTCCTCATAACTAATGAGTGCCAGACCCTTTATTAGCTTTGTTGCCCTTCTTTGTACTCGCTCCATTTCCAGTACATCCTTCCTGAGGACTGGAGCTCAGAACTGGACAGCATATTCCAGGTGCAGCTGGACCAAAGTCTTGTAGAGAGGCAGAATTAATTGCTTTATCCCTGGAGTTAATACCCTTTTTAATGCATGCCAATATTCTGTTTGCTTTGTTAGCAGCAGCTTGGCATTGCTGAGCCCATCTACTAGGACCCCCAGGTCCTTTTCCACCCTAGATTCCCCTTAAGGATTTGTAAAGCTCCTCATCAACCAGCAGGACCCACCAGGTATGTCAGTTTGCTGCCCAATGCCGAATGGCAGAAATAACAGACCAACCCCGCTCTTGTATACTGGGTCACTGGCTGTAGTAACTGATCGAGATTGGGCCCATCACTGCCCAGATAGGGGCATTAGGAACAAACCCAGAGATTACAGCGAGTCTTCAACATAAAGGTCTTCAGAGACTCCAGAAAGCACCCCATTGGACACTAGCACAAAACTGAAGCTCGGCTAAGCTGGAAGGGGTTGCACCTGGGCAGAGATGCCTTCTTTTTTTCCTGGCCAGTGTCCATTCACCTCAAGGCGGCAACATAACCCATACAGTGATAACTTAACTTCTGTGTCCTGTGAAGCTTGGCATCCACAATTGTTTACCTTATTCCTGGGCTCGAATGAACTCAGATTTGGCACAGTACGGTCCCGGTTTTGGGAAGAGGTTTGAGGTGGTAGCTCCTGACAGAAAAAAAAAAAATAGAAATAAAATCAAACAAACACTTGCATCACAGCCAGAATGCAACGTGAACACAGAAGATTCATATCAAAAAGTGCACCTGCCAGTTACCAGATGACACTACAGCAGGGGTAGGCAACCTCTGCACTCCTGCTGTGGTGAAACTACAAACCCCATCATGTCCTCGATTGTCAGGGTCTTGCAATGCCTCATGGGACTTTGTGTCACCACAGCTGGAGGGCCAAGGTTGCCTAACCTTGCTATACAGTGAATAAAGTAGCTAAGGCAAGCCGCTTAGTTTTTACAAAAAGTCAAGTGCAGAATATTTTGTAGTTGGTCATACATTTCAGGTCTGCCCATGTAGTGTTTTTGCTTGGCAAGGGTTTCATTTAGTCATGACAGCAAGTTCTATCCTTTTGGTAGGTCTTCCTACAAGATTTTGAAGAATGTCTGGGAATTTGTACCCAGCCAAAAGCAAAAGTTACTCAAAGGGACAGTCACGTACACATGCTGCACAGTCAGGTGTTAAATCAATTTGCAACACACTTTCTTCTATGGATTACGCACACGGACTTTCGTTGCTATATCTACTTAGTCACCAATTTTTTATGCACAAATTGACACCAAATTGCACCTTAATCAGAATTTGTGATTCATGGTTAATTACATTTTTCATTAATTACATTACCGTGTTACAAACAGATTGTACTTTGCAGTGCTAAAACACTTTTTATATTGTTATTGTGCCTGGTATCTAGGTTATAGTGCATAGTTGCTGCGTTTTAGTTCCTAGTGCAGGTATATTTTCACAATATTTTGTATATAAATACTCACGCTGGATGAGAAGCCTGAACTGAAAATCAGGGTTCTATGTAGCACTCTAGTCCCTATACAATGCATGTGCATGCTGAATCTGGCATCCCAAACCATTTCATATGGTTCCTGCACCCTTCTGCTGCAGACTGAAGACAAGGTGGGAGCAGGAGAGGAAGACAGAACTCCTCTGCCAGATCCTGCACTCCTCCACGGAGAGTCTTGCCTCCACCCCCCTCCGTTGCCAGCACTCTAAGGATACAGACATATATTCCCTCAAAAAAAAAAAAATAAAAGGACTCCAATCATCACTCCCTAAATACAGTCTCACATTTGGGTGCTATACCTACCAGTAGTGGGCGCCAAGAGACCTTGTAGGAAAATTTAAGCAGGACGTAACCATACATGACTGCCAAAAATATGCAGACAGTACTTTCTGCTTCCCAGCTCTGCCCCCAGCTTCAGCACAAGGTAAGGGAGGGTGGAGACTTTTGTTGACTTCTGATGATTGGGAAGGGGGAGGGGGGTTGCTCTGTACATCTGGTTTTACACATACAACTGGCCCTTTGAGGGCAGCCATGCCGCTGATGTGGCCCGCACTTAAGCCGAATTTGACATCCTTGGTATACACCAAACTCACGTTTTACCACAAGTTTGGAAGTGCACAACTATTGGAAAAGGTCTTTGCAGGTTATAGCATTAATAGTACTCTTGACTGGAACCACTCAAACTCAACTTGAAGAGGGGACCACAAATTTTTGGTGTAATCTAAACGGTTAGGCTTCATGTACACGGGACATTTTACAACCTCTCCTGAACGATTTAACTTGACACACACACACTAAATGGAAAGCAACACAAGATTTGCCACTTGCTGTAGTGTAGTTTCCTCTCATTTGGCATGCACTGTGTTGTCTCCATCTGTCACAACATGTACAGGAGCTTAAAAATTCACACCCCACAGGATATTAGTCCTTAAAGCAGACCGGTTTACTGAGGACAACATGGTCTTCTTACCGCCTGAAAGTCAAAAAGATAACCCTCTGTAGGCGTCAGCATGGACTCCTGCAAGGAAGCGAGAGGAACCCTGGGAACTGCTGCTTTATGCTTGTAGGATGTTGGTTTACTTGCTTGACCTAGAAGAGGAAGAACACAAGTTAAAACACACACACTTGAGTTCAACAGTAGCACATTATCTAATCCGTCACTTGCTTCTTACCCAGCGAGGTTGTGCTCGGGATCCGCCCATGGAAATTCATGAATTGCCCAGGTGGTTTGCCAAGGAGCGACATCTGTAATTATTATGCAAGAGTACATTGTAAATCATGGCCAACGGTTACAATTTGCAGGAAAAGGTTAGTTACAGCTGAACATTATGAGACTAGTGGATCCTGGGAACATTAATGGTCACTAGGTCTAATGGTGCTCATCCCATTACCTGCAGGCCAAAAAAAATAAAAAATCCCTGCAGTGCCTCATTGACACTCAATACCGCCCTGATGGCCATCTTCGGCATTGTGAAGGTTAAAAGCAGGGGCAAAGAAAAAAAAAAAGTTGCACAGCTCACCCCTTTTCTGCAATTCTTACACTGCCCCAATGCATAATGTTCTCTGAGTAAGCAGGAGATCCTGTCATTCAACTGCTCCTCCATTCACAAAAACATTGCATTGTGGGAGAATAGCAACAAGTTATTTTAATTTTATTATAGTTAGGGCAGAAGGAGTGGGGTGGGTGGCCAGTGCAACTTGACCCCATTTATTCTGTTAGGTTGTCAGAGTTACACGACACACATTAAAGTGGTGTCCATATTTTTGTTTTTATCAGTGTAGCTCCGAGTTCAAATCATTAAAAAGGGTTTTTAAAATGCAGTAGGAATTGTATTTAACTTCTCATCTAGAGCCATCTATGGCACAGCAGAGCTTGGGCTGGGAGGTAGGAGAAAAAAAAAAAAAAAAAAAAAAAAAAACACAAGGAGCCAATCCGATGTGCTGCAGTGCATGGCATCAGTATGCATCAAGGGACATACTGATAGGAGGAGACAGCAGTGCCAGACGAGCCAATCAGTCAGCTGCTTCTCTTTAATTGTTGTTGGGGGGCTGTGTAGGCCTGTATGGATAAATCCTTTAGACTCGATGCACGCCTGTTATTTTTTTTTTGAATTGGTGCGATTCTGCCCACGATTTTAAAAACGCTTGCAAATAACAAATCTCAACTTGAATTTAAGATTAGATTTTGGTGGCACCTTAAAAACGTGGTGCGGTTCTGCCATGATAAATCGCATGTCAATCTTCAGTGCTTTCTAAAATGGCAGTAGAAATGGGGATTCAAAACACCCAGGTGTGAACGGCGCTTTAGCAGGTAAAATTGCTACCACACTTACATTTTGTGCATTTAGCAGTTTTCATGGAGTTAAACTATAAATTCCGGCTTTATCTGACACCTGTCACTGGGATAGACGAGGGAATCTCCCCAGTGGGGACAGCCGGAAAATCCACATCAACGTTTTAACTGTTCCCTACTCGCTTTTAAAAAAAGACGACGCTCACAGCTTTTGTGTCTACAGCTGTGGCAAAAAAAAAAAAAAAAAAAAAAAACACACATACACATGAGTGACACAAATATTAATGTTTACAAAGGCTGCTGCTTCAGTGTTTAGATTTTTGCTAGAGGTTACTAAGGTATACTGAAGTATAATTACAAGCATTTCAAAAGTGAAGGCTTTTGACAATTACATTAAGTTTATGCAAAGTCAATATTAGCGTAGACCCTTTCAAGACCTCTGCAATTTGCCCTGGCATGCCAGCAATCAACTTCTGGGCCACATCCTTACTGATGGCAGCCCATTCTTGCATAATCAATGCTTTGAGTTTGTCAGAATTTGTGGGGTTTTTGTTCACCCACCTCTTGAGGATTGACCACAAGTTCTCAATGGGATGAAGGTCTGGGAAGTTTCCTGGCCATGGACCCAAAATTTCAATATTTTGTTTGAGATACTTCGTTATCACTTTTGCCTGATGAAAGGAGCGCCATCATGCTTGAAAAAGGCATTGTTCAGCACCAAACTGTTCTTGGATGGTTGGGAGAAGTCGCTTGGAGGACATTTTTGTACCATTCTTTATTCATGGTTGTGTTCCTAAGCAAAATTGTGAGTAAGTCCACTCCCTTGGCTGAAAAGCAACCCCACACATGAATGGACTCAGGATGCTTAGCATGACACAGGACTATGGTAGGCGCTCACCTTTAATGCGGACAAGGTTTTTTCCAGATGCTCCAAGCAGAAAGGGGATTCTTCAGAGAAAATGACTTTACCCCCAGTGCTCAGCAGTCCAATCTCTGTACATTTGCAGAATAATCAGTCTGTTCCTGATGTTTTACCTCAAGTGGCATCTTTACTGCCCTTACTGACACCAAGCCATCCTCAAAGTCTCTGCACTGTGTGCCAATGCCCTCACACCTGCCTGCTGCCATTCCTGAGCAAGCTCTGCACTGGTTGTGCCTCGATCCTGCAGCTGAATCAACTGTAGGAGACAGTCCTGGTGCTTTCTGGACTTTCTTGGGCGCCTTAAAGCCTTCTTCAAAAACACAGGATTAATTTTTTAGGGGGGCGGGGGGGGGAGGGGGAGTTCATTTTTATGGCATATACTCTGGAATGTTATGAAGAGTGATTAGATTAATTGCAAAGTGCCACCTTAAAAAACCGAGGCAGCAGACTGAAAAATGAACATTTGTGCAATTCTGAAAACTTTTGGTCACGGCTGTAGGTTCCCTTTAACCACTTCCCCACCGCACATAGTCAAATGACGTCCTTGACTGTGCGGGGATATCTGAATGATGCCTGCAGCTAGAGGCATCATTCAGATATTCTTTACAGCCGGCGATTCTGTGCACCATAAGAACGATCATAGTGGCAGTTCCGCCGCTTGATAGTTCTTATAGGCGACGGGACATCCGCCCGCCCGCCACCCGATCTGGTGTGTCTCCGGGCTCTCCCGTGCCCGGAGAAAGAATCGGCCGGCGCTGGATGACTACGATAGAGATATCCGGTGACCATATGGTCACCAGTCATCTCTATGACCATCGGAGGCAGGGTGCGACGTTATGCCCGGGTTCCCGTATGTAAACAATGTGTGCTTTCCAGCCTGGAGATGTGGGGGTCTTATTGACCCCGCATCTCTCCATAAAGAGGACCTGTCACATCAATTCCCATTACAAAGGGATGTTTACATTCCTTGTAATATAAATTAAATCACTTTTATTGCTATTAATAATTGTGTGTATGCATTTTAGGAGGGTCAACGTGATTTTCTAGCAAAAAATACTGATTTTAATTTGTAAGCAACAAGTGTCAGAAATAGGCCACACACACACACCACGCCCTGTCATCTCTACCACAGCCATTACAATTGAAACCTTGAGCCATGCGACTTGGGTGATTAACCCCTGCTCCAGACTCCATGGCACCATAGGGATTGATTTTATTGTTAGGACAGGCTGGTTCCGCAAACTTCACACCTCCCAAAAACTCTTTGAAGCAATACTGGTAAATCTGCACACTTGGGATGTGTGTGGAAGCTGCTGTTTTGTTCAAACGTTGGGTTATGTTCCCGACACCCATTAGAACCAGAGATGCCGCTTTGATGAGCCGTGAAAAGTGTAACATTACAGAACAAGATCACTAAAGATTTTCGTACAGGTAATAAGAGCTCTTGTGATGGTATTTCTTCATTATGAGAACACAGAAAGCAATAAAATCTCAGGCAGATCTAACATTAACACTTTGGTAGGACTGGAGTTTTGCTGTAAAAAAACAGTCCTGCATACCTTCCCACTGGAATCTTAGTACGTACCACTGGTTCTGTGGTCTTTGGCAGCCCACCAAGAATGGAGCTTAAAACGGGGGTAGGTGGGGGGCTATCCCAGTCCGGGGGCTGAGGTCCTAAAAACTGCTGTAGCTGGGAGGTACCCAAATCAGATGGAATACCCACAGCTGGAAGGGAGCCTCCTAGAATGTAAGGAAACAGAAAACAAAGTCAGCTGTCACTGTGCTTCATCTCATCCACATGCAACAGAGGCCACAATAAGATCACATTTTAGAGACGCATACACAAGTCTATTTGCTATGAACTGGACATACTGCAGTATTTTTAGCACTGTCTAGGCAGCTACCAGTGTCATATTTTATGAGGTTTTTATATAGCAAGTGAGAAGAGTAAAAAGGACAAACCAAAGTAATTACCATGTGTTATGTAGGAGGAAAGAAAAGCAGGGACTTTACCCCATGAGGTGCTTGGCTTCATGTTCTAATCCACACCATAAAAAACGATAGATGTCTCCACGCCTTGGGCTTCAGGCTTTATACACATTGGGGTTGATTTACTAAAACTGGAGAGTGCAAATTGTGGTGCAGCGCTGCAAAGAAACCAATCAGCTTCCAGTTTGTCAAAGCTTAAAAGTGGTTAAGCCACTTGCACATCTTCATACCATCCCCTCTGTGTTCTAATCCTGTGTGAGATAGACAAAACCTGCTATAGCTAATTTCAGAGCTCTTCTTAGTGATCACATGACTGGCTCTCTCTCTCCCCATCTGATGGATGCAGCGGGTGAGGGCTGAGATTTCCCCACTGACATCACTCGGGAGAGGAGAGAGCCAGCCAATCATGCAACTGCCACGAAATTAGGTATAGCAGACTTTTATAAATCACTCACAGGATTATAACACAGGGGATGGTATGAAGATGTGAAAGTTATTGGTCTCATCTGACCACAGCACTTTCCCCCAATCCTTCTCTGAATCATTTAGAGGTTAATTGGAAAAGCCTGCAGGTGTATCGTGTTAGTTTGGTGACTGTGGTCCCAAACTGCCTTGAGCTCATTCACAAGCTCCTCCTGTGTAGTTCTGGGCCAATCACTCACTTTTCTCATGATCATCCTTATGCTTTGAGGCAAAACCTTGCATGGAGCGCCAGACCGTGGCTGATTGCTTATTTTATATTTCTTCCATTTGCAAAGAATCGCTTCAACAGTTGTCTCCTTCTCAAAGCTTCTTGCTGATGGTCTGGTAGCCCATTCCAGCCTTGTGCAAGTCTACAATCTTGTCCCAAACATACTTTGGTCTTGCCCATGATGGTGAGGTTTTTGAAAGGAAGATTCTGTGCACAGGTGCCTTTTATACACAATAAGTTGTTAGAAGCACCTTCTTAAAAATTGACAGGACTAATCTGTGTACCACATACTGTAGCCAGAATTGTTGTTGGTTGGTGGAGGGGGGAAGAATCAGATATTTTACTCACTGAACTGTAACTCAATTTACTAGAGAGAAAATGTATGTATGTATGTATGTATGTATGTATGTATGTATGTATGTATGTATGTATGTATGTATGTATGTATGTATGTATGTATGTATGTATGTATGTATGTATGTATGTATGTATGTATACACACAAAAAAAAATTATAGAACCTTAATTTCTTTGTAAGTGGGCAAACTTACAAACTCTGCAGGGGGATCAAATACATTTTCCCCACCGATTATTCCAGGAAGTAAGCGGAAGCCAACTGCAATGGAAAGGGCGGCGACTTAGGAGTCCAAGATCTCAGATGAGCTCTTGGCAGGCTCATATCTATTAAAAAAATAGAGCCAGCAGGGAGCTACTGGAAAGTTGAGACCTTATATCGCCCATTTCATGCATTACTATTTGTAACCTAAACTCCACTGCCATTGCCAGAAACAAATCTATTCATAGCAAATACTTACCAATTCCTAGATCTGGTATAAGAGGTTTTCCTGGAGGAGTGAGCTGGGGTGATAGGCCCAGAGCTCCATATAATGTGGCAAGGGGGGAGTCGCCTAGAATTCCAGGCTTCTGCAAGAAAGCCAAAAAAAATATTACAATAGAAATAAACAATGGAGGCAAACTTATGTCAGTGCATGTCACCTCAAAAGGGTAACATTACCAAGGAGAAAAGAGGAGAAAGGATTTGGTAGAAAGAACTCCAAGGGTTTCAGCTTTACTTCGCTCTTAGCACCCGCGGGCAGACCATGTGAATTATTTCTAAAAAAAGTGTAGCGTCCCATTACAACACACCCCCCTTTTCCATGCATTACGACAATAGATGGATTACAAGAACAAGGAGCCTTGGCAAGCTTGCAACAAGAAAATAAAGACATTCTGTACTTGAAGTGGTTAAAACACATTAATGCCACAGCCATGAACTTGGTATCTTTTTTACAACTCCGTTAAAAAAAAACAAAAAAAAAACTGGGGAGCCTGGGACTGTAATAAACTCCCTTAAGTTTGTTCTCATATTGCCTCCAATACGCCCAGAAGAAATAAGATCAGTTTTAGTGTCAGAGCTGTCATTCCATTTTTGTAGGTGGGGGAAAGCAGCTAATCAAGTATGATCTGAGCTTCATTTTCTGCAGTGGAGGGTAGGGAGGCATCAGGGATCTAAAAGACCCCTGATATCCCCCACAAAGATTACCAGTCACCTGTCCATGCCATCACATGGGGGGGGGGGGGGTGCATATTTCCTGAAAATATGAATTTGGTAAAAAGCTGGTGCAAATATTGTATTATTCATGGCCCCTGAATTCAGAATAATGTTTGAGGGTTCCAAGTAATTTATTGCAATTAAATACTCAAAAAAAAAATATATATAAAAAAATGCAGCTGCACACGTCACCCCAGTACCTTTTTTTTTTTTTTAGAGCCAGCGGTTAGCTTTAGGCCTCATGTACACTGCTGCTAAAAACAGACGTTTAGGAGCAGTTGGGCATTTTTCCCACTGCTCCTGAACTCTTATCAGTACATGTATTTATAGTCGTTTCTAGGCAGTTGAGTTTAGAGTCTTTTTGGAACGAAAAAATAAAAATACGCTTCTAAATGCAAACACGGCACAGCAGACTTTTAACCACTTGCCATCCATGCTATGGCCGAATGACGGCCACAGAGCGGATCTCAATTCCCGGGAGGGCATCATATGATGTCCTCCCCTGTGCACGCCCCCTGCGCGCTGTGATCACCGAGTCACTAAGTTTCGGGTGATCAGCGATTTAAGTAAGGGGCAGGTCCCAGCCCCTTACCATGTGATCAGCTTTCAGCCAATGACAGCTGATGACATGATAAAAACAAAAAGCTCAGTGATAGTTCTCTCCTCCTGCTGACAGTGGAGAAAAAAAAAGCCGATCACCGGCTTATCTTATAGAAACATCGGTCCCACCTGGCAATGCCCACAAGTGCTGTTTCAGTGTAACCCATCACTGCCACCTAATCAGCATACATCAATGACGGACAAAAATTACCCATTTTATATTGTAATAAAAAAAAAAAAAAAAAAAAAAAATTTAAATTCTGTGTTTTAAAATTTTTAACAAAAAAAAAAAAATATTAAATTGCAGAGGTGATCAAAAACCACCAAAAGAAAGATCTATTTGGGGGGGGGGGTTATAAAAATGTAATTTGGGTACAGTGTTGTATAACCACACAATTGTCATTCAAAGTGCGACAGCACTGAAAGCTGAAAATTGGTCTGGAAAGGAGGGGGGTTAAAGTGCCCAGTAAGCAAGTGGTTAAACGTGGGTTACCATCTGTCTAGTTAAATCGTTCAGGAGAGGTTGTAAAAAGACTTGGCCTGTTATCCTAAAGGAGCGGGAGGGAGATAAAAAAAAAAATAAAAACACTGCAGATATATGTGCCCACCTCAAAATTTCATATAAAAAAAAAATAAATAAAAATCAGGGTTTACATTTACTTTAAACATTTTTTTCTATTCCAGGCTAGGGAGAACCAAAAATGGATTCCTACCCAAAAAAAAAAAAAAAAAAAAAAACAGGAGGTATTCGACATATACTGAACAAGTCTTTTTTGGTTATAATAAAAAAAAATAAAAAGTAAGGACTTTACCTGTGTTGGGCTTTGTGCCTGCAGTACCAGCTGCAGGAGAGCGGTAGAAAGAGCAGGATTGGCCAGGAGAGACACTGCAGGAGCTGCACCTAGGAGTCCTGAAACAGGTACAAAAAGGAAGATGAGATTTACAAGCATGGGATGGCAGAAGACAATTTTACATGCTAAAGCAAAAAGCCAAAATTTTAGGTCATGCATCACGGGACAGTGTTTATATTATGACTACAAGGGAGGTGCGAAGGCACTGAACATGGAGGATGGGCAGCACAGCAAACAAAAGCCACCTCCCCCCCACCCCCTAGAGCTGCCCTGAAGTAGCATCCAGAGATGGGTGAACATTCGCCTGGTAAATGTGTAAAGAGAAGATCAGGTAGCAGTCTTACAAAACTGAACAGAAAGCTTGATGTAGAGTCATCCACAAAGCACCGACACTCCTGGGGAATGAGCCTTGACCATGCTTCGAATCCTGCTGCAGCATCCATTGACAGACAGGACTTGGCCCTGGATTTGATTGACAGCAGCAGGAGCCAAATGGCTTCTGCTGCCATCAATCTATCCAATGAGAACCCAAGAGTGGCTGGAGCTGCTGGGCTTATTCGTCACTGGAAGGATCAGGCAAGAAAAAGTGGGGCTCTGGGGGGGCAGCTGCAGCACAGGTTTTTCAGCTTAATGCATTAAGCTGAAAAACCGAGACTTTACAACTCTTTTAAGCTGGACACAGAAAAAATAAAATAAAAATTTCCATGCAAGATGGCAACCATTCCTGCGCTAAGGATAAGAACTGAAACACCATGCCCATCAAAGCCACCAACCATTAAGCAGGAGGTCCACTTCCTCCAAATCCGCAAATCTCCAGCTTTGAACCTCCGGACAGCATGCTGCAAAGAAATTCATTGCTGAGGAGTAATAGACCTGTAACCAATAGCGGAGCAGCCACCCAGCTAAGGAGAAGTGTATGCAAGCCAAGACAGTTAGTGTAAAGTAGTCCATGAATACTTCTACTGGCAGAGGGAAGCAGTGGATGGTGCTGAACTCTATGTGGGAGCATCAGCCAGGCAGAGGATACAGCTGTGCTATATTGTCAGAGCAGGATTCCCTGCACAGGTGCATTCTGAAAGCTAAAGTGAAAATGGCATGAATTAAATCTCAGCCCAGCTTCCTTTTATTTGGAGACCCCTTCAGGAGGTATATTGCTCCATGGGACAGCACTCCAAGAAACCACTGCCACACCTTACGGGATTCCACTGAGTCACTCAGTTCAGGTCGCAGCCAGTAGGGTCATCTTCACCTCACAGTAGGCCCACCCAAACTGCCTTCAGGGACCCCCACTGCCTGTCTCAGGGTGCTTTACAGGTCCAGAGCGGTGATTCCCTGTCAGCTAGATCACCAAAAAATGTTGCTCATCTTAGCAATTACTTTCCCTGGACCCTGTGGGCAGCACAATTATGTCCTGTGATGTACAATTAAATTCCTTTTATAACAATTTCAGCGCCTGTTGGGTACTTTTGAAGACATATTGCCACAAATGTCAATAGCTATAGAGCCCTTTTACTGCTTGTTCAGAAGACAC
Source organism: Lithobates sylvaticus (assembly GCA_028564925.1). NCBI lineage: Eukaryota > Metazoa > Chordata > Amphibia > Anura > Ranidae > Lithobates > Lithobates sylvaticus. Next base: position 84,885,962 of record CM053029.1, on the reverse strand, counting down.
ACATGGTTTGGGCATGTGTGCCTTTAAAAAACAAAAAAAAAAAAAACAAAGTGCTGGTCTGTAGATTGATGAGAGAATGAAAAACATTCCATGTGGAGACTGGGAAAATCAGGAGAAATTCTAGAAGTAGAATTTCAGTTGACAGGCAGACGCGGCTGTAGGCTTACTATGGGAGATCTGTTGTGTGCTGTGCCTCTACACCAGGGGTGTTAAACTGGCAGCCCTCCAGCTGTTGTGCCTGTGGGAGTCATGCTTGTAACCGTCAGCCTTGCAATGCCTCATGGGACTTTTAGCTCTGCAACAGGTGGAGGGCCAGTCTGACACATGTGCTCTACACTCAAGTCAGCATTGGGATCTGATCATGTGACCGGATTGTAGTCAGAAAGGTTAAGTCTAGACCTTTCCTTTACAGAGTAGCTTGAATAGGCTTAGAATGGTAGAATGAGCAGGTTTAAGTATAGTTAGCATTTGTTATTTTCAAATGGCATACTTCTCTTTAAAATAACTTTCCAGTCAAATCATGCACCTGTCCAACTACCTCCAAGACCACAAACTGAGTGATCAAAGGCCACTGATCACTCAGTCTTCAGCACAGAGAAGTCGCTGGCTTTCCGTTTTGGCCCTCCAGCTCTCACTGAAGTGTTGGGCTGTGGAGGAGGCAGGAGAGGCTGGCTCAGGCGCTCAGCGACAGAGGCTGAGCTAGCTACCACTCAGGGATATGGCTGGATTGCAACATTAAAGTCGGAAACCCAGGTCACAGGAGTGCAGAACTAGATGCTCTCCTGAGATCCCAAGGAGAAATCTGGCGAAGAGAACTTTAGGCCTACTTTATTTTATACACAAGCCACCAATTCGCCATTAAAAAATAAAAATAAAAAAAAAAGGTCACAAGCTATGAAGACCACACTTTTAGATAGAGGATATACATGTAGAGAGCTGACCTTGCTTGTTGCCAGCTGCCCCATGCAGTAGGGGGCTGAGCAGCAGTTGCAGTGTGGCTGCAGAACCCAGGCTGTTCAGGATCTGCAGCATGTTTGGCTCCGGGAGAAGACCATTTCCTCGATTTATTGCCTTAAAAACAGAAGGAAAAAAAAAAAAAATAGAATGCAATTAAAAAAATGGCAAAGCTACAGAGAAAAAAAATAAAAAAAAAAAAAAAAATGTATTTGCAACATAAACGTGTCAGTTACACAAATATTACAGAACATACAGAGGGGTATTTTAGTTAAGTATCAGTTTCAAGGGAAATTCTTCAGCATTAGGCCGGTGTTTTACTGCCATCTATTACACAGATCTCCCTTGACTTGCAGCCAGAAAGTGAAGCAAATCCCCTGACATGGAGACAGACAATAAAACCCCTGACAGAGGTGCCGACAGATTCCTACATGCAACACCATTACACCAACAGTACAAGTTATACCACCTACTGGTTACAACGAACAGTTTTTAGTGCTCCAAATCCAAAATCAGTTCTGAGCAATTCAAATCTGGCAGATTAGCAAGTAATCCATTAGATTATAAAATTAGATTAAACTCCCCCAAAAAAAAAAAGTTAAAGATTTTAGTTGCTAGGTTTCTTAATTGAAAACCCAGTTGAAGCTCTGCCATAGGCCTAGACCTTTAAAGCACTCAGTGGCCAACTCCATGAGTGGCACTATGCCATTGGGCGTGCCCACAGAAGGCTATCCAGTGCATGGAACCAACATTAAAGGCTGGCACTTTTTTTGGGAGGGGATCCAGTCCACCCAAGGTTCCGCCGAGACATGAACTGTTCCCGAAGCTGCACGAGGACACAGACAGCCTGATTGATCACCTGCAAGCCATTTTGCCAGTGCCCAGTCATTGGAAGGTAGCTGCATATAACCTAGTCATAATGATTAAAGAGTTGGTGCTGTATACTTTAGGACTCCGGAAGCATTTTACAAGTAAGAGAAGTTTTGCAGAAATACTCACTGTAGCTTGTGCAGCAATCAATGCAGCCAGCATGCTTCTCCCTGGAGGTCCTGGAGCACAGAACGAAACACGGACACAACTTCCTGCTACAGCCGCGTTATCCATCTGCCACTGGACTACCTCTGCCATCACTTCCGATTCATATTCCACAATCGCAAAACCTTTAAACTGACCGTCCTGGCCATATGCCAGCTGTAAGATAAGAGTTGGTAAAGATCAAAATGACATATACACAAGTTCAATAAAAAAGGGGGAGGGACTATAAAGTTTTCCGGATCTACATGTAAAAAAAATAAAAAATAAAAGCCTTATGACTGAGCACCCAAACGAATATGCCAAGTTGATTGAAAATGAGGGTGGAAGCAAGATGTGGCAGGTTCCTCAAAGACAGAGGACCGATTTCTTTGGAATCATGGGAATTTTTCCCCATGGACGCTTGGCATCTCCCATTTTATTCAATGCATGCGACTAAAAACCACCCACAGTCTTTGCTTATACCTTTTAAAAATTGTGTGCCAGATGCTCTGGTTCTGCAATCCATTTCAGGGGCTCTATGAACTGCTCCAGAGGATACCCCTGTATATACACACACACACACACAGGAGAGACTTGCACCACGACTTCTGAGATCCAGCTTGAACACCTAATACAGGTTGACTCATTCCAGCTCAGTTGATATGTAGATGCAAGAGAATAGTTACAAGTTGCTCACTCGCCGGTATAGGAGTTCCATCCAAGCTGGTCATGATCGCTCCCTCTCAGTCCACAGCCTGTTGAGGGATTGTGTCACATGGATTACATCTGGTGGGAATGCTCTAAATTATACCTTTTCTGGATGGAAATTAGAACCCAAATCAATCCCATGCTAGATATAGATATCCTGGATTCACCGCTGCACTTTTTACTTCATATGTCCTATTCTGCTCAGCCCTCAATGCTGCAAGATGTTTGGTTCCAGACGTTTTGGTTCCTGTGGTCAGTTGAACTGGGTTTGGCTGGTGACATTTAATTGATGCAATGCAGCGGAATGGATGACTAAATGCAAGGACAAATCTGAATGTTTTTTTTTTTGCCTTCCAGTCTGAGGCCTTCAATTGGTAGAGATGACTTAAGTTATGAAGTAAAAAAAAAAAAAAAAATTCCGGATTAATACTTACCTAGGTGGATGCTGCATCTAGCCTTCAGCGTCTACACAAAAAACTTAATGACCACCAATTGCTCAGAGCTCCATGAGCAGAGAGCTGTAGACCATCAGTCACAGCTCTCTTCTCCCTCCCCACTCATTGGAGTGCTGAACTTGGTCATCTCATTGACTCGGAGACAAGTGTCAGTTCAGGCACCTGGTGGATCCAGACTTCCATTGTCGGGATGATGTGCTGCCTAGACTGACATTGGTGATGTCAGCAGAGAGCGGACTTCAGTCACAGGAGTGTAAAACTGACTGCACTCCTGTGATCCATAAGAGAAGTACAGCCAAACGAGCTTGGGCTTCGATTACATGCCGCCAATCAGCTCCTCCTCACACTTGGTCAGTGTGAGGCGAAGAGCACCGATTACTGGCCTCTCCATGTTTACATGTGACAGGCTGCGATTGGACACAGCCGATCACATGGTGCAAGCTGCAGCTCTTTAACCGTGTCCTAGCAACATGCTGCACACCCCAAGGGGAAAACGAGAGCGGCCGTTCTGGGCGCTGTTATATGAAGTCCATGTAAAGACACCCGGGCTTCCATAATGCCTCAGCAATGCCACAGGCTGATCACCTCCATGCTCTGCCACATTGATACAGCAATTCATGCAAAAAGGAGCCATGACCAAGTGTTGAGTGCATACTATACTGTACATTCTTTTCAGTAAGCCCACATTTCTGTATTATAAAGCCTTTATTGGTCTCATGTAATATTAAAATTTTCTGAGATGCTGAATGTTGGGTTTTCACTAGCTGTAAGACATAATCAAAATTAAAATGCTTGCTTGAAAGATCACTGTGTAATGAATCTATATAAAATATTGAATTGAAATAAAAATTAACTTGATGAAAGTCAAATCTTTTGGAGATGCACCTGTATACCCAGTGAAGTGAATAGCCTCAAAATCTCATCCGTCAGCAGCAGAGAAGAGATTGCAGTTACACAGAGCTGATTAGAGGAAAAAAAAAATTAAGACAACCCCGCCCCCTCCACCACATGGGCAGAGGAACGAACATACTGAGCTGTATTCAGAATAGACAAGCTGTGTGCTCATCTCCCTCCCCGTCACAAATTTTAGCTTATTATCTCACGTGTCAGAAAACATCTCAGAAGTGACTCATGCTGATAACACCGGAATGAAGCACCAGAGAGAAATGACACTTAGAGACAAGTAAACCCTACAGATATATGTGCTTAGTTCAAAATTTAATGACTGGGGTTTACAACCACTTTAAGGCCTCATGCACACTAAACGTGCAAATAACGTTATAAAAACATCAGTAGCTTTGCAGTGAGTTTTTTTCAACTTTGTTCAATGTTTTTGCAATAGCGTTTTTCCACGTTAGCTTAATTTTTCTCTTTTCAAAGACTCAAACTTTAAAAAAAAAAAAAAAAAAAGAGAAGTGTTTCCTGTGTCCCCCTAGGCACGCTGACCATGGATACCATGTCAGTTTACATACCTTTGTCAGCCTGCAGTCTCTCCCCCTTCCTGCCTGCGAGCAGATTGCCAAACCCGCTCATACCCTCCCACTGCCATTCCAACTGGCCATAAAGTCAGTGCTCGCAACTACTGCAAGCCTGTTAGAACAAATATATATAGTGCACGTTTTTGTTTTTTTTGCAGGTGTCGGGGGGGGGGGGATCTCAGGCCCTCCCTCTGTATTCTTTTAGATCAGGGGGGCTTGGGGGTCACATGAGGAAAAAAAAAAAAAAAAAAAAAGGGAAAAGATGTAAACTGCTGATCCCCGCTAGTTGTCAGAACAAGGGATCGGTGTATCTGAATATGGGTGCAATGTTACAAAAGCTGAACTTCTTTAATCTGTGGACAGCCAGTATGAAAAAAAATAAATAAATAAAAAAAATAAATAAAAAAAGGGAATCTACTGAAATGTTTAAAGCAAAAACGAAACAGCATTTTAGCATCACAAAACCAAAAAGCGCCAATTATTTCATTTGTAATATTCAAAGCAAACTTCCCCCATCCATGTTTGTCCACATGCTTTATTTTGCTGACAAATTACTTTAACCACTTCAATACCAGGCACTCCCCCTTCCTTCCCAGGACAATTTTCAGCACTGTCACACTTTGAATGACAATTGCACGGTCATACAACACTCTACCCAAACTAAATTGGTCATTTTATTCCCACAAAATAGAGCCTTCATTTGGTGGTATTTGATCACCACTGGGGTTTTTATTTTTTGCTAAACTTAAAAAAAAAATTAAAGTTTGTTGTAAAATAATTTTCTCCTTCACTGAAATGTAGAACTGATTGGCAATGTGGTGGGCAGTGACTGGCAGCTGATCTGCACCTCTCATGGGGGCTGTGCTGCTAATTAATGTGCCGATTATCAGAACAGACTGCTGATCAGCTCTCCCTGTCAGCACAAACAGAGTAAAGCAGGGGTCTCAAACTGGCGGCCCTCCAGCTGTTGCAAAACTACAAGTCCCATCATGCCTTTGCCTGATGAGTCATGCTTGTAACTGTCAGCCTTGCAATGCCTCATGGGACTTGTAGTTTTGCAACAGCTGGAGGGCCGCCAGTTTAAGACCCCTGGAGTAAAGCTATTAACCAGCACTTCCTGGGTCATGCAAGCAATGCTGGTAGTATCTGTCCCTCCAGAAAGGTAGAGTGATTATTGAAAAGATTAGGGTAGTATCAGGAGACTCATATGGGCACTTTAAATGAGTTTCAGCCAAGCTAGAGTAACCCACTGCTGTGTTCTTTCCATGAAAATTCCAATCTTAATACTCCTATATAGATTACAGTAGCACATATATACAGTGTTCACCAAATATCTGCATAACAGAAGGCATCAACAGCGCACCCACCTGGCAGAAAGAGGGTGTGCAGGATTTGGAGAAGGCAGCCTTCAACTCTGCAAAGTCACACTCCTTCAGATGCTCCACACACAGGCAGTGGGAGTGAAGCAGTTCGTAGGTTAGCTGGGTCACATCTGACCAATGAACATACAGCGTGCGGGAACCCAGCTGCCTGCCCAGCAGGTCTGATTTGGCACGGGAAGCAGAGTCCTTCTTCATGTACTCCACAAAGCCATAGCCCTTGGGATGTCCCGTAACACCACTGTACACCAGGAAACACCGCTCCAGATTACCAAATGGGCGGACCAAGTCCTCAAACTGCTGCTGGGTATAACCAGGTGGTAGGTTCGCAATACAGAGCAGGGAGTCTGTGGGCTGCAGTTGTACTGAGATCTCGCGGTCACGGAGAGAAGTGTGGTGAAATCGACGGATGGCAGATTCCGCTTGTTCTCCATTCAGCAATGTAACAAAAGCTGCAGGATACAAAACATGAAGAGAACTCTTTAGTAAGCACATCTCATACTAGTACTCCACAGAAGGTCATACAACCTAAGCTGACATGCTACAGGAGAGAGCCATGGGTCACAAGTTTAAAGCAGTGTGAAAAGACTATGGGAAAAGGTAAACATGCAAAAATGGCCTATTATCACATGGCTCCCCTGTGTTACCCTAAAAACAAAAGGCTTGCAACCAGGTCATGCTGAAAATAGATTGGACCAGCCATCTGCCTGGCTGATATGCCAACTCTTTAACTTAAATACTTGTGAGCTGCTGACCCAGTATAAACACACTTGTCTAAGTCACAACTTCTCCATATGCTCATTTTGGTAAGCAAGACAAACAGGCAAGTAACTGGTTACACTCAACTGCTCTCTGCTCCAAGACGACTGAAAATAGAATGATCAACAGCTCCATGATCACTCAGTTCCAAAGCTTAGAGCCTGGGGGGGGGGGGGGGGGGAAGCTGCAGCAGATGCTGTAGTATGGAGAAAAGTAAGCTTTTTTGGGGGGCATTCTTACACTTTGAAGTGGCGCTCTAGGCTCACTCCACTCAAAATAAAAAAAAAGTTAGCTACAAATACTGTAGCTGCTTACTTTTATTATAAGTACACTTACCTGTCCAGGAATCCAGCAACATCCTCATCTGAGCCGATTCTTAAATCAGCTTTGAGTGCAGGCGTTGGCATCTCAAGTAAGGGAAACCAGAAGTGAAGCCTTAGCCTCAGCTTCACAGCTGGTTTCCTACAGCGTATGCACGAGTCACACTGCATCTTGTGAATGGTCCTGTAGTCTTCTGGGACCTGTGATGTGTCCCAGAAGAGACACACGCGTCTGAACTTCAAGCTCAGATCACTGCATCATTTATCAATCTGAGAAGGAAGTAGGAGTGGGTACCTGTTATCAGGTACCAGCCACCCCCAAAAAAAGTGCCAAGTGTGACAGTGTCCAAAGAAAATGTCCCTCTTCAGGTGGCACTCCACGTTAAGACATCTATGGAGCCATAGGCAATAAGTTTAGAGGGCCTTACATGACCTTTCCTATAGGCAGAGGAAGGGATCACAGTGCCATTAGGTTTTACAGACAACATAGGACCTACATAAGCCCCTCTTTCTAATGTGGTCCTAAACCAACACCTTCACAAGTATCCAGATCGCATGGAGAACCAGACATGACCCTAAACATGTGGTTCCTAAAAAGGTCCAAGGGGATGGTAGCCAAGGGCACAGGCCCTCTTCACCCTCCATGTATATCATCCCTACATTAGGTAACTTAGACGTTCCATTTTCATCAGAATTTGTCCAGGTAATAAACGTTTGGCTCTTACCAGTTCCTTTATATTTATCAACAAAACAGTATTTCAGCTCATAGTCTGCCAGTAGATCATGGACTTCCTGCAAAATAAAATAAAGTTAAATATTAAATTTAAAAAACACAATATTAAGGCTCGCTCATACATCATTTAGAACAAGGTTATTACAAAATTGTTTTCTGATCAGGAGTAAGCAATGAAGGTGGTAAAGTGAGGACTTAAATGAACATGTGCCCAGACTTCACGCACTAAAGTATTTCCATATACAAGGATTAAAAGCAAGCCCTCAATTCAGCTTGGTACAAAAAAAAAAAAAAAAAAAAAAAAAAAGTGTGGGAGTTTAAAGGAGATAAACTTTTACAGGTCACCCAACTCTCAGGTCATCACTATGATGACCTGTTTAGTATTGAATAAAAAGGTTAGACACCGTGTTGCGTTTATTACAGTCATGTCCCCATTTGAGATTTATGGAGCCAAAAAAAATAAATAAAAAAAAAAAATCACCAATGCTGCATACATACACCCCACCAAAATAAAACTGGCAGGGGTTTTAACAAAGGATAAATTAGGGCTGAAACATATCCATAATAAAAAAAATAGTTGTCAACTCTTTTCTTTATCATTTGACAGCTGATTAGTTGGCCTGCATACAGAATGCATCATTTACATGTCAGTATATACATACAGCTCAGCACACCATCCACACAGCTCAGCAAGTGCCTGGAAACGTGTGAATGTGTGAGGAGCAACGCCTCATGGGACATGTAGTCCTGGGCAGATGAAAGAAATGATTAAGGCCCCTTTCACTTGAACGGGTCACTTTTTGTAGTCACAGGTGGTATACTTTTTGCTGCATACAACCCCAGTCAGCTGCCTTTGTAGTTTAAAAAAGCGGGACAATACCCCCTTCGATCACTCTTGGAACTTTTCAGGGGGGGCAGGTCCCTGGTTGTGTCCACTACCACACGTCAAAGACCAGCTTGGCAAACCAAGCAGAAGTTGCACCTCCCCCAGTGCCAGGGACCCAAAGACCAGTAATGAATTGGCTTCGGTGAGGATGGTGTTGGATCCTTGGATAGGAGTTAAAAAGGCAGCAGCTATAGTCGTTGTAGGGGAGCCCCAAATAATTCCACAGCTCAACCACCTATTTTTACTGCCCTTCACTCCTGCCAATTTAGGCCTACAAGATGCCAAGCCGTTATAATATTTGTTACCACGACTAAAGGGAAATAAAACTTGGGTTTCATGTGGATGCTTGTGTAACAAGCGTATCTGCAATGCCACTGTGCCCTCCAGGCCTATTTTTACTCCATGGAACACAGCCAGATAGAAATAGAGTAAAATATGTCAATCAAAAAGGCATGACAGCGAGTGTTCTGGAAGAGAAGGGAACTCAACTTCAAACCAGCTAGAAAAAAAAATAAAAAATAAAGACAACTGAAAATCATAATGAATATAACACAACGACCAGAACCCAGCATGTGATTTTTAACTTTTCATTTTGTATATAACATGACTGGGTTTGAAGCCTTGCATAACCTGACAATCATCCCTGGGTGATGCCATCTGCGTTAGAGAGGGGACTGGAATTTGCGCACAAGCCTATTGTCCGGAGGCCACTGACAGGGGCGTATGGGGAATCACAGGACTGAATGACAAGTACAGAACACAACACTGCAGGGCACAGCTGTACGAGAGGCCAGTGACATCATCCCAACAAAGGGGGAAAGAAACTGCTTCAGGGATCACCGGGTCAGCTCAGTCCTCTATACAGGAGAGCTTCAGGCCTGACCGCTCCAGAAAGGATTGGGGGGGATTTTTTGATCACGTCATTTTACTGGAGGAGAGGAAAGCACAAATAAGCTACTTCAAGTCTTATCTGGATTAACATCCAACACTCCACACAACAGCAATTACGGGAAAAATGCCTCCAACGTTCTGCAAAAAAGGCATTTTGTCACCATTAGTGTATTGAAAGTTATGAACAATATACTCCACACACAATGGGGGCGATTTACTAAAGGCAAAAAAAGACTGCACTTTTAAGCTCTGGAGCAACTGCACTTGCAAGCGAGGTAAAGCTTCACTTTACAAAGAATACCCAATCACGTGCAAGGAAAAAAATAAATAAAATTATATATATAAATATAATGATAATATAAAAATAAAATATATATATATATAAAATAAATAAAATTATAAATATAAATATAATGATAATATAAAAATAAAATAAATAAAAGCACATTTGGATGATGGAAGTTAGTAGAGCTTTTGCTCCTTTATAAAAGTGGGGTTCCACCCAAATATTGGACTTCTACTTTACTGGTTCCTCCCCAGCGCCCCCCCCCCCTCCGGAGTTACGCTTGGCACCATTTTTTTGGGGGGGAGGGGGGGAATCTGTCCAATACAGGTATTTGCTCCCACATCAATCTACACCATGTCTGGGCTCTTCTTCATCCCTCCACTGTCTTCTAGGAGTGACACAGGTCCCAGAAGACAGCAGTGACCAGTGAGGACATGCAGCGCAACTCACACATGCGCAGTAGGGAACCAGGCTGTGAAGCCTCAAGGCTTCCACTTCCAGATTCCCTTACTGAAGATGGCGGCTCCTGCACCCAGGAGCCGAGGGACAGATCAGCTTTGGGTGAGGACATTGCAGGCGCCCTGGACAGGCAAGTAATAAAAAAAAAAAATAAAAAATAAAAAAAAAAAAAAAAAGTCAGCAGCTGCAGTATTTGTAGCTGCTGACTATTTTTTTTCAGCGGAACTCCGCTTTAAGCTCTGGAGCAACTATTCTAGCAGAGTGCAACTGCACAGTCCATTTGCCTTTAGTAAATCAACCCCAATGACTAATACAGTTGGTGTGCCAGCAGAATAAGTTAGAGGCCCATTCAGACAAGCAAATGCAATAAACACAGGATACTGCTGGCAACAAGATCCCCTCCATTTAAAATTGTCGGTATGCAGTAGGCATGTCACAGTTTAAATGCATACAGTATTAATGGAGTCTATTGGCCACCCATGTAAATATCAACCATTACAAGCTATTTTTTTACACGTTGCTCCTAAATGAGGCACACGGGCAGCTGCAGTTAATGACTTCAGCCAAATCGAAATGTCTGAAGGCGAGGGAATGCCGCACCATCGTCTCATTCAGGACCAACATGGAAATATCAATAGCATCAGCTGCTACCAATAGGGTGCATGTACAATGATCACATGTATGGAAAGGTTAGAACACTTCTAGGTCTACAATACAAAAAAACAATTGTTCCAGCCAAACAATTTTGGCGCCCGTATGATTGAGCCCTAAAAATGTTAAACTATTTGAACAGCAAGCAACTATATACTCAGGCTACATAAATATGGCAAGAGATATACATCTATACAAAGGGTCCTGCGTGATTTAGGTCCGACCGCGATGCAAATTCAGCCATACAATCTGTATGGCTGAATTTGCATCGCACAGACATTGCATGCGATCTGCACAGCAGTGCGGTGAGAATCACATGCGATGTCTGACATCTGGTGTGAACCGGCACTTAAAGCGATACTAAAGTCTCCATTTTATTTAAAAATAACAAACGGATCCCTGGCTGCTGGTTTTGACCTTCGTTAGTGGAACACACACCGGTCTGAGCATGTGCAGAATGGGGGGGGGGGGGGGGGGTGGGGGGGGGGGGTCGCTCCCTACTTGTATGCAGACTATCCCAAGTACACACCATTAAAATGTAAGCTGACATTTTCGGGCTCATTATATTCTTTTTAAAGATTATTGCACCATTGGTCCCCATTCTCTCATTTCAAAACAATTTTACGGTGGAGAGAGGAAAAGGCACTCTTGATCCATACTAATGGATTAAATACAGGATCCATCACGCAACCATTAAGTGCTGACTGACCCCCCCCCCCCCCCTTTAGTTAAAAAGTGGACCTGCAGTCACCCCCCCCCCCCCCCCCCCCCCTCAAATCAGCTGGAGTACGGCTCCGTCCTGCGCAGGCACATCCATAGAACACTGGTGAGCTACAGTTAAATGTTTGGATGGTGTTGGCCACCGTGCTGCAGCTCAGTTTCAGGGTCTTGGCCATCTTCTTATAGCCTAGGCCATCTTTATGTAGAGCAAAGATTTTTTCATATCCTCAGAGAGTTCTTTGCCATGAGGTGCCATGTTGAACTTCCAGTGACTAGTATAAGAGAGTGAGAGCGATAACACCAAATTTAACACACCTGAGACCTTGCAACACTAACAAGTCACATGACACCGGGAGGGGAAATGGCTAATTGGGCCCAATTCGGACATTTTCACTTAGGAAATTATATATATATATATATAAAAATGGGATAGTAAAAAATTTCAAGCACTGATGTACATGAGAAATAGACTACTAAAAACAGCGCTAGATTTCCAGTATCACAATGTTCAGTCCAAATGTTTTTGAAAAGATACTGGGTTCACAATCGCAGAAATATAACTGTAAAGATAAACTTAAAACGTTCGTTCGGTGCAGAAAATAGTGATGAGTGAGCAGTTCAAGGTTGCATCAAGGTGACATCATTTGTAGACCAAGTAATACCCCGTGTGACTTGTTCCACCACGTGCGGAGAAATCCCCCTTAGGGGTTTAAACTTACCAGAGGTAAGAATCAAACAGGCATATCAAGTATAGGTCATCGAATGGTTAAACTGCATCTGCTATTCATCCACCAAAATGGCCACCAATCAGCCTTGTAAACTTCTTATAATCTCATCATCACCAAACACCAAACTGCATCAGGGGTCCAGGGGGGAATTGGCTCCAAATAAACTCGCCATAAAAACAAATAAAATTTTGCACATAGCGTAATTCTGTTTATTCTTAAAACATGTAAATAAAACCACCCAAAAAAGATCCCATAAGTATAGCAGCGTACATTAAAGTTACTTTCAGTTATGCAAACAAGAATCACTTGCGTTTTGGGTTTGTTAGAAAAACCCCACAGCGGCATCCATAGTACTTCCTGTAGTCTGTAGTGTGTCTATCCAGACACAGGGACAGCTTCCTGGTAGCAGTGGAGCGCAGCTGGAACGCAGGCGTCACTTCCGGTCAGCGTCGTGTAGGCCACGCCCTTACGCGTTTCGTCACTTCCGACTTCAACAGACGCCCTCTGTTGAAGTCGGAAGTGACGAAACGCGTAAGGGCGTGGCCTACACGACGCTGACCGGAAGTGACGCCTGCGTTCCAGCTGCGCTCCACTGCTACCAGGAAGCTGTCCCTGTGTCTGGATAGACACACTACAGACTACAGGAAGTACTATGGATGCCGCTGTGGGGTTTTTCTAACAAACCCAAAACGCAAGTGATTCTTGTTTGCATAACTGAAAGTAACTTTAATGTACGCTGCTATACTTATGGGATCTTTTTTGGGTGGTTTTATTTACATGTTTTAAGAATAAACAGAATTACGCTATGTGCAAAATTTTATTTGTTTTTATGGCGAGTTTATTTGGAGCCAATTCCCCCCTGGACCCCTGATGCAGTTTGGTGTTTGGTGATGATGAGATTATAAGAAGTTTACAAGGCTGATTGGTGGCCATTTTGGTGGATGAATAGCAGATGCAGTTTAACCATTCGATGACCTATACTTGATATGCCTGTTTGATTCTTACCTCTGGTAAGTTTAAACCCCTAAGGGGGATTTCTCCGCACGTGGTGGAACAAGTCACACGGGGTATTACTTGGTCTACAAATGATGTCACCTTGATGCAACCTTGAACTGCTCACTCATCACTATTTTCTGCACCGAACGAACGTTTTAAGTTTATCTTTACAGTTATATTTCTGCGATTGTGAACCCAGTATCTTTTCAAAAACATTTGGACTGAACATTGTGATACTGGAAATCTAGCGCTGTTTTTAGTAGTCTATTTCTCATGTACATCAGTGCTTGAAATTTTTTACTATCCCATTTTTACATTTTCTATTTATTGAAACAGCTGCTGATATTTATTTATATATTTATTTAGTGATTTATATATTTATTACTGTTTTTACGGGTGTGTCTATCTGCATTAACTGACTGTAACCCAAACAGCAGGCGCTGAGTAGTGTACAATAGGCCGTTTCAGACACACTCTCTTTTTCATATATATATATATATATATATATATATATATATATATATATATATATATATATATATATATATATATATATATATATACATATACACATATACACATATATACATACATATACATACATATACACACATATACACACATATACACACACACACACACACACACACACATATACACACATACATACATACACATACATACACACACACTTTTTTTAAATATAAACCCATACAGTGCCCCCCATGTATTGAGGTCTATGATGCATTTTATTACAGACAGTTGATAGTGAATGGAGATCTCAGTGTATTGGGGGACACAGGGGCCCCTCTCTCTCTCACACACACACACGCCGAGCCACTCCTCACCTGGTTGGCGACGTCTCCCGGCAGCCCCTTGATGAGGATCTTCCTCCGGTTCCTCACCTCCCTCTTCATCCTCTCCACCCGGCTCCGGATCTCCTGGGGCTCCAGCCGGGGCTCCCCCCGGTCCTCCTCCTCCGGTATGAACACTTCCCCGTCATCGTGCTCGTCCTCCCAGCCCCCTCCGCTCGGTTCCCCGGTACCTCTAACGGACACGGTCGCTGCCATCTTGACAGGAAAGTTCGTCCACCTGAGCACAACACTGGGGCTGCGCCCTCATTGGCCGAGTTTAAACCAGCCGGGGGAGGCCGCGCCGATTGGCTGCTTCGGACGCCGCCCCGCCTCCCCTGCGTTGGCATGGTGATAGGGGCGGGATCGGAGGGCAACGTGTAGGATCAGTAGAGGATTGATCGTTCCAGCTCTGTGTGTGTGTGTGTGACCACGTGACCTGCTGCCACCAGCGCTGTGTGTGTGAGTGTGTTGTCAGCTGACATGGGACTGTGTGTACAATACATACCTCCTCCTACATTGTGAAGATGACGTTGGCTCCTTATTCGGCCAGCTTCTTATTCAGGTTGGATAGGGGGCGCATGGGCGCCGCCCCCCCTCCAGGCATTCACAAAAAAAATGTAAAAAAAAAACTTTTTTTTTAATACTGGTGCAGTGCCATAGAATGAGATTTGCCATAGAATGAGATTTGCCATAGAATGAGATGCTCCGCCTCCATCACATCCTATTGGCTCACAATCAGTCTCACTTTGGCTATCATAGGGAGAGGATCTCCTCCCTGTGATAGCTGGACCTGCACGGAGCTCTCCGTGTCCCGGTCCAGCCCGGCGGATGGCTCATCTCTGTCACTGGAGGTAGAAGTTCAGTGCAGGGCACATAGGAAGGAGGAGGAGGGGGGGGGGGGGGGGGGGGGCACACACCAATCATATCTGCAGAACTGGGCAAGCAGTCCCATGTGAAAGGACCTGTGGACGACGGGCACGTTACAGCCCCAGGTGCCAGGGTGTCCAGTGATAACAATCACCAGACAGAGAGAGAGGAAGGTACAAAGTCATCTGCAAAGCCTGCTTTCTGCTTAAACGCTTCACATCCCATTATATATTCACTGCTAAATAAGACTGTTCACAGGAAAAACCACCCCCACCCGTTCACCATTCATTCTGCACGGGGCTTTGTAAGTAGAGTAGAAGTCAGAGCATTGCGGTGCCCATCCAGGGGAAGTCTCCTAGCTGGACGCTCCAGCATTTACAGGTTCAAGAATTAAAAAGCCGCTCTCTCGCTAGCAGTGTGCAGGAGTTAATGGCTCGGCCAGCTGCTCAGAATCTCCCCCCCCGTCTAGGACAATGAGAGCGAATGGCAGCGGCGGAATGTAGTAAAGATCTTCTGCCTTTTCAATAGACTGAATGCAGAGAAGCTCCAGCTTGGAATCCTCCTGCGGATTCCTCAGCTGCTGCTGCTGCTGCATGGGGGTGACGGTGATAAAGATACAAGCGGCACAAAACATTTTCCGTGCTTTGCAAGTGTCACTCAGCACTTTGAGCCATCCCTTAAAACCACAACTCAAATCGCCTATTTAGCTCCTACAGAGCTCCGTGCAGGTCCAGCTATCACAGGGAGGAGATCCTCTCCCTATGATAGCCAAAGTGAGACTGATTGAGAGCCAATAGGATGTGACGGAGGCAGAGCATCTCATTCTATGGCAAATCTCATTCTATGGCACTGCACCGGCTGCAAGCTCACATGGCTTTCTGCCTTCTACTACGGTAGCCCGGCTAGATAAAACAGTTCAGCTGATAGCGCCCCGCCTACCGATCTCTTTCCGCGTTACTTATTGGAAAAGCCGCCTAGCTACGCCAGTCCGGATAGCGTAAATGCCACGCCCCTCCACACGCCGCCTCTTGAAGCGATGTGTCTGTAGGCGCGCTCCCGTGTCTATTCACAACCCCAGTGCGCCTGCTGAGGAGACATGCGCGCTCCCGACGCACAGTCTTTTTATTGTTAGCCTCACTAGTATTGTATTCCCTCTTGTAGATGAAAAGAGCCATTAAAACAGAAAGAAATCACATCTATTTAGGACAAGTTTACATTGGCGCCAAAAGCAGACGTTTATACGGGTATTCCGAGCAACCTATCACAATGGTGTGCGTAGCAGCGAGCGATGACATCACATCGCACCACAAATCATCCGTCATCTGTTGTTTGGCTACCGTTACCGCTTCCCAAACGCCTCTATGTAAACGCACTGCAAACACGCCACAAATGCCTCACAAATGACTGTGGTGTTTTCTAACGCGTTTGTGATGCGTCCAGAAAGCGTTCATAGCTGAGATAGTACAAGCAGTGCCGATCCTGACCTCCCTGGGGCCCTAAGCAAAATTCTGCTAAGGGGCCCTCTACCTGACCCATGATGCCGTGAGCATAGGTGCCCAGAGAGCCTCCCTCCTTACATTAGGGTCCTCAGAGAGCCTCCCCTTACGTCAGGGCCCCTAGAAAGCCTCCCCTTACGTCAGGGTCCCCAGAGGGCTCCCCTTACATCAGTGTCCTCAGAGAGCCCCTCCTCAAATCAGGGTCCCCAGAGAGCCTCCCCCAACATCAGGATCCCCAGAGAGACTTCCTTAAATCCTCACCGCGCCAATCATTGCAGCCTCACCGTGCCCATTATTGCAGCCTCACCGTGTTAATAATTGCCACCTCACCGTGCCCATCATTGCAGCCTTAGTGTGCCCATCACTGCCGCCTCACCGTGTCCATCATTGCCACCTCACCGTGCCAATCATTAAAGCCTTACCATGCCAATCATTGCAGCCTCACCGTGCCCATCACTGCCACCTCACCATGGCAATCATTGCAGCCTTACCATGCTTATCATTGCAGCCTCACCGTGTTAATAATTGCCACCTCACCGTGCCCATCATTGCCATCTCACCATGCCAATCATTGCAGCCTTACCATGCTTATCATTGTAGCCTTACCATGCTTATCATTGTAGCCTTACCATGCTTTTCATTGCAGCCTTACCATGCTTTTCATTGCAGCCTTACCATGCTTTTCATTGCAGCCTTGCCATGTTAATTGCCACCTCGCCATGCCAATCATTGCCACCTCGCCATGCCAATCATTGCCGCCTCACCATGCCAATCACTGCCGCCTCACCATGCCAATCATTGCAGCCTTACTGTGCCCATCATTATTGCAGCCTAATGGTGCCCATCATTGCAGTCTTACTGTGGCAATCAATGTAGCCTCACCAGTCAGTGCCAGTGGATTACGCACAGCAGGCATCTCCCGCTGTGTCACGGAGCTCAATGTGAAATGTTATGCCGCACTATGACAAAAGTCCCACCCTCCTTCTAGACCAGCTTGTGTGATAGACAGAACACTGTATCTATCACACGAGCTGGTCTAGGAGGAGGGCGGGATCTTTGTCATAGCGCTGGCCGAAGGTTTCAGTCAGCTCTGAGACACAGCGGTCTTCTGACTCCCGCTGTGTGACAAGAGGAGGAGGAGGAGATTGGAGCTCGGGAAGCAGAGCCGATCCGCCCTTGGGGGGGCCCCCCACAGCGGCGGGGCCCTATGCATCTTGCATAGTGAGTGTATAAGGCGGATCGGCTCTGGACACAGGTGTCCGTTTAAGAAGCAGTGATCACAGCACATAAATAGTTTATGAACAAGAGATAATTGGGGGAGAAGTGTTTGAACTTGTTCTCCCGCCGATTATCTCCACACATGGAGAATCCTCATAGAATGACACAGTAACGACCAGTTTATGAAGCTGCGAACTGAGTGCTTCACTGGCGATCTGTGTCAGAATTCACAGTCCCCGATTCACCAGCTCAGAGGTGGAGAATCGGGGAGTGAAGAGGGAATGTGGGGGGATCTGAGGAGGAAAGAGGAAGATAATTAACTTCCTTGTGCCTCGTTCAGACACCCCCAACACTTTTATTGTCACCATGTCCCCCTATTTTTATATATATATATATATATATAATAGGTATATATATATATGAATATATATATATATATATATATATATATATATATATAGTGTGAGTGTGAGTATATATATATATATATATATATATATATAATGTGTGTGTGTGTGTGTGTATGTGTGTATATATATATATATATATATATATATATATATATATATATGTGTGTGTGTGTGTGTGTGTGTATGTGTGTATATATATATATATATATATATATAATGTGTGTGTGTGTGTGTATGTGTATGTGTGTATGTGTGTATGTGTATATTATATATATATATATATATATATATATATATATATATATGTGTGTGTGTGTGTGTGTGTGTATGTATATATATATATATATATATATATATATATATATATATATATATATATATATATATATATAATGTATGTGTGTATATATATATATGTATATATGTATGTATGTATGTGTGTATATATATATATATATATATATATATATATATATATATATATATATATATATATATGTGTGTGTGTATATACACACACATGTATATATAATGTGTGTATACATGTATATATTATGTAGGGGGACTCTTTATTTTATTAACATTAAATCACACCGTCTGTCCGTGTATTGAGCGGTGATAATCTATCACTGCTTAATAAACTGACATCTCTGTGTTTCTGTGAATTTCTGGTGCTGTAATCTCGTAAAGTCTCACGAGATTCCAGTATCAGGGGCCGTTCTCCAGTGTTAGAAGCGTTTGTAGATCTCTTCACTCCTCCAAGATCTACTCCGCTTCATAAACTGGCACACAGAAGAGAAAAATCTCCTCTGTGAATGCCGGAGAATGAAGCAGTGAATAGATTTCACTGCTTCATAAATGGACACCTAAATGTCTTTTTTTATTTTGGTTAGGAAATAGAGGTGAGCAGCGATCACAGTCCTGATGACCGGCAGAAGACGGCAGAAGACGTCAGAAGACGGCAGAAGACGACAGAAGACGACAGAAGAGGACCGAAGACAGAAGAGGACAGAAGAGAACAGGACAGAAGAGGACAGAAGAGGATAGAAGAGGACAGAAGAGGACAGAAGAGGACAGAAGAGGACAGAAGACAAAAGCCAAATAGAAAAACATAAAAATGTAAATACCCCTATGACAATAAATTATTAAAATGATTTAGCAATATACAACATGTCTTTAAAAATATACCTATTTCCTGTAGCCGATGATCAGCCAAAACATTATGACCACCTCATGAAAAAAAAAAATAATAAATAATAATACAAACAATTTTGAAAAAGAAAAATCAGCCAAAATATTATGACCACCCCATGAAAAAAATAAATAAAAAAAAATTATTTTTGAAAAAAAATGTTCAGCCAAAACATTACCACCACCCCATGAAAAAAAAATACTAAAAAAAATAAATATTTTGAAAAAGAAAAATCATGATCAGCCAAAACATTATCACCATCTGATGATCAGACAAAATATTATGACCACCCCCATTAAAAAAAAATAATAATTTTTGAAAAAAATGTTCAGCCAAAACATTTTGACCACCCCACGATCAGCCAAAACATTATGACCACCCCATGAAAATAAAATAATAATAAAAAAATAAATATTTTGAAAAAGAAAAATCAGCCAAAACATTATTACCAGCCCATGATCAGCCAAAACATTATGACCACCACATGAAAAAAAAAATAATGATAAAAATAATTTTTGAAAAAGTAATTGTAGCCATATTAGTGCAATTGTGACAGAGAAAATGGGATTTTTGAAAAAAATGTTCAGCCAAAACATTTTGACCACCCCACGATCAGCCAAAACATTATGACTACCTCATGAAAAAAAAATAATAATAATAATAAAAAAAATTAGAATAAGAAAAATCAGCCAAAACATTATGACCACCCCATGAAAAAAAAATTAAAAAAAAAATATTTTTGAAAAGAAATGTTCAGCCAAAACATTATCACCACCCCATGATCAGCCAAAACATTATCACCACCCCATGAAAAAAAAAAAAATAATAAAAAAATAAATATTTTGAAAAAGAAAAATCATCATCAGCCAAAACATTATGACCAGCCCATGATCAGCCAAAACATTATGACCACCACATGAAAAAAAAAAAATAATAAAAATAATTTTTGAAAAAAAATACTTGAAGTAATTGTAGCTGTATTAGTGCAATTGTGACAGAGAAAATTGAGTACTATCTGTGACACTTTTTTTTATTTGCACTAACATATCATTTTTCATAGACCTAAGACCTTGAAGAAGGGGGACACACCCCGAAAGCTCGTCCATGAAAAATGATGTTAGTGCAAATAAAAAAGTATCACGGACAGTACTCAATTTTCTCTGAAAAAAAAAAAAAAAAAAAAATTGTATAAAAAAAAATTATTTTTGAAAAAAACTAAATTTTTGTTTGAAAAAAAAATTTGAAAAAAAAAAAAGTTTGTTTGAAAAAAAAAAAATTTGGGGAAAAATATGTTCAGCTCTTTCAGCTAATGATGGAACTTCAACTTTTTACTACTATTTATACTTTTTAAAATATGCTTTTTAACACTTTTCACAGTTACTCCAGCCACTCCAGTAGGTGGAGGCAAGAACACTTCACACAATTTCAACAGAAATTGTAGCTTTCCTAGTTAATCTATCTATCTTATTTTTGTCAATTTAAATAATAATTATTTTGCTGACAATATCACCGCAAGAAGCTGTTACTTACCTAGAAAAGAATGATATCTGTATTCGATTGTTTATGTAAAAGCAGCAGGCTGGTAGCAGAAATGGAAACATTTTATCTCTGATCTGTTAGGAATTGTATGCATTGTATGCATTGTATAGATTTGGCAGAGCCGAGCGCTGGAGCCATAGCAACCGATCAACCAATCACAGATCTTCCTAGAAATTTCAAACTGATGCAGGAGAAATGTTGTGGCAGTTGCAGTTGCCTAGCAACATAACTGATGACCTCACAGTGCAGGTCACATGGCCAATGACACTACAGTTCAGCTGCACCTGAGTTAGCCAGTCAGTCTACGGATTGAAGGCAAGCCTGAAGGTTGGTTTCTATTGAGCTCCAGGAGAAATTAGATTTTTTTGGAGAATGAACCGTATCATTAAAAAAATGTAATCTGTTCCTTAATTAATCATCAAAAGGTACATTTATGATCCATTATATTTAGAAGAATTGCATTGTATCTTCTTATTGGTAAACAATAGATTATATATCCCCCCTATTGGTGACCAGTGGCTTATATTCCACACCATCACTGTGTATCCAAAAAGGATATAAAATGTATTTGTGTGTAGTGCTGTATGATGGAGTAGTTATCAGACTATCACAGCACTGACACATAGGAATGAATAGGGATTACGTCTCATAGTCAACTGGTTAAAGTTTATCTATAGACACAGGTGCACTGTGACGACCAGTTTATGAAGCTGCGATCTGAGTGCTTCACTGGCGATCTGTGTCAGAATTCACAGTCCCTGATTCACCAGCTCAGAGGTGGAGAATCGGGGAGTGAAGAGGGAATGTGGGGGGATCTGAGGAGGAAAGAGGAAGATAATTAACTTCCTTGTGCCTCGTTCAGACCCCCCCAACACTGTAACCATGTCCCCCTATTTTATATATATAGTTAGAGTATATATATATATATATATATATATATATATATATATATATATATATATATATATATATATATATATATATATATATATATAATGTGTGTGTGTATATATACACACATGTATATATAATGTGTGTGTGTATACATGTATATATTATGTAGGGGGACTCTTTATTTTATTAACATTAAATCACACCGTCTGTCCGTGTATTGAGCGGTGATAATCTATCACTGCTTAATAAACTGACATCTGTGTTTCTGTGAATTTCTGGTGCTGTAATCTCGTAAAGTCTCACGAGATTCCAGTATCAGGGGCCGTTCTCCAGTGTTAGAAGCATTTGTAGATCTCTTCACTCCTCCAAGATCTACTCCGCTTCATAAACTGGCACACAGAAGAGAAAAATCTCCTCTGTGAATGCCGGAGAATGAAGCAGTGAATAGGATTTCACTGTTTCATAAATGGACACCTAAATGTCTTTTTTTATTTTGCAGCAGAAGAGGACGACCGTCAGCAGAAGAGGACGACCGTCAGCAGAAGAGGACGACCGTCAGCAGAAGAGGACGACCGTCAGAGAAGAGGACGACCGTCAGCAGAAGAGGACGACCGTCAGCAGAAGAGGACGACCGAAGAGGACGACCGTCAGCAGAAGAGGACGACCGAAGAGGACGACCGTCAGCAGAAGAGGACGACCGAAGAGGACGACCGTCAGCAGAAGAGGACGACCGTCAGCAGAGGACGACCGTCAGCAGAAGAGGACGACCGAAGACGACCGTCAGCAGAAGAGGACGACCGTCAGCAGAAGAGGACGACCGTCAGCAGAAGAGGACGACCGTCAGCAGAAGAGGACGACCGTCCGCAGAAGAGGACGACCGTCAGCAGAAGAGGACGACCGTCAGCAGAAGAGGACGACCGTCAGCAGAAGAGGACGACCGTCAGCAGAAGAGGACGACCGTCAGCAGAAGAGGACGACCGTCAGCAGAAGAGGACGACCGTCAGCAGAAGAGGAGGACCGTCAGCAGAAGAGGACGACCGTCAGCAGAAGAGGACGACCGTCAGCAGAAGAGGACCGTCAGCAGAAGAGGAGGACCGTCAGCAGAAGAGGACGACCGTCAGCAGAAGAGGAGGACCGTCAGCAGAAGAGGAGGACCGTCAGCAGAAGAGGAGGACCGTCAGCAGAAGAGGACCGTCAGAAGAGGAGGACCGTCAGCAGAAGAGGAGGACCGTCAGCAGAAGAGGACGACCGTCAGCAGAAGAGGAGGACCGTCAGCAGAAGAGGAGGACCGTCAGCAGAAGAGGAGGACCGTCAGCAGAAGAGGAGGACCGTCAGCAGAAGAGGACGACCGTCAGCAGAAGAGGAGGACCGTCAGCAGAAGAGGACGACCGTCAGCAGAAGAGGACGACCGTCAGCAGAAGAGGACGACCGTCAGCAGAAGAGGACGACCGTCAGCAGAAGAGGACGACCGTCAGCAGAAGAGGAGGACCGTCAGCAGAAGAGGACGACCGTCAGCAGAAGAGGACGACCGTCAGCAGAAGAGGAGGACCGTCAGCAGAAGAGGACGACCGTCAGCAGAAGAGGAGGACCGTCAGCAGAAGAGGACGACCGTCAGCAGAAGAGGACGACCGTCAGCAGAAGAGGACGACCGTCAGCAGAAGAGGAGGACAGTCAGAAGAAGAGGAGGACCGTCAGCAGAAGAGGAGGACCGTCAGCAGAAGAGGAGGACCGTCAGCAGAAGAGGAGGACCGTCAGCAGAAGAGTCAGCAGAAGAGGAGGACCGTCAGCAGAAGAGGACCGACCGTCAGCAGAAGAGGAGGACCGTCAGCAGAAGAGGAGGACCGTCAGCAGAAGAGGAGGACCGTCAGCAGAAGAGGAGGAGGACCGTCAGCAGAAGAGGAGGACCGTCAGCAGAAGAGGAGGACGACCGTCAGCAGAAGAGGAGGACCGTCAGCAGAAGAGGAGGACCGTCAGCAGAAGAGGACGACCGTCAGCAGAAGAGGAGGACCGTCAGCAGAAGAGGACGACCGTCAGCAGAAGAGGACGACCGTCAGCAGAAGAGGACCGTCAGCAGAAGAGGACGACCGTCAGCAGAAGAGGACGACCGTCAGCAGAAGAGGAGGACCGTCAGCAGAAGAGGAGGACCGTCAGCAGAAGAGGAGAAGAGGAGGACCGTCAGCAGAAGAGGAGGACCGTCAGCAGAAGAGGAGGACCGTCAGCAGAAGAGACCGTCAGCAGAAGAGGAGGACCGTCAGCAGAAGGAGGAGGACCGTCAGCAGAAGAGGAGGACCGTCAGCAGAAGAGGACGACCGTCAGCAGAAGAGGACGACCGTCAGCAGAAGAGGACGAGGACCGTCAGCAGAAGAGGACGACCGTCAGCAGAAGAGGACGACCGTCAGCAGAAGAGGAGGACCGTCAGCAGAAGAGGACGACCGTCAGCAGAAGAGGACGACCGTCAGCAGAAGAGGAGGACCGTCAGCAGAAGAGGAGGACCGTCAGCAGAAGAGGAGGACCGTCAGCAGAAGAGGAGGACCGTCAGCAGAAGAGGACCGTCAGCAGAAGAGGAGACCGTCAGCAGAAGAGGAGGACCGTCAGCAGAAGAGGAGGACCGTCAGCAGAAGAGGAGGACCGTCAGCAGAAGAGGAGGACCGTCAGCAGAAGAGGAGGACCGTCAGCAGAAGAGGAC
The DNA here is from genome assembly GCA_028564925.1 of Lithobates sylvaticus. Classification (NCBI taxonomy): domain Eukaryota; kingdom Metazoa; phylum Chordata; class Amphibia; order Anura; family Ranidae; genus Lithobates; species Lithobates sylvaticus. The sequence continues at coordinate 84,861,389 of CM053029.1, read as the reverse complement.
GACCGAAGAGGACCGTCAGCAGAAGAGGAGGACCGTCAGCAGAAGAGGAGGACCGTCAGCAGAAGAGGAGGACCGTCAGCAGAAGAGGAGGACCGTCAGCAGAAGAGGAGGACCGTCAGCAGAAGAGGACGACCGTCAGCAGAAGAGGAGGACCGTCAGCAGAAGAGGAGGACCGTCAGCAGAAGAGGAGGACCGTCAGCAGAAGAGGAGGACCGTCAGCAGAAGAGGACGACCGTCAGCAGAAGAGGACGGACCGTCAGCAGAAGAGGACGACCGTCAGCAGAAGAGGACCGACCGTCAGCAGAAGAGGAGGACCGTCAGCAGAAGAGGAGGACCGTCAGCAGAAGAGGAGGACCGTCAGCAGAAGAGGAGGACGACCGTCAGCAGAAGAGGACGACCGTCAGCAGAAGAGGAGGACCGTCAGCAGAAGAGGAGGACCGTCAGCAGAAGAGGACGACCGTCAGCAGAAGAGGACGACCGTCAGCAGAAGAGGAGGACCGTCAGCAGAAGAGGAGGACCGTCAGCAGAAGAGGACGACCGTCAGCAGAAGAGGAGGACCGTCAGCAGAAGAGGACGACCGTCAGCAGAAGAGGACGACCGTCAGCAGAAGAGGACGACCGTCAGCAGAAGAGGACGACCGTCAGCAGAAGAGGACGACCGTCAGCAGAAGAGGACGACCGTCAGCAGAAGAGGAGGACCGTCAGCAGAAGAGGAGACCGTCAGCAGAAGAGGAGGACGTCAGCAGAAGAGGAGACCGTCAGCAGAAGAGGAGGACAGTCAGCAGAAGAGGAGGACCGTCAGCAGAAGAGGAGGACCGTCAGCAGAAGAGGAGGACCGTCAGCAGAAGAGGAGGACCGTCAGCAGAAGAGGACGACCGTCAGCAGAAGAGGACGACCGTCAGCAGAAGAGGAGGACCGTCAGCAGAAGAGGAGACCGTCAGCAGAAGAGGAGGACCGTCAGCAGAAGAGGACGACCGTCAGCAGAAGAGGAGGACCGTCAGCAGAAGAGGACGACCGTCAGCAGAAGAGGAGGACCGTCAGCAGAAGAGGAGGACCGTCAGCAGAAGAGGAGACCGTCAGCAGAAGAGGACGACCGTCAGCAGAAGAGGACGACCGTCAGCAGAAGAGGAGGACCGTCAGCAGAAGAGGAGGACCGTCAGCAGAAGAGGAGGACCGTCAGCAGAAGAGGAGGACCGTCAGCAAAAGAGGACGACCGTCAGCGGAAGAGGAGGACCGTCAGCAGAAGAGGAGGGTCAGCAGAAGAGGAGGACGTCAGCAGAAGAGGAGGACCGTCAGAAGAGGAGGACCGTCAGCAGAAGAGGACCGTCAGCAGAAGAGGACCGTCAGCAGAAGAGGAGGACCGTCAGCAGAAGAGGACCGTCAGCAGAAGAGGAGGACCGTCAGCAGAAGAGGAGGACCGTCAGCAGAAGAGGAGGCCCGTCAGCAGAAGAGGACGACCGTCAGCAGAAGAGGAGGACCGTCAGCAGAAGAGGACGACCGGCAGCAGAAGAGGAGGACCGTCAGCAGAAGAGGAGGACCGTCAGCAGAAGAGGAGGACCGTCAGCAGAAGAGGAGGACCGTCAGCAGAAGAGGACGACCGTCAGCAGAAGAGGACGACCGTCAGCAGAAGAGGAGGACCGTCAGCAGAAGAGGAGGACCGTCAGCAGAAGAGGAGGACCGTCAGCAGAAGAGGACGACCGTCAGCAGAAGAGGAGGACCGTCAGCAGAAGAGGACGACCGTCAGCAGAAGAGGACGACCGTCAGCAGGAGAGGAGGACCGTCAGCAGAAGAGGAGGACCGTCAGCAGAAGAGGACGACCGTCAGCAGAAGAGGAGGACCGTCAGCAGAAGAGGAGGACCGTCAGCAGAAGAGGACGACCGTCAGCAGAAGAGGAGGACCGTCAGCAGAAGAGGAGGACCGTCAGCAGAAGAGGACGACCGTCAGCAGAAGAGGACGACCGTCAGCAGAAGAGGACGACCGTCAGCAGAAGAGGAGGACCGTCAGCAGAAGAGGAGGACCGTCAGCAGAAGAGGAGGACCGTCAGCAGAAGAGGAGGACCGTCAGCAGAAGAGGAGGACCGTCAGCAGAAGAGGAGGACCGTCAGCAGAAGAGGAGGACCGTCAGCAGAAGAGGACGACCGTCAGCAGAAGAGGACGACCGTCAGCAGAAGAGGAGGACCGTCAGCAGAAGAGGACGACCGTCAGCAGAAGAGGAGGACCGTCAGCAGAAGAGGACGACAGAAGAGGACCGTCAGCAGAAGAGGAGGACCGTCAGCAGAAGAGGACGACCGTCAGCAGAAGAGGAGGACCGTCAGCAGAAGAGGACGACCGTCAGCAGAAGAGGAGGACCGTCAGCAGAAGAGGAGGACCGTCAGCAGAAGAGGACGACCGTCAGCAGAAGAGGAGGACCGTCAGCAGAAGAGGACGACCGTCAGCAGAAGAGGACGACCGTCAGCAGAAGAGGACGACCGTCAGCAGAAGAGGGACCGTCAGCAGAAGAGGAGGACCGTCAGCAGAAGAGGAGGAACGTCAGCAGAAGAGGAGGACCGTCAGCAGAAGAGGACGACCGTCAGCAGAAGAGGACCGTCAGCAGAAGAGGACGACCGTCAGCAGAAGAGGAGGACCGTCAGCAGAAGAGGACGACCGTCAGCAGAAGAGGAGGACCGTCAGCAGAAGAGGACCGTCAGCAGAAGAGGACGACCGTCAGCAGAAGAGGAGGACCGTCAGCAGAAGAGGACGACCGTCAGCAGAAGAGGACGACCGTCAGCAGAAGAGGACGACCGTCAGCAGAAGAGGACGACCGTCAGCAGAAGAGGACGTCAGCAGAAGAGGAGGACCGACAGCAGAAGAGGAGGACCGTCAGCAGAAGAGGAGGACCGTCAGCAGAAGAGGACGACCGTAAGCAGAAGAGGAGGACCGTCAGCAGAAGAGGAGGACCGTCAGCAGAAGAGGACGACCGTCAGCAGAAGAGGACGACCGTCAGCAGAGGACCGTCAGCAGAAGAGGACCGTCAGCAGAAGAGGAGGACCGTCAGCAGAAGAGGACCTTCAGCAGAAGAGGAGGACCGTCAGCAGAAGAGGAGGACCGTCAGCAGAAGAGGAGGACCGTCAGCAGAAGAGGACGACCGTCAGCAGAAGAGGACGACCGTCAGCAGAAGAGGACAGCAGAGAGGACCGTCAGCAGAAGAGGACGACCGTCAGCAGAAGAGGAGGACCGTCAGCAGAAGAGGACGACCGTCAGCAGAAGAGGACGACCGTCAGCAGAAGAGGACGACCGTCAGCAGAAGAGGACGACCGTCAGCAGAAGAGGACCGACCGTCAGCAGAAGAGGACGACCGAAGAGGGACCGTCAGCAGAAGAGGAGGACCGTCAGCAGAAGAGGAGGACCGTCAGCAGAAGAGGACGACCGTCAGCAGAAGAGGACGACCGCAGAAGAGAGGACCGAGCAGAAGAGGAGGACCGTCAGCAGAAGAGGACGACCGTCAGCAGAAGAGGACGACCGAAGAGACGACGTCAGCAGAAGAGGACCGTCAGCAGAAGAGGACCGTCCGTCAGCAGAGAGGGGACCGTCAGCAGAAGAGGACCGTCAGCAGAAGAGGACACCGTCAGCAGAGAGAGGACCGTCAGCAGAAGAGGAGGACCGTCAGCAGAAGAGGAGGACCGTCAGCAGAAGAGGAGGACCGTCAGCAGAAGAGGAGACCGTCAGCAGAAGAGGACCGACCGTCAGCAGAAGAGGACGACCGTCAGCAGAAGAGGACGACCGTCAGCAGAAGAGGAGACCGTCAGCAGAAGAGGACGACCGTCAGCAGAAGAGGAGAAGAGGACCGTCAGAGAAGTCAGCAGAAGAGGACCGTCAGCAGAAGAGGACGACCGTCAGCAGAAGAGGAGACCGTCAGAAGAGGACGACCGAAGAGGACAGCAGAAGAGGAGACCGACCGTCAGCAGAAGAGGAGGACCGTCAGCAGAAGAGGAGGACCGTCAGCAGAAGAGGAGGACCGTCAGCAGAAGAGGAGGACCGTCAGCAGAAGAGGAGGACCGTCAGCAGAAGAGGACGACCGTCAGCAGAAGAGGACGACCGTCAGCAGCAGAAGAGGAGAAGACCGTCAGCAGAAGAGGACGACCGTCAGCAGAAGAGGAGACCGTCAGCAGAAGAGGACGACCGTCAGCAGAAGAGGAGAGACCGTCAGCAGAAGAGGAGGACCGTCAGCAGAAGAGGACGACCGTCCGAGCAGAAGAGGACGACCGACAGAGGACCGTCAGCAGAAGAGGACCGACAGCAGAAGAGGACCGTCAGCAGAAGAGGACGACCGTCAGCAGAAGAGAGACGACGTCAGCAGAAGAGGACGACCGTCAGCAGAAGAGGACGAAGAGGACCGTCAGCAGAAGAGGACGACCGAAGAGGACCGTCAGCAGAAGAGGAGGACCGTCAGAAGAGGACCGTCAGCAGAAGAGGACGACCGTCAGCAGAAGAGGACGACCGAAGAGGACCGACAGCAGAAGAGGGCAGAAGAGGACCGTCAGCAGAAGAGGACGACCGTCAGCAGAAGAGGACGACCGTCAGCAGAAGAGGACGACCGTCAGCAGAAGAGGACGACCGTCAGCAGAAGAGGAGGACCGTCAGCAGAAGAGGAGGACCGTCGTCAGCAGAAGAGGAGGACCGTCAGCAGAAGAGGAGGACCGTCAGCAGAAGAGGACGACCGTCAGCAGAAGAGGACGACCGTCAGCAGAAGAGGACGACCGTCAGCAGAAGAGGACGACCGTCAGCAGAAGAGGACGACCGTCAGCAGAAGAGGACGACCGTCAGCAGAAGAGGACGACCGTCAGCAGAAGAGGACGACCGTCAGCAGAAGAGGACGACCGTCAGCAGAAGAGGACGACCGTCAGCAGAAGAGGACGACCGCAGAAGAGGACGACCGTCAGCAGAAGAGGACGACCGTCAGCAGAAGAGGACGACCGTCAGCAGAAGAGGACGACCGTCAGCAGAAGAGGACGACCGTCAGCAGAAGAGGACCGTCAGCAGAAGAGGACCGACAGCAGAAGAGGACCGACAGCAGAAGAGGACCGACAGCAGAAGAGGACCGACAGCAGAAGAGGACCGACAGCAGAAGAGGACCGAAGAGGACCGACAGCAGAAGAGGACCGACAGCAGAAGAGGACCGACAGCAGAAGAGGACCGCAGCAGAAGAGGACCGACAGCAGAAGAGAGGGACAGCAGAAGAGGACCGACAGCAGAAGAGGACCGTCAGCAGAAGAGGACCGACAGCAGAAGAGGACCGTCAGCAGAAGAGGACCGACAGCAGAAGAGGACCTAAGAGGACCGAAGAGGACCGACAGCAGAAGAGGACCGACGAGGACCGACAGCAGAAGAGGACCGACAGCAGAAGAGGACCGACGAGGACCGACAGCAGAAGAGGACCGAAGAGGACCGTCAGCAGAAGAGGACCGTCAGCAGAAGAGGACCGACAGCAGAAGAGGACCGACAGCAGAAGAGGACCGTCAGCAGAAGAGGACCGACAGACAGAAGAGGACCGACAGCAGAAGAGGACCGACGAGGACCGACAGCAGAAGAGGACCGACGAGGACCGACAGCAGAAGAGGACCGACGAGGACCGACAGCAGAAGAGGACCGACGAGGACTGACAGCAGAAGAGGACCGACGAGGACCGACAGCAGAAGAGGACCGACGAGGACCGACAGCAGAAGAGGACCGACGAGGACCGACAGCAGAAGAGGACCGACAGCAGAAGAGGACCGACGAGGACCGACAGCAGAAGAGGACCGACGAGGACCGACAGCAGAAGAGGACCGACGAGGACCGACAGCAGAAGAGGACCGACGAGGACCGACAGCAGAAGAGGACCGACGAGGACCGACAGCAGAAGAGGACCGAAGACAGAAGAGGACCGAAGAGGACCGAAGACAGAAGAGGACCGAGGACCGAAGACAGAAGAGGACCGAAGAGGACCGAAGAGGACCGTAGAGGCCCGAAGACAGAAGAGGACCGAAGACAGAAGAGGACCGAAGAGGACCGAAGACAGAAGAGGACCGAAGACGAACGAAGACGACCGAAGAGGACCGAAGACAGAAGAGGACCGAGGACCGAAGACAGAAGAGGACAGAAGAGGACCGAAGAGGACCGAAGAGGACACAAGAGGACCGAAGAAGACACAAGAGGACCGAAGACAGAAGAGGACCGAAGACAGAAGAGGACCGAAGACAGAAGAGGACAGAAAGGGACAGAAGACAGAAAGGGACAGAAGACAGAAGACAGAAAATGACAGAAGACAGAAAATGACAGAAGACAGAAAATGACAGAAGAGGAGAGGACCGAAGAGGACCGAAGACAGAAGAGGACCGAAGACAGAAGAGGACCGAAGACAGAAGAGGACAGAAAGGGACAGAAGACAGAAAGGGACAGAAGACAGAAAATGACAGAAGACAGAAAATGACAGAAGACAGAAAATGACAGAAGAGGAGATGACAGAAGAGGACCGAAGACAGAAGAGGACCGAAGACAGAAGAGGACCGAAGACAGAAGAGGACCGAAGACAGAAGAGGACAGAAAGGGACAGAAGACAGAAAGGGACAGAAGACAGAAAATGACAGAAGACAGAAAATGACAGAAGACAGAAAATGACAGAAGACCAGAAGAGGACCGAAGACAGAAGAGGACAGAAGACAGAAGAGGACCGAAGACAGAAGAGGACCGAAGACAGAAGAGGACCGAAGACCGAAGAGGACCGAAGACCGAAGAGGACAGAAGAGGACAGAAGAGGACAGAAGACAGAAGCCAAATAGAAATACATATAAAAATGTAAATACCCCTATTACAATAGATTATTAAAATGATTTAGCAATATACAACATGTCTTTAAAAATATACCCATTTCCTGTAGCATTAGGATCAGAAAATATTAATCGGGGACCTAGGTTACTATAGGGCATGTTTATCACTAATAAAACTTTTCTTCTTTTTCTATCAGATATATTGCTGCGGAGGTGCTGTGTGCCATACAATGTCTTCATAGCAAGCGCATCACACATTGGTAAGTAATCCAGCCATCATATTTTATTGTTCTACCTCATTGGTCTCCAAACTGTGTCCTGCAGGCCAGAGGCAAACCTTTGCTTGTCTTATATCTGGAACTTGGAGGGCTATTCCTTCAACTGATATAAGGCACCATTCCTCACAGAAGAGGACAGAAGAGAACAGAAGAGAGAGAAGAGGACAGAAGAGGACAGAGGACAGAAGAGAGAGAAGAGGACAGAAGAGGACAGACGAGGACAGAAGAAGACAGACGAGGACAGACGAGGACAGAAGAAGACAGACGAGGACAGACGAGGACAGACGAGGACAGACGAGGACAGACGAGGACAGACGAGGACAGACGACGAGAGAAGAGGACAGACGAGAGAGAAGAGGACAGACGAGAGAGAAGAGAGACAGAGAGAGAGACGAGGACAGACGAGAGAGACGAGGACAGACGAGGACAGACGAGGACAGACGAGGACAGACGAGGACAGACGAGAGAGAAGAGGACAGACGAGAGAGAAGAGGACAGACGAGACAGAAGAGGACAGACGAGAGAGAAGAGGACAGACGAGAGAGAAGAGGACAGACGAGAGAGAAGAGGACAGACGAGGACAGACGAGAGAGACGAGGACAGAAGAGAGAAGAGGACAGACGAGAGAGAAGAGAGACAGACAGAGAGACAGACGAGAGAGACGAGGACAGAAGAGAGAGAAGAGGACAGAGAAGAGGACAGAAGAGGACAGAAGAGGACAGACGAGAGACGAGACAGACGAGGACAGAAGAGGACAGACGACACAGAAGAGGACAGAAGAGGACAGAAGACGAGGACAGAAGAGGACAGACGAGAGAGACGAGGACAGAAGAGAGAGAAGAGGACAGAGAAGAGGACAGAAGAGGACAGAGAAGAGGACAGAAGAGGACAGAGAAGAGGACAGACGAGAGAGAGAGAGGACAGAAGAGGACAGACGAGGACAGACGAGGACAGACGAGAGAGAAGAGGACAGAAGGACAGACGAGAGAGAAGAGGACAGAAGAGGATAGAAAAGGACAGAAGAGGATAGAAGAGGACAGAAGACAGAAGAGGACAGAAGACAGAAGACAGAAGAGGACAGAAGACAAAAGCCAAATAGAAAAACATATAAAAATGTAAATACCCCTATGACAATAGATTATTAAAAGGATTATTAAAAGGATTTAGCAATATACAACATGTCTTTAAAAATATACCTATTTCCTGTAGCCGATGATCAGCCAAAACATTATGACCACCTCATGAAAAAAAAAAAAAAAATAATAATAAAAACAATTTTGAAAAAGAAAAATCAGCCAAAATATTATGACCACCCCATGAAAAAAAAATAATAATAAAAAATAAATATTTTAAAAATCATGATCAGCCAAAACATTATCACCACCTCATGATCAGACAAAATATTATGACCACCCCATGATCAGCCAATACATTTTTGTTTGAAAAAAACTAAATTTTTATTTGAAAAAAAAAATTTTTATTTGAAAAAAAAATGTTTGTTTGAAAAAAAAATTTTTGGGGAAAAATATGTTCAGCTCTTTTAGCTAATGATGGAACTTCAACTTTTTTACTACTATTTATACTTTTTAAAATATACTTTTTAACACTTTTCACAGTTACTCCAGCCACTCCAGTAGGTGGAGGCAAGAACACTTCACACAATTTCCCCAGAAATTGTAGCTTTCCTAGTTAATCTATCCATCTTATTTTTGTCAATTTAACCACTTGCCGACCGCCCCATGTACATATACGTCGGCAGAATGGCACGTACAGGCAAAACCACGTACCTGTACGTGCCATTCGTCCGGCGGGGACGGTCGGCATCGCTTCAGGAGCGATCATAGACGAGGGGCCGGCCAGTGGTTTCTGGCCACCCCCTTGCGATCGCTCCTGGCGAATCAGATGCTTCCTCTTGCCTGCGTATTGTAAACACAGGCAAGAGGAAGTGATGTCACGCTCCTCGTGCCGGTCTTTCTGACCGGGACGCCGAGCGGAGAAGACATCAGGTTAGTGCACCAACACTACACTGACACCAGTCACACATAGGCACACATTCCACCCCCAGATCACCCCCCAGATCACCCCCTGCCCCCCCAGTCACAGTGTCACTGATTGCAGGGATTATTTATTTACTGATCACTGCATTTAGTGTCAGTTGTGACCAGTGATGGCACTAACGACGTTAAAGTAAACTGCGTTACTTTAGAGGGTAACGAGTAATCCAACTGATTACTCTTCCCCTCGCGGTAACGCCGTTCCCATTACTGGGGCGGCGTTACCGCAATTACCCGCCGCGATCGCGGAGCCATCCGCGGCCTCAGGAAAGGCCGCGGCTTCGGCCTAGCTCCGGAGCGGCGGCCGACGGGTGCACCAAGATGGCCGCCGCTCCGGCCTAGCTGCGGAGCGGCGGCCATCTTGGTGCACCCGTCGGCCGTTTACAATGTGATTGCTCCATCAAATGACGGAGCGATCACTTTGTAAACAAACCGGCGTCAAGATGACGCTGGTCTCCCCTCTGTGTACAGATCTGTACAGTGGAGGGGAGAGATCGGATGGCAGCAGCCATCCCTCCATACTCTGCAACACCCTGCTAATACTGCGCAATACTCTGCAACACCCTGCCAATACTGCGCAATACTCTGCAACACCCTGCCAATACTGCGCAATACTCTGCAACACCCTGCCAATACTGCGCAATACTCTGCAACACCCTGCCAATACTGCGCAATACTTTGCAACACCCTGCCAATACTGCGCAATACTTTGCAACACCCTGCCAATACTGCGCAATACTCTGCAACACCCTGCCAATACTGCGCAATACTCTGCAACACCCTGCCAATACAGCGCAATACTCTGCAACACCCTGCCAGTGCCAATACTGCGCAATACTCTGCAACACCCTGCCAATACTGCGCAATACTCTGCAACACCCTGCCATACCCTGCAACACCCCGCCATACCCCGCAACACCTGGCCATACCCCGCCACACTCTGCAATACGCGGTAATACCCAGCCATACTCGGCGATACCCAGCCATACTCGGCGATACCCAGCCATACCCGGCTATACCCAGCCATACCCGGCTATACCCAGACAATATTACAGTTGGGGAGATGACGTGGATATTACAGTGGGGGCTTTATGGTGGTGGAATTTTCAAAGGTTTTTGCAAATTCAATTATTATTTGCTGATCCGAAAAATGATCCGATCCGTGACTCTGCAACGATCCGATCCGTGAGTTTGGGGGGGACAGATGTACAGGGGGGGAACAGATATATGTGTGGGGGGGGGGGGACAGACGTGTAGTGGGGTACAGAGGGGGAACAGATATATGTGTGTGGGGGGGGCAGACGTGTAGTGGGGTACAGAGGGGGAACAGATATATGTGTTGGGGGGGAAAATAGACGTGCAGGGGGGAACGCGCCCCTTGCTTACAGTAATACTAGACCCGCCCCTAAGAATATTAAAAAAAAAAAAGTCAGTTACTTTGCTGAGTAACTAATTACTTTTCCAATGTAGTAACTGAGTTACTAACTCAATTACTTTTTTGGGAGAAATAATTTGTAATGTAACTAATTACTTTTTTAAAGTAAGATGACCAACACTGGTTGTGACTGCAATAACTGTCAGGGCAGTTAGTTTTAGGCCCCTTTAGGTCTAAGGTAGCCCCCTACCCCCCCCCCCCTTAATAAAGGTTTAACCCCTTGATTGCCCCCTAGGTAACCCTTTCACCCCCTTTTGCCAGTGTCACTAAGCGATCGTTTTTCTGATCGCTGCATTAGTGTCACTGGTGCCGCTAGGTAGCCAGTTTTTTTCTAGGTTAACCGCCAGGTTTATATAGGTTCATAAATAGGTTTATAGGTCAGGTACCCCCATATTACAACCTAAATAAAGGTTTTAAACCCTTGATTTCCCCTAGAGTTAACCCTTTCACCAGTGATCACCGTATAAGTGTCACTGGTGACGCTGGTTAGCCAGTTAGTTATTTAGGTTCCCCGTCAGGTTTTTATATAGCGTCAGGTACCCCCATATATTACCCAATAAAGGATTTAACCCCCTGATTGCCCCTAGTTAACCCTTTCACCAGTGATCACCGTATAACTGTTACGGGTGACGCTGGTTAGTTAGTTTGTTTTTTATAGTGTCAGGGCACCCGCCATTTATTACCCAATAACAGTTTAACCCCCTGATCGCCCGGCGGGTGATATCAATAAGGTCTGCGTCGCCCCAGGTTAGTGTCAGTACCACAAACACCCACGCGCAAAGCATACACCTCCCTTAGTGGTACAGTATCTGAACAGATCAATATCTGATCTGATCAGATCTATACTAGCGTCCCAGCAGTTTAGGGTTCCAAAAAACGCATTGTTAGCGGGATCAGCCCAGATACCTGCTAGCACCTGCGTTTTCCCCCTCCGCCCAGCCCACCCAAGTGCAGTATCGATCGATCACTGTCACTTACAAAACACTAAGCACACATAACTGCAGCGTTCGCAGAGTCAGGCCTGATCCCTGCGATCGCTAACAGTTTTTTTGGTAGCGTTTTGATTCAGTCGCCAGCAGCCTAGGAGCTTTTTTACCCGTGAATCTCACTAGTGTACTACTAAATTTAGAGCCCAAAATGGCAAATCGCAAGTACACTAGTGAACAGGCCTACTTGTTTCTGAGTATGTCAGATAGTGAAGAGGAGGTCACTCATCTGTCAGAATCAGGCTCAGAATACGATCCAGTAGACGATAGCGGCTCCATGACAGATAGCTCTGGCGACAGAGGTGAGGTCCCTGCTAAGGTCAGGCGTACCCGATCCCGATCTTCTGCTGTTGTTGAGGTGCAGGAACCGCAGGTCTCTCGTATGGAGCAGAGAAGTACTAGCGCCGCTATTCCTTCTGGTGAACTGGCAAGCACCAGCGGCCTAGTACACCCTGGACATCCAGCACTGCAGTAACACGTGATGACGTGGCGAGTCCCATAAGTGCAGTTCAAGCTGGCGAGGTGGCAAGCACAAGTAGTGTCCCGCTGCCACCAAGAAGAAGACAAAGGCAGGCCCGTCGATCACATAGTGCCCTTCCTGCAGAATTTGCCAATCCTGATTGGGTGCCCACCACTTCTGCAGAACCCGTACTTCCCCCATTCACTGGCCAACCCGGTATTCAGGTGGAAACAGCTGATTTTAAGCCATCCGATTTTTATTCGCTGTTTTTCACGGAAGATCTCTATAGATCTATTGTGGACCAAAGTAATATATAAGCTGGTCAATACATCGCCGCTAATCCCCAGTTGCCTTCCCTTGCCAGAGATTGGAAACCAATTACGGTTTCCGAATTTAAGTCCTTTCTGGGCCTTTCCCTCAACATGGGCATACATAAATTCCCGACTCTGAGGACTTATTGGTCCACCTCACCAGTCCACCAAATGCCCGTGTTCACTGCCTCCATGTCCAGGGCACGATACGAACAGATCTTGCGGTTCATGCACTTCAGTGACAATGAACTTTGTCGTCCTCGTGGAGACCCTGAATTTGATCGGCTCTACAAAATTCGGCCCCTCATAAACCACTTCAACCAACGTTTTGCAGCCTTGTTTACGCCCAATCAAGTTGTCTGCATTGACGAGTCCTTGATTAAGTTTTCTGGCCGCTTGTCTTTCAGACAGTACCTTCCCAGCAAGCGTGCCAGATACGGGGTCAAGCTCTACAAGCTCTGTGACAGGGCAACAGGCTATACGTGGAGCTTTTCGGTTTATGAGGGAAAAGATAGTTACGTAGAGCCGGAGAACTGTCCAGATTACATAGGGAGCGCTGGCAAGATAGTGTGGAACTTGGTGTCACCCTTTTTCGGAAAGGGGTACCACTTGTACGTGGACAATTATTACACGAGCGTGCCACTGTTTAGTCATTTGTTTGATCAGCAAATTGGAGCATGTGGCACTGTGTGACCTAATCGCCGGGGCTTTCCCCAGCGGCTTGTAGATTCCCCTCTTAGGCTGGGGGAGAGAGCCTGCTTCAAGTGTAATAATTTGCTCGCTGTGAAGTGGAGGGATAATAGGAATGTTTTCGTTCTTACCTCCCTTCATGCAGACACGACAGTCCAAATTCGTACGGCGGCTGGTGTTGTGACGAAACCCCTCTGTGTCCACGAGTATAACCTTAATATGGGAGGGGTGGACCTCAACGACCAGTTGTTGGCGCCGTACCTAGTTGCCCATAAGGCTAGACGCTGGTACAAAAAAGTGTCTATTTATTTGTTCCAATTGGCTTTGCTGAACGCTCATGTGCTATACGGAGCTTCAGGCGGGACTTTACCCTTCCTTGAATTCCAGGAAGAGGTTGTCACAGAACTCCTGTATCCAGGCGGTTCTGCACCTCAACATCCCCTGCCAAATGCAGTAAGCCGGCTGCATGAGAGGCATTTTTCTTATGCCCTCCAGAGTACCCCTACCCAACGAGCCCCCCAAAGAAGATGTCGTGTCTGTACCAAGCGCGGATGTAGGCGTGACACCCGTTATTATTGTCCACGCTGTCCTGACAATCCTGGTCTCTGCATTGGTGAATGTTTTGAACGCTACCACTCACTAGTAAGGTATTAGCGTAGGGTACAGCATTTCACAGGCTAGGATACACTTTCAACAAAGCCTGGGGAATGCCCAGGAAAAAACCCAAGCCTACTTACCACCAGCTCGCAGAAAACCAAATTAGCCTGTCTAACAGTGCGTTAAAAACAGGGGTTTAGTCCGCACGAGCTGGCTATAGATGAGGGTGGTGGCAAGTTTTTTGTATCATTATCACGTTGGTGTTTGTATTGGTCCAGCAACGCACCAACACCTTTGCAGCCATTGTGCAATCTGCTGGGTGCTTGGTGTGCTCCTGTACCTTTAAGAAGGAGTGGGCTCCCCTTCAGTCCACCTGCCCTCATCTATCCATTAGAATGCATGTGCCTCCACTGTGGGGACACTCATAGTTTAGTGTTAGGACCACAGATATCAGGGTGCCGTGACGTGGCTCTGTGGCTTACGCATGCGTTTGCAAATGCGTGCGGACTAAACCCCTGTTTTTAACGCACTGTTAGACAGGCTAATTTGGTTTTCTGCGAGCTGGTGGTAAGTAGGCTTGGGTTTTTTCCTGGGCATTCCCCAGGCTTTGTTGTTAGGATACACTTTCACAGGGTCTCAAGAATACCATTGCATTTTGAGACCCGACAGTTAAAATTATAGTTACAGGGTCTCAAGAATGCCATCGCATTTTGAGACCCGACCGTTACAGTTATAGTTTAAAAAAAAGTTTAAAAGTTTAAAAAAAAAAAGTGTCAAAAATAAAAATAAAAAAAAAGTACGAAAAAAAAAAACCCCCAAAAAAATATAAAATAAAAAAAACAAAAATAGTTGTCGTTTTATTGTTCTCTCTCTCTCTCTCTATTCTCTCTATTGTTGCTCTTTTTTACTCTATTCTATTCTGCAATGTTTTATTATGTTTTATCATGCTTGCTTTTCAGGTATGTAATTTTGTTTACTGTGTTTTATTGTTAGCCATTTTTTTGTTTTCAGGTGCGCCATTCAGTTGCAGCGCGGATTTATTTATCTTGACAGCAACAGCGTTTGCTCCCACGATACATAAAGCCGCGACTCCAACGCTGTAGGAGGTGATTTCACCACCACAGTTAAAAAAAAGAGCATATATGCCGAAGCATGGGGGCAGCAGGGGCGGAGGAGCGATTTTGCTCCTAATGCCACGTACATACGGTCGAAATTCCGACGGAGGCTTGCCCGTGGAAAAGTCCGACCATGTGTACGTGGCATAACTTTTTTGCGGGAGGATGCCCCATGCTTCGGCATATATATATATTTTAGGCACCGGTTGCGTTAACAAAATGTTTTATTTTTTACTATTTTTTTTGGGGTATTTGCTTTGCAGGTATGGTATGGTAAGGTCTTACTGTTATACTGTAATGTTACTTTGTTTTAATGTTAACCATTATTTGCTTAGCAGGTACGCCATTCAGTTGCAGCGCGGATTTATTTATCTTGACAGCAATAGCGTTTGCTCCCACGATACATAAAGCCGCGACTCCAACGCTGTAGGAGGTGATTTCACCACCACAGTTAAAAAAAAGAGCATATATGCCGAAGCATGGGGGCAGCAGGGGCGGAGGAGCGGTTTTGCTCCTAATGCCACGTACATACGGTCGAAATTCCGACGGAGGCTTGCCCGTGGAAAAGTCTGACCATGTGTACGTGGCATAACTTTTTTGCGGGAGGATGCCCCCTGCTTCGGCATATATAAATGGTGCATGTATGCCCACCATTAGAAGTGGGTGGATGAAGGGAGGTATTCTAATGGTGGGCATACCCACCAATCAATCTCTTTTTTTTCGTTCAGCCAAGAGGCTGCATGAAAAAAAAAGATTACAATATATGTCCAGTATGTTGCTGGACTTTGAATGGTTATACCAGAATGATGCCTGCAGGTTTAGGTATCATCTTGGTATCATTCTTTTCAGCCAGTGATCGGCTTTCATGTAAAAGCAATTCTAGTGGGTAATTAGCCTCTAGACTGCTTTTACAAGCAGTGGGAGGGAATGACCCCCCTCCCAGATATAAACCGCGCCATTGGGAAATTGAGAAAGCGTTTTATCACACCGATCTTGGTGTGGTCAGATGCTTTGAGGGCAGAGGAAAGATCTAGGGTCTAATATATTTTTTCAAAAAAAGAGTACCTGTCACTGCCTATTGCTATCATAGGGGATATTTACATTCCCTGCGATAACAATAAAAATGATAACTAAGAAAAAAAATGGAAGGAACAGTTTAAAACTAAAATAAAAAAGCGTTGGTCTGGCGTCATATGTAAACAGCAATTGCACCATGCATGTGAGGTATCACCGCGAAGGTCAGATCGAGGGCAGTAATTTTAGCAGTAGACCTCCTCTGTGAATCTAATGTGGTAACCTGTAAAGGCTTTTAAAAATGTATGTAGTTTGTCGCCACTGCGTTTTTGTGCGCAATTTTAAAGCATGTCGTGTTTGGTATCCATGTACTCGGCCTAAGATCATATTTTTTTTATTTCATCAAAAATTTGAGCAATATAGTGTGTTTTAGTGCATTAAAATAAAAAAAAGTGTATTTTTTCCACAAAAAATGCGTTTGAAAAATCGCTGCGCAAATACTGTGTGGAAAAAAAAAAATGCAACACCCACCATTTTAATCTGTATGGCCTTTGCTTTAACAATATATATAGTGTTTGGGGGTTCAACGTAATTTTCTTGCAAAAAAAAAATGTTTTCATGTAAACAAAAAGTGTCAGAAAGGGCTTTGTCTTCAAGTGGTTAGAAGAGTGGGTGATGTGTGACATAAGCTTCTAAACGTTGTGCATAAAATGCCAGGACAGTTCAAACCCCCCCCCCCCCCCAAATGACCCCATTTTGGAAAGTAGACACCCCAAGCTATTTGCTGAGAGCCATGTTGAGCCCATTAAATATTTTTTTTTTTTTTTTTTGTCCCAAGAGATTGAATAATGAAGAAAAAAAATAATTTTTTTTTTACAAAAAGTTGTCACTAAATGATATATTGCTCACACATGTCATGGGCATATGTGGAAATACACCCCAAAATACATTCTGTTGCTTCTCCTGAGTACGGGGATACCACATGTGTGGAATTTTTTGGGAGCCTAGCTGCGTACGGGACCCCAAAAACCAAGCACTGCCTTCAGGCTTTCTAAGGGTGTAATTTTTTTATTTCACTCCTCACTGCCAATCACAGTTTCGGAGGCCATGGAATGCCCAGATGGCACAAACCACCCCCAAATGACCCCATTTTGGAAAGTAGACACCCCAAGCTATTTGCTGAGAGGTACGGTGATTATTTTGCAGATCTCGCTTTTTGTCACAAAGTTTTGAAAATTGAAAAAAAAAAATTTTTTTTCTTTACTTTCTTCATTTTCAAAAACACATGAGAGCTGTAAAATACTCACCATGCCTCTCAACAAATAGCTTGGGGTGTCTACTTTCCAAAATGGAGTCATTTGGGGGGGGGGTTTGTGCTATTTTGGCATTTTATGGCCTTCGAAACTGTGATAGGTAGTGAGGAGTGAAATCAAAAATTTGCACCCTTAGAAATCCTGAAGGCGGTGCTTGGGTTTCGGGGCCCCGTACACGGCTAGGCTGCCTAAAAGTCCCACACATGTGGTATTCCCGTACTCAGGAGAAGCAGGAAAATGTATTTTGGGGTGCAATTCCACATATAACCATGGCATGTGTGAGCAATATATCATTTAGCGACAACTTTTTGTAAAACATTTTTCTTTTTTTTTTTGTCTTTATTCAATCACTTGGGACAAAAAAAAAATATTCAATGGGCTCAACATGCCTCTCAGCAAATAGCTTGGGTTGTCTACTTTCCAAAATGGGGTCATTTGGGGGGGTTTTGTGCCATCTTGGCATTTTATGGCCTTCAAAACTGTGATAGGTAGTGATAGGTAGTGAGGAGTGAAATCAAAAATTTATGCCCTTAGAAATCCTGAAGGCGGTGCTTGGTTTTCGGGGTCCCGTATGCGGATAGGCTCCCAAAAAGTCCCACACATGTGGTATCCCCGTACTCAGGAGAAGCAGCAGAATGTATTTTGGGGTGTAATTCCACATATGCCCATGGCATGTGTGGGCAATATATAATTTAGTGACAACTTTGGGCAAAAAAAAAAATGTTTGTAATATTCCCGCAACTTGTGGCAAAATATAAAATATTCCATGGACTCAACATGCCTCTCAGCAAATAGCTTGGGGTGTCTACTTTCCAAAATAGGGCCATTTGGGGGGTTTTGTGCTATTTTGGCATTTTATGGCCTTCGAAACTGTGATAGGTAGTGAGGAGTGAAATCAAAAATTTGCACCCTTAGAAATCCTGAAGACGGTGCTTGGGTTTCGGGGCCCCGTACGCGGCTAGACTCCCAAAAAGTCCCACACATGTGGTAACCCCGTACTCAGGAGAAGCAGAAAAATGTATTTTGGGGTGCAATTCCACATATAACCATGGCATGTGTGAGCAATATATCATTTAGTGACAACTTTTTGAATACATTTTTTTTTTTTGTCTTTATTCAATCACTTGGGACTAAAAAAAAAAAAATATTTAATGGGCTCAACATGCCTCTCAGCAAATAGCTTGGGGTGTCTACTTTCCAAAATGGGGTCATTTGGGGGGGTTTTGTGCCATCTTGGCATTTTATGAATGAATGATTTGTATGGCGCTACAACTGCGAACTGAATCGCCTCAAGGCACTTGTCTGCTCTTGTTGGGATGCCACGTTTAGAAGAGGGGTGAGTCTTGAGTTTTTTCCTGAAGGCCTGATGGTTTTCTTCCAAGCGGATGTTGTTTGGTAGAGCGTTCCATAGCCGAGGTCCCTGTACTGCGAATCTTCGTTCTCCCTTCGATTTGTATCGGGCTTTGGGGATGAGAAGGAGATTTTGGTTTGTTGATCGAAGGCTGCGATTTGGTATGTATTTTTCTATTTTCTCACAAAGGTATTGAGGCGCATTTCCTTGTGTACATTTGTGGGTGAGGCAGAGGGTCTTGAATGTGATCCTGTCTTTTACCTTGAGCCAATGGAGGATCCTTAGGGATGGGGAGATGGATTCCCAGGGTTTCTTTCCGGTGACTAATCTTGCTGCTGTGTTTTGGACACTTTGAAGGCGCGCAATCTGGTAATCCGGTAATCCTATGTACAGGGAGTTTGCATAGTCGAGACGCGAATTGATGATCGTTCCTACTACTACCGCTTTTTCCTTTTCCGTGATGAAGGGGATGAGTCTGCGTAGCATGCGAAGGAGATGGTGGGATCCACTGATTATGGATCCTATTTGTGCCTCCATGGTCATCTCTGAATCAAAGATGACTCCGAGGCTTTTGGCTTTTGTGCTTGGGATGATGGTCTGTCCCAGGATGGTTGGTGGTGTCCAAGGGGTCTTTGTCTTTTTCCTTGAGTTTGCGTCGAGGAGCAGTAGTTCTGTTTTTGATCCATTTAGTTTGAGGGAGCTAGTGGTCATCCAGTCATCTATCAATGTGAGACATTTTCCTAGTTCCTGGTATTGGTCTTTTTGTCCGGTGATCCGGAAATACAGTTGAGTGTCGTCCGCGTATGAGTGGAAGCACAGATCAAATTTGCTAATAATTTTGAAGAGTGGCCGGATGTAAATGTTGAAGAGTACTGGTGACAATGGTGATCCTTGAGGGACTCCATAAGTGATTGCCCGGGTTTCCGATGTGAAGGCTCCTAACTTCACTGTCTGTGACCGGTTTCCTAAGAAGGAAGCGAACCATGGAAGATCTACATCTGTAACTCCTGCCCCTTCCTTGAGGCGGATGAGAAGCGTGTTGTGGTCCACTGTGTCGAACGCCGCACTAAGATCCAGCAATACCAGAAGACACGATTCTCCATCATCCGCTGCTTCTAGGGCATCATCCCATATTTTCAGAAGTGCCGTTTCTGTGCCATGGCCTGGGCGGAAGCCCGATTGTAGTGGGTCCAGGAGCTTGTGTGTGTCCAGATGAAGTTGAAGCTGTTGTACTACTGCTTTCTCCATAATTTTGGAAATGGTGTTCAGGCTTGTTACCGGTCTGTGATTGTTCGGATCTTTGGGGTCGAGGTTGGGTTTCTTTAACGATGCCTTGCTTGAGGGAATTCGGAACCAATCCTTCTTTGAACGACTGATTTACTAGGTGTGTAATAGCGGGGGCCAGAATGTCGGAGCATTCTTTCAAGAGTTTTGTGGGGATGATGTCGTTTAGTGATGTGCTGTCTCGGAGGCTCTTGATGACGTTTTTGGTTTCATCCACGGTGATCGGGGTAAGTGAAAAATGTGGTGCTTGTGCGCTGTGGATGTAAAATTCCTTACCTGGGTTGAGTTGAGTAGAGTTGGTTGTTGTTTTTTTTTTTGTTGAATTATTTTATGAATGTTGACTATTTTGTTGATGAAAAAAAAATCGGATAATTTGTTGCAGTATTCTTGAGTTTCGTTTCCTAGGGGCTCAAGGCAGGTGGGGTTCATAGTCTGGGCGACTAGTTTGAAAAGTTCCCGTGGTCGGTTGACGGCTTTTGAGAGGGTGTTTGAGACATATTCTTTTTTTGCTGTGAAAATTGCTTTATGATATCTCTTGGTGAGTATTCTGTATTTTGTGTGATTTTCCTTTGTGGTGTTTCTTCTCCAGGCTCTTTCTGCTCTTCTGTGTTCCCGTTTCAGTAGAGTAAGCGTGCCATTAAACCATCCAGAATTTTTCTTGCGGATGGGTGCTCGATGTTTTGGGGCGACTGCATCTGCTGTTTGTAGAAGTGCCCTGTTTATGAAGCTGAGTGTTCGTTCTGTTGAGTGGTTTTGATTCAGTGTAGCCATTTTGTATGTTAGTGTGGTTTTGAAGATTTCCGAGTGTAGTTTCTTCTGCGATCTAATCCAGTGTGTTGTTGCCGCCGGGTTTGGTTTTTGCAGGAAGATGTTGGTGGCGATCTCAAATTTGATAGCGTGGTGGTCTGACCATGATAGCGCTATGTTGTCTCGAATGCTGATGTCCGTATTTTGCTTGAAGATGAGGTCCAGGATGTGACCTGACCCATGTGTGGGAGCCTTTACTAGTTGTTGGAGCCCTAGATCTTCCAGTTGATTGATGCAGGTGGTGGCGATGGGGTCTTCGGTGGAGTTCGCCCAGAGGTTGAAATCTCCGAGTACCAGAACCTTGTTGTTTTTCAGGGTGTGTGCCGAGATGAATTCCGTGAGTGGTATCGGTAGGTTTGTGTTTGGTCCTGGTGGTCTGTAGCATAGCAGCATGTGGATGGTTTCTTGTGGTGTGGTTTGCATCTGTAGAGTAAGTGTCTCCATAAAAGTTGCTGTGTTCTGTACCGTAGGTTTGACGAGCGCTAGATGAGCTTTGAAGATCACAGCTAGGCCTCCTCCTTTTTTTCCTTTCCTATGCTCGGTTAGGATCCTGTAGTTTTCTGGCACTAATTCTGTTAGGATGGTGTTGCAGTCGGGTGTTAGCCAGCTTTCCGTGATGAAGAGGCAATCTATGTTGTTTTGTGTGATGAAGTCATGGATTTCGTGCCTGTGCTTGACCGCCGATCTGGTGTTAATCAAGGCGCATGCTAACTGTTGCGGTTGAGTTGTAGTCTTCTTATGTTTGATCGTTGCTTGTGGATTGATCCTTAGTAGTCGTTCTTTTTGTAATATTTTTTGAATGTCGGTCGGTAGAGTTGCAGTCAAATTTCTTAGTCTGCGGAGTGACTCTGCTGAGTATTTGAAATTGCACATGTTGAGGTGCTCCAAAAAATTTTTTCCCTGCTGTGGGCGAGATGATGCGTTGAAAAAAGTGGATGCCTTTGTTGAGGCGATAACGGTCTTGCGCAAGCTGGTTGAAGATGTTGCGGATCTGTGGGAAACCCTGTAGACCTACACCCTCCCTCCCGTTGATCCAGAGGAAGGCGAAAAACCCCTACTAGCGCGGCCAATTGCTATTGCAGAGGAAAAAATTCCTTCCTGACCCCCCCGAGGGGCGGTCGGACGTTGGTCCCTGGATCAACTGCTAATGGTGGTCCCCTGCGATACTTACCAGAATATTTACCTTACCGGGTTGCTCAAATGATGGGGATAGGGTGAATCCTGATGTTGATCACCTGGGGAAGAAGAGGCGGCTATATGGTGATGCTGATGATACTGGTGTGTGCTGTTAAAAAACTTGTGGTTAAAACTGGCTGGTCTGGGTGTATACTGTAATTAAAAGCCTTGCAAAAACTTGGTTAAAAACTTTGGTTAAAAACAATTAAAACAAGCAATTAGACTGTTGTCTAACCACTTGTGGTTAAAAACCTGCATTTTAAAATAACTTGGCCGGTCTGGGTGTACCAAGATGGCCGCCGTACTATGTAGAAGCAGGTGAAGTGCTGTGGATTTGGGTGTACCAAGATGGCCGCCGGACTAGGCCCGAGCTGCGGCCTGTCCTAGCCCTGACGGCTCCCAGTTCTTCCGTGAGTGTTTGGTGGGCGCTGAAGGGCTTGGAGGGGGGGGGAGGCTCGCCTCAGCCCTGTTGAGCCGAAAAAGAGGGCTAGAGAGGTGATTGGGGAGGCGGATGGCCGGCTTCGGCCGGGACTAGGCCGGGGACTCTCCTAGTTTCTGATGCCCAATGGGCAGATGGGCCGGCGCGGAGAAAGAAAGGGGGCCGATTGATTGCGGGGGGCCGCGGGATCCGCAGTGGGGTCCCGTTGTACTCCTGCTCCCTGTCCTCACTGCTCAGGGGTCCGGGATGGGATATGCACTGGCTGGGTCCTGCTCGCTGGGGGCTGTGGGCTTCTGACGGCCGGAGCTGCTGGGCGCACGTCCTCTTCCTTCACTCAGCACTCAGCACTGACACTGACAGGACACTTTATGGCCTTCAAAACTGTGATAGGTAGTGATAGGTAGTGAGGAGTGAAATCAAAAATTTATGCCCTTAGAAATCCTGAAAGCGGTGCTTGGTTTTCGGGGGTCCCGTATGCGGATAGGCTCCCAAAAAGTCCCACACATGTGGTATCCCGTACTCAGGAGAAGCAGCAGAATGTATTTTGGGGTGTAATTCCACATATGCCCATGGCATGTGTGGGCAATATATAATTTAGTGACAACTTTGGGCAAAAAAAAAAAATGTTTGTAATATTCCCGCAACTTGTGGCAAAATATAAAATATTCCATGGGCCGGTTTGTTTACAAAGTGATCGCTCCGTCATTTGATGGAGCAATCACATTGTAAACGGCCGACGGGTGCACCAAGATGGCCGCCGCTCCGCAGCTAGGCCGGAGCGGCGGCCATCTTGGTGCACCCGTCGGCCGCCGCTCCGGAGCTAGGCCGAAGCCGCGGCCTTTCCTGAGGCCGCGGATGGCTCCGCGATCGCGGCGGGTAATTGCGGTAACGCCGCCCCAGTAATGGGAACGGCGGTACCGCGAGGGGAAGAGTAATCAGTTGGATTACTCGTTACCCTCTAAAGTAACGCAGTTTACTTTAACGTCGTTAGTGCCATCACTGGTCACAACTGACACTAAATGCAGTGATCAGTAAATAAATAATCCCTGCAATCAGTGACACTGTGACTGGGGGGGCAGGGGGTGATCTGGGGGGTGATCAGGGGGTGGAATGTGTGCCTATGTGTGACTGGTGTCAGTGTAGTGTTGGTGCACTAACCTGATGTCTTCTCCGCTCGGCGTCCCGGTCAGAAAGACCGGCACGAGGAGCGTGACATCACTTCCTCTTGCCTGTGTTTACAATACGCAGGCAAGAGGAAGCATCTGATTCGCCAGGAGCGATCGCAAGGGGGTGGCCAGAAACCACTGGCCGGCCCCTCGTCTATGATCGCTCCTGAAGCGATGCCGACCGTCCCCGCCGGACGAATGGCACGTACAGGTACGTGGTTTTGCCTGTACGTGCCATTCTGCCGACGTATATGTACATGGGGCGGTCGGCAAGTGGTTAAATTGACAAAAATAAGATGGATAGATTAACTAGGAAAGCTACAATTTCTGGGGAAATTGTGTGAAGTGTTCTTGCCTCCACCTACTGGAGTGGCTGGAGTAACTGTGAAAAGTGTTAAAAAGTATATTTTAAAAAGTATAAATAGTAGTAAAAAAGTTGAAGTTCCATCATTAGCTAAAAGAGCTGAACATATTTTTCCCCAAAAATTTTTTTTTCAAACAAACATTTTTTTTTCAAATAAAAATGTTTTTTTTCAAATAAAAATTTAGTTTTTTTCAAACAAAAATGTATTGGCTGATCATGGGGTGGTCATAATATTTTGTCTGATCATGAGGTGGTGATAATGTTTTGGCTGATCATGATTTTTAAAATATTTATCTTTTATTATTATTTTTTTTTCATGGGGTGGTCATAATATTTTGGCTGATTTTTCTTTTTCAAAATTGTTTTTATTATTATTTTTTTTTTTTTTTTCATGAGGTGGTCATAATGTTTTGGCTGATCATCGGCTACAGGAAATAGGTATATTTTTAAAGACATGTTGTATATTGCTAAATCCTTTTAATAATCCTTTTAATAATCTATTGTCATAGGGGTATTTACATTTTTATATGTTTTTCTATTTGGCTTTTGTCTTCTGTCCTCTTCTGTCTTCTGTCTTCTGTCCTCTTCTGTCTTCTGTCCTCTTCTATCCTCTTCTGTCCTTTTCTATCCTCTTCTGTCCTCTTCTCTCTCGTCTGTCCTTCTGTCCTCTTCTCTCTTGTCTGTCCTCGTCTGTCCTCGTCTGTCCTCTTCTGTCCTCGTCTCTCTCGTCTGTCCTCTTCTCTGTCCTCTTCTGTCCTCTTCTCTGTCCTCTTCTGTCCTCTTCTCTGTCCTCTTCTCTCTCTTCTGTCCTCGTCTCTCTCGTCTGTCCTCTTCTGTCCTCGTCTCTCTCGTCTGTCCTCTTCTGTCCTCTTCTGTCCTCTTCTCTGTCCTCTTCTCTCTCTTCTGTCCTCGTCTCTCTCGTCTGTCTTCTTCTGTCCTCTTCTCTCTCGTCTGTCCTCTTCTCTCTAGTCTGTCCTCGTCTGTCCTCGTCTGTCCTCGTCTGTCCTCTTCTCTCTCGTCTGTCCTCTTCTCTCTCGTCTGTCCTCTTCTC
The DNA here is from genome assembly GCA_028564925.1 of Lithobates sylvaticus. Classification (NCBI taxonomy): domain Eukaryota; kingdom Metazoa; phylum Chordata; class Amphibia; order Anura; family Ranidae; genus Lithobates; species Lithobates sylvaticus. The sequence goes on along the minus strand of CM053029.1, from coordinate 84,836,715 downwards.
TCTCGTCTGTCCTCTTCTCTCTCGTCTGTCCTCGTCTGTCCTCGTCTGTCCTCGTCTGTCCTTGTCTGTCCTCGTCTCTCTCGTCTGTCCTCGTCTCTCTCGTCTGTCCTCTTCTCTCTCGTCTGTCCTCTTCTCTCTCGTCTGTCCTCTTCTCTCTCGTCTGTCCTAGTCTGTCCTCGTCTGTCCTCGTCTGTCCTCGTCTGTCTTCTTCTGTCCTCGTCTGTCCTCGTCTGTCTTCTTCTGTCCTCGTCTGTCCTCGTCTGTCTTCTTCTGTCCTCTTCTCTGTCCTCTTCTGTCCTCTTCTCTCTCTTCTGTCCTCTTCTCTCTCTTCTGTCCTCTTCTCTCTCTTCTGTTCTCTTCTGTCCTCTTCTGTGAGGAATGGTGCCTTATATCAGTTGAAGGAATAGCCCTCCAAGTTCCAGATATAAGACAAGCAAAGGTTTGCCTCTGGCCTGCAGGACACAGTTTGGAGACCAATGAGGTAGAACAATAAAATATGATGGCTGGATTACTTACCAATGTGTGATGCGCTTGCTATGAAGACATTGTATGGCACACAGCACCTCCGCAGCAATATATCTGATAGAAAAAGAAGAAAAGTTTTATTAGTGATAAACATGCCCTATAGTAACCTAGGTCCTCTTCTGTCTTCGGTCCTCTTCGGTCCTCTCCTCTTCTGTCATTTTCTGTCTTCTGTCATTTTCTGTCTTCTGTCCCTTTCTGTCTTCTGTCCCTTTCTGTCCTCTTCTGTCTTCGGTCCTCTTCTGTCTTCGGTCCTCTTCTGTCTTCGGTCCTCTTCGGTCCTCTCCTCTTCTGTCATTTTCTGTCTTCTGTCATTTTCTGTCTTCTGTCATTTTCTGTCTTCTGTCATTTTCTGTCTTCTGTCCCTTTCTGTCTTCTGTCCCTTTCTGTCCTCTTCTGTCTTCGGTCCTCTTCTGTCTTCGGTCCTCTTGTGTCTTCTTCGGTCCTCTTGTGTCCTCTTCGGTCCTCTTCGGTCCTCTTCTGTCCTCTTCTGTCTTCGGTCCTCTTCGGTCCTCTTCTGTCTTCGGTCCTCTTCGGTCGTCTTCGTTCATCTTCGGTCCTCTTCTGTCTTCGGTCCTCTTCGGTCCTCTTCTGTCTTCGGTCCTCTTCTGTCTTCGGGCCTCTACGGTCCTCTTCGGTCCTCTTCGGTCCTCTTCTGTCTTCGGTCCTCGGTCCTCTTCGGTCCTCTTCTGTCTTCGGTCCTCTTCTGCTGTCGGTCCTCGTCGGTCCTCTTCTGCTGTCGGTCCTCGTCGGTCCTCTTCTGCTGTCGGTCCTCGTCGGTCCTCTTCTGCTGTCGGTCCTCGTCGGTCCTCTTCTGCTGTCGGTCCTCGTCGGTCCTCTTCTGCTGTCGGTCCTCGTCGGTCCTCTTCTGCTGTCGGTCCTCGTCGGTCCTCTTCTGCTGTCGGTCGTCTTCTGCTGTCGGTCCTCGTCGGTCCTCTTCTGCTGTCGGTCCTCGTCGGTCCTCTTCTGCTGTCGGTCCTCGTCGGTCCTCTTCTGCTGTCAGTCCTCGTCGGTCCTCTTCTGCTGTCGGTCCTCGTCGGTCCTCTTCTGCTGTCGGTCCTCGTCGGTCCTCTTCTGCTGTCGGTCCTCGTCGGTCCTCTTCTGCTGTCGGTCCTCTTCTCCTGTCGGTCCTCTTCTGCTGACGGTCCTCTTCTGCTGTCGGTCCTCTTCTGCTGACGGTCCTCTTCTGCTGACGTCCTCTTCTGCTGACGGTCCTCTTCTGCTGACGGTCCTCTTCGGTCCTCTTCTGCTGTCGGTCCTCGTCGGTCCTCTTCTGCTGTCGGTCCTCTTCTGCTGTCGGTCCTCGTCGGTCCTCTTCTGCTGTCGGTCCTCTTCTGCTGTCGGTCCTCGTCGGTCCTCTTCTGCTGTCGGTCCTCTTCGGTCCTCTTCTGCTGTCGGTCCTCTTCTGCTGACGGTCCTCTTCTGCTGACGGTCCTCTTCTGCCCTCTTCTGCTGTCGGTCCTCTTCTGCCCTCTTCTGCTGTCGGTCCTCTTCTGCTGTCGGTCCTCTTCTGCTGTCGGTCCTCTTCTGCTGTCGGTCCTCTTCTGCTGTCGGTCCTCTTCTGCTGACGTCCTCCTCTTCTGCTGACGGTCGTCCTCTTCTGCTGACGGTCGTCCTCTTCTGCTGACGGTCGTCCTCTTCTGCTGACGGTCCTCCTCTTCTGCTGACGGTCCTCCTCTCTGCTGACGGTCCTCCTCTTCTGCTGACGGTCCTCCTCTTCTGCTGACGGTCCTCCTCTTCTGCTGACGGTCCTCCTCCTCCTCCTCTTCTGCTGACGGTCGTCCTCTTCTGCTGACGGTCGTCCTCTTCTGCTGACGGTCGTCCTCTTCTGCTGACGGTCGTCCTCTTCTGCTGACGGTCCTCTTCTGCCCTCTTCTGCTGTCGGTCCTCTTCGGTCGTCCTCTTCTGCTGACGGTCGTCCTCTTCTGCTGACGGTCCTCTTCTGCCCTCCTCTTCTGCTGACGGTCCTCTTCGGTCGTCCTCTTCTGCTGACGGTCCTCTTCTGCCCTCTTCTGCTGACGGTCGTCCTCTTCTGCTGACGGTCGTCCTCTTCTGCTGACGGTCCTCTTCTGCCCTCTTCTGCTGTCGGTCCTCTTCGGTCGTCCTCTTCTGCTGACGGTCGTCCTCTTCTGCTGACGGTCGTCCTCTTCTGCTGTCGGTCGTCCTCTTCTGCTGACGGTCGTCCTCTTCTGCTGACGGTCCTCCTCTTCTGCTGACGGTCGTCCTCGTCTGCTGACGGTCCTCGTCCTCTTCTGCTGCGGTCGGTCGTCCTCTTCTGCTGACGGTCGTCCTCTTCTGCTGACGGTCGTCCTCTTCTGCTGACGGTCGTCCTCTTCTGCTGACGGTCCTCCTCTTCTGCTGACGGTCATCCTCTTCTGCTGACGGTCCTCCGCTTCTGCTGACGGTCCTCCTCTTCTGCTGACGGTCGTCCTCTTCTGCTGACGGTCGTCCTCTTCTGCTGACGGTCGTCCTCTTCTGCTGACGGTCGTCCTCTTCTGCTGACGGTCCTCCTCTTCTGCTGACGGTCCTCCTCTTCTGCTGACGGTCCTCCTCCTCTTCTGCTGACGGTCCTCCTCTTCTGCTGACGGTCCTCTTCTGCTGACGGTCGTCCTCTTCTGCTGACGGTCGTCCTCTTCTGCTGACGGTCGTCCTCTTCTGCTGACGGTCGTCCTCTTCTGCTGACGGTCGTCCTCTTCTGCTGACGGTCGTCCTCTTCTGCTGACGGTCCTCCTCTTCTGCTGACGGTCGTCCTCTTCTGCTGACGGTCCTCTTCGGTCGTCCTCTTCTGCTGACGGTCGTCCTCTTCTGCTGACGGTCGTCCTCTTCTGCTGACGGTCGTCCTCTTCTGCTGACGGTCGTCCTCTTCTGCTGACGGTCGTCCTCTTCTGCTGACGGTCCTCCTCTTCTGCTGACGGTCCTCTTCTGCCCTCTTCTGCTGTCGGTCCTCTTCGATCGTCCTCTTCTGCTGACGGTCGTCCTCTTCTGCTGACGGTCCTCTTCTGCCCTCTTCTGCTGACGGTCGTCCTCTTCTGCTGACGGTCCTCTTCTGCCCTCTTCTGCTGTCGGTCCTCTTCGGTCGTCCTCTTCTGCTGACGGTCGTCCTCTTCTGCTGACGGTCCTCTTCTGCCCTCTTCTGCTGTCGGTCCTCTTCGGTCGTCCTCTTCTGCTGACGGTCGTCCTCTTCTGCTGACGGTCGTCCTCTTCTGCTGACGGTCGTCCTCTTCTGCTGACGGTCCTCCTCTTCTGCTGACGGTCCTCCTCTTCTGCTGACGGGCTGACGGTCGTCCTCTTCTGCTGACGGTCCTCCTCTCTGCTGACGGTCCTCCTCTTCTGCTGACGGTCCTCTTCTGCTGTCGTCTTCTGCTGACGGTGCTCTTCGGTCGTCCTCTTCTGCTGACGGTCGTCCTCTTCTGCTGACGGTCGTCCTCTTCTGCTGACGGTCCTCCTCTTCTGCTGACGGTCCTCCTCTTCTGCTGACGGTCCTCCTCTTCTGCTGACGGTCCTCCTCTTCTGCTGACGGTCCTCCTCTTCTGCTGACGGTCGTCCTCTTCTGCTGACGGTCCTCTTCTGCTGACGGTCTGCCTCTTCTGCTGACGGTCGTCCTCTTCTGCTGACGGTCCTCCCTCTTCTGCTGACGGTCCTCCTCTTCTGCTGACGGTCCTCCTCTTCTGCTGACGGTCGTCCTCTTCTGCTGACGGTCCTCCTCTTCTGCTGACGGTCCTCCTCTTCGGCTGACGGTCCTCTTCTGCTGACGGTCGTCCTCTTCTGCTGACGGTCGTCCTCTTCTGCTGACGGTCGTCCTCTTCTGCTGACGGTCGTCCTCTTCTGCTGACGGTCGTCCTCTTCTGCTGACGGTCCTCCTCTTCTGCTGACGGTCCTCCTCTTCTGCTGACGGTCCTCCTCTTCTGCTGACGGTCCTCCTCTTCTGCTGACGGTCCTCCTCTTCTGCTGACGGTCGTCCTCTTCTGCTGACGGTCCTCCTCTTCTGCTGACGGTCCTCCTCTTCTGCTGACGGTCCTCCTCTTCTGCTGACGGTCCTCCTCTTCTGCTGACGGTCCTCCTCTTCTGCTGACGGTCCTCCTCTTCTTCTGACGGTCCTCCTCTTCTGCTGACGGTCGTCCTCTTCTGCTGACGGTCGTCCTCTTCTGCTGACGGTCGTCCTCTTCTGCTGACGGTCCTCCTCTTCTGCTGACGGTCCTCCTCTTCTGCTGACGGTCGTCCTCTTCTGCTGACGGTCTCCTCTTCTGCTGACGGTCGTCCTCTTCTGCTGACGGTCGTCCTCTTCTGCTGACGGTCGTCCTCTTCTGCTGACGGTCCTCCTCTTCTGCTGACGGTCCTCCTCTCTTCTGCTGACGGTCGTCCTCTTCTGCTGACGGTCCTCCTCTTCTGCTGACGGTCCTCTTCGGTCGTCCTCTTCTGCTGACGGTCGTCCTCTTCTGCTGACGGTCCTCCTCTTCTGCTGACGGTCTCCTCTTCTGCTGACGGTCCTCCTCTTCTGCTGACGGTCCTCTTCTGCTGACGGTCCTCTTCTGCTGACGGTCGTCCTCTTCTGCTGACGGTCGTCCTCTTCTGCTGACGGTCGTCCTCTTCTGCTGTCGGTCGTCCTCTTCTGCTGACGGTCGTCCTCTTCTGCTGACGGTCGTCCTCTTCTGCTGACGGTCCTCCTCTTCTGCTGACGGTCGTCCTCTTCTGCTGACGGTCGTCCTCTTCTGCTGACGGTCCTCCTCTTCTGCTGACGGTCGTCCTCTTCTGCTGACGGTCCTCCTCTTCTGACGGTCCTCCTCTTCTGCTGACTCTCCTCTTCTGCTGACGGTCCTCTTCTGCTGACGGTCCTCTTCTTCTGCTGACGGTCCTCCTCTTCTGCTGACGGTCCTCTTCGGTCGTCCTCTTCTGCTGACGGTCGTCCTCCTCTTCTGCTGACGGTCCTCTTCGGTCGTCCTCTTCTGCTGACGGTCCTCCTCTTCTGCTGACGGTCCTCCTCTTCTGCTGACGGTCCTCCTCTTCTGCTGACGGTCCTCCTCTTCTGCTGACGGTCCTCCTCTTCTGCTGACGGTCGTCCTCTTCTGCTGACGGTCGTCCTCTTCTGCTGACGGTCCTCCTTCTGCTGACGGTCCTCCTCTTCTGCTGACGGTCCTCCTCTTCTGCTGACGGTCCTCCTTTCTGCTGACGGTCCTCCTCTTCTGCTGACGGTCGTCCTCTTCTGCTGACGGTCCTCTTCGGTCGTCCTCTTCTGCTGACGGTCCTCTTCTGCTGACGGTCCTCTTCTGCTGACGGTCCTCCTCTTCTGCTGACGGTCCTCCTCTTCTGCTGACGGTCCTCTTCTTCTGCTGACGGTCCTCCTCTTCTGCTGACGGTCGGTCCTCCTCTTCTGCTGACGGTCGTCCTCTTCTGCTGACGGTCCTCCTCTTCTGCTGACGGTCCTCCTCTTCTGCTGACGGTCCTCCTCTTCTGCTGACGGTCCTCCTCTTCTGCTGACGGTCCTCCTCTTCTGCTGACGGTCCTCCTCTTCTGCTGACGGTCCTCCTCTTCTGCTGACGGTCCTCCTCTTCTGCTGACGGTCCTCCTCTTCTGCTGACGGTCCTCCTCTTCTGCTGACGGTCCTCCTCTTCTGCTGACGGTCCTCCTCTTCTGCTGACGGTCCTCCTCTTCTGCTGACGGTCCTCCTCTTCTGCTGACGGTCCTCCTCTTCTTCTGCAGACGGTCCTCCTCTTCTGCTGACGGTCGTCCTCTTCTGCTGACGGTCGTCCTCTTCTGCTGACGGTCCTCCTCTTCTGCTGACGGTCGTCCTCTTCTGCTGACGGTCCTCCTCTTCTGCTGACGGTCCTCCTCTTCTGCTGACGGTCCTCCTCTTCTGCTGACGGTCCTCCTCTTCTGCTGACGGTCCTCCTCTTCTGCTGACGGTCGTCCTCTTCTGCTGACGGTCCTCCTCTTCTGCTGACGGTCCTCCTCTTCTGCTGACGGTCCTCCTCTTCTGCTGACGGTCCTCCTCTTCTGCTGACGGTCCTCCTCTTCTGCTGACGGTCCTCCTCTTCTGCTGACGGTCCTCCTCTTCTGCTGACGGTCGTCCTCTTCTGCTGACGGTCGTCCTCTTCTGCTGACGGTCCTCCTCTTCTGCTGACGGTCCTCCTCTTCTGCTGACGGTCCTCCTCTTCTGCTGACGGTCCTCCTCTTCTGCTGACGGTCCTCCTCTTCTGCTGACGGTCCTCCTCTTCTGCTGACGGTCCTCCTCTTCTGCTGACGGTCCTCCTCTTCTGCTGACGGTCCTCCTCTTCTGCTGACGGTCCTCCTCTTCTGCTGACGGTCTCCTCTTCTGCTGACGGTCCTCCTCTTCTGCTGACGGTCCTCCTCTTCTGCTGACGGTCCTCCTCTTCTGCTGACGGTCCTCTTCGGTCGTCCTCTTCTGCTGACGGTCCTCCTCTTCTGCTGACGGTCCCCTCTTCTGCTGACGGTCCTCCTCTTCTGCTGACGGTCCTCCTCTTCTGCTGACGGTCCTCCTCTTCTGCTGACGGTCGTCCTCTTCTGCTGACGGTCGTCCTCTTCTGCTGACGGTCGTCCTCTTCTGCTGACGGTCCTCCTCTTCTGCTGACGGTCCTCCTCTTCTGCTGACGGTCCTCCTCTTCTGCTGACGGTCCTCCTCTTCTGCTGACGGTCCTCTTCGGACGTCCTCTTCTGCGGACGGTCCTCCTCTTCTGCTGACGGTCCTCCTCTTCTGCTGACGGTCCTCCTCTTCTGCTGACGGTCCTCCTCTTCTGCTGACGGTCCTCCTCTTCTGCTGACGGTCGTCCTCTTCTGCTGACGGTCCTCCTCTTCTGCTGACGGTCCTCCTCTTCTGCTGACGGTCCTCCTCTTCTGCTGACGGTCCTCTTCTGCTGACGGTCCTCCCTCTTCTGCTGACGGTCCTCCTCTTCTGCTGACGGTCCTCCTCTTCTGCTGACGGTCCTCCTCTTCTGCTGACGGTCCTCCTCGTCTGCTGACGGTCCTTCTCTTCTGCTGACGGTCCTCCTCTTCTGCTGACGGTCCTCCTCTTCTGCTGACGTCCTCTTCTGCTGACGGTCCTCTTCTGCTGAGGTCCTCCTCTTCTGCTGACGGTCGTCCTCTTCTGCTGACGGTCCGTCCTCTTCTGCTGACGGTCCTCCTCTTCTGCTGACGGTCGTCCTCTTCTGCTGACGGTCCTCCTCTTCTGCTGACGGTCCTCCTCTTCTGCTGACGGTCGTCCTCTTCTGCTGACGGTCGTCCTCTTCTGCTGACGGTCGTCCTCTTCTGCTGACGGTCCTCCTCTCTTCTGCTGACGGTCCTCCTCTTCTGCTGACGGTCGTCCTCCTCTTCTGCTGACGGTCCTCCTCTTCTGCTGACGGTCGTCCTCTTCTGCTGACGGTCCTCCTCTTCTGCTGACGGTCGTCCTCTTCTGCTGACGGTCGTCCTCTTCTGCTGACGGTCGTCCTCTTCTGCTGACGGTCCTCCTCTTCTGCTGACGGTCCTCCTCTTCTGCTGACGGTCCTCCTCTTCTGCTGACGGTCCTCCTCTTCTGCTGACGGTCCTCCTCTTCTGCTGACGGTCCTCCTCTTCTGCTGACGGTCCTCCTCTTCTGCTGACGGTCCTCTTCGGTCGTCCTCTTCTGCTGACGGTCTCCTCTTCTGCTGACGGTCCTCCTCTTCTTCTGCTGACGGTCCTCCTCTTCTGCTGACGGTCCTCCTCTTCTGCTGACGGTCGTCCTCTTCTGCTGACGGTCCTCCTCTTCTGCTGACGGTCCTCCTCTTCTGCTGACGGTCGTCCTCTTCTGCTGACGGTCGTCCTCTTCTGCTGACGGTCGTCCTCTTCTGCTGACGGTCGTCCTCTTCTGCTGACGGTCGTCCTCTTCTGCTGACGGTCGTCCTCTTCTGCTGACGGTCGTCCTCTTCTGCTGACGGTCCTCCTCTTCTGCTGACGGTCCTCCTCTTCTGCTGACGGTCCTCCTCTTCTGCTGACGGTCCTCCTCTTCTGCTGACGGTCTCCTCTTCTGCTGACGGTCGTCCTCTTCTGCTGACGGTCCTCCTCTTCTGCTGACGGTCCTCCTCTTCTGCTGACGGTCCTCCTCTTCTGCTGACGGTCCTCCTCTTCTGCTGACGGTCCTCCTCTTCTGCTGACGGTCGTCCTCTTCTGCTGACGGTCGTCCTCTTCTGCTGACGGTCCTCCTCTTCTGCTGACGGTCGTCCTCTTCTGCTGACGGTCCTCCTCTTCTGCTGACGGTCGTCCTCTTCTGCTGACGGTCGTCCTCTTCTGCTGACGGTCGTCCTCTTCTGCTGACGGTCGTCCTCTTCTGCTGACGGTCGTCCTCTTCTGCTGACGGTCGTCCTCTTCTGCTGACGGTCCTCCTCTTCTGCTGACGGTCCTCCTCTTCTGCTGACGGTCCTCCTCTTCTGCTGACGGTCCTCCTCTTCTGCTGACGGTCCTCCTCTTCTGCTGACGGGTCCTCCTCTTCTGCTGACGGTCCTCCTTTACTGCTGACGGTCCTCCTCTTCTGCTGACGGTCCTCTTCTGCTGACGGTCGTCCTCTTCTGCTGACGGGTCCTCCTCTTCTGCTGACGGTCGTCCTCTTCTGCTGACGGTCGTCCTCTTCTGCTGACGGTCCTCCTCTTCTGCTGACGGTCCTCCTCTTCTGCTGACGGTCCTCCTCTTCTGCTGACGGTCCTCTTCGGTCGTCCTCTTCTGCTGACGGTCGTCCTCTTCTGCTGACGGTCCTCCTCTTCTGCTGACGGTCCTCCTCTTCTGCTGACGGTCCTCCTCTTCTGCTGACGGTCGTCCTCTTCTGCTGACGGTCGTCCTCTTCTGCTGACGGTCCTCCTCTTCTGCTGACGGTCGTCCTCTTCTGCTGACGGTCGTCCTCTTCTGCTGACGGTCGTCCTCTTCTGCTGACGGTCGTCCTCTTCTGCTGACGGTCGTCCTCTTCTGCTGACGGTCGTCCTCTTCTGCTGACGGTCGTCCTCCTCTTCTGCTGACGGTCGTCCTCTTCTGCTGACGGTCCTCTTCTGCTGACGGTCCTCCTCTTCTGCTGACGGTCCTCCTCTTCTGCTGACGGTCCTCCTCTTCTGCTGACGGTCCTCCTCTTCTGCTGACGGTCCTCCTCGTCCTCCTCTTCTGCTGACGGTCCTCCTCTTCTGCTGACGGTCCTCCTCTTCTGCTGACGGTCCTCCTCCTCTTCTGCTGACGGTCTCTTCTGCTGACGGTCCTCCTCTTCTGCTGACGGTCCTCCTCTTCTGCTGACGGTCCTCCTCTTCTGCTGACGGTCCTCCTCTTCTGCTGACGGTCCTCCTCTTCTGCTGACGGTCCTCCTCTTCTGCTGACGGTCCTCCTCTTCTGCTGACGGTCCTCCTCTTCTGCTGACGGTCCTCCTCTTCTGCTGACGGTCGTCCTCTTCTGCTGACGGTCGTCCTCTTCTGCTGACGGTCCTCCTCTTCTGCTGACGGTCCTCCTCTTCTGCTGACGGTCGTCCTCTTCTGCTGACGGTCGTCCTCTTCTGCTGACGGTCGTCCTCTTCTGCTGACGGTCGTCCTCTTCTGCTGACGGTCGTCCTCTTCTGCTGACGGTCCTCTTCGGTCATCCTCTTCTGCTGACGGTCGTCCTCTTCTGCTGACGGTCCTCCTCTTCTGCTGACGGTCGTCCTCTTCTGCTGACGGTCCTCTCTTCTGCTGACGGTCGTCCTCTTCTGCTGACGGTCGTCCTCTTCTGCTGACGGTCGTCCTCTTCTGCTGACGGTCGTCCTCTTCTGCTGACGGTCGTCCTCTTCTGCTGACGGTCGTCCTCTTCTGCTGACGGTCGTCCTCTTCTGCTGACGGTCGTCCTCTTCTGCTGACGGTCGTCCTCTTCTGCTGACGGTCCTCCTCTTCTGCTGCCGGTCGTCCTCTTCTGCTGACGGTCGTCCTCCTCTGCTGCTGACGGTCGTCCTCTTCTGCTGACGGTCCTCCTCTTCTGCTGACGGTCCTCCTCTTCTGCTGACGGTCGTCCTCTTCTGCTGACGGTCCTCCTCTTCTGCTGACGGTCCTCCTCTTCTGCTGACGGTCCTCCTCTTCTGCTGACGGTCCTCCTCTTCTGCTGACGGTCCTCCTCTTCTGCTGACGGTCCTCCTCTTCTGCTGACGGTCCTCCTCTTCTGCTGACGGTCGTCCTCTTCGGTCGTCCTCTTCTGCTGACGGTCCTCCTCTTCTGCTGACGGTCGTCCTCTTCTGCTGACGGTCCTCCTCTTCTGCTGACGGTCCTCCTCTTCTGCTGACGGTCGTCCTCTTCTGCTGACGGTCCTCCTCTTCTGCTGACGGTCCTCCTCTTCTGCTGACGGTCGTCCTCTTCTGCTGACGGTCCTCCTCTTCTGCTGACGGTCGTCCTCTTCTGCTGACGGTCGTCCTCTTCTGCTGACGGTCGTCCTCTTCTGCTGACGGTCGTCCTCTTCTGCTGACGGTCGTCCTCTTCTGCTGACGGTCCTCCTTCTGCTGACGGTCCTCCTCTTCTGCTGACGGTCCTCCTCTTCTGCTGACGGTCCTCCTCTTCTGCTGACGGTCCTCCTCTTCTGCTGACGGTCCTCCTCTTCTGCTGACGGTCCTCTTCGGTCGTCCTCTTCTGCTGACGGTCCTCTTCGGTCATCCTCTTCTGCTGACGGTCCTCTTCGGTCGTCCTCTTCTGCTGACGGTCCTCCTCTTCTGCTGACGGTCCTCCTCTTCTGCTGACGGTCCTCCTCTTCTGCTGACGGTCCTCCTCTTCTGCTGACGGTCGTCCTCTTCTGCTGACGGTCCTCCTCTTCTGCTGACGGTCCTCCTCTTCTGCTGACGGTCGTCCTCTTCTGCTGATGGTCGTCCTCTTCTGCTGACGGTCGTCCTCTTCTGCTGACGGTCCTCCTCTTCTGCTGACGGTCCTCCTCTTCTGCTGACGGTCCTCCTCTTCTGCTGACGGTCGTCCTCTTCTGCTGACGGTCGTCCTCTTCTGCTGACGGTCGTCCTCTTCTGCTGACGGTCGTCCTCTTCTGCTGACGGTCGTCCTCTTCTGCTGACGGTCCTCTTCGGTCGTCCTCTTCTGCTGACGGTCGTCCTCTTCGGTCGTCCTCTTCTGCTGACGGTCGTCCTCTTCGGTCGTCCTCTTCTGCTGACGGTCGTCCTGTTCGGTCGTCCTCTTCTGCTGACGGTCGTCCTCTTCGGTCGTCCTCTTCTGCTGACGGTCGTCCTCTTCGGTCGTCCTCTTCTGCTGACGGTCGTCCTCTTCGGTCGTCCTCTTCTGCTGACGGTCGTCCTCTTCTGCTGACGGTCGTCCTCTTCTGCTGACGGTCGTCCTCTTCTGCTGCAAAATAAAAAAAGACATTTAGGTGTCCATTTATGAAACAGTGAAATCCTATTCACTGCTTCATTCTCCGGCATTCACAGAGGAGATTTTTCTCTTCTGTGTGCCAGTTTATGAAGCGGAGTAGATCTTGGAGGAATGGAGTGATCTACAAATGCTTCTAACACTGGAGAACGGCCCCTGATACTGGAATCTCGTGAGACTTTACGAGATTACAGCACCAGAAATTCACAGAAACACAGATGTCAGTTTATTAAGCAGTGATAGATTATCACCGCTCAATACACGGACAGACGGTGTGATTTAATGTTAATAAAATAAAGAGTCCCCCTACATAATATATACATGTATACACACACACATTATATATACATGTGTGTATATATACACACACACATTATATATATATATATATATATATATATATATATATATATATATATATATATATATATATATATATATATATATATATATATATATACTCTAACTATATATATAAAATAGGGGGACATGGTTACAGTGTTGGGGGGGTCTGAACGAGGCACAAGGAAGTTAATTATCTTCCTCTTTCCTCCTCAGATCCCCCCACATTCCCTCTTCACTCCCCGATTCTCCACCTCTGAGCTGGTGAATCAGGGACTGTGAATTCTGACACAGATCGCCAGTGAAGCACTCAGATCGCAGCTTCATAAACTGGTCGTCACAGTGCACCTGTGTCTATAGATAAACTTTAACCAGTTGACTATGAGACGTAATCCCTATTCATTCCTATGTGTCAGTGCTGTGATAGTCTGATAACTACTCCATCATACAGCACTACACACAAATACATTTTATATCCTTTTTGGATACACAGTGATGGTGTGGAATATAAGCCACTGGTCACCAATAGGGGGGATATATAATCTATTGTTTACCAATAAGAAGATACAATGCAATTCTTCTAAATATAATGGATCATAAATGTACCTTTTGATGATTAATTGAGGAACAGATTACATTTTTTTAATGATACGGTTCATTCTCCAAAAAAATCTAATTTCTCCTGGAGCTCAATAGAAACCAACCTTCAGGCTTGCCTTCAATCCGTAGACTGACTGGCTAACTCAGGTGCAGCTGAACTGTAGTGTCATTGGCCATGTGACCTGCACTGTGAGGTCATCAGTTATGTTGCTAGGCAACTGCAACTGCCACAACATTTCTCCTGCATCAGTTTGAAATTTCTAGGAAGATCTGTGATTGGTTGATCGGTTGCTATGGCTCCAGCGCTCGGCTCTGCCAAATCTATACAATGCATACAATGCATACAATTCCTAACAGATCAGAGATAAAATGTTTCCATTTCTGCTACCAGCCTGCTGCTTTTACATAAACAATCGAATACAGATATCATTCTTTTCTAGGTAAGTAACAGCTTCTTGCGGTGATATTGTCAGCAAAATAATTATTATTTAAATTGACAAAAATAAGATAGATAGATTAACTAGGAAAGCTACAATTTCTGTTGAAATTGTGTGAAGTGTTCTTGCCTCCACCTACTGGAGTGGCTGGAGTAACTGTGAAAAGTGTTAAAAAGCATATTTTAAAAAGTATAAATAGTAGTAAAAAGTTGAAGTTCCATCATTAGCTGAAAGAGCTGAACATATTTTTCCCCAAATTTTTTTTTTTCAAACAAACATTTTTTTTTCAAATAAAAAATTTTTTTTTCAAACAAAAATTTAGTTTTTTTCAAACAAAAATTTAGTTTTTTTTCAAACAAAAATTTAGTTTTTTTCAAACAAAAATTTAGTTTTTTTCAAACAAAAATTTAGTTTTTTTCAAACCAAATTTTAGTTTTTTTCAAACAAAAATTTAGTTTTTTTCAAACCAAATTTTAGTTTTTTTCAAAAAAAAATTTCTTCAACAATTTTTTTTTTTCAAAAAATAATATTTTTTATACAATTTTTTTTTTTTTCAGAGAAAATTGAGTACTGTCCGTGATACTTTTTTATTTGCACTAACATCATTTTTCATGGACGAGCTTTCGGGGTGTGTCCCCCTTCTTCAAGGTCTTAGGTCTATGAAAAATGATATGTTAGTGCAAATAAAAAAAAGTGTCACAGATAGTACTCAATTTTCTCTGTCACAATTGCACTAATACGGCTACAATTACTTCAAGTATTTTTTTTCAAAAATTATTTTTATTATTATTTTTTTTTTCATGTGGTGGTCATAATGTTTTGGCTGATCATGGGGTGGTGATAATGTTTTGGCTGAACATTTCTTTTCAAAAATATATTTTTTTTATTTTTTTTTCATGGGGTGGTCATAATGTTTTGGCTGATTTTTCTTATTCTAAATTTTTTTTATTATTATTATTATTTTTTTTTCATGAGGTAGTCATAATGTTTTGGCTGATCGTGGGGTGGTCAAAATGTTTTGGCTGAACATTTTTTTCAAAAATCCCATTTTCTCTGTCACAATTGCACTAATATGGCTACAATTACTTCAAGTATTTTTTTTCAAAAATTATTTTTATCATTATTTTTTTCTTCATGTGGTGGTCATAATGTTTTGGCTGATCATGGGCTGGTAATAATGTTTTGGCTGATTTTTCTTTTTCAAAATATTTATTTTTTTATTATTATTTTATTTTCATGGGGTGGTCATAATGTTTTGGCTGATCGTGGGGTGGTCAAAATGTTTTGGCTGAACATTTTTTTCAAAAAATTTTTTTTTTTTTAATGGGGGTGGTCATAATATTTTGTCTGATCATCAGATGGTGATAATGTTTTGGCTGATCATGATTTTTCTTTTTTTTCAAAATATTTATTTTTTAGTATTATTTTTTTTTCATGGGGTGGTGGTAATGTTTTGGCTGAACATTTTTTTTTCAAAAATAATTTTTTTTTATTTTTTTTTTCATGGGGTGGTCATAATATTTTGGCTGATTTTTCTTTTTCAAAATTGTTTGTATTATTATTATTTTTTTTTTTTTTCATGAGGTGGTCATAATGTTTTGGCTGATCATCCGCTACAGGAAATAGGTATATTTTTAAAGACATGTTGTATATTGCTAAATCATTTTAATAATTTATTGTCATAGGGGTATTTACATTTTTATGTTTTTCTATTTGGCTTTTGTCTTCTGTCCTCTTCTGTCCTCTTCTCTTCTGTCCTCTTCTGTCTTCGGTCCTCTGTCCTCTTCTGTCTTCTGTCCTCTTCTGTCCTCTTCTGTCCTCTTCTGTCTTCTGTCTTCTTCTGCTGTCGTCTTCTGCCATCTTCTGACGGTCATCAGGACTGTGATCGCTGCTCACCTCTATTTCCTAACCAAAATAAAAAAAGACATTTAGGTGTCCATTTATGAAGCAGTGAAATCTATTCACTGCTTCATTCTCCGGCATTCACAGAGGAGATTTTTCTCTTCTGTGTGCCAGTTTATGAAGCGGAGTAGATCTTGGAGGAGTGAAGAGATCTACAAACGCTTCTAACACTGGAGAACGGCCCCTGATACTGGAATCTCGTGAGACTTTACGAGATTACAGCACCAGAAATTCACAGAAACACAGATGTCAGTTTATTAAGCAGTGATAGATTATCACCGCTCAATACACGGACAGACGGTGTGATTTAATGTTAATAAAATAAAGAGTCCCCCTACATAATATATACATTTCCTCCTCAGATCCCCCCACATTCCCTCTTCACTCCCCGATTCTCCACCTCTGAGCTGGTGAATCGGGGACTGTGAATTCTGACACAGATCGCCAGTGAAGCACTCAGTTTGCAGCTTCATAAACTGGTCGTTACTGTGTCATTCTATGAGGATTCTCCATGTGTGGAGATAATCGGCGGGAGAACAAGTTCAAACACTTCTCCCCCAATTATCTCTTGTTCATAAACTATTTATGTGCTGTGATCACTGCTTCTTAAACGGACACCTGTGTCCAGAGCCGATCCGCCCTATACACTCACTATGCAAGATGCATAGGGCCCCGCCGCTGTGGGGGGCCCCCCCAAGGGCGGATCGGCTCTGCTTCCCGAGCTCCAATCTCCTCCTCCTCTTGTCACACAGCGGGAGTCAGAAGACGCTGTGTCTCAGAGCTGACTGAAACCTTCGGCCAGCGCTATGACAAAGATCCCGCCCCCCTCCTCCTAGACCAGCTCGTGTGATAGATACAGTGTTCTGTCTATCACACAAGCTGGTCTAGAAGGAGGGTGGGACTTTTGTCATAGTGCGGCATAACATTTCACATTGAGCTCCGTGACACAGCGGGAGATGCCTGCTGTGCGTAATCCACTGGCACTGACTGGTGAGGCTACATTGATTGCCACAGTAAGACTGCAATGATGGGCACCATTAGGCTGCAATAATGATGGGCACAGTAAGGCTGCAATGATTGGCATGGTGAGGCGGCAGTGATTGGCATGGTGAGGCGGCAATGATTGGCATGGTGAGGTGGCAATTAACATGGTAAGGCTGCAATGAAAAGCATGGTAAGGCTGCAATGATAAGCATGGTAAGGCTGCAATGATAAGCATGGTAAGGCTACAATGATAAGCATGGTAAGGCTGCAATGATTGGCATGGTGAGATGGCAATGATGGGCACGGTGAGGCTGCAATGATAAGCATGGTAAGGCTGCAATGATTGCCATGGTGAGGTGGCAGTGATGAGCATGGTGAGGCTGCAATGATTGGCATGGTAAGGCTTTAATGATTGGCACGGTGAGGTGGCAATGATGGACACGGTGAGGCGGCAGTGATGGGCACACTAAGGCTGCAATGATGGGCACACTAAGGCTGCAATGATGGGCACGGTGAGGCTGCAATGATGGGCACGGTGAGGCTGCAATGATGGGCACGGTGAGGCTGCACTGATGGGCACGGTGAGGCTGCAATGATTGGCGCGGTGAGGATTTAAGGAAGTCTCTCTGGGGATCCTGATGTAGGGGGAGGCTCTCTGGGGACCCTGATTTGAGGAGGGGCTCTCTGAGGACACTGATGTAAGGGGAGCCCTCTGGGGACCCTGACGTAAGGGGAGGCTTTCTAGGGGCCCTGACGTAAGGGGAGGCTCTCTGAGGACCCTAATGTAAGGAGGGAGGCTCTCTGGGCACCTATGCTCACGGCATCATGGGTCAGGTAGAGGGCCCCTTAGCAGAATTTTTGCTTAGGGCCCCAGGGAGGTCAGGATCGGCACTGCTTGTACGATCTCAGCTATGAACGCTTTCTGGACGCATCACAAACGCGTTAGAAAACACCACAGTCATTTGTGAGGCATTTGTGGCGTGTTTGCAGTGCGTTTACATAGAGGCGTTTGGGAAGCGGTAACGGTAGCCAAACAACAGATGACGGATGATCTGTGGTGCGATGTGATGTCATCGCTCGCTGCTACGCACACCATTGTGATAGGTTGCTCGGAATACCCGTATAAACGTCTGCGTTTGGCGCCAATGTAAACTTGTCCTAAATAGATGTGATTTCTTTCTGTTTTAATGGCTCTTTTCATCTACAAGAGGGAATACAATACTAGTGAGGCTAACAATAAAAAGACTGTGCGTCGGGAGCGAGCATGTCTCCTCAGCAGGCGCACTGGGGTTGTGAATAGACACGGGAGCGCGCCTACAGACACATCGCTTCAAGAGGCGGCGTGTGGAGGGGCGGGGCATTTACGCTATCCGGACTGGCGTAGCTAGGCGGCTTTTCCAATAAGTAACGCGGAAAGAGATCGGTAGGCGGGGCGCTATCAGCTGAACTGTTTTATCTAGCCGGGCTACCGTAGTAGAAGGCAGAAAGCCATGTGAGCTTGCAGCCGGTGCAGTGCCATAGAATGAGATTTGCCATAGAATGAGATGCTCTGCCTCCGTCACATCCTATTGGCTCTCAATCAGTCTCACTTTGGCTATCATATGGAGAGGATCTCCTCCCTGTGATAGCTGGACCTGCACGGAGCTCTATAGGAGCTAAATAGGCGATTTGAGTTGTGGTTTTAAGGGATGGCTCAAAGTGCTGAGTGACACTCTTGCAAAGCACGGAAAATGTTTTGTGCCGCTTGTATCTTTATCACCGTCACCCCCATGCAGCAGCAGCAGCTGAGGAATCCGCAGGAGGATTCCAAGCTGGAGCTTCTCTGCATTCAGTCTATTGAAAAGGCAGAAGATCTTTACTACATTCCGCCGCTGCCATTCGCTCTCATTGTCCTAGACGGGGGGAGATTCTGAGCAGCTGGCCGAGCCATTAACTCCTGCACACTGCTAGCGAGAGAGCGGCTTTTTAATTCTTGAACCTGTAAATGCTGGAGCGTCCAGCTAGGAGACTTCCCCTGGATGGGCACCGCAATGCTCTGACTTCTACTCTACTTACAAAGCCCCGTGCAGAATGAATGGTGAACGGGTGGGGGTTGGGGTTGCAGGGGGGGGGGGGGTGGTTTTTACTGTGAACAGTCTTATTTAGCAGTGAATATATAATGGGATGTGAAGCGTTTAAGCAGAAAGCAGGCTTTGCAGATGACTTTGTACCTTCCTCTCTCTCTGTCTGGTGATTGTTATCACTGGACACCCTGGCACCTGGGGCTGTAACGTGCCCGTCGTCCACAGGTCCTTTCACATGGGACTGCTTGCCCAGTTCTGCAGATATGATTGGTGTGTGCCCCGCACCCCCCCCCCCCCCTCCTCCTCCTTCCTATGTGCCCTGCACTGAACTTCTACCTCCAGTGACAGAGATGAGCCATCCACCGGGCTGGACCGGGACACGGAGAGCTCCGTGCAGGTCCAGCTATCACAGGGAGGAGATCCTCTCCCTATGATAGCCAAAGTGAGACTGATTGTGAGCCAATAGGATGTGATGGAGGCGGAGCATCTCATTCTATGGCAAATCTCATTCTATGGCACTGCACCGGCCTTACGGGGGTCCCGACTGGCGCGGGAGCATAAATGAGGCATAATTTCCTCTTCGGGACTGATGTCCCTTTCAGATGAGCCGGTGATCGTTTTTTTTTTTTTTCTCCTCCGCTGTCAGCGTGAGGAGGAAAAAAAAAACGATCACCAAGCTTTTGTTTTGATCATGTGATCAGCTATCATTGGCTGACAGCTGAACACATGGTAAGGGGCCGGGACCGGCCCTTACTCGGATCGGTGATCACCCGAGTCTCATTGACTCTGTGATCACAGCGCGCGCAGGGAGCGTGCACAGGGGAGGCCGTTATATGACAGCCTCCTGGGAATTCAGGTCCGCACTGTAACCGTCATTCGGCTATAAGGGGGATGTCAAGAGCAGTGTTGGTCATCTTACTTTAAAAAAGTAATTAGTTAAGTTACAAATTACTTCTCCCAAAAAAGTAATTGCGTTAGTTACTACATTGGAAAAGTAATTAGTTACTCAGCAAAGTAAATCTGACTTTTTTTTATATATTCTTAGGGGCGAGTCTAGAATTACTGTAAGTAAGGGGCGCGTTCCCACCTGCACATCTATTTCCCCTCTGTACCCCCCTGCACGTCTATTTCCCCTCTGCACCCCCCTGCACGTCTGTTCCCCCCAACACATATATCTGTTTCCCCTCTGTACCCCACTACACGTCTGTGCCCCCCCCCCCACACACATATATCTGTTCCCCCTCTGTACATCTGTCCCCCCCAAACTCACGGATCGGATCGTTGCTCGGATCAGAGTCATGGATCAGATCATTTTTCGGATCAGCAAATAATTGAATTTGCAAAAACCTGTGAAAATTCCACCACCCTAAAGCCCCCACTGTAATATCCACAATCTCCCCCACTGTAATATCCACGTCATCTCCTCAACTGTAATATTGGCTGAGTATGGCTGGTACCGTACCGGCTGAGCATGGCTGGGTACGGCTGGGTATCGCCGAGTATGGCTGGGTATTACCGAGTATTGCAGAGTATGGCTGGTTATTACCGAGTATTGCAGAGTATGGCTGGTTATTACCGAGTATTGCAGAGTATTGCAGAGTATGGCTGGGTATGGCAGAGTATGGCTGGTTATTACCGAGAATTGCAGAGTATGGCTGGGTATGGCAGAGTATTGGCAGGGTATTGCAGAGTATTGGCAGGGTGTTGCAGAGTATTGGCAGGGTGTTGCAGAGTATTGGCAGGGTATTTCAGGGTATTGCAGGGTGTTGCAGAGTATTGCCAGGGTATTGCAGGGTGTTGCAGAGTATTGGCAGGGTGTTGCAGAGTATTGGCAGGGAATTACAGTGCTGCCATCCGATCTCTCCCCTCCACTGTACAGATCTGTACACAGAGGTGAAAGAGGAACCGGCGTCATCTTGATTGGTTTGTTTACAAGTGATCGCTCCGGAGCAATCACATTGTAAGCGGCCGACGGTGCACCAAGATGGCCGCCACTCTGAAGCTAGGCCGAAGCCGCGGCCGACGGGTGCACCAAGATGGCCGCCACTCCGGTGCTAGGCCGAAGCCGAAGCCTTTCCTAAGGCCGAGGCCGCGGGTCGGGGCGGGAAATTGCAGTAACGCCACCCAAGTAATGGGAACGGCGTTACCGTGAGGGGAAGAGTAATCAGTTAGATTACTCGTTACCCTCTAAAGTAACGGCGTAAACTTTAATTCCGTTAGTTACATCACTGGTCAAGAGGTTAATTTAAATGAACAAGCTGAAGCTAGAAGCAAGCTGACTGGCTACTATACACAGCTGCTCTAGATTCTGTCTTGGTAAATCCCCCTTATTATCCCAAGGAAAGGTTGCTATGCATTCTATCTATCTATAGTCAATATCAGTCTGTTCTGTATCCATGTATTCTATATCTATATCCATACCTCCCAACTTTTTGAGATGGGAATGAGTATGCAGGCATAGGACACACCCCTTACCACGCTCTCTTAAAGGGGAATTGTACAAAAAAACAAGATTGGGTAAACACACAAGTGCTTTTTTTTACCACTACTATTCCTTTATACAGGCTTTTGAAATTTACAAATGCAGCAATTTAGAAATTGGATGATTTTATATACAGTACATCTATATAGATCAGACCAAAATGAGGAGGAATGAGGGACAGAGGGACATTGCTCCAAATCAGGGACAGTTGGGAGGTATGTTAATATCAATGAGATGCCGAGACGAGTTTGCGCTCTATTTCCATACAATCTCTGGATTTATGATGGGAATGTTATGACAGAGAGGATTATAACCCCTGGGTTGTTTTGTTTTTCCATCTGTGTCCCATTGGGGGGGGATTTCCCTTCACTTTCTGTCCCTGTCCCATAGCCAAACAGGAAGTGAGAGTAAATCCCTGCAAAGTGAAGGAATCCCAGGTTATCACCAGAACTAGTGTCCCCATTGAAAGATTTCCTCTTTGTTCCTGTTCTGGTGACAACCCACAATTGTCGGTCAACCTTGTGTTTTGTTTTTTCTCAACCCAACTGAAAGTCTAAACAAGCCCTTATGGAATTTTATGGTTACAGCATACGCTTTAATTTTATAGCATCAGCATTGTAATAATAGTACAACAAAAGTTATATTTCACAATCCAAAACATGCCTACTGGAAAAATCTCCTTTCATGTTGGGGGTTCTACTTGTCTGCTACCATCTCTTTCTTCCTGGATTCCCTGCATGCTTTTCAGCTTCTCCTCTGCTGTCTACTTTCCATTTCTAAGGACTACATATCCCATGGTACCTTGCTGCCTGCAAGCAGTGGTTCCTGTACTGACCCCGCCTCCTGAAACTCCTCCTCTGTAGTTCAGAAGGCTGGTGTTCTGTTGAAACAGCCCACTCTTCAAAATCTCCAATTACGTCACTTCTGGTGACTCTTCAGCAGCGGAATTTGACGAGTTGGCTCTACTGCCCATGCGCGCGTGTGCACCTGACAGAATTACAGTAACCCTCTCGGATCTTCCAATTGAATAACAGAAACCCCGTCGGATCTTCCAATTGCCGCAGTGTACATGCACATTGTACAGGGTACGTCACTAACCCTTTTTGAAAACTCGCTTGGAAGATCGGACAGGGTTTCTGTTATTATGTCGGGTGCACGTGCGTGCATGGGCAGTAGAGCCAACTCGTCAAAATCTGCTGCTGGGGAGTCACTGAAAATTACGTAATTGGAGATTTCGACGGGTTGGCTATTTTCGACAGAACACAGGCTCTGTGAAATGTGTGACACAGCAGTGCCTACTCACAGGGCGTAGTGACTACGTGTCATAGAATTTAGATTCAGAATAATTTATTAGGGAAGTATTTAAGTATTCAAGTAAATGTGTGGGGATCTTCACAAAGTAGATTTACAAACGTCAAGATTGTTCTGATTAATAGGAGTTGGCTAGACATAATTGAAATACGATGTGGAAATAGGAATAAAGGATTTTTCATTTTGACCATACCTATGGTGTTTTTTGGGTTTCTGGGTGAAATGGTATTTAAAAGACTCCTAAAACCCAACTTCACCCAAAATGGGAAGTTCCGCTCTAGCCCCCCCCCCCCCCTCTATTTCAACTTTTGCCACATTATTTATTTGGGGGGGAGGGGGGGGTTAGGCAGGTATCCGCTCCCATTCCCACTGCCATCTTCTTGTGTGACGTCATTGGGAGTCTGCCGGCTCTTCTGTGGTCAGCCGACGAACCTCCCGATGATAAACCCCCAAGCCCGTCCTTCTCCTCTGACCACCAATGAAGGGAGCAGCCTTTCTATCTTCCTACTGCACACCTGTGTATGAGGTTCTTCTCTCACTATCCAGTCCACTAATGCAAGTGAGAACCTCCCCCTGACCACCAATGTAAAGAACATTCTTTCTAGCTTCCTACTGCACACCTATGTAAGAAGTTCTTTCACTGACCACTAAAGCCCCATACACATGGTCGGATTTTTGCATGGATTCTGTCCGATCGGACAATGTTGTTGAAAAATCAGACCGTGTGTATGCACCATCGGACAGTGTACGTCGGATTGTCCGACGGACAAAGTCCTATCTCCTGCTGGATAGATTTTCCAACAACACGGTCCGATCACACCAAATCCGATCGTGTGTACGGTTGTCCGACGGACAAAGTGCTACGCATGCTCAGATCACATTACAAGACCAAAGCTATTGGCTACTAGCCTCTACGTAGTCCCGTCGTAGGCAACAAACGTCACCACGTTCAGAATGATCGGATTTTCCGACAACTTTGTCAGACCGTGTGTACGCAAAACCAACATCGGACAAAGTATGACGGACATGATCCGACGGACCTGGTCCTCGGATAATCCGAGCGTGTGTATGGGGCTTAAGTCTAGGTTCACGCCTATGCAGCTGCATTTGATGTTTTTTTGTTTTTTTTTTCAGGCACGTTTTTCAGTGCATTTTGCGTTTTTAAACCAGTGTTTTTTATGCGTTTTTGCATGCCGTTTTCCATTCATTTAACGTTTGTGTTTTTTTTCTCTTTAAATGCACTGTAAAACACACTGTATAAAGCTGGTTGCTAAGGAGGGGTCCGGGAAGCCGGCCGCCGCATCCCTAACTACCAATGAGTCATCAGCTGTAAGCTGGCAAAAAAATTTGGGAAAAAAACCTGCGTGGGGTCCCCCCCAGGTCCATACCAGGCTCTTCGGGTCTAGTATGGATTCGGAGGGGACTCCAATGCCAAAATAAAATAAAAAAACGGCGTAGGGTCCCCCCCAAAATCCAGACCCTTACCTGAGCATGCTGCCTGGCAGGTCAGGAAAGGGAGGGGACAAGCGAGCAGCCCCCCCCAACCATACCAGGCCGCATGCCCTGAACATGGGGGGGTATGGGTGTTTTGGGGCGGGGAGGCTCTGCCCCCCCACCCCAAAGCACCTTGCCCCCATGATAAGGACAAGGGCTTCTTCCAGACAACTTTTGCTCGGTGGTTGTCGGGGTCTGCGGGTGGGGGACTTTTCGGAATCTGGAAGCCCCCTTTAACAAGGTGATCCCCAGATCCCGGCCCCCCCACCCTATGTGATTGGGTATCGGGTACATCGTATCCCTACCCATTCACCAAAAAAGCAGTGAAAAGTAAAAAAAAAAACAAGAGACAGTTTTTGACAATTTCTTTATTAGTAAAATAGCTCTGAGCCGCCGTCTCTCCCGCTGTCTTCTCTCCTGGTGTCCTCTCTCCCAGTGCCCTCGCTTTCTTCCACTGCCATTTTCTCCCCAAGCTGTCATCTCCCGGTGTCGTCGTCATCCTCCTCCTCCTCTCATAGTCGCCGCCGTCTTCTTCGCCATTGCCGGTTACCCATTAAAAAAAAAAAAGCTGGTCTTGTTGTGAAGCTGTCTTCCTCCGTTCTTATGTTCCCAGCTGTCCAGCGCCTCTTATATAGGCATGGGGCATGGCCATCCAATAACGTCGCCCGGAGAGCCCGCCTCTTGGGACATGGGATGTTGCATGTCACAAGGGGCGGGCTCTCCGGGCGACGTCATTGGATGGCCATGCCCCATGCCTATGTAAGAGGCGCCGGAGAGCGGGGAACATAACAACGGAGGAAGACAGCCACACGACAAGACCAGCTCTTTTTTTGTTTTTAAGTGGAGAGGAAGAAGAAGACGGCAGCTTCGACTCGAGGAGGAGGAGGAGGAAGAAGATGACCACACCGGGAGATGACAGCTCGGGGGAAGAAAACGGAAGAAGGCAAGGGCATCGGGAGAAACGACACCGGGAGAGAAGACAAGACCAGCTCTTTTTTTGTTTTTAGGTGGAGAGGAAGAAGAAGACGGCAGCGACGACTCGAGGAGGAGGAGGAAGAAGATGACCACACCGGGAGATGACAGCTCGGGGGAAGAAAACGGAAGAAGGCAAGGGCATCGGGAGAAACGACACCGGGAGAGAAGACATCGGGAGAGACAGCGGCTTAGAGCTATTTTACTAATAAAGGAATTGTCAAAAACCGTCTCTTGCTTTTTTTTTTTACTTTTCACTGCTTTTTTGGTGAATGAGTAGGGGTACGATGCTTCCCGCGACCACTAGTGTTGTAGGGAATATCTCCACTGACCACTAAGGAAAGGGAACATTACAATTTAAATTTTTTGTCCATTAATTTTTTTTGTTCTTTCATAATTAATACTATTATGATTTTTTCACCTAGAGCAGGTGGTGTTAAATAATGATGTGCTCTAGGTCTTAGATATGCTAGGTATATCACTTTGCTTATTCTTTTATTTATTAGTATACTAAAATAAATTATTGATCATGCTAATGTACCAAAGCTATAAATAAAATCATTTTAAGCAGGCGTTCCTTGACAGCTGAGATTATTTCAAGGGTTCCTCCATGGTAAAGAAACTGAGAAAGGCTGCAGGCTAGGTAAACTTCATAAATTGTCCACTAGGGAGCGTATGAGGAAAAATCTTACAGAACAATAC
Organism: Lithobates sylvaticus; assembly: GCA_028564925.1. Taxonomy (NCBI): domain Eukaryota; kingdom Metazoa; phylum Chordata; class Amphibia; order Anura; family Ranidae; genus Lithobates; species Lithobates sylvaticus. Next base: position 84,811,583 of record CM053029.1, on the reverse strand, counting down.
TGATTACACTGCATATGTGTCCGAAAGGCATGAGATCACAATAACTTCTAAAATCACAATAAGTTTAGCTTACAATTGGCTGCATATTGGATTTTTTTTATTTTTTATTTGTGAAAAGGGCAAATGAAGAAAAATAAATCCTGACTCTTTACGATAAGCATTAGACTGTTATTTATGGTATGGGGCTTGCCATCAATTAACAGTGTGAAGGAACGGCTGTTGTGGTAAATTGCTGTTGAATACTTCAGAAAAATGTCATTTCCGACAAAACCTTTCTATTACGCTGACCTGCGAGAGTTCAAGGTGTTCCTGAAGATACTGACAAACTACTTGTATCATTGCCAGATAACACGGCTGGCCCCACACAGAAAATGGATAGCCTCCTCCATTCTCCGCAGCGGTTGCAGGGTAATCATAATCCATCCTGATGGGAAATTTAGAGTACCGACTGCCGATAGCAATCATAAAGGTCAAGCATTCTGACTTCTGCTTCTAGCAAGAATTGCCATTGTGTATGACTTGGACTTTTTCAATAGAAAATTCTTAAAAGAAAACTCCATCCAACACTCTTTGTGTCTCCTATGGACTCATCATCTTGTACTGTTATGGATTTAGAAAAAGTATATGTAGCAAGGTCTCAGGCCTCCTCTAGTCTAACTCTAATGAGAACCTTTAGAGCCAAGAACTGCTGACATGCTTCCATATAGAGTGGGTTGTGAGGCATAGTGGGTGTAATGCAAGTTAGATTCATGGGCGCCAGACACTTCTTGAATGCAAAGAGATTTTATTTCTCCTAAACATAACTTTGGGAGAGAGGGTTTAGGGCCAGAACACCCTTAGGCATACCTCCCAACGTTCTGACATGGGAATGAGGGACACCTATCAGCAAGTATGCAGGCATAGGACACATCCCTTGCCACCTCAATACAGTGCACTTACACCCCCTTCCTGTCCAGACCAATTTTCAGCTTTCAGCGCTCTAACAGTTTGAATGACAATTACTCAGTCATGCAACACTGTACCCATATGAAACTTGCGTCCTTTTTTTTCACACAGATTTCTTTTGATCACACAGAGCTCCTATAAATTCTTCTCAGCAGCACCCACACAGTGGTTTTACCATCACACAGAGCGCCTATTTTCTTTGTGCACCCACAGTTCTAGTGGTTTAGGGCATCACACAGAGCTCCTATTTTCTTGCAATTCTGAGTTCTCACTCAAGCTCCTCTATTGTCTTTGCAAAGCACCCATAGGACTTCTAGTGGTTAGTGGCATCACACAGAGCTCCTCTATTTCTTTGCAGAGCTCCTAGTGTTTATATCACACGAGCTCCATATCTCAGCAAGCACCCACAGGACTTCTAGTGTTTTAGTGGCATCACACAGAGCTCCTCTATTTTCTTTGCAGCAAGTACTCTCTGTCCCTTGGAACCAGCGGTGCTCCGTAGGCTTACAAGTGGCTACGCAAGTGTTGGCTCACGCTCCTCAACCTGGTGGTGCAGCGGTCTTGGGCAGGTCCCAGGACTTACAGAATGTCCTGGAGCAGGCCAGAAGTCTGTGTGCATTTCCAGCCGATCTTGATAATGCCAGTGCCTTCGGCTGACTTGACTGCAAAAGGAGCTGAACCTGCCCAAGAACCCGCCTAATATCCTGACATGCCCACCAGGTGGAACTCAACGTTGGCCATGCTGCCAGCGACTGCACACGCAGCAGAGGGCCATCAATGATTACCTTTGGCGACTACGGCACCAGGACAGGGTCAGGGGAGCTTGTTTTTTTCCCCCACGTCAGTGGAGTCATGATCAGGGATGCATGCACTGTCCCTCTCACCATTTTGAGGAGGCCACAGATGGTGACGCAGTGACAGTCATGCATCAGTGACAAGTCCCTCTTGTCCACCTGTTGGAGCATAAACGCTGCGTGGGGAATAATGGACAGGGCACTTGAGGCAGAACATAGGCCAGGAAGAGTGAGGACTTTCCTTGCCTCTCAGGCCCCCTTTATCCGGACAGTGTTTCCTTCTGTCCCACCAACACAGGAAGAGTGATGAGGAGGAGGAAGGAGGAGGAGGAGGAGGAGTGATTGTGTAGCCAGGAGGTGGAGCCTGGCACTCAGCATCAGCATCAGCAGTCCTTTTAGGGATGATGTACAGTCCCAACAAGCCAGTGGACTTTGTACGTGGCTGGGAGGAGGTGGCTGGCGATCATGTCATCTTCTCATGACCCAGAAGACTCCGGACCGAATGCCTCAGCTAACCTACGCTGCATGGCCTCCCTGATCCTGCATTTTTTTTTTTTGTTTATTTTGTTTTTTTTTAGCCTGCGGAAGGATCCTCGTGTTCAAAAAAGCCTTCGTGTTCTTCGGATCAAGGAGAGGGACCATTACTGGCTGGCCACTCTCCTTGATCCGCGGTACAAGGGGTAAGGTTGCGAGGGAGGCTTGCAGAAAGGTCTGTGCAACGCGTTCCCAATAAACTGGGAGAGGGGCTACAAACTCCTGTCCCTGGGCGACGAGTATGCTGAGCTTCAGTGGCAGAAGGAGCGTGGGGAAGGTGGACGTCTGACCGATGCGTAATTTTTGAGTCCGCAGCCCCAAGGCCAGCAACCATCGCCACGTCTGATATACATGTGTGCAGGAAAACCTTGGGCAAGGTCAGACTTGGACACCTTTCCCACCGAAAATCCTCTGGCTTACTGGTCCTGAGGATGGATCACTGGCCACACATGACCCTTGCCAGTGTTGTGGCACCAGCACCATGCCTAAGGCACAATTTTTTCAGCCCCTCGTGTACTTACAATTTTTAAAAAAATGCTTCGCAACACGTGTGAATACAGTATTACAAATCTTGATCTAATAGTTCACAGCAGGGCCATTCCTGCGCCCACAAGAGTAACTATGAGGGCCTGCAGTCTTGTGGCAACACCGTCCACCACCACCGCCAAAGGCCCAATTTTTTTTTTTGCCTGCCTGCTTGCAATCAGTGCCCATTCCTGCGCCCACCAAGAGTAACTATGAGGCCCTACAGTCTTGTGGCAACACCGTCCACCACCACAGGCCCAATTTTTCTGCCCTGATCTATCTTGATCTAAGAACTCACAGCAGGGCCCATTCCTGCGCCCACCAAGAGTAACTATGTAATATACGCCATGCCCCTACTTTCAAACATCCAACTACAAACGACTCCTACTTGCTTATGGTATTTAATCACTAGTGTTTTTTTAAATTTTTTGTGCTATAAATTAAAAAAAACTTAAATTTTGTGAAAAAAATGCCTTTTTCTTTGTTTCTGTCATAAAATTTTGCTAATTAGTAATTTTTCTTCATAAATTTTGGCCAAAATATACACCTACATATCTTTGGTAAAAATAACCCAAATTAGTGTATATTATTTGGTCTTTGTGAAAGTTATAGAGTCTAAAATACATTCTGCTACTGTTCCCGAGTATGGCGATACCACATGTGTGAGATCTTTACACAGCCTGGCCACATACAGATGACCAACATTGAAGTAGCACCTTCAGGCGGTCTACGAGCATTTCTCAACCACCTATTACACTTTTGAAGGCTCTGGAGCACCAGGAAAATGGAATTGCCCACAAAATTACCCCATTTTGGAAAGCAAACACCCCGACGTATAATCTATGAGGCATAATGAGTCTTTTGAACGGTTCATTTTTTCCAGAAGTTTTTGGAAAATGTGGAAAAAAAATGAAAACGCATTTTTTTTACACAAAGTTGTCCATTTATAAGATATTTCTAACACACAGCATGTATATAGCAAAAATTACACCCCAAAATACATTCTGATACTCTTCCCGAGTATGGCGATACCACATGTGTGAGACTTTTACACAGCCTGGCCACATACAGAGGACCAACATTGAAGTAGTACCTTCAGGCGTTCTAGGAGTGTAAATTACACATCTCATTTCATTCCTACCTATCACACTTTTGAAGGTCCTGGAGCACCAGGACAGTGGAATTACCCACAAAATTACCCCATTTTAGAAAGAAAAAACCTCAATGTATATTCTATGAGGCATGGTACAAATAGGTACTCGGGTACTCTGATGGGCTGCAGATAGGTACTCTGGTACTCTGTTGGGCTGGTGACAGGTACTCGGGTACTCTGATGGCCTGGTGACAGGTACTCGGGTACACTGATGGCCTGGTGACAGGTACTCGGGGTACTCTGATGGCCTGGTGACAGGTACTCGGGTACTCTGATGGCCTGGTTACAGGTACTCGTGTACTCTGATGGCCTGGTGACAGGTACTCGGGTACTCTGATGGCCTGGTGACTGGTATTCGGGTACTCTGAAGGGTGGTGACAGGTACTCAGGTACTCATATGGACTGTGACATGTACTCGGGTACTCATATGGACTGTGACAGGTACTCAAGGACTCATATGGACTGTGACAGGTCTTACTCAGATAAATTAAGGGGGTGGAACCATCTGTGATTGGCTGTGACTTCATCACGTGGTAAACAGCCATGCCCAATGGCTGTTCACCCCCCTCGGTGGTCTCCGTGACACGCCGCCACCGAAGGAACTGGGATGCCCGCACACGATTAGGCGCATTCCCTGTTTAAATGGGAGGACGTCATATGACACCCTCCCGCAACGAGAGCCGCACCGCCTGGCCATCATATGACAGCCGGCGGTCGGCAAGCAGTTAAAGGAGAATTGTACAAAAAAAACAAGATTGGTTAAACCTACAAGTGTTTTTTTTACCACTACTATTCCTTTATTTTGGCTTTTGGAATCTACAAATGCAGCAATTTAGAAATCAAATGAAAGGTTTAGCACTGGGAAACACTTTTTGATAGAAGGAACATTGCTCCAAATCAGGCACAGCCCCTCGAAATCAGGGACAGTTGGGAGGTATGCCTTAGGTAGTTGCAATGTTAATTAGCAGACTCTGAGACTTCTATAGGTAGTCAGCGATGCATGGAAAGGCATCCAGCGAGACGCCACATCTGCATGTGTAGGAATGCTGTCTCCTATGGCCAGGGCCATCTTTAATATTGATTGGACCCTGGGCAAAAAAATTCTTGCAATCCCCCCCCCCCCCCATCGCTCTCCACCTGCTCTGACACATGCAATAAATAGCAGCTAGACTCAAAATCAGTTTACTATATCAGATCAGGCAGCAACTGCGATTGGTTGCCAGAGGTTACAGCATATCATTGCCGCTTATTGACTGGTTGCTAGAGGTTACAGCACACATTACGGCTCACTGATTAGTTGCTAGAGGTTACAGCACATCATTTATGCTTGTTGATTGGTTGCTAGAGATTACTGTACACTAATACTGCTCACTGATTGGTAGCTAGAGGTTACAGCACATCATTTCCTCACTGCCTGCACACCATGGACTTGGGAGGTGAGGGGACCCATCAATAGACAGAAAACTCCTAGGGATTCTAGAACTCCTGGGATCAGTGGCAGTGCTGGGGGGAGGGAAGGGCATGATCATTGGCAATGTTGATTTTTTTACCGACTACCAATATAAAGAGGAGTTTCAACACTGGCCACCAATGTAATAGGGGTTTACACTGACCACTAATGTAATAGAAGCATTCACAGTAACCACCAATGAAAGGAGGGATTTACACTGACCACTAATGTATGGGGAACATTCACACTGGCCACTAGTGTGAATAAATGCACTACTTATCTATCAAAAAAATGTTTCCCAGTGCTAAACATTTCATCCAATTTATAAATTGCTGCCTTTGTGAATTTCAAATTCCAGTATAAAGGAATAGTAGTGGTAAAAAAAAAAAAAAAGCATTTGTGAGGTTACCTAATCTTTTTTTATGTATAATTCTTCTTTAAAGGTGTGTGGCATGGGGTGTGTCCTATGCCTACATACTTTTGCTAATAGGTGTCCCTCATTCCCATCTCAAAAAGTTGGGAGGTATAGATATGAGGTATAGGGGGGCATGATATACATATGAATGCCGCCTTTATTTACATATGAATGCTGTCGTCTGCCACTATTTACATATGAATGCCGGTTATTTACATGTAAACACAGGGTCTGCAGGTAAGTCATCCGTACACAACAATTGGGCAGAGCTGTGCAGCATTAGTAGCAGCACTACACACTGAGATATATGGGACACAGCACAGGACTACAACTTCATGGGACAAGGGAACTTAAAGCAGGATAGTTGGCAAGTATGAGGTACCTGCTTTGGGCCCCCACAACAATGACAGGGCCCAGGGCAGCTGCCCCTTTTGCCCTGCCTTAAAGATTGCCCTGCCTATGGCAACAGTCTTTAACAGTTTCTAACACAAAGTGTACCAGTTCCGTCACTTCCACTACAATCACTTCTTGTAGTTCTTCAACCCACTGAGCTCCCAGTCTCTCTCACTAGACTAGATGATTCACTGCCACTGAATCATTTGAGCTCCTCCAATCTTCACTGTAGTATCTTCACAACTTGATCCCTGACCTGTCAGGTGTGTTCCTTGGCCTTCATGATGTTGTTTGCTCACTAAGGTTCTCTAACCAACCTCTGAGGGCTTCACAGCACAGCTGTATTTATACTGAGAATAATATACACACCTTTGGACTCTACTTACTAGGTTTATTATGTGACTTCTGAAGGCAATTTGTTCCACTAGATTTTGGTTAGGGTTATCAGAGTAAATGAGGCTGAATACAAATCTACACCACACTTTTCACATATTTGTTTGTGTGAAAATCATTTATCATTTTCCTTCCACTTCACAATTATGTGGCACTTTGTGTTGGTCTATCATATAAAATCCCCCAAAAAATACATTTACGTTTTTGGTTGTAACATGACAAAATGTTGAAAATTTCAAGGAGTATGAATACTTTTTCAAGACACTGTATACCCAGTGTAGTGAACAGCCTCAGATGATACACGGAGATTAAACAACCCTCCTACATAGGTTGATCTGCAGTCTTCTACTCTCTACACCCTTTCAAAAGTGCAGATGATGTTAAAAAACTTTCTTCATCTGTCAGCAGCACAGAGAATGGGGCAGAGAAAAAGTGAGTACACCCCTCACATTTTTGTAAATATTTTATTCTATCTTTTCATGTGACAACACTGAAGAAACTACACTTTACTACAATGTAAAGTCGTGAGTGTACAGCTTGTATAACAATGTAAATTTGCTGTCCCCTCAAAATAACTCAACACACAGCCATTACACCCCTAAGTGAAAATGTCCAAATTGGGCCCAAAGTGTCAATATTTTGTGTGGCCACCATTATTTTCCAGCACTGCCTTAACCCTCTTGGGCATGGAGTTCACCGGTTGCCACTGGAGTCCTCTTCCACCCCTCCATAACGGCATCACAGAGATGGTGGGTGTTAGAGAATTTGCCCTCCTCCACCCTCCTGTTTGAGGATGCCCCACAGATGCTCAATAGGGTTTAGATCTGGAGACATGCTTGGCCAGTCCATCACCTTTACCTCAGCTTCTTTAGCAAGGCAGTGGTCGTCTTGGAGGTGTGTTTGTGGTCGTTATCATGTTGGAATACTGCCCTGCAGCCCAGTCTCCAAAGGGAGGGGATCATGCTCTGATTCAGTATGTCACAGTACATGTTGGCATTCATGGTTCCCTCAATGAACTGTAGCTCCCCAGTGTTGGCAGCACTCATGCAGCCCCAGCTTATGACACTCTCACCACCATGCTTGATTGCAGGCAAGACACACTTGTCTTTGTACTCCTCCTCACCTGGTTGCCGCCACACACGCTTGACACCATCTGAACCAAATAAGTTTATCTTGGTCTAATCAGACCACAGGAAATGGTTCCAGTAATCCATGTCCTTAGTCTGCTTGTCTTCAGCAAACTGTTTGCAAACTTTCTTGTGCATCTACTTTAGAAGAGGCTTCCTTCTGGGACGACAGCCATGCAGACCAATTTGATGCAGTGTGCGGCGTATAGTCTGAGCACTGACAGGCTCCACCTCTTCAACCTCTGCAGCAATGCTGGCAGCACTCATGTCTATTTCCCAAAGACAACCTCTGGATATGACGCTGAGCACGTGCACTTAACTTCTTTGGTCGACCATGGCGAGGCCTGTTCTGAGTGGAACCTGTCCTGTTAAACCGCTGTATGGTCTTGGCCACTGTGCCGCAGCTCAGTTTCAGGGTCTTGGCAATCTTTTTATAGCCTATGCCATCTTTATGTAGTGCAACAATTATTTTTTTCAGAGAGTCTTTTGCCATGAGCTGCCATGTTGAACTTCCAGTGACCAGTATGAGAGAGTGAGAGCGATAACAGCAAATTTAACACACCTGCTCCCCATTCACACCTGAGACCTTGTAACACTAAAGAGTCACATGACATCGGGGAGGGAAAATGGCTAATTGGGCCCAATTTTGCCATTTTCCCTTAGGGGTGTACTCACTTTTGTTGTCAGCGGTTTAGACATTAATGGCTGTGTGTTGAGTTATTTTGAACGGACAGCAAATCTACACTGTTATACAAGCTGTACACTCACTACTTTACATTGTAGCAAAGTGTAATTTCTTCATGAAAAGATATAATAAAATATTTACCAAAATGTAAGGGGTGTACTCACTTTTGTGAGATGTGCTTTGCTCAAATTCCATGACTGAGGTTTACAACCACTTTAAAGTGGGGGTTTCCCCCCCAAAAAATAAAAATGATTAAAATTCCTAAAAAAATAAATAAATAAATAAAACATTTGGAATTTTTTTTTTTAACTCACCTCTAAAAGCCTGTTGCTATGGGGTCCCTCGTAGTCTGCCTCCTTCAGTGCCTGGGCTTGTGACATCACTTCCCCTCGGCGCAGGAAGGGCTCCCTCCCTCCTGTCAGTCATCTGGGACATGTGACAGGTCCCAGATGACTGCGCAGCCAATCACGGCACGCGGCGCCGCTCGCGCATGCACAGTGGGTGCCAGGCAGTGAAGCCACAGCCGGGTGCCCACAGTTGCAATGCCGGTGCCGCCAAGCGGAGGGGCGATGAGATGAGCGGAGCTTCAACCCCCCGCATTGCTGGACCCTGGAACAGGTAAGTGTCCGATTATTAAAAGTCAGCAGCTGCAGTATTTGTAGCTGCTGACTTTTAATTTTTTTTTTTCAGATGGAAACTCCTCTTTCACCTTCAGGTCCCCGGTGCAAGAAACCATGAAGGGTTCCCCTGACTGCCAGGGCCCTTTTCGTCTGTCCCTCCAGGCCTGGGGCCCCTCCCACTGGTCCCAGGGCCGTTTATAAGCCCTGGTTCAAAAAACAACACATTCATTTTAATAGGTGCCGTCTTAATCAAAGCAACTCAAGTTGCAGGCTCCTGCACTACTTTTCTGCGACTTTGGCACAATTTGAGTGGCATAGACTCCAATGTTAAATCACAAAAGTCGCAAGGAAATTGCAAGCAAGTTGCAGGACTTTGGGGTCGCAGTAGTGGGAACCGCCTTGGGGTCCCGCACTGGTCCCTCCATTGTGGCAGAACGCCAGATCCCAGTCGCAAGTGCGGCCTTTGCGACTCTGGTAGTTCACTTACAGTGCTTATTGATGACTATATTGAAATAAAGGAAGAGAGGAGAGGAACCAGAGCCAGTGAGCTGGACAAGTATAACGTGTGGTTGGAAAGGGGAACTCTTTATCTGGGCGGGATGGAGTGGCATCTTTTGTTTGTGCGTGGGGGATAATTACAGCCTCTGCATTGGGTTATACGTAGAATTTAGAACAGCTCTTCATTTTTAAGTAAATACCATGCTTTTTAATGAGGTCGGAATTCTTCATTGTTAGACTTTTCCATTTCCGACTAAAGCCTCTTTCTCTACACTTAAGCTGATTACATTTAAAAGCAGGAAAATGACCCATCACCCTAAATTGTGTTTATTGCACTGCCGGAATGACAGTGGTGTCATTACTTTGTACATGTGGCTGGAAAGGACATGTTTTCTCCTTAGATTAGTGCAGAAGATCTATTACACAGTCTCTATCAGTGAGATCTTTACACAATGTCTGCTTTATTATGTGCATCACGGCTGGAACGAAAATGTATCTTCAAGCCAGATAACGCGTCACGTGATGCTCTTGTCCTCTTGTATCTTCTATCTATCAGTTTTGTGCTGATAATTTAAAGTAAACTTTGCAAAAGAATACTTAGTTATGTAGGACACCATGGGATGACAATATGTTTTTGTTAAAAATTTTCATTTTTTTTCCCCTTTTCTTCTTGCATATTCAATAACCTCTTTGCAGGAACGTTCTTGCACTCCAGTGGTGGCTGATTATCACAGTTTTACTGCAGTGACTACAACACAAGGAGTCAGCACACTGTGCAATGGCAAGGCTTATCGTGGTTACACTTGGGAGCAAAAGGGTGACAACTTCGACTTCTGTACAACCACCCTGTCAGATTTCCCCCACTCCATCCGGCATCACTGATCAGTGAATTCTGACGGTGGGGGAAGTCTCCCCGCTGTCAGAATACAATAGCTCGATGGGGAGGCCTAAAGACGTCAGTTTCTGACAAAACACGTAGGGACAGGGGCTAATGCAGTGACGTCATCACCCAAACCAATCTGCGCTGTTTCTATGCTGGATGCCAGCTGGATTATATCTTAAAGCGCTGCTTCTTCTTTTAACACGTGAGAGTATTTGATTGTCTAAAAAAAAATGAAGTTTTAAAAGGATTTATTTATTGTTTTTTTAAACATATACGTCCTTAATATACCTGAGAGAGGAGTTTTTTGGCTACTCCGGGCATCGAGGAGGAGCAAAGCTGTTTAGAGATATTCTCACATGCTTATCATGACCACTCATGTACAGAGGGTCATCGGGCTCTGGTCAGCCTTTATTAGTATTTTGAGCATGGTGGAATGGTAGAAGATTTCAAAGTGGAGCATTGTGCACATTAACCACTTGCTGACCACCCTATAGCAGTTTTACTGCTACAGGGCGGCAGCTGTGCGCGGGATCAAGTATATATATATATATATATATATATATATATATATATATATATACACGTGATTTGTGTGCATAGTTACATAGTTAGTTGGGTTAAAAAAAGACACAAGCCCATCTAGTTCAACCAAAAAAAACAAAAAATAACCATACAATCCTATATAACAATCCTATACCCACAGTTGATCCAGAGGAAGGCAAAAAACCCCAGCAAAGCATGATTCCAATATGCTTCAGCAGGGGGAAAATCCTTCCTGATCCCCCAAGAGGCAATCGGATATTCCCTGGATCAACTTTAGCTATAAATGTTAGTACCCAGTTATATTATGTGTATATATGAAATAATCCAGGCCTTTTTTAAAGCAATCTACTGAGCTGGCCAGAACCACCTCTGGCGAGAGACTATTCCACATTTTTACAGCTCTTACTGTGAAGAAACCTTCCCGTATTTGGAGATGAAATCTATTTTCCTCTAGACCTAAAGAGTGCCCCCTTGTCCTCTGTGATGCCCTTAAAGTGAATAACTCAACACCAAGTTCACTATATGGACCCCTTATATATTTGTACATGTTGATCATATTAATCTCCTCTTCTCAAGAGTGAATAAATTCAGTTCCTCTAATCTTTCCTCATAGCTGAGCTCCTACATGTCTCTTATCAGTTTGGTTGCCCTTCTCTGCACTTTCTCTAGTTCCCTGATATCCTTTTTGAGAACTGGTTCCCAAAACTGAACTGCATATTCCAGATGAGGTCTTACTAATGATTTGTACAGGGGGCAAAATGATATCTCTCTCTCTGGAGTCCATACCTCTCTTAATACAAGAAAGGACTTTGCTCGCTTTGGAAACCGCAGCTTGGCATTGCATGTTATTATTGAGCTTATGATCTACCAAAACCCCCAGATCCTTCTCCACTATGGATCCCCCCAGTTGTACTCCCCTAGTATGTATGATGCATATTCTTAGCCCCCAAGTGCATAACTTTACATTTATCAACATTAAACCTCATTTGCCACATAGTCGCCCAATTAGACAGAGCATTGAGGTCGGCTTGTAAATTGGAGACATCCTGTAAGGACGTTATTCCACTGCATAGTTTGGTGTCATCTGCAAAGACAGAAATGTTACTTTTGATCCCAGACCCAATATAATTTATAAAGATGTTAAAAAGTAAGGGTCCCAACACTGAACCTTGGGGTACACCACTGATAACCTTAGACCATTCAGAGTAAGAATCATTAACCACTACTCTCTGAATTCTGCCAGTTTTCCATCCATTTACAAACCGATATTTACAAGCCTGTAGACTTTACCTTACACATGAGCCGTGTGTGCGGAACTGTGTCAAAAACGTTTGCAAAATCGTATCCACGTCCACCACCACCCCTCTGTCCAAGGTTTTACTTACCTCCACATAAAAAGAAATCAGATTTGTTTGACAACTTCTGTATTTCATGAATCCATGCTGTCTGACACTGAATCCGCCAGCAGGGTGCGTGCACGTGCCACCGGTGCACCGCTTCTGCTGCATATATTTACAGCAGAACCCGATCTGCGAGTGACGGGCACTCAATGTCCTCCGGGACCCGTCAATTGCCAGTAAAGGACACCTATGTAAACAAGGCAGATCGCCGTTCTGACAGAGGGTAAGGAATGGATTCTGTGTTCCTGCAAAGCAGAGACTAGAATCCATTTCTTCCCCTAGTAAAAACAGCACACAGTGTACATAAAAACACTGGCTAGGCAAACATTTAACCCTTTGATTGCCCCTGAAGTTTAACCCATTCCCAGCCAGTGTCATTAGTACAGTGACAGTGCATATTTTTTAGCACTGATCACTGTATTAGTGTCACTGGTTCCCAAAAATTGTCAAAAGTGTCAGTTATTGTCCGATCGTCTGTATAGGCTACCTTATAGAGAATCTGTGATAAGCGTTTAGGCGCTTTGACTATCATTCTTAATTTCACTCTATTACTTTCTATATGAGTTAACTTTTGTGGAATACCATCTTATCCTACTATTATCACTATTTCCTTCAAATTAATTTACTCTCTAGATTACTCTGGTCACACAAATTGGCCATAAGCACGATCCAATCTCCCCACTGGCTATCCCGTTCGGAGCTGACACCCATCGGGAATTAGCCGCAGTTATGTATTGCATGATGGGCGGACTAATGGTTAGAGGTGTAATGGGGTGTCCAACCTCGTAGAAACCAGGTGAGCACAAAACTGTTCAGAATTGATTAAAATTGATGTTGTTACCACTCAATATGTACAAAAAATCTTTTCATTGATGAACTTCTACATGTATGTTTGATACTATACTAATGACATGTTTATGTCTTATGTAATCAGATAAAATCTTTTAGACCAAAAGGATGTCGGTAAGGGACATTTCAGAAGGAGATGTAAAAAAAACACAGATTTTTACATACTGTCCCTGGTTTTACTTAGGCTGGCAACCCTGATGGGGCCCCCTAGTGGCCCGGGGCCCTCGGGCAGTGCCGTTGGTCGAATGGTCAGTCCGCCCCTGGTCTCAATTTAAAATCCCATTACACCTGAAAGAGTTTTTCTTTTTCCTCTTTCTTTCTTTTTAAATACTTACCAGGGATTGTGAGACAGTGTTTGTTACTGGAAACTGTCCGAACCACCACATTTATGTTGTCTGGAGCTTTTCAGATGCTTTTTTTTTTTTTTTAAAGCAAAAGTGCTTGAAAAGCTCCTCAGTGTGAAAGGTGTCTAAGACACATAGAGCACAGCTCAGCCCCGCCCCCTGCTCTTAGCCAATCAGGAGGGAGAGAACCGGGAGAGCCTTGGGTCTTGTGCACATCGCTGGATTGAGATCAGGGCTTAGGTAAGTATTGGAGGGCTGAGGGGGGAACGGCCCACTGAAATTTTTTTTTTTACCTTGAATAGAATGGATGATGGTAAAAAACCTTCAGCCTTTACAACCACTTTAAGTCCCAAGCATGCTGAGCATTTAGCCCTAGTGCATGGGGCCCTGGCGTTTAGATGTGGTTCGGCCTTCGGCAAACTCTATAATGCCCCATACACACGGTCGGAAAATCCGACCACAAAATCCATCGGATTTTTTCCGACGGATTTAGTCCGACACTGGTGTTGCATACACACGGTCGGACAAAGTTGTCGGAAAATCCGATCATTCTGAACGTGGTGACGTTTGTTGCCTACGACGGGACTACGTAGAGGTTAGTAGCCAATAGCTTTGGTCTTGTAATGTGATCTGAGCATGCGTGGCACTTTGTCCGTCGGAATTCGCTACACACGATCGGAATTGGTAGGATCGGACTTTGTTGTCGGAAAATTTTTAGAGCAGGAGATACAACTTTGTCGATCGGACAATCCGATGGAAAATGTCCGATGGTGCCTACACACAGTCGGAATTTCCGACAACATTGTCCGATAGGACAGAATCCATCGGAAAATCCGACCGTGTGTATGGGGCTTAAGAGGCTGACAGCTTAGCGACTGGACAGGGCTGAATGGTACACTCTTCGATATAAACCTTTAGGGCAGTATGCGCTCAATGAAAGATTCAGAGAATGCAAGAAGTCTAAGCGCCAAAGCCCCATGCCCCGGGGCTAAATGCTCAGTGGGCATCGGGCCTTACTGGTAGTTCTTGCAAACAGACTTTTCTTCTGTACAGCTTTTATTGCAGAGAAATGTCCATTTGTGCTCTCTGGAAACACCAAAGACTCCCACACTCCTTTGTGGTGTGCAAGTGTCCCTTTCATCACATTCGATCAGCAACAGGAGAGAACTGTGCATTGTACAGCCCAGACATAGTCTTACCTCAAAGCCTCGTAATGATGAGCACTAACACATCAAGGTGTAATCTGAAGGCTTTTTCTCACTGCAGCACTGAAATGTTAACGCATTTATCCCGCTGATATAAAACCCGCGTGCAGGAAAGTAGGCCAGATCTGTCCCTCTGGATATTTAAATTTCTTTTTTCTAGGAATGCAAAATGCAGATCTCAGAAGAATAGAAGTCAGGAGGAATGGAATATCTTGTTTTCATGTGGCTCTTTGCATTCAGCATAGGAAAAGCAATGGCAGAAAGTACCCCATACTGAACTGTGTGCGGCCTAGCGCCGTGGGAGTGAGGATCGGCATGCACACAGGCCGGGGCAGTCTTTGAGCCAAGTAAGAGCTATCAGAAAAGGTTCCCAACAGTCATTTCTTTATAAACACTCTATTAGGAAGATGTATTAGTGTCATAGCTAGACATGTGCAATTCGTTTCGTTTTTTTTCGTTATTTTCGTTTGTTCGTTTTCGTAAGAATGAACGAATCGTTCGAATCGAACGAATCCGAATAACGAATCGTTCGAATCCTACGAATCCGATTAACGAATCATTCGAATCGAACAAATCCGAAAAACAACGAAAATACGAAAAAAACTAATTAGAAACAACGAATGTACAAATGAAGAAAATCCGAAAAACGAAAACAGGAACAACGAAAATGAATGAAAAAATTCGTACATTCATAACTTTTTTTTTTTGGTTGAATTGGTAATTTTCCGTGTCCCTTACAATGGTGCTGCTTAATGTGCTTCGAATAGATTGAACGAAAAAATTCGTACATTCGTAACTTTTTTTTTTCGATTCGTAACTTTTTTTTTCGATTCGTAACTTTTTTTTTTTGTTGAATTGGTAATTTTCCGTGTCCCTTACAATGGTGCTGCTTAACGTGCTTCGAATAGATTGAACGAAAAAATTTGTACATTCGTAACTTGTTTTTTTTTTTCGATTCGTAATTTTCCGTGTCTCTTACAATGGCGCTGCTTAACGTGCTTCGAATGGATTGAACGAAAAAATTCGTACATTCGTAACTTTTTTTTTCGATTCGTAACTTTTTTTTCGATTCGTAACTTTTTTTTTCGATTCGTAACTTTTTTTTCGATTCATAAATTATTAAAATGTAATAATAGCATACACATTACATAAAATGATGAATTATGCTCCGATTACGAATCTACTAATGTACGAATAAATACGAATGCGTCCGAATTTCGAATAAACGAAAATTAAACGAAAAATTAAACGAAAAAAACGAATCAACGAAAAAATAACTCTTACAAATGTACGAATCGTTACGAATACGAACACCGACGACTTACGAATGTACGAATCGTTACGAATCAACGGAAATGAAAAAAACGAAACGAAAATAAACAAATTTTTTTGTTGTGCACATGTCTAGTCATAGCACATCCATGTTATGGTAAGGATCATAACCTACGAGTACCGATACTTTTTTTTAGTACTTGCCGATACCAATTACCGATACTTACCGCAACTGTTTGTCAGCAATGTTACAAAGCATTAAAAAGTTATTTACAAATTAATATCATTTATTTCAAAATGTGCTTTTTTTCAATGTGAAACGTGTAAATAAAAATAAATATTAGCTAAAGGTGTAAAAATATTAACGAACAAAGCAAACAAAAAAAAGTTTTAATTATTAACCACTTCCCTATAGGGAAATTACGCCCGCAGGAACCCTTCCTCCCTCCAGGTGGACGTCATATGACGTCCGCCCGTTATCGCGAACGGGGATGAGGCGTGTCCCTCAGGACACAGCCCAATTACAATCAGGATAAAGAGCCAATGAAAATGGCTCTTTACCAGGTGACCGGCTATATCCAATCACAGCCAGTCACATGCACTGTCTTTGTGCACGCCGCTTGTGAGTGCTCACAGGGGCGCGCAGCGATCAGGGATGAGGCGTGTCACTCTGACACAACCCATCCCCTATCAAGGTCAAGAGGCAATGAAATTGGCTCTTTACCACGTGACCAGCTGTGACTGATCATAGCTGGTCACAGATGTTAACAAACCGCGGTAACTAGCTGTTACCAGGTTCTCCTCCTCTCACACCTATTCTGTATGAGGAGATTGTTGTAACAGCTAATTACAGCTTACAGTGTAACGCACAGTCCCCAGATTGCCCTGTAATAAATAGTACCTGTCATCAGCCCATCAGACTACCTGTCACCAGCCCCTCTAAGTACCTGAGTATCTGTTTCCAGCCCAGAGTACCTGAGTACCTATCTGCAGACCATCAAAGTACCTGAGTACCTGCCTTCAGCCCATCAGAGTACCCAAATACCTATCTGCAGCCCATCCGAGTACCCGAGTACCGGTCTCCAGACCATCAGAGTACCTGAGTACCTGTCTCCAGTCCAGAGTACCCGAGTACCTATATGCAGTCCATTTGAGTACCTGACTACCTGTCCCCAGCCCAGAGTACCCGAGTACCTATCTTCAGCCGATCAGAGTACCCGAGTACCTATCTACAGCTCATCAGAGTACCTGTCTCCAGCCTATCAGAGTACCTGTCTCCAGCCTATCAGAGTACCTGTCTCCAGCCTATCAGAGTACCTGTCTCCAGCCTATCAGAGTACCAGTCTCCAGCCTATCAGAGTAACTGTCTCCAGCACATCAGAGTACCTGAGTACCCAAGTACCTATCTGCAGCCCATCAGAGTACCCGAGTACCTGTCTCCAGCCCATCAGAGTACCCGAATACCTGTCTCCAGCCCAGAGTACCTGAGTACCTATCCCCAGCCCATCAGAGTACACAAGTACCTATCTGCTACCCATCAGAGTACCCGACTACCTGTCCCCAGCCCAGAGTACCCGAGTACCTATCTCCAGACCATTAGAGTACCTGGGGTCGAAATGGGGTCATCTTGTGGGTAATTACCTCATTAGATGTGTAATTTATGCTCCTAGAACGCCTGACGGCGCTCCCTGCATGTTGGACCTCTCTATGTGGCCAGGCTGTGAAAAAGTCTCACACATGTGGTATCACCATACTCAGGAGGAGTAACAGAGTGTATGTTGGGGTGTAATTGAGAGTATGCATATGCTGTAAGTAAGAAATAACAATAAAATATTATGCCAATTTTGTGTAAAAAAAGAAAAAAAGAATTGTGGGGAAAAATTACAACTTCAAAAAACTCACCATGCCTCTTACTAAATACCATGGACTGTCTACTTTCCAAAAATGGGTAATTTGGGAGATATTTGTACTGTCCTGACATTCCAGGGCCTCAAGAAATGAGATAGGCCGTCAATACATCGGTTGTGATCAGGTGTGATCAATTTTTAATGATTGGCACCATAGTTTGTAGACTCTGTTATATTCCCACAGACTAAATAATATCCACTAATTTGGGGTATTTTTACCAAAGATATGTAGCAATATAAATTTTGGCCCAAATTTGTGATCAGAAATTACTTTTTTTTCTTATTTATTTTACCTTTTATTTTTACACTGTTTTAAAAAATAAAAAACAATTGTGTCACTTTTATTCCTATTACAAGGAATGTAAACATCCCTTGTAATAGAAAAAAAGCATGACAGGACCTCTTAAATATGAGATCTGGGGTCAAAATGCAAAAACTTAAATGCAAAAAAATAAAAAATAAAAAATAAAATGTCATTTAAAAAAATGACATTGAAAAAATGTGCCTTTAAGACGCATGGGCGGAAGTGACGTTTTGATGTCGCTTCCGCCCTGCTATAGTATGGAGACGGGTGGGGGCCATCTTAGCCTCACTCGTCTCCATACCCAGCCAAGGATAGGACCCCGATCGCCTCCGCCGCTACCGACGGCTCCGGTAAGCGGCGGAGGGTGCGGGAGAGCGGCGGGAAGGGTGGGGGCACCTCTTCCGTCGCCGATAACGGTGATCTTGTGGCGAATCTGCTGCGAAGACCACCATTATTGGAATTACGACCAGCGCCTGAAGAGATGGATATCTCGGTTGTGGCAGAAGCTTGTAAAGCTGCCGTTACCGAGATATCCCTCTTCAAAAAAGGGACGTACATCGTCGTGCGCTGGTCGTAAAGTGGTTAAAGGGATGAGGTGGCAACTCTAGGATACCAGGGTTATGGCAGCTAGCTGCTGCCATAACAACGATATTCGTCCTCAAAGTAGGGACATACATTGTAATTAAAGAGGAGTGCCCACAAATTTTTTTTTTTTAAAAGTCAGCAGCTACAAATACTGCAGCTGCTGACTTTTAAAAATCGGACACTTACCTGTCCCAGGGTCCAGCGATGCGGGGGAACGAGGCCCCCCCTCGTTCTCCGAGCCGCTCGCGGCGCCGGCATTCTTAATGTGGGAACCCGGCTGTGGCTTCACAGCCAGGCACCCACTGCGCATGCGCGAGCGGCGCCGTGATTTGACGCTCAGTCATCTGGGACACGTGACAGGTCCCAGATGACTGTGCGGGGCCGAGGGGAAGTGACGTTTAGCCCGGGCACTGAAGGTGGCAGACTACGAGGGACCCCCTAGCAACAGGCATTTAGAGGTGAGTAAAAAAAATATTTTTTTCCAATTTTTTTTTTTTTTTTTTTTTTTTAATGATTTTTAAGCTAATTTAATTTTTTTGGTGGCAACACCACTTTAATATGTGTTAGGGTTTAAAAGGGATGAGGTGGCAACCCTAGCTGACATGTGCCTGCCCATACAAGTCGATGGGTGGCCCGCTCGGATACGCCTGAAAAATGGTCAGGCGGATCTGAGCTGGTCTATCGCATGGAAGGGGCCTAATACTTTAAATCAGGAGTTGAAGAGGTGATATAACGCTTCCTCACCATCTGTCAAATCCCCTCTGAAAAAAACGATCTGAATACAGATCGCTTTTCAGAGGGCACTGCACTGACATTTGTGAAAGCCTTTAGTGGCAGGGTTCATTTTAACCAGTGCTGTACATCCTGACTTTATTCCAAGCCAAGGGGCCTCACTTCTTCTGCTGCAGAAAGAGTAGATTATAGGCAATCCAGCACAACAGAAACCTGAACACAGCTTGTAGACATGATCTTCAGCAGAGTGATTGCACGCAATGTCTTCTTCACTGCTGGCAAATTTCACCCTCCTGACTCCTGTCATCCTCACAATCCCATCCTCTAATCATTACAAATTTTGATGATGAAGGCTGATAAGTGATGCAGAGGCCTAGCCGCAGACACTCGGGATTCAATTACCACAAGAGCAAACAGAGATTTGGAATCCTAATATCCACACACAGCCTTCAAAGTGCCGACTCCCAGGGCTATATCTGTGAGATCAATGCATCCCATCCAGTGTGCAGAGAAACCTCCACCCCCCCACCCCCCCTGTGGACTCTGCAACCTCCCTGCGCTCCGTCCGCTGCCATCGTAATGGACCGCATGCAGCCACCCTTTCATTGCCAGGCCTTTCATTTGTTTACTCCCTTAATAAAATATGCATTTTTGGTCTGGGAATACTTAGTACCCCCGACACATTATATATTTCTAATGCGGCGTACACACGGTCGGAATTTCCGATGGAAACAGTCCGATGGGAGCTTTTCATCGGATTTTCCGACCGTGTGTATGCCCAATGGTCTTTTTCTGTCGGAATTTCCGACGGACTTTGAATTGAGAACCTGAATTGAGAATCAATTTTTCCGACGGAAAACCTTTCTATCGGATTTTCCGATCGTGTGTATGCAATTCCGACATGCAAAATTCCGACGCATGCTCGGAAACAATTCGACGCATGCTCGGAAGCATTAAGCTTCCCTTTTATAGTGCTGTCGAACGTGTTTTATGCCGCTGGAATTTGGTGTGATCGTGTGTAGGCAACACAGCTTGAGCGGAATTCCATCGGAATTCCGTCGGAAAGAGTCTTTTCCGACGAGAATTCCGATTGTGTGTACGCGGCATAAAAGTGGAAGATAGTAGCAAAAAACAACATAAATTGTAAAGCTGAACTTCACTCTCTCAATCAACATTGACTATTTTGAATCCTTGAAAATTGCGGCCGCTCGTGGAATGGCGGTAAACTTTTACCCTAAAAAAAATTCTACAGGTTGCATGTTTTGAGTTACAGAGGAGGTCTAGAGCTAGAATTATTGCGCTCGCTCTACCAATTGCGGCGATACCTCACATGTGTGGTTTGAACACCGTTTTCATATGTGGGCCCTACTCACGTATGCGTTCGCTTCTGCACGCGAGCTCATCGGGACAGGGTGCGTTAAAAAAAAAAATGTTTTTCTTATTTATTTTACCTTTTATGTTTTATTTTTACACTGTTTTAAAAAATAAATAAAAAATGTCACTTTTATTCCTATTACAAGGAACGTAAACATCCCTTGTAATAGAAAAAAAAGCATGACAGGACCTCTTAAATATGAGATCTGGGGTCAAAAAGACCTCCGATCTCATATTTACACTAAAATGCAATAGAAAAAATAAAAATAAAAATGTTGTCATTTAAAAAATGTTTTTTTTTTTTTAAATGGCCCTTTAAGAGCTGTGGGCGGAAGTGACGTTTTGAAGCAATTTTATGGAGACGGGTGGGGGCCACGCTCCCCATCCAATCTGACAGAGCTTGAGCTATTTTGCAAAGCAGAATGGGCAAAAGTTTCACTCTCTAGATGTGCAAAGCTGGTAGAGACATCCCTAAAAAGTCTTATGCTGCGTACACACGACCGGACTTTCCGGCAGACTAAAGGCCCGTACACACGATCTGACTTTTTGACAACCAACATGCAAATTAGCTGTTTTGGACCAACATCCGACCGCGTGTATGCTCCATCGGACCAACTTTTTCCAGGTTTCATCAGACTTTTGTTGGCTGTGCGAACGGACCAACTTTTTGCCAACAAAAGTCCGATGGACCAAAGTCCGACCGTGTGTACACAAAGCCAACGGACTTTTGTACAAACCAATGCAGAACCAATGCAAAAGATCAGACAACAATACAGAAGTTGACCAAAGGTGGCGGTAAAGAGCAGAAAAACCAAGTGATTTGGTGAAAGTTGGCTGAAAAAGTCCTGCTGTGTGTATGCAATACCAACTTGGGGCCAACGCCCTTTGGACAAAAATCCACAGGAAAGTTGGTCCACGGTCCGATCATGTGTATGAGGCTTTACATTGTATATCCCTGTATGTTGTGGTCGTTCAGGTGCTTATCTAATAGTTTTTTTGAAACTATCGATGCTCCCCGCTGAGACCACTGCCTGTGGAAGGGAATTCCACATCCTTGCCGCTTCTTAGCCCCCGTACACACGGTCGGAAATTCCGACCACAAAATCCATCGGATTTTTTCAGACGGATTTTGTCCGACACTGGTGTTGCATACACGCGGTCGGACAAAGTTGTCGAAAAATCCGATCATTCTGAATGTGGTGACGTTCGTTTCGTACGACGGAACTACGTAGAGGCTAGTAGCCAATAGCTTTGGTCTCGTAATTTGATCTGAGCATGCGTGGCACTTTGTCCGTCGGAATTCTCTACACACGACGTCAGAATTTCCGACCGTGTGTACGGGACATTACAGTAAAGAACCCTCTACATAGTCTACAATCCACAGGAAAGTTGGTCCACGGTCCGATCGTGTGTATGAGGCTTATGTCCGACGGACTTTCGGTGGACTTCCAACGGACTTTCCGAACGAACAGACTTGGACACACACAATCACACCAAAGTCCGACGGAATCGAACGTGATGACGTACGACCGGAGTTCCGGTGGAAAAAATTTGAAACATGTTCTATTTCGAAAGTCTGTCTGATTTTTCAACAGCAAAGGTCCGATGAAGCCCACACATGATCGAATTATCCGGCGGATTCGTACCGTCAGACCTTTGCTGTCGAAAAGTCTGGTCGTGTGTTCACGGCATTACAGCTGTAATTGTAGAGAAATGTGGTTCTACAAAGTAATGACTGAGGGGGGCTGAATACAAATACACGCCACACTTTTCAGATATTTATTTGTAAAACATTTTGAAAACCATTTATCATTTTCCTTCCACTTCACAATTATGTGCCACTTTGTGTTGGTCTATCACATAAAATCCCAATAAAATACATTTACGTTTTTGGTTGTAACATGACAAAATGTGAAAAATTTCAAGGGGTATGAATACATTTTCAGGGCACTGTAGGTGGGTGGAAAGTGGTTATACGATTTTCTTATTCGATTTCCTTTGGATTTAACTTTAACTATGTAGTGTAAGGGCCTGCCTGATTGCATACCGATTGAAAGGGTTTAGATTTGACCTCATATTATATGGTTTTGGTAAATCTAAACTAAAATTGGAAATACAAATAGTGCAGCGCTAGAATGTGTAAACAGCTTAAAATGTATAAATCATTGAACACAAATAAAAAAGTGTAGCATGCAGATATAAAACCCCCAAAAAATTCTCATATAAGAGTCCATATGTAGAATAATAATTACAGAAATTATCATCCGTGTTTCGCATGGTAAAAACACTGCAAGTGAAGAAAGGGTGAGGTTCCTTCAAACCAGAGAGAGTCCAGCTCCACACCCAGTGAAAGTAAGTACAAAATACTTACAAACTTGGCCAATCCCCAGACGACGTTCTATGTGACGAAACACGTAGGGTGGAGCCTGCGACGGCAAAGCTCGTAGGGATGCCGCCATCATTCTTTTTTTCACTGGAATTCACCTTATGCTGATTACATCTGAACACTTGTAAGTGCAATCATTTTATTACAAATAAACTGGATAAGTGATTTACTGCACTATGGAAGCACTTTTTGTTTTATTCCCGGGTTCCGTGTGAGTGGAGAGGATTGGAGAGATCATATCAGGTTTCTGGGGAGACCCATTTCCCTGTGCTTGGTTAAAGCACCTATAATCTAGTGGTCACGTACAGATGGTAAGCAGTTTGTACTTACTTTCACTGGGTGTGGAGCAGGGCTCTCTCTGGTTTGAAGGAACATCACCCTTTCTTCACTTGCAGTGTTTCTACCACGCGGAACACGGATGATAATTTCTGTATTTATTATTCTACATATGGACTCTTATATGAGACTTTTTGGGGGGTTTTATTTCTGCATGCTACTATTTTTTTATTTGTGTTCAACGAACTATACACTGTACACTGTATCCTCTTCTTCGGCCGGAGGTTCGCTTTCCGATAAGAGTGGTCTCTGCGGCGGATTCGCCGCAAGATCACTTTTATCGGCCGCGGGAGAGGGCCTCCCCTCCCAGTGCGCTCCGGCGCCCTCCGCCGCTTACTGGTGCCGTCGGCAGTGGCAGAGGCGATCGGATGTTGCTCCTCGCTGGGTATGGAGACGAGTGAGGGGAAGATGGCCCCTACCTGTCTCCCTACCATTGCAGGGCGGAAGCAACGTCAAAGCGTCACTTCCGCCCATAGCTCTTAAAGGGCCTTTTTTTTTTAAATAATTTTTTTAATTAATTCTTTTTTATTTTTTATTGCATTTTAGTGTAAATATGAGATCTGAGGTCTTTTTGACCCCAGATCTCATATTTAAGAGGTCCTGTCATGCTTTTTTCTATTACAAGGGATGTTTACATTCCTTGTAATAGGAATAATAAGGACATAATTTTTTTTTAAAAGAACAGTGTAAAAATGAAAAATAAAAGGTAAAATAAATAAGAAAAACATTTTTTTTTTTTTTAGAAGCGCCCTGTCCAGTTGAGCTCGCATGCAGAAGTGAACGCATACGTGAGTAGCGCCGGCATATGAAAACAGTGTTCAAACCACACATGTGAGGTATCACCGCGATCGTTAGAGCGAGAGCAATAATTCTAGACCTCCTCTGTAACTCAAAACATGCAACCTGTAGAATTTTTTTAACTTCTTTTTAAACGGCGCCTATGGAGATTTTTAAAGGTAAAAGTTTGTTGCCATTCCACGAGCGGGTACAATTTTACAATCTTTCACAATATAAAAAAAATTGGGCTATGTTTACTGTTCTCTTATTTTTAATAAAAAAAAGTGTATTTTTTTAAAAAAAAGTGCGCTTGTAAGACCGCTGTGCAAATACGGTGTGACAGAAAGTATTGTAATGACCGCAATTTTATTCTCTAGGGTGTTAAAAAAAAAATGTATAATGTTTGGGGGTTCCAAGATATTTTCTAGCAAAAAAAACAATTTTTAACTTGTAAACAACAAATCTCAAAAAGAGGCTCAGTCCTTAAAGGGGAGGGCCAGCCGGGAATTTTTTTTTTTTAAAGTCAGCAGCTACAAACACTGTAGCTGCTGACTTTTAATAAGCACACTTACCTGCGCTGGGTACCCGCGATTATGGCCGACCGTCCCTCGGCTCTCGGGTCCCGGCGCCGCCATTCCAACTAAGGGAAACAGGCAGTGGAGCCTTGCAGCTTCACTGCCCGTTTCCTACTGCGCATGCGCGAGTCGCGCAGCGCTTTGTGAATGGGGCGCGCTGTGTTGTGGGTCACACACAGTTCCCAGAACACACTGCGCCCCATTCACTAGAAGACGACGCGAGGAGGAGAAGACTGAAGATCACCGCGGAATAGGAAGAGGCAGATTAGGACGATCTGCCTAGCAACAGCCATTTCTGGTAAGTTAAAGAAATTTATTTTTTTTTCTTCAAATTTTTATGCAATTTTTTTTTTTTTTTTTTAGGGTGGCCCTCCACTTTAAGTGGTTAAAGCGCGCAATTGTCATTCAAGGTGTGAGAGTGCTAAAAGCTAAAAATTGTCCTGGGCAGGAAGGGGGAAAAGTGACCTGTATTGAAGTGGTTAATAGATTAAAATAAATGACCACTAGAGGGAGCATCTGCAAATCTCTGCATAAAAACAAAATATGGTACACCAAGCACGTGCACATGTAAAAGTCTCCCCCAAAATTTGCTGTAAGTTCAGTGTTATTCAGAATGTGCACTTACTGAACATCCACATTTTTCATTGCTGGCTACGAGGGGTTAAATTATAGGTTCTTTTATATAGTGTGCAAGGTCACTTTTTGCAGTGACGTAAGCACGTCGTGGTAGCTCTCAGAAACATCTCTGCCAGTATCCAAGCGTGCCTTTCCTAAGAAACCCGTTATCTGTCTGGCAGGAACATTTGGACCCTACGCATAGTACATTATAGCTAACCAATTGTTAAAGTGTTACTAAACCCAGGACCCTGCATTCACTATATCTGGTCTCCCACAGTACACAGAACATGGAAATGCAATTATTTTAGTAAATATAAACTGCTAAATACCTTTTCTCATCAGCAGTATATAGTAGTCTTGTGATTTCTATCTGTGTCTGGTTAAAAATTGCAGGAGGAATTTTCATTCTCCTCTGGCCAGTGGTGTCAATGTACTTTTGGGGCTATAGCTCAGAGTTTCTGCAGGGGTCCCCAAGGGGAGGAAAGGCTCTCTGGGGACCCTGATGTAAGTGGGAGGCTCTCTGGGGACCCTGATGTAAGTGGGAGGCTCTCTGGGGACCCTGATGTAAGTGGGAGGCTCTCTGGGGACCCTGATTTTAAAGGGGAGGTTCTCTGGGGACTCTGATTTTAAGGGGGAGGTTCTCTGAGGACCCTGATGTAAGGGGGTGGCTCTCTGGGAACCCTGGTGTAAGAAGGGGGCTCTCTGGGGACCCTGATGTAAGTGGGGGGCTCTCTGGGGAACCTGATGCAAGAGGGAGGCACTCTGGGGACTCTGATGTAAGTGGGGGCACTCTGAGGACTCTGATGTAAGTGGGGGGCTCTCTGGGGAACCTGATGCAAGGGGGGGGCTCTCTGGGGACCCTGATTTTAAAGGGGAGGTTCTCTGGGGACTCTGATTTTAAGGGGGAGGTTCTCTGAGGACCCTGATGTAAGGGGGTGGCTCTCTGGGAACCCTGGTGTAAGAAGGGGGCTCTCTGGGGACCCTGATGTAAGTGGGGGGCTCTCTGGGGAACCTGATGCAAGAGGGAGGCACTCTGGGGACTCTGATGTAAGTGGGGGGCACTCTGAGGACTCTGATGTAAGTGGGGGGCTCTCTGGGGACCCTGATGCAAGGGGGAGGCACTCTGGGGACTCTGATGTAAGTGGGGGGCTCTCTGGGGACTCTGATGTAAGGGGGGGGGCTCTTTGGGGACCCTGATGCAAGTGGGGGGCTCTCTGGGGATATATAAACACACACACACGTATATTACTGTATATACATGTGTAGACCCGCCCAAGCGTATGACTCTTTACTACGCTGCTATGGGCTCTAGCCCCAGATCTTTTTTAGACCTAGCAACGCCCCTGCCTCTGGCTGTCCTATGAGGAAGCATGACCCCTGACCCTCTGTCTGGACAGTGCTGATTGCCCCTGTGCTGATCACATGCACACATGTCCTATGCCTGCATACTTTTGCTGATAGGTGTCCCTCATTCCCATCTCAAAAAGTTGGGAGGTATGCACCCTCCCAAGAAAAGAAAAAACTCTCTAGCAATACACACCAAACTGAGCATGTGCAGAGTGCCTCCAAGGCTCTGTTCTATCAGGAGATGGATTGGGGACAGTGGAAGAAGGGGGAGGATCAGAGAAGACAGGATCAAACATCCTTTTTACACAATGCAGGGGATTAACCCCTTATGTTCCACAGTGAGTACAACAAACATGCTTTACTGCAAATATAGACTGATTTTACTGTTGTGGGTTTCGTAACATAGGGGATGATTTACTAAAACTGGAGAGTGAAAAATCTGGGGCAGCTCTGCATAGAAACCAATCGGCTTCCAGGTTTTATTGCTAAAGCTTAACCCCGGACCATTTGGCTGGCCAAAGACCAGAGCACTTTTTGCGATTCGGCACTGCGTCACTTTAACTGACAATTGCGCGGTCGTGCGTCGTGGCTCCCAAACAAAAGTGACGTCCTTTTTTTCCCACAAGTAGACCTTTCTTTTGGTGGTATTTGATCACCTCTGCGTTTTTTATTTTTTGCGCTATAAACAAAAAAAGAGCGAAAATTTTGAAAAAAAAAACGCATTATTTTTTGCTATAATAAATATCCCCAAAAAATATATAAAAAAACATTTTTTTCCCTCAGTTTAGGCCGATACGTATTCTTCTACATATTTTTGTAGTTTATGCGTTTATTAATTGGTTTGCGCAAAAGTTATAGCGTTAACAAAATAGGGGATAGTTTTATGGCATTTTGATTAATATTTTTTTTTTATTATTAATGGCGGCGATCAGCGATTTTTATCGTGACTGCGACATTATGGCGGACAGATCGGACACTTTTGGCGTGATTTTGGGACCATTCACATTTATACAGTGATCAGTGCGATCAAAAATGCATTGATTACTGTGTAAATGTGACTGGCAGTGAAGGAGTTAACCACTAGGTGGAGCTGTAGGGGTTAAGTGTGTCCTAGGGAGTGATTCTAACGGGGGGGGGGGGCTACGTGTGACACGACACTGATCACCGCTCCCGATTACAGGGAGCTGTGATCAGTGACAGTGTCACTAGGCAGAACGGGGAGATGCTTGTTTACATCAGCATTTCCCCGTTCTTCCTCTCCGTGAGACGATCGCGGGTATCCCCACAGACATCGAGTCCGCGGGACCCACAATCACACTCACGAAGCTCCCAGCGTGTGCGCAACCCGCCTCTTAAAGGGCAACGTACAGGTAGGTGATTCTGCCTGTACGTGAACTTCTACCGCAGTATATCTGCGTGAGGCGGTCGGGAAGCGGTTAATTGAACAAGCTGAAGTTAGGAGCTGATTGGCTACCATGCACAGCTGCACCAGATTCTGAGTGCACCAGTTTTAGTAAATCCCCCCCACATAGTCTCCCCCCCCCCCCCCCACCTCCAGTAAGCCAACAACACACCTCCTGTCTTCAGGTGTCTTCACATTGGGTGGAGAAAAAAATGGGGACACCTTTGGACAGCAGCATTGCTAGTCTGGGGAGAGGGTAGGGTTAGATGCACTGGAAGATTTAGATACACTAACACATTGAAGTTAAACGCCTTTGTAAGCAGTGACGCAATGGTTACATTTCTCATTGGTCATCTCCTCCATAGGATACTTCCAGTGATTGGCCAGTAGGGGGTGACGTGATCCCACACATACACACTGGAGTCAGTTATTACAGCATAGCCAGAGTGAGCTGGGAATACACACTGAGCTGCACATGCACAGCTCAGTACACATCCAATAGAAAGCTGCAAGCAGGCAGCTAAGTGTCCTTTGTGATATACAGCTGTCTGCTCACATTTATTTTTATTATTATAGGTTTATTTCTGCTATAAAGCAGTATTAAACCCAAGAGCAAACATGTAATACATTGCAGCTTACCAATCTTTAAATGTGAGGGCTGCGCTGGTTTTCTTTTTTTAGGCGTTTCTCCTCTTTTCACCTATTGATCTGGCCAGTAACACATCTCATGTATTAGAGTGCCACCACTCTGGATGAAGAAGCACAGGAGGCACGTTTGGAAAATAGCATTGTCAGTCTGGGGGGGGGGGTTAGTGTTAGATGTACTAGCAGATACCATGCCCAAACGTGCTGCCCTTGCAGGCCGGGTGCAGGTGCAAATTAATTGTTAAAGTAAACCCAAACGTGTTTCGCAAGTGCAATGCATGTGCGTCCACCAAACCACACGCTCCCGCAGGACCATCCACTTTGGTGCAGTGCTTGCAACTACTTTCGTGTTCCAATGCATTTTACAGCCCATTCAAATGAATAGGCTGTCAAAACCAGACTTCACAGTATAGGATGCAGTCAGGTGCATTTTATAGCCACTTGCCGACCGTGCTATAGCCAAATGATGGCTGAAGCACAGTCGTCCAGTTCTGGGAGGCCGTCATATGGAGGCCTCCTGTGTTTGCAGGCGGCGCGTTCTGTGATCCTATTATCCATTGTTCACAGATTGAGGTAAAGAGCCAATCACCAGCTCTTTACCACATCACCAATCACAGCTGATCACCGATGTAAACAGAAGCCAGTGATCAGCACTCCTTTCCTCAGGCGGAAAGGAGAAGAGAGCTGATAACCAGCTTCTCTAAAAGGGACATCTACACTGAAAATCAGGGCACTGGTTATCAGTGCAGTCTCAACAGTGCCCACCAGTGTTGCCAATTAGTGCCCACCAGTGTTGCCAATTAGTGCCCACCAGTGTTGCCAATTAGTGCCCACCAGTGCTGCCAATAAGTGCCTATCAGTGCTGCCAATCAGTGCCCATTAGTGCGTCCTCATCAGTGTCACCTATCAGTGCCACCTACCAGTGCCCATCAGTGCCAACAATCATTTAGGGGAGCTTTTTACAATATTCTTATAATCAGTGCTCATCAGTGTAGCCTCATTAATGCCCACCAGTGCCTCCTCATCAGTGCCACCTATCAGTGCCAACAACCATTGCCCATCAGTGCCAAAAATCAGTGCCCATCAGTGCCCCCTATCAGTGCCTACCAGTGCCTCCTCATCCTTGCCGCCTCATCAGTGCCCATAAGTGCAGCCTATCAGTGCTAACAATCATTGCCCATCAGTGCCAACAATCAGTGCGTATAAGTGCCGCCTATCAGTGCAGCCTCATTAGTGCCCACCAGTGCCTCCTCATCAGTGCTGCCTGAAAAAAAAACTATAAACATTTAGTTTGGGTACAGTGTTGCATGACCGCGCAATTGTCATTCAAAGTGTAATAGCGTTGAAAATTGGCCTGGGCAGGAAGGGGGTAAAAGTGCCCGATAGGCAAGTGGTTAAAGAAGTCCAGCCTGAGCTTTTTAAGCTGGGCTTCACCTCTGGGTCACAGGAGTGACATTTGACCTCCCCCTGCCCGAAAGCACCCACCCCCCATGTTGAGGGCATGCGGCCTGGTACGGTTCAGGAGGGGGGGGACTCGCTCGTCCCCACCCCCATTCCTGACCTGCTGGGCTGCGTGCTCAGACAAGGGTCTGGTATGGATTTTGGGGGGACCCCCACGCCGAAAAAATGCGTGGGGGTCCCCCCAAAATCTTTCCCTTAAAATCCATATCAGACTGAAGGGCCTGGTATGGTCTTGGAGGGGGAACCCATGCTGTTTTTGTTTGTACATTTTGGGTGGAGTTCCCCTTCAAGATCATCAGAGCACAAGTCGCATGCCAAAGTCGGATCAGTTAAGACGGCGATCTGACTTTGATCCGACTTCAGTGATATTCAATAGGCTGAAGTAGGATCAAAGTCGGACCAAAGTAGTGCAGGGACTACTTTGAAGTTGGCACGACTTGAAGTCGTACTAATATGAATGGCTGTCATTGGAAATCATGGGGAACGACTTGTCATGTGACTTTGCAGTCCCAAGTCCAGGACAAGTCGCACAAGTGTGAAAGGGGTCTTAATCAGCACAGTTGTCGTTTCGAAAATACACTACAACACATTACATCACTTCAGATTTTTTATTCTGTCGTACTGTAAACGTTATTTTCGATATGTGTCTTGCGATTTTACCACATTTGCGGTGCGTTTTTTAAAGGACATGTGACTCAAAAACTGCACCAAAAACACATTGCGGGTGCATTTTTGCCATGTTTTTGCCGCGTTTTTACAGTGTTTTCCATTGCTTTCAATGGCTTCAATGGTTTTTAGTGCATTTTTTTCAAAGAGAAGCATTTTTCTTGAGCTTTTCAGATAGTGTGATAGTGTGAACTGGCCTTCTTTATTAGAAAGTAATGCAACCATCGCATCTAATTTATTTATCGCGTGCCAATTGTGACAGAGTCGTTGCAAAAAAGGCACCTGCGTTCAGGTGCCCTTAAAAATGAATGCCACCTGAACAAGCGCTTTGCGATTTGTAATTTTCGCACAGCATTTTGGGATAACGGGCAGAATAGCGGCGACTCTGCCTGCAAATTGCAAACTCCCAGGTGTGAATGGAGCCTAAGGCTGACTTCAGACTGATCCACGGCAAAAACGTGATTTTGCCATGATATTACCACGTTTGTGGTCCATTTTTTTTAAAGGATATGTGATTTTAAGACTGCACCAGATACACGTCACGGGTGCGTTTTTGCCACGTTTTCCTTTGCTTTCAATGGGAAGGTGTTTTTTTGGTGCGGTTTTTTAACTTTCCAAACATGCTCCAAAATTGCTGCAAGCAGGATAGCTGCCATAACCCCGGTATTTTATTTTTTTCGTCACAGAATCACTTTTATGGGCAGCGGGAGAGGTAGTTTGTCGCCAATCCACGAGTGTGCGCAATTTTAAAGCCTGACATGTTAGCTATCTATTTACTCGGCATAACATCATCTTTCACATTATAGAAAAAAATTGGGCTAACTTCACCGTTTTTTGGTTCATGAAAGTCAATTTTTTCCCCCAAAAATTGCATTTGAAACAGCTGCGCAAATACCGTGTGACATAGAATATTGCAACAACTACCATTTTATTCCCTAGGGTCTCTGCTAATAATATATATATATATATATATATATATATATATATAATGTTTGGGGGTTCTAAATGATTTTCTAGCAAAACTTTTTAAAACTTTAAGGGCCAGTTCACACCACATGCAGTCCAGTGCGTTTTTTTTTCTGCATCAAAATTGCATGAAAAGTGGGTTATATGGTTTCCAGTGGCATAGTTCACACCAGTGAAGTCAGTTCCAGTGCTGCATTTTTCAACTATGACTAAGCACCAGGAAAGGTGTGAAACGCGTTAGCGGAAGCTGTTTTCTACCTCCATTTGCTATACGGACTATTTTTTAGATAAATAAAAGGTGGTTGCATTGGAGTGCCACTGTCCAGATTTACTTCATTTGAACGTGGTAAAACGCATTAAAAACGCACCGGGATGCACTGGAACACATTCAAACTGCATAAAATCCCAGTACACCGAATCCCAGTACAGTGAAAATGCGCATACAGAAATGCCCCTGGAATGGATGTGGAGTGCGTTTTTGTGGCGTGAACCAGCCCTTCAACAAAAAGTTGAACGGATGGAAAGTAGGTTATATGGTTTTCAATGTCATAGTTCACACCAGTGCTTGCAGTTCCAGTGCGTTCCAGCTACAGAACAAAAAGTAGAATATGCTGCATTTTTCCTGCACTGGACTGTACTGGAACCGGAACCAGAACACACATGTCCTTTTTTAAGGTTAAGAAAAAAGAGGGGGGGGGGGGGAATGCACTGAACTGCATACAAATTGCACCAAAACCCCCTGAAAAACGCACATGCAGAAAAGCATCTGGAACGCATCCAGACTGCGTTTCTATGGTGTGAACTAGCCCTTGGGGCCAGTTTACACCACGTGCAGTCTAGTGTGTTTTTTTCTGCATCAAAAACGCATGGATAGTAGGTTATATGGTTTCCAATGGCATAGTTCACACCAGTGCAGTCAGTTCCAGGGCTTTCCAGCTCCATTAAAAAAAAGTCGAATATGCTGCATTTTTCCTGCAGTGGACTGGAATGTGGTAAAAAGCATAAAAAACGCACCGGACCCCAGAACAGTGAGGGCCA
The DNA here is from genome assembly GCA_028564925.1 of Lithobates sylvaticus. Taxonomy (NCBI): domain Eukaryota; kingdom Metazoa; phylum Chordata; class Amphibia; order Anura; family Ranidae; genus Lithobates; species Lithobates sylvaticus. The sequence continues at coordinate 84,778,436 of CM053029.1, read as the reverse complement.
GTTCACACCATTGAAACGCAGTCTGGATGTGTTCCAGATGCTTTCTGCATGCGTGTTTTTGATGCATTTCAGTGCGTTTTTGATGCAGTCCAGTGCATTTTCCCCCCCTCTTTTTTTCTTAGGTCCAGTTCACACCATAGAAACGCAGTCCAGATGCATTCCAGGTGCTTTTCTGCATGTGCGTTTTTGATGTGTTTTTGGTGGGTTTTTGATGCAGTCCAGTTCTCCCCCCCCTCTTTTTTCTTAACCTTAAGGGCCAGTTCACACCATAGAGACGCAGTCCGGATGCGTTCCAGGTGCTTTTCTGCATATGCGTTTTTGATGCGTTCCAGTGTATTTTTGGTGTGTTTTTGATGCAGTCCAGTGCTTTCCCCCCCCCTCTTCTTTCTTAACCTTAAATAAGGACAAGTGTGTTGCAGTGCGTTTTTTTTGTGCATTTAGGTGTGTTCTGGTGCGTTCCAGTGCGTTTTTGATGCGTTTTACAGCGTTCCAGTACAGTCCAGTGCAGAAAAAATGCAGCATATTTAACTTTTTTTCCTGGAACTGAAACGCACTGGAACTGCAAGCACTGGTGTGAATTATACCTATGAAAACCAAATAACCTACTTTCCATGCGTTTTTGATGCAGAAAAAAACCCGCACTTGACTGCATGTGGTGTGAACTGGCCCTAAAAAAAAACAGGAAAAAAGAAGAAAAAATGAATTGGAATGGACGCGGAAACGCATAAAAAAAATGCACCGGAATGTGCCAAAAATGCGCATGCAGAAACGCATCCGGAACGGATCTGCCAGCTGTCAAAGGATGGCCAAACGGCGCAGCTTTCGTTGCGGGAGGGCGTCAGGGGACTGGGGAGTCGATGCGTCACTGGGGACTCGATGCGCATTCCCAGCGGCCGTGATGTCCGCTGGCCACCCGCGATTGCCCGGTAACACAGCAGGACCGTGGAGCTGTGTATGTAAACACACAGATCCAGGTCCTGTCAGAGGAGAGGAGACCGATGGTGTGTTCTCAGTACAGAGGAACACTGATCGGTCTCCTCCCCTTGTCAATCCCCTCCCCCTACAGTTAGAATCACTCCCTAGGAACACAATTAACCCCTCGATCACCCCCTAGTTGGTAACCCCTTCCCTGCCAGTCACATTTATACAGTAATCAATGCATTTTTATAGCACGGATCGCTGTATAAATGTGAATGGTCCCAAAAATGTGTCAAAAGTGTCCGATATGTCCACCGCAATATCGCAGTCATGATAAAAATCGCAGATCATCGCCATTACTAGTAAAAAAAATATAATAATAAAAAAAACTGCTATAAATCTATCCCCTATTTTGTAGACGCTATAACTTTTGCGCAAAACCAATCAATATACGCTTATTGCGATTTTTTTTTTTTTTACTTAAAATACGTAGAAGAATACGTATCGGCCTAAACTGAGGAAAAAAATTGTTTTAAAAAAAATTGGATATTTATTATAGCAAAAAGTAAAAAATATTGTGTTTTTTTTTCAAACTTGTCACTATTCTTTTGTTTATAGCGCAAAAAATAAAAACCGCAGGGGTGATCAAATACCACCAAAAGAAAGCTCTATTTGTGGGGGAAAAATGATAACAATTTCATCTGGGTACAGTGTTGCATGACCGCGCAATTGTCATTCAAAGTGTGACAGCGCTGAAAGCTGAAACAATGGCTTGGGCAGGAAGGGGGTGAAAATGCCCTGTATTGAAGTGGTTAAAGGGCTGACGTACAGCTACGGCGATTTGCGGGAATGAGCAGTATAATGACGGCGGCTGGTCAGCAAGTGGATAACCGACTTACCATGGTGGGAAAATAAGTAGAAAAAAAAAAAAAAAAACGAAGGCAGCCATCACATCTAATTACATTCTTGTAATTAGGAGCTACGGCTCGTTCCTGCAATATATTACATTCTTGGTTTTGGGTTAAATATCGCTTTAAATGCTTTGTCCCAACCCTCTAACTAACTGCCTTACTGGCTGGATTTCCAGGTGAAAATTAAGTAAAAAAAAAAAAAAAAAGAAAACTAATGCAGCCATCACATCTAATGCGGCCTACACACGGTCGGAATTTCCGATGGAAACAGTCCGATGGGAGCTTTTCATCGGATTTTCCGACCGTGTGTACGCCCAACGGTCTTTTTCTGTCGGAATTTCCGACGGACTTTGAATTTAAAACCTGTTCTTAATTTTTTCGACGGAAAACCTCTCTATCGGATTTTCCGATCGTGTGTATGCAATTCCGACACGCAAAATTCCGACGCATGCTCGGAAGCATTAAAACGTCCCTTTTATAGTGCTGTCGAACGTGTTTTATCCCGCTGTGTTATTGACCGTCGGAATTTGGTGTGATCGTGTGTAGGCAACCCAGCTTGAGCGGAATTCCGTCGGAAAAACCGTCAGAGTTTTTTCCGATGAGAATTCCGATCGTGTGTACGCGGCATAAGAATTAATTACTTGCAATATGCAATTTTTTTTTTGTTTTTAGGTTTAATACCTCTTTAAGCTCTTTGCATGTCTTATACCATTGATGCTGCTAAAAATGCCATCGAGTACCCTTCTCCTAAATTGGAATGGTTTTCCTATTCCTGCCTTCCATTTACCTCCTTCTGTTACTCTGTACAACCTGTCCATGTTACTCCTCCCATAGCCCCATGTAACCCCTTTCACTCACTCGTATACCCCTCCATGGAACTCCTCCCTATACACATCATCTCCCCCCCACTAATTAAATATCAGGCCCCTCTCCTAGCAGTGAATGGAAATTAATAAGCTATACCTCTGAGCGCACCTCCTAGCTGTGCCGCTGCTTACTGTCTCCCCCCTATAAGGAGATGCCACACGCACACTCACAGCCCACATAACAGACAGTCAACAAAGGATTCCCTGACAGTTGGCTTTCTCCGGGAGACAGGCTCACTTACTAATGCATCCAGAACGTTGACATCTCTCCCCCTCTCCTGCAAGGTAGGACCCTCCGCTTTCCTCACTTCTCCTCCGGCACCATCCTCCTTTCTCCTTTTTATTTTCCCCAGACAAAAGGCTAAAACATTGGGAAGCCCTGGCTCTAGTGTTCTAGTGAGATGAATAGGATGGAATGGAGCAGCGTGTGCTAGCAGCATTGTAATAGGATGTGTTTGTAGCTTGGAGAACCTTCTGCCGCAGCTGGATCTCCCCTCCGCTTTCTCTGTTTTCTGCCCCCTAGACTTGTTTACACCGAGCGATACCTTCCGTCTCCGTTTACCGCAGTTGGCCGGTGAGCTAGAAGTTGCCCCGTGCACCCCCCCACCATGAGAAGCAGGTTGGAAGCAGCACATCGCTCGGTGTTTTCATGCCTTGTGGGATCACACTGCAGCATTTGCACACACGGCATGCTCTTCCTGTGCTGCAGAGCTGACAGTCTTATTGGAAGTGGTGGTGTCTCGGCTGGTCCTACGTGGAAAGATCGGCAAGGTGGTCTGTGGTTTGGATCTGTTCACTGAGCAAACTTTTGGATTGGGCAGGTGGACAGGGTGGCGTGATGACCAGATTGTCGTTTCGACTTCGAAAATTCATACATTTTTTATATGTTGGGCTAACACTAGCTAACTTGATCAATGGCATGTTTGTAGCATTAGATATCTAAAATGAGGGCAAGGAGGTTTTGTTTTAGATGGCAAGGTCTGACTGTTTTGAAGAAATGTTTTTATATATCAGTAATGCTTGTAGACACATTCAATTTAATTATATTGCTCAAACCAGGGCTGGATTAAAAGCAACTGATGACCTAAGAGGACTACTGGTCCAGAATATAAATAATTGGAGGTTACTGATCTCGATAAGTTTACATCTGTGGAGGAGATGGTGGGATCCAAGTGAGGAGCCATTGTTGGGCTGTGCCAATCCCAATATTAGTGCCCCGCTTGGATCACACCATCCCACCTGCCTATCGAGATCCGACAGGTGTGACCTTCATTTACTTACATCCCGCACCACTAGCCTAGAGTTGCCACCTCATCCCTTTAAATCTGAACACCTTTGAATTAAACAGGTTCTGAGGCTAATTAAATGCAGATAAGGCACCAAGTGAGTTTAATTACCACCTTAATCAGCCACAGAACCTGTGTAATTAATATGTGTTCGGGTTTAAAGGGATGAGGTGGCAACCATACACTAGCCACTGCCCTGGCCATGTAGGCCGATTACAGTTTATAGTACTCAATGGTGCTTGTCTACCTTCATCTTGGGATCCAATTGAGGCGCCATTGTTGAATTGGGCTTAGGACATCAGCCTAACAATGGTGCCCCGCTTGGATCTCACTATCACCTCCACTTACCGAGATCCGAAAGCAATAGCCACCATTTATTTACATCTTGTGCTACTAGCCTCTGTCCCGGCCATGCATGACCAATACAGCCTCATAGTATTCTATGGGCTTGTCCACCTTTACAGGCAGTCCCCGATTTACGAACACAATAGGGACTATAGGTTTGTTCATAAGTCGCAACACTGCATTTGTAAGTGTTACTTCCGGTCGGAACACTGTGTAACGGATGTGGGATGTTCCGGGTGCTTGTTATGTTATCTGGGGCATAGTACGGCAGTGTGGGATGTGTTCGAAGTGCTCGAAAGGTATCCAGGACCCGCGTGGAGCACAATTGGCCGGCATTTGAGGCCGTTCGTATGTAGGAGTCGTTGGTAACTCGGGGACTGCCTGTATCTTGGACTTGGGGGATATAAATAAACAATGGAGGCCATGGTGATTGAATCTCAGTAAGCAAACATCTGTTGAGGGGGAGGATTGGTTAGCTCAGGGCAAAGGATAAGCGCACTTTGTGCTTTGGGGCATCAGCCCAACAATGGTGCCCCGCTTGGATCCCACTATGCCCTCCGCTTACCAAGATCCAACAGCTGTGGCCTCCATTTATTGTCATCTTGCACCACTAGCCTCTGTCCTGGCCATGCAGGCCCATTACAGCCTCAAAGTACCCTATGGGGCTTGTCCACATTCATCTTATGATCCAAGCGGGGCACCATTGTTGGGCTGTACTTAGGACATGAGCCCAACAATAGTGCCCCACTTGGATCCCACCAACCCCCTCCACTTACTGAGATCTGACAGCTGTGTCCACCATTTATTTACATCCTGCGCCACTAGCCTCTGTCCCGGCCATGCAAGCCCATTACAGCTTCATAGTAGTCTATGGGCTTGTCCACCTTCATCTAGGACTTGAGGGATGTTAATAAACAATGGAGGCCATGACAATCAAATCTCGGTAAGCAAACAGCTGTAGAGGGGGAGGACTGGATTGTTTAGCTCAGGGCAAAGGGACAAAAAGGATAAGTGCAATTTGTGCTTTGGGGCATCAGCCCAACAATGGTGCCCCACTTGGATCCCACCATCCCCTCCGCTTACTGAGATCCAAGAGCCGTGGCCTCCATTTATTAACATCCCACTCCACTAACCTCTGTCCTGGCCATACAGGCCCATTACAGCCTCAAAGTACTCTATGGGGCTTGTCCACCTTCATCTTATGATCCAAGCGGGGCACCATTTTTGGGCTGTGCTTAGGGCATCAGCTAAACAATGGTGCCCAGCTTAGATCCCACCATTCCCCCTGCTTACTGAGATCCGACAGCTGTGGCCACCATTTATTTACATCCTGCGCCACTAGCCTCTGTCCTGGCCATGCATGCCCCACACAGCCTCATGGTATTCTATGGGCTTGTCCACCTTCATCTTGGACTTGAAGGATGTAAATAAACAATGGAGGCTGCGGCAATCAAATCTCGGTAGGCAAACATCTGTGAAGGGAAAAGATGGGATTGGTTAGCTCAGGGGAAAGGGACAAAAAGAATGAGTGCACTTTGGGCCATCAGCCCAACAATGGTGCCCCGCATGGATCCCAATATCCCCTCCGCTTACTGAGATCCAACAGCTGTGGCCTCCATTTATTTACATACCTTACCACTAGCCTCTGTCCTGGCCGTGCAGGCCCATTACAGCCTCATAGTACTCGATAGGGCTTGTCCACCTTCATCTTGGGATCCAAGGTGGGCACCATTGTTGGGTTGTGCTTAGGACATGAGCCCAACAATGGTACCCTGCTTGGATCCCACCATCCCCTCCACTTACCCAGATCTAACAGCTGTGGCCTCCATTTATTTACATCCTGTGCTCTTAGCCTCTGTCCGGGCTATGCAGGCCCATTACAGCCTCATGGTATTTTGGGGGGTTTGTCCACCTTCATCTTGGTCTTGAGGAATATAAACAAACAATGGAGGCTGCAGCAAACAAATCGATGATGTCATAATCTCCACCTTATCCAATCACTGCAAAAAAACAACACATGGCTGTTTCATCCTACTTCTGAATACCAATTCTTCTGCAAGGGTGGACTATTTCCATGTTCTATCTCACTTCACTATACAGTGGTCCATTATTGGTTCTGGCCTTTGGAACTTTTATTTTTGTTTCCAGCACTGTATATTTTTATCATACAAGTTTCTCATCACTGTATGACTTATTATATTATCACATGTTTGCATCACTGTACGACATATTGCACTTTATATGGTTTGTTATCACTTCAGCGCTACATTCTGTTACACATCCTTTCAAATTTTGTCAATTTTTTTGTGAGCTGCTTTTATTAATATTTGGGTTAGCGCAGTAATTTCATATACCTTCAGGTAATGAGATATGCATAGGAAGATGAAAAGAAACAGAAGGCGTGTGGACCTAGCGCATTATCCTTAAACAAAGATATTTATTTAAATACGCAGGTAGGTATTATGCTCACAAACAAATTCCTCTTCTACAGAGCCTCTTTCTCGAAATGCGTTAGCTAGCCTATGCCTCCACAGGGGTAGTCCCATGTGATGTGGACAGTTTAATGGACTCATGTGGAGGACCAGCAAGACATGCTTTTATCAAGTCTTTGTTTGCGAGTATAATACCTACCTTTGTATTTAAATAAATAGCTTTGTTTGAGGATAATGCGCTAGGTCCACGTGCCTTCTGTTTCTTTTCATGTTCCAGTGTTTCGGATTCCTCAGTCTGTGGAGGGCAGCGAGAAGTGCATTATTCATTACTAAGCGGCAAAGCAAAGAGCTCACAGTTGTATAGAGGCACACTACACAACAGCGTAGGAGATGGATTTGTGTGGTTTTTGGATGAGATATGTATACTTGGTCCAAGCTGGAACAATGCAACCATACAAGAAAAAGTATGTGAACTTCAGCTTTAATGGGTAACCCAGACCTTGGGTCTAAATCCCCATACACACGCGCGGATTATCCGAGGACCAGGTCCGTCGGACCATGTCCGTCATACTTTGTCTGATGTTGGTTTTGCGTACACACGGTCAGACAAAGTTGTCGGAAAATCCGATCATTCTGAACGTGGTGACGTTTGTTGCCTACGACGGGACTACGTAGAGGCTAGTAGCCAATAGCTTTGGTCTTGTAATGTGATCTGAGCATGCGTAGCACTTTGTCCGGTCGGACAACCGTACACACGATCGGATTTGGTGTGATCGGACCCTGTTGTCGGCAAATCTATCCAGCAGGAGATAGGACTTTGTCCGTCGGACAATCCGACGTACACTGTCCGATGGTGCATACACACGGTCTGATTTTTCAACAACATTGTCCGATCAGACAGAATCCATGCAAAAATCCGACCGTGTGTATGGGGCTTAAGAGTGTTTAAAGAACTACACGTGTTATTATGGCCTACAAGGACATTTGTATTAGGCTGCTGGCTGGAGGTCCTAATGTTGTCTGTGTCAGTTCTAATTGATGCTGGTCCATAAGTTCTCACATGCCTCTTGCATCAAATGCATGGGCTGCCTATGTGACTGCTATGGAGCCCAGCAGCACGGGCCCAGCTCCCCTTGAGCACGGGCTCAGCCCCCTTCATACCTGTACGCACTTAGCCCCCCTCATACCTGTACGCACTCAGCCCCCCTCATACCTGTACGCACTCAGCCCCCCTCATACCTGTACGCACTCAGCCCCCCTCATACCTGTATGCACTCAGCTCACCCTCATACCTGTATGCACTCAGCCCACCCTCATACCTGTATGCACTCAGCCCACCCTCATACCTGTATGCACTCAGCCCACCCTCATACCTGTATTCACTCAGCCCACCCTCATACCTGTACGCACCCAGCCTACCCTCATACCTGTATGCACTCATTCCCCCTCATACCTGTACGCACTCAGCCCCCCTCATACCTGTACGCACTCAGCCCCCCCTCATAACTGTATGCAATCAGCCCACCCTCATACCTGTACGCACCCAGTCCACCCTTATACCTGTACGCACTCATTCCCCCTCATACCTGTACGCACCCAGTCCACCCTTATACCTGTACGCACTCATTCCCCCTCATACCTGTACGCACTCAGCCCCCCTCATACCTGTATGCACTCAGCCCACCCTCATACCTGTATTCACTCAGCCCACCCTCATACCTGTACGCACCCAGCCTACCCTCATACCTGTATGCACTCATTCCCCCTCATACCTGTATGCACTCAGCCCCCCTCATACCTGTACGCACTCAGCCCCCCTCATACCTGTACGCACTCAGCCCCCCCTCATACCTGTACGCACTCAGCCCCCCTCATACCTGTATGCACTCAGCTCACCCTCATACCTGTATGCACTCAGCCCACCCTCATACCTGTATGCACTCAGCCCACCCTCATACCTGTATGCACTCAGCCCACCCTCATACCTGTATGCACTCAGCCCACCCTCATACCTGTATGCACTCAGCCCACCCTCATACCTGTATGCACTCAGCCCACCCTCATACCTGTATGCACTCAGCCCACCCTCATACCTGTATGCACTCAGCCCACCCTCATACCTGTATTCACTCAGCCCACCCTCATACCTGTACGCACTCAGCCTACCCTCATACCTGTATGCACTCATTCCCCCTCATACCTGTACGCACTCAGCCCCCCTCATACCTGTACGCACTCAGCCCCCCCTCATAACTGTATGCAATCAGCCCACCCTCATACCTGTACGCACCCAGTCCACCCTTATACCTGTACGCACTCATTCCCCCTCATACCTGTACGCACTCAGCCCCCCTCATACCTGTACACACTCAGCCCCCCTCACACCTGTATGCACCCAGCCCACCCACACACCTGTACGCTCTCAGCCCCCTTATACCTGTACGCACTCACCCCACCCTCATACCTGTATGCACTCACTCCACCCTCATACCTGTACGCACTCACCCCACCCTCATACCTGTACGCACTCACCCCACCCTCATACCTGTACGCACTCAGCCCACCCTCATACCTGTATGCATTCAGCCCACCCTCATACCTGTACGCACTCAGCCCACCCTCATACCTGTATGCACTCAGCCCACGTTCATACCTGTACGCACTCAGCCCACCCTCATACCTGTATGCATTCAGCCCACCCTCATACCTGTACGCACCCAGCCCACCCTCATACCTTCATACCTGTACACACTCAGCCCACCCTCATACCTGTACGCACCCAGCCCACCCTCATACCTGTACGCACTCACCCCACCCTCATACCTGTATGCACTCAGCCCACCCTCATACCTGTATGCACTCAGCCCACCCTCATACCTGTACGCACTCAGCCCACCCTCATACCTGTATGCATTCAGCCCACCCTCATACCTGTACGCACTCAGCCCACCTTCATACCTGTACGCACTCAGCCCACCCTCATACCTGTACGCACTCAGCCCACCCTCATACCTGTACGCACTCAGCCCACCCTCATACCTGTATGCACTCAGCCCACCCTCATACCTGTATGCATTCAGCCCACCCTCATACCTGTACGCACTCAGCCCACCCTCATACCTGTATGCATTCAGCCCACCCTCATACCTGTACGCACCCAGCCCACCCTCATACCTTCATACCTGTACACACTCAGCCCACCCTCATACCTGTACGCACCCAGCCCACCCTCATACCTGTACGCACTCACCCCACCCTCATACCTGTATGCACTCAGCCCACCCTCATACCTGTATGCACTCAGCCCACCCTCATACCTGTACGCACTCAGCCCACCCTCATACCTGTACGCATTCAGCCCACCCTCATACCTGTACGCACTCAGCCCACCTTCATACCTGTACGCACTCAGCCCACCCTCATACCTGTACTCACTCAGCCCACCCTCATACCTGTACGCACTCAGCCCACCCTCATACCTGTACGCATTCAGCCCACCCTCATACCTGTACGCACTCAGCCCACCCTCATACCTGTACGCACTCAGCCCACCCTCATACCTGTACGCACCCAGCCCACCCACACACATGTACGCACTCAGCCCACCCTCATACCTGTACGCACTCAGCCTACCCGCATACCTGTACGCACTCAGCCCACCCTCATACCTGTACGCACTCAGCCCACCCACACACCTGTACGCACTCAGCCCACCCTCGTACCTGTACGCACTCAGCCTACCCGCGTACCTGTACGCACTCAGCCCACCCTCATACCTGTACGCACTCAGCCCACACACACACCTGTACTCACTCAGCCCACCCTCATACCTGTACGCACTCAGCCCACCCTCATACCTGTACGCACTCAGCCCACCCACACACCTGTACTCACTCAGCCCACCCTCATACCTGTACGCACTCAGCCCACCCTCATACCTGTACGCACTCAGCCCACCCACACACCTGTATGCACTCAGCCCACCCTCATACCTGTATGCACTCAGCCCACCCTCATACCTGTATGCACTCAGCCCACCCTCATACCTGTACGCACTCAGCCCACCCTCGTACCTGTACGCACTCAGCCTTACCCGCGTACCTGTACGCACTCAGCCCACCCTCATACCTGTACGCACTCAGCCCACCCTCATACCTGTACGCACTCACCCCACCCTCATACCTGTACGCATTCAGCCCACCCTCCTACCTGTACGCACTCAGCCCACCCACACACCTGTACTCACTCAGCCCACCCTCATACCTGTACGCATTCAGCCCACCCTCCTACCTGTACGCAGTCAGCCCACCCTCATACCTGTAGACACTCAGCTGCCCCCCCACACCTGTAGACACTCAGCTGCCCCCCCCCCCACACCTATAGACACTCAGCTGCCCCCCCCCACACCTGTAGACACTCAGCTGCCCCCCCCACACACATCTGTAAACACACACACAGTTCTGCCCCCCCCCCCCCCCCCCCCCCCCCCCCCCCCCGTACACAAACAGCCTCCTCCCTTCACTTGTACTGACAGCCCCCACTTGTAAGGTGGTCTTCCTTGTCCCAATGCGCACCTCTTGCACTGCCCCCCCCCCCCCGTAGGTATGCCGACGTATGATGACTGGTCAGTAAGAATTAGCAGAAAGATGATTGGTCAGTAAGAATGAGCAGAATGATGATTGGTTGGTAAGAAAGGACAGAATGACTATTGGTCAGTAAGAATTAGCAGAATGATGACCGGTCAGTAAGAATTCGCAGAATGATGACTGTTCAGGGTGTTGCAGCTCCTTCATTGTCCAGTAAGCAGGCTGGGGGGTTGGTTCTGAACCAGTCTGTAATACTTAGAGCATTATTAAATCCAAAAGCAAACATGATATTGCAGCTTAGCAATTCTTCGATGTGATGGCTGCAGTTGTCTTCTTTTTTTAGGCTTTCTTTCTTCTATTTTTACCCAGTGATCCAGCCAGTAAGTCTGTTATTTTTCCAAAAAACAAGCTCTCTTGCAGATGTAACAGTTATGCCGTGTACACACAAGTGGAATTTCCGACAGAAAGAGCCCGATGGGAGCTTTTCATCGTATATTCCAACCATGTGTATGCCCCATTGGACTTTTTCAGTCGAAAATTCAGACGGACTTAGATAGAGAACATGTTCTATATTTTTCAGACGGAAAAAATTCCTATCGGGAAAACCGCTCGTCTGTATGCTGTTCCGATGCTCCAAAAACGGCGCATGCTCTGAAGCAAGTATGAGACGGCAGCTATTGGCTACTGGCTATTGAACTTCCATTTTCTAGTCCTGTCGTACGCGTTGTACGTCACCGCGTTCTTGGCGGTCGGACTTTGGTGTGACTGTTTGTATGCAAGACAGCTTGAGCAGAATTCCATCGGAACTCGGTGGGAAAAACCTTCAGAGTTTATTCCGACGGTAAAACCGCTCGTGTGTACGCGGAATTACAGAGATGAGCTAAACCATTTAACTCAGACAGGGGTGCTTACATTGATCAGCTTCTATTTATTCTTGTAGAACCTTTTATCCCAAAAGAAAAAAGAAACTGATTTAGATTGGTGTGGAGAGCGACGTGTACTATGATTAGTCTGCCAATGTCCTCCATAAGGGGGCGTGGCAAGGGGCGTGTCCTATGTCTGCATACTTTTGCTGATAGGTGTCCCTCATTCCCATCTCAAAAAGTTGGGAGGTGTGCTTTAAATACACTAACAAATTGAAGCCAAACTCCGGCGTCGGCTCACACACACTGTATATAAAACTTTTTTATATACACACTAGTCTGCCTCTAAAGTCCATGTGGGGTTTACTGTGCGGTTGATGCACCAAGTTTTCTTTTCTAAGGCCCCTTTCACACTGGGGCGGTGAGCCGCGGTGACGGTAAAGCAGCGCTATATTTAGCGCTGCTTTACCGTCGTTTTTACCGCGGTTTTCGGCCGCTCGCGGTGCGGTTTTACCCCCCGCGAGCGGCCGAAAAAGGGTTAAACACCCCCCGCAGAGCGCCGCCGTAGCGGCGCCTTGCGGCGGTATTGCCGCGGTTTTACCGCGGTCTCCCATTCTTTTCAATGGGAAGGAGGAGGTATAGGAGCGGTGAACACACCGCTCCTATCCCGCTCCAAAGATGCTGCTAGCAGGACTTTTTTTGTCATCCTGCTAGCGCACCGCTCCAGTGTGAAAGCCCGCCGGCTTTCACACTGGAGTTAAAGGGGCAGGATTTTTTCATGCGGTGAACAGGCGCTATTTTTAGTGCTGCACCGCATGAAAAACGCCCCGGTGTGAAAGGGGCCTAAAAGAAAAAATAAATATTGCTGTAACTGTGTCCCTGCAGTGTGAGCCGGAGTTTGGCTTCAATTTGTTAGCGTATTTAAAGCATACCTCCCAACTTTTTGAGATGAGAATGAGGGACACCTATAAGCAAAAGTATGCAGGCATAAGACACACCCATTGCCACGCCCCCTTAAAGGAGAATTGTACAAAAAAACAAGAATGGTTAAACCCACAAGTGCTTTTTTTACCACGACTATTTCTTTATATTGGCTCTTGGGAATTTACAAATGCAGCAATTTAGAAATCAGATGAAAGGTTTAGCACTGGGAAACACTTTTTGATAGATAAAAAGTGCATTTTATATACATCTATATAGATCAGATCAAAATGAGGGACAAATGAGGAGGAATGAGGAACAGAGGGACATTGCTACAAATCAGGGACAGTCCCTCGAAATCAGGGACAGTTGGGAGCTATGTTTAAAATGTTACTAAACCCACAACAGTAAAATCAGTCTGTATATGCACAGTATATGCAGGATAGCATGCTTGTTATACTCACTGTGGAACCTAAGGGGTTAATCCTCCGCATTGTGTAAAAAGACTGTTTAATCCTGTCTTCTCTGATCCTACCCTTCTTCCACAATCCCCAATCCATCTGCTGATAGAACAGAGCCCTAGAAAACACTATGCACATGCTCAGTTTGGTGTGTGTTGCCGCTAGAGTTTTTTTTTTTTTTTTTGGGAAGGTGCATGTGATCAGCACAGGGCCAATCAGCACTGTCCAGACAGAGGGTCAGGGGTTCTGCAGCCTCATAGTGAAATGGATCAGACCAATCGTCTGGTGAGTATTTGTCCCCGTCCTGATTAGACCTATGTAATTTGGGTGCATGCACAATGAAATGCCACACCGAGCCTGTGTTCAGATACGTGATAATTCTTTATTCTTCCTGGTTACATGGGGTTATATATATATATATATGTGATATATATATATATATATATATATATATATATATATATACATGTGAGCGACTTGTGCTGTGAGGGAATACATCATTAGCACAGCGTTATCTAGATACTTGTAGCCTCTGATTGGCTATGTCCATGTAAGATGAACTTCCTCCAGGATCTAGGTGTCATCATCTTGGGTGTAATCCTGGCCGGAGGCGCCATCTTAGTTATACATTCTTCATTCGATGGGAGGGGGTGCTGCTAGCGGCTATTTTGAGCAAGGAATTAATAAAGCACTTTTTATATACAGAAAAACGTAGACTTTGTTAGTATAAAAGCTAGAAATAGAAAATGGGCATTTTATCTGATCCATCACAATAGGACACCCAGAGTAGAATAAAAACTCCTCCTATAAGCTTTAACCAGACACTGATAGAAGTCTCAAGACTGCTATATACTGCTAATGAGAAAAGGCATTTTGCAGTTTATATTTACTAAAATAATTGCATTTCCGTGTTCTGTGTACTGAGGGAAACCGGCTAGTGAATGCAGGGACATCGGACAGGGAATAACATTTTTTTTATGATGCAGTGATGTCGACAGAGGGCAATCTTTGGTTTCTGAAAGTGCCGAATCCAGTTACTATGTGATTCACAAGCCTCTTAAAGTAAACAATAAACTTTTTTTCCCCTTCCCTGAGTTAAAGCGATAGTAAACCCGCTGAAACATTTTTTCTTTTTCATACACCTGTAAGGGAAAAGGCATAATGAGCTAGTATGGACCGCATACTAGCTCATTATGAAATACTTACCTTAGAACGAGGCGTCGGTAACTCACCTGGTCCACGCCAAGGTCGCTGACATGTTGCCTCGGCGTGTCTTCCGGGTATAACGACTCCAGCGCTGTGAGTGGCTGGAGCCGCGATGTCGCCACTCCCGCGCATGCGCACGGGAGACTTCTTCCCGGCAGGGTTCGGATTCTGCCAGCCTTTCAGCTGAGAATCCCCCGTGCTCATGCGCCACTGCAGTCAGCGGCGCATTGCACAGGGAATATCTCCTAAACCGTACAGGTTTAGGGGATATTTTTTTTACCTGCAGGTAAGCCTCATTATAGGCTTACCTGTAGGTAAAAGTCAAAATTTTGACTTTACAACCGCTTTAAATCTTCCTTCATTTGTGTCTCTTATGCGCCCCGTCCTAGACACTGCAGCTCACATGGGAGGGTGTCAGCAGTGCTGTCAATCCAGAAAGCAGTGGGCAGGACTAGGTGTGGCCAGGTGCTGATTAACTAGCTAGTGACATCAATCAGCAGCGACAATACTGATATCCCCAAGCAGCATCTCCTCATCAGACTGCAGTACAAGCAGACACATCCTGCATGAGAGTGGCAACTCTGCTTTGAATTCAGGAGCAGTGCAGCCTTGTTGCCACACCATCACAGGAAGCTGCAATAAATGAACTTCCCTTGCAGGATCAACAGATATTTGTGACTTTGCAGGGGGAATAAGAGAACTATAACAGCAGATGCACCTCTAATTACAATTCATAGGCGTACGCACAGGGTGTGCCAGGTGTGCCTGGGCGCACCCTAATCACCCCGTGTGGCGCAGATTCCCCCTGTTTATTTCACTCCTGATATTTTACCAAAGCCCCCTAACGGGATTCCTAAAAAAATTGCTAAAAAAATATAAAAATAATAAAAGAAATAACATTTAAAAAAATCTAATAATAAAAATAAAATTACTGACACCATCAACTGCCCTACTGACACCAATCATTGCCCTACTGACACTGTCCATTGCTCTTTACGGAAACTGTCAGTATATATACACATACACACACACACACACACACACACACACACACACACACACACACACGCATATGTGTTTGAGTTTTGGGGTGCACACCCTGATGCAATAGGCTGTGCGCACTTATGGTGTGCTTTGTTTAATTCTTCCAGATCTGTGCAGTAATCAGGGCTTTTTTTCAGTGGGCGGCACATTCATGAATGTATGTAATGGCAAGGGGTGCTGGGGTGTGCTGGAGGTTCAATTGATGCTGGCTACTGGGGAATCTATTATTGCTGGAGGTGATCCATTATTATGGGGGGGGGGGGGGGGGGGGGGAGTCTGTTGTTGCAAGTGGTGGATCTATTGTTGCCGAGGGGGTCTTATGTTGCTGGGGTGGATCTACTGTTGAGTGAGGGGTCTATTGTTGCTGGCTTCTGCAGGGTCTATTAATGCTGGCTGTTAGGAGTCTGTTGTTGGGGGGAGGGGGGGTCTATTGTCGCTGGGGGGTCCATTCTTGCTAGCTACAGGGGATCTATTTTACTGCATTTTCTTGATATCAATATCAAATGTCATACAAAATACTTAGCACCACAAAATGATACTTGGTTCTGTATTCTGTAAAAGGGGAGTTACTGGGATAGGGGTGGAACCAAGGACCGGTGCCCGGAAGTGGGTAGGGGTGGAACCAAGGAACGGTGCTCAGAGGTGGGTAGAGGTGGAGCCAAGGAACAGTGCTCGGAGGTGGGTAGAGGTGGAACCAAGGAACAGTGCTCGGAGGTGGGTAGAGGTGGAACCAAGGAACGGTGCTCGGATGTGGGTAGAGGTGGAACCAAGGAACGGTGCTCGGAGGTGGGTAGGGGTGGAACCAAGGAACAGTGCTCGGAGGTGGGTAGAGGTGGAACCAAGGAACAGTGCTCGGAGGTGGGTAGTGGTGGAACCAAGGAACGGTGCTTGGATGTGGGTAGTGGTGGAACCAAGGAACAGTGCTCGGAGGTGGGTAGGGGTGAAACCAAGGAACGGTGCTCGGATGTGGGTAGAGGTAGAACCAAGGAACGGTGCTCGGAGGTGGGTAGGAGTGGAACCAAGGAACGGTGTTCGAAGGTGGGTAGGGGTGGAAGCAAGGAATGGTGCTCAAAGGTGGGTAGGGGTGGAACCAAGGAACGGTTCTCAGAGGTGGGTAGGGGTGGAACCAAGAACGATGCTCGGAGGTGGGTAGAGGTGGAACCAAGGAACAGTGCTCGGAGGTGGGTAGGGGTGGAACCAAGGAACGGTGCTCGGATGTGGGTATAGGTGGAACCAAGGAACAGTGCTCGGAGGTGGGTTGGGGTGGAACCAAGGAACGGTGCTCGGATGTGGGTAGAGGTGGAGCCAAGGAACAGTGCTCGGAGGTGGGTAGGGGTGGAACCAAGGAACGGTGCTCGGATGTGGGTAGAGGTGGAACCAAGGAACAGTGCTCGGAGGTGGGTAGAGGTGGAACCAAGGAACAATGCTCGGAGGTGGGTAGAGGTGGAACCAAGGAACAGTGCTCGGAGGTGGGTAGTGGTGGAACCAAGGAACGGTGCTTGGATGTGGGTAGGGGTGGAACCAAGGAACGGTGCTCGGATGTGGGTAGAGGTAGAACCAAGGAATGGTGCTCGGAGGTGGGTAGGAGTGGAACCAAGGAACGGTGTTCGAAGGTGGGTAGGGGTGGAACCAAGGAATGGTGCTCAAAGGTGGGTAGGGGTGGAACCAAGGAACGGTTCTCAGAGGTGGTTAGGGATGGAACCAAGAACGATGCTCGGAGGAGGGTAGAGGTGGAACCAAGGAACGGTGCTCTGAGGTGGGTAGGGGTGGAACCAAGGAACAGTGCTCGGAGGTGGGTAGAACTAAGGAACGGTGCTCAGTGGTGGGTAGGGGTGGAACCAAGGAATGGTGCTCAAAGGTGGGTAGGGGTGGAACCAAGGAACGGTTCTCAGAGGTGGGTAGGGGTGGAACCAAGAACGATGCTCGGAGGAGGGTAGAGGTGGAACCAAGGAAGGGTGCTCGGAGGTGGGTAGGGGTGGAACCAAGGAACAGTGCTCGGAGGTGGGTAGAAGTAAGGAACGGTGCTCAGTGGTGGGTAGGGGTGGAACCAAGGAGCGGTGCTCGGAGGTGGGTAGAACTAAGGAACGGTGCTCGGAGGTGGGTAGGGGTGGAACGATGCTCGGAGGTGGGTAGAAATCCTGAGTGAAACTCTCCCTCTGTACAGGAGCTTCCTGTAATAAAGACCGCTCAGTGCCACTCTCTCTCCTTGTGCAGGGTGACTGGTCTTGTCTCCGCCCCACCCTGCAGTTTTCTGCAGGCAGCCTGTAGTGGGTGGAGCCTGCTTGGACCCTCCCACAGCTCTGTTTTCAGTAAAGCTCAGTGATGATATCACTTCTACTTTTAGGTAATAACCGAGTTTGTAAAAGCATTTGGTGGACACGCAGTGGTTTTATATCCTTTGTGGCTATTGAAGAATATATTTAGATAAAAACATTCATGCCCGGAGTTCAGCTTAAAGTGCTGCAGCACATGTTTTTTTCATTGGAGGCCATAGATTTTTATTTTTTTAACTGTAATGGAAACCCAAGGACCCGCATGAGCTGTCTGGATGGGGTACATGAGTCACTAGATTAGATGTACGCCATTCAAAAGCTTTTAGCAACCAAGGCCATTTCAATTTTTTTTATATCATTTGCATCAATGCTGAACTCTAGATATAAAAGGCAAACATTAATGCTGCACTGTAATTATTAATTTACCATTACATGTTTTTTTTTAAATGCAAGTAGTGAAAATATTTGAATTAAAGTGGAATTCCAGCCTAATACTGCTACCTATCCTGCCTAACCTGTGTAAAAAAGATGTGTGTACTTACTTATTTTAACCACTTGCCGATCGCGGAATGTACGTATACGTCGGCAGAATGGCACGGCTGGGCAAATAGGCGTACAGCTACGTCCCTTTGAATTTGCCGCCATGTGGTTACGTGCGCGCCGCCAGGCGGAGCGCGCAACCCTGCCGCGAGCTCCGCGAGTAGGATCACGGGTCCCATGGACTCGATGTCCGCGGGGATACCCGCGACCGTCTCAGGTCAAAGGCTAATGTAAACAAGCATCTCCCTAGTCTCATCTCTAACAAGTTCTGCCTTGTGACACTGTCACTGATCATAGCACCCTGTGATCGGGAGCTATGATCAGTGATGTGTCACACGTAGCCACGCCCCCTAACAGTAAGAATCACTCCCTAGGACACACTTAACCCCTTCCTAGCCAGCTAGTGGTTAACCCCTTCACTGCCAGTGTAATTTTTACAGTAATCAGTGCAATTTTATAGCACTGATTGCTGTAAAAATGACAATGGTCCAAAAAATGTGTCAAAATTGGCCGATGTGTCCGCCATAATGTCGCAGTCACAATAAAAATCGCTGATCGCCGCCATTACTAGTAAAAAAAAAAAATATTAATAAAAATGCTATAAAACTATCCCCTATTTTGTAAACGCTATAACTTTTGTGCAAACCAATGAATAATCGCTATTAATTAATCGCGATTTTTTTTTTTTTACCAAAAATATGTAGAAGAATACTTATCGGCCTAAACTGAGGAAAAAAAAATGTTTTTTTTATATTTTTTGGGGATATTTATTATAGCAAAAAGTAAAAAATATAGATTTTTTTTCAAAATTGTCGCTCTATTCTTGTTTATAGCACAAAAAATAAAAACTGCAGGGGCGATCAAATACCACCAAAAGAAAGCTCTATTTGTGGGGAAAAAAGGACGCCGATTTTGTTTGGGAGCCACGTCGCACGACCGCGCAATTGTCAGTTAAAGCGACGCAGTGCCGAATCGCAAAAAGGGGCCTGGTCCTTTGGCTGCAAATTGGTCCGGGGCTTAAGTGGTTAATGCACTTTCATCTTACCGCGTGTTCTATAGAGTTCAATGGTAGTGCACCCAAAACGCGTGTACAATGTGCCCAAAGTACAACACACCAAAAACACAAGTGTATTGCCCCGAGCTTACCCTTTTTTGAAGCCTATTAGACCCTCTGGCTCTAATCACGTGCTTAAAAAACAAAAACCCCATTGGAATCCATGCGTCTGGCGACCCTCATTATACATTAGGGGGCCGGATGCATGGATAGGGGGTTGGTTGTGCCCCTGCATCCTGTATTACGGGCCGCCACTGATTTTTGCACTGATCACTGTATTAGTGTCACTGGTGTCAAAAGTGTGTGTCAGTGTCCGACTGTCCTCCGCAATATCGCTGATCGCTGATCACCGACATTGCTAGTAAAAATAAATAACTTAAACTGTCCCATGGTTTGTAAACGCAATAACTTTTGCGTAAACCAATCAATATACACTTATTGGGATTTTTTTTACCAAAACCATGTAGCAAATTGCATATTGGCCTCAACTGATGTAAAAATTTGATTATTTTTAACATTTTATTTTATCTGATGTGTGTTATAGCAAAAAGTAAAAAGTATTGTTTTTTTTTTTATAGTGCAAAAAATAAAAACCGCAGAGGTGATCAACTACCACCAAAAGAAAGCTCTATTTGTGGGGAAAAATAACATAAATTTATTTCGGCACAGCGTCACATGACCGCAAAATTGTAGCGCAGTGCCGTATCGCAAAAATGGCCTGGTCAGATGGGGGGTCTTCCAGAGGTCAAGTGGTTAATGTAACCCATTATATACATGTTTCTATGGCAACCCATACATATGGTACACTTGCATGTCTGCTTACTTATTTGTATGCACTTGCAGGGACACGCAAGATTGATTTCTCATGCTAATAGGGTTCATTTATATGTAAAGCGCCAACATTTTACTGTACTAGTTGGGGGGATTTAGAAGTCGATGAATATTGGGCAGAGCTGTGGGTTGCTGCAGAGACAGACAGAATACACGGCAGGGTTTATCATAAAAAGCGCGCTCGCCTGTCGCTCAGGTGATGGTGTGTAACTGGTGCCTGCCAGAGAGATGTTATGCAATGCCGACTATGCCTCGGGCAATGTGATCCGACAAGTGTGACGGGCATGGTGGACGAGGTAAGCACATGGTAGAAGCGGAAAGGACATACACTGGTCGGTCCGGCCCTAGCTATAGAAATGGATAATATAATTCGGGGTCATTCGCTATGATCGCAATTCGTAAATCCGAAAATAAAAAAATTAAAAAATAAGAAAGAAAATTCGAAAGAATAACTAACTAATAATAACTAACTATTAAATTATAGGTTAAATAAAATTTGGCTGTTAGTGAACGTAACAATTATGAATTATCCGAAATAAAGAATGCTGCATCTAAACGAATGGAACGGAACAAATTAACCACTTCAATACCGGGCACTTATACACCTTCCTGCCCAGGACAATTTTGAGCTTTCAGCGCTGTCGCACTTGGAATGACAATTGCGCGGTCATGCTACACTGTACCCAAACTAAATTTCTATCATTTTGTTCCCACAAATAGAGCTTTCTTTTGGTGGTATTTGATCACCTCTACGGTTTTATTTTTTGCTAAACAAATACAGTGGTGTGAAAAAGTGTTTGCCCCCTTCCTCATTTCCTGTTCCTTTGCATGTTTGTCACACTTAAGTGTTTCGGAACATCAAACCAATTTAAACAATAGTCAAGGACAACACAAGTAAACACAAAATGCAATTTGTAAATGAAGGTGTTTATTATTAAAGGTGAAAAAAAATCCAAACCATCATGGCCCTGTGTGAAAAAGTGATTGCCCCCCTTGTTAAAACATACTATAACTGTGGTTGTCCACACCTGAGTTCAATTTCTCTAGCCACACCCAGGCCTGATTATTGCCACACCTGTTCACAATCAAGGCATCACTTAAATAGGAGCTGCTTGACACAGTAAGGTCCACCAGAAGATCCTTAAAAGCTACACATCATGCCGAGACCCAAAGAAATTCAGGAACAATTGAGAAAGAAAGTAATTGAGATCTATCAGTCTGGAAAGGGTTATAAAGCCATTTCCAAAGCTTTGGGAATCCAGCGAACCACAGTGAGAGCCATTATCCACAAATGGCGAAGACATGGAACAGTAGTGAACCTTCCCAGGAGTGGCCGGCCGCCCAAAATTACCCCAAGAGCGCAGCGACGACTCATCCAAGAGGTCACAAAAGACCCCACAACAACGTCCAAGGAACTGCAGGCCTCACTTGCCTCAGTTAAGGTCAGCGTTCATGCCTCCACCATCAGGAAATGACTGGGCAAAAATGGCCTGCATGGCAGAGTTCCAAGGAGAAAACCACTGCTGAGCAAAAAGAACATCAAAGCTCGTCTCAATTTCTCCACAACACATCTTGATGATCCCCAAGACTTTTGGGACAACATTCTGTGGACCGATGAGACAAAAGTGGAACTCTTTGGAAGGTGTGTGTCCAAGTATATCTGGCGTAGAAGGAACACTGCATTTCAGAAAAAGAACATTATACCAACAGTAAAATATGGTGGTGGTAGTGTGATGGTCTGGGGCTGTTTTGCTGCTTCAGGACCTGGAAGACTTGCCGTGATAAAAGGAACTATGAATTCTGCTGTCTACCAAGAGATCCTGAAGGAGAATGTCCGACCATCTGTTCGTGTACTCAAGCTGAAACGAACTTGGGTTCTGCAGCAGGACAATGATCCTAAACACACCAGCAAGTCCACCACCGAATGGCTGAAGAAAAACAAAATGAAGACTTTGGAGTGGCCTAGCCAAAGTCCAGACCTGAATCCTATTGAGATGTTGTGGTATGACCTTAAAAAGGCCGTTCATGCTCGAAAACCCTCTAATGTAACTGAATCAGGACAATTCTGCAAAGATGAGTGGGCCAAAATTCCTCCAGGACTCTGTAAAAGCCTCATTGCACGTTATCGCAAACGCTTGGTTGCAGTTGTTGCTGCTAAGGGTGGCCCAACCAGTTATTAGGTTTAGGGGGCAATCACTTTTTCACACAGGGCCATGATGGTTTGGATTTTTTTTCACCTTTAATAATAAACACCTTCATTTACAAATTGCATTTTGTGTTTACTTTTGTTGTCCTTGACTATTGTTTAAATTGGTTTGATGTTCCGAAACACTTAAGTGCGACAAACATGCAAAGGAACAGGAAATGAGGAAGGGGGCAAACACTTTTTCACACCACTGTACAAGTTTTGCTTTTGTTTCTGTTATAAAATTTTGTAAATAAGTACGTTTTCTCTTTCACTGATGGGCACTAATAAGGCGGCACTGACGGGCACTGATAAGGCGGCACCGAGGAGGTGGCACTGATATGCACTGATATGCACTGATTTGCAGCACTGATGGGCATTGATAGGCGGCACTGGTGGGCACTGATGGGCAACACTGATGGGCGACACTGATGGGCACGGAAAGGCTGAAAAGATGGGTACTTATGAGTGGCACTACTGGGCACTGATAGGCGACACTGCTGGGCACTGATGGGCATTGATACGTGGCACTGATGGGCACTGATACAGGGCACTGATACACGGCACTGATGGGCATCCCTGGTGGCACTGGCAGTGGTAGGCATTGTCAGTGGGCACTGATTGGTAGCTGCCTGGGCACAGATGTGCATTTCCCTGGGGGTCTAGGGGGGGCATACCTGGTGGTCCAGTGTGGATGGCCATCCTGGTGGTCCTGGGCGGGATCTGAGGGGGGGGGGGCTGCGCTGATAAACAATCAGCACAGACCCCCCCTGTCAGGAGAGCTGGCGATCGGCTCTCCTCTACTCACGTCTGTCAGACGTGAGTGAGGAAAAGCTGATCACCGACTCTTCCTATTTACATCGTGATCAGCCATGATTGGACACAGCTGATCACGTGGTAAAGAGTCTCCGTCAGACACTCTTTACCTAGATTGGTGTTGGGGGGTGTCAGACTGACACACCGCAACAACGATCGCCGCGATGCGCGCCCCCGGGGGCGCGCAGCGGCTCAATATCCTGATCACGTTATATGACGTCCGGTCAGGATATTGAAACCACTTTGCCGCCGTCATTCTGCTATATGGCGGGCGGCAAGTGGTTAATAATAAATAATAATAGTAAAAAATTTTTATTATTATTATTGCTATTATTATTATTTCGTTACGCTCAATTCGTTTAGATACGACATTCGTTAATTCGGATAATTCGTAAGTTTGGATAAATTCATATTCGTTCACTAACAGCCAAGTTAGAAAGGAAATTCCATTACCTATAATTTAATAGTAATAGTTACAGTTGTGCTCATAAGTTTACATACCCTGGCAGAATTTATGATTTCTTGGCCATTTTTCAGAGAATATGAATGATAACACAAAAACTTTTCTTTCACTCATGGTTAGTGATTGGCTGAAGCCATTTATTATCAATCAACTGTGTTTACTCTTTTAAATCATAATGGCAACAGAAACTACCCAAATGACCCTGATCAAAAGTTTACATACCCCCTGTTTTTATATGATGATATCATTGTGAAACAATATGTTGCTATGCTATTATGCTACTATGGTATTATGTATTATGTATGGAATAAATTCTACCTATTTTACATTTTTGTATGTATTATGTTACTTTGCAATATATATGGTCACAACTTACAATTACCCGCCAGACACATTCATGCCGTGATGTCTCCCTGGCTGCATGTTTCATATAAAGTCCCAAACCTTTCTCCCATGTATCTCAGCACTTAGGCTGCATTCACACCTGAGCGTTTTGTCGCCCTAAGCCGCCCTACGCCTGAAGCTACAAAACGTTCGAGGGGATAAAATACATTATTCTCTATGGAGATGGTTCACATCTCCACTCCATGTCGCCTGAAGCCGAACGCCTGAAGCTCAAACAAGTTCCGGACCCTTTTTTGTCGCGCGAATCGGGCAGATTTGGGCGTTTGTATCCCAATAGAACATAGCAACAAATGATGACAGTGATGATCATTTTTCCTATTGGCTATCAAGAAAAACGCCGAAGTTGAAAAACGCTTGTTACGCCGTATGCAAATGTGCAAAAAACGACGGTATTCGCGCGACAAAACGTCGGTAAAACCGCTGGTAAAAACGCTCGTTCCGCTACGCTCAGGTGTGAATGCAGCCTCAGGGATGGAGACACATGCACTGTGCCTCATATAAAGTCCCAAACCCTCTTTTCTCCCTATTGAGAATAATGACGCGGCGGAACATTAGTCATGGTGAAGCAGCTCGATAATGACTGCGTATACAGAGCTGGGCAATGTTACTTGCATAAGACCTAATGTACCTATTATCTCAAATGTACTCTTTATGTAAGTCCAGGAGTATCTTTGTAAATACCAAGGTTCAGCTACACAAGGCTCTCTTTTGTTTGTACCAGCTTGGATTGTTGTGTGTGTGTGTATATATATATATATATATATATATATATATATATATATATATATACAGTACATACAGTGCCTTGTATTCATACCTGACAGCACACAACTATCTGCCAATACATTGCCTTGAAAAAATATTCATACTCCTTGAAATCTTCCACATTTTGTCATGTTACAACCAAAAACGTAAATGTATTTTATTGGGATTTTATGTGATAGACCAACACAAAGTGGCACATAATTGTGAAGTGGAAGGAAAATTATAAATGGTTTTCAAAATTTTTTACAAATAAATATCTGAAAAATGTGGCGTGCATTTGTATTCAGCCCCCTTTACTCTGATACCCCTAACTAAAATCTAGTGGAACCAATTTCCTTCAGAAGTTAGTAAATAGAGTCCACGTGTGTGTAATTTATTCTCAGTATAAATACAGCTGTTCTGTGAAGCCCTCAGAGGTTTGTTAGAGTACCTTAGTGAACAATATCAGCTTGCACGCTTACAACTTATCCAAAATACGGCGGCAAGACTGATAACAGGAAAAAAAAAAACTGGGAATCCATCTCCCCTTCCCTGAGGAGCCTACATTGGCTAACCGTAAAGAATTGGGTCACATTCAAGACCCTCTGCCTCACCCACAAATGCACACAAGGAGACGCTCCGCAATACCTTCTCGAGAAAATAAAACACTACATACCCAATCGCAGTCTTCGATTGGCTAATCAAACTCCTCCTCATTCCCAAATCCCGCTACAAATCAAAGGGGGAACGGAGATTCGCTGTCCAAGGACCACGGCTATGGAACGCTCTAGCAACCTACATCCGCATGGAAGAAAATCATCAGGCCTTCAGGAAAAAACTCAAGACCCACCTCTTCTAAGAAGCTTGACAACAAAGCACGAATACATCGCTTGAGGCAATTCAGTTCGCATTGTAGCGCTATACAAATTATTCATTCATTCATTCATTCATTCAACAAACAGCATTATGATGGCCAAGGAACACACCAGACAGGTCAGGGATAATGTTATGGAGAAGTTTAAAGCGCGGTTAGGTTATAAAAAAAAAAATTTCAATTTTTTTTACAAATAAATATCTGAAAAGTGTGGCATGCATTTGTATTCAGCCCCACTAAGTAAATACTTTGTAGAATCACCTTCATTGCAATTATAGCTGCAAGTCTTTTTGGGGATGTCTCTACCAGCTTTGCACATCTAGAGAGTGAAATTGTTGCACATTATTCTTTTCAAAATAGCTCAAGCTCTGTCAGATGGGATGGAGAGCATCTGTGAACAGAAATTTTCAAGTCTTGCCAAAGATTCTCAATTGGATTTAGGTCATGACTTTGACTGGGCCATTCTAACATATGAATATGCTTTGATCTAAACCATAGGTCTTCAAACTACGGCCCTCCAGTTGTTCAGGAACTACAATTCCCATCATGCCTAGTCATGTCTGTGAATGTTAGAGTTTTACAATGCCTCATGGGATGTGTAGTTTCGCAACAGCTGGAGGGCCGTAGTTTGAGGATCCCTGATCTAAACCATTCCACTGTAGCTCTGTCTGTATGTTTAGGGTTGTTGTCCTGTTGGAATGTGCAACTCTGCCCCAGCCTCAAGTCTTTTGCAGGCTGTAACAGGTTTTCTTCTAAGATCACCATGTATTTGGCTCCATCCATCTTCCCATCAACTCTGACCAGCTTCCATGTCCCTGCTGAATAAAAGCATCCCCACAACATGATGCTGCCACCACCATGTTTCACTGTGGGGATGGTGTGTTCAAGTTGATGTGCAGAGTTGGCTTTCCTCTAGAGTTACCTGCTTTTCTGATTAATGCTCTCCTTGCCCGGCCTGTCAGTTTAGGTGAACGACCATGTCTTGGTAGGTTTGCAGTTGTGCCATACTCTTTCCATTTTCAGATGATGGCTTTAACAGTGCTCCGTGAAATGTTTAAAGCTTGGGATATTTTTTTATAACCCAACCCTGCTTTACACGTCTCCACAACTTTATCGCTGACCTGTCTGGTGTGTTCCTTGCCCTTCCTGATGCTGTTTGTTCACTAAGGTTCTCTAACAAACCTCTAAGGAATTTACAGAACAGCTGTATTTATACTGAGATTAAATTACACACAGGAGGACTCTATTTACTAATTAGGTAACTTCTGAAGATTTTAGTTAGGGGTATCAGAATAAAGGGTGCTGAATACAAATGCACACTTTTCACATATTTATTTGTAAAAAAACATTTATCATATTCCTTCCACTTCACAATTATGTGTCACTTTGTGTTGGTCTATCACATAAAATCCCAATAAAATACATTTACCTTTTTGGTTGTAACATGACAAAATGTGGACATTTTCAAGGGGTATGAATAATTTTTCAAGATACTGTATATACAGTATACAGTATGTACAGTATATTATAAATACATTATGCCAGCACACACTTGGCATCAGGCTCTTCCCATAAAACAATGAACAGGTTAAAGTTTGTTATTTAATCAAGAAGTCAATGTACCCAGAACTGATATTTCATTGGTGGATGCTGGAGAGCTAAACCAGCTGACAATTTCCCATAGCTTTTAGGGCTCATCCAGATGGGTGGCCACCAGCAAGAGTTGGCGATCCTTGTCTGTGATAAACTAGGCCCATGCACATGTTGTGTGTGGCTAGCAACCAGGCGGACAGATTTGTAACCTGTACAAATCAATGGCTGGTACCACCTCAGTGGTTGCATGCATTTAGGGCCTCTAACTGGCCCAGAACACAGAGTTTGCATCCAGGGCCGGTGGTTAGGGCCGCATGCAAACTGGACGCAGCTAATCATCGCAGCTTGTATGCAGCCATAGCACAGTGTCTATGGTGTCCATATGTAGAATTTAGCTACACCTAAATAAAGCGGTCTATTCGCCAGTCCAAATTATCCCTTAAGGCCCCTTTTGGTTTGATCTCTGCGGTGAGTCCTCAGATCTGCATGACTGCTTTGGCCATTATAAGGGGTTCCATTATATTAAGGTAAATGCTTTAAGAGGGGCCTGTACACAAGTGCGGACAGAACCCAAAACTCTTATGTGGACAAGACCAGAGCTTTAGGACCTTGGTGTGGAATTTCTAAGATGTATAAGAAGCCAGGCAAGACAGTCAAGCACGCTCCTCCTAAAACGAATATATAATAATTTAGGGTAGACTGATCCATAAAACTGTATTGGGTCTTGTACACATGGGATTGGTGCTGGGCACTCCTCCAATGACGGTGCCATTATTAAACTAAACAGCTCAATACATGCAATCACTTAGGTACGTGTTTACTTTGCACTCAGTGAAATGCTTTTTACAGACTGATGCTGCAGCTCTGGTTCTCAAAGTGGGAGTCGTGACAGCCAATTCTGTTTTATGAGATTAAAAAAAATAAAATGAGCGACAGTTGCACCACGCTTCAAGCAACTGGCACAGCCCTAAAGGGAATGTGTTCTAAAGCATAATACCTGGGTGAGAAGCCTTGGATAGTGCTGCCATACTCTGATTTTTAAAGCAGCCTTCCAGATGTGGTGCAGGGATGTCACCTCACTGCAAAGTTAAAGGAAATGGGTCCCCAGTCTGCAGGCAGGATAAGGAGAGGCAGGGTCTTTGTCACACTGGCATACAGGGAAGATCCTGTAACTCAACAGGGGGTATTGAGGAGATAAATAGCTGGAGGATGTGAGCAACTGCAGTAGATACTATAGATACTTCACTTTAAAAGCAAAAAAGTATTACATTGAAAGTAGATCTAAACCCGTTCACTAAAATCTAACATGTTAACGTTATTTCGAAAGTTATTTTCTATCTTTTTTTAAAACTAGCTATCAATAAAATATTCCTTGGTGATCCTACCATGAAGGTCCAGGCTCTTTCTGTTATTGGGTGAAAACTGTTTCCCATTTGTGCTCCTGCTTGTTACCCTGTTACATGCACACCTGATTAAGACTACAAGCGCCCTTGCCAAGACTCACGAACAGGCATTGACTGCATGCATGAAGGTAAAAAGCCTTCAGCCTTTACAACCACTTTAAACAGTTTTTAAAAAATAAATAAATAAAGGGATATTTTATTACAGCTATAGAATGCTATTTGAATAGTATAGTGTCCTTTGCTTTCACTGACTTTACATATAGGATGTAATAGAGCCTTCATCGTGGCCGTGCAGTGTGGCAGGGTGTGAAACACAAGTCTGGCTGAACAGAATTGCAATTATTTTGATCGGTGTATAGACCCCTTTTCATATGATTGAGTTTGGGTGAACAAATCCTGGTCCACAAAGACATGGTTTGACGATGTTGCTGTGGAAAAACCCAAGTGGCCTATATTGAGCTGTAACTTCAGCCTATTGAACAACTTGGGGATGAATTGGAACACCAACTGCAGTCCAGGTCTTCTTGTGCAACATCAGTACCTGACCTCACAAATACCGTATATACTCGAGTATAAGCCGAGTTTTTCAGCACATTTTTTGTGCTGAAAATGCCCCCATTGGCTTATACTCGAGTCAAGAATTTTTCTGCTGCAGAAAATGACATTTTCCAAACTGGATTTGGGGCCAGGAACCTTGGTGCTAGGAACCCCAAATTTGGTGTACAAACCCAGTGGAACTGGGGTTCCTAGCACCAAGTGGCCCTGAGATACGGGGCCCCAATTCGATTCGGAAAATGTCATTCTCTGCTGCAGAAAAGTGCTTGACATTTTCCGAACCGACTTTGGGGCCCCGTATCTCGGGTCCACGTAGTGCTAGGAACCTTTGGATATGTTATAGTGCTAGTTCCACTGGGTTTGCACACCTAATTTGGGGTTCCTAGCACTAAGTGACCACGAGATACAGGGCCCCAATTCGATTCGGAAAATGTCATTCTCTGCTGCAGAAAAGTGCTTGACATTTTCCGAACCGACTTTGGGGCCCCGTATCTCGGGTCCACTTAGTGCTAGGAACCTTTGGATATGTTATAGTGCTAGTTCCACTGGGTTTGCACACTAAATTTGGGGTTCCTAGCACTAAGTGACCACGAGATACGGGGCCCCAAAGTCGGTCAACTGTGTCCATCTGCAGCAATGTAATTTCGAGACCCTTTGGGTCCAGAAACCCCAAATTTTGGCTGCAGCTAGGGGGCATCTAGGAACCCTTAACTACCAAGTTTGAAGTTCGGGGGACCTATGGCTGCAAATGGGCACAGTGAGGCATGCAAATGGGCACAGTGAGGCTGCAAATGGGCATTGTTGACCGTCTTTTCCACTTACAGTAGCTGCGCATTTCTCACCCTAGGCTTATACTTGAGTCAATACGTTTTCCCAGTTTTTTGTGGTAAAATTAGGTGCCTCTGCTTACATTCGAGTCGGCTTATACTGTATACGGTACTTTTTCCGCTGAATGGACACAAATTCCCACAGACACACTCCAAAATGTTTTAACCCGTCTTCCCAGAAGAGTGTCATAGCTGCAAAAATGGGACAAATCTGTATTGACACCCAGGGTTTTGGAGTGGGATGTTCGACACGCTTATGGGTGTGACAGTCATAAGTCCATATACTGTTGGGGCATTTGACACTTGGACTTCAGCCTATTCATTAAATGTAATGCTGAGCCATAATCTTTCCAAAAACTCTTGTATCATTATAAAAAGTTTGACATTACACCACAGAATGTTCATGCCAGAACAAAGCTCTGCAGTAATAGGTAAAGAATTAAAAAATCGTATGTATCAAATTATCTGCCCCAAAAACCCAAAACTAAATTCATGTTCTATGTGTAGTTGACCCAGGGGTCAGATGTATCCAGCACCCCATTGGTGCTTGATTACCATATGGCCATTCGAGGTGCTTGTGCACAACCGTCAGGTTGAGGACACTGCTTGATCATATATTGCTGGTAAGGGAGGTGACCTTTCAGTACATTGATTTACAGCATGTCTTCATCAACTCTCTTAGGAGAGTTCAGGGCTTTGGTTAGATACGGCAAACATGTCTTCCTTTCCTTCTCCTGAGATCGTGATTATTGAGCAGCCATGAGTACCATTGTAGACCCACATATGTCAAAGACCCTGCTAACTCATGGTTTACTTTGTTTGCCTCTTTGCAGACAAATTGGAGACGGCTTATTGGAAAAATACAGCGTTGTTACACAGAATAATGTGACACAATTTAGAGCCATTGATTGGGTCAACTTGAAACGCCATAGATTTTTTTGTAACTGAGAAGATTGACGTGTTCGCCCTACAAAGGCAATAAATCATTACAGATGTTATGGATGTGTCTGAGTTAAGTAAGGTTGAAAAGAAGAAGACTGAATGTAAAGGGTCTTAGTTTGGCATATTCCCCTCTGTGAAACATATCCTGTCCAGTTCACAGTTTTTCATTATTTATGTGTACAAATCCTTTAGGGTCCACTATGGCAGTAGCAGAGTCCTATCAAAGGGGAGCTGAAAGACATAGGACACCCCTGGGAACCCAGACTGAAATGTTGTGGGATTTGTAGCATTCCATAATGAAAAGTTGATGAGACGCTTTCTTGTCATCTCTTCTCTCTTGCCTCACCGTTTTTTTTTTGTCTACCTTTTCTTTGGTCTATTTCCCCTTTCTTGCTGCGCTTTCTTAAAATTGAGCCATTAGTGCTATGGTCCTTTGACAGCAATTCCAAGTCAGAGCCAGTGCACTCTAAAGGTAGCTTTAAAGTGACTCTATCATGGGAGTAATAAGGGGCCCCCATTAAAAAGCCTAGCTGTGTCTGATCATAATACATTTAAGTCGCAGACTTGAAACAAACATGCTGTAAGCAAGTGTTACAATACCAGATCTCTATACTTATTCTGGATCAGCGACTCATTGATGCCAAAGTATTATCACGACAGCCCGAAAACTAGCACCCTCAATAGAAGAGTCAGCAATTGTAACCTCTCCTATTATCTTATGACAGATTCCTCTTTAACAACCATGCATACTCCACATCTTCTATTGCGTTATCCTAACCAACTATTTCATATACACTGTACGTAGGAAGGAATGAATGATTTGTATAGCTCTGCAAATGCGAACTGAATCGCCTCAAGGCGCTTGTCTGCCCTTGTTGTCCTGCTATATTATAAGAGGTGAGTCTTGAGTTTTTTCCTGAATATCTTTTACTCTTATTAGATATCTTAGACTTGGGTCTAATGCCCCGTACACACGGTCGGATTTTCTGACGGAAAATGTCCTATCGGACAATGTTGTCGGAAATTCCGACCGTGTGTAGGCTCCATCTGACTTTTTCCGTCGGATTTTCCGATGGACAAAGTTTTATCTCCTGCTCTCAAATTTTTCCGACAACAAAGTCCGATTGGACTTTTTCCGATCGTGTGTAGCGAATTTCGAAGGACAAACTGCCACGCATGCTCAGATAAAATTACAAGACCAAAGC
Source organism: Lithobates sylvaticus (assembly GCA_028564925.1). NCBI lineage: Eukaryota > Metazoa > Chordata > Amphibia > Anura > Ranidae > Lithobates > Lithobates sylvaticus. Next base: position 84,745,887 of record CM053029.1, on the reverse strand, counting down.
TATTGGCTACTAGCCTCTACTTAGTTCCGTCGTACGCAATGAATGTCACCACGTTCAGAATGATCGGATTTTCCGACAACTTTGTCTGACCGTGTGTATGCAACACCAGTGTCGGACAAAATCCGTCGGAAAAAATCCGACGGATTTTGTGGTCGGAATTTCCGACCGTGTGTATGGGGCATTAGAATAATATAATATTTTTATTTTCTGATGGCACCAGTTTAAAATTGCATGACTGAGATTAAAGATCATCATTGCTAGAAAAATATTTAATACATTAATTTAAAAGCAGATAAACAATGTGATGTGCCAAAATTGTGCTGAGCAGAGAATGTACTGTATTTTTAATTAGTCAGTTTTACGGTAATCCTAAAAATATGCAACTGAGGATCAGTGGACAGCCCTGTGTAAGCTCCGAGTCATTCTAGAGTTACCTAACATAGGACTGAGGACTGGATCACCCCTATGTAAATGTTGGGCCGATCACCAAGCACTAGCACTGCCAGATGGAATTCTCCAGATCTGTAATGTAAAGGGGGCCAGAGGTGAAAGGCAGCTGATTGATAGTTCTGTCCATCCCCCATTTTTAGATTCTGTTCTATTCATAGAGGCTGTAGTATGGCTTTTATGGATGGTGCATTGGGGTAGAAATGCCAGGCAAACTCAGGCTCACTTGATGAAAAGTCCCTTTGTTTATTTTACTATTTCAGGTACTTATATAGCTCTGACAATTTATGCAGCACTTTACATATATATTGTGCATTTATATCAGTCCCTGCCCTCAAGGAGCTTACAATATAAGGTCCCTAACTCACATTCATACATACAGGCATACACCACTTTTAAGTACACAATGGAGTTTATTTACTAAAGCTGGAAGTGCAAAATCAGGCTCACTTCTGCATAGAAACCAATGAGCTTCTAACCCCAGCTTGTTCAATTAAGCTTTGGTAATAAAACCTGGAAGCTCCATGGTTTCTATGCAGAGGGAGCCTCATTTTGCACTTTCCAGCTTTAGTAAATAAACCCCATTGTGTACTTAAAAGTGGGGTATGCCTGTACAAATACTAGGGCTAATTTAGAGAGGAGCCAATTAAAACACCATGTCTTCGTAATTTGGGAGGAAACCAACACACACACAGAGAGACCATGCAAACTCCAGGCAGGTAGTGTCGTGGTTGGGATTTGAGCCAACACCTCTAGTGCTGCTAGGCGGAAGTGCCAACCACTTAGCCACTATGCTGCCCGTAGTTGTAGCAACCTCTGCTGCACCAGAAGATTACAGTAGGTAAAGGGGCAGGATGGGGAAGATTACTACTAACAGAAAAGGTATCAGCACAAGGAATACAATGTATTAACTGAAAGTTATGACCCTCAGGCAGATTTTTCTGTTTTTGATTTTGGCTACATTTAGGCATTAAGCGTTGGTTTCCAGAACACTTGAGGTCTATGTTTTCACAGTAGACATTTCCGTTCTGTGAGTAGATTCAGAGTTTCTCTTTCTGCAGAACTCATTTTTATGTCTTTAGCAGCTTCAGTTTAATATTCTTGACCTATTAATAATGTCATCCTTTTTATTTTCATTTAGAATATTCTATTTATATTCCATTTATTTTCAAGTGAGTTTCCCCTCTTTACAACCACAATGCTTATTACTGTATGTGACCACATTTTCTGATGATTTATTAACAGTTTTAATATTTTATTTTACATTTTTTGTATGTATTTTTATGTAAATTATAATACTGAGGGTTTTCATGGTAGCTTAGGGTACTAGGTGTTTTATATGCCGTTTTTAGGATGATGCAAGCATTAATAATAATATTATTAAGCCAGTAGGGAATACTTTATTTTTAAAAGGGGTTACCATATGCCTAGAGCTGGGGGAGATATAATACTTTCAGTACAAATATTTTTTATTCAAATTTTTAAAAGAATAATAAAAAGGCATAAAAATTGCCCACGCAGGGGCTCAGAGTGCCAACACAACTCAGGGAAAACATTATATACAGGCCACCAAATGAAAGAAAACAGTGCAGGTGGCTATACTCCAAATCTAGAAAGTTGAGGTGGTGTCCAGGGAAATGCATATGAGTATTAATGTCAAACCTGGACCGATTAAAACCCCCGATAGTGATGCAGATTAAATACACACTCAGAGATCAATGTTACCACAAAAAAGAAGACGAGAGGCATAAGCTCCAAAAAAGAGAGGGAAGAGAAAAAGTGAATATGGAGGAAAAAGGAGGGAGGAAATCATAGGTAAGTCAACGGGAAGGAAGGAAAGTGGGTGGCATGGGAGGTATATGGACTCAGGATCGTCAAGCGGGTCAGTTACAGGCATCCAATGCTAGCTGGAGAAAGTGAGGGAAGCGCGTATTGGAGCCAAGGTTCCCAAATCTTTAAAAATTTGGCATGAGATTCCTTGAGAATGCTTGACATCTGTTCATTGAGCATGAGAGCTGTCATACGTTCTCTAACACCCTGAAAAGGGACCATAGGCTTCCTCCAGGCACGGCCAATTGTCCTCTTAGCAGACCAAAATAGGTAGGTTGCCAATTTCTGCTGACGATCATAGAGCCCCGGAATAGGGCAGTGCAGCAGGGCCAATTTAGCTTCCTTTCGGATAGGCAGGTGAAACAGGGTGTATAGCAGACCGAAGAATCTAGACCAAAACCCTGTCAGTCGCGGGCAAATCCACTAGATGTGTAAAACGTCCCCACGATGGCCACAACCCCGAAAACAGCGGTCACTAAGATCAGCATTGGCGTGAGCAATACACGCTGGCACTCAGTACCAGCGTACGAGTACTTTCTATGCCGCCTCTAAGGTGGCTGTGTTAAATGAACATTTTGCTACGGTGGACCAGGCCTTGCTCCAGTCAGCCAGGTCTATTTCAGTCGCCAAGTCCCGTTCCCACTGACAAACATATAAGAGACAAGTAGGGGACGTTCTATTGTTCAGGGATGTGTATACTGTGGAGGGATATAATACTTTCAAACAAAATTCACATTGCAAAGCAGGCCACCATTGGGTGCTCTGAGGTGCCCCAGGATTTTTAAGATACAAGTGATGCCTGTGCTCCTAGCAGCTGAACAAAGTGACAAAGGAGCAAAAGGCGAATAATTATTTGTTTCTGGGGAGAGGGGTATTAAAGCCCAAATGAACTGAACAGTAAAATTCATTTCAGGGGTATCAAAACAAAATGTGTTAAAAAGTCTACTGTTCATGTTCTTTGGAAAGCAGCCACAGCCTGAGTGTCCCCTGCCAGCATGCTACAGAGAAGGAGCTGTGCGCTTGGAAGCAGTGTTCTCTCTACAGAGGTCTGACACACCCCTTTTCTGAGTCAAATCTAGAGCTCTGTAATCAGCAAAGTTCAAAATCAGGGAGTATCTGCCTTAGACCAACGGCCTGCAAATTCCAGCCCAGTGGCCTAATCTGGCCAGCTGCAAGATTTTATAGGGTTCTCTGATGTAAGGAGGCACTGATGGGGGCTCTGATGTAAGGGGGGACTGTGATATAAGAGGAGGCTCTGATGGGGACCCTGATGTAAAGAGGGATTCTGATGCCGACTCTCGTGTAAGCAGGACTCTGATGTAAGGCATCTCTGATAGGGACTCTGATGTAAGGGGGGATCTGATATAAGAGGGGACTCTGATGTAAAAGGAACTCTTGACGGGGACCCTGATGGAAGGGGGACTCTGATGGGGACCTTGATGTAAGGGGGGATCTGATGGGGACCTTGATGTAAGGGGGGGACTATGATGAAGTCCCTGAAATAGGAAGGGACTCTGATGGGCTCATATTTATTAGGAATTTCTTTGCTTTACTGAAATTTTTTTCTTTGTCTCTAATTCAGGGATCTCCAGACTTTACAAACAAAGGGCCAGTTTACTGTCCTTCAGACTTTAGAGGGGCCAGATTTTGGCCAGTGGGTTGGTGGTCAGCAGGAGGAGGAATAGTGCCCCATCATTGATATCAGTGGAGAAATAGTGCCCCATTATTGGTATTAGTGGGAGGAATAGTGCCCCATCATTGGTATTATTGAGAGGAATAGTCCCCATCATTGGTATTAGTGGGAGGAATAGTGCCCCATCATTGGTATTAGTGAGTAGAATAGTGCCTCATCATTGGTATCGGTGGAAGAAATAGTGCCCCATGGTAGGTGTCAGTGGGAGGAATAGTGCCCAATCAATAGTATTAGTGGGAGGAATAGTGCCCCATCATTGGTATCCGTGGAAGAAATAGTGCCCCATAGTAGGTGTCAGTGGGAGGAATAGTGCCCAATCAATAGTATTAGTGGAAGGAATAATGCCCCATCATTGGTATTAGTGGGAGGAATAGTGCCCCATCATTGGTATTAGTGGGAGGAATAGTGCCCCATCATTGGTATTAGTGAGAGGATTAGTGCCCCATCATTGGTATTAGTGGGAGGAATCGTGCCCCATAGTAGGTGTTAGTGGAAGAAATAGTGCCTCATATCATTGGGAGGAATATTCCCCCAAGGGCCAGATAAAGGCTAGTAAAGGCCCTCAGGTCACAGTTTGGAGTCCCCTGCGCTAAATCATATCATGCTGATAAAAAAAAAAAAATCAAACTCAAGAAGTAGAGCGTAATTCATTCATATAAATTTATACCCTTTTTGTCCCTCACATTTAAAATGTACTTTTTATAATTTTTTTTAAAGGACAGTTTTATTGTTTTTTGAATGAGTGGCAAAGTGTAGAGTACACAAAAAATGTCCATGTTTATTTGTAATCCAATAAAATTATTACAGGGCAAAAGGATAATCTTTGATCTGAATATAAAAGAAGTAAATCACACAATTAGTCCATCTTTGAGATTTAAACAGATCAGTAACACAGAAAGCCGTGGTAGTAAATGAATCCTGGAATCCACACAATGCACATGAGTACAATACTTAGCTGGAAGGATAAATGCCTACAGAATTGGATATTCCACTATCGGCATACATCCAAATGTGTGTCGCTCCAATTGCAACTGCGTGTTATGACCAGATCAGGGTATTTTTAACCTTTTTTTGCCTAATCAGCTATACAGTAGTTTTAGGGTTGCAGGTCTTTAATATATTTATTTTTGTCTTTTGATTGAGCTCAATGGACATGTCTTTTTCAATTCAACCATGCTGCAACTTTATATATATTTCTATCTATATCTGGAAGTATAATTTCTCTGCTGTCTAAAATGTTTCTTGTTTTATTTTTCAAAATGCATTATTATTTTATGCTATTATCATTAATATTATTATTAACAGTCTTTTATATAAAAGACCATTCATAGTAAAGATGGAGAAAATGGCTGTCTGTGAGTAGCCGATGAGCCCAAGGCAGTGGTACTTCCATTAGCTACAGCAGAAGAGGCTTGAAAAAGCCATTACATTTTTTTTTTAATAGGAGTTTTGCTTTTCTCCCTCCTGGAATTTTTCCAATGCTGATCGAAAGATGTTGGTGAGCACAGGAGCCTGATGAGTCTATATAGGGAATAAAATTGGATGCATTATGTGTTTAAGTATATTTTCATGTTTTGACTGGAATGGGCCTTTTAAAAGTTGACTTGGATCCATTGTTTTCCTTCTAGTGATTGATCATTACCCGTGTAGTTTAGCCCTAACACATCATTAAAAAAAAAAAACTCCTTGTACAAGCAACTTGTCAGCAGCCAGGAGTCTGGACCATCCTGCCAAACCTGGAGCCATTGAGAGGTATGTACGGTTGAATGCAGTTAGACCTCTCAGCTTGCCAGATTTTCACAGCTGCATGACAGATCCTAATTAACTTGCTTAGATATGTTGTTTTGAGAGCTGGGAATTGCATCTATTGACTTTCTTTTTTTTTTTTTTTTAAACCAATCACCTTGAACGTTAATTTTTTTAATTAAAGTTTTCTAAAAAAAAAAAAAAGCTACAAAAAAGAAATAGTATAGAGTATAGGTAGTTATAGTGCACACATTAGGGATGGGAAGAACGACAACAGGGGGTTGTTCTTTGGGTGTTAATTGATCTTTGGGTGTTAATTGTGCCCATGAAGCCATAACCAAAAACATTCTTCCAGATGAAATCAACACCCACAACGCTAGGCAGCCTAGTAGTCCTGCAGAGATTCCACATCCCAAAAACACTTAATCAGTGACATCAAGGGCTTCATAGCTGCTGCTAATCCAGAACTGATTCATTTTGATAAATGTCAGATGGTCCATGGAGTCTGTGGACAGACGCGTTCTATTATCAGTAACAAAACCTCCAGCAGCACTGAATGCCCGTTCGGAAATCACGCTGGATGCAGGGCAGCCCAGCAGCTCAATTGCATACTGGGCAAGTTCTGGCCAGTGGTCTATTCTCATGACCCAGTAAGCCAGTGGATCGTCGACTGGAAAGCTCTCCATCTCCATTTTCGCCCCTAGATAATTGTCCACCATGTAATGCAGACACTGCTGATGGGATGTGAAAGCTGACAGCCCTGGGCAGCGAGGACTAAAAAAATTGTGAAATGCATCACTTAGGCGGCTGCCTTCTCCACCCTGCTCCTCTCTTGACCAACAGAAGCCTCAAAACTATGTTTTTCACAACACTATAACCTACCAGAGTCGGCAAAAGCATTTGATAAACTCTTCTTTAAGGTGTCTTCAAGAGATTTCATCTTCTGCACTCTCTGTGGGGACGGGAGGAGTTCTGAGTGCTCCCTTTGTAACGGTGGTCAAGGAGGGTTGCCAACCAAGTGATCCTTCTCCTTTAAGCCATGTATTTCTGGGTCCTTTTGCAGGCTTTGAAGCATGAGGGAGCCCCTGCACAGCAAATTTGCAGAGGCATTAGAAGCAGACTCCTCGGGGTCACTGAGGATTATAGTATCTAGAACTGCCTCCTCCCAGCCACGTACTACTCCCAAGGGTTCTGGGGATGGAAAACCATCTATTAACGTGACGTGGAATTTGCGGCCGACTGCCTTCCCCAATGATGCCACAACATTGCCTTCCAAGTGATGGTACAGAGCTGAAATGGCCTTGCGTGAAAAGACTGGGAACCAGCCATTGTGGTACAGCACATTCTGCAAATTCATGAAAGGGGGCAGAATCCAGCAAACGGAAAGTCAGTCAGGTAGACCAACTAAAATTTCAGCCACAACTGCCAGGAAAATAGTTTGGAATGCAAAGAAAAACCCACAAATAACTTCAGGTGAAATACAGGACCCTCTGAAAACATGTGGTGTGGCTGTTTCAAGATGCACAATAAGGAGGCACTTGCAGAAAGATGGGCTGCATGGTCAAGTCGCCAGAAGAAAGCCATTACTACACAAATACCACAAAGTATCCCGCTTACAATATGCCAAACAGCACAGAGACAAGCCTCAAACCTTCTGGCACAAAGTCATTTGTGGAGTGATGAGACCAAAATTTAGCTTTTTGGCCACAACCATAAACGCTACATTTGGAGGGGAGTCAACAAGGCCTATGATGAAAGTTACACCATAACTACTGTGAAACACGGAGGTGGATCGCTGATGTTTTAGGCATGTGTGAGCTACAAAGGCACAGGAAATTTGGTCAAAATTGTTGGCAAGATGAATGCAGTATGTTATCAAATACTGGAGGAACATTTGCAATTATCAGCCAGGAAGGTGCGCATGGGACGTACTTGGACATTCCAACATGACAATGATCCAAAACACAAGGCCAAGTCGACCTGTCATTGGCTACAGCAGAATAAAGTTCTGGAGTGGCTATCTCAGTCTCCTGACCTCAATATCATTGGGCCACTCTGGGGAGATCTCAAATGTGCAGTTAATGCAAGACAGCCCAAGAATTTACAGGAACTGGAGGCTTTTTTGCAAAGAGGAATGGGCAGCTTTACCATCTGAGAAGATAAAGCGCCTCATCCACAAATACCACAAAAGACTTCAAGCTGTCATTGATGTTAAAGGGGGCAATACACGGTATTAAGAACTGGGGTATGTCAACTTTTGATCAGAGTCATTTGGGTAGTTTCTGTTGTGATTATGATTTAAAAAGAGTAAACAAAGTTGATTGATAATAAATGTCTTCAGCCAATCACTAACCATGAGTGAAAGAAAAGTTTTTGTGTTATCATTCATATTCTCTGAAAAATGGCCAAGAAATCATAAATTCTGCCAGGGTATGTAAATTTATGAACACAACTGTATATAACTGGTTCTATGGCAGATGAATAAAAACAGCAATATACTGTCTCCCACCTATCTACACATTGCATCAAGAAGACCAAATGCCATGATCTGGACACACGAAAAACAGGGAAAAGAAGGGAACATGGGTGGGGGGAGCACCCTACTGTAAAGTAAATTCAATTACACCATGAAAATCTTAATGGATCAGGTCTATATCATCTCCAGCAGTCAAACTCTGTGAAATGTCAAGTACCTGCCGATTGTGAATCTGGCAAGGTCTTGCTATTGTAATGAATCCATGTGGCCCATATACCATGAAACTTATCATGTCGGCCCTGCAATCAATCTCCTAGCTGCATTCAGCAAATGAGGTAACACTGATTTATGGTAATGGTGAGAGGAATGTTGGGTACGCGAAGCAGGAGCTCCATAGGGGAGTCAGGCAGTTCAATGTCCAAAATAACTGTGATTTGAGTTCAGATATCTTGCCAGTAGGGTTGCAGCTTGGGGCACTTCCACCAAATGTGTAGGAACGTACCCCGATGTCCGCACTCCCTCCAGTAAGCATCAGAAAGGGCAGGATAAATTCTAGTGAGTTTAGATGGAACCCTATACAAACAAGACAGTATTTTGAACCCATTTTCTTGCATTTTTGTATCTACTGAGCTGGATGGGTAAAGCGATATAAATGGTCAAGTTGTGTCTCAGTGAATACATGTTGCAGATCTCTCTCATATTCTCTTATGTATACTGGTTTGCCCTTGGGTTCAAAGCCTTGCAGCATCCCATATAACATAGAGATGGAATGTGGAATGATATAACTGGACATACAGAGCTTCTCAAATGGAGTCACGGAGGTAGGGGGATGGATGACCTGGGGTAAGCTAGGAGTAAAATTTTGAAGCTGCCTGTACCGCCAATCATCTAATGTGAAGTGACCATATTGGTCTCTAAGCATTTCTAAAGAAAGCAGCCCTTGGTCTTCTACAAACCTCAGCCGCCCAGGAACGAAAGAAGGAGAGGTGTTCCCCTGGAATGAACCAAGGGAAGCCTCCCAAGGGGACAAGGGGTGAAATAAAAGTAGCCAGCTGTCCTGATTTGTTTAGAACATCCCATAGCTTCAAGGCATGAGTAGGTTTGATATTTAATAGTGCTGCTTAGAATTTATACACTATGCTAAGTGTTTGCTGAAAGTTTGGAAAGGTAATATTTATTAAAAGAACATATCCACTTACATAGCAGTTTGAATGAAGCCGCTCAGAGATACAGGAACTTCCAGGTCTCGGGCGATAACCCGGAAGTGGAATAGGCACCTGACTTCCTCCCTCACATGTATCGTCACAACACACGCGACTTACATGAGTAAGTCGCGTGTGTTGTGACGATACATGTGAGGGAGGAAGTCAGGTGCCTATTCCACTTCCGGGTTATCGGCCGAGACCTGGAAGTTCCTGTATCTCTGAGCGGCTTCATTCAAACTGCTATGTAAGGGGATATGTTCTTTTAATAAATATTACCTCTATTTTACTACACATTGGAGCCCCGTTTTTCTCTGTATCCCCCACCCTATTTGCTGATTCGTATTGGGAGCGATTGCTTCCACCTGGAGTGATGTTTGGAACCTCTTTGGGGACCGGATTGTGAGGCAGGAAAAACGCACAGAAACCCTTAGGAAGGCGAGGGGACCAGACACCAGGGTTACCATCTACAGATTCCTCTGCTTTACTAGGCCTATTGGGACCATCCTTTGAGGTGAGAGGCTGGGGGAAACACGGGGGCGCATCCCTGAAAAAACACCGCGGAGCACTTGATTATAGTTTCTATCCACACGGAAGTCACACAGAACTTTTCTATTTAAATCATCTGGAACTCTCTCCTTTATATATATATATATATATACAGTGCCGATCCTGACCTCCCTGGGGCCCTAAGCAAAATTCTGCTAAGGGGCCCTCTACCTGACCCGTGATGCCGTGAGCTATGTAAACCATTTGCCATTGCCACACAGTCACACCTGACACTTCAGCGCTCACAATACAATCCTCCCTCCTTTAAACAAAACAGTCAAAGAATAAGTACAACAAAATAGAACAGACATGTATACAATATATATGTCTTTACATATCTGAGTGTGGATCCCCCACTTACATCAGGGTCCCCAGAGAGCCACCCCTTACATCAGGATCCCCAGAGAGCACCCCCCTTACATCAGGGTCCCCAGAGAGCACCCCCCTTACATCAGGGTCCCCAGAGAGCCCCCCTTACATCAGAGTCCCCAGAGAGCACCCCCCTTACATCAGGGTCCCCAGAGAGCACCCCCTTACATTAGGGTCCCCAGAGAGCACCCCCCTTAAATCAGGGTCCCCAGAGAGCCTCCCCTTACACCAGGGTCCCCAGAGAGCCTCCCCCTTACACCAGGGTCCCCAGAGAGCCTCCCCTTACACCAGGGTCCCCAGAGAGCCTCCCCCTTACACCAGGGTCCCCAGAGAGCCTCCCCCTTACATCAGGGTCCCCAGAGAGCACCCCCCTTACATCAGGGTCCCCAGAGAGCACCCCCTTACATCAAGGTCCCCAGAGAGCACCCCCTTACATCAAGGTCCCCAGAGAGCACCCCCTTACATCAGGGTCCCCAGAGAGCACCCCCCTTACATCAGGGTCCCCAGAGAGCACCCCCTTACATTAGGGTCCCCAGAGAGCACCCCCCTTACATCAGGGTCCCCAGAGAGCATCCCTATAAAGCCCCTCCTTACATCGGGGTCCCCAGAGAGCCCCCCATACATCAGTGTCCTCAGAGAGCCTCCCTACTTACATCAGGGTCTGCAGCATTGCCCTTTACATCAGAGTTCCCCCTTGCACTGTAAGGTGGAATCCTGCATACTATGATGTAAAGGGGAACTCTGGGAATGTGGGGAGGACTCTGGTGACCAGAGAAAGAAAACGCTAAGATAAGGGGGTTTACTGATAAGGGGGAAACCTTTACAATATTGTATTGACCCCCCCTAGACTGGCCTGGCGGTGCTGTCACTGACATCCTCTCAGGTGCATCATGCAGGGCTCAGTCAGGCGGCTCCAGCTTGGTGGCTCTGGTTTTATCCCATAGTTTCCTCTCCGCAGTGCATACATGTCTGACTTCTCCCATGACCCCCATCCTGGCTGCGCTCCCTCTCTTGACTCAGGGGAGGTCAGAGGCTGCGGATGGGACAGGGGAGGTCAGAGGCTGCGGATGGGACAACAGGAGAGGTCAGAGGCTGTGGGGGGAGGGCAACAGGAGAGGTCAGAGGCTGCGGGGGAGGGCAACAGGAGAGGTCAGAGGCTGCGGGGGGGGGCAACAGGAGAGGTCAGAGGCTGCGGGGGGGGCAACAGGAGAGGTCAGAGGCTGTGGGGGGCAACAGGAGAGGTCAGAGGCTGTGAAGGGGGGGGGGGGGGACAGGAGGTCAGAGACTGCGAAGGGGGGGGACAGGAGGTCCGAGGCTGCGAAGGGGGGGGGGGCAGGAGGTCAGAGGCTGCAAGGGGGGGACTGGAGGTCAGAGGCTGCAAGGGGGGGACTGGAGGTCAGAGGCTGCAAGGGGGGGGACAGGAGGTCCGAGGCTGCGAGGGGGGGGGGCAGGAGGTCCGAGGCTGCGAGGGGGGGACAGGAGGTCTGAGGCTGCGAGGGGGGGGACAGGAGGTCTGAGGCTGCGAGGGGGGGGACAGGAGGTCTGAGGCTGCGAGGGGGGGACAGGAGGTCTGAGGCTGCGAGGGGGGGGACAGGAGGTCTGAGGCTGCGAGGGGGGGGACAGGAGGTCTGAGGCTGCAAGGGGGGGGACAGGAGGTCCGAGGCTGCGAGGGGGGGGGGGAAGGAGGTCCGAGGCTGCGAGGGGGGGGGCAGGAGGTCCGAGGCTGCGAAGGGGGTGGGAAAGGAGGTCCGAGGCTGCGAGGGGGGGGGGGACAGGAGGTCAGAGGCTGCAGGGGGGGGACAGGAGGTCCGAGGCTGCGAAGGGGGTGGGAAAGGAGGTCTGAGGCTGCGAGGGGGGGACAGGAGGTCAGAGGCTGCAGGGGGGGGACAGGAGGTCAGAGGCTGCGAGGGGGGGGCAGGAGGTCAGAGGCTGCGAGGGGGGCAGGAGGTCAGAGGCTGCGAGGGGGGGGCAGGAGGTCAGAGGCTGCGAGGGGGGGGGCAGGAGGTCAGAGGCTGCAAGGGGGGGGCAGGAGGTCAGAGGCTGCGAAGGGGGGGGGCAGGAGGTCAGAGGCTTTGAGGGGGGGAGGGGGGATGGGAGGTCAGAGGCTGCGAGGGGGGGGGGGGGCGGGGGCCGGCGGCGAGGGGGAGGGGGGGCCGGGGCGGGGGGGGGGGCGGCGGGGGGGGGGGGCGGGGCCCAGGAGGTAAGAGGCTGCGAGGGGGAGGGGGACCAGGAGGTAAGGCTGCGGAGGGGACGTTTTATTTTTAAAAAATGGCGCCACTTGGCGCCATCGTGTCACTGGTGCCGCTGCCGCCACTGTGAGGGCAGCGGCGCCTGAAAAAAAGATGGCCGCGGGGCCGACATGCAACTGCGCATGCGCCCGCCTTTCCGAAAATTGCCGAGCAGCGGCAACAGCGCTGGCGCATGCGCAGTTGCATGTCGGGCTACTGCGCATGCGCCAGCGCTGTTGCCGCTGCTCGGCAATTTTCGGAAAGGCGGGCGCATGCGCAGTTGCATGTCGGCCCCGCGGCCATCTTTTTTCAGGCGCCGCTGCCCTCACAGTGGCGGCAGCGGCCCCAGGGGCCCCCGAGCAGAGCCGATCCGCCGCGGGGCCCTACGCAGCTTGCGTAGTCCGCGTATAGGGCGGATCGGCTCTGTATATATATATATATATCTATATCTTTTAGGAAATTTATTTCATACTGAGCGTTATTAATGTGATTTTATTTTTTTATTTTTTTGTTTGCGATTTTTTATTTTTTTTTTGTTGCCCCTGTACAACCTTCATTGTACACTGGGACTAGTAGTGCACCAGATGACATATCTTTGTTGTCTCCTTTACTTTGGAGTCCATTTATTCCATACTATCAGGCATCTCCTCCTTATGCCTTTTTTGGTGATCTGATGTTTCAGTTATTATCTGTTTCTTGATGAATGCATTTTTTTTTCCAATGTACTGTCACTCACTGTCTTACACACTCAGACCTCCGCTTGGTTCTGATTTATGTTTTGAATATCCTATGATTATTCCTTTTTAGTTATCTTTTTGTTCATTGAAGCAATTGTTGATCATAGAAGCACCTTATAGATTGATTTTTCCAGGGGTCAAGTCCTGGGGAAAAAAGTGTGGGAACTCCCACCCAAGATGCACCCCCACCCAAAAAAATAAATGATACGCAGAAATGCATATATATTTCACAGAAAATAAAGTGCAACATTTATTGTAAAGTGCCAGTTTACAAAAACAAAATAAGTTAACTTGTCAAACTAACAGAATAATCACCACAATGGGTGATGATCTTTCCCTCACAGGGAATTTCTAACACAAATACACCCTGTTCCAAATTGTCAAAAACTCAAAAAAAGGCGCAGCGCTTGCGCATGTGAATTTTGGAGGTGTCTTCGTAAACTACGAAGACACCTCCAAAATTCACATGCGCAAGCGCTGCGCCTTTTTTTGAGTTTTTGACAGAACACCGGCCCGGAGCTCCTCTTCTCAGGCTGCCTGTATTGTTTGTGCAAAGTGGGCCCCAGGCCACTCCCTCATCTGTGCCCATCAATGCAGCCTGATCAGTGCCCATCAAATGCAGCCTTGTCATTGACCCCACCAGAGAGCAGGTGTCCCCCTCAGACAGCCCCCCCATCAGAGTGTCCCCATAACAATGCCCTCATCAGAGAGCAGGTATTTCCACGGAGGGGGACAGCAGCAGAACGGAGGGGAAGTGGGGGACAGCAGCAGAACGGAGGGGGAGTGGGGGACAGCAGCAGAACGGAGGGGGAGTGGGGGACAGCAGCAGAACGGAGGGGGAGTGGGGGACAGCAGCAGAACGGAGGGGGAGTGGGGGACAGCAGCAGAACGGAGGGGGAGTGGGGGACAGCAGCAGAACGGAGGGGGAGTGGGGGACAGCAGCAGAACGGAGGGGGAGTGGGGGACAGCAGCAGAACGGAGGGGGAGTGGGGGACAGCAGCAGAACGGAGGGGGAGTGGGGGACAGCAGCAGAACGGAGGGGGAGTGGGGACAGCAGCAGAACGGAGGGGGAGTGGGGGACAGCAGCAGAACGGAGGGGGAGTGGGGGCCAGCAGCAGAACGGAGGGGGAGTGGGGGCCAGCAGCAGAACGGAGGGGGAGTGGGGGCCAGCAGCAGAACGGAGGGGGAGTGGGGGCCAGCAGCAGAACGGAGGGGAAGTGGGGGCCAGCACCAGAACGGAGGGGAAGTGGGGGCCAGCACCAGAACGGAGGGGAAGTGGGGGCCAGCACCAGAACGGAGGGGGAGTGGGGGACAGCAGCAGAACGGAGAGGGAGTGGGGGACAGCAGCAGAACGGAGAGGGAGTGGGGGACAGCAGCAGAACGGAGGGGGAGTGGGGGACAGCAGCAGAACGGAGGGGGAGTGGGGGACAGCAGCAGAACGGAGAGGGAGTGGGGGCCAGCACCAGAACGGAGGGGAAGTGGGGGCCAGCAGCAGAACGGAGGGGAAGTGGGGGCCAGCACCAGAACGGAGGGGAAGTGGGGGCCAGCACCAGAACGGAGGGGAAGTGGGGGCCAGCACCAGAACGGAGGGGAAGTGGGGGCCAGCACCAGAACGGAGGGGAAGTGGGGGCCAGCACCAGAACGGAAGGGGAGTGGGGGACAGCACCAGAACGGAGGGGAAGTGGGGGCCAGCACCAGAACGGAGGGGAAGTGGGGGCCAGCACCAGAACGGAGGGGAAGTGGGGGCCAGCACCAGAACGGAGGGGAAGTGGGGGCCAGCACCAGAACGGAGGGGAAGTGGGGGCCAGCACCAGAACGGAAGGGGAGTGGGGGACAGCAGCAGAACGGAAGGGGAGTGGGGGACAGCAGCAGAACGGAGGGGGAGTGGGGGACAGCAGCAGAACGGAGGGGAAGTGGGGGCCAGCACCAGAACGGAGGGGGAGTGGGGGACAGCAGCAGAACGGAGGGGGAGTAGGGGACAGCAGCAGAACGGAGGGGGAGTGGGGGCCAGCAGCAGAACGGAGGGGGAGTGGGGGCCAGCAGCAGAACGGAGGGGAAGTGGGGGCCAGCACCAGAACGGAGGGGGAGTGGGGGACAGCAGCAGAACGGAGGGGGAGTAGGGGACAGCAGCAGAACGGAGGGGGAGTGGGGGCCAGCAGCAGAACGGAGGGGGAGTGGGGGCCAGCAGCAGAACGGAGGGGGAGTGGGGGCCAGCAGCAGAACGGAGGGGGAGTGGGGGCCAGCAGCAGAACGGAGGGGAAGTGGGGGCCAGCACCAGAACGGAGGGGGAGTGGGGGACAGCAGCAGAACGGAAGGGGAGTGGGGGACACAGCAGAACGGAGGGGAAGTGGGGGACACAGCAGAACAGAGGGGGGGGGGTCAGTGGGGGACACAGCAGAACAGAGGGGGGGGGGGGTCAGTGGGGGACACAGCAGAATAGAGGGAGAGTGGGGGACACACAGCAGCAGAACGGAGGGGGACTCTGGGGAGCATGCTTGCCTGAGCCTCACTGTAACAGTGTAACTAAGTGTGTGACGATCATGACAGACAGACAGACAGACAGTGTGAGTGTAAGAATAAGAAACACTAACCTGCAAGTTTGTTGTCAATGGCGGGCGGCGGACCTCGTGGGCGGGAGGACTCGAGGGCTCAGTTCAGGAGAGGAGGAGAACTGGAGAAGTCTGGCAGGCAATGTGCTGCATGACTGCGCCTGCGGGAGTAGTCGGCGGCGGCCCCGGGACTGACTGGGCAGTGGTGGCGGCACAGCAAGCTGGATCCTTACCAGGGGTGGCTATGTCTGCCTGGTATCATGTGACTGGCTGCTCTCTCTCGGAGGCGCCAGTCAGCCGTAGCCTGTAGGTGCACTGCACTGACTCCTGTGCCCACGTGTCAGCAGAGCAGACGTCATGTGACTTGGTTGCTAGACGCGGAGCGGCCCTAGCCTAGCAACCACTCACTCATATGCAGGACTCGGTGCAGGACTCGGCTGGCGGCTGCTAACGGGAACGGAGTTCTGTTGGGGAAAAAAGTAAAGGAACTCCTGGGCATCGCCGTTAGTAAAGGATAAGGAGGATTGGCTCTAGTCCTGCAAAGGGAACGGCGTTCCTGCTGTGAAAAAAGTGCAGGGACGCCGTTCCCACGCGTTCCCGCAGGACTCGAGCCCTGATTTCCAGGCAACATATAAGACCAAACAGAGAACAGCTAAAGCTATTCCACAAACACTGCAAATCTACTAAAATTAAAAAAAACTACATTTAGCTTAGCTTGGGGGTAGATACTCTGCCCATCGTCGCAAAAGCCCTACTAAGTAGCCAGACCTGCCATAAACCTTCCCTCTTGCTGACAGCAGCATCAGTGGTATCTGAAAAGGATATAAATTAGGGGTGCATTGATACCTGTATCAGTATCGGCAGTATCGGCACTGGCACTGGTACCGAAACCAATACTTTGTGGTGCAATTTGGGTCCATACAAAATTAATGGGTGCAAATCGCACTGCAAACAATCGCATGCCATTTCCCCCACCACTCCTGTGTGTGTGAACACAGTAAATAAAGTGAAGTGCCATGTAGTGCAGCAATAGGCAGTTTATTAAAATGTTATAACAACTCACAAAGTAAATATCTAGTCAAATCCACATCCGCAGTGTACCCGTCCTGCCGATGATAGCAAACCACGGCCGCTGGAGGTGCTTACAGGGCTGGGGAAGATGTCTGGCGGTCCGCCCCCCAAGCTGACATCACTTCTGCTTTATACCCACAGGAGTCTCAGGAACTTCTCCAACTCTGTGAGCACCTCCAGCAGGCTGTGGTTTGCCATCATTAGCGGCACGGGGACACTGCAGATATGGATTTGACTAGATATTTACTTTGTGAGTTGTTTTTAATACTAACATTTTAATAAACTGCCTATTGTTGCACTACACGGCACTTCACTTTCTTTCAGGGGTCAAGTCCTGGGGAAAAAAGTGTGGGAACTCCCACCCAAGATGCACCCCCACCCAAAAAAATAAATGATACGCAGAAATGCATATATATTTCACAGAAAATAAAGTGCAACATTTATTGTAAAGTGCCAGTTTACAAAAACAAAATAAGTTAACTTGTCAAACTAACAGAATAATCACCACAATGGGTGATGATCTTTCCCTCACAGGGAATTTCTAACACAAATACACCCTGTTCCAAATTGTCAAAAACTCAAAAAAAGGCGCAGCGCTTGCGCATGTGAATTTTGGAGGTGTCTTCGTAAACTACGAAGACACCTCCAAAATTCACATGCGCAAGCGCTGCGCCTTTTTTTGAGTTTTTGACAGAACACCGGCCCGGAGCTCCTCTTCTCAGGCTGCCTGTATTGTTTGTGCAAAGTGGGCCCCAGGCCACTCCCTCATCTGTGCCCATCAATGCAGCCTGATCAGTGCCCATCAAATGCAGCCTTGTCATTGACCCCACCAGAGAGCAGGTGTCCCCCTCAGACAGCCCCCCCATCAGAGTGTCCCCATAACAATGCCCTCATCAGAGAGCAGGTATTTCCACGGAGGGGGACAGCAGCAGAACGGAGGGGAAGTGGGGGACAGCAGCAGAACGGAGGGGGAGTGGGGGACAGCAGCAGAACGGAGGGGGAGTGGGGGACAGCAGCAGAACGGAGGGGGAGTGGGGGACAGCAGCAGAACGGAGGGGGAGTGGGGGACAGCAGCAGAACGGAGGGGGAGTGGGGGACAGCAGCAGAACGGAGGGGGAGTGGGGGACAGCAGCAGAACGGAGGGGGAGTGGGGGACAGCAGCAGAACGGAGGGGGAGTGGGGGACAGCAGCAGAACGGAGGGGGAGTGGGGGCCAGCAGCAGAACGGAGGGGAGTGGGGGCCAGCAGCAGAACGGAGGGGGAGTGGGGGCCAGCAGCAGAACGGAGGGGGAGTGGGGGCCAGCAGCAGAACGGAGGGGAAGTGGGGGCCAGCACCAGAACGGAGGGGAAGTGGGGGCCAGCACCAGAACGGAGGGGAAGTGGGGGCCAGCACCAGAACGGAGGGGGAGTGGGGGACAGCAGCAGAACGGAGAGGGAGTGGGGGACAGCAGCAGAACGGAGAGGGAGTGGGGGACAGCAGCAGAACGGAGGGGGAGTGGGGGACAGCAGCAGAACGGAGGGGGAGTGGGGGACAGCAGCAGAACGGAGAGGGAGTGGGGGCCAGCACCAGAACGGAGGGGAAGTGGGGGCCAGCAGCAGAACGGAGGGGAAGTGGGGGCCAGCACCAGAACGGAGGGGAAGTGGGGGCCAGCACCAGAACGGAGGGGAAGTGGGGGCCAGCACCAGAACGGAGGGGAAGTGGGGGCCAGCACCAGAACGGAGGGGAAGTGGGGGCCAGCACCAGAACGGAAGGGGAGTGGGGGACAGCACCAGAACGGAGGGGAAGTGGGGGCCAGCACCAGAACGGAGGGGAAGTGGGGGCCAGCACCAGAACGGAGGGGAAGTGGGGGCCAGCACCAGAACGGAGGGGAAGTGGGGGCCAGCACCAGAACGGAGGGGAAGTGGGGGCCAGCACCAGAACGGAAGGGGAGTGGGGGACAGCAGCAGAACGGAAGGGGAGTGGGGGACAGCAGCAGAACGGAGGGGGAGTGGGGACAGCAGCAGAACGGAGGGGAAGTGGGGGCCAGCACCAGAACGGAGGGGGAGTGGGGGACAGCAGCAGAACGGAGGGGGAGTAGGGGACAGCAGCAGAACGGAGGGGGAGTGGGGGCCAGCAGCAGAACGGAGGGGGAGTGGGGGCCAGCAGCAGAACGGAGGGGAAGTGGGGGCCAGCACCAGAACGGAGGGGGAGTGGGGGACAGCAGCAGAACGGAGGGGGAGTAGGGGACAGCAGCAGAACGGAGGGGGAGTGGGGGCCAGCAGCAGAACGGAGGGGGAGTGGGGGCCAGCAGCAGAACGGAGGGGGAGTGGGGGCCAGCAGCAGAACGGAGGGGGAGTGGGGGCCAGCAGCAGAACGGAGGGGAAGTGGGGGCCAGCACCAGAACGGAGGGGGAGTGGGGGACAGCAGCAGAACGGAAGGGGAGTGGGGGACACAGCAGAACGGAGGGGAAGTGGGGGACAGAGCAGAACAGAGGGGGGGTGGGTCAGTGGGGGACACAGCAGAACAGAGGGGGGGGTGGGTCAGTGGGGGACACAGCAGAATAGAGGGAGAGTGGGGGACACACAGCAGCAGAACGGAGGGGGACTCTGGGGAGCATGCTTGCCTGAGCCTCACTGTAACAGTGTAACTAAGTGTGTGACGATCATGACAGACAGACAGACAGACAGTGTGAGTGTAAGAATAAGAAACACTAACCTGCAAGTTTGTTGTCAATGGCGGGCGGCGGACCTCGTGGGCGGGAGGACTCGAGGGCTCAGTTCAGGAGAGGAGGAGAACTGGAGAAGTCTGGCAGGCAATGTGCTGCATGACTGCGCCTGCGGGAGTAGTCGGCGGCGGCCCCGGGACTGACTGGGCAGTGGTGGCGGCACAGCAAGCTGGATCCTTACCAGGGGTGGCTATGTCTGCCTGGTATCATGTGACTGGCTGCTCTCTCTCGGAGGCGCCAGTCAGCCGTAGCCTGTAGGTGCACTGCACTGACTCCTGTGCCCACGTGTCAGCAGAGCAGACGTCATGTGACTTGGTTGCTAGACGCGGAGCGGCCCTAGCCTAGCAACCACTCACTCATATGCAGGACTCGGTGCAGGACTCGGCTGGCGGCTGCTAACGGGAACGGAGTTCTGTTGGGGAAAAAAGTAAAGGAACTCCTGGGCATCGCCGTTAGTAAAGGATAAGGAGGATTGGCTCTAGTCCTGCAAAGGGAACGGCGTTCCTGCTGTGAAAAAAGTGCAGGGACGCCGTTCCCACGCGTTCCCGCAGGACTCGAGCCCTGGATTTTTCTGCACATTCAGACCTCAGCTTGGTCTTTTTAGCCTCACGTCTTGGCACTTTGCACTGTGCACTTTGGATTTATTTAATTCACAGGAGGCATTCCCTGTCTCATTTATTTTATCCTGCACATTTTTATCGTTATTATTATTCGGATTTATTTCATGATATGGGTTTGCTTGGCTTCATTCATGACTATTATTTTTACTGCCATCTTCTACCTCAACACTTATTTATTGGTCACTTTTATCGTGCACATTCACTTTATTGTATTATATATGTATTTATTTATGATGTCAGCATTTTATATGTGAATGTATTATTACACCCCCCTCTTTAAGGTTACCCATCACTAGGGATCACGTCCCTTAGGATATTCTATTGTTATTTATTGGGGTTTAGCGCCACATACCCCCCATTTTTATTGATTACTGCAGTGTGAGACCACTTATATGTTGGCTGCTTTTCCCTTTTATATTTATATTTTTAATATTTCTATCTATATTGGTTGAGCGCATTAGTTACCCCCCTTGTACCTAATTGGTCATAACTATGAGGTGAGCGGCTGATATCTTTGGTGGATGGGCTGGACTCACTCTGACACCTGCATGTTTGACTTGGATGCACATGATCCCTATGGCATAGGTCCTGTTTATTATGAATTGTTAATTTATGGACTTTTTAGTTATTACCTACTGGTTATTTGCTCTGCACTGTTATGAGCTAAAATGTCCAAATCTGTTTGCCTATTGAAACCTACCCCATAGATTCTTCACAGGTACTTTTAACCTCCTTCTCAGTTCACATTGTGTGGAGAGAAAAGCAATTGTGACATGAACAAACGCCTGTTTATACAAGCCCTTCAAAGACGATCATTAGTCAAATATCGCATATATTTCCAGGAACAAATCTCTAAAACCATGGTTGATCGCCGATTGTCAGTGAAAATTTCTACTGAGCCAGAATATGCCTACGTCTACAATTGCGCTATAGCATTTGGAAAATAAAGGAATTATGTTGGTAATTATGTCAGTACTTTTGTAGCAGCCTCCAGAGAGTGATTCTAATCATCTACGTATTGAGGTAAGAGAAGTGGCAGCAGTTCCTTACAAAGAGAACTTCATCAGGCCTCGTGCAGGGCTGCCTGCCAGCTACAGAGCAGTGAGCTGTGTTTATAGCTGCTTCCTGTTGATGACAGTGTTGCGTTCTGAAGTCAGGCTGTACATCAAGGTCTTTGCTGTCTGACAACCGGCAAGCGAGGCAGGTTACCCCCTTAATAATGTAGCAGGAAAATGAAGCCAAGCAAACCCATATCATGTGCCAAGTTCATTACGTTAAAGGAAACCTGCCATGGGAGAAATACTTCGGCCGCACTTGCTGACCTTCATCTGAAGGTTCTACCTTCCTGGATGTCAGGCTAATCCTCTGACTTTACCTTTCTTATTTGCCATTCCAAAACAAGCACACAGCTGAGGTAATCATACTTCATGTAAGGACAAATTCAAGGGATGTCCAGAATGGACCAATGTATTTATGTATGTGCAGTGCCTGTGGGATTCTTATGGAAGCTTGAAACCACTGCGTCAGAGGCCATTAGCTATAGCATTGGAAAGGTTCACAGAGAAACCAGCAGGATAATTGCACAAGCATGTCCCCCTGGTGGGAGACACGTGCTCACCCACGGCACAGGATCTCAGCACTAGCCGGACTTTACCAGAGCTCCTGATTGTGGAGATGTGTTTTGCTGCATGCTAGTGCCAGGTCATGGTGTTAAGGATTACCCCACCAGGAGGTGAAAAGGCCAGGGTCCAGTAGCAGATGTAGCAGGTAGGGATCAAGTTAAACTGTAGTTGATAAACAAGCCAAAGGTCAGTAACAAGTGGTTGCAGGTTGGAATCAAGTAAATGCACATTCAAGGAACAAGCCAAAGGTTAGTAACAAGTGGCTGCAGGTTGGGATCAAGTAAAAGCATTTTCAAGGAACAAGCCAAAGGTCGGTAACGAGTGGTAATGAAGATACTGATGGCAGCAGGTGCATAAGGAGTAAGATATTGGATGCAGAAGAGCACAATAATCCGGCAAACCTGAAGTGCAGAAATATGGCTTAAAAAGGAAGTTCATGGGAGGAGCAAACAGTTTAATAGAGAGCCACAGCCAGACTCAGCAGAAGTCACAGGGAGATCCTGATCCTGACACACTATAGGAGGTGCCGCTACTAAAGAGTTTGCTACTAGCCTAGACTGTGTCAAGTGGCTGCCCTGCTGCTTTATGTAAACAAGAGGTTGCTTGCTTGCCACGGGCGCCATTCAGAGAACACTTTGCATTTTCTCAATGAATGCAAAGAGTTCACTGATTAAACAAGATGGAGAGGTAGGATGGCGATGTCATGATCTCCACCTCGTCTAGTCAGAGAACACTTTGCGTTCATTGAGAAAAGTGCAAAGTGCTCTCTGAATGGTGCCTGTGCCAAGTGGGTGAACTTTCCTGCTCGAGTAAGTAGTGGAGATTACTGTAGTAGCATGTGTAACTATGGATATATCTGGGAATCAGCTTTGATACACACTTGTTCCAGGTGAGTGACTGGGAAAGAGCTGAAACCACAGACAGCTAGGCTACTAGCAGGTCAGCTATGGAAGCACATAATTCACAAGCAGTAGTCAACTATTACAATATGCATGCATAAAACAGGCAATAATTATAGGGCCATAGACAGAAATTCGGCCATTTCAGCAGGCTGTATGAAAATTAAAAGTGTATTTTTCGAATCATCAGTGCTTGCACCCCCATATAATCAGCAAAGAGTTGGCCCAATCCAGCAAAAAGACATCCCATATATTCAGCAAAGAGACAGCCCAATCCACCAGAGAGACATCCCCATATATTCAGCAAAGAGTTACCCAATCCAGCAAAGAGACATCCCCATATATTCATTAAAGAGATGGCCCAATGCAGCAAAGAGACATCCCAATCCAGCAAAGAGACAGTCCAATCCATCAAAGAGACATCCCCATATATTCAGCAAAGAGAAAGTCCAATCCAGCAAAAAGACAGTCCAATCCAGCAAAGAGATGGCCCAATCTAGCAAAGAGATGGCTCAATCCAGCAAAGAGAAAGCCCAATCCAGCAAAGAGAAAGCCCAATCCAGCAGAGACATCCCTACATAGCAAATGTTAAATGATGGAAAATTCAACTCACACAGCCAGGTCCTACTAGTGGGCACCTCCACACCTTCTAGGTAGAAGGCCCCCTCCCTGCATACACAGCCATGAAGAAAGTGGGGTGAGCAGAGGGAAAGAGGAGACTGGGCACCGAGATATGCAAGCTGTAGCAATTAAAAAAAAAACTGTCCCCAGGTAAGCAGACTATCTCTTCACTTTCAGGTGCTGGTGTAGTAATCTCCTGTGCCAGACAAGTATATTACAGTCCCGACCTGCCCGGCAGATTCATATAGAAGAGGCCCTGACTGTAATGTACTTGTCTGGCACAGGAGATTACTACACCGGTACCCGAAAGTGAAGAAATTGTTTGCTTGCCTGGGGAAAGTTTTTTTTTACTTGCTAGAGCCTGCAAATCGCAGTGCCCAGAGTCTCCTCTCTGCCTCCGCCACCCCCCCCCTTCCTTCCCTGCTGATTTTGCCAGGCCAGACCTGGAAAGTAGCTCCGCACAGCAGCCAAAGCATCATGGGGGGGGGCTTCATCCATGGTTGTACACCTTCGGGATGCCTGGGCCCCCTACATGTGTATAGTCTGCCCCCCCACCCCCGATGGTGACCCTGTCGGTTAC
The DNA here is from genome assembly GCA_028564925.1 of Lithobates sylvaticus. NCBI lineage: Eukaryota > Metazoa > Chordata > Amphibia > Anura > Ranidae > Lithobates > Lithobates sylvaticus. Next base: position 84,721,944 of record CM053029.1, on the reverse strand, counting down.
TATATTTGCAATTGCAAATATACGGAGCCAAGACATCTGCTTTTAATCTAATAGTAGAAATAGGTTTAATTAGGTCCCCTTTTGTTGGCCATCAGGGTTGTGTGCAGGAAAAGGTTTGGATCAATCAGTCTGTGAAATAAGTCTCTGGATTGCACTTTATTTTGCTAGTTAAAATGATGGCGCAAATCTTTCTTTCAGCACCTAGAGCTTCTTGGCCTTTTTTGGCTCAGCATGGCTCTGAACTCAGAAATCGGATGTTTATAGAGCTGATTATGTAAATTACTAATTTAATAAATTAGTTATTCAGTAATCAAGATTTACACTCTACACCGGGGACTGGCAACAGGATAATTATGACCCCACCCTGCCAGCCACCAGAGGGATGGGGGAATTTATGCTGTGAGTGACTTTAGCTCATGGGGGGAAGTAATTTTCATACTGGAAGGGGGAGATTTTTTTCTTGTGGAGGGGCCATGTGTGTTAGTTATTTCTACCTCTGCACTGTGTGTTAGGTATTACTGACCCCTGCACTGTGTTACTTAATACTGACCCCTGTACTTTTTGCTTTACTTACTACTGAGCCCTTCACTCTGTGTTACTGTCAGGAAGGGCAAGACAGTAATCAAAATGTCAACAGCAGAAGAACATCTGTGCACAGGTTCCCTATAAGAACAGCCGCACGGCACACACACAGATGCGCGAATGATGGTGCACGCACGTTGTGACAGTTCTTGGCGCCAGATGCGCTATTTAAAGGAGACTGATGCCCAGGTTCATTGCTGTCTGGTCTACAGTGTTCCCTGTGACCCCTGCTACCTGATGATCCTGAAAACCTGTTCCAGTAGACTTTTGGCTTGTTCCTGACTACTCCTGCCTTCCGCCTGCCTCTGATCCCGGCTTGCCCTGACTTTGCTCCTGTCTCTCCCTTGGATACCTTGCTGCCTGCCTATTACCGAACTCAGCCTGTACCTTGACTCTACTCCAGCTACTGCACTTGTTCCTGATCTGTCCACTAGTGTATGCCCCAGCTTGTCTGTACCTGTCTGTGTTCCGATCTACAGAACACGTCATTGCTGACTGCTGAGTCCTGCTTCCAGTCCAATCCTGTCTCCTGCTTGCCTGCTGTTCCAGCCATCTTCCTTGCTGAGAGTCTCTCCACAACCTCATCGGAAGTTCCGACCAGCCGCTACATCAGCGATCCTGCCAGGCACTTGTGCCAAGCTACACTCTTGAGCTCCCTGTCTTCTCTATCAGGGGTTTTCGAGTCAGAGGTGTAAGAGAGGCCTTTTCTTGAATACTAGGCTCTACAATCAGGTACGTGACAGTTACCTACTCCTGACTGCATTTTTCATTACATACCATATTACTGACCTCTGAGCTCTGCATTACTTACTCCTGATGCCTGCACTCTGTGTTACATACTACTGCCCTTTGTACCATGCATAATTTACTTCTTACCTGTGCACTCTGTGTTACATACTACTGATATTTGAACTTCGCATTGCTTATTCCTGACCTCTGAAATTCAATGATACTTACTACTGACCTCTGAACTCTGATTTGCATACATATGACTTCTGCAATCTGTTTTAGGTATTACTGACCTCTGAACTATGCATTACTTACTACTGAGTCTTTCACTCTGTGTTACCTACTCCTGACCCCTGCATTTGTCATTACATATTACTGACCTCTGAGCTCTGCAGTGCTTTGCTTGTGGTGGGGATATGTGTATTAGGTACATCTACCTCCGCACAATGTGTTTATGTGTCACTGACCCCTGCACTGTGTTACTTACTACTGACTCCCTCATTATGTGTTACCTACTCCTGAATTTTTGCTAAAATACCGTAATTCTGACCTACGAGCTCTGGATTACTTACTCTTGACTCCTGCACTCTGTGCTACATACTACTGGTCTCTGAACTCTGCGCTACTTATTCTTGCCCTCTGAAATTCTATAATACGTACTACTGACCCCTGCACTCTGCATTACTACTGAACTCTACATTACTTACTCCACTCCTCTGAACTGTGAGTTACATAATAGTGACTTCTGCGTTACTTGCTCCTGACTTCTGAAACTCTACATTACTTACTCCTGACCTCTGAAGTTATTAAAACTTACTTACTTTTTAATAGTATCTTGCTAGGTTATTGCCTTGGTGCACAGTGGTGGTGTTTGATACCCTCCAGGTGGTTCGGAAAGATTTCCACCTCTCCAGGGTTGCCTACCCCTGCTCTAGACATTTTATCGATTCAAGGCCAATTTGATGAAACCGTGATGAATAACCAGATCATCTCTGGCTCCTTGTTGGTGGAAAATAGCTGTTACTGAAGCAGCTCCCTTAATCTTAAATTGTCACAAAGGGATTCTCCTTGTCACTGCTTTCTTTTTTTTTGTTAACTGATACAATAACCCTGTTTGCTGTTTCCTAATGAAAAATGTTTTTCCAGTGGCTACAAATTTATATTACTCTGTGGTAGCAGCTAAGGGAAGTAAATTGCTTAGTCCCTGAAGCCCAGCAAAAAGTATGTTTTCCATTCCCAGATGCATAGTGAAAAGTCCATTTCCTTTTCCCAGTGGAAAGTATATAACCTTGTGCATTGAGGAGATTAGACTACTTAGATCCTGGCGTAACTTTTTAATTTTTAATTCAATGTTTTTTATTGAATTTTTCATATATAACAGTATACAAATCAGGAAGAATAAAAGTAATTTGATATACACGATATACATCCACAAGTTTAGGTTTGGTTGAGTAACAAGTACATATTAACCACTTCAGCCCCGGACCAATTTGCAGCCAAAGGACCAGGCCCCTTTTTGCGATTCGGCACTGCGTCACTTTAACTGACAATTGCGCGGTTGTGCGACGTGGCTCCCAAACAAAATTGCGTCCTTTTTTTTCCCACAAATAGAGCTTTCTTTTGGTGGTATTTGATCGCCCCTGCGGTTTTTATTTTTTGCGCTATAAAAAAAAATAGAGCGACAATTTTGAAAAAAATTCAATATTTTTTAACTTTTTGCTATAATAAATATCCCCAAAAAAGATATAAAAACAATTTTTTTTTCCTCAGTTTAGGCTGATACGTATTCTTCTACATATTTTTGGTAAAAAAAAATCGCAATTAGCGATTATTGATTTGTTTGAGCAAAAGTTATAGCGTTTACAAAATAGGGAACAGTTTTATAGCATTTTTATTAATATTTTTTTTTTTACTAGTAATGGCGGCGATCAGCGATTTTTTATTGTGATTGAGACATTATGGCAGACACATCGGACATTTTTGACACATTTTTGGGACCATTGTCATTTATATAGAAATCAGTGCTATTTAAATGCACTGATTCCTATGTAAATGACACTGGCAGTGAAGGAGTTAACCACTAGGGGGCGGGGAGGGGCTAAGTGTGACATGTTGTGTTTTTTTTTTACAGTAGGGGGGCGTGGCTGTACGTCTGACATCATTGATCACGGGACACCAGTGGCGATTGGGTCCGCTGGTCCCGCGGCCATGGTCACGGAGCTCCCCCACGGCTAGGCAATTAAAGGGGACGTACCTGTACGTGCTTTTGCCTAGCCGTGCCATTCTGCCGATGTAAACCTGCAGGAGGCGGTGGGGAAGCGGTTAAATCATTAAAAGAGTGAAAACAGTAAGAACATTATGTCAATGTAGGCGTTAGAAAAAGAAATGGAAAAAGAATTGAAATAAAATTGAGTGGAGGCAGGTATGATGCCTAGGTCTCAAGAGATATTACTGTTTAGGCCATACAGACCAACGTTTGTCAAACTTAGTGCATTGTATGGAATTAATTGCTATGAGGCGTTCGAAACGTATAGTTTCTGTGGAAGGCTTTGGTTACATCAGAGGTTTATGGTAGTATTTGTTTTCCAAATATGTAGTATTAATGCTTGCGTTTCTAGTAAAATATGGCTTATTACAGGTCTGTAGTCTGGAGTGAATTTTTCTATGCCTAGGTGTAGTATTGCCAATGCTGGCGTGGGGGGAGTCAGTATGCCTGTTAAAGCGGAGCCACACCCGTTTTTTAAACCTATAATAAAAAAAAAATACTCACCTTCCTCGATCCGAAACGGCAGTTTTTTTTTTTTTTTTTTTACTTACCTTTAGTTGTTCTTCTTCTTTGCATCCATCGCTTCCTGGTTCTTGGTCCCTCGGATATGGGCGGGGATATTACGGCTATTACGTAATATCCCCTAGCCCGCACTGTCTCCTGGGAGCTTGTGTCATAGCTCCCAGGAGTCAGTGCGGCTGCCTGGCCCGAGATCGCGCGAGACTTCGAACCGAACGTGACGTCATCACAACGCTGCTGACAGCGCTCCTATGAACGGTGTACTGCGCATGTGCGAGATTAGAGAGAGGCGTGAATGAAATCCAGGAAGACAATGCCCTGGAGTATTCAAATGCCCACACGCAAGATGGGGATGAACCCGGAAATTGATATAAAGTGTTTTTAAGACATAAAATCTGAACGGCAAAAGTGAGACAGACAGGACAGGTGAGCTAATGATTTACAAATCAATTTATTAATCAATCCCCATTGAAAAAAAAAATGTCAGGGGCAGTGTAGCTCCGCTTTAAGGAGGAAATTAGGTTGAATATTTGGTTCCATAAGCTTCTTACATTTGGGCAGTGCCAAAACATATGTAGCAGGTTTCTGATCCTGGCGTAACTTAAGGCATATACTATCCAGTCTCTGATGCACAGGAAAAATATTTCATTGTCACTCGTGTATAAGGTTAAGCTAGTTTCTTTGTTGGAATATGTATAATCCAGTGCTGGGTGCATAGTGAAAAATATATGCTGTATAATGTATATGGCTCAATCTTGTCGCCCATTGTAATGTATATTGTATGACGTTCAGTAAAAATATAATACCTAAGGCTTCATTTTCTGGCTTGGAATGGCAAACAATGGTATATATGAAATACAGATTTGCAGTTTTTTATAGAAAACTACTCACAAACTGGAATTCTTTTTTTATCCCTAGACATATTAAATAAAATATAGTGCATACAAACATTGTACATTTACTACATTGAACAACCACTAAAATGAAATGGTGGTTTATCTTAAGATTTTAGTATTCATCTTCATTTTATACATTATAAAATGATATACATTACAGATTTCAGGATTGATCAATATAGAGATTATATTAGTGTTGACCTCCTATCACCTAATTCATTAGAAGACATATACAGTACCAACTGGCCAACTGGCCATAACCCCTAGGGATGGCCTTGACTTTTCTGGGCTTACCAATTACCTCCTCGTAGCTCGTTTTTCGTTGTCTAGGAGTTCCCAGGGTTAGTACCCAGTAACTTCAGAAGATGACACACAAAAGTCCTTTTGAGGATTTTTATTTTGCAGGGATAACATCCAACAGTAACACTGTCTCAGGTGGGAATAGAGGGCACGTGTGATAAAACTCAGGCACTTTGAACCGCTGACATCCACTGAATGTCTCTTAGATGACCCAGAGAGTAGCCACTCACAACTGGGCGCTTCATTGCTGGATAAACCTCTAACCATAGATTTAGCAGCCAACATGTGATTTGGAAACTTTGCCAAGTCTCTGCCACAGACTAGATTGTAACTCAAGACAAGTAGGAACCTTTCCCACAGTACCTGGATCTCTCAGCCTTCTTGGCGATACTGTGGGAAGTGTGGATTCTCTAGTGTCCATACAACTCAGCTCCCATGCTCTTACTGAGCAGTCAGCTTGTTGGCCCTCCTCCGAAGAGTCCCCCCCTGGTCACTTGTACGAGTTTCTGTGTCCCTCCAATACCCAGAGCACACTGGGACGCCTTCGAATCCTCCTTCAGTTACTGGTCCTCGAACTAGCCAGTTCCGAGGCTCGGGAACGGACGAATCCCCACCCCAGACCATGAGGGCCTCTGGGGCTGGTCAGAGTGACCATGCTTGCGGGGACAGCAGACACTTCTGGGCCCGGGACCCCTCACGGGGTTGGTCCGGACCGGAACCAGGAATCAAAGCAGCAGCCAAACCCTGAACACGTGACTCAGCACCTTAAATACCCCTTCCAAGACTACACAGCGGGGCCAGACGCGCCCACTGATTGGCTCCGGGAAAGATTGGTACCCAACACGTCCAACCAGGCTTGGTTCTCAGCCTGTCACAGGTGCCTCACTGCACCTATGACCAGGCGGAACTTCAGTACAGCCCAGCCAAACTAATGCCAAAGTAAATCCTGTACAATTAACCCCCAGAACTCCGTTACAGTTCTGGGAAAAACTAAATTTACATTGATAGTGCACACTTTAATAAAGTGTGGACGCTACATATATATATATATATATATATATATATATATATATATATATATATATATTATATTATATATATATATATATATTTTTTTATAGAAATGTGTGTACTTTAATATTTTATGGCCGGGCTTACTTCTTTTCACGGCCTCTCAAAAGCTGTTTGATGTCTTTAATGGTCAGTTGATAACTACCCTATTGTTTGAAGAGATGGCCCTATCAGATGTTGTGTCTCCACTTGGTCTTGGAGGCTTGATATGCTAATTTCGGAACTGGTTATATTGAGATCAAAGAGGACTAACTTTAAAACCTGATCATGAACATTTAGGAGGCTTCAGAGGTAGCCAATCAGTATTTGAGGTAACTCTGACCCAATGAACATTTAGGAGGCTTCAGAGGTAGCCAATCAGAATTTGATGCAACTCGGAACCAGTGAACATGTTTCATTTGTTAATTGGTGGAGAATGAATATAAAATAGGAGGGAGCTGTTTGAAACTCTCTTAACCTCATGGGCGGACACAACATGGCCACACGTAAGAATGTCTGCGTAATGTTTCTCTTTACTTTTTCCCCTTACTTTTTCTATTGCAGGATTCTTTCTTAATATATTATTAATCTCTTGATAGCATGTGTATGACCATTATAGCAATATTTTGTATCATTGGTATCATTTATGTTATAGTTCCTAACGTCCGATTAATACAAGTTTCTTTTCTGTACAGTAGTAAGTTTAAATAAATTAGATTGTTATCCTTTTCTCACAGGTATCATTCCTTCTTAATTTCATGGGTTGATTCATATAGATAAAAGGTTTTAATCACTTATGTTAAGCATATAAGTGAGGTAGGTAAACATAGCCTTGTCACACCCCCAGATCGGTTCGCAGATCGCAATACGAACTGTGAATTCAGGCAGGAATCGGAAACACCCATGCGATCCGATTCTGGTGCGGACAAAAAAAGGGTCCTGCATGATTTTGGTCCGAATGCAATGCAAATTCAGCCATACAATCTGTATGGCTAAATTTGCATCACACATACATCGCATGTGATCCGCACAGCAGTGCGGTGCGAATCACATTCGATATCTGACATTGCTATGGTGTGAACCGGCACTAACTCCTAGGAGAAAGGAAAAAAGTGAGAAAGGAAAAAAGTGAAAAGTTGTGTTTGCAAACTTTCTTGATTTGGCTGGTGTCATATGGCGGTTGCTTAGTTTAGATTTGCAAAACAGTTTGTTACTTTTATATTTACTTTTGTAAAATGTTTGTGAAAGGTGGCTTGAGATAGTGATAAAAGTGCTGTTGAAAAAGTATTCATACCCTTTGAAATTTTCCACATTTTGTCATGTTACAACCAAAAACCTAAATATATCCATTTGTTTAAAAAAAAAAAAAAAAAAAAACTAAATATATTTTATTCGGATTTTATGTGATGTGCCAACACAAAGTGACACATAATTGTGTAGTGGAAGGAAAATGCTAAATGGTTTTCATTTTTTTTAAAACAAATAAATATGTGAAAAGTGTGGCGTACATTTGCATTCAGCCCCCTTTACTCTGATACCCCTAACTAAAATCTAGTGGAACCAATTGCCTTTAGAAGTCACCTAATTAGTAAATAGAGTCCACCTGTGTGAAGTGTAATCTCAGTATAAATACAGCTGTTCTGTGAAGCCCTCAGAGGTGTGTTAAAGAACCTTAGTGAACAAACAGCATCATAAAGGCCAAGGAACACACCAGACAGGTCAGGGATAAAGTTGTGGAGAAGTATAAAGCAGGGTTAGGCTATAAAAAAAATATCCCAAGCTTTAAACATCTCACAGAGCACTGTTCAATCCATCATCCAAAAATGAAAAGAGTATAGCACAACTGCAAACCTACCAAGACATGGCCATCCACCTAAACTGACAGGCCGGGCAAGGGGGGCATTAATCAGAGAAGCAGCCAAGAGGCCCATGGTAACTCTGGAGGAGCTGCAGAGATCCACAGCTTAGGTAGGAGGACCCCAAAAATCTGGCCTTTATTGAAGAGTGGCAAGAAGAAAGCCATTGTTGAAAGAAATACAAACAGAAAAATCAGTGCTACTACCCATACAACACATTAATGGCAGAGCTCCCGGGTGCTCCATCCACAGTCGCTAGCTGAGTAGAGTCCTGTTTGCCATTTGCGAGAAGCCATGTGGGGGACACAGCAAACATGTGGAAGAAGGTGCTCTGGTCAGATGAGACCAAAATGTTACTTTTTGACCTGGAAGAAAAGTGCTATGTACAGTATGGCGAAAAACGAACACACTGCACATGACCCTGAACACACCATCCCCACCGTGAAACATGGTGGTGGCAGCATCATGTTGTGGGGGTGCTTTTCTTCAGCAGGGGCAGGAAAGCTGGTCAGAGTTGATGGGAAGATGGATGGAGCCAAACACAGGGCAATCTTAGAAGAAAACCTGTTAGAGTCTGCAAAAGTCTTGTGACTGGGGTGGAGGTTCACCTTCCAGCAGGACAACGACCCTAAACATACAGCCACAGCTACAATAGAATGGTTTTGATCAAAGCATATTCATGTGTTAGAATGGCCCAGTCAAAGTCCAGACCAAAATCCAATTGAGAATCTGTGGCAAGACTTGAAAATTGCTGTTCACAGACACTCTCCATCCAATCTGACAGAGCTTGAACTATTTTGCACAGAAAAATGAGCAAAAATGTCACTCTCTAGATGTGCAAAGTTGGTAGAGACATCCCCCCAAAAAACTTGCAGCTCTAATTGTAGCGAAAGATGGTTCTACAAAGTATTGATAGGGGGGCTGAATACAAATGCACACCACACTTTTCAGATATTTATTTGTAAGAAACTTTAAAAACCATTTATCATTTAGGCTACACTTCACAATTATGTGCCACTTTGTGTTGGTCTATCACAGTGTTTCTCAAACTTTTTTGTCTTGCGAAGCACCAAAAAGATCTAAAAGTTCTCACGGCACACCTGAAAAGATTTAACAAGTTTTGTGGCGAAGAACTTTTTTACATTTTTACATATATATTTAATTAAAAATGTAATGTTAAGGATGTGCCTGCTTTCAAAATACATTTAAGTTTGTGGTTGTAACATGACAAAATGTGGAAAATTTCCAGAGGTATGAATACTTTTTCAAGTCACTGTATACAGTATATAAGAATCTGCGTAATTATCCAATGCTGTGTAGATTTTTTTTTCTACTTCTGCTGTGGGTATATACAGTATATTTTTTTGGTCTTTAATAGCAAATGTGAACTGGAGAATGGACAGTGACGCCAGAAAAAGACGTTTGTTCTTTGTGACAGATACGTTTGAATAAAGTAAAAGCAAGAAGATCTGTGCTCCCCCTTTTATTTGTTTTTGGACTTATATTCATACGTAAAGTAAAACCAAGCTACTGACATCTTTTGAAGTCATACTGGTACCTAATAGGCCTGGTGGTGATGGTGGTAATATTGACAGTCTGGCGAAGGGGATATGGTGACATTATGGGCTCTTGGGGGGATCTGTAAAGGTTAGGGACCCTTAAATCATAGTCTTTTTTGGTCTTCTGGGGGAAAAGGTGTTCTCGGATAGTTCTTCTTTTACAATGGATTTTTTATTATTAATCAGTCAAATAGACAGAGTCATCAATTAAACAGTTCCATTCAACAATGAATAAGTGAGAGCATGGAAAGCACCATAACCAGTGTTTTGAGCCACACAATTACAGCTGCAAGTCTTTTTAGGGATGTCTCTACCAGCTTTGCACATCTAGAGAGTGACATTTTTTCCCATTCTTCTTTGCAAAATAGCTCAAGCTCTGTTAGATTGGATGGAGAGCGTCTGTGATCAGCAATTGTCAAGTCTTGCCACAGATTCTCAATTGGATTTAGGTCTGGACTTTGACTGGGCCATTCTAACACATGAATATGCTTTGATCTAAACCATTCTTATTGTAGCTCTGGCTGTGTGTTTAGGGTCGTTGTCCAGCTGGAAGGTAAACCTCTGCCCCAGTCTCAAGTCTTTTGCAAACTCCAGGTTTTCTTCTAAATTTGACCTGTATTTAGCTCCATCCATCTTCCCATCAACTCTGACCAGCTTCCCTGTCCCTACTGAAAAAAAAGTATCCCCACATCATGATGCTGCCACCACCATGTTTCACGGTGGGGGTGGTATATTCAGGGTGATTTGCAGTGTTATTTTGCCGCCATGCATATCATTTTCCTTTTAGGCCAAAAAGTTCAATTTCAGTCTCATCTGACCAGAGCACCTTCTTCCACATGTTTGCTGTGTCCCCCACATGGCTTCTCGCAAACTGCAAACAGGAATTCTTATGGCTTTCTTTCACCAATGGATTTCTTCTTGCCACTCTTCCATAAAGGCCAGATTTGTGGAGTGCATGACTAATAGTTGTCCTGTGGACAGATTCTCACACCTAAGCTGTGGATCTCTGCAGCTCCTCCAGAGTTACCATGGGCCTCTGGGCTGCTTCTCTGATTAATGCTCTCCTTGCCCGGCCTGTCAGTTTAGGTGGAAGGCCATGTCTTGGTAGGTTTGCAAAGTGCCATTCTCTTTTGATTTTAAGATAATGAATTGAACAGTGCTCTGTGAGATGTTCAAAGCTTGGCATATTTTTTTATAACCTAACCCTGCTTTAAACTTCTCCACAAATTTATCCTGTGGGTTCCTTGGCCTTCATGATGCTGTTTGTTCACTAAGGTTCTCTAACAAACCTCTGATGGCTTCAAGGAACAGCTGTATTTATACTGAGATTAAATTACACACAGGTGGACTCTATTTACTAATTAGGTGACTTCTAAAGGTGATTGGTTCCTCTAGATTTTAGTTAGAGGTATCTGAGTAAAGGGGGCTGAATACAAATGTACGCCACACTTTTCACATCTTTATTTGGAAAGATTTTTGAAAACCATTTATTATTTTCCTTCCACTTCACAATTATGTGAATCTGTTGATCAGGCACTGGCTGGAAGTTCAGAGTTCCCTTTACAGGTCATTAATGAGAGCCAGGTGTCAGCGGCAGGGAACAGTAGTAAATACCAGAAGGATAAAGCCTAGTGCACACGATGGGAAAATTGGACTAAAAGTTCATCCATGTTTTTTTTAATGCTAGTCTCATATCGCACCCAACGGTACCAAAATTATCGCAAGACCGAATATAACTTCCCATGTACATAGCAACATGCCTACAATAGGAAGTGATGTCATTACGTGTGACCCCTCTTTTAGCCATGCCTATAGATATCCACAAAGAAACATTGCAACCACACATAGTAATTACATCTGGTTCTGTGGCTAATTAATGGGACCTGTGTAATTTATATGTATATGCTTTAAAAGGTATGAAGTTTTTTATAATGTAAAAAAATATATAATAGCTTCTATATTAAGAAAATATAGTCCAAAGTGTATCACCATGATAACTGAAATAAATAGGGGGTGAGTTTTGGATTCCCCCTATTTAAATGATAAATATGTGTTATCTTGTCTGGTCCTATAGCTAGCTAATCTATCAAAACTCTGATAATATTAATGATATAATAACAATATTAGCTATAAAAATAAACACAATGCTCAAAGAAGCAAAGGTCTTGTTTATTAACCACTTCACGCAAAATCACGTACCTGTACGTCATTTTGTTGAAGCGGTTATACCGGGTTTATGCCTCTGGCCGTACCTTTTTTTTTTTTTTAGAGCGGACGGTCGGCTTTCATGTGATAACAACTGATGCGGCTAAGCTTGTTAAAGTGGAAGTAAACCCCCCTATCGTTTTCAGCCAAGGAAGCTGCCATCTTTGCCTCTGTTTAATCTTCAACTGCCACAGTGCTGCACATGTGATCCGTTATGACCTCACCCATTGGATGGTTTGACTGTTTGGTTGAGAGCACAGCCAATGTGCAGTTAGCATTCCCGGCATGCCTTTTTTTTTTAAACTGTTAAATCGATGGGTTTACTTCCGCTTTAACACAAGCAGCAGGAGGGGAAATCCCCTCCCGCCGCTCCACCCAGGTCTCCCGTCCCACTGGGAGACCCGAGCAACCATCCGACATGTCTGTCTGCTGGCCGGAGTCCTGAACAAAGCCAGAATCGGCTTAGATCGGGAGCCTTCATAGAGGGGGCCTTCATAGTTGGACTTGGCCCTCACATTTTAAAGCACTCACAGACACAGCCCACACAAACACCCACCTACTGTGTAGTCCTCTGTCCAATGAGCAAAACTTTCAGGAAGTGTGTTGCTGTCCCCAATGGCCACCAGATGGCATTGCTATATTGCCGTTGAGCCCTTGACCCAGGTTAGCATCACAGCCGACATCTTATGGGGTATTGTTTGTAGAATTTGGAGGAAAATAATGAATTTAATCCATTTTGGAATAGGGCTGTAACATAACAAAATGTGAAAAAAGTGAAGTGCTGTGAATACTTTCCGGGTGCACTGTAGGTTTTCCCTGTTTGTTTATTTTCATTGCCCTTTCTTCTGGTTCCGTTCTGCTCATGCGTGATCTTGTACCCTTGAATTCTTTCCTACGAAAACCATACTAATTGCAAGATAATTGTTAGATCTGTTATCTGATGAGAAAAATTTTCGCTTAATGTTCCTTCGGAAACTTTCATATGAACAGTCTAGCCGTTTTTAATATTGATTGGACCCTGGGCAAAATTTTCTTGGCCCCCCCCCCATGCAGTTTCGCTCTCACCTGCTCTGAGACATACAATAAATAGCAGCTAGACTCAAAATCAGTTTGCTGAATCAGATCAGGCAGATATTGCGATTGGTTGCCAGAGGTTACAGTGTATCATTACCACTCACTGACTGGTTGCTAGAGGTTACAGCACACATTACGGCTCACTGATTAGTTGCTAGAGGTTACAGCACATGATTTCTGCTTGTTGATTGGTTGCTAGAGATTACTGTGAATGTGACCTCAGGGGGGCATGTTATACATATCAATGCTGCCGGCCGCCGCTACTTGCATATAAATGCCACCGCTATTTACATATGAATGCCGGTAATTTTCATGTAAACACAGGGTCTGCAGGTGAGTTATCTGTACACAACAATAGGGCAGAGCTGGGCAGCATTAGTAGCAGCACTTCACACTGAGATATCGGGACACAGCACGGGACTAAAACCTCAAGGGACGAGGGAATTTAAACCAGGATAGTTGGCAAGTATGAGGCAGCTGCTTTGGGCCCCACAACAATGACAGGGCCCAGGGCAGCTGCCCCTTTTGCCCTGCCTTAAAAACGGCCCTGGTGACCGGCTGTCAGAAGTTGCATACTAATGGTTAGATTATCAAACAATCGCTCTGATTTCAGTATTTTTGTCTGATTTTCTCATCGTGTGTACAAGCCATAAGGCTCAAGACTGGTCTTCACAATGATTTAGTTGATCTCTTTTACATGTGTATCAAAATATTAACAAGATAGAGGAACTTAAAAAAAACCTGCCCATTAACTTTCTCTCTCCCCCTCATCCTTCTTTATTATTCCTTTACTTTTTTCTTTTCTCCTCTTCTCACGTAATACCCACAAATTGCCTCCAACATGTGAGCCATACTAAACCAAGCATTTCTTTAACTCATTTGTGGTTCCTCAGGCAAGGTTGCTGCTTGTATTTTGTCCATTTACTCCTGAAGTCCAGCTATTCTCAAACATCGACAACGCTTTCTTCTCTTGTTTATTGAACATGACTTATTAAACATAGAGATAAAAAAAGGTATAATTATTCTTTTAAAAAGCCAAGACAACTGTATGGATACTACAAAAGGAAGCTTACATCCCTCAAAATGTGATGTTTTGTTGTAAATCTGGTCAGCCATGGATAAACAATTTGAAGGGACGGATCTCCACCACCTGGGCAGGCTCCTGAGATTAGATGTACACCAAAGCTCGGCAGTTCATGGCGGTAATTCTAAAGTAAAGGTTTTATGGTGTTAATTATTTCAGTGCGCTTCTCCAAGCTGCAAGAGAGCGATTCTAATCATCTACGTATTGAGGAGAGAGAGCGGCACCGACAGCTCTTCACAAAGAAAACTCTATCAGGCCTCTTGCAGGGCTGCCTGTGGGCTACAGAGCATTGAGCTGTGTTTACTGCTGCTGTGAAGTCAGCAGAAAAAACAGCTCAATGCCTCTTTGTTTGCACCTATTGCTAATTCCAGTTGTGCTTTCAAAGACAGCCTTTTGTTGAATACCGTCATTAATGTTTTTCAAAAATGTTGCCTAAACAGTTAAGTCATTTAAAAGAAAAGCTCCAACGCCTCTTTCCCTACAGGCTCTTCCTCTTTTCCCCTTCCCACAAACCAAAGTAGAAAGTAAAGTAAAGCAGAGCCCTATGAACCGGTATCTGTTTTATTGTTTTTAGATGCAACATCAGAAAAAAATAGTGCGTTTTAACATTTTGGACTTGTACCAAAGAATTTTGCCCATGTCGGGTTAGGCTTTTTATTTTTTAGTGCAGTAGCAAAGAAGGAAAGCAAAAATCTGATGGGTTAGTATGGGCAAAAAAAATATTTTCTTCCATCAGACATTTCTTTACTTAAGGCTAAAAATGCACTGTTCTGTTGGCGATGAAGATGGTTTCCAACGACATCATAGACACAATGCAATCTGATTTAATAATAGCTTCTCTCCTTAAAAAATGCCCCTCCCTGCAGCTCTAAGCTGAAATGAACCCTTCATATCTTTAAAGCCTATGTATAGTCAAAACGTATTTCTTCTACAGTCAGGTCCATAAGGGTATTTACATCCAAATCAGGTGAACGTTGTAGAAATTACAACAGTTTGCATATGTGCCTCCCACTTTTTAAGGGACCAAAAGTAATGGGACAATTGGATGCTCAGCTGTTCCATGGCCAGGTGTGTGTTATTCCCTCATTATCCCATTTACAAGGAGCAGATAAAAGGTCCAGAGTTCATTTCAAGTGTGCTATTTGCATTTGGAATCTGTTGCTGTCAACTCTCAATATGAGATCCAAAGAGCTGTCACTATCAGTGAAGCAAGCCATCATTAGGCTGAAAAAACAAAACAAACCCATCAGAGAGATAGCAAAAACATTAGGTGTGGCCAAATCAACTGTTTGGAACATCCTTAAAAAGAAAGAACGCGCCGGAGAGTTCAGAAACACAAAAAGACCCGGAAGACCACGAAAAACAACTGTGGTGGATGACCGAAGAATTCTTTCACTGGTGAAGAAAACACCCTTCACAACAGTTGGCCAGATCAAGAACACTCACCAGGAGGTAGGTGTATGTGTTTCAAAGTCAACAATCAAGAGAAAACTTCACCAGAGTGAATACAGAGGGTTCACCACAAGATGTAATCCATTGGTGAGCCTCAAAAACAGGAAGGCCAGATTAGAGTTTGCCAAACAACATCTAAAAAAGCCTTCACTTCTGGAACAACATCCTATGAACAGATGAGACCAAGATCAACTTGTACCAGAGTGATGGGAAGAGAAGAGTATGGAGAAGAAAAGGAACTGCTCCATGATCCAAAGCATACCACCTCATCAGTGAAGCATGGTGGTGGTAGTGTCATGGCATGGGCATGTATGGCTGCCAATGGAACTGGTTCTCTTGTATTTATTGATGATGTGACTGCTGACAAAAGCATCAGGATGAATTCTGAAGTGTTTCGGGCAATATTATCAGCTCATATTCAGCAAAATGCTTCAGAACTCATTGGACTGCACTTCACAGTGCAGATGGACAATGAACCGAAGCATATTGCGAAAGCAACCAAAGTGTTTTTTAAGGGAAAGAAGTGGAATGTTATGCAATGGCCAAGTCAATCACCTGACCTGAATCCCATTGAGCATGCATTTCACTTGCTGAAGACAAAACTGAAGGGAAAATGCCCCAAGAACAAGCAGGAACTGAAGACAGTTGCAGTAGAGGCCTGGCAGAGCACCACCAAGGATGAAGCCCAGCGTCTGGTAATGAGAAAGTTTGATGGATGATTGTTAATCTGTCCCATTACTTTTGGTCCCTTAAATAGTGGGAGGCACATATACAAACTGTTGTAATTCCTACATCGTTCACCTGATTTGGATGTAAATACCCTCAAATTAAATCTGAAAGACTGCAGTTAAAGCACTTCTTGTTCGTTTCATTTCAAATCCATTGTGGTGGTGTATAGAGCCAAAAAGATTAGAATTGTGTCAACGTCCCAATATTTATGGACCTGATTGTATTCATTTATACAGTTACATCACTGGGAGCAACTAAACAGCACAATTACCTGGTACCAAAGGCTATATCGTACAGCACTCAGTGGGGCCTCTGAACGGGGATGTCTGACATCCAACCCCATCCTCTGCTGACATGGACAGTGTTTTCACACATTGGTCTCACTTCCCACCATAAAAGTCCTGTAACCTTTTCCTCCTACTTAAGGAATCAATTCCATTGTGACTGCTCACACTGAGCACCAGACCTGAGAGGCGCACTGTCCTCTATCATGGTAGCCACTTCAGTATAGCTGCTACACACTTAACTTTCGTTCACCTTCCATTTCCCAACTGTCACTCACTTCGCTTTAACAGCACATAAATTTAAATAGCCCCGCAAGAGATAAGGAGCACAAACAATCCACACTGATAATCTTTTACTGAAACTACCTCTTTTACTGAAATCTGCTCAGCCCAGAACACAACATCTTTAGATCAGTCACTTCTCCAGCAGCAATAACATTGCTCAGCTTTGATTGATGCTTTTAATCTAGCAGTCCTTCTTCAGGAGAATTTATTTAGCATTCTATCACACAAGAAATCCATGGGGAACACTGTCTCCCGTATTTCCACCAAGGACCAGGGAGCAATGTTAAGTGATCACATGGTGGATCTGAGTTTCCACAGCACACAAAGATAGTTGTAACTTCAACTTCTTCTTCTGCAGAATGACCAACTGATTGGAAGAAGATTTCCTCCTGTCAAAGAGAAGGACCTATGTTGTTATACAAAATATGGGGCCCCACTATATAAAAACCCTTTACAAGAGGATAAATATGACAGGCAGGTACAAAGCTTTTTTTAAAGAAAGAAGTCAGAATTGACAGCTTATGTATTTTACTATACTTTTGCTCTCTTGCCAATACTTTCCAGCTAGTACTGCTCTACATGTGTGCACTTTATACTCCTTTTGCACCACCGACTTTGTTGGCATTGTTGCATGCCATTGTCCCAGGACAAGACATAGCAGTGTCCTAAGGGTTGAAGGTTGGAATCACAGCACACCCGAGACTCTGGCACTTGACACTCCTAGGAGTCGAAGATACAAATGGAAGCTGCAGTGCTGAAATAAGAAATAAGGTACGAGATACCTAGTATATTACCTCTTCTATTGCAAGGGAAAGAAGTGACATTTTTATGTGTATAGAGACCTAACCGAGTCTCTTTAAAGCCCAACACCTGCTTTGCCTCCTACCCCCAGAAGACCCACTCATCCCCTTGTGCTCTCATATAACAGTATTTTATGCTTTTTCTAATGCATACTTGCCTTTTCCAGAAGGCTTCAGCTTGGTCAATTGATGTGATGACATCATCCTATCCCTATGCATCATTACACTTTAAAAGTTTATTACGATGGTGAGGCCTTCCAGGTTGAATTCTGGGCATTCAACCTGGAAGACTAAGAACAGTGTATGGTGAAATAAATGTGCTGCATGGGGACAACTAAGGACTAAAGATGAGAGTTTGCCAAAACTGTTTTTTTTTAACCTTCTGGGGAATGTAAAAAAAAATTAGTCTAGAATTTGTATTTAAGGACAATTGCATGCTAAGGATGTCCAATGGCTAGCTAGTCACTTTACTCAAAGGGATGGCGCACTTACTGCAGGCTGTTCATGTAAAGTGCCGTCTAGCCTCTAGAGGGAACACATTCTCCTGAGATTCTTCTTACTGACTTTGTCTGACCTGACTACTAAGAGATCTCACTTGTCTCTAATTGGGTATGATTCCAGCATTTTCTACCTTTTTTATTATTATTATTATTATAATATTAACTGTCTTACTTTGATTTTGCTTACCTCTAGTACTCTCCTCTCCTCAACCTGTTGAACTGACCCAAGCCCGCTAATGCTTCCTTTAGCTAGACCCTATTTGGGGATTCAGATTCCACAATCTAGTGAACAAGAGGCGTCTGAAGTCCTGCAGCAGTGGTTGTCAACTGAATAGTATATAACCCCCACATGTTTTTTTCTATGAAAAGTTTCCTTTCAAGTGCAGGTCCTGCTGATGGTCAAAAAATAAATGTAGTGTATAAGTGATCTGATGAGTTTAATCCAGAAGGGAGCTCTCTGAAATAACTTACCTGCCCTAAGCTCTCTCTGAAATAACTTGGGGTGTAGAAAGTGAGAAAAGTGACTTTATTTGTGATTCTTTACCTATTCTAAATATATTTTAAGAAAAAAAATGACTGTGGCACTAGTGTAGTGACCATTTGGTGGATTGATATTTGATTCTAAATCTGTTTTAGGTATACAAACGACTGGGGGTATGGCTGACAGTCCATGTAACTGGCTGCTCCTGACTTACAGACTGCCACTGCTGAATTCAAATCTGCCTTGGGCTTCAATATATGCCATACTTCTCTCTATTGCCATCTGGTACTAATGCTTCATATAATCCATGGGGAGAAAAAAACCCCAGGCGTCTGCTAAAGCTGAAGATGGCGCCTTCTCCACTGCCACCAGGAGGAAAAAATAAAATGCTTCACCTGCACTCCTGCAATGGTGCGTGCAGACAGACATACTAATATGCCACCTTCTGTGCCCCCAAAGCACCCTGACCATATACCTTTTGACTCTGCACACACTCCATTAGCACAGATAGAGGATAAGAGGTCTGCTAATGGGAAACTTGATGGCCCCGCTGTTTCGTCTGCCCAGACTGATAATGCTATCTATGCTGAGCCTACCTTATTAGAAGTGTTAAGAGCAGTCAATATAGGAAATTCCTCCATCAATATGCTTTCAACAGAGGTACAGAACCTTAAAGAGAAAATTAGTCTCTTAGGACATGATGTACAGAAAATGCATGTCTGCTCTTATAGGCAGTAGGGGAGATTTAAAGACAGTGTAATACCGCAAGATGTGGCCCCGCTAAGGTCTAAGACAAATACACAGTATGAAAATAGAACATTTGAAAATAGAATGAGATGAAATAACCTCAGATTTGTTGCTACCCCTGAATATGTGGAAGGTGTTAACCTCACCGAATTCATCAAGACTAGGTTATGCATTATGTTTGACAGTGAGTGCCATATAGTGCCCAGTTGCCCTCTCCCGCTTGGTAATTGTCCCAGACCCTTTCACATTAAGCTTCTAAACTATAGTGATACAGATACCATCCCGAGACTTGAAAGAGATTGTGGGGATTTAACCACTAAAACTTTAAAATATCAAACTCTACTGAAAATTCGGCCAGCAAAAGACAGATGAGAGCTTTTGCTCGGAAAATGAGACCGGGTGTATGCTCAATCGGACTTTTGCTGCCCGAATTGCAGCCAGTAAAAGATTGAGAGCATGTTCGTGTTGGTCGGAAAAAGTTCAGATCGGAAATTCCGATCGTCTGTAGCAATTCCGACGTGCAAAATTCCTACGCATGCTCGGAAACAATTCGACGCATGCTCGAAAGCATTGAACTTCATTTTCTCGGCTCGTCGTAGTGTTGTACGTCACAGAGTTCTGGACGGTCGAAAGTTCAGCGAACATTTGTGTGACTGTGTGTATGCAAGCCAAGCTTGAGTGGAATTCCATCGGAAAAATCATCCAAGATTTTTCGGAAGGAAATTCCGCTCATGTGTACGCGGCATTAGTTTTGGACTGGGAAATTTGCATATTTCCTTTTCCATACTATATCCCTCTAAACGCAGAATGTTAGCTCAGGGTTAAGCATATTTCTTTGATTCTGCTCCTGTTGACTTTACTTGGCTGGATTGTAATTAAAAAAAACCCTATGACATGCTGAAGATTAATTTTCATCTTGCACCTGTGTCTCTACTTTGCCACACACTGGTGGAACCTCATCTTCGCATTGGTAACATGTATTGCATGGTACATCGAATTGCACTTTTCCCCTACTGGCAAAACAGTGTGATCCCTTCAGTTTTAGTGACTGATTGAAGTGAGGTCCTATTTTCTGACAGTTTTCCTTCGTTTTTCCTTGTTTGACTGTTTTTCTGGATTACTGTTATCCCTGACCTTGTAGTCAAGCTTTCATCTCCACAAACTTCATCATGGCCATTCCAGCTGGCCTGATCTAATACTTACCCAGACTGCTAACTGCATCCATACGCAGAAACCACAGATTGTAATCAAGTGATGGGACTGCGACTTTAACGACTAAGCTGCAACAACTCAGATTCCTCATCTGAAACATAAGAAGTAATCACAAACCAATTAAGAGGGAATTGTTTCTTTTGTGATTTGGTGAAATACCAGCCAGTCCTAGGGGTTTATTTACTAAACCTGGAGAGTGTAAAATCTGGTGAAGCTATGAAAAGAAACCAGCTTCTATTTTTTATTTTTTTTGTCAAAGCCTAATTGAACAAGCTGAAGTTAGAAGCTGATTGGCTGTCATTGACAGCTGCACCAGGTTTGCACCCTCCAGTTATAGTAAATCAACCCCTAGTGTGATTGCAGGAGACACATTTAACAGAAAATACCATTGATCTTCTTCACAGATCACAATATAAAATTAAATTTCATTGCAGTCATATGTCTTATTCAAAAGGAGTTCTAATCCTTATACCTAAGAATATACTGATCATAACTGCAGGTACATCAAACTAGATGAGGCAGAAAGATACCAGATATATCTTCTTGCACTATACAATGGGTACTACTCAATTTATTCTTGCCAATATTATTATTCTCCCCTTTACTCAGCAGAGGTGCTTAAACACTTTAAACATTTCTGGAGTATCTTCAGGGATTGCCCTTGGGGACTTTAATATTGTAATAGACATATCTAAAGATAAATTTGAAACCACTATAGATGCTCTTGACATACATACTGTATCTGGCATTCCTGACACCCAGTTGTTAAACTGCTGCTTCCACATAAAGGTTTCTAGGATTACCTGTAGTTTAGTACTGGGTAATAAGGCCTATCATGTCAATGTTCAACAATATAGAATTGACCATATGGGTTTGTCTGGCCATTCCCCATTCCTGGTGGAATCCTTTCTAATGCCCGTACACACGGTCGGAAAATCGACCACAAAATCCATTGGATTTTTTCCGACGGATTTTGTCCGACACTGGTGTTGCATACACACGGTCGGACAAAGTTGTCGGAAAATCCGATCATTCTGAACGTGGTGACGTTTGTTGCCTACGACGGGACTACATAGAGGCTAGTAGCCAATAGCTTTGGTCTTGTAAGGTGATCTGAGCATGCGTGGCACTTTGTCCGTCGGAATTCGCTACACATGATCGGAAAAAGTCCGATAGGACTTTGTTGTCAGAAAATTTGAGAGCAGGAGATAAAACTTTGTCCGTCGGAAAAAGTCCGATGGAGCCTACACACGGTCGGAATTTCTGACAACATTGTCCGATAGGACATTTTCCGTCGGAAAATCCGACCGTGTGTACGGGGCATAAGACTGTTTCTGTGCAAGCTTAATCTCTTTGAGTTTAGCTTGTTCTCTCCGGACATTGATATCCCTAACCAATTATTGGTGTTTCTTTATTGTAATAAGGGTTCAACCCATTCTAATATAATATAGAATAATCTTAAAGCCCTTCTTAGTGGCCTGCTTGGATGAGATTTCACTAAAAAGAAACATTCTTCATAACAATGGGAACTTGTGTTGATGTCAACTGTAGAGAATGCAGAAAGAAGATATAGAACAAATCCTAACTGTACTACCAAATCTATATGGTTGGAGGTTCAAGATCTGTTGAAGGATGCCTCCCTTATCAAAGCAAGAAGCAAACAAAGTTTGTTAAAGTATAACTAAAGGCAAAACTTCTTTAGTTTTGGACAGAGTAGAAAGGGATTAGAAGACCTGTCAGTTTTTATTTCTGTCTGAGCCCCCATTAGAGAGATTCATCCTCTATATTTGTCCTGTTTACCATTAGTATGGTAAGTGAAACTAAAACAAAATCCCACACTTTGGGTTGTCTCCAGAAAACAATAGAAAGGAATTCTTTCAATGGGGACACTAGTTTTGGTGGCCTGGGGGTCCCTAAGAGATTACCTTAATTGGTGAGGATTTCCTCTCACTTCCTGTTATAGCTTACGGAGAGGAAGTGAAAGTAAATCCCCCCGATAGGGGCACTGGCAAATTAACCAACATGGGTTACTCGTTCCAAAATGAAAGAAAAAAATAAAAATGTTTTGCCTATAGTACCACTTTGCAGCCAAAGGACCTTTTTACAATTTCGCACTGCACTGGTTTAACTGGTAATTACGCGGTCATGCAATTTTGGAAAGTAGACACCCTATTTTTATTTTTTGCGCTATAAACGGAAAAAGACCGAAAATTTTGAAAAAAAATGATATTTTCTACTTTTTGTTATAAGAAAAATCCAATAAACTCAATTTTAGTCATACTTTTAAGCCAAAATGTATTCAGCCACATGTATTTTGTAAAAAAATGTCAATAAGCATATATTTATTGGTTTGCGCAAAAGTTATAGCGTCTACAAACTAGGGTACATTTTCTGGAATTTACGCAGCTTTTAGTTTACGACTGCCTATCTCATTTCCTGAGGTGCTAAAATGGCAGGGAAGTACAAAACCCCCCCAAATGACCCCATTTTGGAAAGTCACTAAATGATATATTTCTCACACATGCCATGGGCATATGTGGAATTACACCCAAAAATATATTCTGCTGCTTCTTCTGAGTACGGGGATACCACATGTGTGGGACTTTTTGGGAGCCTATCCGTGTACGGGACCCCGAAAGCCAAGCACCGCCTTCAGGATTTCCAAGGGTGTAAATTTTTGATTTCACTCCTCACTAACTATCACTACCTATCACAGTTTTGAAGGCCATAAAATGCCAAGATGGCACAAAACCCCCCCAAATGACCCCATTTTGGAAAGTAGACACCCCAAGCTATTTGCTGAGTGGCATGTTGAGTCCATGGAATATTTTATATTTTGCCACAAGTAGCGGGAAAAATGACAAACTTTTTTTTTTTTTTTGCCCAAAGTTGTCACTAAATGATATATTTCTCACACATGCCATGGGCATATGTGGAATTACACCCCAAAATAAATTCTGCTGCTTCTTCTGAGTACGGGGATACCACATGTGTGGGACTTTTTGGGAGCCTATCCGTGTACGGGACCCCGAAAACCAAGCACCGCCTTCAGGATTTCTAAGGGTGTAAATTTTTTGATTTCACTCCTCACTACCTATCACTACCTATCACAGTTTTGAAGGCCATAAAATGCCAAGATGGCACAAACCCCCCCAAATGACCCCATTTTGGAAAGTAGACACCCCAAGCTATTTGCTGAGTGGCATGGTGAGTCCATGGAATATTTTATATTTTGCCACAAGTAGCGGGAAAAATGACAAACTTTTTTTTTTTTTTTTTTTTTGCCCAAAGTTGTCACTAAATGATATATTTCTCACACATGCCATGGGCATATGTGGAATTACACCCCAAAATAATTTCTGCTGCTACTTCTGAGTACGGGGATACCACATGTGTGGGACTTTTTGGGAGCCTATCTGTGTACGGGACCCCGAAAAACCAAGACCGCCTTCAGGATTTCCAAGGGCGTAAATTTTTGATTTCACTCCACACTACCTATCACTACCTATCACAGTTTTGAAGGCCATAAAATGATGGCACAAAACCCCCCCAAATGACCCCATTTTGGAAAGTAGACACCCAAGCTATTTGCTGAGAGGCATGTTGAGTCCATGGAATATTTTATATTTTGCCACAAGTAGCGGGAAAAATTACAAACTTTTTTTTTTTTTTTTTTTTTTGCCCAAAGTTGTCACTAAATTTATATTGCTCACACATGCCATGGGCATTATGTGGAATTACACCCCAAAATATATTCTGGCAAATTAACCAACATGGGTTACTCGTTCCAAAATGAAAGAAAAAAAATAAAAATGTTTTGCCTATAGTTCTACTTTAAGCATCACAATTTTAAAGACTAAGAACAAACAGGTAACAAACAGGCTGCTGCCCAGAATGCCTCTAGTTGTGTAATGCCACGTACACACGATCGGAATTCTCGTTGGAAAAAGCTCTAACGGTTTTCTCGACCGAATTCCGCTCAAACTGTGTTGCCTACACACGGTCACACCAAATTCCGACCGTCAAGAACGCGGTGATGTACAACACTACAACAAGCCGAGTTCAATGCTTCCGAGCATGCGTCGAATTGTTTCCGAGCATGCGTAGGAATTTTGCAACAGACTTGCAATAGGCGATCGGAATTTCCGATAGAAACCTTTTCTGTCGGAAAAATTGAGAACATGCTCTCAGTTCTTTGCTGTCGGAAATTCGGCTAGCAAAATTTCCGATGGAGCCTACACACGGTCGCATTTTCCGATGGAAAGCTCTCATCAGTCTTTTTCTGGACGGAATTCCGATCGTGTGTACGTGGCATAAGCCATTGATCCAGTGGTGATGGAACTACTGTATATTCTGCTGGGGATATTCTGGCAAAATTTCTCTACTTTTATCAAACTCTTTATGCTTCCAAAACCTATAATATAATGTGGAAGCACGCTCTTTCTTAGACACTCTCACTCCTTTACTCTGATTTTGCACTTAGTAAGTTAGTGAAGACTGTTACATGCAAATAAGGCTCCTGGTGTAGATGGTCTCACAGTGAAAGTCTATAAAAATATTCTTTAAATCTACCCCCACATCTGCTTCACACATTGGAGGATTTTTTGTTTACAATAGGTGCCGTCCCTGCTTCTATGTTTAAAGTTATTATTGTAGTCAGGGGCTTTTTTTAGCGGGAATGCGGGGAATGCAGTTCCACAACCTCCAGCACTGAATGTACCTCCAGCACTGGGGGTCAGTCTTATGTTGCTGGGGGGGGGGGGGGTAAATCGTTTCTGGGAGGGATCTATTGTTGCTGGCAGCTGGAGGGTCTATTGATGCTGGCTGTTGGGAGTCTGTTATTGCTGGGGTGGATCTATTGTTGCTTGGGGCGGATCTATCTTTTCTGGATCTACTTTTGAGGGAGGGCTCTATTTTTTCTGGCTGCTGGATGGTCTATTGATGCTGGGGGGGGTCTATGGATGCTGGCTGTTGGGAGTCATTAACAAATTTCATACAAAATGATACTTGATTCTACATTCTCCAAAAGGGGTGGTACTGGGAGCAGGGCCATTGTTATAAATCATGGGGCCTCATACAGTCCTCCTGACGGGCCCCCCACCCCGACCACACCTATAACCCACCTTCCTCCCACCCGGGGAGCAGCGTAAAAAGCAGCACTGACTTTATCCACCTACACCCTGAAAATGAAAAAAAAAGTCCGTCCTCTGCTCCCACCTCCTGGGCTCCTCTGTTAACCTGATAAGGGCCTAGGGAAATATAATTTAAGCCCTGGTAAGCAAGTAGGATTGAGGGTGGGGTCTAGTAAAATCAATTTATTATTTAGGCAGAAACAAACAATAAAGCTGCACTCACTAGGGCCCCCTGTTTAGCTGATGGGGCCTGGGCCCAGTACAACAGGACTGGTTGTACTGCCTTATCAGCGGCCCTTACTGGGAGGTGGGTTGGGGGTAGAACCAGAGGATGGTGCTCGGGTGTGGGTGGGGGCAGAGACAAAGGGTGACTCAGAAGGGGGGTTTTCCTGTACCTATTCTCTGAGAAAACAAAACCCTGATTGTAGTTATCCCAAAGCCTGATAAGGATCCTTCCAAATCAAACTTTTCCCTTTTTTTTCAGTATGCAGCTCCCCAGCCCCCTCCCATACTCATATACAGAGTTTTCCTTAAAGGATAATTCTAATTCTGCATTAAAAAATGAAAATGTTACCTCTCAACACCCCCCCCCCCCCCCCCCCCCCCCACTCCTCTGGTCTCTGCTGCACTTATTTTCTGTTTAGCAAGTTCTCTGCCACCCATGTCTGGTGATTTACCGATCTGTACACCTCTCACCCTCTACAGTTTCACAGTCCCAAATAATGCTGGTGGTGATTGGTCAGAGTGGCCACATGATCACACGGACCATTGAGAAGCAATTCTTTCTTCTGGGAAATAAATGGATTTACAAGATACATGTGATATGTTTTAAATGTACATATATGGAACAGTAAGCCCTAGGATCAAATTAGAAATACTATGGGGTTTGGGGTTGATTTACTAAAAACTGGAGAGTGCAAAACCTGGTGACCCTCTGCATAGAAACCAATCAGCTTCCGTTTTTTGTTTTTTTATTTGTCAAAGCTCAAGTGGTTCTAAAGGCTGAAAAGAAATCAGTGTGCAGCTCCCCATCCCCCTCCCATACTCACCCGATCCAGCAGAAGCTCTACCGGGTCTCTGCTTCCTCATTGACTAAGACACAGCAGCAGGAGGCATTGGCTCGCGCTGCTGCCAATCACAACCAGTGAGGAGGGAACAGGGGAGGGGCCAAGCCGTGCTCTTTGTGTACCATAGACACAGAGAGGCGGCTCTGGAGCAGGCACACACTAGTGCCC
This sequence comes from Lithobates sylvaticus, assembly GCA_028564925.1. Taxonomy (NCBI): domain Eukaryota; kingdom Metazoa; phylum Chordata; class Amphibia; order Anura; family Ranidae; genus Lithobates; species Lithobates sylvaticus. The sequence goes on along the minus strand of CM053029.1, from coordinate 84,694,967 downwards.
CCGGAGGAAGCAGCTTGCTATGGAAGTACTAAGCAGGAGGGAGGGGCCAGGATCGATGGCGAGGGACCCGAAAGGGGAGAATTGGGGCTGCTTTGTTCAAAACCAAGTTAGGCCTCATGTACACAGGACGCTTGAAAACCTCTTCTGAACACTGGAACTTGACAGCTAGTCACCAACGGTTATAAACGTCCGTTGTGCCACTTTTACATGCCGCGTTTAGCGGCGTTCATGAGCGTTTGCGTTTAGAACCGTTTTTGACAGATAACAGATTTTACAGATCAGTAGACCCTCCTAAATGCCTACAATGCAGGAAAAAACAGAGAGAGACTCTCTCTCTCTTTCCTCCCTTCCCCCTTGCAGCCCACATTATACAAGGGTTGTAAAAAGTCTGTTTTCTGGAATTGCAAATGGTCAGAAATGATTCCCCATTGTAACCGCTTATGAACAAAAATGCTTATAATTGCGATTTGCGTTTTGACACGTTTACACGCTGTTACAAGCATTTGGCGTTTCAAATTCCCCTGAACTACCGTCCTGAACGCAAATTTTTGCTTTAAAAAAAATGCTTCTAACCTCGACTGCTTCTGAACTACTATAAACGATTGAATGTACATGTACACAACATAAGTTAACATTGAGGAGAGTTCAGGGGCTGCTAAAAAATATGCCCAAATGCTCCTAAACATCCGTTTACCAGCTGCAGTGTACATGAGGCCTTATTGTGTAAGTGGCATTTTTGTTTAAAATTTACATTTGAACCTTTACAAACACTTTAATTGAGCAAGTTGAAGTTAGAAGCTGATTGGCTCTCATGCGCAGCTTTTGCACTTTCTAGTTTTAGTAAATAAACCCTTCTATCTCCTAGGCGGAAGACATGGAGGAGAGAGGTGGCCACAGCACACTCTAACATAGATGATGGCTTGGGTGCAGTCCAAAAATGTAGTTTATTCAGGTTGGCGTTTTGTGGGTTCAGCCCACCTTTCTTTTTTTGAGAGGGAGGAGGGTTGGCGCTTCCTAACCTTTCGCAGGGCCGCTGATAAGGCAGTACAGCCAGCCCTCCTATACTGGGCCTAGACCCCCTCAGCTCAAAAGTGGGGCTGGGGCACTTGCCGAGCAGGAGGTCTGGCTGTACTGTTTTATTGCAGACACCGATCCTCTTCTGCCTCCCCCTGCAGCGCTGCCAGCTTCTCCTCTTCATTCTCCCTCCGGCTCCACCGCAGGTGCGGGGGGATTGGTTCTATCAAATGCGCCCCATTGCATCTGCTGTCCAGGCCCCCCTGTGTGACCCTTTACCTTGCAGCGCTGCCAGCTTCCCTCCTCTCCTGCCAGAAGCTGCTGCGGGTTTCAGGATGGAGAGCGGGGGAAGGGGCCATTAAATTTGTCATTTATTGGCCCCTTCCATTCCTTAATGAACACAGTGAGTCATCGGTACCAATCACTCCTGTGTCCATTTGCCACTGTTTTGCAAACTGTTTACTATGCTTTAGTTTGTGAGCAGAGAGCCTTGGAGCACTTCCTATTCATTCATCTGTGCAGCTGAATATACAGAGAAAGGGACTGATGTCCTCAGTTTCTTTCGACCGGTGGAAGGGGGCCCTGTCAGGTAGGCTGTATGGGGCCCCGTGATTACTGAACTTTGGCTTTTTAATTATCTAGCAGCACAGCTACTGCATTTTGGAGAATGACATTCATCCCTACTGAATTACCCTTATCAAAGATTGAGATCATCCTTCATAAATGAACAGACTGACCTCTTAACCTTGGGCCGGGTTCTTTTTAAATCATAAACGGTACATCACCCCAGCTTCACAAACTCAGTAAGATCTGGTCCTATATAAATTAAATCTTTAATTATCAGTGCTTTAATAAGTACACCCCAATATAAACTTGTAGAAAAAAAGCTGGCACCCGTCTCTCTCAGCTATACTTTGCTAATACACTCAAATCCTTCCAAAAAACATCTTTGCCAAGATCTATGCGTTTTAGATATCTTCAACTCCAACATGCCCTTAATAGACAACAAAAATGAACTGACCTAACATTACATAAAATGAAATCGATCTCACTTATAGCTCACTCTTCGTGTAAGAAGGGCCTCATATCTAAAATAAATACTGCTCTGCTTGCCAGAGCACATAATCAAAGCATTGCAAAGAGTACCTCCGATGTTAATATCTCTCTCTTCGAGACTAAAGCTAGCCATGTAGGGATCAAAATTCGGCCAGTTCAGCAGGGACTTGACAAATTTCATGTGTGGCCATGCCTGCTCAACAGAAGTCAATCATTGATTGACTTATTCCTGAACAGGCTTGTTGGGACTTTTTTCTTTATCAGCTGACGAGTCCTGCTGTCAGAATGCAATGTCTCAGTGGGGAGGATTCCTCCATTCACTTCGCTTGTATTGATGGAGGAATCCATTCGTTTTTGTTTTGTTTTGCTGAATGAAAAAAATAATCTATGGCCAGCTTTTGGCAGTTATTCCTAATAAATGGAGTATTGTGGACTTCTTTAAAGTGTTAAACCCACAACAGTAAAATCAGTCTGTATTTGTACAGTGTATGCAGTAAAGCATGCTTGTTATACTTACTGTGGAAAAATAAAAAGAAGAATAGAATCGCGCTAAACCTGTAAACCTAAGATGAGTATAAACCTCAAACAAATATTAGAAACACACCGATCATGGAACTACCCAGAATCGGCGTGAATCAAAGGCAAGTATAACAGTGCATATGTGTTATGTTATGAAACCATAAATCACAGAAACACAGACAAAACGTGAGTGAAAAACCATAAATAGAAAAAATTGCGAACCATCAATTAGTAAAGACACAAATTTCAGCAAAACTATATAACTCAAATATACCGTATATACTTGAGTATAAGCTGACCCGAATATAAGCCGAGGCACCTAATTTTACCACAAAAAAATGGGGAAAACGTATTGACTCGAGTATAAGCCTAGGGTGATAAATGCGCAGCTACTGTAAGTGGAAAAGAGGGTCAACAATGCTCATTTGCAGCCTCACTGTGCCCTTTTGCAGCCATAGGTCCCCCAAACTTCAAACTTTGTAGTTAAGGGTTCCTAAATGCCCCCTAGCTGCAGCCATTTGGGGTCTCTGGACCCAAAGGGTCCCGAAATGACATTGCTGCAGATGAACACAGTTGACCGACTTTGGGGCCCTGTATCTCGGGGTCACTTGGAGCTAGGAACCCCATAAGCTAGGTCCACTGGGTTGGCATACCAAATTTAGGGTTCCTAGCACCAAGTGGCCCCGAGATACGGGGCCCCAAAGTCGGGTCGGAATTTTTTTTTTTTTTTGCTGCAGAAAATTGCTTGACTCGAGTATAAGCCGAGGGGGGCACTTTCAGCACAAAAAAATGTGCAGGAAAAACTCAGCTTATACTCGAGTATATACGGTATGTGACAAATATGAGTGAAAGAATATGTGAAAAATTGGGTCAAGTCCAATCATATAAACAATTCAAATATATATGGCATCCACCCATGCAAAACTGAAATAAAATAAAATAAAGTCCATCCATAATAAAAATGAATCTTCAAATGCTGATGTGAAAGCTGGTATGAAAAAGACTGTGCTGAATCCACCACCACTATACAGAGAGAGTTACTTCTTACCAGAAACCCATGATCCCCCGTTACAGAGAATCAGGGAAAGCCTGTAGTAATGGTACAATCTCCGGAACACACCAAGCAAGGCCGCTGGTCTTCCAACCTCCTATGGGGATGATACAGTCTCCAAAGCGCAACAAGCAGGACCACTACTCTTCTGACCATCTCATTAGATTCAAACCCATAGATGGATGTATGTAGCATGTAAAAAATGTAAAGGCTCCAAATAGTGTAAAACCTATATGCATTTTTGGAGACGGGGCGTGGATCAAATTTGAAGAAGATGATACACATGAGGTCGCAAAAAGTGTCAATACACGGACAACGTGTTATTTCATGGATGACTCTTTAGTTGCCTCCTTCTCAGATGTCTGACCTTCCACAACACAGAGATCCTATTCTGGAATACGGAGTGTGGATGGCTTAAAGCTGAATTCCAGGTATGGATTTTATTGCATAGCTACATTGGTCCACAATAGATCAATGTGAGTATGCATATTCCATACCTGTGGGATCCCTGTGGATTTAGTTGGTAGATGCTAGGAGGGGGTCCTTGGAATATTTTTGTGGTCCTTGACCAATCCCCAGCAAAAGGGGCTGGAAGGGGGCAGGCCACCTCATAAATAGACATGAGTCATGCCAGCATGGGCAGTCAGGTGGAAGATGGAGAGTGCTGAGGAGGCTGTCGGAGACACTCGCAGGGTGCCTCCTCATCTGGGGGGGGGGGGGATGTCCTCAGGTCTGGGGCTCGGGTGCTGGAAGGATCCCCCAAAACATAGAGGAAAACCTTCTGGAGGCACGAGAGCAAGGCGAGAGGACAGCAGCAGGTCAGCACATCTGGGAGATCTTGTGAGAGTCAGCCGGGTGTGGCTGGTGAGTGTCAGTCTGGGAGGACCGTGGAGAAGTTAGCCAGAAGGGCTAGTGTGAGGGGTAGCTACAGCCAGGTGGGTTGGCAGTGCTTGAAGAGCAGTGATGGCACTAACGCCGTTAAAGTAAACAGCGTTACGTAACGCCGTTACTTTAGAGGGTAACGAGTAATCTAACTGATTACTCTTCCCCTCGCGGTAACGCCGTTCCCATTACTGGGGCGGCGTTACCGCAATTACCCGCCGCGATCGCGGAGCCGTCCGCGGCCTCGGCCTTAGGAAAGGCCGCGGCTTCGGCCTAGCTCCGGAGCGGCGGCCATCTTGGTACACCCGATGGCCGCAGCTCCGGCCTAGCTCCGGAGCGGCGGCCATCTTGGTGCACCCGTCGGCCGTTTACAATGTGATTGCTCCGTCAAATGACGGAGCGATCACTTTGTAAACAAACCGGCGTCAAGATGACGCTGGTCTCCCCTCTGTGTACAGATCTGTACAGTGGAGGGAGAGATCGGATGGCAGCAGCCATCCCTCCAGTCCATACCCTGCCACTACTCTGCAACACCCTGCCAATACTGCGCAATGCTCTGCAACACCCTGCCAATACTGCGCAATGCTCTGCAACACCCTGCCAATACTGCGCAATGCTCTGCAACACCCTGCCAATACTGCGCAATACTCTGCAACACCCTGCCAATACTGCGCAATACTCTGCAACACCCTGCCAATACTGCGCAATACTCTGAAACACCCTGCCAATACTGCGCAATACTCTGCAACACCCTGCCAATACTGCGCAATACTCTGCAACACCCTGCCAATACTGCGCAATACTCTGCAACACCCTGCCAATACTGCGAAATACTCTGCAACACCCTGCCAATACTGCGCAATACTCTGCAACACCCTGCCAATACTGCGCAATACTCTGCAACACCCTGCCAATACTGCGCAATACTCTGCAACACCCTGCCAATACTGCGCAATACTCTGCAACACCCTGCCAATACTGCGCAATACTCTGCAACACCCTGCCAATACTGCGCAATACTCTGCAACACCCTGCCATACCCTGCAACACCCCGCCATACCCTGCAACACCCCGCCATACCCCGCAACACCCCGCCACACCCGGCCATACCCCTCCACACCCCGTCACACCCCACCACACCCCGCCACACTCTGCAATACGCGGTAATACCCAACCATGCTCGGCGATACCCAGCCATACTCGGCGATACCCAGCCGTACCCAGCTATACTCAGACAATATTACAGTTGGGGAGATGACGTGGATATTACAGTGGGGACTATATGGTGGTGGAATTTCCAAAGGTTTTTGCAAATTAAATTATTATTTGCTGATCCGAAAAATGATCCGATCCGTGACTCTGCAACGATCCGATCCGTGAGTTTGGGGGGGACAGATGTACAGAGGGGGAACAGATATATGTGTGTGGGGGGGGGGGACAGACGTGTAGTGGGGTACAGAGGGGGAACAGATATATGTGGGTGTGTGGGGGGGGGACAGATGTGTAGTGGGGTACAGAGGGGGAAACAGATATATGTGTTGGGGGGAACAGACGTGCAGGGGGGAACGCGCCCCTTGCTTACAGTAATACTAGACCCGCCCCTAAGAATATTAAAAAAAAAAAGTCAGTTACTTTGCTGAGTAACTAATTACTTTTCCAATGTAGTAACTGAGTTACTAACTCAATTACTTTTTTGGGAGAAGTAATTTGTAACGTAACTAATTACTTTTTTAAAGTAAGATGACCAACACTGCTGAAGAGGTGGTGCCGGGATCAGTGACCACAGAGAGGAAGTGCTGGGAAAGTGTGAGCTGTGTCCCCCTATCTTCAAGTTTTGGGGCTGTGAGTCTCTGCATGTAATGGGCCTTTGCTACCAAATTGCAACAAGATGACACAGCTGGGTTTCTGCAAGCAAGTGAGTGCTGGAGGAAGAAGAGGAGCTGTTTATATAGGACTGTTTATAGGAGAAGTTGTCCCTGAAGTTTGTCTGAATTCAACTGGGAGTCCCATATTCTCCTATCCTTATCCAAGTTATATCCCTCAATAAAACAAACAAATCAAAGTCACTGACTGTTCTTTGACTCTGTGTGCCTGTGAAAAATTGGTGTGCCTGGCTGTGCAGGGTGGGGAATCCAATGCTACTTGTGGCTCTTAGGGGGTGCGCTACACAGCGGTGGCTGGTCCATAAGGATCGCAGGGACGCCGGCCCCTAATCTCCATGCGGGGCACCAGACGCATATATTTCTATTTCTTTTTTTTATTTTTGAAGCACATGATTATAACCAGAGTCTCTAATTGGCTTCAAAAATGTTGGGCTCAGGGCTAAGAGCACTGCGCCCCGAGCCCACCAACTTGTGTGACATTAGCGAATCAACATTTGCTATTGTCTTCCTGCTTCTCCTCCCAGCCAATCAGGATGGGAAGCAGGTCCTAAGATCGGATTGGCAGGGAGGAGAAGCAACCAGATTGGCTGGGAGGAGAAGCCAGGGAAGCAACCTGGATGGGGTAAGTGCGGACCTGGCGGGGGGGGGGGGTTTGTTTGCCACCACCGCCAAAAAATGGAGCACCAGCTGCCACTGGCACTACATAATAAAATCTGACCTTGGAATTCAGCTTTAAGGAGTGACTACTACTGAGATTATCCACTTCCACAGAGATCCGACAGGTATAGCATATACGTACTTACAATGGTCCAAGCTGTGCCATTGTAACTAAGCAATAAAACCTATAATATGAATTCAGCTTTAATGACCCCACACTTAAAAACCACATGTCATAAACAGATTCTTGGGGGATTATAGTGAACAGCTGATCTGCCCCCTTTACCATTCCCTACTTGTTACCACTGCTATGCATGATTGGTAAAAAGATAAGCACTTGGACCACAGTACATTAATAATCAAATACAGTTTTTTTTTTTTTGCTTGCAATTTTTTATTCTCAGTGGTAACACTCTTCTCATGTAATTACACAGTATGCTGACAAGCGGTACTTTATAGTTGTGCTGAAGGTTATCATAAGCAATGTCTGTAATCAGTAGATCAAAGGCCGCATTTCAAATCCTTTAGGTACTGTAGGTCATGCTGTTTGGTTTTGCTGTGTATTTATTCCTTTCTTTTTCTGTAACCACAAAAAAAAAAATATATATATATATTGAAGAATGTTTTTCTCAAATAAAAATTTCTTGAGAAAAATAAATAAATGGCTGGACTATTTGACCTTGTATATCATTTTTGTTGGTACATAGTGACCATTTTGAGAATGGATATTGCAAAGCATTACTGGTGTGAATATTCCAGAGGTTAAATAAAGGATAATCGGGAAAATACTGGACAATGGGGCTGATTTACATAGCAATTTGTAACGCGCAACGGCCGTTTTCGTATTCACAAAGCATTTGCGCCTGTAACACAGCGCAATTCCCCATTTACTATGAGCATGCCGGCGCATGGGCAGCCGTGACCTGTGCGCCACTATAGACCTGGCGCAAGCATTCTTCAACTCAGAATTAAAAGAAGCTGGAAGTGGCAATATTATGGGGGTGATGTGAGGAAGTATAGATATGACTGTCCAACTAACAAATATGCCCAAAATAGAACGGAAAATTAACCTTTTCTGAGCAAGCTTGCTGCGCCTGCAAATACACTTGGAACTGCGCTAGGTCAATTTATGTACTGCGCATGCGCACCCGGTGCCGCGGCCCCATCTGATGCATGGAACCGTGCGTCAGAGGGGGGCGGGGTCACTGGGTGGCCCCGGCCTTCGTTATATAAGACCTGTCAGAAGAAGAGAAGCGTCACACAGCGGGAGCCTCCCATTGCGCGGAGCGGCCCGATAACGAAGAAGAGACGCCGTGGAGGAAGATGCCGGACAAGAACACCGGAGCAAGAAGAAGTGGATCGGAGGAAGAAAAAGATGGAGGAAGAAGATGAAGAAACCGAAGGATGAAGAAAGGAAGAAGGAAGAAGACCAGAAGAAAGAAGGTGAAAGAAGACTTTAATAAAGGAATTGTCAAAGACAGTCTCCTGTCATTTTTAACACTTTTGTCACTTTTTGGGTGAAATGGTAGGGGTACTTTTGTACCCCCTTACCATTTCACACTGGGGGTGGCTGGGATCTGGGGGTCCCCTTGTTAAAGGGGGATTCCAGATTCCGATAAGCCCCCCACCCGCAGACCCCCACAACCACCGGCCAGGGTTGTGGGGATGAGGCCCTTGTCCTCATTAACATGGGGACAAGGTGCTTTGGGGGGGACCCGTGAAGTCTGTAGTAAATACGAGATAGGTATGTATATGTATCAAGAGGTATGATCCAACAACTCCTCCACACTTGCTTGTCAAGCCAGAGCTACCTTGGAATTCACTGAGAGGAATGATGTTTATGACGATAATCACATGTAGCTGTTTGTGTTCTGAACTGTTTTACCGAAGTGTTGGTTCTTAGGTCTCATTCGGACGGGGCGTATCAATGCGTGTGAGGACCGTGTTTACCTGCACGAGGATACACAGGTGTTCCGTACATCCCCTTGTATACAGTCCCATCTCTGTCAAATGCTAATAATATGACATCCATACAGGTGCGGGTGCATGACACTGAACATAGACAGTGTGAGTTTGGGGACCCACACCCATGTATAGATCATTTCATGGAGGAATGCACTAAAAGTGTACTAAATTAACTAGTTAAGTATAAATCTTTGAACAGGAGACTTGATGAATCCTGGAATTCACATTCACAATAATATACAGTGCATCCATAAAGTACCGTATTTATCAGCTTATAACACACACCCCAAGTTTAGGAGGGAAGTTTAAGGAAAAAAACGTACATTTAAATGCCCATTAATGCAGCCTTATCAGTGTCCATCTGCAGCCTTGTCCATCATTGCAGAATGATCAGTGTCCATCTGCAGCCTTGTCCTTCATTGCAGAATGATCAGTGTCCATCTGCAGCCTTGCCCAGTCTCATTGCAGCCTTGCCCAGTCTCCCTTATTGCAGCCTTACACAGTCTCATTGCAGCCTTGCCCAGTCTCCCTCATTGCAGCCTTACACAGTCTCATTGCAGCCTTGCCCAGTCTCCCTCATTGCAGCCTTGCCCAGTCTTCCTCATTGCAGCCTTGCCTTGTCTCACTCATTGCAGCCTGATCGTTTTTAAAATGAGCGCCACCGAGATACACAGAGCCGGATGTCCTGTGTATCTCGGCTCCTCTCGGCTCCATTCGGCTCCTCTCGCAGTCCCGCCCAGTCCCGCCCCTTAGCCCGGCTTCTATGTTGGACATAACCACAGGTCCAATGGCGGGACTGGGCGTGACTGGGAGCGAAGCCGAGAGGAGCCGAGCCTAGCCGAGTACACAGTACATTTGGCTATGTGTATTTCGGCTGCGCTCGCTCCTCTCGCCCTCACAGTGAGTGGGGATCGGCGTATAACACGCACCCACGATTTCCCCCTGATTTTAAGGGGCAAAGGGTGCGTGTTATACGCCGATAAATACGGTATTCACATCGCTTCACTTTCTCCACATTTTGTTATGTTACAGCCTTATTCCAAAATGGATTAAATTATTTATTTTCCACAAACAATACCCCATAATGACAACGTGAAAGAAGTTTGTTTGAAATCTTTGCAAATTTATTAATAATAAATAAACCAAAAAAATCACATGTATATACTATTCACAGCCTTTGCCATGGCACTCAAAATTGAGCTCAAGTGCATTCTGTTTCCACTAATCATCCTTGAGATGTTTCTACAACGTGATTGGATTCCACCTGTGGTAATTTCAGTTGATTGGACATGATTTGCAAAAGGCACACGCCTGTCTATATAAGGTCCCACAATTAACAGTGCATGTCAGAGCACAAACCAAGCCATGAAGTCCAAGGATTGTATTAAGGCACAGATCTTGGTAAGGGTATAGAAAAATGTCTGCAGCATTGAAAGTCCCAATGAGCACAGTGGCCTCCATCATCCGTAAATGGAAGAAGTTTGGAACCACCAGGACTCTTCCTAGAGTTGGCCGCTCAGCATAACTGAGCGATTGGGGGAGAAGGAGGGGGAGGGAGGTGATCAAGAACCCGATGGTCATTCTGACAGAGCTCCAGCATATCTCTGTGGAGAGAAGAGAACCTTCCAGAAGAACAACCATCTCTGCAGCAATCCACCAATCAGGCATGTATGGTAGAGTGGCCAAACAGAATCCACTCCTCAGTAAAAGTCACTGGACAGCCCACCTAGAGTTTTCCAAAAGGCATCTGAAGGACTTTCAGACCATGAGAAATTCTCTGGTCTGATGAAACAAAGATTGAACTATTTGGCCTGAATGGCAAGTGTCATGTCAGGTACCGCTCCTCACCTGGCCAATACCACTCCTTTTGTGAAGCATGGTGGTGGCAGCATCATGCTGTGGGGATGTTTTTCAGCAGCAGACTAGTGGGAGACTAGTCAGGATTGAGGGAAAGATGAATGCAGCAATGTACAGAGACATCCTTATTGAAAACCCCTCCAGAGTGCTCTGGACCTCAGACTGGGGCGAAGGTTCATCTTCCAGCAGGACAAATACCCTAAGCACACAGCCAAGATAACAAAGGAGTGGCTACGGGACAACTCTGTGAATGTCGTTGAGTGGCTCAGCCAGAGCCCAGACTTGAACCCGATTAAACATCTCTGGAGAGATCTGAAAATGGCTGTGCACCGACTCTCCCCATCCAACCTGATGGAGTTTGAGATGTCCTGCAAGGAAGAATGGGAGATACTGCCAAAATAGGTGTGCCAAGCTTGTAGCATCATACTCAAAAAGACTTGAGGCTGTAATTGGTGCCAAAGGTGTTTCAACAAAGTATAGAGCAAAGGCTGTGATACTTATGTACATGAGATTTTTTTTAGTTTTTTATTTTAAATACATTTGCAAAGATTTCAAACAAACTTCTTTCACATTATCATTATGGGGCATTGTTTGTAGAATTTTGAGGAAAATAATGAATGTATTCCATTTTGGAATAAGGCTATAACAAAATATGGAAAAAATTAAGCGCTGTGAATACTATATGCGGAAAAAAAAACAACATATGACTCTACACTTTAAATTTATTAATAATACAATTTGGATGGGACTCTGGTGAGGATGGACATATATAGAGGAATGCATGTCTTATCCTGTATGCTTAGTATGTGAGCATAGTAAAAAATAAACCTGAAAACAAAAAAATCATGTATTTGACCTAAACTTTCCCATTAGGTGCCTTTCTGGGTTAAAAAAAAAAAGAAAAAAACAAGTAAAACAACCTTTCAGTCTTTTAAAGTCATATATCATGCACTTCCACCTTACTTCCTCTGGCTGCTTCTTCTTGTCCATGCACACCATGGACGCAGGAGAATGTCGCTTCTCCATCACTTGGCTAGCCAGTGTGTAACCAATAGAGCTTTGGGAGCTGCTGTCAGTAATCGGGGCTAATGACCCTTGAAGCTCTAGGTTGGCTGTCAAGTTGTATGTGCTGGCTGCATTTTTGCATGTACAGCTTGTAGTCCATAGCACAACCTAGGACTGTGATGGCGAACCTATGGCATGCGTGCCACAGCTGGCACGCAGCGCCATCTCTGTGGGCACACGAGAGGGTCCAGGACAGAGCTAGAGGTCTCTCTCTCCTCTCAGCCCCCCCTCTTTTTCCGCCCCCCCCTCTTTGTGTCCCCCTCTCTCTGTCCCCCCTCTCTCTCAGCTCACCCCTCTCTCGGCATCTCTGTCGCACCCCTCTCTCTCTGTCCCTCCTCTCTTTCTCTGCCCCCCTTCTCTTTCTCTGTCCCCCCTCTCTCTCACCCCTCTCTCTCTGTCCCCATCTCTCTCTCAGCATTTCTCTCACACCCCTCTCTCTCAGCCCCTCTCCCTCACTCTGTTGCCTCTCTCTCTCAGCATCTCTCTCACACCCTCTCTCTCTCTGCCCCCCATCTCTCTGTCCCCTCTCTCTCTGTCCCCTCTCTCTCTGTTCCCTCTCTCTCTCAGCCCCCTCCCTCTCTCTCTCAGCCCCCCTCCCTCTCTCTGTTCCCCCTCTCTCTCAGCATATCTCTCACAACCCTCTCTCTCTCTCGGTCCTCCCTCCCCTCTCTCTCAGCCCCCCTCCCTCTCTCCCTCCCCCCCTCTCTCTCTCTCACCCCCTCTCTCTCACACAACCCCCTTACTCTCACACAACCTCTCTCTCTCTCACACAACCTCCCTCTCTCTCACACAACCCCTCTCTCTTTCACACAACCCCTCTCTCTCTCACACAACCCCTCTCTTTCGCTCAGCCCCCCTCTCTCTCACACAACCCCTCTCTCTCTAACACAACCCCTCGCTCTCTCACACAACCCCTCTCTCTTTCACACAACCCCTCTCTCTCTCACACAACCCCTCTCTTTCGCTCAGCCCCCCTCTCTCGCGAATTGCCATATTGGCACTTTGCAACACAAAACCAATGTATTTATTTCAGTTTGGACACTCGGGCTCAAAAGGTTCGCCATCACTGACCTAGGATGACAACGCTGCTCCTGTTTAGGGAGCAGCTCAGGGAGTGTTGTCACCCTAGGCTAGGAAAGTAAGAAACTGACAGAATAACCAGGTAGAAAAATGGAAGAAAAGGAAAAGACTTGGAGGAAAAGCTCTTTTTTTTTTTAGATTTATACACACTAAGTAACAATAATATATCAGAAAGTCAATATACTTGCCACTCTCCTCCACTGCCCCTTTGAGAAATATCCAGACCTTCTGGTCATGGGGGAGAATGAGACCTCCTTCCCTTCCTCCAAGGATGCAGTGCTTAGGTCTCAGCGTTCAATCACCAGACTTAAAGCGGACCTTCAGTAATTTTTTTAACTTCCTGTGTCTTGTCTGGAACACTTGGAGGAAAAGCTCTTTTTTTTTTGATTTATACACACTTTAAGTGACAATAATATATCAGAAAGTCAATATACATACCATTTAAGCATTGCTGCCGCTATATTCTAGCAGTTGCTTGGACTACTATGGCTGTAGCTATGCCAGTAAATGAAATATAGAGTTGTCCCCAATGAACCTCATTTGCCAAAATGCTTGACAGGAAAGCTCCCTGCGATACCTAAAAACAATTTATCAAAGAGAAAATTGTCCTGCAAAGTGACATCTGGATTCTGATTGGTTGTTACAGGGACTACAGAAAGTATACAATTAAAGCCATTTAGAAGGTGGCTGTAATGTCGCAAGGGTATATACCTTCAAACCCTTCGTTATCGGGCAGTCATGAATCATTGCCAGGGATGTTTATGACATTACAGACTTCTGTGTGAGAGCCAGAATTTTAGATACGATCCACAGCAGCGGATCTGGCACGGTTTCCTAGATTCTGCAGGATATCTCCATTTGTGGAAGTGACAGTAGTTGTTACTGTGAGTTTTGGGATAACATCAACCGTACTGACGCAACACTTGTCTGCTTTGTTTAAAAAGAACCTGCCCCTTTTGATTAATTTTGAGTTTTAATCATTTTAATGATAGTTTTGATTTTTTATTAAAGAGAATCTGTCACTTTGCAAATTCATGGCCAAGTGACAAATTTTATTGCGAGTACAACCCCAAACCTGCTGATACTCAGCTTTACCACTCTCCTCCACTGCCCCTTTGAGAAATATCCAGTCCTTCTGGTCATGGGGGAGAATGAGACCTCTTTCCCTTCCTCCGAGGATGCAGTGCTTAGGTCTCAGCGTTCAATCACCAGACTTAAAATGGACCTTCAGTCATTTTTTTAACTTTCCATCTATTAAATCTTCTGCCAGTAAATACCTTATACAGCCCCCTTCCTGTTTATTGTCTGGTCATTAGCCTAGGCTTATAACATCATGCACAGCTCTCTCTCACTCTCATGAGAGTTTGCCAGGAAGGCAGGGGCATGAGTCACAGGAGGGCCAATGAGAGCTGCAGGGCTGCAGAGCTGGAGGTGTGGCTCTGTGTGTCTGTGTAAATCCAGGAAGTGAACAGGCAGCGGCCCACAGTTAAAATAGCTGCAGCCATGCTCAGTGGAGGGAGATTTCTGCAGCATATTTGGCAAGTACAGAGTCCCAGTATATATAAAATAATATGCAAAGTGGTTGGAGGGAAGCTTCAGAATGCAAAGATGTTTTCATTACAAATTATGTGAGCAGACTGCAGTTCCTTTTTAAATCGGTTCTGCACACACTTTTATAAGATAGGCTCATTGGTTTCTAAATGCATCAAAGATTGCACAATGGACGTTTTTTATTTATTTTTTTATTTTTAATAGTACCTGTTCAGGTTTATACTGTCAGTTTTCATTCCCTGCGGCTGTGGGCGGTGTTTGTATCCGTGTCATGTCCGGTGATCGCCGCACTGTCTCCTGGGATCTCAAGTAATTCATCCCAGGAGTCAGTGCGGAGGTCCGATGCGAAATCTCGCGTGATTTCAACTGCGTGATGGCGGAACTTACTAAGACGCCACCCGTTGTGATGGCAACATTGATGATTACCCTGCTCTGCGCAGTTGCCACTGTGCATGCGCGGGAACCAGCAAGGAATGCTGGTACTTCAAATACGATGGAACAAGGAAGTGATTGCTGGTGGGCTTCTAATGCCCACAAGCAAGATGACATCTGCTGTGCATGATTTTAAAAAGTATCGATTAGACCAAAAAATGGACATGGATACCAGGAAGCATCACTATAAGTGAGTCTGACTTTAGCATGAAATTCATTTTAAACAGTAAAAAAAAAAAACGATTTAATACTGCCACATAAGGGAGGGGAGAAAGGAGTTAAGCCTGTGTAAGCTCAGACACCATCCAACATGGAGCTTACACATGGGTTGGACTCCCAGCTCAAAATGAAAGAACAGAGCAGCAGGGGAGTACAGGGAATGTATCAGTAGGTGCGCAGGGTTCTTCTTTGTAAAAGAACCTATCACCCTACCCTGAGTTACCAAAATACCAGAGCTCCTGTAGACATGGGAGCCGTCAAAAAATTTGTTTCGTTTCATTCCATTTCGTATAAAACAAAAAAATTAGTAATTCGTAATTCGTGTACGAAATTTAATTCGGATTCGTACGAAGTACAAATTTCGTACGAATCGTTAATATCGTTACGAATCGTTATGAATCGTTACGAATCATTAATATCGTTACGAATCAATATGAATATCGACACTCTACGAATAATAACGAATTATCCGAAAACGTATTAACGTTACATAACACAAGTCTATAATGTCTATTGTTCACCAATCACTCAGAGGAAGTACGAAATCCGAAATTTCGTTTACGAATACGAAATTTCGTATTTCGTACTTCCTCTGAGTGATTGGTGAACAATAGACTTACGTGTTATGTAACGTTAATACGTTTTTGGATAATTCGTTATTATTCGTAGAGTGTCGATATTCGTTATACTGAATCTCGAATTCATTCGAATCATTCGTTATATCCGCTATAATTTCTTTCATATTAGTTGAAATTCATCATTTGGTAGTTTGGATTCGGATAATTTGGATCCGAAAATTCGTAAACGAAATTTCGGATTTCGTACAGAATTTGTATTCGTAAAAATTCGAAAAATTCGAAACTAATCGCACATGTCTAATTTCCTGAGCTGTTTCCATAGTGGCAATTGGCCTGACTCTCAGCTCAGAGTCTAGCCTAGGGTTTCTCAACCAGGGTTCCATGGAATTCTAGGGTTCCTCTAGAGGTTGTTAGGGGTTCCTTGAGCAAGGAGCAATTTCTGCCTTTCCGAGAAGTTCCCACTGACACCAATGATGTTTTTAGTTATCTATCAGGGGATAATTCCTCCCAATGACCACAAGTGTAAGAAGCATTCTTCCCACTGACCATCACACTAATGTATCATGAGTTGTAGATATAGTCATTTTTTAGCAGGGGCTCCCTGAGACCAGAAAGTTATTTCAAGGGTTCCTCTGTGTTGAAAAAAAGGCTGGTCTAGCCTAAGGTGCCCATTATGGGGTATCCTCCTACATGACTCTGTTCTGCACCAGCTGTCTTTCTGCCCTATCCTAGTGAATCTAACTGTTCTTGCAACAAATGGCCCCGTTTTTTTTGTGCCAGATTCAAACCTTCATCGTGCATTACCACCTGCACGTTAACGTGTTATGTTGTACATTAACATGTGGAGTGATAGGGCAGCACATTCATTTGATGTTGTAGACTCCATTTGGAAAATTGAAATCATCAGTATAAGCTTTGGTTACTGTCATCTGAATATGGCATTTATCATCTGCTGTAGTACGTGCTCAAGTTCACAATGCTGCTTGCTGTATTTGGTCATTGCATATATAGGAGCGCAGAACAGTGGATTGTTCTATTTTAAAGGGATTCCGAGTTCTGTTTGGACAGGAATTTGTTTATTGAGAGCTGGGAGAATACTTATGCCCCGTACACACGGTCGGAAAATCCGACCACAAAATCCATCGGATTTTTTCCGACGGATTTTGTCCGACACTGG
This sequence comes from Lithobates sylvaticus, assembly GCA_028564925.1. Classification (NCBI taxonomy): domain Eukaryota; kingdom Metazoa; phylum Chordata; class Amphibia; order Anura; family Ranidae; genus Lithobates; species Lithobates sylvaticus. The sequence goes on along the minus strand of CM053029.1, from coordinate 84,677,981 downwards.
TGTTGCATACACACGGTCGGACAAAGTTGTCGCAAAATCCGATCATTCTGAACGCGGTGACGTTTGTTGCCTAGGACGGGACTACGTAGAGGCTAGTAGCCAATAGCTATGGTTTTGTAATGTGATCTGAGCATGCGTGGCACTTTGACGATCGGAAAAAGTCTGATAGGACTTTGTTGTCGGAAAATTTGAGAGCAGGAGATAAAACTTGTCCGTCGGAAAATCCGATGGAAAATGTCCGATGGAGCCTACACACGGTCGGAATTTCCGACTCCATTGTCCGATAGGACATTTTCCATCGGAAAATCCGACCGTGTGTATGGGGCTTTAGAGTTAAAACAGATATTTAGAAGGTTGCTTTCTATTTTGCCTTAGGCTACTTTCACACTGAGGTGGCTTTCAAGTGCGTTAGCGCTAGAAATAGCCTCTAAAAAAGCGCCTCCCATTCATTGCAGTGTGTCTTTTCACACTGGGGCGGTGCGCTTGCGGGACGTTAGGAAAAGTCCTGCAAGCTGCTTCTTTGGGGTGGGTTGGGAGTGCTGTATTTAGCGTTCCCAAAACACCCTGCCCATTTCAATGATTGGACAGCGCTATCAAAGCTCCTTAAAAGCGCCTTGAAAGCGCTGTAAAACTAGACTTTTTACAATTTTTTTGTGCGTCCCAGTGTGAAAGTAGCCTTACTTACAGATAAATGTGTCCTCTATAAATGTACAGTATCTAACAAAAGTTAGTACACCCCTCACATTTTAGTAAATATATTATACAGCTTGTATAACAGTGTAAATTTGCTGTCCACTCAAAATAACTCAACACACAGTCATTCATGTCTAAACTGCTGGCAACAAAAGTGAGTACACCCCTAATTGAAAATGTCCAAATAGGGCCCAATTAGCCATTTTCCCTCCCCGATGTCATGTGACTTGTTAGTGTTACAAGGTCTCAGGTGTGAATGGGGAGCAGGTGTGTTAAATTTGGTGTTATCCCTCTCACTCTCTCATACTGGTCACTGGAAGTTCAACATGGCACCTCATGGCAAAGAAACCTTAGCTGCATTTCTTCTTAAATTTGGAAAGTTGTCCTTCGACAAATACTTCTGGTAAAAATTCAGGATGGGTAGTTCAGAGTGTTTGATTTTAAGTTCGGCATTAGCCTGAAGTTCAATTAGTTCCATCTGAAGATCTCCCGGAGCAGCGGCCACATCTGCAGAGAAGGGGTTGATCACCAGCATCACGCTCTTCTCCTGCGTATAAAAAATCTTAAAATCTGTCCTGAACTGACTCTGCAGCTGACTTATTGCAACAGCATAACCAGGTGCATACTCTGCAACCTGTAGTTGTGCCATGGTTTTTAAAATGAGTGAGATTTCGACTCTCCAGTTGACTTTTGAACAGTTCCAATTTCATTAGAAAAGCCTTGACGTGGTTAAACATAGTGTGAACTAATTGATTTTTTTGATTGAAGCTTTATGTTAAGTTCGTTCAAATGAGAAGAGATGTCTGTAAGAAAGGCAAAGTCAGCCATCCATTTGGTATTGTTAAACTCAGTTACTGGTTTGCCCTTTTCTGTCATGAACTCTTGGATGGCATCTTTCAATTCAAAAACCCGTTGCAGCACTTTTGCACGGCTCAACCATCGCACATCACAAAAGTAGACAACATTGCTGGGACCCTGATCGTATTCAGTTTCAAGAAAGTGTTGGAATTGCGGTGATTTAAACCCCTTGACCGGATGAAGTTCACAATCTCAGTGACAACTTTCATTATATTATCAAATCCTAGAGATTTTGCCATGGCAAAGAACTCTGAAGCAGTGGACTGTGTCAAAGTGGAGGTAGGCGGGTGTAAACAGGCACAAGTCCGTTTACATCTGTTGCTCCATAGAGGTGAATGGAGGGTCCGAATGGTCTGCCTGAAAAACAGTTGGATGGACCTGATCGGGGACCGATCTTGTGAAAGGGACCTAAGGCTGCATCACACTGAGCACTGCAGTTTGCCAGCACCGTGGGTTGCAGCGCAGTGCACCTGTGGCTTTCCTGTACACTGTGGCTGTGGTGCACTTTCTGAAAGCACACCAAAAAAAAACAGAATTGTAACCCGCAGGTGCACTGCACCTGCGGATCAGTTTGAAGGCAGCCCAGTGTAGCTAGTGCCCTAGGCTATAAGAAGATGGCGTTCCCCCTGGGTGAGTATGGCTGGCAGGTATCCCTGACACACTGAGATGAAAAAAAGGAATTGTTGCTCTACATAAAGATGGCCTAGGCTATAAGAAGATGGCCAAGACCCTGAAACTGAGATGAAGCACGGTGGCCAAGACCATACAGCGGTTTAACAGGACAGGTTCCACTCAGAACAGGCCTCGCCATGGTCGACCAAAGAAGTTGAGTGCATGTGCTCAGCGTCATATCCAGAGGTTGTCTTTGGGAAATTGACGTATGAGTGCTGCCAGCATTGCTGCAGAGGTTGAAGGGGTGGGGGGTCAGCCTGTCAGTGCTCAGACCATACACTGCACACTGCATCAAATTGGTTTGCATGGATGTCATCCCAGAAGGAAGCCTCTTCTAAAGATGATGCACAGGAAAGCCGGCAAACAGCTTGCTGAAGACGAGCGGACTAAGGACATGGATTACTGGAACCATGTCCTGCGGTTCAATTAGACCAAGATAAACTTATTTGGTTCAGATGGTTTCAAGCATGTGTGGCGGCAACCAGGTGAGGATTACAAAGACAAGTGTGTCTTATCTACAGTCAAGCATGGTAGTGGGAGTGTCATGGTCTGGGGCTGCATGAGTGCTGCCGGCACTGGGGAGCGACAGTTCATTGAGGGAACCATGAATGCCAACATGTACTGTGACATACTGAAGCAGAGCATGATCCCTTCCCTTCAGAGACTGGGCAGCAGGGCAGTATTCCAACATGATAACGACCCCAAACACACCTCCAAGATGACCACAGCCTGGCTAAAAAAGCTGAGGGTAAAGGTGATGGACTGGCCAAGCATGTCTCCAGACCTAAACCCTATTGAGCATCTGTGGGGCATCCTCTAACGGAAGGTGGAGGAGCTCAAGGTCTCTAACATCCACCAGCTCCGTGATGTCGTCATGGAGGAGTAGAAGAGGACTCCAGTGGTAACCTGTGAAGCTCTGGTTAACTCCATGCCCAAGAGGGTTAAGGCAGTGCCGGAAAATAATGGTGGCCACACAAAATATTGACACTTTGGGCCCAATTTGGACATTTTCACTTAGGGGTGTACTCACTTTTGTTGCCAGCGGTTTAGACATTAATGGCTATGTGTTGAGTTATTTTGAGGGGACAGCAAATTCTCACTGTTATACAAGTTGTACACTCACTACTTTACATTGTAGCAAAGTGTACCGTATATACTCGAGTATAGGCCGTCCCGAGTATAAGCCGAGGCCCCTAAATCACCACAAAAAAATGGGGAAACGTATTGACCCGTGTATAAGCCGAGGGGCAAAAATGCAGCAGCTACTGAAAGTGGAAAAAGGGTCAGCAATGCCCATCTGCATGTCCCCTGTACAGACCCCCGTGTCCCCATTGCAGCCCGTGTCCCCATTGCAGCCTACCTGTGCCGATCCGCGGGTCCGGGGTCCTGTGTCCTGGGTCCGTGCAGCCGATCAGGTCCCGCTCTGTCCCCCCACAGCGTGTACAGCGTACGGCGCCATTACAAATTTAAAAGCCGCGCCTCCTTCTCCTCCTCGTCCGTGATAGGAGGAACACTTTTTTCCCAGCAGTGAAAGTGTTCCGCCTATCACGGACATTCTCTCATCCTCGTCCATGAGATGAGAATGACAGGCCATCCATGATAGGCGGAACACTGTACTGCTGGGAAAATTAGTGTCCGCCTATCACGGACGGGCGGGAGGAGGCGGCGCGGCTTTTGAACACCGCCGTCTGTCTGCATGACAAGCTGTTCATGTAGGCAGACGGCGGTGACTCGAATATAAGCCGAGGGGTGGACTTTCAGACCTAAAAAAGGGTCTGAAAATCTCGGCTTATATTCGAGTATATACGGTAATTTCTTTAGTGTTGTCATATGAAAAGATAGAATAAAATACTTACAAAAATGTGAGGGGTGTACTCACTTTTGTGAGATACTGTATATGGGTCGTTCCCTGCTGGGCTTCAGCTATCATTGCTAGCAAGTGTCCTGTGTTTTCCCCCTCATTAAACTACTTTTGCTGCAGGAAGAATCTCTTGTTCTCCGCTGTAGTAGTGGAGACCTGTTGATACAGGGCCTGCGCTTCTTGGTTCTTGCCATATACGCTCAGACACTGAGGTGGGGGCATCAACGTATGACTCTTCTGCCTTGGCAGCCTCACTCAAAAAAACAGGTTCTCCCACTCTCTCGTTTTAGTTTTAATAGCGGTAATCTGCGTGATAATTAAGCCCCTCAGATGAGCATTCGGGGCATCCTAAACCACCGTAGATTTAGCTGTGCCCTGATTAAAGTGCAGAAAATCAGTGAGAGCTTTGGGAATGGGATGAGATTCTGGAAAAATTGTGAACCAGAAGGGGTTGACCTTCCACAGCCTATGCTGATGGCTAGGAGAAACAGCTACCCAAGCAGACAGGAGAGAGTGGTCAGAGATGTTGCGTGGAGCATATATCACAGAGTCAGTCAGCTGATGTGCCAAATTGTTGCCCAGACATAGGTCTATGCGAGAGAGGCATTTGTAGGACACTGAGTAGCAAGAAAAGCAGTGCACATTAGGATTTTGGTCCCTCCGCACATCTCGCAGGCCTATTTCTGCAAGGAATCGAGCAAAGGAGGTGGGGCCCCCTGGCTAGGGATTGCCACTAGCTCTGGGTGAAAATGTATCCATCTGCTTATTAATAACATTGTTATAATCTCCCATCACCCAAATAGGGATGTTGGAGTAAGAGGCTTCAAATTGTGCTAGACATTTCAGGCTGTCAAAGGAGAAGGGTGGAGGAACGTAGATATTTGCAACAATACATGTCAACCCTGCTAGTTTGCATAGTAAAAAAATGTGCCGTCCTGATCATCAATCAGGGAATGCAGCAACTGAAAGGAGACAGCATGCAAAATTAGTATGCTGACACCCCTCGAGTAAGCTGTGTGGGTGGAGTGGAATTGGGTTTGATAGCTGCAGCTTTTAAGTGTGGATATAGAATTAGCTTGTAAGTGTGTTTCCTGTACGCACACCACAGCAGGTTTGTGGGCCTTCACCGTAGAGAAAAATGCCACCCGTTTCACTCCATCACCCAGCCCCCTCATATTCCACAAAATCAAAGTACTCACATTAGACATAGAACAACAAACTGGTAAGCAACTTGTAGGGACATTTTCAGATGCAGAAAGTCATCAGGGGACTCCCCACATCTCCACTTAGTAGCTGTAAGCAAAAGGGTTTCCCAGAAAAAGTCCAGGTGAATGGGTGATAGTGTCTTCCACAAAAAAGTATTCCCAGGGGAACAAATACAAAAAAAGAACAAAACGTTCACCCTCCAACCAGCAGGGGTCAGTGGTGGTAAAAAAAAAAAAAAAGAAAAACATTAGGTAACCAAAAAGGGAAAAGAAAGAAGAAAAAAACGTCTTTGCATTCTTCAAACAATGAAGGAGCCCGGTAACATATAGCATGTCCATGCAGGACAATGTTAGAGGAGGCCCCAACGTCTGTGTTCAATTCTGATTCAAAGGGACTTGCGAATCCAAGTCATTGGTGAAATGTAGTGCAAAGAAGAAAAAAACGTCTTTGCATTCTTCAAACAATGAAGGAGCCCGGTAACATATAGCATGTCCATGCAGGACAATGTTAGAGGAGGCCCCAACGTCTGTGTTCAATTCTGATTCAAAGGGACTTGCGAATCCAAGTCATTGGTGAAATGTAGTGCAAAGAAGAAAAAAACGTCTTTGCATTCTTCAAACAATGAAGGAGCCCGGTAACATATAGCATGTCCATGCAGGACGATGTTAGAGGAGGCCCCAACGTCTGTGTTCAATTCTGATTCAAAGGGACTTGCGAATCCAAGTCATTGGTGAAATGTAGTGCAAATAACTTATGTCTTCCTCTTCGCCTGAAAGGAAGGGATGAGAAACCCCCCCCCCCCCCAAAAAAAAGGGCAACATACTCATATCTACTCCTAGGGTATCCACACTTACAGCAGTAGTAGAAATTAAAAGGTAAAACACAATTAGGCCATGGGTGCTGGTGCTTTTTTAAGGGTGTGCTCCATATGATCCAGCCAATTGGACACTTTAGCAGGGATGTCAAAAAATTGCATCTCGCCGTTTGCTGCGATTCTAAGCTTGGCGGGATACAACATAGCATATGCGACATCATATTTGCGGAGACGCTTCTTTACTTCAGTAAACTTGGCCCTGCGGCGCTGTAAGTCAGCAGAGAAATCAGGGTAGAATGATATGCGAACGTTATCCATCTTCATAAGGTCTCCTCTGGTTCTGGCCTGATACAATATGGCATCCCGGTCCTTGAAATTAAGCAATTTAAATAGGAACGGCCTAGGAGGCTCTCCAGGTTTAGGTGGCCTGGGTGAGACTCTATGAGCTCTTTCCACATCAAACATGGGGGAGAAGGAGTCTTTGCCAAATGTGTTAAGAGGCCAGTTTTCCATAAATGCCACAGGGTTTTTCCCCTCTGCCTTCTCCAGTATGCCCACCGCACGGACATTATTGCGTCTCTGCCTGTTCTCTATGTCTTCTAAACGGGCTGAGTGGCCTGTGATAATCTATTGCATATGGTGGACTTCTCTCTGCAATGGCACATCATCCTCCACATTGCTCACCCTGTCCTCTAGCTTCACTATCTAGTGAGCAACTGACCTAACCTAGTGAGTGGAAGTTCATTCTTTTTGGATTTTTTTTTTGTTTGCATGCTTTTTTTCAGGTCAATGACTCACTAACTAGTAAAGCCAAGGCCAAGAGGAACCCTTTTATAGAACCCTAGATCCATTCTTTTGTAAGTCAATAATGAGAGCTCCTACATTTTTATCCATACAAGTGCACTTTAAAGTGGACCCGAATTCAGAAAGTGAAGATTAGCTATCGTAAAGGGAACATTATGAAATGTTATTTGTGTACCCTGAAAAAGTTTACCTCTTGGCTTAAAATCCTGTGTTTAGTCACTTCCTGTGCCTACAGCTTCATATCTACAATGTGAGATGATCTAAGGCACTGCTGCCCCTGACTGCTAGTCATTTGAGATTTGGAGTGACATTTTGTAATATCACTACTGTACTGTTCTCTGTTCTCCTTGCTGGAGAGAAAGCTGTCCCTAAGGACCTGTACAGCAAGTATATTTCCCCGTACCTGCTTCATTCATTCTGGTGATCTTAAATATTCCCCTACCACTAACTGGCTTCTTCCTCTGAACCCACATCACTATTGTATCTTACAGTACAGACGCAAGGAACAATAGAGATTGATACTTCAGAAAATGTTGGTTTTCAAGATGAAACCCTTTAAATCATACCTGTGATTTTTGAAATATGGAGCTGTCATTGCTGGTCCTATTCTGAAAATGCTGGTTGCCTGACTGTGCCTATCAGGTATCTACTTCTGAGACATGGAACCAGAACAAGCTTGCAGCAAATGAAAGCTAAAACTCCTTATCTCTATTATTGTTCAGTGGCCACCGTAAACTTGCATGTTTTGAAAAGTATTGAAACCATGACCTCACTATGAAAATGTTTGGACAACAGCCAAGGTCAATGACAACCTTTATGTTTCAAGATAGATGACCGGTAAAGATGAAAGATGAAAATTGCAAAAGCAACAAAAGAGGAGTACTGCATGAAGATTTTTTTCATTTTGGTCTCCTTAACCACTTAAGCCCCGGACCAATTTGCAGCCATAGGACCAGGCCCCTTTTTGCGATTCGGCACTGCGTCGCTTTAACTGACAATTGCGCGGTCGTGCGACGTGGCTCCCAAACAAACTTTTTTTTCCCCACAAATAGAGCTTTCTTTGATCACCCCTGTGGTTTTAATTTTTTTTTGCGCTATAAACAAAAAAAGAACGTAAATTTTGAAAAAAATTCAATATTTTTTACTTTTTGCTATAATAAATATCCCCCCAAAATTTATAAAAAAAACGATCTTTTCCCTCAGTTTAGGCCGATACGTATTCTTCTACATATTTTTGGTAAAAAAATCACAAAATAAGCGATTATTGATTGGTTTGCGCAAAAGTTATAGCGTTTACAAAATAGGGGATAGTTTTATGGCATTTTAATTAATAATTTTTCTTTTACTAGTAATGGCGGCGATCAGCGATTTTTTATCATGATTGCGACATTATGGCGGACACATCGGACATTTTTGGGACCATTGTCATTTATACAGCGATCAGTGCTATACAAATGCACTGATTCTTGTGTAAATGACACTGGCAGTGAAGGGGTTAACCACTAGGTGGCAGTGTAGGGGTTAAGTGTGTCCTAGGGGCATGTTTCTAACTGTGGGGGGCGTGACTGTGTGTGACACGTCACTGATCTCTGCTCCGATCACAGGGAGCAGAGATCAGTGACACTGTCACTAGGCAGAACGGGAAGATGTTTGTTTACCTTAGCATCTCCCCGTTCTTCCTCCCCGTCAGACGATCGTGGGTATCCCTGCGGCGATTGAGTCCACAGGATCTGACTCACGGAGGTCCCGACCGACGGGCACCACCGTCGGCGCGCATGCGATGGCATGGCGGCAAATTTATAGGGGCGTACCTGTACGCCCATTTGCCTGTCTGTGCCATTCTGCCGACGTACATCTGTGTGCGCCGGTCGGGAAGTGGTTAAAGTTCATGTGCGTGTAAAGGCAGGTGTCCCAGTACTTTTGATAATATTGTGTACATAGTAAAGCCCCATACACACGGTAGGATTTTCCGATGGATTCTGTCCTATCAGACAATGTTGTCGGAAAATCAGACCGTGTGTAGGCACCATCGGACAGTTTCCATCAGATTGTCTGACGGACAAAGTCCTATCTCCTGCTGGATAGATTTTTTGACAACAAAGTCCGATCACACCAAATCCGATCGTGTGTAGTGAATTCCGACCGGACAAAGTGCTACGCATGCTCAGATCACATTACAAGACCCAAGCTATTGGCTACTAGCCTCTACGTAGTCCCGTCGTAGGCAACAAACGTCACCACGTTCAGAATGATCGGATTTTCCGACAACTTTGTCCGACCGTGTGTACGCAAAACCAACATCAGACAAAGTATGACGGACATGGTCTGACGGACCTGGTCCTCGGATAATCCGCGCGTGTGTATGGGGCTTTACATTGGCCCAAGCTGGACTGATGCAACCATGTGAAAAATGTCATACCTAGAATTATTTACCTGTAAGTAGCGAACAGGCAAAAAATTTGTACGAACGCGTTAACACCGTTAAAGTCTATGGGACACGAACATAAAAATCTAAATTTTAAAGGCTTATATGCAAGTTTAGATAGGGGGGGAGGTGCTGGGGTTGGTCTGGAGCAGGTCTAACCCACATCCCAGAAATTGCTGTATATACAAGGTATATTCCTCTTGGGGGACTTTTAAGGGAAAGAGACAACTGCTTAGTATTAAGCTGTATTATTCAAAAGTTTTATTCAAAAGAATGAAAAGTAAGTTGCGTGGGAGACAAACCCACGTGGGTATGCAATAACAAGTGTACATAAAATAAATAAATAAATGGGATGCACAAAACATAAGCATAGGCATAAGACACAAATACAAATATACGCGATTTGTCCGACGTGGAGTTTTTTCAATTTTTTTTATTAAGGACTTATTGCCTACTGTCATTTTTAACATTTTGACACATTTTTTTTGGTGAATGGGTAGGGGAACAATGTACCCGAAACCCATTCACATAGTGGGGCTGGGATCTGGGGGTCCCCTTGTTAAAGGGGGCTTCCAGATTCTGATAAGCCCACAGCCCGCAGACCCCCCAAAACCCCCAGGCAAGGGTTGTGGGGATGAGGCCCTTGTCCCCATCAACATGGGGACAAGGTGCTTTGGGGGGACCCCAAAGCATCCTCCCCATGTTGAGGGCATGTGACCTGGTACGGTTCAGAAGGGGGGCGCTCTCTCGTCCCCCCTCTTTGCCTGCGACCTGCCAGGTTGTGTGCTCGGATAAGGGACCTGAAGGGCCTGGTATGGATTTTTTTTTGGGGGGACCCCTACGCCATTTCTTTTTTAATTTTGGCTCGGGGTTTCCCTTAAAATCCATACCAGACCTGAAGGGCCTGGTGTGGATTTTGTGGGGGACCCCTATGCCATTTTTTTTTCTATTTTGGCGCAGGGTTCCCCTAATATCCATACCAGACCTGAAGGGACTGGTATGGGTATGGATTTTGGGGGGACCCCCACGCAATTTGTTTTATAAATTTAGGTGCGACCTGAAGGGCCTGGTGTGGATTTTGTGGGGGGCCCCTATGCTGTTTTTTTTTTAATTTTGGTGCAGGGTTTCCCTAATATTCATACCAGACCCAAAGGGCCTGGTAATGGACTGGTGGGGGGGGGGGGGGGGGGGGGGGGGGGGTGGAGCGAACACCTGATGTTCAAGTCGAACGTAATCCCTACCTGTAAGCCTTGCCATGATCTCCTGTGCCCAAGTCCATCAGACAGTTGGCATCAATAGTGTGACAAAAATGTAACTCTATGCTTTATCCAAATCTGAGGGTGAACACATACTGCAACCTCTATATGCCATTTGCCTTGGAAATACTTCCTCCGTAGTTCTATTGAGAAAACTGTGAAGTCTTGCAAGACTTTAGAGGAGACCTCATGAGACGCAGCAAGTCTGTCACACCTGGAAGAGCTGCTGATGTCACACAGGAGGCTATCCATGTGACTTATGCTAAAAAGGATGAATAAAAGAAAAATTCAAGCACAGTTTATTTTATTTTTTATTCATTTCATTCACATTTTCTGTCAACGTGCTGTAGAAAGAAAACTACTATTTTGTATTTTTTTTTTTTTTTTTATAACAAAGTAATTGCTATACTGGTCATTTTGTAATATAGCATCATAAAATAATTACCTTCCATTTCCATCTGCAGCCAGATGTCATTTTCTAAAACTGCCAAATTTAATTTCTCTATCTTGTAACCATGACAGCAGTACTCTGGCTAATGAACACTCCAGAAATCTCATCCCTTTATTCATGATAGTTTATTATTTTTTCCAAAAGTCTGCACAGAGCTTGAAATCAAATTATAGACAGCTCCTTCATTAGGCACTTCATCTTTGGTGAGATAATTTCTAACACTCTTGCATGTGTAAAGTATGGTTACCTACTGTAACTATGGTCCCTGTTTTGAGATGTCTATCCCTGGAAAATATGCGTCCCCCAGCACTGTCCCCAGCAGCCTGTCAGTGTAGCGTTGCCATTGTATTGCGCAAGTGCCAACCCATCAATCATACTGTGCAGGCACCAACCCAAAACAGAGCCTTTGCGCTTTTTCTTCTTGATACCTTCAAGCTGTCTCTCCTAAAGCCTGGTACACATGGGCCGGTTCAACAGAAACAGGCCGACATTCTGCCCATGTGTACAGCAGCCTGTCTGACAGAAGCCATTCTGTGGAATGGGCATGCAGAAAAATCAGCTGACGATTGGAATCTGATCAGGTTCTGGCAATGCGTGGTCCCTCTGTCAGAACACAATAGCTCAGCAGGGAGATCACTGTACTAATATTGCATAGTTAGTACAACGTGCTCCCCCTCATAGTGTGTACCCTGTATTACTCTGCATGCATATCTTGGTTCCTCCCTATTTGAAATCTGTTTGTCTTTACACCTTGAACATCTGCCTCTTGTTTCAAAAGTCTTCAATCAGATCAATTGTTTGAGGACCAAAAAAAACATGGGAGTGCTTTTGTGGGTCTGGCTATAAATTGGGGGGGGGGGGTGCTTTTGATGGGGCCTAGTTAAAAGGCAGTGTGGTCAGTAGGGTGTCCCTGAATCCCATTTTGCTCTCCCTGTTCAACAATATCCGCGCCCCTGATGATGTCATTCTGACGTAACACGTAGGGTGGAGCCTATTGACTCAGAAGAGGGAGCAAGAGACCGTACAGACAACATTATCCATCCCTGAGCAGTGTTTGGTCTTTCAATGGCTGTAGTGGGAAGGCGTGTGAGTGAGCAAAGCGCAATTTGTGAAGCGCTTGTTTCCATGTGAGTGCATATGCATTTGTTTTTTCCAGTAAAATTGATTGCACTTATTCACAGCACACTTTTGCGTTTTTCAAAACTGGTTCACATTTTAATTGTTTTTTTATTGACTTTGAACACATCTTTTTCATGGACTTTGAGCACATTTGTCTGTATTCAATTTTTTTGCTCTCAGTTGTTGTGGTCAGTGATTATTGATGTTTGTTTGTTTTGCAACATTGACATTTTTATTTGATAATATTGAAACTTTGTGAATTTTCATTACACTATTGCATTGTTTATTCATCCTTATCTTTTAGTGACATGTCTTAATTTCACAATATTGATATTTTTTTATTATATTGATATTAGGTTTTAAATAATATTAATAAACGCAGCACCTTTACATTTATTTTTAAGTTTGCACCATTTTGTGCTACCTGCTAATTGCATTGTTACTGTAGCACAACCTGGATATCTATATATTCATTTTGAAAATCTGGTACCCTTAGTGTAAGGGGGATAGCGAAGCTGCTAATTTATAACATCACAGACAATGGTCCGATAGACTTTCCACGTGTGGGATTTGATAACATCACAGATCCTCTTTGTCCTCTGCTTTATCTAGTGGTGATCGGATCCCAGATAGTTCATATGTGGTGCCCCTCACGCAACATTCACTTGCTCCTGTGAGTCTAGGGTGAAGATAGGATCCTTGAAAACTGGGGCTCACAGGAAGTGGGTTGAATGATGCTGCCGATCTTCCGTGCATGTTTGTGCGGTATGTTCTTATAGGGTTCAATGAAGCCATCTCCTGGGGCGGGGAAAAAAAGAAAAAAGTGCAGCTCTGGCTTCAACACTTATTTTCTCTCTAGCACTGGTCATGACAGATTCACCCATAGGCGTGCGCACAGGGTGTGCTGGAAGTGCCTTGGCACACCCTAATCACCTAGTATGTATTAGCATTGTTGCTCTATGTAGCAGCGGGGAGATGGGAAAAACCTCCCTCTTACCGGCTCTGCCCCAGGGGAAGTGCTTACACACTTCTCTTTCACTGTGCCGGCAGGGAGATTAATGTGCCAGGGCCATATTATATAGACACACACACATGTGTATTTGAGCTTTGGGGTGCACACCCTAATGCTATCGGCTGTGAGCACTTATGGATTCACCTCTCTGAGGTTCGGTGCTGGCCTTCTTCTAATGCCGCATACACACGGTCGGAATTTCCGATGGAAACAGTCCGATGGGAGCTTCTCATTGGATTTTCCAACCGTGTGTATGCCCAACGGTCTTTTTCTGTCGGCATTTCCGACAGACTTTGGATTGAGAACCTGTTCTTAATTTTTCCAACGGAAAACCTTTCTATTGGATTTTCCGATCGTGTGTATGCAATTCTGACACGGAAAATTCCGACGTATGCTCGGATACAATTCGACGCATGCTCGGAAGCATTAAACTTCCCTTTTATAGTGCCGTGGAACGTATTGTATGTCGCAGTGTTATTGACCGTCGGAATTTGGTGTGACCGTGTGTAGGCAAGACTGTTTGAGCGTAATTCCGTCAGAATTCCGACGGGAAAACCATCAGAGCTTTTTCCGACGAGAATTCCGACCGTGTGTACGCAGAATAAGTTGAATGAAGTCCACCTCCTTTGGGTGAAGGATATCATGGGTCCGTCTCCTGGGTCCACCTATCATGGGTCCACCATTGCTTCTTTCACTCACAGTACAACGCTGCAGAAAGCAGCACTGCAAATGAGGAAAAGAAGAAAAAGGCACTGAATAAAATAAAAAAAGCAAGACATTTTTTTTTTTACGTTTTTAAAATAGGGTATAGAAGGGTTAGAACCTCTGTTAAGTTTAACATGTATAAAGATCCTTTGATGTTATTGTTGTGGCCAGTTTGAGATAATGTGTACTATATATAGGCAGATATTCAGTTTGTAATGGATTTATATATGTTTATTACCAGCTTGGAGAGCCATTATGAGGCACTAGATTACTAGTGCCTCTCCTAAAGTTGCGGAACTAATGATAAATGTGAAAAAAACTGCTATATATTGAAAAATCAAATGTGGGACTCTCAAATCACACCAAAGTAAAAAGTATTTTTTTTTTAAAGAGATGGAAACAGTTTGAAGAATATACTTTAGATTTGGTGGATTTAGTGCAAACGGCTTTCTATGTGGGCACTCAATAAGGCGGAGGGGCAGTGTACCAATGGGGGACCCGAGAAAAGGAGGATTAGGGCTGCTCTGAGAAAAATTATTGCACAGAGCAGGTAAGTATAGGCCCCTTTCTCACTGCCGTCCCATTTTCTTTCTTTCGTTCTGTCACATTTTTTTTGTGTTAGAAAATCGGATGAAAAACGGATGCAGACTTAAGTTTTTAATTCCATTGTGTACATCTGTTTTCTAATTTTTGGAACAATTAGAATTCAAATCAGTTGAAAATTGATAGACAGATTTTATTTGGAATATAGCCGGTTGCTAAGGAGCGGGTTGGCAAGCCAGCCACAGTGTCTTTAACAATCGATGAGTTATCAGCTGTCAGCAGGGTTTCCTGATGACAGCTAAATGTAAAAAAAAATAAAGAAATTGTGAAAAAAAACAAAACACTGTGGGGTCCCCTTCGGGTCTGGTATGGATTTTAAGGGAACCCCATGCCAAAATGAAAAAAAAAAATGGTGCGGGGTCCCCCCCAAAATCCATACCAGACCCTTATCCGGGCATGCAGCCTGGAAGGTCAGGAAAGTTTAAAAACACTTGGCATTGGGATTTAATATTAGGTTTTTAGGGTTAGGTCTTGAATGGATTGGGACTAAACACTGAGTGCCCATAAAGGACCCAGTAATTACAAGCAAAGCTCCAGATTTGAGCATCACTTGTGGCAATTGGGACTGACCTTCCTAAGACCCCTCACACACTGGGGCGGTGCAGCGTTAGCGGTAAAGCAGCGCTAGCTTCAGCTGTTATAGCGGGCGCTTCGGCATCGTTAGCAGGGCCCTTTTAACCCCCAGAAGGGGTTAAAAGTGCCCGCTTAGCGCTGCTTTCAAAGCGTTTTGAAAGTGGCGCCCGTTCATTTCAGGGGGCAGGGGTGGTGGAGGAGTGCTCCGCCCCAAAGATGCTGCTTGCAGGACTTTTTTTTCTGCCCCAGTGTGAAGCCACTCAGGCTTTTACACTGGGGTGGCTTGAGAGGCAGTTTTCAGGCACTTTACAGGCGCTATTTTTAGCGCAAAAACACCAGAAAATCGCCCCAGTGTGAAAGGGGTCTTAAGAGCGATCAGTGTCTCTGGTGGTTGGGAGTTGTCCTCACTGCACATGGAGATTTTCAGCTAGTTGGAAACTCCCTGTTTTATTCAAGATTCAATACTTAAAGCTGAACTTCACACTGTCAATCAACATTGACTATTTTTACTCTTTATGCTGCTAACATTAGTAAATAGATAGGAAAGTATATGATATTTACTTGTTTTAAACTTTTTTTTTACATTTCTTCAGTTACTTCCTGGTTTCTGGTCTAGGCAAATGATGTCATACATCAAAGAAATCGTCAGGAGGGGTGGTCTGAGCTAAGCATACCCTCCCGCATGCATGCCTGAGCTAAGGATAGATGAATTTCAGGAAGTAAATGCTACATGAATTATCTGCCCTTACTCAAGATAATCATGAAAGGCTAGAGAGTAGGGTTGCTACCGCATTCCTTTAAACCCAAACACATATGAATTACACAGGTTCTGAGGCTAATTTAATGCAGATAAGGCACCAAGTGAGTTTAATTATCACCCCAATCAGGCACAGAGGTGGCAACCCTACTAGAGCAAATTGGGCCATGGATGGGTGGGTGAATTTGCTTTGAATATTAAAAAAGTAATTAAATCGTTTTTATGGTTTGTGGTGCTCAGATGCATCTATGTTCCACTTTAACTATGGACAACAGTGATGATCCAAATGCTACATTTTTGTAATTATCATTGGCTGTGAGATAGCCAAGATGGTCCTGGTGCTTCAGCAACTCTTTGAAGGGCATTTAGACATCTCCTCCTAATCAATTTCTCTAAGAGAAACCTTAGAGTGAAACCACTTTTCCGATCAGCTTGATATTTCAGGACACAGAGGTAATCAACTCTGTAAACAGTATTTATTACTTAGTATTCACTTTGTTATGCCAGTAAAAGCTCCTGGATTATATCTTGCATGTGACTGAGAGCGTTCTAATTTGGCTTACAGCATTGCGACCTGGCTCCAGGTGGAATGTTGCTATACACACAATATCCATATGTACGCCACTTCCACATTTTACCTTGGTACAGTTAGACCCTTGTCTCTGTGTTCTATTGCCATAGACTTTACTTTGCCATGTCAATGTTCCTAGCTTCACTGTGTGGTCCGGGCCTACTCGCCCTGTACGTAGGGGTATCTCTTTGCATGTAAGTGCTCACCAATGCCTAGGACCAGGCTGCGTTCATGTGAAAGTCAACATTAAGGCAGAACCCGTAGAGATGATCCATACACTGTGTGCAGCTGTGAATCACAAACAGATCCCTTCTGTGTAACTCTCTGTCCCGTATTGCTGCAACTGTGTCCAGCTCCAGCAGTCCAACTTTCTGTGCCACCTCACCCCCAGTGACAGAATGGGGTCCTGCCATGCACTAAGTATGGACCTAATGCGTACACTTAAATAACTCCTTCAGCCCTTTTGAACCTCGCAGCTAGGTTTACGGGGTCTCCGTGCCTCGGGTTTGGTCCCAATTGCTTTTGGGGAACTGACCACTAGGGAAGGAGCCATAGCACTGCCCCCCTCACTACTGGAGGACCTGTCACCCATGTCTGGTACCACTGATTGCTGTCTGGCTGCTTTGCATTCCCACCAATTCATGGTTATCCGAAGCAACTACATTCCCTCCTCCAACTTCTGTGTTAAGTTGGAGGTGGTGGCCTTACGTTCCTTCCTCTTCAACCAAGTAAGTGCTTTTCAGGCCCTGTACTTCTAGATATGCCATGTACCACCATGCACCCCTTTATAAATAACTTTAGACCAGGCTTTTGAACGGTTAACAGTTATTACGCTCAAAGTTCACACAGTTCTTTCTCTTACTAATTAGTCCCAGGATGCCCAGGCATATCTTTTCAAGTAGCAGTCCATAAAGGGTAGAGTCCTTAAAGTGGTTGTAAAGTCTGCTTTGTGATTTATACCTACAGGTAAGCCTATAATAAGGCTTACCTGTAGGTAAAAAAAAAACTATCTCCTAAACGGGCACTGTTTAGGAGATATTCACGCTAGATGCAGCCGGTAATGTCACCGGAGCATGCGCTCTGCTGGTTCGGCATACCATGCCGGACCTTCAGATCATCGTGCCAGAACCGAAGGCTCCCATGCACATGAGCGGAAGTGACGTCATCGGGGCTCTGGCCACTCACACAGCCAGAATCCGTGAACCTAGAAGGAAGGCCGGGGGAAGATGGAAGCCTTGTCAGCGGTGACAGCTTGCCACTGGAGGGCTTTGTTCTAAGGTCATTATTTTCTAATGTACTAGTATGCTAGGCATACTAGCACATTATGCCTTTGTCTTACAGGGGGAAGTTTTTTTTCTTCAATTGTAGGGGGTTTACAATCGCTTAGAGGTGGTTTCCCATGCGAGAGCTCGTGGGTAGCTGTTGGTCACATCTTCAAAGGTGGACATCTCTTCACTTTCCCCTGCAGTCCCTGCTTCTCTCCTTCTCCAAGCCCAGCCTTCCCCCTTTTATATGTAACACAAGGTGGAGGGCAGATCCCGGAAAAGCCAGGGAAAATGCAGAACCGGCATTAACCCTTTCCAATCCAGGCAGCCAAGCACTAAAATTGGCACCTGCCCACAGCCCTCCTAATAGAGACACTTCCATTATATCTGTACTGTAGCTTTCTGCAGTGAGTCAGAGGGCCACAACCTGGGATCTGTCAGCAGCAGCAAAGCCTATCACCCCTTGTGCGGTGCTCTGGTGAAAACTAAGCAGTTTCTTAGATCCTGCACCTTGGCCCTTCTCAGAGCTCTCAGCTCTGCAGAACATTGTGGCATGGGGACTTCTCTTCCTTCTAAGCCATTGGGTATCTTGCCTCTCTTGCACTACTGTGTCTCTTCCATGGCGAAAACCACCGTCTAGACCAGGGATATGCAATTAGCGGACCTCCAGCTGTTGCAGAACTACAAGTCCCATGAGGCATAGCAAGACTCTGACAGCCACAAGCATGACACCCAGAGGCATGATGGGACTTGTAGTTTTGCTACAGCTGGAGGTCCGTTAATTGCATATCCCTGGTCTAGACACACAGCTATTACCAAGCCCTGGTTAGCCAGGAATGGACACCCTTCGTGACAAAAGATACAACAGATTAAACAAAGATAAAAATGGTATTTTATTTAAAAAAAGACAAGTGCTTCAGCTAACTAAATGTAATATTTTTTTAGGGTTTACATCTACTTGTAAAGCCCATAGAAGCGTAAGTGAAATAAATTAATAACAGCTACAGTTTGCAGAGTTGATTATTTGGAGGCCCTGTTATACAGGATAAATATGCTAGGAAGCAGGAATTATACTTTAAATCTTACAATTTTTCATACTGTAAGAGGCTCAGATATGTGCCTGTATTAAAAATTTCAATCTGTTTTCCAGTTTTATAAGACATCTCAGGAATATTCTCATGCAAATGTGCCCCGAGTCTTATTTGCCTGTTACTAGTGAATAGCTGATGTGATTATAGCAGATCTAACGCTGATAGTAATTACGATCTCTTATTAATTCTGCCCATGCTCACTGAGAGAAAGCACTAGAGAGCTGCCTGCAGTTTGGCCACTTCTTCTTCCATCATGACTGTGTTTTCGCTACACTCCTGGAATCCTAATGAATTCCATCCCTCCAGCAGCACACGGTCATATTTATAACCTATCTCTCCTTTTCAATCCGTTTTAATCTCCCTAAGAGACAATGCTGAAAAACAAAGGCGAGCGATTTACTGTTTAATGGGTTAAAGGGTCAGTCGTACAGGAGAGACAAGTCACATGATCACATGATGATTTACAGACTTTATTTTTAATCGGACTGATCCATTTTCATTGTCCTGCCTACATTTTAGGTGAAACACTGACAAAACGACATCCTTTAGTTCAGTAATAAATCCTTAACCCGTTTATGACCATTGAAGGTCATTGAAGTCTAATGCGGCGTACACACGGTCGGAATGTCCGATGGGAGCTTTTCATCGGATTTTCCGACCGTGTGTATGCCCAACGGTCTTTTTCTGTCGGAATTTCCGATGGACTTTGAATTGAGAACCTGTTCTCAATTTTTCCGATCGTGTGTATGCAATTCCGACACGCAAAATTCCGACGCATGTTCGGAAACAATTCGACGCATGCTTGGAAGCATTAAACTTCCCTTTTATAGTGCTGTCGAACGTGTTTTATGCCGCTGTGTTATTGACCGTCGGAATTTGGTGTGATCGTGTGTAGGCAACACAGCTTGAGCGGAATTCCGTCGGAAAAACCGTCAGAGTTTTTTCCGACGAGAATTCCGATTGTGTGTACGCGGCATAAGATGCCCAGGCTAAATTTAGCAGCATCAGTACACATCAGTTAACCTGGCTATAACTGCTATTAATTGCCTAAAATCATTTTCAGAAATGTTAAAGTGGTTCTAAAGTTGAATTGTTTTTTACCTTAATGCAATACTTGTATAAAGGTAAAAAACATCCCACTACTTGTTGTGCCCCCCACAAAAAAAAAAAAAAAACATAAGACACCGCCACTGATCCAACAATGTCCTGACTGCAGCACCAATCCTCTCATTTTGTGCCGCACTTTGTGGGTCTGGGGACGCACTCAATGTAGCTTAGGAGCACGCCCGCAGGGGTGACCCCTTAGCACACAGCATCCGTAGAAAGAGAGAGCACTGGGGGGGGGGGTGGGCGCCAAAGAAGATATAAATCACTGCTCTTTGCAATATTGTTGCTCAGAGCAGATAAGTATAACCTTTTTATTTTGTAAAAAATAAAACCTTTAATATCACTTTAATGATATACTATATAAGGCCCCTTTCACACGAGGCGGACTCCGCTTGCACGGAGCCTGCCTCTGTCCATCGGCTCAGCGGGAGATCTCTCCGTTGATCTCCGCTGAGCTGGTGGATGACAAGCCTCTCTCTGCTCACTGAGCGGGGAGGGGCTTGCGAGCGCCGCTGGTCTCTATGGAGAGATCGGATGAAAACGGACAGTGTGTCCGTTTTCATCAGATCTCACCCGATCCGCCAGCGACGGATGTGTCTCCGCTGACATCCGACGCTCCATAGGCTAACATGGAGCGCCCGTTCAGATCCGCCGTCAAAACTGACAGGCGGAAAGTAAAATTTTTTTACAAATGTAAAATAAAATACATTTTATATACTGTATACATATAAATCCAAAACTACAAGACCCCTAAGTGCCTCTATACCAGTTTTGGATTTATATGCATTCCTTTGTGGGTGAGCACCTGGGCATTTACTTCAAGCATAGAGTGTCGTGGCTACCCTTGGAACAGTATATATATATATACAGGCCGATGTGTATGAGACGGATGGGGTGTAGTGCTGGGAGGCCGTCCGTCCTCAGTGGGAGCCACAGCCCGGACTCGGCATCATTCCCCGGCATCACCAAGGTGCTGTCTGGTGCTCAACAATCAACCACATATAAGTCACTGCTGTCTGTAGCTGAAAATGAGCATTGACGAATGATGGAAGCTTCAGAGTACCTCGATTTAGATGAGATCGACTTCAGTGATGACATATCTACTGGCATCTGAGATTGGGAGAACTGGTAATGTGGAGGAGGAGTGGAGAATTGTGGAGATTACATGCCTATATTGATTTCATATCTGGTAAGTGCATCCCCATAGGGGAAAGCTATCGCACGTGGTGAAGTGTGCTGGTGGATGGCTCTAAACAGACTGCACAACAACAATCTAGGACTGTTTTCCTCATTTGATCACGGATATTGCTGAACTTTTATTGCTCTGTATTCACCTAGCATTCAGACTGATTTAATCAGAATTTTAGCGCTGCTGCAATAGTTTAAGAGATTTTGCATATTTATTTCTCTTTATTTTATTGCATTTTTACATTTCTGATTATCATTTTAAGCGGCTGCTTTTAGCGAGTGTTTTATATTTTATTATATTTAACATTTGATTTCTATACACATTTTTTTACTTTATTATTTATATTCTAAAGTATATGATCGCAAGTACACATTTTCCATAGGCGCAGAGAGGTGTTTTAACATAGGAGGGCGGTTTATCAAACATCCATTTTTTTCATATATACACAGTATATATATTCTAAAGAGAAAAAAGAAAACAAAAGAAAAATGCGAAATGCATGACAAACGCATGCAAAAATGCATGTTCGAAAATGAAAAACGCACCGCAAAAGGCACCTGAAAACCAGTGTTCATTTTGTTGACTAAAACATTTTCGTCGACTAAATTAATACTGTTTTAGTCGACTAAAATACGACTCAAACTAAAACTATTAAGAGGATTAAAATGCGACTAAAACTAAAATGCCATTTTAGTCAAGAGTATGACTAAAACTAAATAGAAATTTGACGTCAAATTTAACACTGGTCTGTAGTTCAAACCTTAATACCATAAATAATAACATATTCGATTTTTCACTCCAGCAGTATATAATGAGTTTGGAAATTGTAGAGAAATGCTAAAATAATGCATTACAATTTAACAAAACCCATTTGAACTAAAATGTACTGGAGATTTAGTCGACTAAATACAACTAATGCCCCGTACACACGGTCGGACATTCCGATGGAAAAAGTCAGATCGGAATATGTTGTCGGAAAATGCGATCGTGTGTGGGCTCTAGCTGGCTTTTTCCGTCGGAAAAAATTTGAGAGCAGGATCTAAAATTTTCCAACAACAAAATCCGATCTGACTTTTTCCGTTTGTGTGTAGAGAATTCCGACGCACAAAGTGCCACGCATGCTCAGAAGAAATTTGGAGATGAAAGCTATTGGCTACTGGCCTCTACGTAGTCCCGTCCTATGTGTTGTACGTCACCTCGTTCTGAACGATCGGATTTTCCGACAACTTTGTCCGACCGTGTGTGTGCAACACAAGTTTCAAGACAAAATCTGTCGGAAAAAATCAGATGGATTTTGTGGTCGGAATGTCCGACCGTGTGTACAAGGCATAACACTAAAACAATTGCAGAAGACTAAAATGGAAATAAAACTAAAATGCCATTTTAGTCAAAAGACTAATGCCCTGTACACATGATAGGATTTTCCGACAACAAAATCCATGGATTTTTTCCGATGGAGGTTGGCTCAAACTTGTCTTGCATAAACACGGTCACAATAATGTTGTCAGAAATTCCGAACGTCAAGAACGCGGTGACGTACAACACGTACGACGAGCCGAGAAAAATTATGTTCAATAGCCAGTGGTGCTCTTCTGCTTGATTCCGAGCATGCGTGGAACTTTCTGCGTTGGAATTGTGTACACACGATCGGAATTTCCGACAACAGATTTTGTTTTCGGAAAACTTGAGAACCAGATCTCAACTTTTGTGACGGAAATTCCTATGGAAAATGTGTGATGGAGCCTACACACGGTTGGAATTTCCGACAACAAGGTCCTATCACATATTTTCCATCGGAAAATACTATCGTGTGTGCAGGGCATAAGACAAAAACAAAATCTAAATCTGTTGCCAAATTTAACATTGCTGAAAACCTCATTAAACGCAACTGCATACATGTGAACCTATGATAAAGGTAGTAAAATGTAGTTATATTTTGAATTATTTCACCTTGGGGTCCAGAGAAGGGCGTTTTAACTGATAGTTTGGTTCATACATTTGATTTATTTTATGTATAAATACGTTTAGAGAACACCCACCCACCTTTAGCAGCTATTACAAGTAAGGCTTTTGCTCTCCTTGATGAATTTTTCATTTATGTTACATTAACATTTACATTAAGGAGATTGCAGAAGGAGAATTGATCCTGAGTCTCGTCAATACAGTCCCTAACAGATATGAGAAATTAGAGGGTGAATCACCCCCCCCCCCCCCCCCCAGCATTTATCTATAACCAAAATTAGTAGTATAACATTCTGGGTATGCAGTTTCCTGCTGTACCGTGCGACTACATTTACGGATTTTACACGGAGATGAGAAATATAAAGAGTTTATCAATAAATCATATTTTACCCAATATGTGGGTAATAATCACCTCTTTGTATTCTTTTTCTAATGTTGATATAGAGGAAGAGAATAGAATAAGTTAGTTCCATATATTATTTGTGTCACATTTGCTCTAGGGACCCACTTAAAGCAGGATGAGAATGATGACCATGCCACCTGTTCCTCTAAAGCAGGGGTCTCCAAAGGGCCAGTTTACTGTCCTTCAGACTTAAAGGGGTTGTAAAGGTAAACATTTTTTCACCTTAATGCATTCTATGCATTAAGGTGAAAAAACATCAGACAATGCCGGCCCCCCCCAGTCCCCCCCCCCCCGTTTTACTTACCTGACCCCTCGAAAGTCCCGCACTCGCACCCGACATCCTCTTCGCCGATCAGCCTGGCCGCTGATTGGCTACAGTGGATGGATTGAGAGCAGCGCAGCCGTTGGCTCGCGCTGCCGTCAATCACAGCCAAGGACGCGGTGCACCGGGGGCGGGGCCAAGTGATACAGTGAGCGGCTGTATTACGGGAGCGCGCCCACAAGCACTTCTCACCATGTGAGGGAGCTTGCATGAATGTGAGAAGTCCTTGCGGGGGGGAGCGGAGACAGCCACCGAGGGACCCCAGAAGACCAGGTTCGGGGGCCACTCTATGCAAAACGAGCTGCACAGTAGAGGTAAGTATAACGTCAGTGGGAATAAACAATGCCGCATCTTTGGTGTCCATGGGAGGAGTAGCATTCCCTTATTGGTGTCAGTGGGAGGAATTGTGCCCCATTGTTGGTGTGATTGGGCCCATTTTTGGTGTCATTTGGAGGAATTCTGCTCCTTCATTGGTGTCAGTGGGGGGGGGGGATAGTGGGTGTGGTACAAGGTGAAAAGATTGGGCGCCAGTCGCTTTTTGTAAAAACTAACAAAGAGATATTATTTCTCTTAACAGGAACAGTGGGAGAGAGAGTTAGGGCACAGGACACCATTAGACAAATGCAATAGCAATTAGGCAGACTCCACAGACAAAAATAGAACTAGGCAGACAGCAATACAGAAAGAGGGCTTTTAAGCGGAAAACAGCAATCTTTATCTCATAGCAACTGCTGTCTCCTTTAGCAACAACTCCTCTCACAGTATCCTACTGTAGATCTTCCAGTTTAACTCACAGTATCCCACTGAAGGTCCTTAAGCTCAATTCGCTGTCTCTCACTAGACTTCTTGGACTCTGAACTTCCTGCTGGATCCCTCAAGCTTCACCCACAGCTAATCACTGTACTTATCTTCAAGCTTTACTTACAGCTACCTGCCGTACTCCTTCAAGCTTTACTAACCGCTGTATTTCTGGATGAGTCTCCACTGAAGCTTTCCCACTTAATTCACTGTCCCCGGCTAGTGAAGCATCTGCTCTGGTACTCCTTCAGAACTTCATCCCTTCCAAACTTGCCTCTGGTAACAGGAGTGCTCGTCCCTCCAGCAACTGCTTCTCCTTTATTGATCCTCCGGCAATGAACAGGCTCCCCTCGGGCTGAGCCTCTAAAACGCGTGGTTCTGCCCCCGGCTTCGGGGTTAACCTCTGCTGCTCCTCCTTTGCGGACCCTTGAATTACTGAATATGTCTCACTTAGATCTAGCATCCAGTAGGACTCCTGGATAGGCCTCAGGCTTCCGGCCTAGCAGCCAGGAGATGTGTGATACACATCCACCCAGGCCGCAAGAACCCCGATCAACTGACTCCTCCTGAATAAATAGCCTATCCCAGCATGCAAGCGACCAAAAGAGACTCCCGCTTATTTACTCATCACCTGAATTAACGGTAATCCATCATCCTAATTCCAAAAGCAACAGTGCCACCTATTGACAGAAGAGAGAGACCACAAATTGAACTCAGACTTAGGACAGCAATTAGTGGATCAAAGACTACCAATTAGCCAGGCTAGTTACCACCTAGCACAACTAGATTTATCAGCAGGCCTGTTTAGGACCAGGGTGCTACAGGTGATATACTCTAACACTCGTCTAATGCTAAAATGATAAAGACACTGCAGTTTTTTGTTCCTTTATATCACTGACATGGCTCCTTATATCACTGACATGGCTCAGAGCTTATGCGGGGAAATTGATCCAATTTTAGTATCCATATGATACTAAGACTACTGTAATGCCCGTACACACGATCAGACTTTCCGGCAGACTTGGTCCGGCGGACCGGAATCCGTCAGACATTCCGATCGCGTGTGGGCTCCAGCGGACTTTTTCTTATTGACGCTTTTTTCCCCAGGTGAATGGGTAGGGGTACGATGTACCCCATACTCATTCACATAGGGTGGGGGGCCGGGATCTGGAGGACCCCTTATTAAAGGGGGCTCCTGGATTCCGATAAGCCCCCCGCCCGCAGACCCCGACAACCAACGGCCAGGGTTGTCGGGAAGAGGCCCTTGTCCTCATCAACATGGGGACAAGGTGCTTTGGGGTGGGGGGGGCCGCAGGCCGCCCCTTTCCCCAAAGCACCCACCATGTTGAGGGCATGCAGCCTGGTATGGTTCAGGAGGGGGGGGGGGGTGCTCGCTCGTCTCAATCCCCTTTTCCTGACCGGCCGGGGTGCGTGCTGGGATAAGGGTCTCGTATGGACTTTGGAGGGAACCCCACACCGTTCCATACCAGGCAACGGGGCTCGCAAAGTGTCAAAGGAAAGCGGCGTGATTTACTTCCTTCTTTAGTCCCATCGTACCTGGAGTCACGTTCAAAATGAATGGACTTTAGTCAGTGTATGGGCAAGTCTGTTCATTTGGAAAGTCCGTCGGACCTCCGTCGAAAGTCTGTCGGGAAGTCCGTCAGACCTAGTCCGCCAAAAAGTCCGTTCGTGTGTGCGCAGGTCCGGTCATTCAGAAAGTCCGGCGGAGCTCCGCTGCAAAGTTCGTTGGATAGTCCGCCGGACCAAGTCTGCCGGAAAGTCCGATCATGTGTACGCGGCATAAGACTTATTAGAGCTGACACAGGGCTAAGGATTTCTTCACCACCCCTATGTGAGACTTGGGGGCTATGGACTTGCTTCTGACCCCCATGTGAGACTTCTGGGATCTTACATAGGGCTATAGATAATTTTTTTCAACTCCATGTGAGATTTGTTAGAGCTTACACAAGGCTATAGACTCCTTCCTCACCCCAGTGGGAGAATTGTTGGGAGCTTACACAGGGCTATGGACTCCTTCTTCACCCCCATGTGAGACTACTTTGATCTTACAAAGTACTATAGACTCTTTTATCATCCCCATGTGAGACTTGTTGGAGCTTACATAAGGCTATAGACTCCTTCCTCACCCCAATGTGAGACTTGATGGAGCTTACACAGGGCTATGGATTGCTTTCTCGCCCCCATGTGAGATTTGTTGGAACTTATCTAAGTCTATAGACTCCTACTTTACTCATATGTGAGACTTCATAGGTCTTACAGAGAGCTATGAACTCCCTTCTCACTCCCATGTAAGATTTAGATTTTACAAAGGGGTATGGGCTCATTCCTCACACTCATGTGAGTTTTGCTGGAGCTTATAAGGGGCTATAGACTCCTTCCTAGCTGCCACGTGAGATTTGTTGAAGTTTACACAGGGCCATATACTCATTCTTCATCTTCGCCCCATGTCAGATTTGTTGAAGTTTACACAGGGCCATAGACACGTTCACCCCATGTGAGACTTCTTGGATCTTAGATAGGACTATAGACTCCTTTATCACCCTTATGTGAGACTTGTTGGAGCTTACATAAAGCTACAGATTCCTTCCTCACCCGGATGTGACACTTCTTAGAGCTTACACAGGCTGTGGACTCCTTCCTAGTCTCCAAATGAGACTTGGCGGAGCTTACACTGGGCTAAGGATTTGTTCCTTGCTCCCCTGTGAGATTTGTTGGATCTTAAACTGGGCTATAGACTCCCTCCCTCCTATGTGGGACTTCTTAGGGCTTACTCAGAGCTTTGGACTCCCTGCTCACCCCCATGTGAGACTTAGATCTTACACAGGCTATGGGCTAATTTCTCGTCCTCATGTTAGACGTATTGGAGCTCACACAGGACTATGGACTTCTTCCTCACCTCCATGCGACAGAGCTCGGCCATTCACAAGGCATCAATGCTGTCACATAAGATTGGAGGAGTGTGTCACATGTCTGGAATTTCCCGGAATTTCTCTTCACTCCTGATGGCAAAGTGGAGAGGCATGGGACTGAAAAAAGTGAGTGTATCCTACTGGAGGGATAGGCATTAAGTGACCCTTTTCCTTTGCCCACCATGGTCACTTTAAATGTTTTTTTATTTTTTTTACCTGCTTCATGTTCTAGTTCCATACATATCCTGCTGCTTGAATTCATGTTACATTGATCCTTTAATTTTGGTAACACAACATTCAGAGTACAGAAGGATCTGGCACATACAGAAAAGAAAATAGATAACAAATATTGTATCAGGGGTTGCAGATTCTGTTTTCTCCAGTTTAATTATCAATTTGTAAGCCTTTGTGTTGCAAGTGCGATTGCCCATTTCCTCCAGAGCCAGCATGGTATCGCAGGACTATGCGGCGGAAGATTGGCAAAGCTCTTTTGTAGTTAAGGCACAATTTCATGCTACTTTTACCACATTATCGGTCGCGTGGCAGACGTGTGTTTCACAAATATAGAGAGATATAGAAATGGATAGACAGGACACCAAGAGAAGTAACCCTTATTACAGCTCTATATTCTATAGAGACAAAAGAACCTTGTTCATTGCTTTGGTACAATTATCTGAAGAAAAATAGGCCAATTTGAGCTTGATGGACTTTTATTTCAGCTTTTCTAAGTACGGTATTTAAATTTATTATGTAGTAGTTGACCTGCTAGCAGATTTTCTTTCTTGCTTTTCAGGGGGTGTTTATCAGTAGATAGTTTTTCAACTTTATTTTTATATTTTACATTTTTTCAACTTATTGGAAGAGGACTGTGACTGTACAATGTGTATGTGCATGGGTTGGGGTACTAAGCAGTTCATTTGTTACATTGTGGACCTGTTAGTTATTTTTTTGTAGACAAACAAAGGGGATGAAATATCTCTCCTGGAGAAAATGCTGATCCAAGCTCCCTCCAGTGCTAGCCTAAGGTCAGACTGATGATGTGACCAAAGGTCCAGGTTGTTGGTCAAGTGACCAACCCTTCTGGGAACCTAGAGCAGCATTTTCATAGTAAAAGTGTTTCAGCCTGTTTCTCTCCTGTTTTTATCATGGCAAGACTGACCAGCTGCAGAAGCAACTGACCTTTATCTTTATTTACAGTATTTTGTTACCAGGTGACACCGCAGCCTTCTTCTCAGTGCTTACTTTCCGGTCTCTCCACATTAACCCTAGGTATTGAAGAGGGCCACTTCTCAATCTCAGCAAGGGTGTTTTTTCCATCTTTCCTTTTGTGTTCTAAAAATAGTTTGGGAAGATTGTCTTTAAATTATTGGCCATCATTTGTGTTTGGTTATATATGTTCATTGTGATGCTTAAACTGGAATTAATGGCAAGAAAAAAATGTTGTTACTTGGAAACACCTTGGAATCCCTGAGGAAGTCTGAGCTGGTCAGTAACCTGGCGATGGAAAAATGTGTTTAGTTACGTGTTCATTCATTAAGTAAATCATTTCATTTTGTCATATCCGTTATGTTAGATTGATTCATTTTCGTAATTCATTGGGTATATTCTGTTTCATTTCGTATATTTGTTGTTCCGAATCGATTCGTATTTTCAGAAGTTATTTTGGAAGATTGGCTATATTCCTTTTAATGTGTTAATTCATTATTTCGGGAGATTACTTATGCACTCTGAGTCAGTCCTGCTAGTCCAATCCACCAAGAAAAATGGAATGAGCTGATTGGACGATATTGAATGATATTGAGTCGCGTGCATCCAAAAGTAACGAATGAACGAATTTCTGATTCATTTGTTATTTTATGATTCAGAGATTCTGACGGATCCACCTCCATCCAACCCGAACACAATAAGTAGGCATCATTTTATTTCACTTTTATACCTTACTGTCTTTATTGCAAAATGTTTCCATTTTATATGTAGCGCATTTTTTATAATAATGATAAATGTTAACACAACATAAAAAAGAAATGGATCCGAATCAGTTTGGATCATTATGTTATTTTGGATCCAAATTAAATTAATACATTTGTTTCATTTTCGGCTTAGTTGAATTTCATTACTATTGTGATTTGGAGATTCGGATACATCTGAATCTCCAAATAACGAAAATTTTGTCAGAATTTCGATTTCGTAACTGTAAAGTACCTGTTGTAAGGTAGAGTCCAAAGTGGAGCTTAGGCTGAGGGTTGAGGCGTCAGCGTAGTCAGACAGGCCAGGTCAGCAACAAATCTTGGCAGAAAGGCACAAAATCAGAATCCAGGAGAATGGTCAAAAGCAGGAAGGGGTCATACACAGTCTGGCAGAGGAATACAGAATCGTCAGGCGAAAGAATAGTCAAGAAATCAGGCAGAAGTACAAAATACGGTAGTTCAGCAGTTCACACAGGGAACAAATCCAAACAAAGGCACAGAACTAGGGATGAGCCGAACACCCCCGGGTTCGGTTCGAACCAGAACCTTCGAACGGACCGAAAGTTCGCGCGAATTTTTCGAACCCTATACGTTATAATGGACGCGAACGTTCGAAATCAAAAGTGCTAATTACAACGGCCAATATGCATGTTAATGTCATAAAACAGGTTTGGGGACCCGGGTCCTGCCCCAGGGGACATATATCAATGCAAAAAGAACTTTTAAAAACTAACGTTTTTTCGGGAGCAGTCATTTTAATGATGCATAAAGTGAAAAAAAAAAAAGTGACATTTTCCTTTAAATATGGTACCTGGGGGGTGTCCAAAGTATGCCTGTGAAGTGGCATGTGTTTCCCGTGTTTAGAACTGTCCTTGCACAAAATGACATTTGTAAAGGAAAAAAAGAAGCCATTTAAAACCACTTGCGGCTTTAGGTTTGATCTTAAGTAGAATCTGAACAGGTACATTATGAAGTGTAGCTCCATCCCAAAAAAAAATCTATTTTTAAGCTTTTTGGAGAACATAGGGAGGGGTTATCACCCCTGTAACATTTGCTGTCTTTGCACATCTGTTCAGAACATGTCACCTCACTTTCCGTCCCAATGACAAATGTTTTTGGAAAAGTGGGGTTTTAATTGAAACAAGGATTGGTGATAAAGCATCAGTAAAGAGGAGATACTTTTTTCCCAAAATAAATCTAACAGGATAGAATTTCCCTTCCTAGGGGTAGATTTCCTCTCACTTCCTGTTTTCTCTTTCCGTTTGCAAGTAGGAGTCGTTTGTAAGTTGGATGTTTGAAAGTAGGGGCCTGCCGTATATACTCTGCAGAAATTTGCCCTATTAGATGTTGGTGTAGCCACGAGACTGGTGGTCACAGGAATGGGCCCTGCTGTGAGTTATTGGATCAAGATTTATAATTGCATGCACCTGTTGAACAGGGCAGAAAAATTGGGCCTTTGGTGGTGGTGGTGGTGGTGGTGGTGGACGGTTTTGCCACAAGACTGTAAGCTCTCACAGTTACTCTTGGTGGGCGCAGGAATGGGCCCTGCTGTGAGTTATTAGATCAAGATTTGTAATTGCAAGCACCTGATGAACAGGGCAGAAAAATTGGGCCTTTGGCGGTGGTGGTGGACGGTGTTGCCACAAGACTGTAGGCCCTCATAGTTACTCTTGGTGGGCGCAGGAATGGGCCCTGCTGTGAACTATTAGATCAAGATTTGTAATTACCCGCCCCTGTTAAACAGGGGCTGAAAAATTGTGCCTTAGGCACTGGTGCTGGTGCCACAACACTGCAACCCCTCACAGAGACTGTACTTGGAGCACAGCAGTCACACGTGTTGCGAAGCATTTTTTTAAAAAATTGTAAGTACACGCCCCTGTTAAACAGGGGCTGAAAAATTGTGCCTTAGGCACTGGTGCTGGTGCCACAACACTGCAACACGGCCCTCACAGAGACTGTACTTGGAGCACAGCAGTCACACGTGTTGCGAAGCATTTTTTTAAAAAATTGTAAGTACACGCCCCTGTTAAACAGGGGCTGAAAAATTGTGCCTTAGGCACTGGTGCTGGTGCCACAACACTGCAACACGGCCCTCACAGAGACTGTACTTGGAGCACAGCAGTCACACGTGTTGCGAAGCATTTTTTTAAAAAATTGTAAGTACACGCCCCTGTTAAACAGGGGCTGAAAAATTGTGCCTTAGGCACTGGTGCTGGTGCCACAACACTGCAACACGGCCCTCACAGAGACTGTACTTGGAGCACAGCAGTCACACGTGTTGCGAAGCATTTTTTTTAAAAAATTGTAAGTACACGCCCCTGTTAAACAGGGGCTGAAAAATTGTGCCTTAGGCACTGGTGCTGGTGCCACAACACTGCAACACGGCCCTCACAGAGACTGTACTTGGAGCACAGCAGTCACACGTGTTGCGAAGCATTTTTTAAAAAAATTGTAAGTACACGCCCCTGTTAAACAGGGGCTGAAAAATTGTGCCTTAGGCACTGGTGCTGTGGCATGGATCATTGAGGAGGAGGAAGAGGATAGTCAGTGAACATAAGAGGACAGTCACTCAGCATCAGCATAGGCAGTCTTGAAGGGATGTGACATTAAAAATTATTCGGTTATATCCGCCTCAGGTGCCTGGTAGCTGGTGGTGATCCAAGACTGATTCATTTTGATGAATGTCAGTCGATCAACCGAGGCGGTGGACAGGCGCACCCTATGATCAGTCACAAATCCTCCAGCAGCACTGAATGTGCGTTCGGAAAGAACGCTGGAGGCAGGACAGGCCAGTAGCTCAATTGCATACTGTGCAAGCTCTGGCCAGTGATCCATCCTCAGGACCCAGTAAGCCAGAGGATTTTCGGTGGGAAAGGTGTCCAAGTCTGACCTTGCCCCAAGGTATTCCTGCACCATGTATATCAGACGCTGGCGATGGTTGCTGGAACCGATCATACCTTGGGGCTGCGGACTAAAAAATTGTCTGAACGCATCGGTCAGACGTCCACCTTCCCCACCGCTCCTTCTGCCACTGACCGAAGCCTCAGCAACTCGTCGCCCAGGACCAGGAGTTTGTAGCCTCCCAGTTTCTGGGAACGCGTTGCACAGACCTTTCTGCAAGGCCTCCCTGAGATGTCTCATCCTCTGCTCCCTCTGCGACGGCAAGATAAGGTCCGCAACCTTACCCTTGTACCGCGGATCAAGGAGAGTGGCCAGCCAGTAATGGTCCCTCTCCTTGATCCGAAGAACACGAGGATCCTTCCGCAGGCTTTGCAGGATCAGGGAGGCCATGCAGCGTAGGTTAGCTGAGGCATTCGGTCCGGAGTCTTCTGGGTCACTGAGGATGACATGATCGCCAGCCACCTCCTCCCAGCCACGTACAAGTCCACTGGCTTGTTGGGACTGTACATCATCCCTAAAAGACTGCTGCTGCTGATGCTGAGTGCCAGGCTCCACCTCCATGCTCACACAATCCTCCTCCTCCTCCTCCTCCTCCTCCTCCTCATCCTCTTCCTGTGTGATGGGTGGGACAGAAGGAACACTGTCCGGATAAAGGGGGCCTTGAGAGGCAAGGAAGTCCTCCTCTTCCTGCCTCTGTTCTGCCTCAAGTGCCCTGTCCATTATCCCACGCAGCGTATGCTCCAACAGGTGGACAAGAGGGACAGTGTCACTGATGCATGCACTGTCACTGCTCACCATCCTCGTGGCCTCCTCAAATGGTGAGAGGACAGTGCATGCATCCCTGATCATGCTCCACTGACGTGGGGAAAAAAACCCAAGCTCCCCTGACCCTGTCCTGGTGCCGTAGTCGCAAAGGTACTCATTGATGGCCCTCTGCTGCGTGTGCAGTCGCTGCAGCATGGCCAACGTTGAGTTCCACCTGGTGGGCATGTCAGATATTAGGCGGTTCTTGGGCAGGTTCAGCTCCTTTTGCAGCTCAGTCAGCCGAGCACTGGCATTATAAGATCGGCGGAAATGCACACAGACTTTCCTGGCCTGCCTCAGGACATCCTGTAAGCCTGGGAACCTGCCCAAGAACCGCTGCACCACCAGGTTGAGGACGTGAGCCATGCAGGGCACATGGGTGAGCTGCCCCTGTCGCAGGGCGGAGAGGAGGTTGGTGCCATTGTCAGAAACGACCATTCCTGGCTTAAGCTGACGTGGCGTCAACCACCTCTCGGCCTGCCCCTGCAGAGCTGCCAGAACCTCTGGCCCAGTGTGGCTCCTGTCCCCCAAACACACCAGCGCAAGCACGGCATGGCATCTTTTTGCCTGCGTACTTGCGTAGCCCCTTGTACGCCTACGGAGCACCGCTGGTTCCAAGGACAGAGCACTGGAGGAAGAAGAAGAGGAGGGGGTGGAGGAGAGAGGTGTGTCACAACCAGTAGCAGTAGTCGCGTTTTGGAGGCGTGGTGGCGGAACAACCTCCAACACTACTGCACCTTGTCCTGCATCCCTCCCAGCTGCCAATAGAGTGACCCAATGGGCCGTGAAAGAAAGGTACCGTCCCTGTCCATGCCTGCTGGACCATGAGTCAGCGGTAATATGCACCTTACCGCTGACCGCCCTGTCCAGCGAGGCATGGACATTGCCCTCCACATGCCGGTAGAGAGACGGAATCGCCTTCCGCGAGAAAAAGTGGCGTTTGGGAACCTGCCACTGAGGAACCGCACATTGAACAAACTCACGGAAGGGGGCCGAGTCTACCAACTGAAAAGGCAGCAGTTGAAGTGCTATCAATTTAGCAAGGCTAGCATTCAACCGCTGGGCATGTGGATGGCTGGGAGTGTACTTCTTTCTACGGTCCAGCAGCTGGGGCAGGGAAATTTGCCTGCTGCATTCGGACGTCGGTGTACTGCAAGTACTTGGTTGTGACACACCGAATTCTACACCTTCAGTCCTCTCAGAGCAGCTTTCAGAGAGGACTGAAGGTGTAGTGGGGATGGAGATCCCAGCTGAGGAGGAGCAAGGAGAGGTCCGCTTAGTTCTTTGGTGTGGGTCTTTTATGTGTGCCTGCCAACGAGCTGCATGGCAGGTCGCCATATGTCTGGTCATGCTTGTGGTGCCCAAGCGGCTGATGTTTTGGCCACGCGAGATACGCTTGAGACAAATATTGCAAATAGCAGTGGTGCGATCTGCTGCACTCGTCTCAAAAAAGGCCCACACCAAAGAACTTTTCTGATAACGTGCAGAGGCAGCGCCCTGCACAGGCGGAGCTCTGCGGTGTTGTACAGTTGCTGTGCTGGCCTCTACCTGGCCTCCAGGGGGCATCCTGCCTCGTTGGACATGTGACGCCGCATCCTCCTCCTCCTCGTCCTCCTCCTCATCCTCTCTCCCTTGAGGCACCCACGTGGAGTCAGTGACCTCATCATCCCCTCCCTCTTCACCACTAGAGCAAACCTGGCAGTAAGCTGCAGCTGGTGGAACTGTACTGCCAGATTCCTCAAGCTGGGTATCGTCATCCGAGCCTTCGAATCGTTGGGCATCCTCCTGGAGCATGTACCCAACACTGTGCTCAAAGAGTTCGGGGGACTCCTCAGGAGGACATGGTGGGTCTAGGGAAGGGGTGGCTGATGATGCTCTGTCAGTACCCTGAGCCTGGGTGAGAGAGGATGAGGAGGATGAGGAGGGCTTGGTCATCCATTCTACCAAGCCTTCAGCATGATGCGGCTCCACATGTCCAGCTGCCGAAAACAAAGACGCGC
The DNA here is from genome assembly GCA_028564925.1 of Lithobates sylvaticus. Lineage (NCBI taxonomy): Eukaryota > Metazoa > Chordata > Amphibia > Anura > Ranidae > Lithobates > Lithobates sylvaticus. Next base: position 84,642,862 of record CM053029.1, on the reverse strand, counting down.
GTGTCCCATGGCCACGTGCTGATGACGATGCACGACCACGTCCACGTCCACGGCCACGTCCACTAGAAACAGAGACTGTCTGCCCTGTGTTCTTGGCTCTGCACGCTCTGCCTCCCCTTGGCGGTCTTCCAGCCATTGTAGTCGGTAGTCCTGTGGGTGCTGCTGAGAAGAAAATATAGGAGCTCTGTGTGATGCCACTAACACACTAGAAGTCCTATAGGTGCTTCTGCAAAGAAAATATAGGAGCTCTGTGTGATGCCACTAACACACTAGAAGTCCTGTGGGTGCTGCTGAGAAGAAAATATAGGAGCTCTGTGTGATGCCACTAACACACTAGAAGTCCTATGGGTGCTTCTGCAAAGAAAATATAGGAGCTCTGTGTGATGCCACTAACACACTAGAAGTCCTATGGGTGCTGCTGAGAAGAATATATAGGAGCTCTGTGTGATGCCACTAACACACTAGAAGTCCTATGGGTGCTTCTGCAAAGAAAATAGAGGAGCTCTGTGTGATGCCACTAACACACTAGAAGTCCTGTGGGTGCTTCTGCAAAGAAAATAGAGGAGCTCTGTGTGATGCCACTAACACACTAGAAGTCCTGTGGGTGCTGCTGAGAAGAATATATAGGAGCTCTGTGTGATGCCACTAACACACTAGAAGTCCTATGGGTGCTTCTGCAAAGAAAATAGAGGAGCTCTGTGTGATGCCACTAACACACTAGAAGTCCTGTGGGTGCTTCTGCAAAGAAAATAGAGGAGCTCTGTGTGATGCCACTAACACACTAGAAGTCCTGTGGGTGCTGCTGAGAAGAATATATAGGAGCTCTGTGTGATGCCACTAACACACTAGAAGTCCTATGGGTGCTTCTGCAAAGAAAATAGAGGAGCTCTGTGTGATGCCACTAACACACTAGAAGTCCTGTGGGTGCTTCTGCAAAGAAAATAGAGGAGCTCTGTGTGATGCCACTAACACACTAGAAGTCCTGTGGGTGCTGCTGAGAAGAATATATAGGAGCTCTGTGTGATGCCACTAACACACTAGAAGTCCTGTGGGTGCTTATGCAAAGAAAATAGAGGAGCTCTGTGTGATGGGACTAACACACTTCAAGTCCTATAGGTGCTTCTGGGAAGAAAATATAGCTCTGTGTGTGTGATGGGACTAACACACTTCAAGTCCTATAGGTGCTTCTGGGAAGAAAATATAGCTCTGTGTGTGTAATGGGACTAACACACTTCAAGTCCTATAGGTGCTTCTGGGAAGAAAATATAGCTCTGTGTGTGTAATGGGACTAACACACTTCAAGTCCTATAAGTGCTTCTGGGAACAAAATATAGGAGCTCTGCCTGCCTGCCACGAACACACTACAAGTCCTATAGGTGCTTCTGGGAAGAAAATATAGCTCTGTGTGTGTAATGGGACTAACACACTTCAAGTCCTATAAGTGCCTCTGGGAACAAAATATAGGAGCTCTGCCTGCCTGCCACGAACACACTACAAGTCCTATAGGTGCTTCTGGTAACAAAATATAGGAGCTCTGCCTGCCTGCCACTAACACACTACAAGTCCTATAGGTGCTTCTGGGAAGAAAATATAGCTCTGTGTGTGTAATGGGACTAACACACTTCAAGTCCTATAAGTGCTTCTGGGAACAAAATATAGGAGCTCTGCCTGCCTGCCACGAACACACTACAAGTCCTATAGGTGCTTCTGGGAAGAAAATATAGCTCTGTGTGTGTAATGGGACTAACACACTTCAAGTCCTATAGGTGCTTCTGGGAACAAAGTATAGCTCTTTGTGTGTAATGGGACTAACACACTTCAAGTCCTATAGGTGCTTCTGGGAAGAAAATATAGCTCTGTGTGTGTAATGGGACTAACACACTTCAAGTCCTATAGGTGCTTCTGGGAAGAAAATATAGCTCTGTGTGTGTAATGGGACTAACACACTTCAAGTCCTATAGGTGCTTCTGGGAAGAAAATATAGCTCTGTGTGTGTGATGGGACTAACACACTTCAAGTCCTATAGGTGCTTCTGGGAAGAAAATATAGCTCTGTGTGTGTAATGGGACTAACACACTTCAAGTCCTATAGGTGCTTCTGGGAAGAAAATATAGCTCTGTGTGTGTAATGGGACTAACACACTTCAAGTCCTATAGGTGCTTCTGGGAAGAAAATATAGCTCTGTGTGTGTGATGGGACTAACACACTTCAAGTCCTATAGGTGCTTCTGGGAACAAAGTATAGCTCTGTGTGTGTAATGGGACTAACACACTTCAAGTCCTATAGGTGCTTCTGGGAAGAAAATATAGCTCTGTGTGTGTAATGGGACTAACACACTTCAAGTCCTATAGGTGCTTCTGGGAAGAAAATATAGCTCTGTGTGTGTAATGGGACTAACACACTTCAAGTCCTATAGGTGCTTCTGGGAAGAAAATATAGCTCTGTGTGTGTAATGGGACTAACACACTTCAAGTCCTATAGGTGCTTCTGGGAAGAAAATATAGCTCTGTGTGTGTGATGGGACTAACACACTTCAAGTCCTATAGGTGCTTCTGGGAAGAAAATATAGCTCTGTGTGTGTAATGGGACTAACACACTTCAAGTCCTATAGGTGCTTCTGGGAAGAAAATATAGCTCTGTGTGTGTAATGGGACTAACACACTTCAAGTCCTATAGGTGCTTCTGGGAAGAAAATATAGCTCTGTGTGTGTAATGGGACTAACACACTTCAAGTCCTATAGGTGCTTCTGGGAAGAAAATATAGCTCTGTGTGTGTGATGGGACTAACACACTTCAAGTCCTATAGGTGCTTCTGGGAAGAAAATATAGCTCTGTGTGTGTAATGGGACTAACACACTTCAAGTCCTATAGGTGCTTCTGGGAAGAAAATATAGCTCTGTGTGTGTAATGGGACTAACACACTTCAAGTCCTATAGGTGCTTCTGGGAAGAAAATATAGCTCTGTGTGTGTAATGGGACTAACACACTTCAAGTCCTATAGGTGCTTCTGGGAAGAAAATATAGCTCTGTGTGTGTAAAGGGACTAACACACTTCAAGTCATATAGGTGCTTCTGGGAAGAAAATATAGCTCTGTGTGTGTGATGGGACTAACACACTTCAAGTCCTATAGGTGCTTCTGGGAAGAAAATATAGCTCTGTGTGTGTAATGGGACTAACACACTTCAAGTCCTATAGGTGCTTCTGGGAACAAAGTATAGCTCTTTGTGTGTAATGGGACTAACACACTTCAAGTCCTATAGGTGCTTCTGGGAAGAAAATATAGCTCTGTGTGTGTGATGGGACTAACACACTTCAAGTCCTATAGGTGCTTCTGGGAAGAAAATATAGCTCTGTGTGTGTAATGGGACTAACACACTTCAAGTCCTATAGGTGCTTCTGGGAAGAAAATATAGCTCTGTGTGTGTGATGGGACTAACACACTTCAAGTCCTATAGGTGCTTCTGGGAACAAAATATAGGAGCTCTGCCTGCCTGCCACGAACACACTACAAGTCCTATAGGTGCTTCTGGTAACAAAATATAGGAGCTCTGCCTGCCTGCCACTAACACACTACAAGTCCTATAGGTGCTTCTGGTAACAAAATATAGGAGCTCTGCCTGCCTGTCACTAACACACTACAAGTCCTATAGGTGCTTCTGGTAACAAAATATAGGAGCTCTGCCTGCCTGCCACTAACACACTACAAGTCCTATAGGTGCTTCTGGTAACAAAATATAGGAGCTCTGCCTGCCTGTCACTAACACACTACAAGTCCTATAGGTGCTTCTGGTAACAAAATATAGGAGCTCTGCCTGCCTGCCACTAACACACTACAAGTCCTATAGGTGCTTCTGGTAACAAAATATAGGAGCTCTGCCTGCCTGTCACTAACACACTACAAGTCCTATAGGTGCTTCTGGTAACAAAATATAGGAGCTCTGCCTGCCTGTCACTAACACACTACAAGTCCTATAGGTGCTTCTGGTAACAAAATATAGGAGCTCTGCCTGCCTGCCACTAACACACTACAAGTCCTATAGGTGCTTCTGGTAACAAAATATAGGAGCTCTGCCTGCCTGTCACTAACACACTACAAGTCCTATAGGTGCTTCTGGTAACAAAATATAGGAGCTCTGCCTGCCTGCCACTAACACACTACAAGTCCTATAGGTGCTTCTGGTAACAAAATATAGGAGCTCTGCCTGCCTGCCACGAACACACTACAAGTCCTATAGGTGCTTCTGGTAACAAAATATAGGAGCTCTGCCTGCCTGCCACGAGCACACTACAAGCCCCTCTTTGTCAATCAATCTTTGTAACTGAATCTATCTAACTCAATCTCTGCAAGTGAATCTCTCTCTCTATCTATCTAAATGCAGCAGAGTGTCACAGGAACAGCCTGCTCAATCTGCGCCGGAACAGCATGTGACCGGCGCAGACGGCGTGGCGGCGTTTTATAGGGGGGGGCGTGTACTACAGCCCCTGAGCTGTAATTGGCTACAGGCGTCCTGCCTGTAGCCAATTATGGCTCTTCGAGTTTCCGGGGCTGTGATTGGCCAAGCATGCGGGGTCACAGTGCATGCTTGGCCAATCATCAGCCAGCAATGCACTGCGTCGGCCGCGCCGGCCGCAATGCATTGCGGGGCCGCGCGCATCACACGAACGTGATGCGAGCGGCCAAAATAGTTCTGGGCTCGCCGAGCGAGCGAACGCCCGGTGCTCGATGCGAACGTGGGTTCGCATCGAGCACCGGGCCCATCCTTACACAGAACACAGGAAGTCCTGCTATTTAAAGGCTGAGCTGATTGCAGATTGACTGCAGCTGGAAGCCAGGTTGAGCCAAAGTGCCCTACCATGGGTCCCAGTGGGTCCATTGAACCCAGGCAACACATTTACATATCATGCACTAGCCTGAGACAGGCACATCCTGTGTTAAAAGTTCACAATTCACATCCCCCCTCCCCTCCCCTCCCCTCCAGCTCTCCCAGGATTACTGTGTTTTGACTGGATGTTTCTCATCATGGGATGCAGTGAACAGTCAGCAGACTATAGACAGACAAGTGATTTAGGGGACATGTATGTAGTCAGAGCTGGGCAGAGTAGAACATCCAGTGATCTGATGATAACCTGTCTCAGGCTAGTGCATGATATGTAAATCACCTGTCACTCACAGCAAGGGGGCGTTTTTGACAAAGTTTTCAAGACTTTGTCAAGATTTCTCTAACTGAACAGTAAAAGAGGATTGCTCAGGCCTCGAGTAAATATGTGTGACAAGACTGGGCTCAAATGAAAGGAAATGTTATTCTCTACATTATGACATCAATCATTTTTTTTTTATTTTATTTAGGGCCACTGGTCTCCAATACCATCTCATCATAATTTTAAAGTTTCTCTCTTGATGTTTAATGGCTACCGATGCTTTATGTATTACTGAAAATGCCTTATCCCATTCCATTAGTGGAATCGGACTCTTTATTTCATTCTCCCATTTTCTCATGTATGTTAATTCATTGAGAGGTCCGGAGGGAAGTAACAGTTTACATAGAGTAGACAATTTTTGGATCGGTTTTCACTCCTCTATTAACAATTGTTCCAAACTAGTTAGTGGTCTATTAATCAAAAATGTTTGTATCTTTGATTCTATGTATTTCTTTAATTGATGATTTTGTATCCATTTATTTTTATGTTCAGGCCCCATGTCAGGCAGTTGTGGAAGTCTGCCATCTACTAGGGTCTTAACTATCCTTGTGTTCTCCATTCTATTCCATTTAACCGCTTGCCGACCAGCGCACGCCGATGTACGTCGGCAGAATGGCACTGGTAGGCAAAAGGGCGTACAGGTACATCCCCTTTAAGAAGCGGTGTCGTGGGCGCGCGCCCGCCGAGGTCTCCGCGACCATGACGGCGGATCCCGCGGACTCGATGTCCGCCGGGTGCCCGCGATTGTGTCACGGAGAGGAAGAACGAGGAGATGCTTTTGTAAACAAAGGATTTCCCCGTTCTGCCTAGTGACAGGACAGAGATCACAGCTCTCTGTCATCGAGAGCAGTGATCACTGTCCTGTGTGTTAAAGCCCAGCCCCCTAACAGCTAGAATCACTTCTTCGGACACACTTAACCCCTTCATCACCCCTAGTGGTTAATCTCTTCACTGCCAGTGTCATTTACACAGTAATCACATAGCATTGATCGCTGTATAAATGACAATGGTCCCAAAATATTGTCAAAAATGTCCGATGTGTCCGCCATAATGTCGCAGTCCCAATCAAAATCGCACATCGCCGCCATTACTAATAAAAAAATAAATAAATAAATAAAAATGCCATAAATCTATCCCCTATTTTGTAGACGCTATAAATTTTGCGCAAACCTATCAATATACGCTTATTGCAATTTTTTTCTTAACAAAAATATGTAGAAGAATACATATCGGCATGAACTGAGGGAACAAAAAATGTTTTTATATATTTTTGGGGGATATTTATTATAGCAAAAAGTAAAAAATATTGTGTTTTTTTCAAAATTGTCGCTTTTTTTTGTTTATAGCGCAAAAAATAAAAACCGCAGAGACAATCAAATACAACCAAAAGAAAACTCTATTTGTGGGAAAAAAAGTACGTCAATTTTGTTTGGGTACAACGTTGCACGACCGCGCAATTGTCAGTTAAAGCGACGCAGTGCCGAATCGCAAAAAGGGGGTAAAATCCTCCGGGGCTGAAGTGGCTACCTAAACATGTGCTTTGTCCATTCAGGTTTGCTCTAAGCCCTCCCTCTTCCCCAGCAGCATGGGAGCGAGGGTAGAGGCTTATTCTCTACTGGGGAGGGGGGCATTAAAACAAACCTGTTGGTTTTCCCTGTCCACTTACAGTTAAAGGGCAATTCCACTTTCATGGATTAAAATTTTTATAAACAATAAAGCAATTACAATTGCTTCACAAGCCACATTGTCATTTAATGTCATTAAAAATGGTCTTTTGATTTCAATGTGCATCCGTTGCAATTTTCTGTGCAATATGACAACCTTCACTTCTGCACACCATTGATGTGTCATATCCTGCTTGATTGGCTAACTGATTTTCCCAGAAGTCTGCACCAAGATAAAAGTCAAATTTTAGGCACCCCTTGCAGTAGGAATTTCAGTTTTGGTGAGATACTCCCCAAAGTGTTAAATCCTTCTAAAGGGATGCAGACACTGCAGCTTTTCTTATCAGAACACCGAGAGTGTACCAGCTGATTATAAGAAACCAGACCCTGATTCAGAATTGGAATCCGTCTGGTGAAACAGCCATTTCTTCAGAACAACAAAAGCTAGGAATCTGCTACAAAGTCTGTTAAAATCTCTACATTGATCACCCAGAAGGATTTTTTTTAAGGTTAATTTTCTGATCATTTTCTGACATAAGATATACTGACATGGCACATAATGTATCACCCACCAACAGTTGCAGACTGGCTCTTCATGGAAGTGAATGGAGATAGGAGCCATAAAAGAGTTGAAGCACAATATATCCAATTCAAACATTTTCATTATGGGATGGGGGCCCACGTAGCATAAGTGCTGTGTAAGTCCACTTACCCTTTAAGTGTTTGACATGGAAAGTGAGATCTGATGGGAGGCAGTGACATCGGGAATTATGGTTAAAGCAGGACATGGTCTGTATTTCATAAAGAAGCAGCAAGTGAAAGTAAACAGTTTGCAATTTCAGTGGCATTCGGGTGCTTCAGTTGTAGCAACATAATAAATCCTGCCTGTGTCAGTGCCAGCTAAACAGTGCATTCAACTTTCTGCTGGAGTCCCTTATTACGTCAGTAGCACAAAGCAAAGATTTTGCAGTCTGTTGCTCTCAGTCATTAAATGTTCTTTATCCCCAGCTTCCAGCACAATGATCTGCTCTGCTACTGTAGACGGATCCATTTTAAAGTGCATGTTCAGCTCTGCACCTCATAAAAAATAAAGAAAGAAAAAAGATCATTTTTGGGTTTCTTAAAATATTCATAAGAACCTTTTGGAGGCTGCAGTTTCTGAACCAACATTTTTCGTACGTGACTTTTTGCCACCTTTTAGAAATAATTACGGTAGTTGCTGAGTCCTAACAACAAGCTAAACCAAAACCTGAACCCTAACCGCCTCACGCCCGCCCGCCGTCATATGACGTGACGGAATTTGAGCGGGTATATCTGAATGATGCCTGTAGCTACAGACATCATTCAGATATTGCCGTTTTCAGCTGGCGATTCCCTACACCATAAGAACGATCATAGCAGCTGTTACGCCACTTGATCGTTCTTACAGGAGGCAACAGGGGACGTGTCCCCCCTCCCGCTGCCCTCCGGTGCTTCTACCGACTCACCGCTACGATCATAGAGATTTCCAGCAGACCAGATGGTCGCCGGAGTCTCTATGATCGTCGGAGGCCAGGCGCGATGTTATGACGTCACGCCCGGCCTCTGCATTAAAGAAAACGGTGCCTCTTCGGCTGGGAAGCAGTGATCGGTTTATTTTTTTATTTTATTTCAGGCTTCCCAGCCTAGTGGTGAGATGTGGGGTCTTATTGACCCCATATCTCACTATAAAGAGGACCTGTCATGTCATATTCCTATTACAAGGGATGTTTACATTCCTTGTAATAGGAATAAAAGTGATCAAAATTTTTCAAAAAATGTTTCAAAATAAAAAAGAGAAAGTATAATTAACAATAAAAATAAAAAAAGTTTGAAGCCCCCCTGTTCCCGTGTGCTTGCACGCAGAAGCGAACGCATACAGAAGTCCCGCCCACATATGAAAACGGTGTTCAAACCACACATGTGAGGTATCGACGTGAACGTTGGAGCGAGAGCAATAATTTTGTCCCTAGACCTCTTCTGTAACTCAAAACATGTAAACAGTAAAAAAAAAATGTGGGTATTTTTAAGTACCGAACTTTGGCGCCATTCCACAAGCGTATGCAGTTTTGAAGCGTGACATGTTAGATATCTATATACTCTGCGTAACTTTATCTTTCACAATATGCAAAAACATTGGGCTATCTTTACTGTTTTTTATTTTTTTTAAAGCACAAAACTGTTTCTTTCCCCAAAAAAACACGTTTGAAAAATTGCTGCGCAAATACCGTGCGAGATAAAAAGTTGCAACAGCTGCCATTGTATTCTCTAGGGTCTTTGCTAAAAAAACATATTTAATGTTTGGGGGTTCTATGTAATTTTCTAGCAAATGTAGGAGAGAAATGTCAGAATTGGCCTGGATGGCAAGTGGTTAGACACACTGTCATTTTGCCCATTCAGAACAAAGTGACCGTGTCTGCTGATAGTGCCGCCCATCCTCAGCAATCCATGCTCCATCAACACGTGTTGTAGGGTACACTGCAGATAAAATTTAAAAACGAATCCTTAAAGGCTCGTATAGAGCACAGTTTGCATGATCAGTACATTATTTCTTGTATACAGTAGTGCGCAAGGCCACCCCAATTAATTCTGTCAGCAGATTGATCCCCTGAATAGGCGATCGCCCAAATGACAAGACAGGGAGTGACTTAACATGCAGTTTACTGAACAGGTGCAAAGTTAGAACAACAGTGCTAAAACAGGTTAGGATGGCAAAAATATGCATACACTGCAGAAATAACAAAACAGAATATGAAAGCTGCACAAACATGGACTCATTCACAGCAATGTCTCTGTAGCTCAGTCAGGGTAAGGTGGCTGCATAGTCTCCATAACACTCTATAGCAGAGATCTCTATACTTTTATAAACGAAGGAGCCGGATTGTGGCCAGTAGGGGTAGAAAATATCCTGGATTTGGTGAGAGTAAACAATACCTTAGGCTTTGTGGTCAGTGGGAGTAAATAAATGACACAGCGCCTTTGGTCAGTAGAAGGAATAGCACCCCATCACTGATACCATGTTGGAGGAATAGTTTCCCATCATTGATACCATGTTGGAGGAATAGTTTCCCATCATTGATACCATGTTGGAGAAATAATGCCCCATCATTGATACCATGTTGGAGGAATAGTGCCCCATCATTGATATCATGGAGGAATAGTGCCCCATCATTGATATCATGTTGAAGGAATAGTGCCCAATGATTGATACCATGTTGGAGAAATAGTGCCCCATCATTGATCCATGTTGGAGGAATAGTGCCCCATCACTGATACTATGTTGGAGAAATAATGCCCCATCATTGATACCATGTTGGAAGAATAGTGCCCCATAATTTATACCATGTTGAAGGAACAGTGCCCCATCATTGATATCATGTTGGAGGAATAGTGCTCCATCATTGGTGTCAGTGGAAAGAATAGTGCCCCAAGGGCTGGATAAAGGATAGGAAAGGGCTGCATTTGGCCCACGGGCCGCAGTTTCGAGACCACTGCTCTATAGCAACTGAGAGACTAGCTGAGAATCTCATCTTCAATATATATAATGCTTGCGCTTAACCTTGTGCTTTAACATAATCACATTCAGTGATGTCCAGGGTAGCTATAGCAGCACAAGCAAACGCTGGAGGGATTCCCAAGGACACGGGGGCCACGCACTGGAACTTGAGTATTCTGGTAGCAATTGGGGAGGTTTTCTCCACAGTAGCTGGGTTTTCCAGGGAAGCTATATACAATTAGGCTGCTGCCCAACTGTCCGCACACTGGTTCTGACAGTGGGGGACCTCTCACCTGGCAGCAGACCACTTGCAAAGCTACCTCTGACTCATCAGATGGGGCCTATTTGAGCTGCTGAGGAAGGGAAACAGAGAAACCTGTATTCCCTAGCAGTGGCGGCTGGTGTTTTTTTTTTTTGGGGGGGGGGGGGGGCAGACAACCACCCACCCTGCTTTCTGACGATTGGTCTGGCACTTACCCCATCTAGGTGGTGGATGGCGGGCAATGGGCAGCTGGCAGAGGCTCCTGCGTACTCTTCTCTATCACGGGGGTTCCGCTGTGTGTCTCCTCCCCTCCTCCTAGGCGTCCAATAGGATCGCTTGTCTTTTCAGCCAATCGGGTGACACGTCTCAAGACCCGCTTCCTGATTGGCCGGGATGAGGTTCAGTGTTACAGATAGCGAATATTCATTCTCTGTGCCCCGAGCCCACCCTATTTTGAAGCCTCTGGCTCTAATTATGTGCTTAAAAAAGCACCTACCCGTTGGAATTGATGCGTCCTGCATAGGGGCCGGATGCATGGATAGGGGGGCGCCTGATCCCTAGTCATGTTTAGGTCTTGGGAAGTGCCTTTAGGGGTTGAGTCTCAGTTCCATCTTCTGAGACAAGAGGCTACATGTCTCTGTCTTTAGGTGTGTCAGTGGTTTGGTGGTTTAGGAAGCTGTTGACTGTGGACCTGAGCTTGGTGGTCATTGGTCTGTGTTATATTGTTAGGATCCATAGCTGTTCCTAGGAGTCTTGGCGATAATGGTGGAAGAGCAGGAGGCAACTACCATTGAACCTCTGGTGGTAGAGATGTTTGTGGCTCACAAACTTGGACAGGTTCATTGAAAACCCCTTATGGGCCTCCCTTAGAGTTGCCACCTCATCCCTTTAAACCCAAACACATATGAATTACACAGGTTCTGAGGCTAATTTAATGCCCTCCCTGTAGGTTTCGAAGGGTTTGAGGAGTTTGCGGGTGAGGCCTCTTGTTCTTTTAGGTTCTTTCTATGAGGATATCACTAACTAGCACATCTGTATAGGGGTTGTTGTGGGACAACTCCAGAGACTTCTTCCCTCAGAAATTACAATTTGTATTGCTGCTGTGTGCCTTTATGTGGAACTAGAACCCGCTGGCTGAACAAAAAGACTAAACCATGTATGGGCAGCTTTAGATAGACTATACAAAATGTTAAATCTATTGCCTGTAGCAGCATTCAGCTTTCGGAAGTCATTTATTTCTTTCTCAGTTAGAATTCAGGCCCAATTTGGATGACTTATGAAAAGTGAGGGAAAAGAAAAATTGAACTGCTGCCGTCAGGTTTCATATTTCATTTTCTAACCTTCATAAGGAAACTGGATTGATTATAAAAAAACTGGATGGATTATTCCAGGAACCCCTGAGTACACCAAGAAATAAGAGTTCTTGTTGCTCCTATCAACCAATTCTTCTCATGTTTTCAGGCTTCATGTTTCAGATGAGTGAATAAAGGTGGATAGGCTCCTGTGCTCAGAGGCGGCTAGACACCCTCTGTGCTATGACTGCATACAGGGCCGCTGATAGAAATCATGGGGCCCCGTACAGCCTACCTGACGGGGCCCCCTTCGGCTCTCCCCTGGTCCTGCTCCTGGTCCCACCTTCAGCCCCACCCCTGGCCCCTCACAGACCCCGCACTAAAACAAAGTGCAGGTTTTTCTACAATTTTTCTCATCCATGCAGCCAATGGCGTAATGTGCTGCAGACAGTGCCACCTATGCCGCTAATGCATGTGCTGCCTGCAGAGACAGTGTCACCCATGCTGCCAATGGCATTATTCCATTGGCGGCATGGGGGGCACTGTCTGCAGCACAATATGGCATTGGCGGCATGGTTGGCACTGTCAGCAGGTAGCGCATGAGTTATGTCATTAGTGTCCGGGTGGCACTGTCTGCAGCACAATATGGCATTGGCGGCACGGGTGGCGCTGTCTCTGCAGGCAGCACATGCGTTTTGGGCCATAATGCATGTGCTACCTGCAAACAGCATTGCCTGGGCATCGGATGGACGATGGCTGGAGGATTTTTTAAAAATTTACATTAATTAGCTATCTGTTCAGGTTGCCGGGCCCCCCTGCTGGCCGGGCCCGGTACAACAGGGCCAGTTGTACTGGCCTATCAGCGCCCTGACTACATACAAACTGGGAACATTAGCTGAGGCCAGAAACACCTTCATTGGACACCAGATTTTGTACTCTCCAGTTTTAGTAAATCAACCCCAAACTGTCTGTTGAGGCTCTACTGGAATATAACCAATTGGGCTCTTAATATATAAGTGCATCCTTATCATTCACAAAAAATCATGCATGCTCCACCACAGTGTACCACCACCGTTCAGTCATGCCGCTTACCTCTATATTTGACCCAAACTGAGGTAAGGTGAGTACACGCTTTACCCTGTAACTTGGCTAGGTATATATTGCATCAATCCACCAGAGAACTGATCGCTCCTAATTAATAAAGGGACTCGTTCCCATTTTGGTAATTAGGAGAAGCATCTGCTCTGTTTCCTAAATTTAGAGAGTGGCGCATGCATTGTGCTTGCACCACTTCTTTTGAATTCTCCTCACTGTGTGAATTCCACTGTTACTCTGCTGGCAAGAATCCACCTACAGCTGTGGGTGCCCGTATGTGTGAAAGAGGCCTAAAACTTGCTGTCTAATTTTCTTTAGATCTGTCAACAACTATGTAGTTCAAGGGCCCAGTTGATTGGATATAAATTGGTAACTTAGGTAGGCCCGCATATTGTATAGACTTGGTGAACAAAATTGTACAATCAGAGTGGGATTGTTACTTCTGTGGTGAGTGAAAGAGCATACAAGGCTCCCTTCACACTAACGGTAGTGTTTCCTGCTCCCTTGAAAAGCGAACTGCAGTGGATCACTTTTTAGAGGACAGTGAAAGGAGGTTTTTAGGTATTCGGGTGGTGATACTGCCACCTCCTGGTGCCTGTTTTTTTTTTCTTTCACTTTCTTTATTGCCGACCAGTACATTTACATTGCCAATCATTTGGCTTGTGGTTACATAGTTACATAGTAGGTGAGGTGGAAAAAAGACACAAGTCCATCAAGTCCAACCCATGTGTGTGATTATATGTCAGTATGACATTGTATATCCCTGTATGTTGAGGTCATTCAGGTGCTTGATAAAAAGTATACTGCGCTAAATGCTAAAAAAAATGACATACAGGTAATAAATGATACACTGGTAACAAATAAAATTAATCAAACAGTCCCCAGTGAAAAAAAGGTGCTTGTGCTAGTGAAACAATATCCAGTGCTGTGACTTGAATAATAGATGGATGATTCCGTGCTTCTTAAGTGCTTTAAATAGGGTGCCCCCCTAATAGATGTGCACTCAGCCCTGGGAGTGGACCAACTATCGCTAGTTGGGTCAAATGCGCGTGTGGGGCGACCCCTATGGGTATCCTCTGGACCGATGATTGGCAGCGCTGAATGTTCTTCATATAAATAGATATAATAGAAAAAGCCTCATTGCGCAGTACCGTTGATAAAGAGCTTTTTATTCCAAAAAATATACAGGTATTCAACTCACATGTATGAGTGCCTAATGTCCTGGCACCTGGAGTGAACAGCAGGTATAAGTAAATCCGTGAAATCTGCCTGGTTGGTTCATGCAGCTGCTGGCTCAGAAAAGGCTTGATTCCCAGATTGAATGTGTGGGCGGAAGTGTGTCACGATAAAGTGACTCAACCTCTATGCATTTCGGCCTATCAGATTGGCCGTCCACAGGAAGTTACCATTCAGGTGCTTATTTAATAGTTTCTTGAAACTATCGATGCCCCCCCCCCCCCCCCGGTGAGACCACCGCCTGTGGAAGGGAATTCCACATCCTTGCCGCTCTTACAGTAAAGAACCCTCTACGTAGTTTAATTTTAAACCTCTTTTCTAATTTTAATGAGTGGCCACGTGTCTTGTTAAACTCCCTTCTGCAAAAAAGTTTTATCCCTATTGTGGGGTCACCAGTATGGTATTTATAAATTGAAATCATATCCCCTCTTAAGCGTCTCTTCTCCAGAGAGAATAGGTTCAGTGCTCGCAACCTTTCCACATAACTAATATCCTCCAGACCCTTTATTAGCTTTGTTACCTTGTGGCTCCATTCAATTTCACGTGACAGGCAATGCTATCTGTCACACTCTGCATGTAGCAGTAAAATTGCCACCAATGGGAGCAGCATTGTGTACTGCTCTGAGCGACACCATTTCCCCTAGTAGGTGGGAGGGCGGAAGGCGCTGATCAACCACCTGTTTTTTACACTCCCCTGGCCGCCCGTGTGAAAGGAGCCTAAAGCTGGCTACACACTATACAATTTAATACAATTTTCTTGTACAACTTTCCTTTAGGTTTACAAAAAACATATATTATGAGGTCATACCTAACACTTTCAAATTGTTGCAACCAGGCAGGCCCTTGCACTACATACACTATATTGTCAAAATTATTGGGACGCCTGCCTTTACACACACATGAACTTTAAGGCCCCTTTCACACGAGGCGGACTCCGCTTCTACGGAGCCCGCCTCTGTCCGCCGGCTCAGCTGGAGATCTCTCCGTTGATCTCCCGCTGAGCCGGCGGATGACAAGTCCCTCTCTGCTCACTGAGCGGGGAGGGGCTTGCGAGCGCCGTTGGTCTCTATGGAGAGATCGGATGAAAACGGACAGCGTGTCCTTTTTCATCAGATCTCACCCGATCCGATCCGCCAGCGACGGATCTGGACGTAGAGCCATACGTCTGCTTTTGGCAGATCGGACCGGGTCGGATGTCAGCGGGCATGTCTCCGCTGACATCCGACGCTCCATAGACTAACATGGAGCGCCCGTTCAGATCCGCCGTCAAAACTGACAGGCGGATCTGAACGGTCCGTCCATTTGAAAGGGGCCTAATGGTATCCCATTTTTATGCCTCATACACACGGTCGGATTTCCGACGTAAAATGTCCTATCGGACAATGTTGTCGGAAATTCCGACCGTGTGTAGGCTCCATCGGACTTTTTCCGTCGGATTTTCCGACGGACAAAGTTTTATCTCCTGCTCTCAAATTTTCCGACAACAAAGTCCTGTCGGACTTTTTCCGATCGCCTGCAGCGAATTCCGACGGACAAAGTGCCACGCATGCTCAGATCACATTACAAGACCAAAGCTATTGGCTACTAGCCTCTACGTAGTCCCGTCGTATGCAACGAACGTCACCACGTTCAGGATGATCGGATTTTCCGACAAATTTGTCCGACCGTGTGTATGCAACACCAGTGTCGGACAAAATCCGTCGGCAAAAATCTGATGGATTTTGTGGTCGGAATTTCCAACCGTGTGTACGGGGCATTAGACTGTAGGGTTCAATATTGAGTTGGCCCATCCTTTGCAGCTATAACATGTGAAGGAAAAAAATAAATGGCGGCACTGACCAGCATTAAAATAGTAGTTTTATATCAAATCCATTAAAAACGAGGACACATATCTCATGTGGCTTCAGCAAACGTGTTTCACACACCTGTTCTTAGTTATTGAGCAATGAAGCCACATGAGATGTGTGTGTGTGCAGGCTGTGTCCTTGTTTTTAATGGATTTTAAATAAAACTACTATTTTTATGCTGGTCTGTGCCGCCATTTCCTTTTTTCCTTTATATGCTCTGGTTTGTGGACCAAGACTGGCGCCCAGCAATCATCTTAGCAGGAGAGATCTCATATTTCATCTGGAGGGCTGCAACTTTTGTGCTTTATTTTGCAGCTATAACAGCTTCAACTTACTATATGTCAATGGTTGATCGACTAACTAGATGTCAATGGGTGGTCAACTTGCTTGATAAAGGGTGCCTCAAGTGCAGGACCAACTCAAGTTCAATAATGAGTTGGCCCACCCTTTGCAGCTATAACAGCTTCAAGTTTTCTGGGAAGGCTGTCCACAAGGTTTAGGAGTGTGTCTATGGGAATGCTTGACCATTCTTCCAAAAGCGTATTTGTGAGGTCGAGAAGACCTGGCTCACAGTCTCTGCTCTAATTCATCCCAAAGGTGTTCTATCGGGTTGAGGTCAGGACTCTGTGCAGGCCAGTCAAGTTCCTCCACCCCAAACTCGCTCATCCATGTCTTTATGGACGTTTGCTTTGTGCTCTGGTACTTAGTCATGTTGGAACAGGAAGGGGACATCCCCAAACTGTTCCCACAAAGTCGGGGAGCATGAAATTTGTTCCGAAATGTCTTGGTATGTAAGAGTTCCCTTCACTTGAACTAGGGGTAGAGTTGCCACCTCATCCCTTTAAACCCAAACGCATATGAATTACACAGGTTCTGTGGCTGATTAAGGTGGTAATTAAACTCATTTGTTGCCTTATCTGCATTTAATTAGCCTCAGAACCTGTGTAATTCATATGTGTTCGGGTTTAAAGGGATGAGGTGGCAACTCTAACTAAGGGGCCAAGCCCAACCCCTGAAAAACAACCCCACACCATAATCCCCCCTCCACCAAATGATTTTGACAATATAGTGTAGTTGAAAGTAAATATAAAAGAAATTGAACAACAAAAATTGGATAATGTGTACCCGAGCGCCTCACGCAGATATACTGTGGCAGAATGGTACAGGCAGGCAAAATCCCGTATATAAACGTGATTTTGCAATTGCCTGCCTGTGGGTTGCGCGCGCGCCGCCAGCGGCGCGCTCGCGACCCGGTCGGGAGCTCCGTGACCCCGGCCACGGGACCAGCGGACCCGATCGCCGCTGGTGTCCCGCGATCGGGTCACGGAGCTGAAGAACGGGGAGAGGTTTGTGTAAACACAAAAATTGGATAATGTGTATCCAGCTTAACCGCTTCCCGAGCGCCTCACGCAGATATACTGCGGCAGAATGGCACAGGCAGGCAAAATCCTGTATATAAACGTGATTTTGCAATTGCCTGCCTGTGGGTCGCGCGCGCGCCGCCAGCGGCGCGCTCGCGACCCGGTCGGGAGCTCCGTGACCCCGGCCACGGGACCAGCGGACCCGATTGCCGCTGGTGTCCCGCGATCGGGTCACGGAGCTGAAGAACGGAGAGAGGTTTATGTAAACACGAAAATTGGATAATGTGTATCCAGCTTAACCGCTTCCCGAGCGCCTCACTCAGATATACTGCGGCAGAATGGCACAGGCAGGCAAAATCCCGTATATAAACGTGATTTTGCAATTGCCTGCCTGTGGGTCGCGCGCTCCGTGACCCCGGCCACGGGACCAGCGGACCCGATTGCCGCTGGTGTCCCACGATCGGGTCACGGAGCTGAAGAACGGGGAGAGGTTTGTGTAAACAAACCTCTCCCCGCGCTTCCTACACTGCCTGTCATTGATCGGCTGTTCCCGGTCATCGGGAAAGCCGATCAATGACGTCAGACGTCAGCCCCGCCCCCTAATGTAAAAAAACACACACACGTCACAGCCCAAAACCCCTCCCCTCCCCCTAGTGGTTAACTCTTTCACTATAACTGTCATTTATACAGGAATCAATGCATTTAAATAGCATTGATTGCTGTATAAATGACAATGGTCCCAAAAATGTGTCAAAAATGTCCGATGTGTCCGCCATAATGTCGCAGTCACAATAAAAATCGCTGATCACCGCTAATTACTAGTAAAAAAAAAAAATATTAATAAAAATGCTATAAAACTATCCCCCATTTTGTAAACGCTATAACTTTTGCGCAAACCAATCAATAATCGCTAATTGTGATTTTCTTTACCAAAAATATGTAGAAGAATACGTATCGGCCTAAACTGAGGAAAAAAAATGTTTTTTTATATATTTTTTGGGGATATTTATTATAGCAAAAAGCAAAAAATATTGCATTGTTTTCAAAATTGTCGCTCTATTTTTGTTTATAGCGCAAAAAATAAAAACCGCAGGGGTGATCAAATACCACCAAAAGAAAGCTCTATTTGTGGGAAAAAAAGGGCGCCAATTTTGTTTGGGAGCCACGTCGCACGACCGCGCAATTGTCAGTTAAATCGACGCAGTGCCGAATCGCAAAAAGGGGCCTGGTCGTTTGGCTGCAAATTGGTCCGGGGCTGAAGTGGTTAAAGCGGTGTCCTGGACGAATATATACTTTTTAAATAAAAATACCCCTATAATACACAAGCCTAATGTATTCTAGTAAAGTTAGTCTGCAAAGTAAGGTCCGTTTTGTTAGTTTATAGCAGTAGTTTGTTATTTTATAAAATTACAGCAGGCCGTGGTCATCTTAAGTGTGGGCATCTGAAGCCAGACTGTATTTCTTCCTGGATCTCATACTTGCAGATCTCGCACATGCTCAGTGCAGCACAAGCAGTGTAATAGATTTCAGGTCAGGTTTCCATAGCAACGGCAGTGTCAGAGGAAGTTGCCGCCCCTTCCCAGGAGGCATTGCAAACAGGACATGATGCGATGGGCCGCGGCCAAGAGGAGGAAGTGAAAAATGAATACAGCAGATATACAGTAGATGCTGAGAAAAAAAATATCCAATTCGTTTACAGTGCACACTTTGGTGAGGAATGCTGAAGAGTTGTAAAAGTGGGTGGAACTCCACTTTAAGTAAAAATCGAATTGGGTGCTCTATGCTTTGTTCTTCCTTCAGAAACATTTTAAAGATAGTTCTATAGTTGGTGATACAATGGCTGCCAGGATAGAAAAGGCGTCCACACAAGAACCGCAGTTGTGACTATTCTTTTGCAATAAAGACATTATAGTGTGACAAAGAGCAGACCTTCCGCCTGGTTGTGGATAGCAGTCGACGTGCTGAGTTTATTACCGGCAAAACGCTCTGTAAGTATGTAATTAGTTGAAGCATGTGTGACTGCTTTGTGGTAACACTGATTGCAAAGTGTTGGATAAACAGGCCTCTATGTTGCATTAACAGCTCCCTGGTGAATGCAACACTCTGGAAGACAAGAAACGAGCGTTTGCAAGATGAGCCCAGTGATATAATGCTGTCACCAGAAGAACATGTGTCTACGCACTCAAAGAGGTTTCCCACCTTCCCCTGAGATACAACCAGTCCTGCGTTGAACATCTCATTAGTCAAAAAGGATTCTGGTTTTCTGGTTTGTTCTGGTTTTCTTGTAACAACACAGCTTAGTACCTTTTGCGATACTTTTTGTATTTACACGTATTACATTTTTAGGTTTTTCACGTTTTTCGGGTGGGAACCGTCCCTTCATCTAAGGTCCAAGCAATTCTGATACACAAATTTAGTTTAACCACTTCTGGACCGAGCCTATTTTTGACACTTGTTGTTTACAAGTTAAAATCAGTATTTTTTGCTAGGAAATTACTAAGAACCCCCCAAACATTATATATATATATTTTTTTGCAAAGACTCTAAAATGGAGGTTATTGCAATATTTTTTGTCATACAGTATTTGCGCAGTGGTCTTTCAAACGCATTTTTTTGGGAAAAAAATACACTCTTTTGAATAAAAAAATAAGAAAACAGTAAAGTTTTTTCTAAAATGTGAAAGATGCGCCAAGTAAATAGATACCTAACATGTTATGCTTCAAAATAGCACACGTTCGTGGAATGGTGACAAACTTTGGTACATAAAAATCTCCATAGGCCAGGGGTGCCCAACCTTTTGAGGAGCGAGGGCCACCTAAGCGACTTGGTAACCGGTCACGGGCCACAATGAGCAGAGCGGGTGCATGGCAGCCCACTCTACTCTATAGAGCCCACTCTACTTTTTATCTTTTTTTTTTCTGGATCAGATTGGAGGTAGGTGTTTGTACACAAACCCATTTACATCTGCTACTCCTTAAAGGTGAATGGAGGGTCCAAATGGGTCGGACTGACCATGTGAAAGGGGCCTATGGCTCAGTGCAGGTAACCCTCAGGTGCACTGCTCTGCGGAATAGTTTGAAAGCAGCCCAGTAAGCACTGCAGAACAGATATGCCCATATATACACTGTGATTTTAGTAATAAACTTACTATTAATAACAGTATTCTATTCCATCACAGAGCAGGAGGTCGCGGGCCACATCAGAGGGCTCCACGGGCCACATGTGGCCCCCGGGCCACTGGTTGGGCACCCCTGCCATAGGCGATGTTTAAAGATTTCTACAGGTTACCAATTTATGCCGCGTACACACGATCGGAATTCTCGTCGGAAAAAGCACTGACGGTTTTCCCGACGGAATTCCGCTCAAACTGTCTTGCCTACACACGGTCACACCAAATTCCGACCGTCAAGAACGCGGTGACGTACAACACTACAACGAGCCGAGTTCAATGCTTCCGAGCATGCGTCGAATTGTTTCCGAGCATGCGTAGGAATTTTGCGTGTCAGAATGGCTACAGCTGATCGGAATTTCCGATAGAAACCTTTTCCGTCGGAAAAATTGAGAACATGCTCTCAATTCTTTGCTGTCGGAAATTCGGCCAGCAAAATTCCGATGGAGCCTACACACGGTCGCATTTTCCGATAAAAATCTCTCATCTGTCTTTTTCTGGCCGGAATTCCGATCGTGTGTACGCAGCATTAGAGTTACAGAGGAGATCTAGGGATAGAATTATTGCTCTCGCTCTAACGAGCGTGGTGATACCTCACATGTGTGGTTTAAACACCGTTTACAAAAGTGGGCTTGACTTGTGTATGTGTTCGCTTCTGTGTGCGAACTTCGAAGGACAGGGCGCTGTAAAAAAAAAAAAATTCTTATTTATTTTACTTTCTATTTTTTATTTTGACACTGTCCCTTTAAAAAAAAAACTTTTGATCACTTTTATTCCTATTACAAAGAATGTAAACATCCCCTGTAATAGAAACAAAGAATGACAGGGCCTCTTAAATATGAGATCTGGGGTCAAAAAGACATCAGAGCTCACATTTACACTTATGCCCTGTACACACAATAGGATTTTCTGATGGAAAATGTGTGATAGGACCTTGTTGTCGGAAATTCCGACTGTGTGTAGGCTCCATCACACATTTTCCATAGGAATTTCCGTCACACAAAATCAGTTGGAAATTCCGATCATGTGTACACAATTCCACAAAGTTCCACGCATGCTCGGAATCAAGCAGAAGAGCAGCACTGGCTATTTTTCTTAATTTTTCTCGGCTGATCATACGTGTTGTACGTCATCGTGTTCTTGACGTATGCAAGACAAGTTTGAGCCAACATCCGTCGGAAAAAATCCCATGGATTTTGTTGTCGGAAAATCCTATTGTGTGTACAGGGCATTAAAGGCAATTTAAAAAAAAAAATATATATAATTTTCTTTAAAAAATAAAATTGTCCCTTTTAAGGGCGGAAAGCGGAAGTGACGTTTGTCATCGACTTGGTCCTCCAAGGGCATAGAGTTGAGTGGGGACCATCTTGCCCTCACTCGACTTCCTGCCCATCCATCCATCCCGGGGATCGGATTGTTTCCGCCGCTACCCACGGCTCCTTTAAGCGAGAGAGACCACCAGGATGTGGTGGGAGGGGGGAGGGCACCTCTCCTGCTGCCCATAAAAGTGATCTTGCGGTGAATCTGCCGCTGAGACCACTTTTATGCTAAAGCGGAGCACTCGCCTTTTTAAAAAATACCGTGGTTATGGCAGCTATCGGAGTGGCTTGCACAGGAGTCCTGTGCGTCTTTGGCTCCCTTTCAGGGACGAATTCAGGCAAAAACGCGGCCCTGATTCGTCCCTGAAATGGAGAACTGGGACACACCGGACCCCTGCTGCGAGCCGCATCCGGCAGCAGTGTGAACCCAGCCTAAAAGTGATTGTAAAGTCTTGTTTTTTTCCTATAAAAATAACAAACATGTTATACTTTTTTTTTACAAAATAAACAACAAACATGTTATACTTACCTGCTCTGTTGCAGTGGATTTGCACAGAGCAGCACCGATCCTCCTCTTCTCGGGTCCCTCTTCTGTGATCCTCGCCCCTCCCTCCTGTTCAGTGCCCCCACAGCAAGCAGCTTGCTATGGGGGCACCCGAGCCGAGTCACAGCCCCCTATGTCCATTCAGACACGGAGTCCCAACCCAGCCCCCTCTCTTTTCTGATTGGCTATCTGACTTTGATTGACAGCAGCGACAGCCAATTGCACAGTTTCTGTGTCTCAGCCAATTAGGAGGGAGAATCTTGGATGGCTGAGACACTCGTGGACATCGCTGGACAGAGAGGGACCTCAGGTAAGTGTTAGGGGGGGCTGCTGCACATAGTAAGCATTAAGATTAAAAAAACTTCTGCCTTTACAATCACTTTAACAACCAACTATTCACTATGCCCTGATCGGGCAAGGCTTTGCCCAATCAGGGTTTAGATTGCACTGTGCGCAAATTCGGATGTTCGCCGAACGGGCGATGTTCAGTCGGAACTTATGCTCGACCCGAACCACTCGTTCAACACTACTCCCCAGCTCTCCCCTCCACATTGTGCATACTCCAGTATCTTAATCCCCACTCCGTATTCCTAATGTCTTCTCAGTACACACGCACCAGCCCCCCACTCCGTATTCCTAATGTCTTCTCAGTACACACGCACCAGCCCCCCACTCCGTATTCCTAATGTCTTCTCAGTACACACGCCCCAGCCCCCCACTCCGTATTCCTAATGTCTTCTCAGTACACACGCACCAGCCCCCCACTCCGTATTCCTAATGTCTTCTCAGTACACACGCACCAGCCCCCCACTCCCTATTCCTAATGTCTTCTCAGTACACACGCACCAGCCCCCCACTCCCTATACCTACTGTCTTCTCAGTACACACGCACCAGCCCCCCACTCCCTATTCCTACTGTCTTCTCAGTACACACGCACCAGCCCCCCACTCCCTATACCTACTGTCTCCTCAGTACACACGCACCAGCCCCCCACTCCCTATTCCTACTGTCTTCTCAGTACACACGCACCAGCCCCCCACTCCCTATACCTACTGTCTTCTCAGTACACACGCACCAGTCCCCCACTCCCTATTCCTAATGTCTTCTCAGTACACACGCACAAGCCCCCCACTCCCTATACCTACTGTCTTCTCACTACACACGCACCAGCCCCCCACTCCCTATCCCTACTGTCTTCTCAGTACACACGCACCAGCCCCCCACTCCCTATTCCTACTGTCTTCTCAGTACACACGCACCAGCCCCCCACTCCCTATACCTACTGTCTTCTCAGTACACACGCACCAGCCCCCTACTCCCTATTCCTACTGTCTTCTCAGTACACACGCACCAGCCCCCCACTCCCTATTCCTACTGTCTTCTCAATACACACGCACCAGCCCCCCACTCCCTATACCTACTGTCTTCTCAGTACACACACACCAGCCCCCCACTCCCTATTCCTAATGTCTTCTCAGTACACACGCACCAGCCCCCCACTCCCTATTCCTACTGTCTTCTCAGTACACACGCACTAGCCCCCCGCTCCATATTCCTAATGTCTTCTCAGTACACATGCACCAGCCCCCCACTCCATATTCCTACTGTCTTCTCAGTACACACGCACCAGCCCCCCACTCCCTATACCTACTGTCTTCTCAGTACACACGCACCAGCCCCCCACTCCCTATTCCTAATGTCTTCTCAGTACACACGCACCAGCCCCCCACTCCCTATTCCTACTGTCTTCTCAGTACACATGCACCAGCCCCCCACTCCCTATTCCTACTGTCTTCTCAGTACACACGCACCAGCTCCCCACTCCCTATTCCTACTGTCTTCTCAGTACACACGCCCCATCCCCCCACTCCCTATTCCTACTGTCTTCTCAGTACACACGCACCAGCCCCCCACTCCCTATTCCTAATGTCTTCTCAGTACACACGCACCAGCCCCCCACTCCATATTCCTAATGTCTTCTCAGTACACACGCACCAGCCCCCCACTCCCTATTCCTACTGTCTTCTCAGTACACCCGCACCAGCCCCCCACTCAATATTCCTAATGTCTTCTCAGTACACACGCTCCAGCCCCCCACTCCCTATTCCTACTGTCTTCTCAGTACACACGCACCAGCCCCCCACTCCCTATTCCTACTGTCTTCTCAGTACACACGCACCAGCCCCCCACTCCCTATTCCTACTGTCTTCTCAGTACACATGCACCATCCCCCCACTCCCTATTCCTACTGTCTTCTCAGTACACACGCACCAGCCCCCCACTCCCTATTCCTACTGTCTTCTCAGTACACACGCACCAGCCCCCCACTCCCTATTCCTACTGTCTTCTCAGTACACACGCCCCAGCCCCCCACTCCCTATTCCTACTGTCTTCTCAGTACACATGCACCAGCCCCCCACTCCCTATTCCTACTGTCTTCTCAGTACACACGCACCAGCCCCCCACTCCCTATACCTACTGTCTTCTCAGTACACACGCACCAGCCCCCCACTCCCTATTCCTACTGTCTTCTCAGTACACACGCACCAGCCCCCCACTCCCTATTCCTACTGTCTTCTCAGTACACACGCACCAGCCCCCCACTCCCTATTCCTACTGTCTTCTCAGTGCACACGCACCAGCCCCCCACTCCCTATTCCTACTGTCTTCTCAGTACACACACCCCCCCCCCCCCCGGAGTAAATCAAACAAAGTAAGTCAAACGACTTTCCGAATTACGAATTGTTATCGCGAATATATATACATAAATATTGTATTAACCGAAAATGAAACAATTAAACAATAAAGAAAAAGTTGTTATAATGAATATCTATACTCTACAGAAATAACTAATAATTATCTGAAAACCAATTAACGTAACATAACAAATATAACAGAACAAAATTATGCATTTTACGAATGAGAACAAAACAAAACAAAATTTTCCGTTGTGCACAAGTCTATTGAATACTTACATGATAATTGGAGGAAATTATACTTTTGATAAAATATTACATAAATAGATAAAACAACAAAAATGATTATAATAAAAGGATGCCAATGTAATCTCATTCTCTATTGTGCTCTGTGTTCGGCATACTGTACCGTGTACCGTGCAGAATGGAAATCTAGACAAATAGTAGAACAGAGGGACTTTACCAAATTGCAATTGCAGAGCCTCCTGTGCTTGTGTT
Source organism: Lithobates sylvaticus (assembly GCA_028564925.1). NCBI lineage: Eukaryota > Metazoa > Chordata > Amphibia > Anura > Ranidae > Lithobates > Lithobates sylvaticus. The sequence continues at coordinate 84,617,164 of CM053029.1, read as the reverse complement.
TGATGTTAATTTGCCTTCTAATTACCAATATGTTACTGCCATGAAAGATGACTGGAAATGCAAACTCTAATAGAAGCGTTTCTAATGGAAAATGAGAGTCATAACAGAGTCTGATGGCGGCAGAATAGGCCATGTTCAGATTGAAGTCACTTCATTCACATCAACAGCAAAAATTGTTTTATGTATCAGGAGAAACCCTGCTAGAAGTCTTTTTAATCATTTTAAAGGCTATCTGCATCAGGGTAGAGGAACAGAGAAATGTACAAAGACATGGGTAATCATAAACTTTAAAGGAAAAGTGCACATTAACCGCCTTCAGCCCCGGAAGATTTTACCCCCTTCCTGACCAGAGCACTTTTTGCGATTTGGCACTGCGTCGCGTTAACTGACAATAGCGCGGTCATGCGACCTTGCACCCAAACAAAATTGATGTCCTTTTTTTCTCACAAATAGAGCTTTCTTTTGGTGGTATTTGATCACTTCTGCGATTTTTATTTTTTGCGCTATAAACAAAAAAACTGCGACAATTTTGAAAAAAAAACCGCAATCAATTTTTTAACTTTTTGCAATAATAAATATCCCCCAAAAATATATATATAAAAAAAAATTGTTTCCTCAGTTTAGGCTAATACGTATTCTTCTACATATTTTTGGTAAAAAAAAAATCGCAATAAGGGTATATTGATTGGTTTGCGCCAAAGTTATAGCGTCTACAAAATAGGGGATAGTTTTATGACATTTTTATTATTATTATTATTATTTATATTAGTAATGGCAGCGCACTGCGATTTTTTATCATTATGGCGGACACATTGGACACTTTTGTCACTATTTTGGAACCATTGTCATTTATACAGCTATCAGTGCTATAAAAATGCACTGATTACTGTGTAAATGATACTGGCAGGGAAGGGGTTAACTACTAGGGGGCGATGAAGAGGTTAAGTGTGTCCTAGGGAATGATTCTAATGCCGGTTACCATCGATCGGACATTCCGACAACAATTTATTTCCGACGGATGTTGGCTCAAACTTGTCTTGCAAACACACGGTCACACAAATGTTGTCGGAAATTCCGAGCGTCAAGAACGCGGTGACGTACAACACGTACGACGAGCCGAGAAAAATTAAGTTCAATAGCCAGTATGGCTCTTCTGCTTGATTCCGAGCACGCGTGGAATTTTGTGCGTTGGAATTGTGTACACGCGATCGAAAATTTTGAGAACCAGCTCTCAAATTTTTGTTGTCGGAAATTCCAACAAAAAATGTCCGATGGAGCATACACACGGTCTGAATTTCCGACAACAAGCTCCCATCGAACATTTGGAAATTCCGATCTTGTGTACGCGGCATAACTGTGGGAGGGGGGGATGGGCTACCACTGACATGACAGCGATCACTGCTCCCGATGACAGTGATCTCTGTCATGTCACAAGGCAGAACGGGGAAATGCCTTGTTTACATAAGGCACTTCCCAGTTCTGCGGCTCCGTGACAAGATCGCCGGGAGACCGGCGGACATCGAGTCCATGGGTCCCGTGGGCATGGTCACGCTATATGCGGCGGGGGCGTGCGCCCGCTAACCACGCCAATTAAAGGGGACGTACAGGTATGACCATTTGCCCACTGCTGCCATTGTGCCGACGTATATCGGCATGCAGCTGTCGGCAAGTGGTTAAAGAGAATTCAAAGAGTGATCACTGGTGATTTTTAGCATGTGGTTAACAGATGCGATGCAAGTGTTAATTGCATAAATGTATTTATTTAATTATGATTTTTATTAATTTAAACTCCCTTTTTATACCCCTTATGGACCAGAGCAATTTTTCTATCCTATTCAATTGGCAATAACTTTGTCCTTACTCATGATCAGGGCCGCTGATAAGGCAGTACAGCCAGCCCTTCTGTACTGGACCCGGTCACCATCAGTTCAAAAGGGAGGCCCAGGCACCTGCTGAGCAGGAGTGTCGGCTGTACTATTTTATTGCAGACACCTCTTTTGCCTCCCCTGCAGCTCTGCCAGCTTCCCAACCTCTTTCTACCTCCGGCTGCACTGTGGGGGTTTGGTCCTAGCACATGCGCCCCTTCCATCTGCTGCCCGAGTCCCCCGTGTGCCCCTTTTCCCCCTGCAGTGCTTCTGACTTCCCTCTTCTCCTCTCCCTCTGGCAGCTGCTGTGGGCTCACAGGGGGATGTTTCAGGATAGAGAGTGTGGGAAGGTACTGGTAAATATATAATTTACTGGGCCCTTCCTTTCCTGAATGAACACAGTGAGCAATTGGTACCAATCACACCTCATCAATGAAGCACAGTGAACTGTGTTTACTATGCTTCAGTTTGTGAATGAACAGGAAGTCTCAGAGCATTTCCTATTCGTTCATCTGTGCTGCTGAGGCTGCAGAGAAAGGGAATGATAAATCTATGTCCTTAGTCACTTTTGGCTGGGGTGGGGGCACTGTCAGGTAGGCTGTATGGGGCCCCATGATTTCTAACAGCAGCTGTGCTCGTGATTCTGAATCAATACAGTTGCTCCTACACTTGCTTGGAATGGAATGCAATGTATAGACTTGGCACTTTAAAAAACAGGTGTTTAAAGTGGTTGTAAACCCTTACAAACCACTTTGACCTACAGGTAAGCCTAGATTAAGGCTTACCTGTAGGTCCAATAAATATCTCCTAAACCTACATGGTTTAGAAGATAATTAGAAAAAAAGAGGCATCGCTGTCTACGGCGCATGCGCACTGAGCATGCCGAGATCACAGCGATATGCCGCTCTCGTGCGCATGCGCGGGAGTGACGTCATCGCCGATCCAGCGAATGACAGCGATGGAGCGTCGAGACCCGGAATTCACTCCGGGATTGATGGCGGCGGCGGAGGTCGTGGACGAGGGTCGCTTCGGGGGCTTCGTTCTCAGGTAAGTTATTCATAATGAGCTAGTATGCTATGCATACTAGCTCATTATGCCTTTACCTTGCAGGTTCCGTTTTTTTTTTTTTTTTTTATGGAGGCTTTACTTCCTCTTTAAGGATAAATTCCAGGTATGGACATTTTTACATAGTTACATTGGTCCGGCTTGGACTAATGTAACTCTGCGTATACAAATACTAGCGGGATCCCTCTAGAACAGCCTTTCTCAACCTTTTTAGACAGGAGGAACCCCTACTAAAATCAATTCATCTGGCAGCAGTGGGAAAAATGATAGTCTGTAGGAATAATGCCCCTTTTACAGTGATGGTGGTTATAATGGTGTCATACTACTGGCATTAGCAAGTGGCATTGCCCCAGGAACTATGCAGGCACCATCAGATGGGTGGTAAATCAGCCACAGCTCAAGGAACCACTGGCAACCCCTGAAGGAACCCTAAGGTACCATGGAACCCTGGTTGAGAATTGCTGCTCTAGAAGCTAGCTTCCAGGTCTTGTGCCCTGCCCTGCTGCATTGTGAACACAGGAGGGTGCCTACTCAGCACAAGTACAGTGCAGCAGGGTAGCCACTCAGCACAGGACCCAGAAGCTAGTGGAGATCACTGCAGTACAGCTGTCTACTATAGAAAATTCCAGCTTCTAGATGAATCCCACAGGTATAGTACATTCAGAGCTACATTGACCCAAGCTGGACCAATGTAAAAATATCCATACCTGAAATTCCTCTTTAAGGCAACTCTGTTGCCAAGTAAAAAATGTCGGTTGTAGGTCAAAAATTCTTTGTCCTGCTAAAAAGAACAATTTGTATTACCCATCCCACTACCCATTTCCCAGATCTTCAGTTTCTTGCAGAGCAACCACCTTGAGATACCTAGTCTGTGCTCTTTAGTTCCTCCCGCTGGCCCCTCTGTTATTACTGTGTACCGTATGTAGCACTGACCCCCGAAGGAGCTGATGGTTTTTGTTGGGCTTACCGTTACCTCATCTGTTCACTGTGTCCGTCTTAGGGGTTCTGTAAAAAGGGTTGGTCAAAGAATAGTGCTCCGACACAGTCTTTTTTCTGGATGTTTATTTAACAAAAACACACACTTTTGCAATAGAGGGGTAGAGGATAAGGGGAATTCAGGTACCTTTGTAGTTTTGCAGGTTAAAGGTATTTCCTTGATCCAGAGGACAACAATTTCCACAGACTGGATCCAACAACCACCGGATAGGCCCCTCTCCAGCCGATGAGATGTTCGGTCAAAGTCTCTGCCACAGACTTGATAAGTTTAGCGATCTTGTTGTGCAATCCTCTGCCACAGGAATGCACAATCGGCTTCTTGTTGCAAAGTTAAAGAGTTGCCCCACAGTACCTGGCTCTTTCAGCCGATCTGGCGATACTGTGTGGTAGATAACCCAAGATGCATCCTCCAAGGCTTTTCCATGAGGTACCAGCCTTGTTGCTCGGTCCTCTTCCAAAAAAGTCCTCCCCTGGATCCTCCAGTTGCGTGGCTTCTCCCCTCAGGCAAGACAGCACAGGACCATCCCTGGATCAGTAGGCCCCAGAGCCTCTGGGCCTACTTTTAGTTGCGGAGCCTCAGGCCAGCCGGCCCAGAGTAAGGCAGCACACACCTTAGGCCAGGAGGGCCATGAGGTCGGGATAACAAACCCCGAAAAAATGGCGTTGGTACCTTAAATACCCTTACCCAGAATGCTCAGCGGGTAGACCACTCCCTCCGGGCTGTTTCTGAGTAAAAGGGGTCCCCAATACATTTAGCCTGTTGCATTTCGAACTCTTACCGCTGGTGACAGCGACACCCACGGCCAAGTGGAAATTAGAACAACCCAGCCAAACTGGGTTCTGAGCCAAACTGCAGCTTCAGACAACTTAAATTTACAAAAAATAATAGTGTCTGCTCATTAGGAGCAGGGCGCTATACGTAATAATGTAGGGACCAATGGGAGGAATTACAGGATATGGTGGAGGGGGCAGTCATCCAACACTTTCCCAAATGTAAAGATTCTTCCAGTAACCATAGATCTTTAACAGAACAAAGATTGGAGGAACAGAAAGTGCAGTAGGTGCAAATGAACCATCTTCTTTTTCCAGGTTGTGCTTTTTGACCTTTTTTTTTTTTTATAACTCAGAGTCACCGTCAGAGTGACGTAGCCTTTTGTTACCCCTAAAATGCAACAACTCAATTTTTACTGGTTTTATTGATAAAAGATAGCATCTTGACTATGGTATAGCCTATGCAAACCTGTATTTTCCTATTAAATACCCAACCCCACAACTTAACCTGTAAAGTAACCAGACCACACCTGTTTTGGAGTAAATTGGCCTCCTCTGCCATTTTATTAAACACTTCAACCATAACTTTTTTATTAGGAAAAAACACAATATTTCTTCAGATACATTTTAAACCAGTGTTAGGGATCCTTGGAGGCACTATATCAGCACTGTATCAGCGTGTCCAGTCAGTCGTGGCCGCTCCAACTCAGACGACACCACTCAACCTTACACGCTGATACCCATCTCCCGATGCCAGTTAAACCTCGGTTAACTGGCATCAACCAAGGATACCATACCGAGATGGTTCCCCACTTCAGCCACGTTATTTTTAATTCCTAATGCCTCCAAAGATCGCCAACCGCCAACACATACATATTTCACATATAAAATGATCAAAAACACAAATTAAAAAGGGGCGGGAGGGTGGGAGCTGCTTATTCTTCCGGTGGCAAGAGACTGAGCCCTGTACTTTGGCTCCTCCTACCCCCTCTGGGAACACTAACCTGGCCATCCCCCTTCCTCTAGCTCGTATACTCCCCTTGTTTTAACTCCTATCCTTGCCGGTTTCCTCAGCTGCCCTGTCATGTCAGCCCTCCCTTAAGCCTGCGTCCCACTCCGGGCTTCTCTTAACTATCAGTACATATGACTTTTTGTTTAAGGCGCTCCTCTTTCACCCCATACCGATGCCACATTGTAAATGATTACAAACCACGTCTCTCCAAGAGTTGAGCAGTCAGACAATTGCAGGTTCCTTGTGGAATGAGTTCTGAACTTGTTTGGGTTAGTTCAGAACTTGGGTTAAAGGGGTTGTAAAGGTTTGTTTTTTATTTTCTAAATAGGTTCCTTTAAGCTAGTGCATTGTTGGTTCACTTACCTTTTTCCTTCGATTTCCCTTCTAAATATTTTCTTTGTCTGGATTTCTCACTTCCTGTTCCTCCCCAGTAAGCTGTTCTGGCTGACTAAACACCGCTCGGATGATGGTGTGAAGTTTACTGAGGAGAAACAGGAAGTGAGAAATTCAGACAAAGAAAAAAAAACATTTAGAAGGGAAATCGAAGGAAAAGGTAAGTGAACCAACAATGCACTAGCTTAAAGGAACCTATTTAGAAAATAAAAAACAAACCTTTACAACCCCTTTAAATCCACAGACAAGATCAATACCATTGTCCAGCCCCACGCTACAAACCCAGTAATTAATACAGATGCCTTTTTTTAGGACACACAAAACTTTTTGGCAACATTTGACTTACAAAAGTTATATCATTTTCAAGATAATCTAATGAGAAAAATAAATAAAAAAATGATTTATTTTTCCATTTTGACCAGAGATAGTTTAAAAATAAATAGTGACACTGACGTTAACAATTGCAAATTGTATTCAGCAATGTCCAATTTAAAAAAAGAAACCCTAAAAATATGTTTCTGTTCTAAAGCATGGTGAAGTTTACCGTGCACATAGGAATATTGGGTAACACAGATTGAGATAATTGTCAGCCAAATTCACATCCTCTCCAAAACCAAAATGCAGGCAATGGCTGTTAATAATTATATTTAACTTATTATTTCTTATTTAATGTTTTCTTTCAAAATACCCAAGCTAGCAATATTGTATTTACCATTTTTGTCAGTTATGTCATGTTTCCTAATTGCAACAGCTATCCAGAACATAGCAACTTATTCGGTTGCTAAAGAACATATTACAGAAAATCTTCTCCTAATACTTTGTTAGCTGATAGATCAGGCTGAGTCATCTAGATTGCGTGATATATATTGCATGCACTATATATTACATCTCTACAAAGCTTTTTCTCCAAGAGTAAGTTGAATCCAGCAACTACATGTGACCAGCCAAAGACATCAAGATTTCAGGTATGCATATAAACAGGGAAATCACCCACCATTGGCTTCCTGTAAGGACTTCAGATGGGATGAAGGACTCTACATTACCCTTTCCTATGTGATGTCACAGATCTCTATGCTGGAATGTGAGTATACACTTTGTATACACTTTGTATCAGAGAACTAGACATTTAAGAAGGGACACTGACATTTACAGCACATGATGCCTCATTTATTTTGAACTTTTGAGACAAATTCTTGTCTTACAAGTGAACCAAGTTGTTGTGTCCACCACAGGACATTGTGGTCTCTACAGGGGGTCAACCCAGATGGGATGTGACCAGTGGTTTCCAGGGTGTATAGGATAGGGTGACCAGACATCCCCGGTTTCCAGGGACAGTCCCCGGATTGAGGACACTGTCCCCGGACCAAGTCTGTCCCCGGTTTTGTCCCCGGATTGGATTTGAACAGGGGCTGGGGCAATTTCAAAGACAGTCAGTGCAGAATAAAAAAAAAAAATCTGAATTACACACCCCAGCCCTACTAGCTTAGGGGGGGTGTATTTCTTTCCATTATCTCTGCCCCTTTCTGATGACCATGTGCTGGTTGGAGTGGAGGGAATATTTCTTCAGTTTCAGGTGCATGCCCATCCAGCTCCGCTCGCATGTTCTTCTGCCTTGGCTCAAGTCCCGGCAGCCACCTGCCTGCTCATCTCCTTGCCTTCCCTGGCGGAGTGATCTTCCTCCACTCCCCACCCAGTATTTGCCGGGGCCCGGAGAGTAATGCGGCGTACACATGGTCGGAATTTCCGATGGAAACAGTCTGATGGGAGCTTTTCATCGGATTTTCCGACCGTGTGTATGCCGAACGGTCTTTTTCTGTCGGAATTTCCGACGGACTTTGAATTGAGAACCTGTTCTCAATTTTTCCGACGGAAAACCTTTCTATCGGATTTTCCGATCGTGTGTATGCAATTCCGACACGGAAAATTCCGACGCATGCTCGGAAACAATTCGACCCATGCTCAGAAGCATTAAACTTCCCTTTTATAGTGCTGTCGAACGTGTTTTATGCCGCTGTGTTATTGACCATCGGAATTTGGTGTGATCGTGTGTAGGCAACACAGCTTGAGCGGAATTCCGTCGGAATTCCGTTGGAAAAACCGTCAGAGTTTTTTTCCGACGAGAATTCCGATCGTGTGTACGCGGCATAAGACTTGACAGGCTGTGAGGCGGGCCGCGGCGGCGATGGACAGTGAGTCGCTGATTGCCGCCATTACTAGTAAAAAAAGAATATGTCCCCGGATTTCATTTTAAAAATCTGGTCATCTTAGTATAGGACCTACATTGTATTATTTGCCCCATATTGTTGGGGCTTCTATGGCTGATGCTTCCCTGGTTTATAATATACTAGCACAGTGATTTAGACCACAGGTGCGTGATATTGCCATCAGTAGGCTCCAAGGGATCTGAGATCGGGGATCAGTGGATCAGATACAAATGATTAGCCTTATTGCAGCTGCTTACAGCCTTTTAATACATATTTTTGATGTTTGTGTCTAATACTGTAGGAATTTTTTGTTTTTTGGTTGCATATTGTATCTTTGGCGTGAGCTATTTCAACGTGTCAATGCCATCTGTGTTTGGCATCATGATGATGTTTGACTGTGCTGGTTCTCCTTTCTTTCATAGTCTTCCCCTTTTTTTGGACAATTTGTCCTAGAAGTAATAGCATTATTGAATTCATATACTGTATGAGGGCACACCTTGATAGACAGGGTGGGTGGAATTTTAACAGGGATTTGTATCCTTTTATGCATATGCATATGTTTTGCACAATAGATGATCTTAAAATGGGCACATAGCTACTGAAGTATTGATTGGTTAATTATCCACTTGACTTCCGGAAGATTTACCCCCTTCATGACCAGGCTATTTTTTACGATACGGCACTGCGTTACTTTAACTGACAATTGCGTGGTCACGCAACAATTTCTCCATAAATAGAGCTTTCTTTTGGTAGTATTTGATCATCACTGCGTTTTTTTTATTTTTTTTTAAACTATAAACAAAAAAATACCGACAATTTTGAAAAAAACAATACAATATTTTTTTACTTTCTGCTATAAAACATATTCTATAAAAAAAATTAAAAAAATAAAATGTCTTCATACATTTAGGCCAATATGTATTCTGCTACATATTTTTGATAAAAAAGAATCCCAAAAAGTGTATATTGGTTGATTTGCGCAAAAGTTATAGCATCTACAAACTATGGTATATATACTGGAATGTTTATTTATTTTTTATACTAGTAATGGCGGCATTCAGCGACTTATAGCGGGGCTGCAATATTGCGTCAGACACTAACTGACACTTTGTGGGAACCAGTTACACTAATACAGTGATCAGTGCTAAAAATATGCACTGTCAATGTACTAATGACACTGGTTGGGAAGGAGTTAAACATCTAGGGTGATTAAAGGTTTAACTGTGTGCCTAGCCAGTGGCTTTGTGTAAACTGTGTGCTGCCTTTACTAAGGGAAGTAATGGATTTTATTCCCTGCAGGAACACAAAATCCATCACTTCCCCTCTGTCAGAATGGAGCTCTGTTTTGTTTACATAGTTCTGTGTCTCTGCCCGACATCCAGTGCCCGGTACCCGCAGTAATCACAGCAGAACCGGTCCACCGGTGCCGTGCGTGTGCCCCCTAGGCGGAAGTCCAGAATCACACATATATATATATATATATATATATATATATATATATATATATATATACTTGATTTTGCGCAGGAGGGCCACTCTGTAGTAGTATATCTGCAATAGGCCGGTCCTTAAGTGGTTATTAGGCAAATGGTTAGTTTATATAATGGTTTATGTATTATAGAGAAATGTTCACTGTAATCTAACTAATGTTTAAATTTTTTTTTTATTTACTATAAAGCCACCATTGATTCCGGCTTGGTAAGGGGTTTGTAGGTCCATATGGTGGTTGTATGCTTAAGATACAGTAGGTGATCATTGTCACCCTAGCACAGGAAATGTGTTACTGTCAGGATCTCCATGCGAAAATTAAGAAAAGAAGTCTGAAAAAGAAAACAAATGCAGCTACTACAAGGGCTGGTAAGCTGCAATATATTTTGGTTTTGTTCTTGGGTGTAGGCGTACTTTACGAGTGTGCTTACATTTACACACTTAAAAGAGATGTGATCTAAATTTAAACTGTAATACTGGGAAATACAAGGGCAACCTGCCTGTAAAGCAATCAATTTTCTGTCTGCATTAACCACTTTTAGTCTTAATAATTCATCTGCTTAGCAGAGGCTGCTCCTGCAATTCTCATCAGTAGTATCCTCACACACATGCTTTGTGTAATATGTCAGTCCTCTGACAGTTCTGTAGTAGTTAGTGGGTGTTTTCCAGAGGCATCATTTGAAATCACAGGGCCCCATAGCAACATTTTTACTGGGACCCCAACAGCTTTTGTTCATGGTGCAGAACCTTGTGGTCATAGTTCATTCTCCTAAACCAAGAGGAAAGGCAAAAAGACAAAAATGGTCCATTGTCAGTAGACGTGAAAAATAAAACCCAACATTAGTGGGAAGGAAAAAAAACAGCTCCCACATAGGTGATCACAGAGAAAAATAAATGCCCTGGAATCTGTGGTCAGTATAACGAAAATATACCTTAATTCTCGTTAAGAATGAAGAAAAATCGGGCCTGGCATCAGTGACCAGTAGGTGGAAAAAATGCCCTGGCATAAATGGTCAGTATAAGTCATCAGTAGTAGGAAAAAATACATGGTCAGCGGTCAGAACGGTGGAAAAAATGCCCGACACCAGTAGGAGGAACAATGCTCCAGTGTTTTGGTCAGTTGTTAGTGGGAAGGAAAAAAAATGCATCATATTGGTGGTCAGAGAAAGAGAAAAAGGCCCTGTTGTTGGTTGTTGGAGAGAAAAAAATGCCCAAGCATTGGTGGCCAGTAGGAGGAAAAAGTGCCCTTTTGTTAGATGTTGGTAAAAGGAAAAAAAATGCCCTTGTGTCATTGGTCAGTAGGTGTAAAAATTCCCTTGTGTCATTGGTCAGTCGGTGTAAAAATGCCCTGGTGTTATTGGTTAGTAGGTCTAAAAATGCCCTGGTGTTATTGGTCAGTAGGTGTAAAAATGCTCTTGTGTCATTGGTCAGTCGGTGTAAAAATGCCCTGGTGTCATTGGTTAGTAGGTGTAAAAATGCCCTTGTGTCATTGGTCAGTAGGTGGAAAAAAAGCCTGACCCATGGTAAGTGGTAGGAAAAAAAATGCCCTGATATCATTGGTCATTAGGTAAAAAAATTCCCCCGGTTTTTATTGATCAGTGTAGAGAAAAATTCCCAGATATAATTGGTCAGTGAGAAAAAAATGTAGTCAGTGGGAAGAAAAAAGAGGCCTGGGTCAGTGGGAAGCAAGAATGCACTAATATTCTTGGTCAGTAGTAAAAAAAAATGCCCCATTGTTGATGGTGAGCGGAAAGAAGAGCAACCCAGTGTTTGTGGTGAGTGGGAAGAAGGAAGAAATAATCCGACATTGTGGTCAGTGGAAGGAAAAACATAAGGGGCTCTGGAGGGAACTGAGGGGCACTTCAGGGGCACGATGGGGAACTCGCACTGTGGGCTGCTTTAAGTCAGTGTAGAGGGCTTAAAGTGGATGTAAACCCCATAATGTCATATGTAGAGAATAAGATTTCCTTTCATTTGAGCCCAGTCTTGCCACACAGATTTACTCGAGGCCTGAGCAATCCTCTTTTATTGTTCAGTTAGAGAAATCTTGACAAAGTCTTGAAAACTTCGTCAAAAAACGCCCCCTTGCTGTGAGTGACAGGTGATTTACATATCTCATGCACTAGCCTGAGACAGGTTATCATCAGATCACTGGATGTTCTACTCTGTCCAGCTCTGACTACATACATGTCCCCTAAATCCTTGTCTGTCTATAGTCTGCTGACTGTTCACTGCATCCCATGATGAGAAACATCCAGTCAAAACACAGTAAAGCTAGGAGAGCTGGAGGGGAGGGGAGGGGATGGGAGGGGATGTGAATTGTGAACTTTTTACACAGGATGTGCCTGTCTCTGGCTAGTGCATGATATGTAAATCACCTGTCACTCACAGCAAGGGGGCGTTTTTGACAAAGTTTTAAGACTTTGTTAAGAGTTCTCTAACTGAACAATAAAAGAGGATTGCTCAGGCCTCGAGTAAATCTGTGTGGCAAGACTGGGCTCAAATGAAAGGAAATCTTATTCTCTACATTATGACATCAAAAAAAAAAAATTGGGGTTTACATCCACTTTAAGCCCCCTACACTGACTTAAAGCACTTTAACTATTGATTAAAACAGGAAACCTTATTACATTTAAATGTGTGTGTGTGCAACATTAATTAAACACGGTTCTCCTGAAGAAAGATAGCTTGGAACCAGCTCATTCTTTTTCTTTCTTTTTATCTCTGCCCTTATCTTAAACCCATGTTGCAAAGCAGAAACTCTGATGTGTCAGTATAAGAGCACAACCTTTACAAATACATAACTGTAAGCTGTAGCAACAGTGGTGTGTCATATACAGTACAAAGGACGTGACATCACAAAGATGAAGTGCTAGCACACATCCCAGTGAGGAATGAGCAATGTTCCCATTTAGAAACTGAATGGCATACATAAAAATATAGTTACGATAGTAATGTTAACTCAATGCTTCTGACGTATTGGAAGTGTTTTGTTGTGTTTCCACTTATTACCCTGACATTATTTATGAATAGGATTCTATTTTCAGAGAAATGTTTTTAAAGCTGAATTCCCGGACCGTATTAGGCCAAGAGCGTAGGTGTTTTTTCTGCTTTGATCCTACACCATTGGATTAGTGATATCTCGTGCCAAACCGCTGTTCCTGACCACAAACGGAACAGAAGATCCGTGCTTGGAGCGGCACCATCAAGCCAATGCTAATTGTGAGCATGGTCTTCTTGGCCAATATAAGTACCTATCCTCACAAATCTTGTTTTGGCTGAATAGACATAATTTCCCACAGACACACTCCAAAATCTTGGAAGAGTAAATGCTCTCATGACTGCAAAGTGGAGACAACTTGGTTTTAGAATTGGATGTCCAACAAACACATCGGTTTGATGGTCAGGTGTCCACCAACTTTTGGCCACATGGGGCATCATGAAGAACATTTAGAATGTTGAGGTCTTCACTCTTACTCATAATAAATATCCTGAAAAAGAGATGTAACTTTAAGACACATTGATTCATTCTCAGTATAAAATAGTTATTTTGTAGCAGACCATAACAGTGACCGTTTCTGCTTTTCCAGCCAAGAATCTAGATTCATGTATAAGCTTTCCTCCTTGGTACTGGTGCACATCATGTTCCAATACTTGCCTTGATGCCCTACATTAAGTGATGCCATTTTGTTTTTTCCGTCCTGATAATTGTCTTTCCCTGGTACACTAATTAGGGATTCATTTTAGTTCAAAGCAGTCTGAATGCCCCTTGGAAAAATGTATATAGCTGTTCAGAGACAGCTCAGCATTTCTTAAACAAACCTGATGGTCTGTAAAAAATTCAAGTATGCAACACTTATTTACCTGAGCATTTTGTAGCTCACAGCTCCAAAATGTCTAAAAACAAAAATCCTATGCTTTAAAATTGTGCCTGTTCACATACGAGTGCCCAGGCACCTTTAGTTTGATGCTTAAACCTCAAAATGAGCTATTTGTAAAGCAGAATGGGGTGCTTTTGGGTATCAATCAGTTCTCCAATGAAAAATGCCCGAAAACACCTCAAAATGGGCATTTTTCAAGCCTGAACAACTTTTTCACCCTCATAGGACCTAGCTTTCTTTTGGCCTAAACTAAAATGTTCAGGCCTGAGACAGTACACCTGAAAACAACACACAAAACACACAGAAAAAAAAAGATTAAAATCATTAAATGTGCTCACACTCAAGTTTGCATGCAGCCTAAAGGCCCACTATTGTTTGGGAGTCTGTTTAGAAATACTCTCTGTTCATTGGTTTGATAGGACTGGAAGTGAAGGAAAAATTCCCCAACTCCCACAATATCTAGCAAAGTTTGTGTTCCAAGCGGGAGAGTTCCTCTCACTTCTTGTTCAGATGAAGGGTGTCTGTGTGGTCACATCATTTAAAACCTGGCAGAAATTTTTTTTTATATAAAATTCCATAACCCTCCCTCCCAAAGCCGTACTCACTGAAAAATCAGAATAAACCCATTACACACTGCTATACACCCTTATGCCGCGTACACACGATCGGAAATCTGGCCAGCAAAAGACCGATGAGAGCTTTTCATCGAAAAATGCGACCGTGTGTAGGCTCCATCGGACTTTTACTGGCGTAATTTCGGCCAGCAAAAGATTGAGAGCAGGTTTTCAATTTTTCCGACGTAAAAAGTTTCTATCGGAAATTTCCGATCGTCTGTGGCAATTCCGACATGCAAAATTCTGATGCATGCTCGGAAACAATTCGATGCATGCTCGGAAGCATTAAACTTCATTTTCGCGGCTCGTCGTAGTGTTGTACGTCATCGAGGTTCTTGACGGTCGGAATTTGGTGTGACCGTGTGTAGGCAACACAAGCTTGAGCGGAATTCCATCAGGGAAAAAACATCCAAGGCTTTTCCGACGAGAATTCTGATCGTGTGTACGCGGCATATCATATTTCTACCAAACTTTTGCATAACACAACAGGTTTGCAATACATGCAAGCTGGTCAAGTGTGTCAAAGTGATCCCTCTCAGGCCAGTCCCTACTCTACTGTGCAGAATGACAAATTCTCACAAGCTTATAGAAAAATTGAATGGACATATTTTGCCCAAATTGGGCAGTTCAGAGGAGCTACAGACATATGTCTGGTCACTGACCTGCACAAAGCGATATAAATGCATAATAAAAGCAGTACTCGCCTCCTCCTTGCCCCAGTGCTGAACTCTCAATGGTTTATTGATGAGCATTTTCATTCAACCCACTTCTTCTCAGCCCAGGGTGTCAAGAATAAGCCTTCTTTGCATCAAGCAGCCATGGGTTCACAGCAGTCCATCATTAAAGGGGTTGTATAACCCGCTTTGTCTATAATAAGGCTTACCTGTAGGTAAAATTAATATCTCCTAAACCTGCACAGCTTAGGAGATATTCACCCTGCATGCGGCCGCTGATGTCAGCGGCGCATGCGCTCTGAAGGTCCAGCGTATCGTGCCAGAACTTCAGAGTTCCTTGCCAGAATGGAGGGCTCCGGGGGAACATTTCGGCCTCCTTAGCGGTGACTGGGCGCCGCTGCTGTGGCTTCGTTCTAAGGTAAGTATTTCATAATGTGCTAGTATGCAATGAATACTAGCACATAATGCTATTATCTTGCAGGTTGTTTTTTTTTCGCTTTTTTTTTCAGCGGTTTACTACTGCTGCAGCAGGAAGAAGTAGTAGAGGACCCTGGAACATCATTTATCCAAAATAACAACACCTCCAACCAAAGTACATATAAAAAAAATTCAGAGTGTGCTCCAAGAGGAACAGGGGTACTTTATTTTTGTTCAATAACTTTTTAGAAAATTTTAGATCATAACCGCTCAACACCTTTTTTTTTAAGTGTTTTTTGCTTCTTAACAAATCCAAAGGGTGAGCTTTGAATGAAACCAATCATGTTGGCTTTTTCAACTTTAATATTAGAGCCATGTATATTAATTTGCTTGTCCTTCACATCCTATTTAAATGTCAAGAATGTCCTGGCTGCCTGTTTCTCAGTGTGACATCTGTATGTTGGGAAATCAAATCAGTTAATATGATTAGACAGCAGTTTGTCTGGAGTCTCTTCCAATCTTGTACAGTAAATGATGTTCAAATATAGATATGTGCACAACATACAAAAGCATATGGTGCCAGCAAAAGAAGATGGCTGCATCACTGTACAGTGAAACACAATACCATCAATTTAGAATGTTTTCCTTTGGGAAAATTGCATTAGAATTCTATGACTTTATATTTCTTGTATGATTGATGGGTGTGTACCCAATATATACCCTTATATATCTAAAGCCAAAACTATGTTCATCAATTTCTGGATAGCAAGGGAGAAAACATTAGTTAGCACCCCTGTAAGTTTTTTTTTTGCCTGTGTCCCATTGGGGAGACACAACAGGAAGTGAGTGTCAATTGCTCTGGAAGAGCGTTCCCCAGAATCCCCCATTGGAAGATTGCCATTGTATTCATTTTATATTGTAACATTTAGTTTTTTTGTGGCAACTGTCCCTGTACAATCACCTTTTAGAATTTTTAACAACTATATTATTTTTCCAGAAGTTTGTAGACACCTGGCTAATGCTATCACACCTATTTTTGAGCTTGTTGGACTTCTTCTCATCCTAAAAGCATTGGCTGGCCTTCACTCTTCTGGGAATATTTTTGGAGTGGGTCTGTGGGAATTTATGCCCATTCAGCCCAAAAAAGCTTTTGTGATGTCAAACTGTGATGATTTGGGGTATTTTAGCTCATTGGTAGTGCCAAACAGTGAGTCCACAAATTTTGTTTTAGGGCTTTTTCTGCCAACTTTTATTGAAGAATGTAAAGATTCACAGCAGAATATTATAATATAATATTCTCACCCTCAATGTGTCAAAACAAACAGTACCTCATGGCTCTTCTCTGCAGTATCTCTTCTTAAGGCCTCCTGCTAGGGTTGCCACCTCATCCCTTTAAACCCAAACACATATAAATTACACAGGTTCTGAGGCTAATTTAATGCAGATAAGGCACCAAGTGAGTTTAATTACCACCTTAATTAGCCACAGAACCTGTGTAATTAATATGTGTTTGGTTTTAAACGGATGAGGTGGCAACCCTACCTCCTGCCCTGGTCCTCCAGATCGTCAAACACACAGTCCCAGTGCACCTGCACTGACCGCTGAACCTTTCTCAGCTCTGATTGATTGTCCTTCAGCTCCCTGCTGCTACATCCTCACAGGCTTGGCCTTTCACCATTCCTGCATGCTCAGTACAGGGCAACGTGCTCCTAACAGCTCCCTTGCACAAACTGACCACCTTTAGGAGTGTGGGGCCACAAACCTGGCTCATTAGTGTGCTTGTTTTTTTGCAAAACATAGCCTAAACTGCCAAAATAAACCATGGCAAAGGCTCGCCTCTCTACAAATTACTGATGCTGGGTGAGAAGATCTGGCTCACCATTGTCATTCCTATACATCCAGAAGGTATTCAGTAGGGTTGATGTTAGGTCCCTTGAGTTCATCCACACAAAGTTCTTAAGACCATGTCTTTATGAAACTAAAATGTCTTTGCATACTGCAGTATTAACTGTACTTTTCACAGAAAACATCTGAACTCTGTAGTTTGGATGGATGTCCAAATACTTTTTGCCATATATGTAGGTGTGGAGGTCAGGTGTCCACAAAAATTTGACAATAGTTTATATAGTGCATGAGCCTGGCTGGGCAATCCATTCAGGTAAGTTGCCTTCCATCCTTGTTGCTAAATTGAAAGCAAAGTCCCCATACACACTATTCGATTTTCTGGAGATTTTTGTCTTCAGATTTACCAAGACCATGTAGTGCAAGGGCCTGCCTGATTACATACAAATTGAAACTCTTAAAGCGGAAGTAAACCCATCGATTTAACAGTTTAAAAAAAAAAAAAGGCATGCCGGGAATGCTAACTGCACATTGGCTGTGCTCTCAACCAAACAGTCAAACCATCCAATGGCTGGTGTCATAACGGATCACATGTGCAGCACAATGGCAGCTTCCTTGGCTGAAAACGATAGGGGGGTTTACTTCCACTTTAAGGTTTGACCTCATATTATATGATTTTGGTAAATCTGAAGACAAAAGTCAGATAGTGTGTATGGGCATTTAGTGTATAGCCATTGTAACGCGTATGGTCCGGTATAAATGCAGTGCAATCATTGGTACCTGCCAGTGGGTAAATTTTCACTAGTTTGCATCTCAGTGTAGACAATACACACCATCTGATTATCTGACCATACCATTTGTGTAGAACATCTCCAGATATTGTATTTATAGCTTGTGTGATTGGCTCACAAATTTTTATAGAAGTGTGAACAGAGCTGGAAGTTAAATTAGAGGCATATTATGTGATTGCTCGGGTAATTTACAAGATGGTTTATGGCTAAAAGGATGTAGCTGGTGCTCCCCATCTTATGATAACCAGATATTGCTTGGGTGGCTCCACCGGTCGATTTAAAAAAGAATATAGTGAAAAAAAAAAAACATTATTCTTTTAGCGCTACCCCCAGAGGATTGAATTGTTTTGTCATTTCCATGCACACCTGAAGGTGAAACAGCTCACTCACCTGGCACTAACCGACACACCTTGAAGTATTTCAAAGAATCTTTTAGGTCAAGCATAACCTAAACAGAAAAAGAATTAGCAAGTGTATTGTCAATAAGACAATAACACCTGCAGTATTCTGACAAAGGCTGGCCATACATTATACACTTTTCTTATTCAATTTCCTTTTGATTTACCTTCAACTATGTAGTGCAAGGGCCTGCCTGATTGCATACAAATTGAAAGTGTCCTGCATTCTTCTCAGCTGCCAGCAGAGTTACCCAGTGCGCCGTGAAGAAAAGGTAATGTCCCTGCCCATGCCTGCTGGACCATGAGTCAGCGTTAATATGCACCTTACTGCTGACCGCCCTGTCCAACGAGGCCAAAATATTGCCTTCCACATGGCGGTAGAGAGTCGGAATGGCCTTCCGTGAAAAGAAATGGCGTTTTGGAACCTGCCACTGAGGTACAGCACATTCCACAAATTCACGAAAGGGGGCAGAGTCTACCAGCTGAAAAAGGCAGCAGTTGCAGTGCTAGCAATTTGGCCAAGTTAGCATTTAGACGCTGAGCATGTGGATGGCTGGGAACAAATTTCTTTTTACGGTTCAGCAACTGGGGTAAGAAAATTTTCCTGATAAAATCAGATGGTGGTGTGCTGCTAGCTGTTTTTACCACCCAAATACTGCTCCATATGTATACAAATTTATATACCGAACATGAATTCATCTATCCAATTAGGATCGACCATGGTGCGTGACTTATACGGAACAGATAATCAATGGATGTCTTTGTTCTGTATGAACCATGTAATGTTGATCGATTTTGGTCAATTTTGTCTCATTCTATACTCCTCCTTTTTCCATATCTATTGACAGCTTCGCCATGCTTTTGATTAATGTTTTTATTATGGGGTTCAGCTAAATGTATATGTATTTACATATACATTTATTCAGGTTTAATGGAGTATAGCAAACATACATTCATCTTTAACAACCTCAATACAGTGCATTTTCACCCCCTTCCTGCCCAAGCCATTTTTCAGCTTTCAGCGCTGTCACATTTTAAATGACAATTGCGCAGTCATACAACACTGTACCCAGATGAATTTGTTATCATTTTGTCCCTACAAATAGAGCTTTCTTTTGGTGGTATTTGATCACCTCTGCGGTTTTTATTTTTTGCGCTATAAACAAAAGAGTGACAAGTTTAAAAAAAAATATATTTTTTTTACTTTTTGCTATGCTAAATATCCCCAAAAAATATATTGAAAAATTTTTTTTTCCTCAGTTTAGGCCGATATACTTCTACATATTTTTGGTAAAAAAATCGCAATAAGCGTATATTGATTGGTTTGCACAAAAGTTGTACAAAATAGAGGATAGATTTATAGCATTTTTATAATTTTATTTTTTTAACTAGTAATGGCGGTGATCTGCGATTTTTTTTTATTGTGACTACGATATTGTGGCGGACATATCGGACACTTTTGACACATTTTTGGGACCATTCACATTTATACAGCGATCCGTGCTCTAAAAATGCATTGATTACTGTATAAATGTGACTGTCAGGGAAGGGGTTAACACTAGGGGGCGCAGAAGGGGTTATTATGTTCCCTGGGAGTGATTCTAACTGTAGGGGGGGGGGACTCACAAGGGGAGGAGACCGATCAGTGTTTCTCTGTACTGAGAACACACCATCTGTCTCCTCTCCTCTGACAGGACCGTGGATCTGTGTGTTTACATACACAGATCGACGTTCCTGCTATGTTACCGGGCAATCGCGAGTGCCCGGCGATTATATATATATATATATTTTTTTTTCACACATACTTTATACGTACACATTTTTCCTGTTTTTTCATAGCACATGAAATGTCTATATTGGTATATCCTCACTACTACCATTTATTTATGAATGGATATCCAAATATGTGCAAGTTTATATGTCTATGTTTTTTCTTTCTCATTAATGTTTATGTGAATCACATGCGGCTAGAAAGAAGTCTGCAATTTAATGATCTGTATCACCTGTTGCTATATTGAACAGGTTTATATAAGGAGAATAATGCTGACTTATCTTTGTAATGAATAAGCGCACCTGTTAGTGAGTGAAACGCGTCTACCATTTGAACTGTCTGTAACACTTGGAATGTTCGTTTATTAAATAAGAATTTTGGGGGCGTGGCTACGGCATGCGCGAGTGAGGACGTGCTTGTGTTGAGCTCCGTGAGACCCACTGCATACAGAGCCTGAACGGCGGCTCCGGAGGGACCAATTCCACAGCTCAACGATGCCGCCGAAGCGGAGGACATCCCCGCAGCCACAGAGGTCGCAGAGGAATCGGTCTGAGTCCCTGGACAACTACTTTGGGGCCCGCAACGAACCGGCAAGTACTGCCAAGATGGCGCCCAGCGCCCACGCGGCCGCAGTGGCCTCCCCCACCGGCTCCCCACACATGCCTGTGCTCTCACCACCGGCCCCTTCCTCTCCCTCAGGGTCGGATGGCATGGAAGGGCCCATAGATAGGGGAGATCCATGGGAGGATAAAGACATTCGCTCACACATTTCATCCCTCCCCACCGCAGCAGACCTGGAGAGATTTGCTAACAGGGTAGAGAAGGCCCTGAGACAGGACATTGAAAACCTGCAAGCTGATACAGCCCACCTGGGGGGGAGAGTGGAAACATTGGAGGCTCAATGGGATGAAACTGCCCCCACCCTGCAAGCTTTAACTGACCGTTGTGACAGACAGGATCGCAGGCTGGACGATTTTGAAAATAGGAGCCGCAGGGTTAACATACGTATCAGAGGCCTCCCTGAGGCAACTGGACCAAGGGACATTGTGCCTACTTTGCAGGGGGTCTTTAAGCAGATACTAGGCCGACAGGCCCCTGAACACATTGAAATTGACTGGGCACACAGGGCCCTGAGACCCCCCTCAGATGACCCGGAAAGGCCCAGAGACATTATATGTAAGCCACATAAGTACTCACTTAAGGAGCGTATCATGAACCAAGTCAGGGGAGTCCGGCACGTGGACTTTGATGGCGCCAAACTGACTTTCTTCCCAGACATATCAAGACGCACCTTAATGCAACGCCGGGCACTTAAACCACTGCTGGCATCCCTGCAAGATGCCCAACTGCCTTATAGATGGGGCTTTCCATTCAGCCTTTCGGCAACTAAGGAGGGCAGGCAATATACCCTGCGCACTAAAGCTGATCTACCCCGCTTCTTGGAGGACTTGGGCCTACCCCCTGTGGACATTCCAGACTGGAGGATGTCACCAGCTATCCCTCTCCCCAGACGCCCTGAACAGTGGCAGCAAGGCCGTCGCAGACGCCGACGCGGGAACAGGAGAAGCATGTCTGAACATGGATCACCTAGGCGCCCCCCACAAGAGGAAGCCTGAACAACGGTTCCCCTCGCTGACAGCTGAAAAGAACTTGTTCGGTTACATTTGAAGTGTCCCTCATAGCTGCCATTTCACTTTGCAGCAGACTCTCTACCCCATGACGGTTACCGCTGCGTACGCTTATCCAGCTTTACATGGGTAGATCGAGCCATATATACTGTTGGTGGGTCGCACGGTGGACTCGCTCTGCTTGCTATACCACTACCTCCCAGTAGGACTACTCCTTGGAGTGATGCTCCCTTTTTGGGAAATGCTCCTGCTCGCTGGACCCCACCGTTCCCCCTTCTCGGGGGGGGGGGGGTTCCCCGACCAGGAGACAAGTTGCACTGCGTTGTGCCCATAGGGCAACATGTCTTTTATTTACCTGTGCTCTTATTTTTGTTTCAGTTTTTATGCTTTCTTTCTTCCCCATGTTTTTCACATCCGCTGTAACTATGGTTTGTCTTCTAGGATCCTGCGTGTACCTGAGTGCTAACAGTGTTCGTTGCCTTGGGTGCGGGCGCGCTGTTGATGTCCTCTCCCTCTGGGCCTGGGCCACTGGCTCACCCCCTGAATTCTCATCATGGCTGATCTAAAGGTCGCATCCTACAATGTTCGAGGCCTGGGCTCGCCGGCGAAACGCAGTAAGTTGTGGCTTGAGATGAAACGTATGGGGGCACATATTGTTTTCTTGCAGGAAACTCATTTTCATGCTGACTCGGTCCCCCGCCTACCCACGCACCTTTATAAGTCATGGTACCTTAGTAACTCTCCGCATCCTAAATCGGGGGAGTGGCCATAGCTGTTCATAAACACTGCCCCTTTATTATGACGGACCAAATGCTGGATCCGGCAGGCAGATATGTATTTGTTAAGGGCACCATTTATAATCAAAGATTCACGCTTGCAGCCGTGTACGCCCCTAACAGTAAACAGCTTACCTTCCTAGATGCAATGTTGGAAGCCCTTGCATCCTTCCGCGAGGGTCAACTGATTTTAGGGGGGGATTTTAACGTTAGCCCAGACCCCCGGATAGATACATCGCAAGGCCGCTCAACACACTCCTACGCCTTTCTGAAGCACTTTAAGAAGTCTCTACAGACCCATCATTTGATTGACTGCTGGAGAATTCTCCACCCGAATGACAGGGACTATAGCTACTTCTCGTCCACTCACGGTGTCTACACACGTATAGACCTTCTGTTGCTGGACCAATACTCCCTAGATTCTCTAACGAAAGCCTCCATAGGCTCCATTACAATATCTGACCATGCGCCTGTCTCCATCTCCCTGCGTCCACTGTTTACGGAGGCACGGACGTGGAACTGGCGCCTGAACGACGGCATTCTAGATGACGCGGTGGCATTGAAGGGGGTGCTGGATACCATCTCCCTGTATTTCAAGGAGAATCTCCCGGGTGAAATTAGCATGGGCTCAGTCTGGGAGGGCCACAAGGCAGTGGTGAGGGGAGAACTGATTTCCCAGGGGACTCGTTTGAAGAGGGCCAGGGAAGGAGAAGTGCAGAAGCTCTTGGCTAGAATACGCACTGCGGAACTAGTACATAAAAAGAATGTCACTCCCTCACAGACGGCAGAACTACACTCCCTTAGGCAGGAACTAGCGGCACTTTTAGACTCTAAAATTAAAGCTCGCCTACGCCACTTGTCGCACAAGTTCTATGAATTTGGCAACAAATGCGGGAGACTGTTAGCCAGAGCCCTCAAACGCCAGAAAGATGCGGGCCACGTACATAAGCTCAATACAACAGCAGGAGAAGCAGTGGTGCACTCCTCGAAGATAGCAAACATGTTTAGAGATTTCTACGCTCAGCTATATAACCTACCAGCCACACTACCTGGGTCCTCGGAAGCCCAAAGGACTGCCCGCATCGAGCAGTATTTGGAAGAAGCCCAGTGCCCGCAGCTGGAGGCCTAAGTCTGCGCACAGCTGGATGACCCAATTACTGTGGCTGAAATACAAGCAGTGATAAAGGACCTTCCCAACGGGAAGAGTCCAGGCCCAGACGGCTACACTAATACATATTACAAAAAGTACTCGGAAGTGCTCGCAGGTCACATGTGTAAGTACTTTACGGCATTAGCCCAGGGCATGGTAATGCCCTCGGAGGCTCTAATGGCACACATCACTGTACTTCCAAAGGAAGGGAAAGATCACACCTTACCAGGCAATTACAGGCCTATATCGCTTCTTAACACCGATATTAAGATTTTGGCCAAGGTATTGGCTAATAGACTTAAACCGATCCTCCCGACAGTGATTAACCCTGACCAGACCGGCTTTATTATGGGCCGGGAAGCCAGGGATAACTCTAATAGGGCACTCCAGCTGATCCACTGGGTAGAATCTCAGGGGGAGACGCACCCCTGTCTCTTGCTTTCCACCGATGCTGAGAAAGCATTTGACAGGGTGGACTGGACTTACATGAAAGCGGTGCTGACAAGGCTCGGACTAGGACCCAACATGCTAACATGGATCTCCTCCCTGTATAGTTCCCCGTCCGCCAAGGTGAAAGTGAATGGGCTTTTGTCTGACCCCTTCCCCATTGGGAATGGGACGCGCCAGGGTTGCCCACCGTCCCCGCTAGTCTTTGCCCTTACCCTCGAACCCCTGCTTAACAAAATTCGCCGGAACAATGATATCAAGGGATTCACAGTTGGACCGACGGAACACAAATTATCTGTGTACGCGGACGACGTATTATTTTACGTCGCTGACCCCCTTATATCACTGCCCAGCATTATGACTGAACTACAGAAATTCAATGAGTTGTCGCACTTTAAAATTAATTATAATAAATCTGAGATCCTTTCCCTGAACATCCCCTCAGATCTGCGTACAAGGTTGCAAGCTGCTTTCTCCTTTACATGGTGCTCCACATCACTAAAATATTTGGGGATATACTTGCCCAAGAGCTGCTCACAGCTATACGACTGCAATTATATCCCATTACTCTCCACCGTCAAAGCAGACCTTAAAAACTGGGACAGGACGGCATTTTCATGGATGGGCCGAGTCAGCGTCCTCAAAATGAACGCATTACCCCGCATACTGTTTCTCCTGCAAATGGTGCCGATTACCTTACCAAAGGCGTTTTTCTCAAGTCTCAACAGCATGTTTTCTCAGTACATCTGGAGTGGGAAATGCCCTAGGCTGGCACTCCATATGCTGCAACGCCCCAAGTCTAGGGGAGGCCTGGGGGTAGCGGTAATCCGTAGGTATTATGAAGCAGTGGCCCTGCAACGCATTTTAGACTGGTACCATAATGTTGCTCACAAACTATGGGTCCCCCTGGATAAGTTTCTGGCAGGCCGAAATTTGACACATGCCCCTTGGGTCCCCCGAGAGTATAGGGGCCTGTCGGCTCTGGTGTCCCCGCTGGCCTCCCACGTGCTGACGATATGGGATGCCCTAAATAGGGGAGGAGTGCTGGCTCAGCCAACCTCCCCCCTGGCACCACTAGGTGGCTTCCCCTGGTTCACTCCAGGGGAGCACCCTTCTTTCTTTCGGACGTGGGCGGCGGACGGGGAGTCCAGGTGTGGCAGATTTGTCCAAGACCAAGGGCTGTTGCCCATAGGAACCCTGAGGGCTCAGTTTGGCCCCTTCCTAATGGACGACTGGCGCTATAGGCAGCTCCAGCACTTCATAGCCAGCCTACCACACGGTGTCCGGTCACCCACCCAGGCCTCGCCTTTCGAACAGCTGTGTATGTCAGAGGCAGCCACCCCACACGCTATCTCTGTACTGTATGACTTACTGCAGGCACTGCAGATGGAAGGGAGGCCGGCCTTTATCAGAGACTGGGAGAGGGATCTTCAGCACGTCTTCACGCAACCTCAACTCGAGCACATGTATAAACTTACACACTCTAGTACGGTGGATACAAAAATGCAGGAAAACAGTTATAAGCTTCTAACTAGGTGGTACAGAATGCCAACCAGGCTCACCAGGATGTACCCATCTTTGTCGGATGCATGCTGGAGAGGCTGTGGCCTCAGAGGCTCGTTCCTCCACATATGGTGGGAATGCCCCCTGCTGAGACCCTTTTGGCTGGATGTTCACGCACAGATCAAACAAATACTAGATCTGGAACTCCCGGACTCCCCACTGGAATCGCTGCTGCACTTCCCCATCATTCCTCTCAGCAGATATAGCAAATCTGTCCTACCCCACCTGCTCAATGCGGCTAGGAGGCTGATTCCAATTTACTGGAAGACGTCCAAGATACCCACTCGGGCAGAATGGGTGAAATTAGTTGATAATATTATGGCTGCGGAGGAATGGATGGGCGAAGTGCAAGGATAGGTATGAAAAGTTCTATGCCATATGGGCTACCTGGATACACTATACCTCCTCGGGGCCTTCGCCAATAGGGACTCCTCCTACGTGAGGAGACCGAAAGAAATGAAACAAGGGGTACTAGGACATCAGTGAGCCTACGAAGTCCTTCATCAACTCAGATTTGTGGTGCATAACAGCGGATGTGAGCACACACCCCCCCCTCCCCTCCTTTCCTTTTCCACCCTCTGTTCTGCTATCTGTCTAGTCTATTCCTCACTCTTTTCTTTTCTTTCTTTTGATTTACAACAAGCAGCAGGTGTTCTCTACAAAGCTGTAGGCTGTTTTGAGGTGTGTCGGCACAGAATATGAATATCCATCATACCATCTGTTAATTCATATCAGTTGGACTGGCTCTGGCGAAGTGGACAGCGTTTGAGTTTCCTAGCTCCAGTGTATGATCGTTTCTGAGTGGGACCAGCCGTACTAACCATCATCTGCCTAGGAGGTTATTACTCAATGCCTTATTTACCCAGCCATCTAGTAAGCCTTTAATTCAGCAGGTGGTTGGGTCTGATCAACTTTTGCATGTCACAAGTGTGAAGAGACAGGACAGGCACGGTGGTGTTTTCTTTTATGTTATAAACCGGTTTGCTATTGGAAACCAGGATTCAAGATCAATTGATTCATGCTATAAAGTTTTTATGGATTTATGTTATGGACTAATTATAGCCACCATTGGACTTTATTTTTAGCCACATCCATGTGTGTTTTTTATGACCATTATTTATTTGTGCCCTTCCGTGCCTTTTTTATCCTTTGTATTTACACGTAATTACCATTTATTGGCGCAGCTTTACCCATTTCCATGAGCCTATGTGTGAGTATCCCACTTCTAGCAGCAGCCTTTTAGGTTAGGCCCTCCCTTCCCTTTTTCCCCTTCCCTCCATTCTGGATACTCCTTGCCTCCCTCTTTTAGCGCGGTTTATTTAATTTTACAGTATTTGAGCTCAGTTTGTGGGCGGGATACCGGAACCGAGGCATAAAGCCAGATCTCCAACTGGAGACCCATGTCTCTGACATGGACCACCAGACAGAGAGGCCAGGGATGATCCAATATTGTTTGAATTCATATCATAGGTTTGACATGTAGATAAACACATCCCTTGGGACAGTTTCTGGTGGGCAGATAGCCACATGCACTTTATAAGGCGCCTTTTGTTCCGGGCACGACCCCCAAATGTTACATGCTGAACCTGTTGCCAATTGCACTTGTTGTTTGGTCTTCCTTTTTTTTTTTATTCTGTTATTTGTTTGTTTGTTCGAACTTTTATTCTCAAAATAAAGATTATATAAAAAAAAAATAAGAATTTTGATGGATCTTGGAGTGCAGCCATTTCTTCAGTGTTGGTGTACTGCTAGCAGATTGGCTGCAAGTACATGGGACACCTATTGCGATACCTGCATTCCTCTCAGTGCAGGTTTTTGAGAGGACTGGAGGTATAGTGGGGTTGGAGATCCCAGATGAGGGGCAAGGAAAAGTCTGCCTTTTTCTTTGATGTGGGTCTTTAAAGGGCTGTTGCCAATGTACTGCATGGCAGGTCATCATATGTCTGGTCAAGCATTTGGTGCCCAATTGGCTGCTGTTCTGGCCACACTTGATCCGCTTCAGACATAGGTTGCAAACAGCAACGGTGTGATCTGCTACACACGTGTCGAAAAAGGCCCACACCAAGGAACTTTTAAAAGTCAGCGGGGAGTCAGCAGCGCCCTGCACCTGCAGAGCTCTGCAGTGTGAGGCAATAGGGTGGCTGTCTTTAAGCTGCCCCATAGAGGACATCCTGCCTTATTGGAATTGTGCCTCCTCCTCCTCCTCTCGTCTCTCAGGCACCCAAGTACAGTCAGTGACCTCATAATCCCCTCCCTCCTCGTCACTGGAGCAAACTTGGCAGTATGCTGCAGCAGGGGGAACATGACTGACAGTTTCTTGTCCTTCTTGGGCACCCCCTCTCTCTAGGCTCACGTTACTCCCTTCCTCAACCTGGGAACCAACATCAGAGTCTTCAAATCGCTGCACATCCTCCAGCAGCATGTACCCGATATTGTGGTCGAATAATTCTGGGGACTCCTCCATGCATGATAGTTGGGCTACGGAAGGAGTGACTGTGGACAAGGAGCCGGTGAAATAGGCCACTTTGGCAGCTACGTTGGAAGGCAAACTACCCTGAGCCTGGGTGACAGAGGATGAGAACAGCTTTGTTATCCACTCCAACAACTCTTCTGCATGTTCTGGCTCAATAACACGGCCAGCAGCAGAAAAAATGGAAAAGCGTGCCCCATAGCCACTTGCAGAGGATGCATCATGTCCAGGACCAGCACTGTTGACTGTAGACACAGAGGCTGCTTGCCCTCATAGTGGCCTGTGAGCGTCTGCCTCTCCTCTGTATTATGGCTCCACTGTATTGTGTACACCACCAGAAGTGTAGTAGAAACTTTACACACTGTATTAGATATTGTGTACACCGCCTGCACTGTATTAGAAACTGTACTACTGCTGCACTGTATTGTGTACTGTGTACACCACCAGAAGTGTAGTAGAAACTGTACCCACTGTATTAGATACTCTGTACACCACCATAAAAGTTGTAGAAACTGTACTATGGCTGCACTGTATTGTGTACACCACCAGAAGTGTAGTAGACACTGTACACACTGTATTAGATACTGTGTACACCGCCTGAACTGTATTACAAACAGTACACCACAGAATGCAGATGTAGATATAGACTACACTGGATGCAAGTATATACAGTGGGGATCGAAAGTTGGGCACCCCAGGTAAAAATGTGTATTAATGTGCATAACGAAGCCAAGGAAAGATGGAAAAATCTCCAAATGGCATCAAATTACAGATTAGACATTCGTATAATATGTCAAAAAAAAGTTAGATTTTATTTCCATCATTTGCACTTTCAAAATTACAGAAAACTAAAAAATGGCGTCTGCAAAAGTTTGGGCACCCTGCAGAATTTATAGCATGCACTGCCCCCTTTGGCAAGTATCACAGCTTGTAAACGCTTTTTGTAGCCAGCCAAGAGTCTTTCAATTCTTGTTTGAGGTATCTTTGCCCATTCTTCCTTACAAAAGTCTTAGACACACACACTATACTGACTGTAATTTTATATATATATATATATATATATATATATATATATATATATATATATATAAATTTCAATCAAATACACTGCCACTAACTGAATAACCTGTCTGCTTAATCTAACTCAAGCTATCTCTCTCTCTCCCACGCCAACAACACTACACAGGGCTGGCGTGTAAGCTGCGTGGACTTAGTTCCCTGAGCCATGATGCGCCAAAGGCACCCTGCCTATGGCCAATTATGTCTCTCTTAGCAGAGGGCGCTGTGATTGGCCAAAGCATGCAGGTCAGGTGCATGCTTTGGCCAATCATCATACAGCAAGTACATTATGGGGCGTTCCGCGGCACTCAAATTTGCCTCAAATGCCCCATAATGTTCGCTGTTCTGCGAACGGGCGAACACTCGATGTTCAAGTCTAACTTATGTTCGACCCAAACATCAAGCTCATCCCTAGTGAACATGCCACGTAGTGTTGAGCCTTCACCAACCATTAATAAAAAGTTTCATAAGCCAATCACCGTTAACTTCCTCTCTCGCTCTGAGGAAGTTAGCGGTGATTGGCTAACGAAACACGCACACATGTGACGCCCTTCGGGATTGCAGCTCACAGGCATATGCAGAATGAGGGGTGACAGCTGGATGATATTTTAACTAAGGGAAGTTATTTCCGTTGACCCACGGACGTGAATGGGGCTGGCTGTAACTAGCTGTCCAGGTGAGATAGCTATGCTACATGAGTGGCGAGATCATTCCATATGCTTTGATTTAACCTACAATTGTTCTCAAGTTTGACCGGGACTCAGCCCCCCCCCCCCCCCCCCTCCGATTTAGATGGTTTGTGGCCAATACCAGCCCTGATTCACCTCACTATTAGGAGTACCTACCTCTGTCCTTTGACCATAGTGAGAAAACTTGCTGTTGGATTGCAGTTACAGTATGTAGGCTATAAAATTGGTCGCACGATAGTTTAGGTATCTCTGTATATCTGCCTTCCTTACCCGACATGCCATCTCATTATCCACTCAGACCTGGATTTGTCACAGAACAGTATTGCTCAAGTTTGCTATAATGGCTTACAACAAGCCCTCCATCCCACTACCTCTTTGAGCATTTATGCAACCTTTACATGTGGACTCGAATCTTCTGAGTGTGAATGAGAGTGACTGGCTGTGTGTATGGGTGTATGTTCACCTGCTTTTCCCGAGGTTTTGAACGTGTTGTAATTTTTTTACTTTTTATTAATGGTTGGTGAAGGCTTTTGTTCTTTTTGTAAAGTGTCAATTTTGTAATAAAGCTATTTTTGTACTGACCGTAGTGTTCCACTGATGTGAGTTCAGCTGATGATGGAGTAAGTGCATGAAGACAAGTAGTGCAAGCAGCTAAAGTAGACTGGAGGAGATTGTCAGCACTGATATAGAAAAAAAAAGATGGAAAAAAAGGGTAAAAACTGTATATTATGATAATAATGAAATTATTTATGATGATAGTTGAGCCTGCCATAGATGGATAAAATCTCGGCTGCTTCAGCTGGAACCGGCTGAGATTTGATCCACCTATGGGAAGGCCGATTGTACCTGAGTTGATCCATTGATTACTGCCTGCGGTTATAGCCGTTAGCGATAGTCATTGTGCTCTCCCGGCAGGAACGGCTTCCCACCAGCAGAACACAATATCTCAGTGGGAAAGATTCACCTATCAACACTGATTGTGTTGATGGGGAAATCTAGTGATTTTCTTTCCTGCAACCCATGGTTCTGGGAAATAAAATCTCTAATTCTACTTTATGGCTTGCTTTAGTGTTTAGATCTGCTTTAATAGTTACCTGGTTACAATAAAAATATATTTTTTAAGGTTTTTGTTCTAGTCCTGACCGTAGTACCTAAAGAAGTTGTGTACAAACCACTATACATTCTATACATAAAATCCTGCATCTGATATCTAGTTGCAGTGAATATATGTGATGTTCATTTTTGGCCTGGCCGCAGCATTCTGTACTATCTGCCGTCATTGTAACACTTTCTCCACCAGACCTTGATACAACAATAGGCAAAAACTCCCATTTTTCCCTGTACTCTGCTACGTTCAAGTGTTTTTTTTTTTTCTTGTAATGTTCCTGGAGACAGCAGAAGTTGCTGATTGCTGATGTCTGGAAAACACAGATCCCTGCCTGATATTACACCTAAGCTTCACACATGGCCCCGCGTCTTAAGATTTATATTTCTATATTAGCCATTTCCTCTTGTTAACATTTCATTATCAGGATCTGTTCTCTTACCTCAAGTATCTCTGTCCTACTGAGATTTAATTTTAGCCAGCTATCACTCATACATCTTGAAGCTAAGCTCAACAGGCATTAATTGATAGTCAAAGGAAATGTATAGTGTTTTTAAAGCAGAAACAATTTTTATTTTTACTATGCCATTTTGCACCTTCAAAAAGAACAAAAAGAAATCAGACGTCCGTTAGAGACGAAACACATAGGATGGAGTCCAGGTGTGCAACGTCATTGCGCACTGGCACGTACCGCGGTTGGATAAGGCTTCCTAAAACATCTGTATATGCTTTTTATTCAGCTTTGCTGTGTAAGTGCAACCTTTTAGTAAACCATTTCCGCTTTTAAAATTACTGCACTATGAGGAGGCTGTTCTTTCTCTCTCAACATTTTTTTCTAATCTGGTGAGAAGTGTGTGTGTTGCTTCAGTATTGGATCCTGAAGTGGTGTTTTGGAGAACGTTTGCCTAATCTTGCCTGGAGCTGTTAAACTGCGCTATTTGACGGCTTCATATGGTAGCCAAATCTCTCTCTGGTAAGAGGTTGCATGTTTGGAGTGTTGGGGTTGGTGGAGGATTTTTTGCTTATATCTCATCATACAGTGACAACTCTATGAATCTTATGCCCCGTACACACGAGCGGATTTTCCATCTGAAAAAACTTGGATGTTTTTTCCGACGGAATTCCGCTCAAGCTTGGCTTGCATACACACGGTCACACAAAAGTTCTATGACCTTTCGACCGTCAAGAACGCGGTGACGTACAACACTACAACGAGCCGAGAAAATTAAGTTCCATGCTTCCGAGCATGCGTCGAATTGTTTCCGAGCATGCGTAGGAATTTGTACAGATGATCGGAATTTCGTATCGGAACTTTTTGCGACCGAAAAATAGAGGACATGCGCTCAATCTTTTGCTGGCTGGAATTCCGCCAGCAAAAGACCGATGGAGCATACACACGGTCGGAATTTCCGACCAAAAGCTCTCATCTGACTTTTGCTGGCGGAATATCCGATCATGTGTACAGGGCATTAGTTTATGAACTGATCATATTTATTGATGTCCTAAGCTTTGAGAAAATTTTATTGATGCTCTTTATTTATGTACACCTGTTTGCGTGATTCTCTTGAAGTGACAGGGCTGCATTTTTATTTTATTTTATTTGTTTTATGTGTACTGCCTACATATTATGTTAGCTCCTGTTTATTACTAATTTAGATAATTGAATTCAAGCGCTGGTATTTATACATACATTATTATATTTCTATATTAGCCATTTCCTCTTGTTAACATTTCATTATCAGGATCTGTTCTCTTACCTCAAGTATCTCTGTCCTACTGAGATTTAATTTTAGCTGGCTATCACCCATATATCCTGCAGCTAAGCTAAGCAGGCGTAATTGTTGATGTTTTCGTGCTTAGCTTAAAGTAATGTATAATGATTTTTTAAACAGAAACATTTTTTTTTATTATGCTGTTTTGTACCTTTAAAAATGAAAAAAGATTTTACTGCAATATTATTATTATTATTATACAGGATTTATATAGCGCCAACAGTTTGCGCAGCGCTTTACAACATGAGGGGAGACAGTACAATTACAATACAAATCGATACAATATTCACCTTATCCCCAGTCTTGCCCCCTGTATGCTTACTGCTCCAGCATCCACTGCTGCTCGTCTTCTAGATTGAATGATGCATAGCGTCACCCAACCAAATTTTTTTTATTTTTATAATTTCTTTATTTATCAAAAAGGATCATAACACAGAGCAAATGTAACTTAATGACAGCACATACATTATGCAATCGTCAGAAAGAAAGCAATTAAATCAGTGTAGGATCCAAACCGACCCACTTTTGATGAGCCCTGTCAGTCAATGATGCACCCTCTTGGGGTGAGTCATATTTCAGCCTGGGCTCACAGTACTCCTAGTCTGAGCATCATTGCTTTTTAAGACCGAGTACGAGTACTGATACTTTTTTTCAAGTACTCGCCGATACCGATTACCGATACTTTTTTTTAAATGGCATGTGAGAGTGGCACGTGTCGGTAGTTTTTTTTATTTTATTTATTTATTCCTTTTACAATTTTATTTTTTACAATTTTCTTGTTCATTTATTTTTTTACAATTTCATATGGAGGGGGTAGAGGGTGTCAGTATTTCTTTTTTTTTCTTTTTCTTTTTTTAGAATTTAACTTTGAAATATTCATTTATTACATTTTTTTTTTTTTTTACATTTTATTATTTTCAGCCCTGTGGGGAAAAGGGGGGGGGGGGGGCTTTGGTGAGATGTTGGTTAGACCCCTGATATCTCCCCTTAAGACAGGGAAAGTGACTGAGGACACAGATTACCCAGTCCCTTTCTCTGCAGCCCCAGCTTCACTGAAAATGAATGAACAGGAGACAGAGGCTCCTCTCCATTCATAAACTGAAGCATCATAAACATAGGTTACGATGATTCAGCTATGATGAATGGACAGGTGCAGTGATCACTGACTGTGCATTCAGAAAAGGAAGGAGCCCGTAAATTAGAGTTACCGGCT
Source organism: Lithobates sylvaticus (assembly GCA_028564925.1). Taxonomy (NCBI): domain Eukaryota; kingdom Metazoa; phylum Chordata; class Amphibia; order Anura; family Ranidae; genus Lithobates; species Lithobates sylvaticus. The sequence goes on along the minus strand of CM053029.1, from coordinate 84,583,110 downwards.
ATTTTCTCCGCTCTCCATTCTGAAAGATTCGGGGCAGGGGGAGACCGGTGGAGGAGTTGGAGAGCCGGAGAGGACGCAGGGGGACCCGAAGGAGGACAGGGGGGACCAGAGGAGGAGCCAGAGTCGTGAATGACACAAGGGGACCTGGAGGAGGACATGGGGGACCAAAGGAGGACATAGGGGACCAGAGGAGGAGCTGGAGAGCCAGGAAGGATGCAGGAGGACCCGGAGGATGACACACAGGGGGACCCGGAGGATAAAATGGATCGGAACCCCGAGAGCCAGGGAGGATGCAGGGGGACCTGGAGGAGGACACTGGGAGCACAGAGGGGGACAGCCATGGGTGATAGGTGTGGCAGTTACAAGCACCGATTTCCCTGACAGCCACAGGAGTGAGCGGCTGTCAGGAAAGCTATACAGGGAGATCAGTGCTTGTAACACCCCCACCGCCACACCAGTTACCCCTGAGGCTGCCTAAGTATCGAGGTCAAGCATCGGGGCATTTGCACAAGTACAATTACTCATGCAAATGCTTTGTATCAGTCCAACCCTAATTACCACCTATTCCAGGAGAAGGGACCTCACACCCACCGCTACTGAGAAAGGACCCACCTATGTTTGATGTCACCAGACCAACCCAAGGAATAAAAGTGTGATAGAGTGTTTAAAAATATCAGGAAGCTGGAAATATTCTTCAAAAGCCTAAGTTTATGCAATATTTACAGACCTACATTCAGTTAGAATGTTCCTTGTGCTGGTGGCTGCTGTCTTAGTTAAAATGTTCCATCCTCTGAACCCAACCCCCACATACCCCTGCAGCGGTAATCTTCTGAAAGGAGGACTAAAAGCTTTATGCTCACTGCTCCAACATCCACTGCTGCTTGTCTTCAAGATTAAATGATGGCCGGTGTCATCTGACCCACTTCCTGTGTGCCCTGGATGTCATTGATGTGCCCCTTGGGGGTGAGTCGTCTTTCAGCCTGATCTCACAGTACTCCTAGACTGAACATCATACCTAATTGCTACCTAGTCCAGGAGGTGGGACAGCCTGCCCACTGCTGCTGAGGAAGGTCCTGTGATGTGACCAGGCCAACCTGAGTACTGCAAGAATAAACGTGTTCATAGAAAACATTCTGGGGGCACTTTAGAGGAGGGTGGGGAAGTTGGAGATCTGCTTTAATGATTTTTAGTTACTAATCTACCATGCCCATTGCAGGAGAGCATTTTCACAGGATTGTGAACGCCCAACTTTGACACCATCTACACCTCCTGGAAGCGTTGAGGTAAGTATTTTTATATTTTTTTTTTTCTAAAGTATGCCTGTGAAGTGGCATGTGTTTCCCGTGTTTAGAACTGTCCTTGCACAAAATGTCATTTGTAAAAGGAAAAAAAAAGCCATTTAAAACCACTTGCGGCTTTAGGTTTGTTCTTAAGTAGAATCTGAACAGGTACATTATGAAGTGTAGCTCCATCCCCAAAAAAATCTATTTTAAGCTTTTTGGAGAACATAGGAGGGGTTATCACCCCTGTATCATTTGCTGTCTTTGCACATCTGTTCAGAACATGACACCTCACTTTCCGTCCCAATTACAAATGTTTTTGAAAAAGTGGGGTTTTAATTGAAACAAGGATTGGTGATAAAGTATCAGTAGAGAGAAGATACCTTTTTCCCAAATTAAATCTAACAGGATAGAATGTCCCTTCCTAGGGGTAGATTTCCACTCACTTCCTGTTTTCTCTTTCCATTTGCAAGTAGGAGTCGTTTGTAAGTTGGATGTATGAAAGTAGGGGCCTGGCGTATATAATCTGCAGAAATTTGCCCTATTAGATGTTTGTGTAGCCACAAGACTGGTGGGCACAGGAATGGGCCCTGCTGTGAGTTAATAGATCATGATTTGTAATTGCATGCACCTGTTGAACAAGGCAGAAAAATTGGGGGTGGTGGTGGTGTGGTGGACGGTGTTGCCACAAGACTGTAAGCTCTCACAGTTACTCTTGGTGGGCGCAGGAATGGGCCCTGCTGTGAGTTATTAGATCAAGATTTGTAATTGCAAGCACCTTATGAACAGGGCAGAAAAATTGGGCCTTTGGCTGTGGTGGTGGACGGTGATGCCACAAGACTGCAGGCCCTCATAGTTACTCTTGGTGGGCGCAGGAATGGGCCCTGCTGTGACCTATTAGATCAAGATTTGTAATTGCCCGCCCCTGTTAAACAGGGCCTGAAAAATTGTGCCTTAGCCACTGGTGCTGGTGCCACAACACTGCAACCCCTCACAGATACTGTACTTGGAGCACAGCAGTCACACGTGTTGCGAATCATTTTTTTAAAAAATTGTAAGTACACGCCCCTGTTAAACAGGGGCGGAAAAATTGTGCCTTAGGCACTGGTGCTGGTGCCACAACAATGCAACACGGCCCTCACAGAATAAAAAAAAAAAAAAAAAAAAAAAAAAAAAAAAAAAAAAAAAAACTAAAAAAAAAAAAAAAAAAAAAAAAAACAACCCTGCAACCCCTCCACAGATACTGTACTTGGAGCACGTGTTGCGAAGCATTTTTTTATAAAAATTGTAAGTACACGCCCCTGTTAAACAGGGCTGAAAAATTGTGCCTTAGGCTCTGGTGCTGGTGCCACAACACTTGCAACCCCTCACAGATACTGTACATGGTGCACAGCAGTCACACGTGTTGCGTAGCATTTTTTTAAAAAATTGTAAGTACACGCCCCTGTTAAACAGGGGCTGAAAAATTGTGCCTTAGGCACTGGTGCTGGTGCCACAACACTGCAACCCCTCACAGAGACTGTACTTGGAGCACACGTGTTGCGAAGCATTTTTTATAAAAATTGTAAGTACATGCCCCTGTTAAACAGGGGCTGAAAAAAGGTGCCTTAGGCACTGGTGTGGTGGCATGGATCATTGAGGAGAGGAAGAGGATAGTCAGTGAACATAAGAGGACAGTCACTCAGCATCAACATAGGCAGTCTTGAAGGGATGTGACATTAAAAATTATTCGGTTATAACCGCCTCAGGTGCCTGGTAGCTGGTGGTGATCCAAGACTGATTCAATTTGATGAAGGTCAGTCGATCAACCGAGGCGGTGGACAGGCGCACCCTATGATCAGTCACAAATCCTCCAGCATCACTGAATGTGCGTTCGTAAAGAACGCTGGAGGCAGGACAGGCCAGTAGCTCAATTGCATACTGTGCAAGCTCTGGCCAGTGATCCATCCTCAGGACCCAGTATGCCAGAGGATTTTCGGTGGGAAAGGTGTCCAATTCTGACCTTGCCCCAAGGTATTCCGGCACCATGTATATCAGACGCTGGCGATGGTTGCTGGAACCGATCATAACTTGGGGCTGCGGACTAAAAAATTGTCTGAACGCATCGTTCAGACGTCCACCTTCCCCACCGCTCCTTCTGCTACTAACCGAAGCCTCAGCAACTCGTCGCCCAGGACCAGGAGTTTGTAGCCTCCCAGTTTCTGGGAACGCGTTGCACAAACCTTTCTGCAAGGCCTCCCTGAGATGTCTCATCCTCTGCGCCCTCTGCGACGGCAAGATAAGGTCCGCAACCTTACCCTTGTACCGCGGATCAAGGAGAGTGGACAGCCAGTAATGGTCCCTCTCCTTGATCCGAAGACACGAGGATCCTTCCGCAGGCAGTGCAGGATCAGGGAGGCCATGCAGCGTAAGGTTAGCTGAGGCATTCGGTCCGGAGTCTCTGGGTCACTGAGGATGACATGATCGCCAGCCACCACCTCCCAGCCACGTACAAGTCCACTGGATTGTTGGGACTGTACATCATCCCTAAAAGACTGCTGCTGCTGATGCTGAGTGCCAGGCTCCACCTCCATGCTCACACAATCCTCCTCCTCCTCCTCCTCCTCCTCCTCATCCTCTTCCTGTGTGATGGTGGGACAGAAGGAACACTGTCCGGATAAAGGGGGCCTTGAGAGGCAAGGAAGTCCTCCTCTTCTGCCTCTGTTCTGCCTCAAGTGCCCTGTCCTTTATCCCACGCAGCGTATGCTCCAACAGGTGGACAAGAAGGGACAGTGTCACTGATGCATGCACTGTCACTGCTCAACATCCTCGTGGCCTCCTCAAATGGTGAGAGGACAGTGCATGCATCCCTTATCATGCTCCACTGACTTGGGGAAAAAAAACCAAGCCCCCCTGACCCTGTCCTGGTGCCGTAGTCGCAAAGGTACTCCTTGATGGCCATCTGCTGCGTGTGCAGTCGCTGCAGCATGGCCAACGTTGAGTTCCACCTGGTGGGCAAGTCACATATTAGGCGGTTCTTGGGCAGGTTCAGCTCCTTTGCAGCTCAGTCAGCCGAGCACTGGCATTATAAGATCGCGGAAATGCACACAGACTTTCCCTGGCCTGCCTCAGGACATCCTGTAAGCCTGGGAACCTGACCAAGAACCGCTGCACCACCAGTTGAGGACGTGAGCCATGCAGGGCACATGGTGAGCTGCCCCTGTCGCAGGGCGAAGAGGAGGTTGGTGCCATTGTCAGAAACGAACATTCCTGGCTTAAGCTGACGTGGCGTCAACCACCTCTCGGCCTGCCCCTGCAGAGCTGCCAGAACCTCTGGCCCAGTGTGGCTCCTGTCCCCCAAACACACCAGCGCAAGCATGGCATGGCATCTTTTTGCCTGCTTACTTGCGTAGCCCCTTGTACGCCTACGGAGCACCGCTGGTTCCAAGGACAGAGCACTGGAGGAAGAAGAAGAGGAGGGGGTGGAGGAGAGAGTTGTGTCACAACCAGTAGCAGTAGTAGCGTTTTGGAGGCGTGTTGGCGGAACAACCTCCAACACTACTGCACCTTGTCCTGCATCCCCCCCAGCTGCCAATAGAGTGACCCAATGGGCCGTGAAAGAAAGGTACCGTCCCTGTCCATGCCTGCTGGACATGAGTCAGCGGTAATATGCACCTAACCGCTGACCGCCCGGTCCAGCGAGGCATGGACATTGCCCTCCACATGCCGGTAAAGAGACGGAATCGCCTTCCGTGAGAAAAAGTGCCGTTTGGGAACCTGCCACTGAGGAACCGCACATTGAACAACCTCACGGAAGGGGGCCGAGTCTACCAACTGAAAAGGCAGCAGTTGAAGTGCTAGCAATTTACCAGGCTAGCATTCAACCGCTGGGCATGTGGATGGCTGGGATGGTACTTCTTTCTACGGTCCAGCAGCTGGTGCAGGGAAATTTGCCTGCTGCAATCGGACGTCGGTGTACTGCAAGTACTTGGTTGTGACACACCTAATTCTACACCTTCAGTCCTCTCAGAGCAGCTTTCAGAGAGGACTGAAGTGTAGTGGGGATGGAGATCCCAGCTGAGGAGGAGCAAGGAGAGGTCCGCTTAGTTCATTTGTGTGGGTCTTTTATTTGTGCCTGCCAACGAGCTGCATGGCAGGTCGCCATATGTCTGGTCATGCTTGTGGTGCCCAAGCGGCTGATGTTTTGGCCACGCGAGATACGCTAGAGACAAATATTGCAAATAGCAGTGGTGCGATCTGCTGCACTCGTCTCACAAAAGGCCCACACCAAAGAACTTTTCTGATACCGTGCAGAGGCAGCGCCCTGCACAGGCGGAGCTCTGCGGTGTTGTACAGTTGCTGTGCTGGCCTCTACCTGGCCTCCAGGGGGCACCCTGCCTCGTTGGACATGTGACGCAGCATCCTCCTCCTCCTCGACCTCCTCCTCATCCTCTCTCCCTTCAGGCACCCACGTGGAGTCAGTGACCTCATCATCCCCTTCCTCTTCACCACTAGAGCAAACCTGGCAGTAAGCTGCAGCTGGTGGAACAGTACTGCCAGATTCCTCAAGCGGGGTATCATCATACGAGCCTTCGAATCGTTGGGCATCCTCCTGGAGCATGTACCCAACACTGTGCTCAAAGAGTTCGGGGGACTCCTCAGGGGACATGGTGGGTCTAGGGAAAGGGGTGGCTGATGATGCTCGGTCAGTAACCTGAGCCTGGGTGAGAGAGGATGAGGAGGATGAGGAGGGCTTGGTCATCCATTCTACCAAGCCTTCAGCATGAAGCGGCCTCCAACATGTCCAGCTGCCGCGAAAACAAAGACGCGGCGTGTCCCTTTGCCACGTGCTGATGACGATGCAAACGACCACGTCCTCGTCCACGCCACGTCCAGCTAGAAACAGAGCCTGCCTGCGCTTTCGATGTTTTCTTGGCTCTGCACGCTCTGCCTCCCCTTGGCGGTCTTTTCCAGCCATTGTAGTCGGGTAGTCCTTTTATATATTTTTTTTTTTTTTTTAATGATCTCTGGGTGATTGGACTAACACACTTCAAGTCCTATAGGTGCTTCTGGGAGAAAAAATATAGGTCTGTGTGATGGGAAACTAACAACACTTTCAAGTCCATATAAGGTGCATCTGGGAACAAAATATATATCGCTGTGTGATGGAAAACTAACACCCTTCAAAGTCATATAGGTGCTTCTGGGAACAAAATATAAGATCTCTGTGTGATTGGACTATAGGTGCTTCTGGGAACAAAATAAACTATCTCTGTGTGATTGGACCTCCCTATATAGGTGCTTCTGGGAACAACACATAATATTTGGAACAAAGTATTTTTATATTTTTTTTTTGGAAGGAGGGGGAGAATAGTTTCTTTGTCAATGGCTTTTAAAACCATGAGTTGGGCTTTTCCCTCTGTCTGACCTTCTGGGTTTGTGCGCTCTATAGTAATCACTCACTGACTACACATCTTCACAGAACCCTAGACTCGCTCACACCCATACTTCCTCCTTTCTTCCTCCTTTATTTTCTTACTACATCTTCACTTATCCGAAGCATCTAATTGGGATATCGTCTCTCTCCAAGTTACAACTTGCAATGGGTTTAGTAACTATCTACTATACCAGTGATTATTGATTGCTCCCTCACTGTTATTTGTCCATATATATTCGCAGACAATGGTACGCATATCCTACCTATGTAAACCCAAGTGAGGATGAGATTGTACATACGTTTGTAACTATTTAAGACGGTTCTCATATGTTTATGTATCTACCTAAACTCAATAAAAATCTTTGACAAGAAAACCATGAGTTGGGGGCAGGGGACTGGAAGAAAAGTGGGCATTTTTTTTCCATGGAAGGTCCACTTTGTTGGTCTCTCTATACAAGTGATGGCGAACCTTGGCACCCCAGATGTGTTTGAACTACATTTCCCATGATGCTCATGCACTCTGCAGTGTAGTTTAGCATCATGGGAAATGTAGTTTCAAAACATCTGGGGTGCCAAGGTTCGCCATCACTGCTCTACACCTTTCTGTACAGCTCCTGCAAAGCTTATAGTCAAAGACTATCTGAAGGAAACCAACTGCTCTATTTTATATATATAACCCTTAGTGCTCTGGGAAGTAAAGTGTGTGTGTGTGTGTGTGTATATATATGGCATCCGTAGGTCTAGGTAGGATAACACGATTTTCCTTACCAGCACCAAGCAATAGTGAAGATTTTGTAGCTTCTTGTCCATCTGTTGCACAGCTTATTTGCTCACTAATCCTGGCAAACCTACTCCAGTTCCACCAAGACTACATGTCCAGTCTGTAAATAGACTTAAGGAGGCCATAGATGGATCAAATCTCAGGCTGTTTAGCAGGGACTGGCTGATATTCGATCCATCCAAGGGTAGACCAGTTGTACACAAGTTGATCCATCAATTGACTTGGGTACAATCAGCCTGTCAGTTTTTTTTACATGGGATTGCTACTGGGGGCTATAGCCACTAGCAGTAATCCTTGCTGGCAGAACAAAATAGTGCTGCAGAAGGTATTTCCCCTTCAATAATGGCCGTGTTGATGTGGGGAATTGAGCGATTTTCTTTCCTTCTACCCATGGTGAAAGTTAAGAAAATTACATATTCTATTGGCTGCTTTAGGCTGACCATAGACAGCTCCAATTCCAGCTGATTCCTCCTGAATCTGCCGAGATTCAAGCCATTAAGTAGCTCGGCAAGCATCACCTAGCTCAAGAAAAGTTTATTTGAAATTCTTCTGAGCTGGGTGGAAAATCATCAGATGAAAAGTTACTGCAACCAATCAGATGCTGTCACTGTCATTCAGCCTGAATACAATAGCTGGAGATCCCTCCATCCACACTGTTGGCTTAAATAATGGAATCAAATGATTTTGAACAAGAGCAAATGAAGCCATGCATCACTACCTCAACAGTATCTGACGATCACTTAGGTCTAATTCGCATTCCTGTCCATTGAGACCAGACAGGCCTTGACACGCTTCCTACATTAGGCATGCTGGTCCTCAAAAGCTGACTCCCAGGCAGATATTTCATTAAAAAGACCACAAATGCATTTACATATTTATTAAAATGTAATTAAATGTATTTTAAATGCAACTGACTGGGAGAGAAAAAGAGAGGAGCAGGTCTTGACAGGAGACAATTTGACAAACACCGTCCCATGTGTTAAAGAACCTGAACTCTGGAAGCTGTGCCAGAAATGGCAAGCGGAGGATAAAGGACTAGTCATTGGTATTGCCCATGGTTTCCTGCAGCTGATCTTTGCCTATTACTGAACTTGCCATGCCTTGTTCCACACTGTGTGGTGGAGGCAGCCATCCTAGTAGAGGCAGGGTTTTTCTTCCTCTGGTCAGAGCCTCCGGCAAATAGAACAGTGAGCGACACAGTAGGGACATCACCAAATCTCACTTCATATCTCCTAAAACTAGCAGTCAGAGGTAGCAGCGCCTTATGTCTCACACTGCAGATACAGTTTAAGGTTATGAGGCTGTAAGCACAGGAGGGCTTAGACATCCTGAGGACGTGCTCACCTAGGAGAGATTCCAAACAAGAGATACATAGACAAAAGGGTACTACTTAGGCTAAGTTAAAGTGTAACCTAGGTCTAAACTTCTTTTTTTTTTTTGGATAGAGTGGAATGGGATTATAATGCCTGTCAAAACTCCAGGCAGTCTGTAGTGGGTAGAGCCTACTGGGTCCATCCCATAGCTCTGCTCCCTGCACAGGGTATGTACAGCACAGTAGTGATGTAAAACACTACTTTACAAGGTAACATCCTGGCTTGCAAAAGCATTTGGTGCACCAAAGTGGATCTATATCCTTTGTGGTTATTGATCCAGGGCCGTTTTTAAGGCAGGGCAAAAGGGCAGCTGCCCTGGGCCCTGTCATTGTTGTGGGGCCCAAAGCAGCTGCCTCATACTTGCCAACTATCCTGGTTTAAATTCCCTCGTCCCTTGAGGTTTTAGTCCTGTGCTGTGTCCCAATATCTCAGTGTGAAGTGCTGCTACAAATGCTGCCCAGCTCTGCCCTATTGTTGTGTACAGATGACTCACCTGCAGACCATGTGTTTACATGTAAATTACTGGCATTGATATGTAAATAGCGGCGGCATTCATATGTAAATAGCAGAGGCAGACGGCATTGATATATATATCATGCCCCCCTGAGGTCATATCCACAGTAATCTCTAACAACCAATAAACAAGCAGAAATCATGTGCTGTAACCTCTAGCAACTAATCAGTGAGCCGTAATGTGTGCTGTAACCTCTAGCAACCAGTCAGTGAGCGGTAATGATACACTGTAACTTCTGGAAATCAATCGCAATATCTGCCTGATCTGATTCAGTAAACTGATTTTGAGTCTAGCTGCTAATTGTTGTATGTCTCAGAGCAGGTGGAGAGCAAAACTGCATTGGGGGGCAAGAAAGGTTTTGCCCAGGGTCCAATCTATATTAATGATGGCCCTGTATTGATCAATATATTTACATTCAAGTTTCTGTGCCCCGAGTGCATCTTTAACTACAGTATAAAAAAGTCAGGTCACCAGCATGAAAGTTTCAGGACTAACCTGACAGAAATAAAATTGTCCTATAGATAAGACAGCTCCTATATACTGTACTAACTTGAAATGCATATTTAACTTTGTTCCCAGAGTTCAGCTTTAAAAAAATGTAAACGACTTTGCTGGAGCCTAGTACTCCCCCTTCTTGGTGTATTTTTGCATGTATTTTGTGTGCTTCTGAAGATGTCACGTATTGATGCCGAAACACGTCAAGCAGAACTTTCGGTTTGTCATTTCCGTTCCAGGTAGAATGCACGCCGAGAGCCAAGTGGCTTCCACATTGGCTTGTATTCCGAAACATTGCCCTTGAATGTAAGCGTTTTTTTTTTTTTTTAAGCAATTTTTAATAAAGTACCCAGTGGTTTTCACACTATGAGAGGACTCTGCACAGGTCCTGGCGTGAACAGAAAAGCGCAGTTGACTTCTCATTGGGTTATTGTCACGTGCCGTCACAAGGGGCGGGAAACAGGGGGATCTATGTATATTGAACATGCTGACTAAATATTGCAAAAAAGATGAGTAATCGTGACAGGTGCTAGGATTGCACAAACAGTAGATGCATCTGTCACATTATGTGGGATGGAGCTTTCCAATGTTCAGTGCTACTTCAGGCATCTCCTAATTTGCCTCCTCCTTCCCATTTCAGCATGAAGTGCTTCCTCCACCATACCCTACACTCCGGATCATTGCTGAATTTTGATAGATGTTGATTCTGTATCCCTGTTGCTATTCCCCAGAATCTGTATTAGCTGGAGATGACTGTCATGGAAGACTGTCCGCTTATGTAAAGCTCCATCTAAAACTGATTTCTTTGTTTTTCATTGTTGCCAGCAAGCTGAACACATAAAAAAAAACAATATACTAAGAACTATGAATTTGCTTAAAATTTTTTTTCCATATACACACAGTAGGTGTGTATGTGTATATATTTAAAGCAGTATCAAACCCAAAAAGCAAACATTCATTATATTGCAGCTTACCAATTCTTAGATGTGATGGCTGCGTTGGTTTCCTTTTTTAAACTTTCTTTCTTCTGTTTTCATCTGGGGATCCAGCCAGCCAGCAGGTCTGTTGTTTTTCACAATCTCAAGCTCTCTAACAGAATTTTTCAGTTTACATGGATGAGACAAACCACTTAACATTGACAGGGGGGATTAAAATGATCAGCTTTTATTTATTCATGCAAAACCTTTATCCCAAAAGGAACAAAAAAAAAACTTAGCTGTAACTGATTATGAAGTGTCAGCTGGAGTTTTTAATTTGTTAGTGTATCTAAATCAGGTAATGCATTTAACACTACCCCCTACAAAACTGACAATGCTGCTGTCTGCTGTGCCCCCTGTGCTCATTCTTCCAGAGCTGTGTCTCACTAATAGGTGTGTTAGTGGCCAGATCAGGCAAAAACAGAGGGGGGAAAAAACACCAAAGAAAAGAAAACTGATGCAACCACCATATCTAATGTAATCTAATATAATACATTTTTGGGGTTTTGGGTTTTATACCGCTTTAACTGTGTCATCGGAGATAACTACAAGATTTATATATATATATATAAATATACTGTATAAGCAGCACAGAGGCTTAGTGGTTAGCACTTATGCCTGGCAGTGATGGGGTCCTTGAATGAAATAAAAAACAGGGCATTATCTGCATGCAGTTTGCATGTTCCCCCTTGTGCTTGCATGGGTTTCCTCTGGGTACTCCGATTTCCTCCCATACCCCAAAGACATGCTATTAGGTAATTGGCTCTGGTCTAAATTGGCCCCAGTATGTGTAGGCTATTGGGGTACAACGATGGTTGTTGTTACAAAGGTCAGAAATTAAGTTTAACCCCTACTGTAATGGGACACAAAGGCTCTCCCTGACACCACCTATAACATCCATCATGATAAATAACAAATGCCATCATCTACTGGCATGATCATGACTGTTGAGTATGTAGGGGTGTTAAGGGGGATATGATTATAATCTGGTTAGACAAAGGAAAGCATTGGGGGGGGGGGGGGGAATGATTGGCGTGAGGTAGGTAAATTTAGGAGAGTGTTATGGGAGGATAATAGATAGGTGTATGACAGAAGCATTGTCTGTCATAGTGAAAAGACAATAGGTCAGACTTAAAGAGCCTATTTCGGTAGTGAAAGAGTCCTTGTATGTTCAGGACAGGCATCCTAAAGGAGGAGACTAATTGGAGACAGGTGAGCCTTACTCACAAATGGGAGACTGTCCAATCAGTCAAGGCTCCTGTGTTCTGTGAGGGCAGCATGAGTATGAAGACATTGTCATGTACAAACAAAGAAAAAGCCCTTAAAGTGGTCGTAAAGGTACTTTATTTTTCTTAAAATAACAAACACGGTATACTTTCCAGCTCTGTGCAATGGTATTGCACAAAGTGGCCCCAAACCTCCCTATTTGGGGTCCCAGTCAGCATTGTCCACTTCTCCTTTTCTGTGTCTGCCCCCATAGCAAACTGCTTACTATGGGAGCAGACTAGCTGGCTCGCTCCTGAAACTGGCTATGTATGTCCATAGATACACACGGCGCTGCTCAGCCCCACCCCTGCTCCATCCTCACAGGATTTGGTTGACAGCAGCAGGAGCAGTGTAAATTGGTGGATGGAGGGGAGTGTTATGGGAGGGTGATAGATGTAAAGTGGTGGATGGAGGGGAGTGTTATGGGAGAGTGATGTATGTAAAGTGGTATGCTTGGCCAATCACAGCGCCGGAAACTCGGAGAGCCATAATTGGCTACAGGCAGGACGCCTGTAGCCAATTACAGCTCAGGGGCTTTAGTACACGCCCCCCTCTTATAAAAGGCCGCCACACCGTCGGCGCCGGTCACATGCGTTCCGGCGTTAGAGAGAGCAGGCTCATTCTGTGTCACTCTGCTAGATTCAGTTAGAAAGATTTAGTTAGAAAGATTTTGTTAGAAAGATTCATTTAGAAAGATTCATTTAGAAAGATTCATTTAGAAAGATTCATTTAGAAAGATTCATTTAGAAAGAGGGGCTTGTAGTGTGTTCGTGGCAGGCAGGCACTGGCAGGCAGTGGCAGCAAACAGAGCTCCTATATTTTGTTCCAGAAGCACCTATAGGACTTGTAGTGTGTTCGTGGCAGGCAGGCACTGGCAGCAAACAGAGCTCCTATATTTTGTTCCAGAAGCACCTATAGGACTTGAAGTGTGTTAGTCCCATCACACAGAGCTATATTTTTCTTCCCAGAAGCACCTATAGGACTTGTAGTGTGTTAGTCCCATCACACAGAGATCATATATTTTGTTCCCAGAAGCACCTATAGGACTTGAAGTGTGTTAGTCCCATCACACAGAGCTATATTTTCTTCCCAGAAGCACCTATAGGACTTGTAGTGTGTTAGTCCCATCACACAGAGATCATATATTTTGTTCCCAGAAGCACCTATAGGACTTGAAGTGTGTTAGTCCCATCACACAGAGATCCTATATTTTGTTCACAGAAGCACCCATAGGACTTGAAGTGTGTTAGTCCCATCACACAGAGATCCTATATTTTGTTCCCAGAAGCACCTATAGGACTTGAAGTGTGTTAGTCCCATCACACAGAGCTATATTTTCTTCCCAGAAGCACCTATAGGACTTGAAGTGTGTTAGTCCCATCACACAGAGATCCTATATTTTGTTCCCAGAAGCACCTATAGGACTTGAAGTGTGTTAGTCCCATCACACAGACCTATATTTTCTTCCCAGAAGCACCCATAGGACTTGTAGTGTGTTAGTCCCATCACACAGAGATCCTATATTTTGTTCCCAGAAGCACCTATAGGACTTGAAGTGTGTTAGTCCCATCACACAGAGCTATATTTTGTTCCCAGAAGCACCTATAGGACTTGAAGTGTGTTAGTCCCATCACACAGAGCTATATTTTCTTCCCAGAAGCACCCATAGGACTTGTAGTGTGTTAGTCCCATCACACAGAGATCCTATATTTTGTTCACAGAAGCACCCATAGGACTTGAAGTGTGTTAGTCCCATCACACAGAGATCCTATATTTTGTTCCCAGAAGCACCTATAGGACTTGAAGTGTGTTAGTCCCATCACACAGAGATCCTATATTTTGTTCCCAGAAGCACCTATAGGACTTGAAGTGTGTTAGTCCCATCACACAGAGATCCTATATTTTGTTCCCAGAAGCACCTATAGGACTTGAAGTGTGTTAGTCCCATCACACAGAGCTATATTTTCTTCCCAGAAGAACCTATAGGACTTGAAGTGTGTTAGTCCCATCACACAGAGATCCTATATTTTGTTCCCAGAAGCACCTATAGGACTTGAAGTGTGTTAGTCCCATCACACAGAGATCCTCTATTTTCTTTGCAGAAGCACCCATAGGACTTCTAGTGTGTTAGTGGCATCACACAGAGCTCCTATATTTTCTTCTCAGCAGCACCCACAGGACTTCTAGTGTGTTAGTGGCATCACACAGAGCTCCTATATTTTCTTTGCAGAAGCACCCATAGGACTTCTAGTGTGTTAGTGGCATCACACAGAGCTCCTATATATTCTTCTCAGCAGCACCCACAGGACTACCGACTACAATGGCTGGAAGACCGCCAAGGGGAGGCAGAGCGTGCAGAGCCAAGAACACAGGGCAGGCAGGCTCTGTTTCTAGTGGACGTGGCCGTGGACGTGGTCGTGCATCGTCATCAGCACGTGGCCATGGGACACGCGCGTCTTTGTTTTCGGCAGCTGGACATGTGGAGCCGCATCATGCTGAAGGCTTGGTAGAATGGATGACCAAGCCCTCCTCATCCTCCTCATCCTCTCTCACCCAGGCTCAGGGTACTGGCAGAGCAGCTGCCAACGCGTACTCAATGGCATCATCAGCCACCCCTTCCCTAGACCCACCATGTCCTCCTGAGGAGTCCCCCGAACTCTTTGAGCACAGTGTTGGGTACATGCTCCAGGAGGATGCCCAACGATTCGAAGGCTCGGATGATGATACCCAGCTTGAGGAATCTGGCAGTACTGTTCCACCAGCTGCAGCTTACTGCAAGGTTTGCTCTAGTGGTGAAGAGGGAGGGGATGATGAGGTCACTGACTCCACGTGGGTGCCTGAAGGGAGAGAGGATGAGGAGGAGGAGGAGGACGAGGAGGAGGAGGATGCGGCGTCACATGTCCAACGAGGCAGGATGCCCCCTGGAGGCCAGCTAGAGGCCAGCACAGCAACTGTACAACACCGCAGAGCTCCGCCTGTGCAGGGCGCTGCCTCTGGACGTTATCAGAAAAGTTCTTTGGTGTGGGCCTTTTTTGAGACGAGTGCATCAGATCGCACCACTGCTATTTGCAATATTTGTCTCAAGCGTATCTCGCGTGGCCAAAACATCAGCCGCTTGGGCACCACAAGCATGACCAGACATATGTCGACCTGCCATGCAGCTCGTTGGCAGGCACACATAAAAGACCCACACCAAAGAACTAAGCGGACCTCTCCTTGCTCCCCATCAGCTGGGATCTCCATCCCCACTACATCTTCAGTCCTCTCTGAAAGCTGCTCTGAGAGGACTGAAGGTGTAGAATTAGGTGTGTCACAACCAAGTACTTGCAGTACACTGACGTCCGATTGTAGCAGGCAAATTTCCCTGCCCCAGCTGCTGGACCGTCGAAAGAAGTACACTCCCAGCCATCCACATGCCCAGCGGTTGAATGCCAGCTTGGCTAAATTGCTAGCACTTCAACTGCTGCCTTTTCAGTTGGTAGACTCGGCCCCCCTTCCGTGAGTTTGTTCAATGTGCGGTTCCTCAGTGGCAGGTTCCCAAACGCCACTTTTTCTCACGGAAGGCGATTCCGTCTCTCTACCGGCATGTGGAAGGCAATGTCCATGCCTCGCTGGACAGGGCGGTCAGTGGTAAGGTGCATATTACCGCTGACTCATGGTCCAGCAGGCATGGACAGGGACGGTACCTTTCTTTCACGGCCCATTGGGTCACTCTATTGGCAGCTGGGAGGGATGCAGGACAAGGTGCAGTAGTGTTGGAGGTTGTTCCGCCACCACGCCTCCAAAACGCTACTACTGCTACTGGTTGTGACACACCTCTCTCCTCCACCCCCTCCTCTTCTTCTTCCTCCAGTGCTCTGTCCTTGGAACCAGCGATGCTCCGTAGGCGTACAAGGGGCTACGCAAGTACGCAGGCAAAAAGATGCCATGCCGTGCTTGCGCTGGTGTGTTTGGGGGACAGGAGCCACACTGGGCCAGAGGTTCTGGCAGCTCTGCAGGGCAGGCCGAGAGGTGGTTGACGCCACGTCAGCTTAAGCCAGGAATGGTCGTTTCTGACAATGGCACCAACCTCCTCTCCGCCCTGCGACAGGGGCAGCTCACCCATGTGCCCTGCATGGCTCACGTCCTCAACCTGGTGGTGCAGCGGTTCTTGGGCAGGTTCCCAGGCTTACAGGATGTCCTGAGGCAGGCCAGGAAAGTCTGTGTGCATTTCCGCCGATCTTATAATGCCAGTGCTCGGCTGACTGAGCTGCAAAAGGAGCTGAACCTGCCAAGAACCGCCTAATATGTGACATGCCCACCAGGTGGAACTCAACGTTGGCCATGCTGCAGCGACTGCACACGCAGCAGAGGGCCATCAATGAGTACCTTTGCGACTACGGCACCAGGACAGGGTCAGGGGAGCTTGGTTTTTTTTCCCCACGTCAGTGGAGCATGATCAGGGATGCATGCACTGTCCTCTCACCATTTGAGGAGGCCACGAGGATGGTGAGCAGTGACAGTGCATGCATCAGTGACACTGTACCTCTTGTCCACCTGTTGGAGCATACACTGCGTGGGATAATGGACAGGGCACTTGAGGCAGAACAGAGGCAGGAAGAGGAGGACTTCCTTGCCTCTCAAGGCCCCCTTTATCCGGACAGTGTTCCTTCTGTCCCACCCATCACACAGGAAGAGGAGGAGGAGGAGGATTGTGTGAGCATGGAGGTGGAGCCTGGCACTCAGCATCAGCAGCAGCAGTCTTTTAGGGATGATGTACAGTCCCAACAAACCAGTGGACTTGTACGTGGCTGGGAGGAGGTGGCTGGCGATCATGTCATCCTCAGTGACCCAGAAGACTCCGGACCGAATGCCTCAGCTAACCTACGCTGCATGGCCTCCCTGATCCTGCAAAGCCTGCGGAAGGATCCTCGTGTTCTTCGGATCAAGGAGAGGGACCATTACTGGCTGGTCACTCTCCTTGATCCACGGTACAAGGGTAAGGTTGCGGACCTTATCTTGCCGTCGCAGAGGGAGCAGAGTATGAGACATCTCAGGGAGGCCTTGCAGAAAGGTCTGTGCAACGCGTTCCCAGAAACTGGGAGGTTACAAACTCCTGGTCCTGGGCGACGAGTTGCTGAGGCTTCGGTCAGTAGCAGAAGGAGCGGTGGGGAAGGTGGACGTCTGACCGATGCGTTCAGACAATTTTTTAGTCCGCAGCCCCAAGGTATGTTCGGTTCCAGCAACCATCGCCAGCGTCTGATATACATGGTGCAGGAATACCTTGGGGCAAGGTCAGACTTGGACACCTTTCCCACCGAAAATCCTCTGGCTTACTGGGTCCTGAGGATGGATCACTGGCCAGAGCTTGCACAGTATGCAATTGAGCTACTGGCCTGTCCTGCCTCCAGCGTTCTTTCCGAACGCACATTCAGTGCTGCTGGAGGATTTGTCACCGAACATAGGGTGCGCCTGTCCACCGCCTCGGTTGATCGTCTGACCTTCATCAAAATGAATCAGTCTTGGATCACCACCAGCTACCAGGCACCTGAAGCGGATATAACGGAATAATTTATAATGTCACATCCCTTCAAGACTGCCTATGCTGATGCTGAGTGACTGTCCTCTTATGTTCACTGACTATCCTCTTCCTCCTCCTCAATGATCCATGCCACCACACCAGTGCCTAAGGCACAATTTTTCAGCCCCTGTTTAACAGGGGCGTGTACATACAATTTTTATAAAAAAATGCTTCGCAACACGTGTGACTGCTGTGCTCCAAGTACAGTATCTGTGAGGGGTTGCAGTGTTGTGGCACCAGCACCAGTGCCTAAGGCACAATTTTTCAGCCCCTGTTTAACAGGGGCGTGTACATACAATTTTTATAAAAAAATGCTTCGCAACACGTGTGACTGCTGTGCTCCAAGTACAGTATCTGTGAGGGGTTGCAGTGTTGTGGCACCAGCACCAGTGCCTAAGGCACAATTTTTCAGCCCCTGTTTAACAGGGGCGTGTACTTACAATTTTTTAAAAAGATGCTTCGCAACACGTGTGACTGCTGTGCTCCAAGTACAGTATCTGTGAGGGGTTGCAGTGTTGTGGCACCAGCACCAGTGCCTAAGGCACAATTTTTCAGCCCCTGTTTAACAGGGGCGTGTACTTACAATTTTTTAAAAAAAATGCTTCGCAACACGTGTGACTGCTGTGCTCCAAGTACAGTATCTGTGAGGGGTTGCAGTGTTGTGGCACCAGCACCAGTGCCTAAGGCACAATTTTTCAGCCCCTGTTTAACAGGGCGTGTACTTACAATTTTTAAAAAAAAATGCTTCGCAACACGTGTGACTGCTGTGCTCCAAGTACAGTATCTGTGAGGGGTTGCAGTGTTGTGGCACCAGCACCAGTGCCTAAGGCACAATTTTTCAGCCCCTGTTTAACAGGGGCGTGTACTTACAATTTTTTTTAAAAAAATGCTTCGCAACACGTGTGACTGCTGTGCTCCAAGTACAGTATCTGTGAGGGGTTGCAGTGTTGTGGCACCAGCACCAGTGCCTAAGGCACAATTTTTCAGCCCCTGTTTAACAGGGGCGGGTAATTACAAATCTTGATCTAATAGTTCACAGCAGGGCCCATTACTGCGCCCACCAAGAGTAACTATGAGGGCCTACAGTCTTGTGGCAACACGTCCACCACCACCGCCAAAGGCCCAATTTTTCTGCCCTGTTCATCAGGTGCTTGCAATTACAAATCTTGATCTAATAACTCACAGCAGGGCCCATTCCTGCGCCCACCAAGAGTAACTGTGAGAGCTTACAGTCTTGTGGCAACACCGTCCACCACCACCACACCACCACCACCGCCAAAGGCCCAATTTTTCTGCCCTGTTCAACAGGTGCATGCAATTACAAATCTTGATCTAATAACTCACAGCAGGGCCCATTCCTGCACCCACCAAGAGTAACTGTGAGAGCTTACAGTCTTGTGGCAACACCGTCCACCACCACCACCACCCCAATTTTTCTGCCCTGTTCAACAGGTGCATGCAATTACAAATCTTGATCTAATAACTCACAGCAGGGCCCATTCCTGCGCCCACCAAGAGTAACTGTGAGAGCTTACAGTCTTGTGGCAACACCGTCCACCACCACCACCACCACCGCCAAAGGCCCAATTTTTCTGCCCGGTTCAACAGGTGCATGCAAGTACAAATCTTGATCTATTAACTCACAGCAGGGCCCATTCCTGTGCCCACCAGTCTTGTGGCTACACCAACATCTAATAGGGCAAATTTCTGCAGAGTATATACGCCAGGCCCCTACCTTCAAACATCCAACTTACAAACGACTCCTACTTGCAAATGGAAAGAGAAAACAGGAAGTGAGAGGAAATCTACCCCTAGGAAGGGAAATTCTATCCTGTTAGATTTAATTTGGGAAAAAGGTATCTCCTCTCTACTGATACTTTATCACCAATCCTTGTTTCAATTAAAACCCCACTTTTCCAAAAACATTTGTCATTGGGACGGAAAGTGAGGTGACATGTTCTGAACAGATGTGCAAAGACAGCAAATGTTACAGGGGTGATAACCCCTCCCTATGTTCTCCAAAAAGCTTAAAAATAGATTTTTTGGGGATGGAGCTACACTTCATAATGTACCTGTTCAGATTCTACTTAAGAACAAACCTAAAGCCGCAAGTGGTTTTAAATGGCTTCTTTTTTTCCTTTACAAATGTCATTTTGTGCAAGGACAGTTCTAAACACGGGAAACACATGCCACTTCACAGGCATACTTTAGACACCCCCCAGGTACCATATTTAAAGGAAAATTTCACTTTTTTTTTTTCACTTTATGCATCATTAAAAATGACTGCTCCCGAAAAAACGTTAGTTTTTAAAAGTTCTTTTTGCATTGATATATGTCCCCTGGGGCAGGACCCGGGTCCCCAAACCTGTTTTATGACATTAACATGCATATTGGCCGTTGTAATTAGCACTTTTGATTTAGAACGTTCGCGTCCATTATAACGTATAGGGTTCGAAAATTCGCTCGAACTTTCGGTCGGTTCGAAGGTTCTGGTGCGAACCGAACCCGGGGGTGTTCAGCTCATCCCTAGAGGGGAGTGGTATGAGGTAATAATGGCTGTAGGGTGGTGGATGTTGGGGAGTGGCATGGGGCAATAATGGCTGTAGGGTGGTGAATTTTGGGCAGTGGTATGGGGGGGAGATGATGGATGTAATATGGGTAGATGGAGGAAATTGTCATGCAAGGTGTCAATAGTTGGATGGGTTGATGAAGGGAGTGTGAATTTGAAGGTGGGGAAATTTCCAAATTGCAGCAATACTCAAAATAACATAAGCTCGAATTTTCTCCGGAAATCGGAAAACAAATTGGGAAATCTGCCAAAAATAAGATAAAGTTCACAACAAATCACATTGGTAAAATATGTATTGTCTGTACGCTGCATTTATCACTGAATACATAATCAAAGCTGGACTTAAAGTTCAAAGAGTTCATTTGCTCTGGGAAATGTTCCAAGTTGACCCCTGTATAATGATTGCGAGTCAAGACTCACTAATGTTGTTTTTGGCCACAGCCCACCAGAAGCAGCTCTTATTGCTAAGTTTTGCTGTGTAATAGCCCCATCGCTTTCTCTTTTCTCCCTCCATCAGAAAGAATTGTGTGGTTCTGAGATGAGGAAAGATGTCAAACAGAAAGGTCAGCCTTGACGTCTGTCTTCTCCCCAGGAAAGCTTGTATATTTTCCTGTAATAAGCAGGTACAATAACATTTCACTTCCATGAAGGTAGAGCACCATAAATTCCCCAGTTGTGAAATATTGTGTATAGTCAGTCTAGCTATACAAAAAAAAAACAGGCTCTGTTCAATGTAATTTTAAAGGACAAACACATTAATCTGCTAAAGAACACATTTAGGTCTCTCGGTTTAGCTTTATGATGAGGTAATAACCTGAATTATTTAAAGCCTTTTAGAAATATGTCTCTACAGCTCTATAGGAAAACCATATTCATTGTACAGCCAACAACATCAATGCCTTCCTAAACGTGAGATGACAGATTTCATATAAGAAAGAGTCTGCAAGGGCCAATGTGTTTCTTTTAGGCCCTTTTGCTACAAAGGAAGCACCCAGGGGTGTACATATGCAGCGTACAGGGTTCAAGGGGTTAAAGCAGGTTTTGAGGAGGCGATACAACACCTCCTCATCGCTTATGAATTGATAAAATACTCTGAGGAAGGATCTTTAGAGAACACCCTTATGCCTCGTACACACGTTCAGACTTTTTCCGCCGGACCCAGTCTGGCGGACAAACCGCCGGACTTTCCGAGCGTGTGACTTGCCCACACACACCCGGACTTCGCCGGACTTTCCGAGCGTGTGACTTGCCCACACACGCCCGGACTTCTCCGGCGGACAATCCGTGGTAAAAAGTCCGCGGGACTTTTGAAAATGAACGGACTTGCCCACACACGGAGCAGTCCGTTCATTTAGAACGTAACTGCAGGTAGACGGGGCTAGCGAAGGCAGTGAATGCCGCGGCGCTAGCCCCGTCACCTGGTATAGATTTAAAGGGAATCCCCACGCCGAAAAAACGGCGTGGGGGTACCCCCCAAATCCATCTCAGACCCTTATCCGAGCACGCAGCCCGGCAGGCCAGGAAAGGGGTGGGGACGAGCGAGCGCCCCCCTCCTGAGCCGTACCAGGCCGCGTGCCCTCAACATGGGGGGTGCCCTGGGGAAAGGGGGGCCGTGCGGCCCCCCCACCCCAAAGCACCTTGTCCCCATGTTGACGAGGACAAGGGCCTCTTCCCGACAACCCTGGCCGTTGGTTGTCGGGGTCTGTGGCGGGGGGCTTATCGGAAACCGGGAGCCCCCTTTAATAAGGGGCCCCCAGATCCCGGCCCCCCACCCTATGTGAATGAGTATGGGGTACGATGTACCCCTACCCATTCACCTAAGGTGTAAAGTGTAAATAAAAAAAAACACACAATTTTTTAAAAATATTTTATTGCACTGCTCCGGGGGTCTTCTTCTGTCTTGGGGGGTCTTCTCGCCGGACTCCTCCGCTCATTTACCTAGCTCTTTTACCGAGCAGAGGAGCCCAGCTACCTTCTTGGTCGTCGCCGCCGTCGTCTGGGGGTCTCGATCCGCCTTCTGGTGTCTTCCGTGGTCTCTTCTGTTCTTGCCGCTGTCGTCGTTTTCTGCACCGCCGCCGCCGCCTTCTTCTTCCTCTTCTTCTTCTTCTTCTTCTTCTGATGTTGACTCATCGCTCTCTCTGGCTGGAATGCCAGAGCCGCGCTGTGCTGGGACTTGTATAGGGACAAGGGGCAGGGTCACATGCTCATGTCACATGGTGACCCCGCCCCCTATGATGTCACAGTCCCAGCATCCTCCGGTACCCCAGCATCATCGTACCCCATACTCATTCACACAGGGTGGGGGGCCGGGATCTGGGGGCCCCCTTATTAAAGGGGGCTCCCGGATTCCGATAAGCCCCCGCCCGCAGACCCCGACAACCAACGGCCAGGGTTGTCGGGAAGAGGCCCTTGTCCTCATCAACATGGGGACAAGGTGCTTTGGGGTGGGGGGGCCGCACAGCCCCCCTTTCCCCAGGGCACCCCCCATGTTGAGGGCACGCGGCCTGGTACGACTCAGGAGGGGGGGGGGCGCTCGCTCGTCCCCACCCCTTTCCTGGCCTGCCGAGCTGCGTGCTCGGATAAGGGTCTGAGATGGATTTGGGGGGGACCCCCATGCCGTTTTTTCGGTGTGGGGATTCCCTTTAAATCCATGCCAGGTGACGGGGCTAGCGCGGCGGCATTCACTGCCTTCGCTAGCTCCGTCTACCTGAAGTCACGTGCTAAATGAACGGACTTTCCGATGATCGGCAAGTCCGTTCATTTCCAAAAGTCCGGCGGACTAGCATACTAACGGCGGGATTGTCCGCCGGACTGCCAAGTCCAGCGGATAATTTTAAAACAAAACTTAAAACCTAGTCCCGCGGGAAAGTCTGCTCGTGTGTACGCGGCATTAGTATAAACAAGGACTTGGTGCTTGAAAAGAAGATTTCGAGAGGCTGTATTTGTGCTCTACATAGTCGTTAGACATGTGCAGAATGGAAAAAATTGTTTTGTTTATTTTTTTTTCCCGAATTAATTCCAAATTTTCAGAACGATTTGAATAGGTCGTAAATAGATAGACCGATTGGAATTCTGTGTGAAGAATAGCTGGTTGTTAAGGAGTGGGCTGGGAAGCCGCCCGCTGCATCCTTAACAACCAGGGGCGGCCTGTCCATTAGGGGCACACGAGCACCGCCCCCCCTGTTCTGGCCACTTTCTATATGCAGTGGATAGATTCATGCATAGCCTCGGCCGCCCCCTATTGGGGGTTGTTTGCCACCCCCCCCCAAAAAATCCACACCAGCCGCCACTATAAACAACCGATGACTCATCAGCTGTCAGCGAGTTTCACCACTGAAAGCTGAATGTAAACTAAAGAATGCCGGCAATGAAAAAGACATGAGAAAAAAAAACAGCGTGGGGTCCCCCCCCCCACATCCACACCAGGCCCTTCAGGTCTGGTATGGATTTTAAGAGGAACCGCATGCCAAAATAAAAAAAAAACGGTGTGTTGCTCCCCCAAAAATCCATACTAGACCCTTATCCAAGCATTCAGCTCGCAGGTCAGGAAAGGGAAGGGGGACAAGCGAGCACCCCCCCCCAAACGATACCAGTCCACATGTCCTCTACATGGGGGGTGGTGCTTTGGGACAGGGGAAGCTCTGCCCCCCCGCCAAAGCACCTTGCCTTTATGTTGATGGGGACAAGAACCTCTTTCCCACAACCCTGGAGCTGTGGTTATGGGGGTCCGTGGGCAAGGTGTTTTTTGGAATCTGGAAGCCCCAAGATTCTGGCCCCCTCTAAGGCTGCTTTCACACTGGGGCGGTGCGGGGCGGCGACGGTAAAGCAGCGCTATATTTAGCGCTGCTTTACCATCGTTTTAGCCGCGGTATGCGGCCGCTAGCGGGGTGGTTTTAACCCCCGCTAGCGGCCGCAAAAGGGTTAAAAACCTCCGCAAAGCGCCGCAAAGCGGCGCTTTGCCGGCGGTATCCCCGCGGCGTCCCATTGATTTCAATGGGAAGGAGCGGTATAGGAGCGGTGAATACACCGCTCCTTCACCGCTCCAAAGATGCTGCTAGCAGGACTTTTTTTACCGTCCTCCTAGCGCACCGCTCCAGTGTGAAAGCCCTCAGGGCTTTCACACTGGAGACACAGCAGCAGCTGTTTCGGGTCGGTTTGCAGGTGCTATTTTTAGCGCAATAGCGCCTGCAAACCGCCCCAGTGTGAAAGCAGCCTAAGTGAATGAGCTACCTTGTTAAATGGGTCACAGGAGAGGAGAACGAGCTGCAGTCCTGTGACCTACAGGAGAAGTACAGCCAAAATAGCTTTTGCCATACTTATCCTTTAAAGGTTATTTATCTCGTGACTGATGCTAGTGGAATTGCCTAGAGTCATTTTTGACAGATTTTTTGGGGTCCTGTGCTCTTAAAGCAGTATTAATTCCAAAAGCAAACATTTATGTGTGATGGCTGCAGTCATTTTGTTTCTTTCTTCTATTTTCATTTGGTGATCCAGCCAGTAAGTCTGTTGTTTTTCAAAAAAAAACAAGCTCTCTTCCAGATGTAACAGTTTACAGGGATGAGACAAACTATTTAACAGTGCTTGCAATGATATGCTTTTACAAGGTATTTATTTGTGTAAAACCTTTATCCTAAAAGGAAAAAAAATGTGTGCTGTAACTAATTATGAAGTGTGAGCTGGAGTTTGGCTTCAGTTTGTTTGTGTATTTAAATCTGCTAGTATATCTAACACTCCACTCTTCTAGACTGACAATGCTGCTGTCTGCTGTGCCCCCTGTGCTCCTTCATCCAGAGTAGGGGCACTCTAATTCAGGAGGTGTGTTACTGGCCAGATTACCAGGGGAAAACAGAGAGGGGAAAGCCTAAAAAAAAGAAAATGAATGCAGCCACCTCATCTAATGACTGCAATAGATCAGATTTTTGGTTTTGTGTTTAATACCACTTTAATAAACTTTGTAAAGTGACTGGCACCCAATTTCTTCTATCCCACAAAGCGTTAAACGAATGACGCGGTGACATCACTGTACGCCCCACAGGCGCGTTTCGTCATACACAGACGTATATGATGAAACGCGTCGCTCCGAAGGAGGAAGGGCTCCTATTATGCCGGCCGGCATTTCTGCTACATGCTTTTAAAACTTACAATGTTTGTGAGTACCATTTACTTTTTATAAATAAATGACTTTGTGTTATGGTATTATGCTATGGTCCCCTTTCTTCTCATATGCCCCATGATCTTCTGGACTGTATGACATATGAAAAAGAGCCTAGCACCTGGAACACCTTGAGAAGTTCCCCCTGAGTCCTTTGGATGATAAAGGCCACGGCTGGGTTATAGCCAAACATTATTTTGTGCTTGCCCTTTGATAAGCGGCTTTCCATTCGGTGGCGGGTCACATTTATGTGTGGATCACGGTGTATATTCAGCCATATTAAAGGACTTATGATTTATCAATGGACTTTATTGAGCTGTTTTAATTATGTTTAGTACTCCATTGCTGTTTTTTACCCATCTTCCTTTGGATTGGTGAGGACCTTGGTGGACAATTTATTGGCGCAGTTTTTCTTGTTTTTATCCTGTTTATAACACGTTTGCTTTAAAATTCATCTTCTGTCAAGGACAGCAAAGGTGTTTTTGTATGAAGCTTTTATAAGACCATTTGTCGCACGTGTAATAGAACGCTGGGCACTGACATACATAGGTAAGGATAGGACTGATGTATTTGAAACTCTGGGGTTATTGGAATATATGGAGATGTGTTTGAAAGCAGACTGTGAATATCTAGCTAAAGTATAAAGCTTTATAACAGATACGAAGATGCTAGATTATCGTGATGTCTATAATAGGACAGTCATGTTAAACAGAGAACTGCAGGTGACCCAGCACAGGCGATCCTGGTTGAGTGGAAAATGCGCGGTAATTGGATGAAGTCAGTGGAGATAAAAGAAATACAGAATTCAGGAGATACTGGGTTTTGGTAAAGAACAGAGAAATGCAAATCAAAAATGTTTGGGGCCACGATAATGGTGCAGAACGGAAAGCTTTCGTCGCCAATACTTAGGGCACTTAGTAAGTGCAGGCCGGCAGGAGTAAATTAGTGTTAGGCTAGCACTACATGGATGATTAAATCCCTATTTCTGAGCATCGCATTGATTGAGGGAAGCTGCAAATGAGGCGACTGCCAACCATTGCTAAAGCACCCTGGGCATCATCAAAGGTCCTTTGATGAGGCCCTGGAGGAGGGGCGAAATGCGTTGACGCACTTCCGGTTCACGCTAACCTTTGACGCAATTTCCGGCCTCCGTGGAACGCACGCCATTCAGTGGCGGACTCGGATGTTCTTACCGATGCCTGTTTTTTGCCAGTGATCCTGTAAGTGGTGCCTAGCTTGCGCTTTTATATTTTATCCTAGCAGTATTTCACTATGAGCTCTCTCTTTGTTCTCCCATCTATGGAGTGTGGCCTATCCTTCCAGTCCTAAAGCAACCCCTCTGGAGAAGCCTTTGAGCAATAATCATCCTACACATACCCCAGATCAATAGATCACAGCCAATTTGACCCCTAGACTGTAAAGCTGAGGGTCCATTATTTCTGGTGAGTGGGGTCACCGAAGGGGGAGTGTTGGCACTTCACAGATTTTTCAAGTTTGGAGCACCGTTGCACTTTATTCTATCATCATATGAGTACCAATCACTTTAATGATTTGTATAGATTTGCTTATATCACAATATATATAATTTTTTTGCTTGCATATCGATTTGTATAGCACAAGTATACTGATTTATATGGTATTAGACACTATATCATTGAATTGTTTATATTATTACATTATGCCAGCACTGTTTTTTTCTTTTTCTTTCACTGATAAGGGTTATAGCACCTTTGCACAGCTGCTGCAGTTTTGCATTTATTATAGGAGCACCTTAGCGCAAGCTTTATTTAGTTTTAATGCATGACACTGTTTCAGGGCAGGTGGCATGCAGGGCCTCTCCCAGAATTTAAGATAGGGTGTAAGTCTGCCTCCTCCAGACCTGCTTCACTTCCTACCATCTGCCGCCCTGCTGGAGCCAAAAGGTAGTGCTCTGATGTAAAGTAGGGACTGTGTGCTTGGAGGGGGGGGGGGGCTCTGTGCTTGGGGGCCCTGTGATGAGAGGACTTTGTGATTGGGACTGTAATGTTATGAGAGCACTGCTCTAGACCTTCTCCACATACTGCTCCCTGACACCCTGCTGCAGCCAAAAGGTATGGCTCTGATGTAAAGAAGGGACTGTGCCATTGGGGGGCTTTGTGATTGGGGGCCATGTGTGACTGGGGGCTCTGTGATGAGAGGACTTTGTGATGTTATGAGAGCACTGCTGTAATGAGAGGAATCTATGGTGAGAGGCTGAAGGTCCTTCTGCTCTAGACCTTCTCCACATACCGCTCCCTGACACCCTGCTGGAGCCAAAAGGTAGGGCTCTGATGTAAAGAAGGGACTGTGTGATTGGGGGGCTCTGTGATTGGGGCCATGTGTGACTGGGGGCTCTGTGATGAGAGGAATTTGTGATGTAATGAGTAGGGTTGAGCGAACCCGAACTGTAAAATTCGGGTCCGTACCGGACTTTTGGGTGTTCGGGACCCGGACCCGAACCCGAACTATTGGCTGTAAGTTCGGGTTCGGGTCCGGTGTTCGGCGCTGTATTGGCACCTTTTTAACAGCTGCAGGGCAGCCAATCTACGATCGTTTCACTAGTGTGCCCTTAGAAGCCATCACAGCCATGCCTACTAATGGCATGGCTGTGATTGGGCAGTGCAGCATGTGACCCAGCCTCTATATATAGTCCAGACACACAGCACACAGCGTCATTCTGCTATAGACAGGTTCCTGTGCTGCTGACAGGATTTTAGGAGTTAAGCCCCATACACACGGTCGGATTTTCCGATGGATTCTGTCCTATCGGACAATGTTGTCGTAAATTCCGACCGTGTGTAGGCACCATCGGACAGGTTACATCGGATTGTCCGACGGACAAAGTTCTATCTCCTGCTGGATAAATTTTCCGACAACAAAGTCCGATCACACCAATTCCGATCGTGTGTAGCGAATTCCGACGGACAAAGTGCCACGCATGCTCAGATCACATTACAAGACCAAAGCTATTGGCTACTAGCCTCTACGTAGTCCTGTCGTAGGCAACAAACGTCACCACGTTCAGAATGATCGGATTTTCCGACAACTTTGTCCGACTGTGTGTATGCAACACCAGTGTCGGACTAAATCCGTCGGACCAAATCCGATGGATTTGGTGGTCGGATTTTCCGACCGTGTGTATGGGGCTTTAGTGTGATTCAGTCAGTCAGGCAGTCAGCATTCCTTAACTTTGCTTCTAATTAGTTAGATCAGTGAGCGATCTACATAGCTAGAGTAGAGTAGGGAGTTTCTTTATTAAGCAAAAGAAAAAGGCAGAGAGAATTATTGAAGAGATTCCTAAATCAATTGTACCCTGGCTGGGGTGGCACAGTCTGGCACAGTCTTTTAACAGTGCCATGAGGCCAGTGCCAGACAAAATATAAAAGTTTTACCTGCAAGCTCAGTGCACCATTAGGACCAACACTGCATATACTAAGAGATACACCATAGTCTGTGTGTATTCTGATATTGGAAAAACATTGCAAAAAAATTTAATTTTGCTTTTTTTTTTTTTCCCAATAGCATTTTCTGCGTGTTCATACATACACGCTGTAGACACTATCCGTGTATTCTGATATTTCAAAAACATTGCAAAAAAATTTAATTTTGCAGTATTTTTTTTTCCACAATAGCATTTTCTGCGTTTTCATAAACGCTTTACATACTGTCCGTGTATTCTGATATTGGAAAAAACATTGCAAAAAAAAAATTAATTTTGCGGTGTTTTTTTTTTTCTTCCCAATAGCATTTTCTGCGTTTTCATAAACACTTTACATACTGTCCGTGTATTCTGATATTGGAAAAACATTGCAAAAAAATTTAATTTTGCAGTGTTTTTTTTCTTCCCAATAGCATTTTCTGCGTTTTCATAAACGCTTTAGACACTATCTGTTTATTCTGATATTGGAAAAACATTGCAAAAAAATTTAATTTTGCTGTGTTTTTTTTTCTTTCCCAATAGCATTTTCTGCGTTTTCATAAACGCTTTAGACACTATCCGTTTATTCTGATATTGGAAAAAACATTGCAAAAAAATGTAATTTTGCAGTGTTTTTTTTCTTCCCAATAGCATTTTCTGCGTTTTCATAAACGCTTTACATACTATCTGTGTAGTCTGATATTGCAAATACATTGCAAAAAAAATTAAAAAATTAGCGGTGTTTTTTTTTTTTCTTCCAATAGCATTTTCTGCGTTTTCATAAACGCTTTACATATTATCCGTGTAGTCTGATATTGCAAAAACATTGCTAAAAAATACAATTTTGCAGTGCTTTTTTTTCTTCCCAATAGCATTTTCTGCGTTTTCATAAACGCTTTACATACTATCCGTGTAGTCTGATATTGCAAAAACATTGCAAAAAAATAAAATTTTGCAGTGTTTTTTTTTCTTCCCAATAGCATTTTCTGCGTTTTTCATATACGCTTTACATACTGTCCGTGTAGTCTGATATTGCAAAAACATTGCAATAAAAATTAATTTTAAGGTGTTTTTTTTTTTTTCCAATAGCATTTTCTGCGTTTTTCATAAACGCTTTAGACACTATCCGTTTATTCTGATATTGTAAAAACATTGCAAAAAAATTTAATTTTGCAGTGTTTTTTTTCTTCCCAATAGCATTTTCTGCGTTTTCATAAACGCTTTAGACACTGTACGTGTATTCTGCTATATACAAAAACACCCATTTAGGGCGAGATCATAAATTTTGAAAATATGAGGAGATCATCAAAAAGGGGACGTGGCACGGGTCGTGGTGCTGCTGGTGGCGCTCCTGTTGCAGGGAGAGGACGTGGTCGATCTGTGCCAGCTACACGCACTATTGAAACACCTTCTGCAGGTGCGAGTAGGCGACAGAGCCTGCAGCAGTATTTTGGCGCGCCTAATGAGGCTGTACGAATGTTGAGGCCAGGACAAGTACAGGCGATAGTAGATTGGGTTGCTGCTGACAGTGCCTCCGGTTCCTTCACATTGTCTCCCACCCAGTCTCCTGATGAAAGTTCAGAGTTGGCACCTGCAGCCGATGTCCATCAGTCTTTCACCTCACCCTCTTGCAAATCAGCCAATCAGTCTGAGCCCCAACCCAGTGGTTCTCCATCCCCATCAGAAGGCTTCCCTTTCGGCTACGAACCGCTCCAGGTCACCTTTACGCCAGCAGGCTTTTGCATAGCAACCGCCACCCCTGCTCCACCTCGCCGTATGAATGAATGAATGACTTGTATAGCGCAACCTATGCAAACTGAATCGCCTCAGGACGCTTTTTGCCACTGGTGTCCATCTGTGGTATAGTGCGGTCTTTGCCCTGTGGGGTCCTGACACGCTTACAAACACATACACATATTTGGCCAATTTTATCGACAGGATCTAATTAACCTACCAGCATGTCTTTGGAGTGTGGGAGGAAACCGGAGTACCCGGAGGAAACCCACGCAAGCACAGGGAGAACATGCAAACTCCAGGCAGATGGTGTCATGGTCGGGATTTGAACCAGCAACCCTATTACTGCTAGGTGAAAGTGCTAACCACTACACCACTGTGCTGCCCAGAGCAGGGACGGAAGCAAGCGCCACCTCCTGGCAACTGATAAGAACAGATACTACACTTGATCTTAGCCAAAAGGCAGAGAAGCACTAGTGAAACACCTTCCTCAGGTGCGAGTAGGCGACAGAGCCTGCAGCGGTATTTTTGCGCGCCTAATGAGGCTGTACGAATGTTGAGGCCAGGACAAGTACAGGCGATAGTAGATTGGGTTGCTGACAGTGCCTCCGGTTCCTTCACATTGTCTCCCACCCAGTCTCCTGATGAAAGTTAATAATTTTTTCCAGAAAGTGCATATTCTGGGGTATTCCCACCATATGTGCGGCATCGTGCCGTTGAGTTTCTGAGGTTCTTAATGACTTCCTGTACCTCTTCTGCTGAGAAGTGAGAAGGGGGCCTCCAGCATTTTATTTAAATTTTTTATTTTTTTATGTTATTTTAAGTTATTTCCCTATCCACATTTGTTTGCAGATCACTTGCCATGCTCTTAACAACATTTTGTTGCCATTTGCAGCCCTCTAGCCCTTTCCATTACTTGTTTACAGCCATTTTAGTGTTCAAAAGTCCGGGTCCCATTGACTTCAATGGGTTTCGGAGTTCGGGGTCAAGTTCGGGTCAAGTTTGGTCCCGAACACAGACTTTTTTCCGAAGTTCGGCCGAACCCGCCGAAACCCGAACATCCAGGTGTCCGCTCAACTCTAGTAATGAGAGGAATCTATGGTGAGAGGATGAAGGTCCTTCTGCTCTAGACCTTCTCCACATAGTGCTCCCTGCCACCCTGCTGGAGCCAAAAGGTAGGGCTCTGATGTGAAGATGGCACTATATGATTGGGGGATCTGTAATTGGTGAGCTCTGTTATGATGGGAAGACTTTATTGTGATGGAGGAGTCTGACATGATGAAAACTGAAAGTTATTTTACAGCAAAACTTCACTTTTCATCTCAAGGTATTTGTCCTTTCTGCATCGGTTTTATTGGTAACTGATCACAATGCATGCTCATCTGTAATCTCTGCTGGTTGCTGAGCATTTCTATTCTTTCTGCTGAGCAGATGGGACATTGTATTGTGATTTGATTCATAGAGGAGCAGAGTCTGTTAAACACATGATGCTCTGTGAATTGACTCGTAAACTACAGATGTTTAGTGTCCACAGGGCTGCATACACCTTGTGAGACTAGGACGTCTGAAAAAGGGAAACCGCACACCTTTGATTTACATATGAATGTTGATTTTGCTGTTTTTGAATCAAGAATCATATATATTAAGCAGAAACTGTGACCATCAGTGGAGGAAGAGGAGGGAGAGTAGTGGGAAGGACATGACCAGGTGAGATGGACGAAGAAGAGAAGAGGGATCATCCATCTTCCACCCAACTGTCCCTACTGGCATAGCTCATGTCTATTTATGAGGTAAGCTCTGCCCCCTGCCAGCCCATTACTGGGGATTGGCTGATGCCTCATAAATATTTAAGGCAGTTCCTCCCAATCTCCACCCACTAATTCTAGACAATTCTCAAACCATCTAGACCAGGGGGAGGCAAAAGGGGAGCTGTCAAGATGAGTCATCCAGCCCTGAACTTCACTGAACCCTGACTGAAAAAATTAACGATTTTCGAATCAATAGTGGGAGAATAGTGGGAGAAATGTAATCGAAAAAGAAATGCGCATGTGCAAGAAAAGAAAATTCCCAGAAAGAAAAGAAGATTCCCAGCCACAAAAATTATTTTCTGTAGCAACATGAGGTGAAATTAAAGGCATGGTTGGTTGATTTTCGAAATCAATGGTGGCACCATCGGGTCACAAAATGCACAAATGTTCTGATTTTCAAAAGAAAATTCTTTTGAAATTCGACCATGTATGGCCAGCCTTAGCTCTGAGCCCAACTAGAATTGACCTACTCTAAACTCTAACACACCCTACACTAACTTCTAGCACACACTAGAGGATGCTACATAATATCAAATTCATGTGATAAAGAGTTCATATAAAAATATTAAATCCATGCAATAAAAAGTTCAATATAGGAATTTTTATCACATGGATTTGATATTTTTATATGAATTCATGTTTAACATTCCAACCAAACTCACTCATCCATCTATGTCTCCATGCTTTATTTTGTTGAGAAGTCACTTTGACAAACACCCCCTAGCATTTCTAGCTGCAGCTATCTTGAGTAAGGACAGATGATTCAGGTAGCGTTTATTTCCTAGAATCCATCTGCCCTTAGCTCAGGCATGCAGGCAGGAGCGTTTGTTTAGCTAAGAAAGCCCCCCCCCCCCCACTCATCCTCCAGATGAAAGAAAAAAAAATGTCCATGAAGACTCCTGGGATGTCTGACATCATGTTGGTCAGAAACAAGGAAACAAATAAAGAAATGTAAAAAAAAAAAGAAAAAAATGGTTTAAAACAAGTAAATATAATATACCTTCTTATCTATTTACTAAGGCTAGCAGCATAAGGATTTTAAAATAGGTAATGTTGACTGAGGGAGTTTAGTTCACCTTTAATAGCTTGTACAGTATACCAAAAATGTTAGTAGGAAACCAATGAAAATGACCTCACAGCTTGGATCTCGAGAGGTTGACTTCACCTGTGAAGGACCTCTTGAGCGTCTAATGACGAAGACAACATAGCTGGCTGTAGAGTGGGACACGGCACTCGGCTAACAACAATAACATCACTAACAAGTTAAGAAATGCAGGCGATCAAGACATATTGAAGTATGAGTCAGAGTAATGGGACAATGTCCTGGCCGTAATCTGACATTGATGAACCCAGATGCTGTACAGGGCCCCTCTCTCCTCCATAAAACTGGTCTGTGATGGTGCATTATCTCTGAAAGGCTTTTTACTCTTATGAAAGGGAGGCTGACACAGAGAGACGATTACAGCCTATCTACTGATGTAGTTCTTTTTACCCAGCAGACTCCTGCAGCTGGGAGTCAGTCTGCCATGTACATCTCTGCGGGAGATGAGATCATAGATTATACAGCGCTTGACTGAGGGACCTGTAGAGTGTAGAGGCTCCGATTATCTATAAAACATTAAACTCTTGACCAATCCCTCCTTCCAAAATGACCAGTCGACATATTTTATTTGGAGTCGAATGGCCATAGCAGCCTTTTATTACAAACCATTAAATACAACATTCACAAGAAAACAAGTTTAATGCATATAATACAGTCAATGCATAACCAATAAACCAACCTCAGCTTATGCCTGGTCTAAGGTCTTTGAAGGCCTGTATACTCACGATTAACTGGTTGTATCTGCACCCAATCAAAGGCCCCCAGCTGCAACCACACCAGCTCAGGGACAATTAACCACTTACGTACTACCAGATACAACCTAATTAATACCCCAATGTAACCACCGTATTGTTAGGAAGGGACACCCATACCTCAGATGGTCCCAACCCACAATTTCCCACAATTATTTAACCAGCACCGACCTTCAAAGATCCAATAGACCCCCTGCCACAGCACATGAGCGTGACACCTTACTCGCTGAATACCCTCCTGCAAAAAACTTGCTACCTCCTAGTTCACCTTTATCCTGGCTATGTTGATCTTTTCAACAGAGCGAGCCATACACCACGCAGACCTGGCAACTATATCGGACCACACAACTTTGCCCGACCCAACAGATAAAGTAATGAGAAGAACAGTTGTCTGCACTCCAACCAGCGGACAATAGGCATTTCCTGAACACCGCCCTAAACTGGAATCGAGACATTGCTGTTCCTTCCGCATGCATAAAGAAAACTCCCGAAAGATTTGCCCAAAACCGTGAAAAAATTAAATAAATAAACCCACAACCCAGACAGGGCAAACTGGAGAAGAGGGAACCCCACAACTCAATCCAAGAACCCCTCCCCGACTGATCAGTGTTAAATTTTCTTAACAGAATACCCAAGTAGTGTCCCGTAACCACACATCCTGTACGCTCAAACCACCCTCACCTCGTTTGTTACGGCTTACCAATTCCCACCACCCGAAAAGCCCCCCCCCCCCCCCCAAAAAAAAATGGCTAGCACAAAAATGGCCCAGAACAAGGTAACCTCATAGGCAGAAAAAAACATGTGTACATCATCGTCCTTACGAGAACACCCCCCATTCTCATTCACCAGATCGCTCCATTCCTGACACTCTGCAATAGGAGGACCAAGTTGTTGCACATGCTAAATGACGAATTGAGAACTTGGAAGCGGCAATGCAATGCTCCACAGCTGCTTGGGGCATGGAATTCCATGTTGCTCTGCATCCAGTGCTAGCTGGTGGCATCTATCCCACTGGAAACAAGACAAAGCATCAGACAGGAGTTATCAAAATTCAACTAGCCCAAGAGTGGTTGGACAGCATGAAGTTGAATTTTTTTTTTTTTTTTGCCTTGCCTTGCCTTGCCCGGTCACAAAAACCGTCCCCTTCAGATCTTCAAATTTGTCCAAAGGCAAACGACATTCCATTGCCACGGTGTCAATGGCAATACCCAGAAACCACAACTCAGTGGCCGGGTCCTCCATCTTGTTAGGGGCCAATGGCACACCAAAAAACTGGAAAACTTGATGGACCGTGGCCAAAAGTGAGGCATAGTTAGAACTTCCATCAGGCCCTATGCACAAGAAATCATCTATGTCATGAATGACTGAATTAGGCCGGAAGCATCCCGAACTGCCCATTCCTAAAAGGAACTAAACATTTCAAACAAGAAATGGCACAGACCATTGGTAAACATCTATCAACAAAATTCTGCCCTTGCCATTTGCACCCCAGCAGATGGCAACAACAAGGATGTACCGGCAACCAATGAAAAGGCTGCCACAATTTTGGCCAACAAATACCTTTACCATACCTAGGAACCCTCAACACTGCCATATCAAAAGAAGTATAGGACACAATGCAAAGCTCCGGATCAATGGCATCATTCATTGAACCACCTTTAGGATGCGACAAGTGATAAATGAGGTGTAACTTATTCGGTTCTTTTTTGGGGATAACACCCAAAGGGCAAATACTGGCGGTGAATCAAAAGGGGACCAGCCATGCGACCCAAAGCAACTACTTTGAAAAGTTGTCCTGAAAACGACCACTGGAAGTAAACGAGATGACTGCAAGCTATCAGCCATTAGAGGAACAACCAGCAGCTGGTAGGGTATCAGAAAAACCCTATGGGAAACCCAGCTGCAACACACGAGCTGCCTTCCTGTTAGAATAACGCTTTAGGACAGGTGCCATCTTTTCTACCTTCACTTCCCTCTTTCCAGCATCACCTCCTTTTCCTTTTCCATGCTTGAAGCATCTGGACAGCGCATAAGACCCTCCACACCCTGAATGGTCATGACGGAAACAGCACACGGTGCCAAACTTGCAAGATCCAGCATCTAATTGCCAACATAACCCCTTGCGATTTGTGGCCGGTTGTGAAGAGGCTGCCGCACCCTCCCTGAAAGGAAGGAACCAAACTCTGTGGAGACGACATCAGTTTCATCCAGAGAATTACGTTTTTGTGGTCCCACCGCAAAGAGGGCCGGACTGCCTTCTGCTGACAAAATTGCTTGTCATAGCAAAACCAAGCAACCCCACCATAGAGTTAGAGTCCAGATAACAAAATAAAAAGGGAGGAGCAATTCTCAGGGGCCTGTTCCACAATGACACTAGCTAAAGTTGCACACGCCTGCAACCAGTTTGAGAACGTACAGCTAATCAACCAAAACCGCAGTTTTTTTCCTCCTTCGTACATCCATCTGGTCTAACTGTAAAGTTAAATTTCTCCAATGGCAACAAAGAAATACATTTCCACATACTCACCCTTCCATATACGCTCCTTCACTTCCGGTTTTAGATGCGCACCCAAAGGCCCTTCAAAACACAAATCGCATTTTTGCAGCATTTGCCAGACGTACCCCGGCAACTCATTTGTCAGCCACTTTGTCGTCTGAAGCCTTACTGGCTGTAGTTATCACAGACGCTGCCAGACGTTGACCGAGGAATTCGACAGTCCCACACCCGATCCCTGCTGAGCTGTAAACTAAGCCCCCCCAGATCCCCCTTAAATAGAGATTGAATAAGAACAAGAAAGAGGACATGAAACAAAAGGCTCACCTGGCTGCTTCTATCCCTCATGAAATCCAGCCGCAGATCCGGATCCCTGTGCAGCGCGCAGGAGTTCAACATCTTCAGAGCCGCTGAGCACCCCTTCAAACCGGCTCTGTTCACCAAGCCACTCTCTCCCCTCAGCAGGCTCCAGTTGCCAGCCCCAGAGTCCAGCGGGCACCAGCTGATGATGTCAGCAGCCACCACCACACCAGAACCCAGGGCGCTCCCTCTCCTACTCCCACACTGGGCTCTGTGAGGGGTGGAGAAAACCTCACCAGCCGACGCCCAGCTCCTTCTATCCACGGCGCACACTCTGCGATGCCTGAACACAGGGAAAAACTGCCACCCACGTCTTCTGTCACTGGGTGCCCTGACCGGCACCTGCTGCTCTGCCACTCCCACGTTGGGCCGCACTAGACATAGGAAGGGAGCCTGTATAGCCAGCCGCACCATCCATACTCTAAAGGTGTGAGGGCAGGGGAGTGGGTGCCAGATGAAAACACTCTTGCTCTGGGTTCGCCGTAGACGGGGATTACTCCTGACTCGTACACCACGGGAAGCAGGCATGCGCTTGGTTGGTGGGGTCAGAGAGTCCCTTGAGGAGCTCCCAGACTCAGGAATGAAGCGCTCAGAAGGCCTAAACCTCCTAGCAAGTGGGCAACTAGAAGAGGCCCCCAGGAAAAACCTGCCTGGGCTCCTGCAATAAGTCTGATAGTTTGTCTTGTAGACACTCAGGGCCTCTGGCCACAGCTGCAGCTCTAAGCTGGGACGGCATGTTGTCCAAGTCACCAACCTTTTGTTCTGCCTAGAGGTGAAGTCCAGGAACAAAGGAGAAAACTGTCTGATGCTGTGATGAGCTCTGAATGAGCTGTGACACAATCCCCCTGTTAGCAGAGTATTGAAATCATGCTGGAAGTTTGTTGTGTGCCGTAATACAGCTTATCAATGCATGTCATTACAGAATTGAGAAACATGAACACAGGAACAAGGAGCATCCAGGTACATAGAGAAAATATACTAACATCCTGTTATATCATAGATACAGTTAGTTCCATACATATTTGGACACAGGCACAGTTTTCATAATTTTGGCTCTGTATGCCACCAGAATTAAATTAAAATGAAACAATCCAAATGAATTTGAAGTGCAGACTTTCAGCTTTAATTCAAGGGGTTGAACATAAATATCAAGTACAAAGTTTAGGAACTGCAACAATTTTTATACACAGTCCCCCTCATTTTCAGGGGCTCAAATGTAATTGGACAAATTAATATAATCATAAATAAAATGTTCATTTTTAATATTTTGTTGAAAATCCTTTACTGGCAATGACTGCCTAAATTCTGGAACCCATGGACATTACCAAAGACTGGGTTTCCACTCTAACTGCAGCTGTCTTCAGTTTTTCTTTGTTTGTGGGACTTTCTGCCTTTAGTTTTTCCTCCAGCAAGTGAAATGCATGCTCAATTGTGTTGAGATCAGGTGATTCACTTGGCCATTGCAGAATATTCCACTTTTTTTCCTTCAAAAGCTCCTGGGTTGCTTTTGCAGTGTGTTTTGGATCTTTGTCCATCTGTACTGTGAAGTGTCATCCAATCAACTTTGCTGCATTTGGCTGAATATGGGCTGACAGTATCTCTCTAAACACTGCAGAATTTATCCAGCTGCTTCTATCTTCTATCACATCATCAATAAACACCAACGACCCAGCACCACTGGAAGCCATGCATGCCCATGCTATCACACTGCCTCCACCATGTTTGACAGATGACGTTGTGTGCTTTGGATCATGAGCTGTTCCAAGCCTTCTCAACACTTTTTTTCTTCCCGTCATTCTGGTACAGATTAAATTTAGTCTTTTTTTAGATTTTTTTCGCAAAGCCTAATCTGGCTTTTCTATTCTTGAACCTTGTGGTGAACCTTCTATATTTGCTCTCGTGAAGTCTTCTCTTGATTGTAGACTTTGACAATGATACACCCACCTCCTGGAGAGTATCCGTCACTTGTCTGGATGTTGTGACTGGGTTTTTCTTTACCATAGAGAGGATCCTGCGATAATCCACCACTGTTGTCTTCCATTGATGTCCAGGCCTTTCTATGTTGCTGAGCTCACCAGTGTGTTCTTCTTTCCTCAGAATGTACAAAACTGTTGATTTGGCCACTCTTAATGTTGCTGCTATCTCTCTGATGGATTTGTTTCGTTTTTGAGACCTTACAATGGCCTGTTTCACTTGCATGGACAGCTCCTTTGAACGCATGATGTAGGTTCACAGCAATAGATTCCAAATGCAAATACCACACTTATAATCAACTCCAGACCTTTTACCTGCTTAATTGATGAAGAAATAACAAAGGAGTAGCTCCCACCTGGCCATTAAACAGCTTTTGATTCAATTGTCCAATTACTTTTGGTCCCTTGAAAAAGGAGGGATGGCTAATTTTAAGAGCTGTAGTTCCTAAACCCTTCCTCCGATTTGGATGTACATGCCCTCAAATTAAACCTGAGAATGTGCCCTTTCAGCCCATATCCATATCTATATATATCTATAGCTTGAATATGTTTTGGTAAATACCTGAAAAAAAAACGGGGCCAAAAAGCACGGGAATACTTACTATACATTAAACTGCAAGTGCTGGTGTAAGAATTTTAACAGATAGTTTACCGGGGAATATTTATGTTATTTTGCTCAATGTATTAAGCAAAAAAAAACTAAAATTGTGCCTGTGTCCAAATATATATGGACCTAACTGTAACATAACTATAAACTATAATACTACAGCGCCACCTGCTTCTTAGACAGGCATAATGCATATGCAGTATATAGTCAGTTTATAAACAACTTTTCTGTTGTACTTTTCTAACACCCCCCTCCTCTCTACCCACTACAGGACACAACTCTTCAATCTGCTAAGCAGACTGCAGCATATCAAAATCACCCACTAATACTTCACCTCTTCTGCAGGCCCCAGTCATGCTGGCCCTCCTCCTAGTTTCACTCAGCTCCGGGCCATGTACTTTCCTCCCTGAGTTCACTTCTCTCCACAATCCCGAGCAGACCAGGCAGGAATAATCCGTTCAGCTAACCTTTAAAAGAACGTGTTTAGGGTTGCGCATTCCAATGTCCTAAGGGTGCACGCCACTTGGGAACCATCTGTGATGAAAGGATTAAAGAAACAGCAACCATAAAGTACTGGTAAAGCTGAACTCCAAGCAGATAAAAAATACACAAGTTAAAATAGTATTAAATGTTCAGTGTTTTTTTTTTTTTTTAGCTTAATACATTGAGCAAAATAACATAAATATTCCCCAGTAAACTATCTGTTAAAATTCTTACACCAGCACTTGCAGTTTAATGTATAGTAAGTATTCCCGCACTTTTTGGCCCCTGTTTTTGGCCATGGTGTTTTGTTTTTTTGATGCCAGGGTAGGGAGTTATGTTCTGGGGGGAGAGGACGATATATGTTTTAAAGATGTATATATAACTACTATTGCTAAAACACGATTTACTCTGAAGACTCACAAAGGCAATGCTCTTTTCTATGATGATTTTACTGTGGAGTGGCTTGCTGGTCTTATCCTGGTCCTGCGCCCCCCTGGTATTCCATGATGGCTAAGGCCCCTTTCACACGAGGCGGACTCCGCTTCCACGGAGCCCGCCTCTGTCCGCCGGCTCAGCGGGAGATCTCTCCGTTGATCTCCGCTGAACCGGCGGATGACAAGTCCTTCTCTGCTCACTGAGCGGGGAGGGGCTTGCGAGCGCCGCTGGTCTCTATGGAGAGATCGGATGAAAACGGACAGAGCCATACGTCTGCTTTTGGCGGATCGGACCGGGTCGGACGTCAGCGGACATGTCTCCGCTGACATCCGACGCTCCATTCAGATCCGCCGTAAAAACTGACAGGCGGATCTGAGCGGTCCGATCGTGTGAAAGGGGCCTAACTCTGGTAAAGAGTCCTTGATTGTCTTGTCATGGAATGTCAGGGGGCTTAATTACAAATGCAAGAGGTCGCTACTGTTTCAATATTTGAAAATGCACAACCCCCACATAGTATTGCTGAAAGAGACCCATTTAATGGGAAGCAGAGTAATGGCTCTAAAAAAAATGTGGGTACAAAAAGCATTTCACGCGACCTACTACACTTACTCCCGTGGGGAGGTCTATTCTGATCAGTAAACAAATACCATCCATGATGTACACCTAGACCCTCAGGGTAAATGTCACGTTCCGGGTACGGCGGGGAACAGGAGGTGGATCCCCTATGCCAATGGGGCGATAGCACGGGTTGTATTGGAGGACCGGTTCTAATGTTGCTACTGGTTTTCACCAGAGCCCGTCGCAAGGCGGGATGGACTCGTAGCGGCGGTAGCAACCAGGTCGTGTCTTCCAATAGCAACTCGACCCCACTGACAGCTGAGACAGGCGCGGTACACAAGGATTAGGCAGAGGCAAGGTCAAACGTAGCAAAGGGTCAAGGCAGGTGGCAAAGGTTCGTAGCCGGGGGCAACAGCAAACGTCTGGATACACAGTAGGAG
The DNA here is from genome assembly GCA_028564925.1 of Lithobates sylvaticus. NCBI lineage: Eukaryota > Metazoa > Chordata > Amphibia > Anura > Ranidae > Lithobates > Lithobates sylvaticus. Next base: position 84,541,545 of record CM053029.1, on the reverse strand, counting down.
CAAAACACAAAACGCTTCACTAACTCAAGATCCGGCGAGGACAGGAAGGGGAAGTGTGTTTTTATGGGATTTGGGGAGAACTGTAATTGGGCCAGGCACCAATTGACTGTGCGCTGGCCCTTTAACTGGGGGCGGAGTCGTGCGCGCGCCTGGGGAGCGAGGGCGCGTGCACGCCGAAGAGAGCCTGCAGGGGAAAGGTGAGAGGAGCGGGATGCGATCCCCGGGCGGACCGAGGATCGCATCCCGGAAACAAAGCAGCACCTGCGGTCAGGGGAGCTGACTGAGGCACTGCAGGGCAGAGGACGCCGTGAGCGCTCCGGGGTGGAAGGGATACCCGGAGCGCTCGGCGTTACAGTAAATATGTTATGTTGGTGCACTGTTGGCCATATACAACAAGAAATATGTTATTGTTAATGTCTACCTGTCCCCTCCTAGTCAGGTGCAGTCCCTGTACCCTCTATATGAACGGCATTGCCCTGCCCAGGTTCTGTTCATGGGTGACTTCAACACCATCCTATCATGAGATTTGGATAGGCCCTCACCTCAAACTAGTTTCAACTCAGACCTGGGCACCTGGGCACATGCAACGGACTTTACTGAGGTATGGAGATGGTTACATCCTCATGACAGAACTTACTCCTGTTTCTCTACCACCTTTAACACCTCATCCCGTATAGACCTGGCATTTGAAAACACGGCCCCCCTTAATGAGATCCAGAGATCCAAGAGGCATGTTATCTTCCCTCTGGCCTCTCAGATCATAATCTGCTGAAATTGACCATTAGAACCCCAAAAACGCACAATAGAGCCCTTTGGAGATTACAATAATGAGTAACCACGAGTCGTTTCAGGACCGAATCCCCCCTCAATTGAAGAAATACTGGGTAATTAATGCAGAATCGGCATCCCCGGAGGTGACATGTGATGCGTTCAAGGCTCACAGCAGGGAGCGGTATATCTCTGCTGTGGCTGCTGTGAAGGCAGAGCACGGTGATATGGTTTATTCACTGCAACAAAAGGTTGATAGGGCCCTAAGTCAATACTCTGTATCACCCACTGCCCCGAATTTTGATCACCTCTCTTCACTTAGGAATTGCACCTTCACATCTCTGAGGTCACTAGACTTGGCATACAGTCTTGTAGGCAGGAGTATTTTAAATATGGGAACAAAAACAGCAGGTTACTGGTTCTATTAGCACAACAAGATAAACCCCTTGCAGTTGTCTCCAAAATCCTTACAGCAGATGGCAGGATGGCCGTCTCACAGGAGGACATCCTGACAGAATTCACTAGATTCTACACTACACTGAACACATCCTCCTTGCCAGAGGCCTTTGACCCTGTGCCCATGACCTCTGTTTTAGATACCCTGTCGTGGGGCTGGCTCTCCGACTCTGAGAGGAATTTTCTGGTTGCAGACCTCACCCCGGAAGAAATCACACTTGCCATACAGTCTTCCCCGGGGGGTAAGGCCACAGGCCCTGATGGCTTACCCATCGAATTCTATAGAGCCCACACCGAATTGCTTGCTCCAAGATTGGCCGAGTTGTTCACATCCTGTTTACAAACAGGCTCTTTACCCCCCTCCATGAAAGAAGCCCATGTCATCCTAATACCTAAGCCCAATAAGAATCCCAAGCTGTGCGCTTCATACAGACCAATTGCACTTCTCAATTGTGATCTGAAGATCTTCACCAAGTTGTTCGCCACCAGACTGAACAAAGTTATAAAATTCCTTTTAGACCCAGATCAAACAGGCTTTATGCCAGGAAGGTCCACAGATATCAACATACACAGACTATTCTCCAATATCCATGCCCCCCACACAAACCAGGGCACTAGAACGATTGCCACCCTAGACATGAAAAAGGCATTTGATACTGTGTATTTATGGGAGGTGATGAGGATGGGATTCCCACTAAAATATATTGACTTGGCACGCACGCTCTACACAGGCCCCCTGGCAAGCATAAGGCTTAACGGCTTCCTATCTGCCCCCTTTCCCCTGCAGAGGGGTATCAGACAGGGATTCCCTCTCTCCCCGACACTCTTCGCCCTGGCCATGGAACCCATCGCTGAAGCCCTCAGAATTTCACCCGAGATTTGCGGTCTTTCGGTGGCATGGTTGGAGGAGAGAGTGGCTCTCTATGCCGATGACTTACAGCTTTTCTTGAATGATGCTGGAGCCTCTCTGCAGGGTGCCCACAGCATTATGAACACCTTCTCAGCCTTCATGGGTTTATGGGTGAATTGGCACAAATCCCAGCTGTTTCCAGTGGACGAGGGGGCTAGATCTTCCTCATCCCCATCTCTCCTGCTGCAGTGGGTGGACCTCTTTACTTATTTGGGTATTGTGATATCCAGACATAGTAAGGACTTTGTGAGACTCAACCTGGATCCTGTACTAGCTGGGGTTAAAACTAAATTAAAAGCATGGAGCAACCTTCCCTTCTCAGTAATTGAATGCATTAACCTCCATAAAATGAACGACCTCCCCAAATTCACATATATTTTTAGGAACTCTCCTCAGTGGATCCCAAAAAACTCTAACTCCATTAAACAAATTTTCACGTCCTTTATCTAGGGATAAAAACCACCCAGATACAAATACACTACCTTAACTAGGCCTGTGGATAGGAGGGGATTGGCTCTTCCTGACTGCTACAAGTATTTCCTGGCTGCCTAGCTAGTGACTGCCCACTGGTGGCTTCAACCTGACTTAACCAATTCCGCTATAGTGCTGGAGGCAGCCATAGTCAAACCTCTGGAGGCCTTACAGGGTTGTCGTTTAGGGGCAAGAAAACCCCTCACCACCTCACTCCCTCCATGAGCACCACCATACAAGCCAGAGGCGTAAGTAGAGTCTTTAGGGCCCCAGCGCAAGAAACCTTGAAGGGCCCCCTGACCCCCCCTTCATTTCATTGGTCCTGGGGCCCTTTTCTCTGGTCCCGTGGCCCTCCCCACTGACCCCGGGGGCACTTTACTCCTGTTGGGGGCTTTTTATTATGGTCCCGCAGCGTGACCCGTTTATGTGTTCTGCAGTGGGCCCCCTTCCTACCATCTTGAGCCTACCGCACTGTGGCAAAAAACAATAGACATGTCACCAGCACACCAGGGAACTTCATATAAGGGTCCTACCATCTTGGGCCTACCTTATGTCATGCCCCTGCTATTGATAGTGCTGGTCTGGTGTCTCTGTCTCCATGGCAGCGCCGGCAGTCTATCAGGACCCAGTGCTGGTTACATTATAGGACTGATGGATGCATGCGGGGGAGGGCTGGCACTATTGGTGGTAGACAGCTGAGCCCCCCCCGCCGGTCACCTAGCAGCAGTACCACTGCACAGCCTTTTCTGTTGCCATGCCGATTGGGATGTGACCCAGGTGATGCTCCCAGTAGGATCTAATAAACACATTATTTATAAAGAGTACAATCACATAAATATCAACCATACGTTCATCAGCCTTGTGGGCTCCATGCCAGCAAGATGGAGGTTCTGATCAATAAACTCACTATCGCATTTAACATTAGATCTGACTGGGAGCATCACCTGGATCACATCCCAATGAGCATGTCAGAGAATTCTATGCAGTGTTACCGCTGCTAAGCGACCTGCAGGGAGCTCAGCTTTCTACAACCAATTGTACTGGTCTCTTGCGCATGCGCCCATCAGCCTAGTGTGGCAAGTAGCCAGCACTGGGTCCTAATGCACTGCTGCTGCCATGGAGACAGAGACCAGCGATATCAATAGCGGTGCCAGGACAGCAACCCTGGTTGTTCACCCATGGGTCCATTGTCGGAGGATTCCCCCATCCACCTGGAATGTGTAGATGGGGAAATTGGATCATTTTTTTTTTTCCAGTGTAGTGACGTAACAAAAAAAAAAAAAAGCGATCAATATATGGGCTCCTGGCATTGGTGCTACCTGGATCTTGGAAAAACAGAGTGGGGGAGGGAGACAGATAGGGGAGAGAAAGGGACAGTTCAGTGATCAAAGTGTAATGCAAAATGCAGTGCTCACTCATTTAAGGGACGAGGCTGGAAGTTAACACAGCTTGGAATGTGTAGCTGCTGACTGCTGCTCTTCATATCTCCCGCGTACATTTCCCCTGTCTCCTTCGCAGTTGTACGTCGGGATAGGAGAGTGGACATGCCGGGCAGACACACACAGTGGGAGAACAGGGGTAAGAGGAGGAGGAGGGGAGCTGTATGCATCACGCATCTCCCGTCTGTTGCTTGGAGGGGGCGTAAACTCGCTGGGCTGTGTGAGACGAGTGTCAGAGACACTGATTTTACGGACGGGAGAAATCAGTCTGTTTTCTCGAACTGTCACGGGGATAATGGGAGTCTGGAAACAATGCATGGGCCTCCCGACAATGCAGGAACTCCAATGCCCAGTCGCAAGTGCGACTTCTGCAACCCTGATTGTTCCGCCACTGAACAAGAGTAAAAGCCTGCAGACGCTCCAGCAGAATTATTTTTCTTCACACACACCATTGTGGTTGAACCCCAATCTCCTGCACTTCTACCCCATCCCAAACACCAAATTGTGAAGCTAGAACATATTATCACTAACACTGAGTCATCTTTCAATACTCTGCAATCAAAATGTAATGTACCTGCACAAGCACGTTTTAGATACCTCCAGATTGCTCATGCCTTCAGGTGCCAATTTCTGGGTTAACGGGTAACTCTGACATACTCAGAATTGGAATTTACCCTCCGAGTGAAAGACTTGGGGAAGCCCATGTCTCAACTCTACGGCTACCTACTAGTGGCTGCTAGTCCTGAGCTGTCCTCCCACCGCAGGAAATGGGTGGGGGACATCCCGGAACTGGATGAGGATGACTGGAGGGAGATTTGGGATTTCCCCTTCTCCCCCCTGGTCTCAGCCAGGGATAAGATGGTTTAATATAACATTTTGCACAGAACATACTATACACCACAGGATGTCTGCGGCACATTCCCCACTGTGTTGGTGATGTGCGCACCAACCTGGGGAGTACTTTCATATCTTTTGGAGCTGCCCAGCAATACAACAATACTGGCAAGAGGTCCTTCAAGTGATTAAAAGTGTAACCAAGCTTCACATACCATGCGACCAAAGATATTGCTTGTTAGGATTGGTTGAGCAACTGAATCTACAAAAACTATTATATCTAAATATAATGATAAATTAATAAATCTTGTTTTTTTTTTTTTTTTCTTCTTAATTTATCATTATATTTAGATATAATAGTTTTTGTAGATTCAGTAGCGCCCCAATTACCAAACCACACCATCCATTAAATCTAAAGCCCCATACACACGCTCGGACAATCCGCGGACCAGGTCAGTCGGACTTTGTCCGACGTACTTTGTCCGATGTTGGCGTTGCGTACACACGGTCGGACTACGTTGTCGGAATATCCGGTCCGGAAGAACGTCGTGACGTAAGTCGTCGTCCACGAGATTACAAAAGGGAAGTTCAGCACCACGTCAGGCACCCGTTGGGCTCCTTCTGCTGATCCCGTGTTTATCGAGAGTTAGTGGAAGTTTGGTGACTTAAGATTCGCGCTTCTCAGTTTTCTGACTCAGATCGTTACTGCTCTTCAGTTTGTGCTTGTCGTGCGTATCTGTTTATTAGTGCGTGTAGTCAGTTCGCATTTGTTGGTCATTGCGGCCTATATCTTGATATAGGACGCTTTGATTTGCACTGCTTATTGTCTGCTCGTTGCTGGTATTCACTTCGTTCTTTCAGGCCTTGCTGTTTATCGGTGCTTTCTGTTTGTCCGTTCTGACCAGCCGACCTTTTGTGACCTTCTGAGCGATGTTTCCCGTGCGTACTCGTCGCCGAGTTCGTGCTGTACGCGGAATTGGTGTCGGGCTTTTTAGCTTTGACCCAAGACCCGTCCATGAACAGAGTGACGAGGAGTATGTGGACCAAGAATTGGTTGCTTCAGCGTGACCAGTTCTCGCACATGCCTTTGCTTCGTGAGATCCGGGAGAATAATCCTGATGATTTCAGGAACTTTCTCAGGATGACGGACCCCGATTTTCACCGTCTTTTGGCTTTGCTGACCCCCTTTATCAGCCGGCAGGATACCTGCATGAGACAAGCCATTACTCCGGAGCAGAGGCTTGTTGCCACGTTGAGGTACTTGGCGACAGGGAGAAGTCTTCAGGATTTGAAGTTCTCTTCAGGTATCTCTCCCCAGGCCCTGGGAATCATTATTCCAGAGACCTGTTCTGCCATCATTCAGGTCCTGCAGGAGGACTATATTAAGGTAACATTTCTACTTTACTATTCCCTTCTATGTATGCTCTGTTTGCTAATGACTTGTATTTTTGACCTCCTTCCCTAATTACCATGATTGCAATATGTTCTAATATGCTGTGCCCTTTTCTCCTTCATGCATTTTTCCCTTCACTTACCTCACCAGCATGCTCTTCTGCCCCAATAGACACCTATGGCCTAGTCACTTAAGCAATGTCTTTTGTCTGCTGCATAGTATTGTTTGCCCCAAAACACCCCCTAAAATATGCACAAATGTTTGCTGTGTGGTTTACTTCATGTAGAGCCCCCTTTTTTTGTTCTTTTGGTGGGGGGGGGGGGGGCAAAATCATTAGGAACCCCCTCCCCCAACTGCTCTGTCAGATGGTACCAATCCTTTATCTGCTGGCTTTCCCAAGGTCCATACACACTATATACCTACCTCTTTATAGTGCGCATCTTTAGGGATGAATTCAGCAAAGCATGTAGTGCAAGGGACTGCCTCCATACATTCCATTTCCTATTTTTTTGTCTTCTTTCCCTCCTATTAGCTTGCTTGGTAATTTAATAATGTCACACTGTGCCTGCCTTTTTTGGGGGGGGGGGGGGGGGGGGTTGTTGAAATGTTATTTGATCTTTCCTGTGGCCTGCCAATAGTGTTAAGTACAGAGGGTCTGGCCAAACTAGCCCACATTATTGAGCCATTTGCCAATCAATGAAGTGCAGAGGGTTAGCTGTCCACCACCCCCCCCCCCCCAAAACCCCTAGTTATTGCCAATGGCCCATCAGAAGTGGGGGGATTGATGGGGGGGGTGAGTAATCTGTGAAGGGGAGCCTCTACTTTTCTGTGCAAATACTTTCCAGCCTCCAATTTTAGACAATGCTCTTGTTCCAAGATGTTGATTGTCTAATCTGCTTGCAATGTTTAGGTGCAAAGTGACTATTTTTTTTTTCTTGTTTCACTCCACAGTTCCCTTCCACGCCACAGGAATGGCAGACTGTGGCCTCCCACTTTGCCAGCCGTTGGGACTTTCCTAACTGCGGAGGGGCAATTGATGGGAAACACGTCCGCATCGTCCCACCGCCCAACTCGGGGTCCTACTATTATAATTATAAAGGGTTTAATAGTGTAGTGATGTTGGCGGTGGTGTCGGCAACATACGAGTTTATGTATGTGGACGTGGGGATGAACGGCCGGATATCGGATGGTGGGGCCATTACGCACACGGAGTTCTACTGGCGTCTCCAAAGTGGCAGTCTGTGCTTGCCACCTCCAGAGGAGAATGCCGAAGGACTCCCCTTCGTCTTTGTCGCAGATGAAGCGTTTGCGTTGACTCCCCATGTGATGAGGCCGTTCCCGATGAGGACCCTCACCCCGGACCAGAGGGTCTTCAACTACAGGCTGTCCAGAGCCAGAAGAGTTGTGGAGAACGCTTTTGGCATCCTGGCCAGCCGCTTCCGCCTGTTCCTGACGGCATTTAACTTGGCGGAATACAAACTGAACCACATAGTTCTTGCCTGTTGCATATTGCACAACTTCCTCAAAAGACATAACAGGAACTATGTGGTGCCCGTTGGCCCAGATGTGGAGGGCCCTCCAAATGCCGAACTCACAGCCCTTCGAGTGGCACGTCCAGGCTTGCCCCCTCTAAATGCCCGTGTGGTCCGGGACCAATATATGCAGTACTTTGTGGGTAGGGGGGCCATTGCTCTGCCTGACGATGTGTGAGAGGCATTTTTTAATAAATCTGATATTTTAACCAACCTATGATTTCATGTCATTTCAGTCTTCTTTTTAGCTTATTTTACTTTGACATTTTTTCCCTTTGCCTTCGACAGTGGGAATGCACTTTCTGGGCAAAAGGAGGTAACAGTCTCTTCTTCCCAAAAAGATTATTCTCATGTTGTGTGTTTGCTACCTAATCTTTGGTCTAGAGAAGGTTTGTACTGCATAACTGACACCCAAAATACTCCTTTTCATCACCAGGTCTGACATGTGTGTATTCTCCAAAATGCTGTGCTCCGTGTTTTCGTACAAAGCACTGTGGGTGTCATTTACATAAGTCAAATCCGCTATGCTCTACAAGTGCATTGAAAAAGTTCCCCGGGAAAGAAAATTGGAGTGCAAAGTGGATTTGCCTTTAGTAAATAACACCCATTGCCCCCCATATCCTTTTCATTTTACATACATAATGCATTGTGTTTTTTAAATAAGGAAGCCACACATTAGAAAAATAAAAGTTTACTAGGAAAACATTCCCAAGTGCGTTTACAATCTTCACGCCAAAACTGACAACATCTTGGTTATTTACAACATTGTTTACAAACATTCCGCAATTGGTTAAACCAGGCATGGAGCAAAACAGAACCTAGGAACTTGGAAAGTTCAACTTTGTAAAGTGAAGACAAGATCAGACATGACTATATGTTCAAAGTGTGTTTGATCTTGCCTTCATCACATGGGGGGGTCACCCCCGAAAAGTGGAAATTTGGAACATGCACACAATTTGGGTCTGAAAATGGTCATTAGATGGGAAAACACATGCCTAGAAGCTTCAAAAGTGCCATTTTCCATCATGGGGATGAATGGACGTTTTTTGGGGGTGCAACCCCTTCACCACAACCACTTTCGTAGTTCGTAAAGTGTTTGCACCCCCAAAAAAACGTTGCCATTCATCCACCATGGTGGGAGCTAGCACATGTGGACACAATGTGTGCATGTTCCAAATTTCAGACAGTTTTTAAGTTGCAAATGTGTTCAGAAGCAGGCACAAATGTGTGTTAATTACTTGGTGCGTTTTCATATTTTTCCTAAAACATCAATGATGTTCTTCAATTTTTGTTGAACATCATTGATGTTTTGCTTTATGTAATCTAGATCTCGATTGCAGACCATTATCTCTCCGATGAGTACGTGGGCACTCTCTGTGGTAAAGTGCGATTTTTCTTCCACAACATCCACGTCACCTAAAAACCACAAACAAACAAAAATGGGGTGTTGGAAATGAGGCAGCCATACATGGATTAGCTTACCAGTAGCTGTGTTCTCCCACACTCACCTGTTGTGGTGACAATTTCTCCAAGTTCGATGATCTCTCCTTCCTCCTCCTCCTCCTCTGCTTCTGCTCTTTCCCCTTTTTTGGGAGGTGTTGGTTTGGGGGTTTCCTCAGACGGCCCAAGTTTTCGCTCCCCTATGAGAATGTCCAAAAGGAAGATTTAGCAACACAAACTATTGAGGGCAGAAATAGGAAATGACAAACATTGCTTGAAAGTGACGGACACTATTTTAGTTTGGCCAGTTACAAATGTCAACTACATGAATGAAGTCACTTTGTAAAGGTGCTAAACTGACTAGCTTTTTGGTAGAAGTTTGTGTGATGGAGACCCCCCTCTAGTATCCACTGGAGCACATGTGTGGAAAAGCATAATAAAAAGGGGGTTTGGGTGTCCCAGCACTAGTGCTCTAGAGTCCAGATGGGTAAACAGCTACTGAGTGACCTCTCCTTTACATTGAATAAATTGGCTTTACATTCTTGATGACATTTCTAGTGAGAACAAACTTCCTTTCCCCAAAAAAACACCAAACATCGTATTATAAGTGGCCGAACGATCGAGGTTGCGTACGATCGAATGCACACACACACGACCATGACAGTGGCAGAAAGATCGAGGCTGAGTACGATCGAATGCACAGACGAACCTGAAAGTGGCCATTTTGGAATGTACAACTTGGTAAAAATCAAAACACAATGGAGCAGTATGCAAGCAAGAAATCAAACACAAAACACAACTACTTACTTTTTTGAAGAATTCTCTTGATCTTTCTGTACTGATCGGCCTCCCTCAGTTTCAGGTCTGACCAGCGTTTCCTGAGTTGCTCCTTGGATCGTTGTACCCCAAAATTATTGTACAGCCTTCTCACAACTTTAGACATGATCTTGGCCTTGCGGACATTGGGGTTGAGGTAAGGCCCATACTTCCCATCATAGTCGCTCCTCTTTAATATGTCCACCATCTCCAACATTTCTCCAAATGACATATTGGAGGCCTTGAATTTCAGGTTCCGGGATCGGGACGTTTCTGCCTCCGGACTTTCCTCGTCCTCCTCCTCGTTGGTGGGATATTTGTGGCGCACCTGCTGTGTCCCCGCCATGTGCTCTCCCCACTACGCCGTAAAGAGAAGGGGTGGGGAATAGACGAGAAAGATCGTCAGGGGCGGGCGGAGTTTGAAGCATGCGCAGTGTATATAAAACGTCACACGCCTGTGTCGTAGCCACGATCTGGGAGACGAGGGGAGAGAAAGCTCACGCACGAGACGATCGCTACAAACGAAGGTACAATTTGACGTTGGTACATAACTAGCCTAGACTGATTAGAACTTGAGGCTTCTTTATGGAGAAGATTAGGAGAGTTTAGGCTGACATTATTTATATTGTTTTGTGTGGCGTTGTGTCTTGCAGAGGTGATGGATGCCTTCTACAACGTGAGCTTTCTCCCACACTTCATTGATAAATACCGGCAATTCCCCCTCTTATGGCAGGCAAAACACAGGGATTATAGCAACAGACCAAAGAGGTACGCAGCCCTGCTGAAACTGGTGGCATTTGTAAAGCCTACCCTGCCCATGGCAACCGTCGCAAACTTAAAAGTGAAGATCACCAACATGAAGACTACCTATTTCCGGGAGCGCAATAAGGTCCTGAAGTCACAAGCATCTGGAGCTGCAGCAGCTGATGTCCATGTCCCCACGCTCTGGTACTATGACAGGCTCCACTTTCTCAAAGACCAGGCTACTGTCAGGAAGTCACTCTCGACTCTTCCTTGCACGCGTCCTTCCACGCACGCCACCCTTGATGAGGATTCCGAGGACCAACCTGGGCCTTCCAGTCAGGAATATGTGCAGGTGCCCAGCTTGTTCCAGGTATAGTAGTTTTGGAACCAGTTTGTTGAATAATGAATGATGTTCAGTTAATTCAGGATCCCCAATTGCTTATTTCCTAACGTGATTGACATATCAACAGACAGTGGTGTGGGAGACATTTTGGGGAAGAATCTAAACTGCAGGGCTGAGAATTGTATGGTTTTGTATTTGAAAACATTTTGCAACAGTCACTAGATGAGAATTGTGTGTGTTTGATGAACAAATAACTGAAACTATGTCCCTTTTTCATACACAGGAAGACCTCAGCCAGGAGGTGGCTGTGGAAGGTGGCAGTCAGGAGGAGGCAGGGGGTAGTGGCAGCCAAGAGGGGGGTAGGCGTAGGAGCCTGACTGTCTCCCAAGTCTCTCCCCTCCGCCTTCCCTACAGAAGGGCGAAAAACATGGGGGAGGTGGGAGAGTCAGCGCTCCAGCTGATAAAAGATGCCTCAGCCTCCCTCTATGCCACACCCACCTACGAGGAGGCCTTTGCCTCCTTGGTTACAAGTAAATTTACGGGTATGGAGGCGGGGCAACGCAGCATGTGTGAGGAGGTCATCCTCAAAATACTAAATGAGGGGATGGCTGGGGAGATGACTCCCCTCACACATGTTTGCGAGAGTGACCTTGCTCCGCCTCCTCCTCCTCCTTCTGCCACCCCACCAGCACCAGCACCACGGCGTGGAAGGAAGCGTACAAGGAAGACAAGAGAGTGACAACCTGGACTCAGTCTGGTCTGAGAGAAGATGGAGCCTCTCGTAGTACCAGAGCCTGGGGACCTAGATGGCATCTGCTGCAGTTCCGGATGTTTTGGACTTCAGGACCAGATTGCGCTCCCTTATTATTTAGATAGGTAGTCTTCATGCCCCCAATTGTTTAAGTCTGTAAAATGATGGTTGCCATGGGTGTCCAAGGCTTTGCAAATTCCCCAAGTTTCACCATGGCTGCGTTCCTCTTTGGTCTGTTGCTGAGACCTAAATAAATGTTTTTTGGATTTGAAATAATCATTGACTATTGTGTTTTACTTTTCTACAATGACAGTTTTTCTTTGAGTAGGCAGGTACATTTCACTAATCCTAGAATTAACAAGGGGCACCAACAACCAACAAACTCCTAGTAAATGTAAGCAAGAAATACAAATGTTAATAATGTGGTTTTGCTAAGTTGAGACATACAAACCCCCTCCAAAAAAAAAAAAATCTCCTTCAAATATGTATTCCCCCCAAAAAAAAAAAAATCTGGGTAAAAAAATAAGAAAGATTGTATTACGATCTGAGTAAAAATAAACATGTAGTGTATAAATGCTGCAAAGTAATAAAGAAGTAAGTTTGTGAGAAGTGCGGGTGAATAGGAGCAGCTAAAAGATGTCATTCTTGTTGCATTGTAAAGAAAAAGAGAATGCGCTGCATTAAAGACATTTTAACATTGCAGCGTGACGAATGTGCTGTGTCGATTAGGAAAGGTAGTTTTACCTGACCGAGCGCTTCCGTCACAGAATTTCTTCTGAGCATGCGTAGCACTTTGTCCGTCGGACAAGCGTACACACGCTCGGATTTGGTGTGATCGGACCGGGTTGACGGGAAATCTTTCCAGCAGGAGATAAGACTTTGTCCGACGGACAAACCGACGAACACTGTCCGATGGTGCATACACACGGTCTGATTTTTCAACAACCTTGTCCGATCGGACCAAATTGATGAAAAAGTCCGACCGTGTGTATGGGGCTTTAGGATTTCAAAGGGAGCAGCTTTAGTACCTAATTAACTTGATTGATCAATTTAGGATTAATTAGTGATAAATTGTAGCCTAATATTAACATTACAATATCAAATACTATTTTTTATTGTAGAGATATTTTTATTGTAGAAGTTTTTCCCAAGCGCGGGGTTGAGACAGCCTAGTTGCGGTTGTCTACACCTATATTGGTTGAGCAACTGTCAGTGACCATGGCCAGGAGAATACTTATCAACCTATTACTGTTTTACGCCGGCAAAGCTATCACAATGAATTAGTTAGAAGCATTCATCCCCTCCTTCTGTCCAATTCTGGAAGGGACTGATAAATGCCAGTCTGCCCCTGTATGAGGCTACTTATGCAAACAGGGGTTGCCCCAATAAATTAAAAAAAAGGTTTGGGCATGCTGGCTCGATGACGCCACTACGGCAAGCAGAGATTAAGATTACTCTAGTCAAAACATAGTCTCTGACCACTCCCTTTTAATTTAACATTTTAAATTGTATCCTGGTATCCCAGGTTTGCACATAGATAATTCTAAACTGAACCCTCTCCCCACATTGGGGTAGTAGCTTACTAGATTGTTTTGTTTGGTTCTTGTGTTATATGTTGCTGTATGAGAATGTGACCTATTGGTCTTGCTATATGTGAAATAGAAAATTTAATAAAAAAAAGATTTTCCAACAAAACAAAAACATTGGGCTCAGGGCAGCCGGTCCTCCCGCCCAAGACGCTTATCCCAGGCCTGGTCCCAAGGTATGGAAAGGGCCGCATTCAGCCCCTGGGCCTCAGTTTGGAGACCACTGTTCTAGTACATAAAATATGTGCAAACTACTGTACATTCCTTTAATAACAAGTATACTTGTATAGATGATGAGTAAGGGCTCTTTCACACCAATATCAAAAATGTTGTGTACAGATGTGTACAACATATAGACATATCTCCCAACTTTTTTTTAGCTGGGAATGAGGGACACCTATTACCAAAAGTACACTATATTACCAAGTATTGGAACGCCTGCCTTTACACACACATAAACTTTAATGGCATCCCGGTCTTAGTCCGTAGGGTTCAATATTGAGTTGGCCCACCCTTTGCAGCTATAACAGCTTCAACTCTTTTGGGAAGGCCGTCCACAAGGTTTAGGAGTGTCTATAGGAATGTTTGACCATTCTTCCCAAACCACATTTGTGAGGTCAGGCACTGCTGTTGAACAAGAAAGCCTGGCTTGCAGTCTCCGCTCTATTTTATCCCAAAGGTGCTCTGTCAGATTGAGGTGCAGAACAGTCAAGTTCCTCCACCCCAAACTTGCTCATCCATGTCTTTATGGACCTTGCTTTGTGCACTGGTCCAAATAATTTGGAGGAGGGGGGATTATGGTGTGGGATTTTTTCTCAGGGGTTGGACTTGGCCCCTTAGTTCCAGTGAAGAGAACTCTTAAAGCGGTTCTGCACACATTTTATTTAGTAAATCTCTTTGCCTTCCAAATCAGGCAAAGAGTACTAAATGAAATGTGTTTTTTTTTTTTTCACTTACCTTGTAATCGATGACTTCCGGTCCCCTGCCTCTGCGGGGGTGGGCGGGGTCTGTGCGGGGATCCTCGTCACGACGCACTGTCTCCTGGGATCTGGTGTCATTGATCCCAGGATCCTGTGTGGGCATCTTCCGAAATCTCGCGAGATTTCGGGCACATCTTCGATTTCGGGTTGCAGATGTGCCGACATGCAGATGTGCCGACATATGCCGATTTCGGGCACAGATGTGCCGACATCTCGCGAGATTTCGGAGAACGTGAGCTGCACTTTGCCGTTACTGCGCACGCGCGAGCTCGGCGCAGTAACGGCGGTGCATGCTGGGCCATCTAAAGTGCCTGTGGGGTTTCACATGCCCACAGGCAAGATGGCCCCCAGCAGAAAAGAAGAAGATAAAGAACTTCATCGGACGAAAAACCGGCAGCGATCACGAATGAAGATGGAACAGGTGAGTCCCCTAATTTTCCTATTACCCCTTAGCATATTCCCCAAAAAAAAAAAAAAAAAAAAAAACCCGGTGCAGAACCGCTATAAGGCGTCAGCATACCAAGACATTTTGGACAATTTCATGCTCCCAACTTTGTGGAAACAGTTTGGGGATGGCCCCTTCCTGTTCTAACATGGCTCGGCACCAGTGCAAAAGTCAAGGTCCATAAAGACAAGGATGAGCGAATTTGGGGCAGAGATACTTGACGGGCCTGCACAGAGTCCTTACCTCAACCTGATAGAACACCTTTGGGATGAATTAGAGCGGAGACTGCAAGCCAGGCCTTCTCACCCAACATCAGTGCCTGACCTCACATGTGCTTCTGGAAGAATGGTTAAACATTCCCATAGACGCACTCCTAAACCTTGTGGACAGCCTTCCCAGAAGAGTTGAAGCTGTTATAGCTGCAAAGGGTGGGCCAACTCAATACTGAACCTTACGGACTAAGATTGGGATGCCATTAAAGTTCATGTGCGTGTAAAGGCTGGCGTCTTAATACTTTTGGTAATACAGTGTATGTAGGCATAGGATACACACCCTGTCACGCCTCCTTAACCACTTCAGCCCTGGAATATTTTACCCCCTTCCTGACCAGAGCATTTTTTGCGATTTGGCACTGCGTCGCTTTAGCTGACAATTGCGCTGTCGTGCGACCTTGTACTCAAACAAAATTGACATCCATTTTTACCCATAACTAGAGCTTTCTTTTGGTGGTATTTGATTACCTCTGCGGTTTTTATTTTTTGCGCTATAAACAAAAAAAGAGGGACAATTTTGAAAAAAAAAAGCAATATTTTTAACTTTTTGCTATTATAAATATACCCCACAAATATATAAAAAAAACGAATTTCTTTCTCAGTTTAGGCCGATATGTATTCTTCTACATATTTTTGGTAAAAAAAATCACATTAGGCGTATATTGATTGGTTTGTGCAAAAGTTATAGCGTCTACAAAATAGGAGATAGATTTATGCCATTTTTATTATTATTTTTTTTTATTAGTAATGGCGACGATCTGCGATTTTTATCGTGACTGCGACATTATGGCGGACACATCGGACACTTTTGACACTATTTTGGGACCATTGTCATTTATACAGCGATCAGTGCTGTGATTACTATGTAAATGACACTGGCAGGGAAGAGGTTAAACACTAGGGGGCGATCAAGGGGTTAAGTGTGCCCTAGGGAGTGATTCTAACTATGGGGGGGATGGGCTACCACTGACATGACAGCGATCACTGCTCCCGATGACAGGGAGCAGTAGATACCTGTCATGTCACTAGGCAGAACGGGGAAATTCCTTGCTTACCTAGGCATCTCCCCGTTCTACCTCCCCACACTGTAGTCGCGGGCCGCCGGCGAACATTGAATTCCTCGGACCCGCGCGGGTGCGCCCCAAAAGGCGGCAAATTTAAAGGGACGTACAGGTACGCCCATTTGTCTGCCTCTGCCATTTTGACGACGTACATCTGTGTGCGGCGGTCCGCAAGTGGTTAAAGGAGAATTATATAAAAATAAAAAAAGATTTTATATTGCCTTTTAACCACTTAAGGACCGAGCCTCTTTCTGAGATTTGTTGTTTACAAGTTGAAAAAAAAATTTTTTGCTAGAAAATTTCTTTGAACTCCCAAACATTATACCTTTTTTTTCTCTAACACCCTAGAGAATAAAATGGCGGTCGTTGCAATACTTTCTGTCACACCGTATTTGAGCAGCGGTCTTACAAGCGCACTTTTTTGGAATAAAATACACTTTTTTGAATAAAAAAATAAGACAACAGTAAAGTTAGCCCAATTTTATTTATTTTTTTAGCCCAAAAATAACCTCAACATGTCACGCTTCAAAATTGTGCCCGCTCGTGGAATGGCGACAAACTTTTACACTTAAAAATCTCCATAGGTGACGTTTAAAAAATTCTACAGCTTGCATGTTTTGAGTTACAGAGGAGGTCTTAACTACCGAGTTTGAAGTTCGGGGGACCTATGGCTGCAAATGGGCACAGTGAGGCATGCAAATGGGCACAGAGAGGCATGCAAATGAGCACAGTGAGGCTGCAAATAGGCATCGTTGACTCTCTTTTCCACTTACAGTAGCTGCGCATTTCTCACCCTAGGCTTATACTCGAGTCAATACTTTTTCCCAGTTATTTGTGGTAAAATTAGGTGCCTCTGCTTATATTCGGGTCGGCTTATATCGAGTATATACGGTATATAGATCAGACCAAAATGAGGGACAAATGAGGAAAGATTGACAGAGGGACATTGCTCCAAATCAGGGACAGTCCCTCAAAATCAGGGACAGTTGGGAGCTATGTATAGATTTGTATGCATCTGTACGCAGCAATAGAGAAACCCGTGGGCCCATTCAGACTGATACAAACAGCAGTGTAATGTTTAGCACCATTAAAAAACAATAGAAGCTGCATCTAGAGCTAGAAATTGGATGATATTTTCTGCTGCATGCATATAAACATTTGAGATAATAATGTACATGAACCTTATTGGCTGCGGCCTCTGCTCGGGGTCGACATGCTGATAAGACGTTATTGATGTTTACATGTTGGCCCTGAATGAGACATTCATGTAGCAACGGCACATTCACACAATGACCTCATCCTTCAGTCATTCAGAATCGGCCAAGGTCATTCTGCGCATGCGCTGCTGCTGCATGAATGTCTCAATCAGGGCTGACATGTAAGCATTGATATTGGTGTAATCTGCGATGGAGCTGACTACACATTATTGATATGTACAACTCAACACTGAGCATCGCTGGCAGCTAATAGGGTTCATTTACTAGATGCTGTACGCCTGTATATGTATCACAAGCGTTACACGTGTGCAGTGTTCAGACAACTTTTTAAGAAGCATCTTGCATAAATCAATGGGGGGCTGTGTGAACGAGGCCCAAGGGAAGTCATGCAAGAATGTCTCATTCCACCTTCTGCAATCTCCACTCAAAATTATTAAGACAGCAACAAGAGTCAGCCCCCCTTCTAATGTATAATCTGTATTGAACAACCAAAAACCATTCAATTTTTGAGGGGTTCCAGAAGAGAAGAAAGGGTTATATATGTTTTTTTACATAGTGCAAGGTATAATATAATATACATATTCCGTTTGTCATAATTAACTACAATAATACTATACAGTGCCTTGAAAAAGTATTTCTACACCTTGAAATTTTCCACATTTTGTCATGTTACAACCAAAAAACGTAAATATATTTTATTGGGATTTTATGTGATAGACCAACACAAAGTGGCACATAGTTGTGAAGTGGAAGGAAAATGATAAATGGTTTTCAACATTTTTTACAACTAAATATGTGAAAAGTGTGGCATGCATTTATATTCAACCCCTTTTACTCTGATACCCCTAACTAAAATTTAGTGGAACCAGAAGTCCCCTAATAAGTAAACACCACCTGTGTGTAATTTGATCTCAGTATAAATAAAGCTGTTCTGTGAAGCCCTCAGAGGTTTGTTAGAGAACCTTCGTGAACAAACAGGTCAGGGAGAACGTTGTAGAGAAGTTTAAAGCAGGATTAAATCATAAAAAAAGCTTTGAACATCTCACGGAGCACTGTTAACCCATCGTCTGAAAATGGAAAGAGGATGGCACAACTGCTAACCTACCAAGACATGGCCGTCCACCTAAACTGACAGGCCTGGCAACTAGAGCATTAATCAGAGAAGCAGCCAAGAGGCCCATGGTAACTCTGGAGGAGCTGCAGAGATCCACAGCTCAGGTGGGAGAATCTGTCCACAGGACAACTATTAGTCGTGCACTCCACAAATCTGGCCTTTATGGAAGAGTGGCAAGAAGAAAGTCATTGTTGAAGAAAGCCATAAGAAATCCCGTTTGCAGTTTGCGAGAAGCCATGTGGGGGACCCAGCAAACATGTGAAAGAAGGTGCTCTGGTCCAATGAGACCAAAATTATACTTTTTGGCCTAAAAGCAAAACGCTATGTGTGGCGGAAAACTAACACTGCACATCACCCTGAACAAATCACCCCGACTGTGAAACATGGCGGTGGTAGCATCATGTTGTGGGGTTTCCTTTCTTCAGCAGGGACAGGGAAGCTGGTCAGAATTGATGGGAAGATGGATGGAGCCAAATACAGGGCAATCTTGGAAGAAAACCTGTTAAAGTCTGGAAAAGACTTGAGACTGGGACGGAGGTTCACCTTCCAGCAGGACAACGACCCTAAACATACAGCCAGAGCTACAATGGAATGGTTTAGATCAAAGCATATCCATGTGTTAGAATGGCCCAGTCATAGTCCAGACCTAAATGCAATTAAGAATCTGTGGCAAGACTTGAAAATTGCTGTTTAGACGCTCTCCATCCAACCTGACAGAGCTTGAGCTATTTTGCAAAGAAGAATGGGCAATAATGTCACTCTCTAGATGTGCAAAGCTGGTAGAGACATCCCCAAAAAGACTCACAGCTGTAATTGCAGGGAAAGGGGGTTCTATAAAGTATTAACTCAGAGGGGGGGGGGGGGGGGGGGGGGGATACAAATGCACTCCACACTTTCACATATTTATTTGTAAAAAATGTTGAAATCCATTTATCATTTTCCTTCCACTTCACAATTATGTGCCACATTGTGTTGGTCTATCACATAAAATCCCAATAAAATACATTTTTGGTTGTAACGTGACAAAATGTGGAAAGTTTCAAGGGGGATGAATACTTTTTCAAGGCACTGTATATGACAAATTATGAGATATGTGAGACATAAATGTTATGATGAAGTGTTAATATATAGATGGTCAGTTCTCAAAATTCTAAAAATACAGTTCCATATATGAAACATTTTTGTATTAATAACTGTTAGGTGGTGTTCTGCCAAAAGTCATAAATAATAAAGGTCAGAAAAAATTAATGGGAGAGAAAGTAGTAGAAGTATTGTTGCTCTGAGAGGCTCCAGAGGTCTCCTCGGATCTATTAAAAATAGGTACTAAGATTATAGGTATTGGGAGAATTTCACAGAGGTCCGACAGTAGTCCCATTGGAACCAGGAAACTGGATATGGCTCAGATTCATGTTCCTCTCTCTGGATATTTTCCTCCATAGATTTTATTCTCCTCCATCTGACACACTCATTCCATCATAGAGTGTGCATCAGTTTTATGTCAATATCTTGCTCTCATGTGACATGATGTAGAAGGTCCCTCTTAGTAGATTTAATTGATCTGGGTAAAATCAATAAGAGAGCAATATGGGGATTGGGCTTCATAGATAAATCCATAATTGTATTCTTGATTCAAAACATCTTGTCCCAGAAGGAGAATAAAGGAACATTCATCCCAAATATGGGACATGGTGCGTTCAGTCAACAAACAATGCCAGCATCTGTGAGATTTTTAGGATCAAAATTGTGGAACTCATTAGGACATTTGCCATCGAGATATAAATGTTCAGTATAGGTATTGTGAGAATTTTACAGAGGTCTGAAAGTAGTCCAATTGGAACCAGGAAGCTGGATATTGTTCAGATTCAGGTTCCCCTTTATGGATCATTTCCTCCAATGCTTTTATTCTTCTTCAACTCACACATTCATTCCATCATAGAGGGTGCATCAGTGTCATGCCTAGATCTTGCTCTGATATCATATGGTGTAAAATGTCCTTCTTTGTAAATTTAATTATTCTGGGTATAATCGATAAAAGAGTAATACATGGATTGATCTTGAGGGATGTATCCATAATTGTATTATTGATTCAAAATATTTTGTTCCAGAAGGAGAATAATAAGGGAACATTCATCCCAAATATGGAATATAGTACCTTCAGCCGACAAACAATATCAGCATCTGTTTTGGATCAAAATTGGTTAGATCACTAGGACATTTACCATTGAGACAGAAATTTATAGAAATCAGGATAATTTTTCAGAGGTTTGAAAGAAGTCCCATTGGAACCAGGAAGCTGGATATGGCTCAGATTCATGTTCCTCTCTGTGGATCATTTCCTAAGTAGATTTTATTCTCCTTCATCTCATACACTCATTCCATCATAGAGGGTGCATCATTTGTATGTCAATATCTTGCTCTGATGTGATATGGTGTAAAAATTGATTGATTACAAAAATTCCCTCTTATGCCCCGTACACACGGTCGGAAATTCCAACCACAAAATCCGTCGGATTTATTCCGACGGATTTTGTCCGACACTGGTGTTGCATACACACGGTCGGACAAAGTTGTCGGAAAATCCGATCATCCTGAACGTGGTGACGTTCGTTGCGTATGACGGGACTACGTAGAGGCTAGTAGCCAATAGCTTTGGTCTTGTAATGTGATCTGATCATGCGTGGCACTTTGTCCGTCGGAATTCGCTACACACGATCGGAAAAAGTCCGATAGGACTTTGTTGTCGGAAAATTTGAGAGCAGGATCTCAAACTTTTTCCATCGGAAATTCCAACGGAAAAAGTCTGATGGAGCCCACACACGGTCGGAATTTCCGACAACATGGTCCGATAGGACATTTTCCGTTGGAAAATCCGACCGTGTGTATGGGGCATAAGTAGATTTAATTGATCTGGATAAAATCGATAGGAGAATAGTACGTGGATTTGGCTTTAGAGATTAATTCATAATTTTATTGTTGATTCAAAATGTTTTGTTCCAGAAGGCGAACAATAAGTAAATATTCATCCCAAATATAGGACATAGTAGCGTCAGCTGCCATTTTTCGAGATTTTTGGATCACAATTGTGTAGATCAGTAGGACATTTACCATTGAAACAGAATTTTATAGATATCGGGAGAATTTCACAGAGGTCCGACAATAGTTCCATTGGAACCAGGAAACTGGATATGGCTCAGATTCATGTTCCTCTCTGTGGATATTTTCCTTCATAGATTTTATTCTCCTCCATCTGACACACTCATTCCATCATAGAGTGTGCATCAGTTTTATGTCAATATCTTGCTCTCATGTGACATGATGTAAAAGGTCCCTCTTAGTAGATTTAATTGATCTGGGTAAAATCAATAAGAGAGCAATATGGGGATTGGGCTTCATAGATAAATCCATAATTGTATGGATGATTCAAAACATCTTGTCCCAGAAGGAGAATAAAGGAACATTCATCCCAAATATGGGACATGGTGCCTTCAGTCAACAAACAATGCCAGCATCTGTGAGATTTTTAGGATCAAAATTGTGGAACTCATTAGGAAATTTGCCATCGAGATATAAATGTACAGTATAGGTATTGTGAGAATTTTACAGAG
The DNA here is from genome assembly GCA_028564925.1 of Lithobates sylvaticus. NCBI lineage: Eukaryota > Metazoa > Chordata > Amphibia > Anura > Ranidae > Lithobates > Lithobates sylvaticus. The sequence goes on along the minus strand of CM053029.1, from coordinate 84,519,368 downwards.
GTCTGAAAGTAGTCCAATTGGAACCAGGAAGCTGGATATGGTTCAGATTCAGGTTCCCCTTTATGGATCATTTCCTCCAATGATTTTATTCTTCTTCAACTCACAAATTCATTCCATCATAGAGGGTGCATCAGTTTCATGCCTAGATCTTGCTCTGATATTATATGGTGTAAAAGGTCATTTACCATCGAAACAGAATTTTATAGATATCGGGAGAAGTTCACAGAGGTCCAAAAGTAGTCCCATTGGAACCAGGAAACTGGATATGGCTCAGATTCATGTTCCTCTCCGTGGATCATTTCCTTCATAGATTTCTTTCTCCTTTATTTCACACACTCATTCCATCATAGAGTGTGCATCAGTTTTATGCCAATATCTTGCTCTGATGTGATATGGTGTTATAACTGATTGATGAAAAACATTTCCTCTTAGTAGATTTAATTTATCTGGGTAAAATCGATAAAAGAGTAATACATGTATTGGGCTTGAGAGATGCAGGGGAGGGCTGGGCTGGGGGGCAGAGTGGCAATTGCCCCCCAGGCTGCCCTAACTTATGCTGAAAACGGCCGGCCCCTGCTGCCCGCTGCTATTTTTATGGCTGCAGCGGTCGGCCACTGTTGCATTCCGGGAGTTGTAGTCCACATTCAAGCTCCCAGGCAGCGCATAGGAAACTACAACGCCCAGAGACCAGAGTCTTGTAGGCAGGGTGCCCATGACTGGCTCGGGCTGTGGGGCTGGGTGCTGGCTTGCGCTGGCCGTGGCGTGCAACCTGAGATGCCAGGTAAGAGACCCTGACACCCCCAGCTGACCCCCACATCCCATCCCCCCCATACACCCCATTTACTTTGCCCCAGTGATCAGGCTGCATTGGATGGGCACTGGTAAGACTGCATTTATAGACACTGGTGAGGCTGCATTGATGGGCACTGATGAGGTGGCACTGATGAGGCGACATTGATGGGCACTGATCAGGCTGCATTGAGAGGCACTGGTGAGGCTGCATTGAAAAACCAGCTGGGCATGGATGGTGAGCTGATTCTGTGGTTCAATGGGCCACTTGACTGGACTTCCCCCCCAGGCCTAAGGCTGCCAGCCCTCCCCTGGAGAGATGTATCCATAATTTAATCGTTGATTCTAAATATTTTGGTCCAGAAGGAGAACATTTTAAATATGAGACATACTACAGTACCTTCAGCCGACAAACAATGGCAGCCTCTGTCAGAAAATTTTGGATCAAAATGATGTAGGTCACTAAGAAAATTTACCACTGAGATAGAAATTTATAGAAATCTTGAGAATTTCGAAGAAGTCTAAAAGTAGTCCCATTGGAACCAGGAAGCTGGATATGGCTCAGATTCATGTTCCTCTCCGTGGATCATTTTCTCCATAGATTTTAATCTTGTTCATCTCACGCATCCATTCCATCATGAAAGGCGTTCCTTTTTTACGTCAATATCTTGCTATGATGGTCTGGGCAGTAGAAAGCATATGGTGTAAAACGGGGATCCTCAAACTACGGCCCTCCAGCTGTTGCAGAACTACACGTCCCATCAGGCATTGTAAAACACTGACATTCACAGACAAGACTAGGCATGATGGGAATTGTAGTTCCTGAACAACTGGAGGGCCGTAGTTTGAAGACCCTTGGTGTAAAAGGTCACTCCTAATGGATTTAACTGACCTGGGTAAAATTGAGAAGACAGTAATACGTGGATTGAGCTTGAGAAGTGTATCTGTAGCTTATTATTGATTTGAAATATGTTCTAACAATAAGGGAACATTCTTCTTAAATATGGGACATGGTACCTTTAGCCAACAAACAACGCCAGCATGTTAGAGATATTTGGATCAACGTTGTGTAGATCACTAGGACACTTATACCATCAAAATAGTAATTCTGTTCTTGATGTCTGGCAGATATTGAGAGTTTGTGGGTCAGCAGATAGGATTTATGCCAGTCAGGTGGCAAGCCTTATGTTGGGGAGTCTTATGGTTGTGGTAAGTTGGTGGAGCTGGGAACTCATTTGGAAGAAATTCTGACCATTTCCCAAGAGGTAGTAGAAGTTGCTTGGTGGTTTAGCACACCAACATCTTTCTCTACTATTCATCCAGTTTAGATATGAGCCATGTTATCTGTCTGGATTGCAGTTATCCAGAGCCAACAATGGAATGTTCAACCAGACACAGTAGTTATGTATAAGTAAAAATTTCATTGTCAGCTTGGCCATAAATAACTTAATGGCTGCGAGAATAAACGTAAACATTTTATGTCTGCACTGTAAATCAAAGTGTACAATCATAACAAAACAAGACAGGTCATAAAAACTTGGACGACAATTATTAGGTGCAGAACTACAGAAAGGAATGCCAGACCAATACTAGAGAGAAAAATCCTAGATAAATGCAACTCTTTGAAAAAAAAAAAGGCATACAAAAACAGCCAACACGTTCCAGAAAACACCATTCCCCCTTCATCAAGGCTCAACACAGGATAAAACTTGAATGGGCTCAGAGAAAACGTTAACTTTACAGATCTAGAACCAGTATTAAACTCTTCCCAGGGGATAACAACTTGACAGCACTTGCTGAGCAGCAATGGAGCCCAGATGAGGGGGGGAGTGGTGTGGCCCCAAAAATGCATTGTATGTAAACTCAATTGGATTATGATTAATGACAAGCTCATTCATATACTCTTTAATAGCTCCAAAAAATGTAATAAGACATGGGACCCATGGATCAGCTATAACTCAACTCCGTAAGGAACTCCAGGATGACCCTCTCTTCCTCTCTCTTCTTTCTTTTATCTGTTTAGCTTCCTTTCCTCCCTTTCTCTCCATTTCCTTCTTATTCCTTTCTGTTTCTGGTATTTACAGGTACGATACTTGTGATAGTCTATGGGGCCTCACACTATAGAGAGCCCTAAGATGGTCTCAGGGAAATTAAACAAGGCTACCCAGGGGCTTCCCAACCATCATTTTCTTTCCCATTTCCCCCCTTTTTTTTTTTTCTCTAACTTAAACCAATATTCGGGTTCTCCATCACTCACTATATATGATGGCATTCTTGATCGTCCTACTAGCACTTAGTTGTTGTTTGGCCTTTTGTTTTTGGATATATGTAGTTATATGCAGGATATATGTAGTTGGATATATGTTATGGCCCGTATTTTCAATGTTTTTTATGCTATTATGTTGACGACCTGAGAGTCAATTTTGTTGCACTATTGTGTCTGTTCATGCCAAACTCTGTTTCTTTTTCAATAAAAATATTGAAATACAAAATGCGTTGGATGTTTTTATGTATATTATATATTTTTACCAACAATTAAAACTATCTTTATATGCTTTTGGTCTGGCTCTTCTTTCTGTACTTCTGTGGATTGAACTCCTGTTAAGTGCCTATCAAGGAAAGCCTTGCTATGTAGGACCTGCCCCGTCAGAACTATTGAGCTTATTTGAAGTGCTCTTTCATCTGACTGCATGTGAAAGTCTAAAAGCTCCCAGTGTCTTTCTGAGTATGTTGTTCTGATGTTTTTGGGTATTTCTCTACCAAAAAATGGTATATGATAATCTGCATATTAACTGTAATGAAGGAGATGTAAAAATCTACAAAGAGCTGAGTTAGAATTTATCAGTATGCCCCTGCTCCTTTATTGTCCAGTGTGCAGGCTAAGCAGTGTGTTTTGCCTCAACGGAGGTCATAGGATCTTACTATGCTGTCTGGCAGGTGTGCCTGAATGACAGAATTGTCTGAATTGAATAAGAAATCCCTGAACAGATAAAAACGGTTATCTATGTGTATTTCATCTATGTATTCCTTGCCTGGATTTCAGCTGTAAGGATGAGACATGTGGAAGCAATTCACTGACCTGTCTATTGTCTCGTTTCTTTTGCAGACAGTGATGTTCGCCTATCTCAGCACAAAAGAAGAGAGATAGATTATTTATCCTAGAAGCGGAGGATTACACTTGTAAACTGCAGCGAGTCCATGCGAGTTTGTGATGTCTCTATCAATATCTCCACAGATGAAAAATAATGAAACATGTCACATCGGAGAAATATGATTTCAGATTTACATACGGATTAGAATGTCGGGAGGTTTGATGTGAATTGATTTGGATTACACTCTTGTTCAGCGACAGAGAAAGCCTGACGCAGGACAGAGGAGTGGGATTTGTTTCTGGTACGGACGGCTCTGGCTGTATTGGAGGGAAGGACTGGTGGACCTGTATGCCTGGGAGCTGATTGGGGCAGTGGTGTGAGCCCGACACCGGCAACCACGATGAAGAAGAGCAGGAGTGTGCTGACCGTGTCCGTGGAGGAGGTAAGAAACCTTATTAGAGCCAACCTTGATTCTGCTCCACAGTAATGCATATGTGTGTTTCATTTCGCTGGAATACTTTGTAGAATATAGTACCCATATCAAAACTATAGGGTCTATTTATAAAACATTCGTTGGAGGAATGTTACAAACATTCATGTAAGCTGGGCAAATTTTCCTGTGTATTCTGTAATATATTCATTCCTATGATCGACAGCGCCATCAAGTGGACTAAATGGCCAAAACTATACTGCATTTTGGCCACTAGCTGGACCTGACGATCAAAGGAATGAAATGTTTTACAAAAAAAATATGAGGAAAATGTATCCAGCCTGCACAAATGTATGTGACATTCGTTCAACAAATGTTTTATAAATAGACCCCCATGTTATTCCAACTCTTCCTGTAATCCTTCATTAACGCTCAGTGATAGTGTTTATCAAAGAGACACAAGCTTGTCTTCCTCAGGAGGAAGGTCCTCAGAAATATGTGCCTTGTCGAAATTTCAAAATAAACCTTTTCGCTGAGTGTTAACGTTTCAAACCCCTTGAGTGTCGCTATATATATATATATATATATATATATATATATATATATATATACACATACAACAGTAGTCCATTCTGCAGCACCTTGTATATTTATTAAGAGAGTTCCTAACTCGTCAAAACGAGTTTCGGACCCATCAGGATCCTTCATCAGGTATAACAAGAAAATCTTGTCCTACCTGATGAAGGGTCCTGATGGATCTGAAACTTTCATTTTGGTGAGTTTGTAGCTCTCTTTAATAGATATACAAGGTGCTGCAGGTTGGACTATCGTTGGTGGAGACTGGGTTATCTCTTTATTTGCTTTGCACCTGAAGGATTGTGATACATGCGATGTGTGTCCTGTCCAGACCAGTATATACACTATATTGTCAAAAGTATTGGGGCACCTGCCTTTACACACACATGAACTTTAATGGCATCCCAGTCTTGATCTGTAGGGTTCAATATTGAGTTGACCCACCCTTCTTGGAAGGCTATTCACAAGTTTTAGGAGTGTGTCTATGGGAATGTTGACCATTCTTCCAGAAGCGCATTTGTGAGGTCAGGCACTGATGTTGGACGAGAAGACCTGGCTTGCAGTCTCCACTCTAAATCATCACAAAGGTGTTCTATAGGGTTGAGGTCAGTCAAGTTCCTCCACCCCAAACTTGCTCATCCATGTCTTTATGGACCTTGCTTTTTTGCTTTGTGCACTGTGCACAGTCATGTTGGAACAGGAAGGGGCCAACCCCAAACTGTTCCCACAAAGTTGGGAGCATGGCATTGCCCAAAATGTCTTGGTATGCTGACGCCTTAAGGCTTTCTTTCACTGGAACTAAGAGGTCAGGCCCAACCCCTGAAAAATAACCCCACACCATAATCCCCCCTCCACCAAATGATTTGGATCCGTGCACAAAGCAAGGTCCATAAAGACATGGATGAGCAATTTTGGGGTGGAGGAATTTAACCGGACTGCACAGAGTCCTGACCTCAACCCGATAGATTTTCTTTGGGATGAGTTAGAGGAGAGACTGTGAGCCAGGCATTCTCATCCACATTAGTGCCTGACCTCACAAATGCGCTTCTGGAAGAATGGTCAAACATTCCCATAGACACACTCCTAAACCTTGTGGACAGCCTTCCAATAAGAAAAGTGGAAGCTGTTATAGCTGCAAAGGGTGGGCCAACTCAATATTGAACCCTACGGACGAAGACTGGGATTCCATTAAAGTTCATGTGCGTGTAAAGGCAGGTGTCATAATACTTTTGACAATATATCTATATATATATAGTATATATATATATATATATATATAATAATAAAAAATGCTTTTTTTTTTCCATAAGTCTTTTGGCCAGGCTAGTGGTATTATGGGTCGTTATCCTTCTCCTGCGGTAGTGGGAGGTCCTTATACCTGCACTGAATGGCATATGTGTAAAGATGTGTGAGCGCCATTTACTGAAGTAATACTCCTCTAAAGCCCCATACACACGCGCGGATTATCCGAGGACCAGGTCCGTCAGACCATGTCCGTCATACTTTGTCTGATGTTGGTTTTGCGTACACACGGTCGGACAAAGTTGTCGGAAAATCCGATCATTCTGAACGTGGTGACGTTTGTTGCCTACGATGGGACTACGTAGAGGCTAGTAGCCAATAGCTTGGGTCTTGTAATGTGATCTGAGCATGCGTAGCACTTTGTCCGTCGGACAACCGTACACACGATCGGATTTGGTGTGATCGGACCGTGTTGTCGGAAAATCTATCCAGCAGGAGATAGGACTTTGTCCGTCGGACAATCCGACGTACACTGTCCGATGGTGCATACACACGGTCTGATTTTTCAACAACATTGTCCGATCGGACAGAATCCATGCAAAAATCCCATGCAAAAATCCGACCGTGTGTATGGGGCTTAAGCCTTGGCCAGATTCATGACTTGGTGTGTCCATGACAGCCTGGACTCAAAGGAAGTGAGTTGAATAAAGCTAGATTTCATTCTACCCAGACGATTGGTGACATCCAGTGGTGGTAAACAGTTACTCCAGTTTCTCAATGAATTCACCATTAAAAATAGGTAAATAGTGGCTCTATCTAAACCAAAGAGAAAAAATCAAAAGACACAAAAAATTAAATATAAATAAATATAAATAAATTCAAAGTGAAAGTAAAACTATATCAGTAAGTGAATAATAAAAAACCCAGTGTTGTGCCGCGTACACACGGTCGGAATTTCCGATGGAAACAGTCCGATGGGAGATTTTCCGACCGCGTGTATGCCCAACGGTCTTTTTCTGTCGGAATTTCTGACGGACTTTGGATTGAGAACCTGTTCTTAATTTTTCCGACGGAAAACCTTTCTATCGGATTTTCCGATCGTGTGTATGTAATTCCGACACGCGAAATTCCGACGCATGCTCGGAAACAATTTGACGCATGCTCAGAAGCATTAAACTTCCATTTTATAGTGCAGTCTAACGTGTTGTATGCCCTGGTGTTATTGACCGTCGGAATTTGGTGTTACCGTGTGTAGGCAGTTTGAGCGAAATTCCGTCAGAATTCCGATGGGAAAACCATCAGAGCTTTTTCCGACGAGAATTCCGACCGTGTGTACGCGGCATTAGATGTGAAGTGCATTAATCATAATAAAAAAAAAAATATCCATCCAAAAGTCCACATAAAAGTCCAATTTTAGTGATCTCCAAAAAATATGCTTCTACAATAATCTTCTATTAAATCATACAATCTTCACACCACACCTCATGAAAGCGTGCCACTGCTTCCCATCAGGTGGAAATTGATTTGCCTCACACTCTCATGTTTGGCAAATGCGCTTTTAATCCTGAGGCTATTCACTCCATCATCGTCAGTCTCCAGAACACGTACAGTATTTTAAAACCCAGAATGAGTTCTCCTACAGGGGAAGAGAAATAAGAGCTCCAATAGTGTAATATGTTTAAAAAAAAGCAAAAATTTCACATTAAACTCACATGCCAAAGAATATAAAAACTATTTTTTGAAAGATCACATCTTTTTCAAGAGCAAGTCTCAGTGGTAAGGAAGCTGACAAGGTACGCCTCACCTGGCCACTTGTTCCTCTCTCCCATATCGCCACTTCCACTTGACCATGATGCGTCCCTTCCGGTTGCCGTACAGCCACGTCCCGACACGTTTCGTCATCACAATTTCATCCAGGGATTGGCTGTATGGCAGGACAACCCCCATTTTAAGGACAATCATATGCAAATACCTAACCCTATCAGCATATACAAGGACTCTAATTCAATGCCGAAGCCCATGCAACAGCATTGAGCATATCTTGCATGTGTTAAATACGTGGGTATCTTTATTCATTCTACAGTATATCCATGGTAACTTATTATAGTATAATCCGCTATGGTGAACCTATAAAAACAAACCTATAAAAAATAAAATTTATGTTACATAGATTATGGCTATAATATGAATACTGAAAGGAATAGTCAGGAATCCTGACTAAAGAGAAATCTTTACAAAAAAGGTTACACTTTTAAATGGAGTATTATGTGAGTGTATCCCTAGAGTGTAATGTTTGGAGGATAGGATTAAGCAGGGTAACATAGATCAACAACAGTGGGGCTTTATATCCAATTTTCACTACCAATACAGTATAGAGAGGTTGAAAATATTTTTAGTATAGATGAGGATTTGGGACTGGTCCTGCCCATTCACCCAACGGTTTATTTATAGGAAGGCCCTACATTTTGGGGACAGGGTGGTGAAGAAAATCTTAGATCCACTGAGTAAACAAAAAGTATTTTCTAAAAGAAAAGGTTTCTTTCTATATAGAAAATATGTATCCTCTAGAACTGTAACTAACAATAAAAGGGGACGCACTTCCTTTTGCACCAATTTAGATGGCAATGCAATGAGGAATTTATTACCTGTAATACCTCTCATGTTGTATATGTACTATGTTGTACCTGTGGCTTTTATTATGTGGGAGGTACGGAAAGACCCCTAAAAAAGCGCATTGCTGAACATATAGCAAATATTAGAAAAGGTTATAGGAGGGGTGAGTGCGGACCTAGGGGGAGGAGGGGTTTGCACCAGCCGCCACTGAATTCTGGGTTTTTAAAATACATATTCTGGAGACTGCTGATGATGGAGTGACTAACCTTAGAGGTAAAAGCACATTTGCCGAACATGAGCATGTGAGGCAAATCAATTTGGTGAGTGTACATCTGATGGGGAAGCCGTGGCACGCTTTCACAAGGTCTGGTGTGAAGATTGTAGGATTTAATCGATTTTTGTAGATGTGGACCTTTGGATAGACATTTTTTTATTATGGTTAAATCACTGCACATCTAACACTGAGGGGTTAATTTACTAAGAAAAAGGGAAGCAATGGTCGCTCTACATTTAGTTACTCCCATTTAAGCCAATTAAGACTTCAACTAGGCGAACATGCGAATGAAAAAGCACACTATTACTGGCGAACATGCCTTTGTAAATGTCAAATGTCAAAGCGAATTTGCAAGTGGCAATTGCAAACGTGTGTACTATATGGAACTGCACTGCAGCCATGATCACATGTACAGTATGCGAATAAAACATTGTTATGTGAGATGTGCTTAACCTCGTGGGCATCTATTTATGTTTATTCCAATTAGTATTCCTAGTTTATTTTCTTCATTTGCTAATGAATGCAGTTATGAATATTACAGAGTAATGTCTGCTATTCTGTAAAGTTGTATTGAACATTTACAGTTACATATCTGTTATATGTTTTTTTTTTTTTTTTTGTTAATTGGGTTTTTATGAGACTATAAAGCAGTAATTATTTATGTTCATTCTTTACTCATACTACACTATTATGCTGGTTTCAGTGTGCTTAGCACAATGGCTTAGTGGTTTGGACTGATGTTTACAAAGCACTTAGGTTATGAGTTCAAATCCCAGTCCACCTAAGGTAGCTGTGTTGATTTATCCAGTGCACAAGCAAATTAAAAACAAAAAAATGTATAATACCCTTCATGTTGACTAGTGTGTGATTTTTTGGAATTCCACATCATAATATTATTGAATACTTACATAAAATTGCAAGCATTTGAGGAGTTAATATTATGGAATCAACCAAACTGATGTGCATTGGCTAATTGGCATTCGCCAATTTTTAGCATATGCTGCTGAGTACAATGCAAGCTTTCAGTAGGTGATATAATCTGTGGGATTTTAACCCATGGCCTGAGTCTTTCAAGGTAGGAACGCAGACAACTAGGCTAGTGAGCTGAGCACAATCATACATAGAAAATACATTTACTAGTGTTTGATTTGTTTAATTCTATACAATAATGTTTTGCATTTGAGGCATTAATATTATGGAAACAACCATGCTCATGCTGATGTGGCATTGGCTGTTTTTAGCGAAGATGCAAACCACTTACGGACCACCCACCGTCATTATACGGTGGCTCTTTGAAGAGGGATATCATTATTATGGCAGCAGCTAGCTGCCATAACCCCGGTATCCTCTTCTTTGCGAGATCACTTTTATCGGCGGCGAGAGAGACAATCGCATCCTTATCCTTTCCCATGGTGGCCTGGCTGAGAGTGAGGGGAAGATGGCCCCCACTCGGCTCCATAGCATTGGCTGGTGGAAGCGACGTCAAACATCGCTTCCGCACAATGCTCTTAAAGGAGAAAATATTTTTTGTTTTCAAATTACATTTTTTTTTTATTGCATTTTAGTGTAAATATGAAATCTGAGGTCTTTTTCCTATTTTTTTACAAGGGATGTTTACATTCCTTGTAATAGGAATAAAAGTGACCCAAATTTAAGCCAAGTTAAATAAATAGGAAAAAATACAAATAAAATGTAAAGCGCCCGTCCCGCCGAGCTCACCCGCAGAAGCATACGTGAGTAGCGCCCGCATATGAAAACGATGTTTAAACCACACATGTGAGGTATCACCACGATCGTTAAAGCGAGAGCAATAATTCTAGACCTTCTCTGTAATTCAAAACTGGTAACCTGGATACATTTTTAAACATCGCCTATGGAGATTTTTAAGGGTAAAAGTTTGCCATTCCACGAGTAGGCACAATTTTGAAGCGTGACATGTTGGGTATCAATTTACTCGGTGTAACATTATCTTTCGTAATATAAAAAAAAATTGGGCAAACTTTACTGTTGTCTTATTTTTTAATTCAAAAAAGCATATTTTTTCCCCCCAAAAAATTAAAAAATTGCGCTTGTAAGACCGCTGCGCAAATCTGGTGTGACAGAAAGTATTGCAACAACTTTTATTCTCTAGGGTGTTAGAAAAAAATATATATATAATGTTTGGGGTTCTAAAGTAATTTTCTAGCAAAAAAAGTTTTTAACTTGTAAACACCAAGTCTGAAAAATAGGCCCGATCCTTAAGTGGTTAAAGTCTATGGGACAGGAACATGAAATATCCAAAGTCCTAATTTTAAAGGCTTACAGTATCTAACAAAAGTGAGTACACCGCTCACATTTTTGTAAATATTTTATTATATCTTTTCATGTGACAACACAGAAGAATTAATACTTTGCTATCATGTAAAGTAGTGAGTGTACAGCTTGTATAACAGTGTAAATTTGCTGTCCCTTCAAAATAACTCAACACACAGCCATTAATGTCTAAACTGCTGGCAACAAAAGTGAGTACACCCCTAAGTGAAAATGTCCAAATTGGGCCTAAAGTGTCAATATTTTGTGTGGCCACCATACTTTTCCAGCACTGCCTTAACCCTCTTGGGCATGGAGTTCACCAGAGCTTTACAGGTTGCCACTGGAGTCCTCTTCCACTCCTCCATGACAACATCACAGAGCTGGTGGATGTTAGAGACCTTGCTCTCCTCCACCTTCTGTTTGAGGATGCCCCACAGATGATCAATAGGGGTTAGGTCTGGAGACATGCTTGGCCAGTCCATCACCTTTACCCTCAGCTTCTTTAGCAAGGCAGTGGTCGTCTTGAAGGTGTGTTTGGGGTCGTTATCATGTTGGAATACTGCCAACTGCTCATCATCCAATCACGTGCAAGCTAACATGCTGTTTTTTATTTTCCTTGCATGTCCCCCTCGGATTTACAGTGACTGCAGTGCACTTGTAGTGCAAAGTGGATTTGCCTTTTGTAAATAACCCCAATAGTGTCTACAAAATAGGGGATAGATTTATGGCATTTTTATTTATTTTTTTTTTTTTACTAGTAATGGCAGTGATCTGCGATTTTTATCAGGATTGCGACATTACGGCGGACAGGTCAGACACTATTGACACATTTTTGGGACCATTGACATCTTTACAGCGATCAGTGCTATAAAAATGCACTGAATACTGTACAAATGTCACTGGCAGGGAAGGGGTTAACACTAGGGGGGCGATCAAGGGGTTAAATGTGTTCCCTCACTGTGTTTTCCAACTGTGGGGGAATGGACTGACTTGGGGTGGAGACCGATCATTGTTCCTATATACTAGGAACACGCGATCTATCTTCTCTCCCCTGACAGGATGTGGATTTGTGTGTTTACACAAAACCCCAAGTCTCGCTTTGTCAGGAGCGATCGCAGGTGCCCGGCGGACATCGTGGCCACCGGGCATGTGCATCGGCTCCTTAGGGACGCGTATGCCCCCTATACTCCTTAAAGTGCCCACGTACAGCTAAGGCGATTTGCGCAAGAGTGCCATTCTTCCGCAGTCAATCGACGGCGGGCAGTCGGCAAGTGGTTAAACCGAGAAAGTTTACCATTTTAAGAGAAAGATAAGGTAATCTTGAACCTAATGGCAGAAGGAACCAGGGATAGGGAGGTCTCCCCTTTACGAATATTTATATATATAGTATAAGTGCTCATTATTCTTGCAAATAGTAACTGTGTAATTGGTTAAGTAGATGTTTTAATGTGTTTTTGATAACCCCTTAAAGAGGAAGTAAACTCTGCAGCCCCTATGGTGCTTTTCATCCATTTCAATATAATTACCTTTTAGCAAGCATTACAAGGCCTAATCAAGTCAGAATAGCCTATTACTTACTTTATTTTCAAACTTTTAAAAATGTTGTCTTTCGGGATAAGGCGGCGCCATCTTTAGTACTGTCATCTTGAGTCTGTGTAGAATATAATTTCCGCCCTTTCCTGCTTCTCGCCATAATATCGCGCATGCGCGATCTGACAATACTGGACCGCCACTCATCATACCCATAATATTACATTGTTTTTGTGCTTTTTATATATACCCTTTCTGGGTATATGCATGCCTGTCTGTCCTGCTGCAGCTCTCCTTTCCTTATCGTGTTCTCGGATGCAGTAGGTTTACTCCTCATGTGACGTCACGTGGTCACATGGGGAGTTCCAGGTTGCAGGAGAAACTCTGTAGTCTCACGAGGAGAGGGCAGTCAGCGTTGTGCCACTGGGAGAGGAAATCCCATTCACGGCACCCTGTCAATGGACAGACCGCACACAGAGTGTGCCGAAATGAGGGGAAGGGAAGCGCATCCGCCGGTGACGTTAGTAAACCTAACAGGACGGGTTACAGCAAAACTAAACAGGTAAGGAGGCAATTGCCAGCAGCAATTAATAGTGTTTTTTATGAGGATTACAAAACAGTAAAGTTGTGTGGGAGGGTTTACAACCACTTTAAGGGTAAAGGCATAGAATGGTCTCAAGGTTGCAAACGGAGGTGTTTGGGGTGTGCAAGGGGAATGAGTAGGTCAGGAGTGTTTTTGCAATGAAAATACCCTACATTCTAGTCTGGTAAGTAAAAAAAAAAAAGAGATTCTTAATAAAGGTAGTACAGTAAAGAGTTCGGAAGGATTCTAGTCTAATGCCGCGTACACACGATCGGAAATTCGGCCAGCGAAAGATCAATGAGTGCTTTTGGTCGGAAAATGTGACCGTGCGTAGGCTCCATCGGACTTTTGCTGGCCGAATTCCCGCCAGCAAAATATTGAGAGCAGGTTCTCAATTTTTCGGTCGGAAAAAAGGTTTTGATCGGAAATTCCGATCATCTGTACCAATTCTGACCGCAAAATTCCTACGCATGCTCGGAAACAATTTGACGCATGCTCGGAGGCATTGAACTTAATTTTCTCGGCTCGTTGTAGTATTGTACGTCACTGCGTTCTTGGCGGTTGAAAGTTCAGCAAAATTTGTGTGACTGTGTGTATGCAAGCCAAGCTTGAGCGGAATTCCGTTGGAAAAACCATCCAAGTCTCTGTTCACACCGAGGCGTTTTTTGGGTGTTTTTCTGCTGTAAGCCTCAGCTCTAAAAATGCCCAACAAGACAAATCCCATTCGTTTCAATAGCCCCTGTTCACATCTGAGCGTTTTGTCATCTGAAGAAAAACACCTGAAGCTCCAAAAAGTACAGGAGCTTATTTTCTGGCAGCTTACAGGCAGAAAATTGCGGCAAAAATCGTGCCGCTTTCTGCCTGAAAACAAAAAAAAAAGGTGTGAACAGAGTCGAGTGCCCTGTACACAGGGTCGGACTTTCCAATGGAAAATGTGCGATCGGAGCGTGTTGTCGGAAATTCCGACTGTGTGTAGGCTCCATCGGACTTTTTCCATCGGAATTTCTGACACACAAAGTTTGAGATCTGGATCTAAAATTTTCAATTCGAAAAGCGTAAATTCCGATCGTGTGGAGAAAATTCCGATCAGAATAAATTACGAGATGAAAGCTATTGGCTACTGGCTATTGAACATCCTCTTTATAGTCCCGTCGTACGTGTTGTACGTCACTACTTTCTTGACGATTGAAATTTCCGACAACTTTGTGCGACCGTGTGTATGCAAGACAAGTTTAAGCCATCATCCGTCGGAAAAAATCTGATGGATTTTGTTGTCGGAATATCCAACCGTGTGTACAGGGCATTAGTGTTTGAAAAATATTGCAATTACGAATTTTAAAAGTTAAATTCTAAATATAAATAATAATGATGTTTATAGTAGAGGTGTAAAGTTCCACCTTAAGAAGTATTTTGTTCTTTCAAACTGGTTAAGTGAAATTGCGGAAATTGGTTTGGCTGAGCTATTTTGAAATCACAAGATTTCACTGCATCTTTGGCTAATTGAAAATATGTCTATGTATATATATATTTGGATCTCACAGCCATACTTCTTAAAAGTTGATCTGCATTTGAGCCCCTAATAATTTTTATGGGAGTTGCGACATTAATGCAAGTCTTCAGGGCATTTTTGTGCATCAGATTGCTGGAATTGCCCTGGACTGACACCAGTGTGTATATGAGAATTCACAGCTTGGATTTGTACAACATATCTCAACAAAAATGTTTTCCTTATTTCTCAAATAAATAGCACTTAATTTGAACAAATATAAATTACCATCTTTGTACTGTATATTCAATATAAGAGGTTAAATAATTAAAATAGTCAATAGCGTTAGGTAGATTCTTGTGAATTATTTTATGTGTGCACTTCATTGTCATATATATTACCCTAGAATACATATTGGTCAGTGGCGGCCCATGCATTGTGGCCGCACGGGCGCCGCCCCCCCCCCCCCCCTCCATGCGCCCGGCCCCTTTCAGGATGCCCGGACGCATGGACTTTGGTAGCTGTTAATCTAATTGTGCATATTAAAAGAGGGTTTGTTGGTCGGGACCAGAGGCTCTAATAGGCTTCAAAATAGGGTGGACTTGGGGCGCAGAGGGTGCGCCCTGATCCCACCCAATTGTGTGACGATAGCAAATACATTTTTTCCCTTTTTACACTAACCTTCCTCCCCGCCAATCAGGAGGCAGGGCGTCATATGATGGGCACAATGGCTGCATATGATGGGCACATTGGCTGCATATGATGGGCACAGTGGTGCTGCATTTGATGGGCACAATGGCTGCAATTGATGGGCACAATGGCTGGCTGCATTTGATGGGCACAATGGCTGGATTTGATGGGCAGAGTGAGGCTGCAATTGATGGGGTGGTTTAGTATTTTTCAGTTTGTTTGCACGCCCCCAAAAAATTCTGAGCACCAGCCGCCGCTGATATTGGTACATTTGCACTCCATATTCAGCGCCTTCTAGACTTGCTGAAGGGGGAGAGTTATGCCGCGTACACACGAGTGGACTTTTCGACGGACTAGGTCCGATGGACTTCCCAACGGACTTTGGGCGGATTTCCGAAGGACTTTCTGAACGAACGGACTTGGCCGTGAAGATGTACGACTGGACTAGAATAAGGAAGCTCTTTGATATTTGATATTTGATATTTGATTTATTCACAGTATATATTATGGACTTTTTTTACGGAATTTTATGGATTTTTTTCACATGAGCACTATATATATTTTATTGTGCATCTGAGTTTTTCACTCCCTTGATTTTTACACTGTCACATCACATATTGATCATTGTTGGTGTGTTTTATGCTATTTATATGCATTTGGTATTCATTTATTGGGTGTGTATTGCATATTATTTTTGCACAGTACTATTTTTATTAATATATTAATATTCTGATTATAGCTGCTAAATTATATATTGCTCAATTACCTTTTTTTGTTTACAATGATGAGATGTTCATCACATTTATAGCGCAGCGTAAATATTTTTTTCGTTGGTGTCATTGGGAGAAACAGTGCCCCATTGTTGTTGTCAGTGGGGAAATAGTACCCGGTCATTGGTGTCATTGGCGGGAATAGTGCCCTATTATTGGTGTCAGTGGAAGGGAAAGTGCCCCATTTTTTGAGTCAGTGAGTCAGTGTCTCATTTTGTGAGTCAGTGGGAGGAATAGTGTCCCATCGTTGGTGTGAATGGGAGGAACAGTGTCCCATTATTAGTGCCAGTGGGAGAAATACCACCACACTGTTGGTGTCATTGGGAGAAAATGCCCCATTGTTGGTGTCAGTGGTGGAAATAGTGCCTCATCATTGGTGTCAGATAAAAGAAATAAAAAGGGCACAGTTTGGAGACCATTGGTTTAGAAGATTGAATATTGAAGATCTTTAGCAGGGAAAAACTGTCTCTCGTCCATGTGGCACACATTTATTTATCTATGATTGATTATTTCAGTGTTGGTATGCTTGTGTCTTTTATTTTTATTACTGACGTTCTGCCTTCACAGAGGGTCATGTTGGTTTACAGTAAACATACAGCAGCAGTAAATCAATCTGTATCTCCCACAGAATCATAGTGTTCTGCTCGAGTTCACAAACACTGTAAGACGAAGCTGGAGGCACCAAGGAAAAACAATGCAAGAGCTTTATTTTCTGTATACCATCTGGTACAAAGCATGCCAGGGCCATGCTGAAAAATCTTTAAATCTTACTTTAGACAGGTCTGATTACTCTGGCCTTGTTTCTAATATATCATGCATCCCAGGGAATGATGCCAGTGTGTCCACCGCACGGGCAGAGAAAGGCCAAGTCAAACCTGGCCGGGATCTGTGACCGTTTTCCAAATTGGAAACCGCCATGTTCTCTTTGTTAATTAGACATGGAACCTGTGCCAGTTTTCATTTCATTCTGAAAAAGAAACTGGCACAGGTGGTGCAGAAACGGGTATTTCTGATTTGTTAATATGGTGCATTCTATTTGCGCAAATTTCTTATGCTGTTATAATGGTGCAGGAAGCTTTGTTAATATCCTACCAATGTATCGTTAGTTCATTGTTAAACAGAGCGCTTGTTTGATAGTTATATTGCATCGACTAGCTGCAGGATACAAGGACGCAGAGCTATTGAAATTGTGTATTGTGGAAAGAATTGAACTACACCCCCAGAGCTTAGAGATACAGCATCTATCCCTGTATTCCATGGATTACATTGCGTCATTCTTGATTCTATCTTATTTTGATGTCAGATTGCCCATAGTATTTGGACTGAGGCTGGTTTCAATAAATAGCTGAAATATCTCCATTAGGAGGTATTGATGTTTAATGTGCTATAGACCAGCGGTTGCCAATCAGTGTTTTGTGGACCACTGATTGTACATGAGAAAATTTTGGTGGTCTCCAGGAGTTCTGCCACAAATCAATATTTTGGTGCATGTATACTGCCCAATGTTTTTTCCAGTGTTGATTTCAATGCGCGCTGACAGTCAATACTGTCAGTGTGCATTGATACACGATGCCTCCTCTGTAGTTCCAGTTCCTGTGAACTCAGAGGGAGGCACTGGGAGGAGTGCAGAGAGAGGAAGGTGAAGAAGGAGGGGACTTCCAGTGGCAGAGCTGATAACAGATAGTGGGAGGGAGCACAGAGCTCGAACACATGGCTGGATAAGGAACGATGAGCCTTTGTAAGGCAGCAGTGTGAAGCGGGGGGGGCAGAGAGCCGGAGCATTGTGTGTATAAGGCAGCAGTGTGATCCAGGGGAAGGGGTGCAGAGAGCCAGAGCAGTGTGTGTCTAAGACAACAGTGTGATCCAGGGGAAGGGGTGCAGAGAGCCAGATCATTGTGTGTATAAGGCAGCAATGTGATCCAGGGAAAGGGGTGCAGAGAGCCAGAGCATTGTGTGTATAAGGCAACAGTGTGATCCAGGGGGGGGGGAGGGGGAGCAGAGAGCCGGAGCATTGTGTGTATAAGGCAACAGTGTGATCCGGGGGGGGGGGCAGGGAGCCGGAGCATTGTGTGTATAAGGAAGCAGTGTGATCCAGGGGAGAGGGGGGCAGAGAGACAAAACATTGTGTGTATAAGGCAACAGTGTGATCCAGGGGGAGGGGGGCAGAGAGCCGGAGCATTGTGTGTATAAGGCAACAGTGTGATCCAAAGGGAGGGGGGCAGAGAGCCGGAGCATTGTGTGTATAAGGCAGCAGTGTGATCCGGGGGGAGGGGGGCAGAGAGCCGGAAAATTGTGTGTATAAGGCAACAGTGTGATCCGGGAGGGGGGGGGCAGGGAGCCGGAGCATTGTGTGTATAAGGAAGCAGTGTGATCCAGGGGGAGGGGGGCAGAGAGACGAAACATTGTGTGTATAGGGCAACAGTGTGATCCAGGGGAGGGGGGGCAGAGAGCCGGAGCATTGTGTGTATAAGGCAACAGTGTGATCCAAAGGGAGGGGGGCAGAGAGCCGGAGCATTGTGTGTATAAGGCAGCAGTGTGATTCAAGGGGGCTGAAGCCCCCTGTTGGCTGATGTCACAGAGCTGGTCAAGGCTTGGGAAAGATTGTGACCATATGATCAGCATCCGCCCACATGCCTGGACCGCAGAGAGCCTGAGCTAGCAGCTCCCATCCCCTCCACAGCCCAGCACTCCAATGAGCGCGGGGGGGGGGGGGGGGCAGCAGAACAGAGAGCCGGTGACTCACAGTCGGCAACTTTCTGTTTAGGGAGCTCTGAGAACCGAGTGATCGGCGGTGTTTCGATCGCTCGGTTCTCAGTGTTAGAGCCGGCGGGGGACAGATGCAGCATTGGACGAATGCTGCATCCAGCTAAGTAAGTATGAATCAGAAGAAACCCAACTTCATACTTCTCTTTTAATACATACATTTCATCTGGATTTATAGCTTTAATCTATATGACAAGTGGCTTTTATCATAGGTATTTCTCATTGATTCATGATGGTCCAGTACATAGGGGGAAAAAATAAAGAAGGTCCATAACCACTTGCCTACTGGGCACTTTTACCCCCTTCCTGCCCAGGCCAATTTTCAGCTTTCAGCACTGTCACACTTTGAATGACAATTGCGCGGTCATGCAACACTGTACCCATTTTCACACAAATAGAGCTTTCTTTTGGTGGTATTTAATCACCACTGGGGTTTTTATTTTTTGCTAAACAAAAAAAAGACTGAAAATGTTGGTAAAAAAAAATCATAGTTTGTTATAAAATTTTGCAAACAGGTAATTTTTCTCCTTCACTGATGTGCGCTGATGAGGCTGAACTGATGGGCATTAATAGGCTGCACTGATGGGCACTGATAGGCACTGATCATGCTGCACTGATAGCTGGCACTGATAGGGGGCACTAATGGGCACTGATAGGCGACACTGTTAGGCAGCACTGATGGGGCACTGATAGGTGGCACTAATGGGCACTGATAGGCGGCACTGAAGGGCACTGATAGGTGGCACTGATGGGCACTGGTAGGCACTGGTAGGCAGCACTAAGTAACACTGATGATGAGGCACTGATGAGCACTGATAGGTGGCACTGGTGGGCACTGATTAGCAGCACTGCTCGACAATGTTTGGGCCGTTGTCACTTTAAGAAGAAGCCCACTATCTGCTTTCCTCTTTTCTCCTTACGCTGTCAGCGTAAGGGAAAAAACTGGCTTCTGTTTACATCGTGTGATCAGCTGTCATTGGCTGATAGCTGATCGTGTGGTAAAGGGCCGCTGTCATTGGCCCTTTACCCCGATGTGTGATCAGCCAAGTCCAAAGGACTCAGCTATCACAGAGCATGCCGCCCAAGCATGGGAGGACATCCATGGATTCCCTCCCGGCATTGTAAGCCTGCACTGTTGCCGTCTTTCGGCTATAGTACAGGCGGGAAGGGGTTAAAGCCCAACTCCGGCAAACTTTAAAATGATTCACTGCAAGAATTGTGCAACGGCACTGCAAGGGTGCTTCTTTAGTTCCAGGAGACAAATAAGAAGTGATTTACTTACCTAATCCTCACCTCCTCCATGCTACTATACCATTCCCTGCAGTGCTTTCTCCCCCTACTCCTCTCCAGCAGCCTAATGTCGCCTTACCAAATTGATATTTACTAACACAACACAACAAATGTTTTGGCACAGCCAACTTTTAACCGGCATTTCCAAAAGTTACAAAATTACAGGTTTAAGTAAATTTCAGTATTTAGGCTACAAACAATTACAATATGCAATTAGCAATGATTGTGAATTAACCACTTGACAACTGGGCACTGATACTCCCTTCCTAACCAGGCCAATATTCAGCTTTCGGTGCTCTCACATTTTGAATGACAATTACTCAGTCATGTTGTTACATTTTTTGTCCTTTTTTTCACACAAATAGAGCTTTCTTTTGGTGCTATTTAATCACCACTGGATTTTTTTTTTTTCGCTATAAATGAAAAAAGATCAAAACATTTTGTAAAAAAAATGCATTTTTCTTTGTTTCTGTTATAAAATTTAGCAAATGAGTAATTTTTCTTCATGAATTTTGGCCAAAATTTATACTGCTACACATCTTTGGTAAAAAATAACTAAAATCAGGGTATATTATTAGGTCTGTGTGAAAGTTATAGAGTCTACAAGCTATGGGGCCAACCACTGAAAATTGATCACACCTGATGTACTGATGGCCTATCTCATTTCCTGAGACACTAACAAGCCAGGAAAGTACAAATACCCCCCAAAATGACCCCTTTTGGAAAGTAGACATTCCAAGGTATTAAGTAAGAGGTATGGTGAGTTTTTTGAAGTTGTAACTTTTTTCCCACAGTTCTTTGTAAAACTAAGATTTTCTTTTTCTTTTTTTTTTTATTAAATTGTCATATTAACAGTTTATTTCTCTCACATGGCATATGCATTTCTGCAACTACACCACAAAATACATTCTGCTAATCCTGAGTACGGTGATACCACATGTGTGAGACTTTTTAACAGCCAGGCCACATACAGAGGCCCAATGTGTAGGGAGCATCATCAGGCGTTCTAAGAGCATAAATTATACATATCATTTTTTGACTACCGATTACACTTTTGAAGGCCCTGGAGCACCAGGACAATAAAACGCCCACAAAATGACCCCATTTTTTTTTCCTTGTCAAAAGTATTTTTTTTAAGTACAAGGAATGTATACAAGTAACATAGAAAGAATACAACACATTCAGTATAGGGAAGCTCGTTTGCTAGTGTTCAGATATACAATCATATACAGTGAAATGGGACAATATAAATAACTATAAGCAATAAAGCATGTGAAATGAGAGAAAAAAAGGAAGATTATAATAGTATATTTGTTCAAAAATAAAAAAATTTAATTATTATGTATTTATATAGACTGTTGTCTCATTTCGTTTCTTAGGCAAGCAAAGAGATTGTCATTTAGATAAAATATAGGGCTTCAAAATCAAGGGAGGGTAGTACAAAGAAATAGTTGAGAGTGAGAAAGAAGGTGAGTAGGAAAAGGGGGGGAAGAAGAGAGTATAGAAGCTAGAAGAGTAGAAGAGGGGAGTTCGCGAGGCCAGGTCGAGAGTCACCACTACAATCAGAATTAATCCAGGTTAATGATTATTAGTTATCACTTGAGCTACCCCAATTTATTTTTATTTTTAAAAGCATACACCCCAACACATAATCTAGGAGGCATAAGGTGTGGATGGGGATGTATGAGACACGGATGAGCATGGATGGGCATGTATGAAGCATGGATGGGCACATATGAGGCACGTATGAGGCACAGATGGGCATGTATGAGGAACATCTAGGAGGCATAATGAGTGTTTTGAACATGTCACTTTTTTCCACAAGTGTCAGTGTTACTGGTTTCACCTGCTGGTGGCACGGTTACGCTCAGCACCAAAAAGGTGTAGTTCTGGTGGCCACCAGCGGGCCTCTCCCTGCCAAGACTACCAACCAGCTATCAAGCACACCTGTTGGGGTTTGCTGGACTATATAAGCCCGCCCTTAACCAAGGCTCAAACGCTTCAGAATTCCATCTGCTAGCCTTGTCCCTGCCTGAACCTGCTTTTGTTCCTGCTTTTGTCCTGGACTCTGTTCTTTGTACCCTGTCCCTGAGACCTGTTCCCTGTACCTGCTCCCTGCTCCCAATAAGGTCTCTTTCCTCATACCTGGCTTCTTTTCCCCTTTTTGCTTTTGTCCTGTCCTGGGTTATTTATGTTTGTTTCCTGTGCTTTTGAACATTTAATTATTAGTTAGATAGTTAGGTGTTTTGCTGTTGTTTGCACTTATTACTTGTTTATGGTTTGCTGTTTGCTTTGCTTGCATGTCTTTATCTTAAATAAATATACTTTTTTCACTTACTCGTTTGTTCCTGATTCCTTGGTGCAGCCCAACAATCTGATCACCTGTATTGGATGTCTGTGTATCTAAATGTTAAGGTATTTTGTCAACAAATTAATGTTGGAGAATGATGGACTTTTTAGGCATAAGATAAATGTAAAAAAGTTTTTTATTAAAAACATATAAATGAAAAGAGTATGTACATAAATTATAAATCTAAAATAGGTTGTTTGGAAAAAACAACATGGCAGATTATAGAAGTATTTAACAGGCTGATGTGTGGGTACGCTCGAATACTAACAATATGGTTTCAATGAGGTCACTATATCCAAATACAATCATTCAAATTATTTTTAGAAAATTGTGACAAAAAAAATTAGACAAAGACACAAAACCATAGGTGAGCGATACAATCATACAGAAGAACAGCTTGTTTGTAGTTGCTCTACATGTTACGCGTCCTAAGACGCTTCCTCAGGAGCTTTCTATAATAAGAATAAAAGAGAAAAAAAACAAGTATACAATAAGAGAACAGTACAAGTAATATGACATAATCATATGTGACATTGGATCGAGGGCAGCCAAGGGCGTAGGGGCATAAAACGTCATCAGGGGAAAGGGGGGAAAAAAAAAAAAAAAAAGGGAAGAGAAAAGGGGGGGGGGGGGAAAGGGGAGACGGAGAGGGGGGGAAAAAAGAATATATAGTGAGAAGGAATGAATGTAAGTGAGTGGGTAAGAAGTGAAAAGTGAGTGAGAAAAGGTGGAATGAATAGGTGCGCATTATGGGAACGAGTGCAACATAGTCAATTGCATAATGAGTGAAGTATTGAGTGTTTACTTACAGTCCCTAAAGAGGGAAGGAGTTTAGTGGAACGGGGAACCAGGGTGCGTTGCTCTGCAGCGATACTTTGGACATATATATATATGTCAATAAGCCAAGGAGTTCTGTATCAATGTTATATTAGTAAGTTATTTTTTATTGTTGTTATATTTGTTCATTTCTTATATATATATATAAAGAGAAGTTATTGATAGTGTTAGAATAACTATGCTAGTAGTCTCTCCTCATCCACCAATGTGAGCCTGTGCTTAAACTGAATAATATAATAAATAGTGCACAGGTATGTGTGCATTGTATATGTAGGGGAATAGGTAGATATGGTTATATATCATCCAAAACACACATGTAGGACTAATAATTAGATAGGGGTGCAGGTATATTTCCGCAACCATCCATCCACATAGGAAGGGGAGACAATCTTTTTAGTTGCTAGTGCAGCGATGTGCACATTTATAGCAGCATTATGGAGAGAACATTTATAATATAAAGAGAAACAGAAAAGATATTATTTAAGAATTTCTACTTACCCTATAATGAGGGGTTGGCCTATTGGTTAGTAGTATGAGCCCATGTATAGGGGTCGATTTTGAGAAATGGTGAAGTGGGACAGGTACTGCGGGGCTCGTTGGCCTATAGGGCCTCCGACTGGTCAGCACTTGTATGGAAGGGTGAAGGGGGGCTCGGCCAACTTGTCCACAGAGGTCCTACTATAAGGACATAGCAAAGCGTAAGAAAGAATTAAATAAGTTCAGCTGGTTCCAAGTGGGCCAAAAAGTTGTATTAGCACAATGGGAGTGCTGAGTATCTTACCTACTGACGATAGATTCCGTTGTGGTTCCCCGATCAGGCAGCTGTGTGGGAAGGCTGCTCTATCTGACGGCAGCCTAAGCCGTCTTTTGAGTGCAGCCGTCCCGGTAGTGACGTCACCGCGTAAACGCGGAGCGTCATACTACCCGGCCAAGTCCTGGTGCGCATGCGCCAGGGAACGGAGGACTGCGGCGTCGGTTGGTGTAACCCGCGCCGCAGACTCAGCCCATGCGCATGCGCAGGACACGGCACCCAGAGGAGGAGCGTTGATCGCGATCCCCCCTGAGGCCGAAAGCGTCACTATGGCTGCAACGAGTGCAACCAGTGACGCTTTGTGGCCGCATAATGCACTGCAACCAAACGCTCCATCTATCAATAGACGAGAGAAAGGAGAAAGAAAGATAGGTGAAGAAAAAAAAGGGGGGGCTGTGCTGGAAAAAATAGTTAGGTGTTTTGCACTTATTACTTGTTTATGGTTTGCTGTTTGCTTTGCTTGCATGTCTTTATTCCTTGGTGCAGCCCAACAATCTGATCAACTGTATTGGATGTCTGTGTACTTTAACCCACGGACAGAACTCACAGTGGCCACATCGAAATGTACCATTTGGTTTATGGTCAATCTGTGGTGCGTTGGAGTAGTGGCTTGAGACCAGACGGTCACGTAACGACGTAGTATTCCTTGGTGCAGCCCAACAATCTGATCAACTGATCTGAACCGCTGTTACTGTTCGATCAAATACCCTATCTATTCATTTATAATATATACCGTTTCTTATTTTTATGCCTATGCTTATTATATTTTTATATTAATTTATATTGTTTTCATTTTTTCTGCACATCATTATTATCATAATGCATACTCCAACAAATTTTTGGAAAACATGGAAAGAAAATTAAATCAATTTCTAAGATATTTCTACCACATAACATGTACACCCCAAAATACATTCTGCTACTCCTCCTGAGTATGGTGATACCACATGTGTCAGACTTTTACACAGCCTGGCAGAGGCCCAACATACAGAGTGTGTTAGTTTTCGTTTCATTTGTTTTTTTGCTTTTTTTGGAAATTCTAAATTTATAAAATTTGGAATTTCCGAATTTTGAAATTTCGAATTTTGAATTTCGGAAATTGAAAAATTCAGAAATTAACGAATTTGTCAAAAAATTTTAAAAAATGAATTCAGAATGTAATGAATTGCACATGTTTAATTCAGAGAGCCCTGTCAGGATGAGCATGGATGTGGCATGGATGTGGCATTGATGGGCATGTATAAGGCACGGATGGGCATGTATGAGGCATGGATGAGGCACGGATGGGCATGGATGGGCATGGATGGGCAAGGATGAGGCATGGATGGGCAAGAATGAGGCATGGATGGGCATGCATGAGGCACGGATGGGCATGTATGAGGTACCGATGGGGCATGGATGAGCATGGATGAGGCACGGATGGGCGTGTATGAGGCATGGATGGGCACATATGAGGCACAGATGGGAATGTATGAGGCACGGATGAGGCATGAATGGGCACAGATCAGCCCACAGCACTGCTACATCGGATCCCTCCTCTCCTCACACGCTGTACTGATTGATGTGAGGAGAGGAGAGAGAGCTCAACAGGATATGCACCGTTTTTTTGACAAGTGATCGCTCTGCCATTGGACAGAGCGATCACTTGGTAAAGGGCTGCTGTCATCAGCCCTTTACCCCGATCCATGATGCGGATCATGGATGCTTCCGGGTGCACTCCCTGATGTCCATAAAAGCCCCCCCCCCCCCCCCAGAACTAGCCAACCACGCTGTATCAGTCATTCCGCTATGGCCCGGTCGGCAAGTGGTTAAGGTAGATATTAAGGCAAAAAACATATTTCTTATTTTATTTTTGATATAGTAAGTAGCTCAGGGACAGGACTCAGGAAGTCAATAAATTAGATTGGGCAGGCAGACACACATGAAATGACTCTCACAGTGACACTGAGAGCCGGTTCACACTGAGGCAGCACGACTTGCAGCGCTACTGCCTCAGGCGACCTGCACACGACAGCAGCGGCGACTTGCAAAACAACTTCTGTACAGTCAATGCAAGTCGCCTCAAGTCGCCCTCAAAGTAGTACAGGAACCTTTTTCTAAGTCGGAGCGACTTGAGTTGCTCCTATTAGAATGGTTCCATTGTAAAGAATGGAACGCGACTTGTCAGGCGGCTAAGTCGCCTGACAAGTCGCCCCAGTGTGAACCAAGTCTGACAGCCATGTGCAGCAGCACAGATGATGATGACATGAAAACGTCCCCTTCTGAGTCACAGTGGCCATCTCTATCCATGCCAGGTGGTCCCTTCAGTTCATTCCAGTCCAAACAGCACTAACAGTCCCGCTCCCAGCTTGCCTTGCTCGGCTCCCTTGCACTATGACATCACACAACATGCTCAGGCACCTCCTCAGCCAGAATTAATCAGTTTTGCTGGTATAAGCAGTCATCATGTGTGTGAAAAAAAAAAAGCCTGATCACTTCCCTAGAGTAGTACAGTGTTACTCTGGTCACAGAGTTTTAAAAAAAAATAATTCAACTTCAAAAAACTCCCCATGCCTCTTGCTAAATACCTTAAACTGTCTACTTTGCAAAAGGGGTAATTTGGGGGTATTTGTACTGTCCTGGCATTTTTGATATTGAGTTGGCCCACTCTTAACAGCTACAACAGCTTCAACTCTTCTGGGAAGGCTGTCCACAAGTTTTAGGAGTGTGGGAATATTTGACCATTCTTCCAGAAGCACATTTGTGAGGTCAGGCACAGATGTTGGACGAGAAGGCCTGGCTTGCAGTCTCCACTCTAATTCATCCCAAAGGTGTTCTGTTGGGTTAAATTCAGCACTCTGTACAAGCCAGTCAAGTTCCTCCACCCCAAACTCGCTCACCCATGTCTTTATGGACCTTGCTTTGTGCACTGGTCCAAAACATTTGGTGGAGGGGTGTTATGGTGTGGGGTTGTTTTCAGGGGTTGGACTTGGCCCCTTAGGTCCAGTGAAGAGAACTCTTAAGGCGTCAGCATACCAAGACATTTTGTACAATTTCATGCTCCCAACTTTGTGAGAAAAGTTTGGGGATGGCCCCTTCCTGTTCCAACATGACTGCGCACCAGTGCACAAAGCAAAGTCCATAAAGACATGGGGGGGGGGGGGGGGGGTAGAAGATACCCAGCTAGCTGTCAGAACGGGGGATTGGGGGCCGCTGCATCTGTAACATGTTACACCCTAAATATGCATTTAAGATGTTACAAGAAGTGTGTCCCCAAAACTATTCCTCCTAGGGGTTTCACCCCTACAAATTTCCAAACCATCCAAAAAATTGCTCAGACACGTCCTAACTGCCGCAAGGTGTCTGGTGGCCCTTCACTGGAAATGGCACTCTCCACCTTCCCAAGAGGATCTGTATCCCAGAATCAAAGATGTAGAACTTATGGAAAAGATGACAGCTAGACTACAAAACAGAAATGCCCGATAAGGTCTGGGAGGAATGGCACCGACGGGAAGACCCACCCTGAGTGGAGGGCTGAGCCCCCCATCCTTATCTTCCACCCTCACCCTATCTCCTTAACCCCTTCTTCCCCCTCTCTGCTTCTCTTCTCCTTTTCCTTCTCCTTCAATCTTTCTTCGGCCTAATAAAGGCTTGTGGCAGACGTTATCTACTGTTTGACAGCTCAAATAATGTGCCTATTGCATACACCTATAACATAATATTTTGTTCATTGCTCTTGTATATGCACCGGCTCTTTTCTTCTAATGCAACCTGCGTATTACAGCACTTGACTCATGTTGATTTACCTGTTGATTTGATCAATAAAAACGGTTATTTGAAAAAAAAAAAAAAAAAAAGATGTTACAAAAGGTGAACTTATCCTTAAGGCGTACACCTGTTTGAGCTCCTCATTTGCCTGCATAGGATGCCCAGGTGTTCCATGCATCCCTGTGCAGGCGGTCCCATTCATGTAAATATGGAGTCAGTGAAATATAGGAAAAATTTGAGTATATACAGCTAGCATGTGTAGGGTTCATCTCTGGGTTTGATTTCAGCACCAAGGACAGCACTAAGGCTTCATGGGGTCCAAGGAGCTGAGCTTTATTATACTACCAGATATAGGATTCCTTCTTTATAATTAGCTGACCAGGGACAGAAAATCATGCTTAATAATACCAAAAGTTACAATCATGAATATCAATTTATTGGCAAACGATGAGTAAAATACTAATGAGTAGAGTTGGACAATTTAAGGAAGAATGCAGCGGCCAACAAGAAGCGGCTGTTGATATTTAATGAACCAGTCACTGAACTGCTCAGCAGATGGTACAATTACTCTCAGGATACTGGACAGTGAGGCTTAGTTGTATTTAAAGGGGATGTATGGAGATTTCCTATATATATTCTTTCCTGTATAGACGACAAAAGAAAAATCAAAAAGGAAACTTACATAGGAGTGGATTTTCTAAAGGCAAACAAACTATGCACTTTGCAAGTGCATTTGCGTAAATTTTCCATAGTAAATGTACAAGTGGTAAAGCTTCCTTCGTAAAGAATAGCCAATCAGGTGCAAGAAAAAAAAAAAAAAAAAAAACAGTATTTTTGCTTGCACATGATTGGATGATGGAAATCAGCAGAGCTCTACCACATTTACTAAGCTTTGGAGAAAATGAGTGCAACTGCACTTGCAAAGTGCACAATCTATTTGCCTTTAGAAAATCCACCCCACAGAGTATATTTTCTGATAGGAAAATAAGAAAATTATTATTTCATCTGATTAATGTATGGCTCGATCAAATCCACAAAAAATAGCCACAATTATCCTTTCTGGTCAATTTAGAGTCAGTTTCGATTGGCCAGGGCAGAAAATTTGTTTTGCATCAATCAGCAATATTTCAATTCTTTTTTTTTTCTCACTACAGGGGGTCCCCGGGTTACAAACATGATAGGGACTGTAGGTTTGTTCTTAAGTTGAATCTGTTTGTAAGTTGGAACAGGTACATTTTTTAAGTGTAGCTCCACCAAAAAAATCTATTTTTAAGTTTTTTAGATAACAGAGAAGGGTTATCACCCCTGTAAACATTTGTTTTTCTGTCTGTGCACTGGTTCAGAAGATTTCACCTCACCTTCTGTCCCAATGACTTTGGATTTTGAAAATTTTGGGTTGTTAGGGAAACATGGACTGGTGATAAAGCATCAGGGGAGACACCTTTTACCCATATTAACTCTTACAGGAGTGAATTTCCCTTTCTAGGGGTGGATTTCCTCTCACTTCCTGTTGTCTCCCTCCGTTTGTAAGTAGGAGTCGTTTGTAAGTCGGATGTTTGTAAGTCGGGACCCCCTGTAATATGATTGTATTTTGATCAGATTATAGGATCATATGGTGGAAACAGAGACACAATAGATCATTTATTTTCATAGGGTAACTATCAGTCGATATTCCCATATTTATTGAAAGGGCTGTCAACTCTAGAGCGATTACTTTTATTTTTTTCAATATTCTTTTATTGAAAATTTTCCTTATAACATATAAATAATAAAACAATGTATTTGAAATTGAAGCGGGTAGGACCCACTTCCTTTGAAACGTGAATACATGAGAATATATGTGTACATAGAAGAGCAGGAACAGGTTGTATTGTACTTTTCAACAATAAGGAATGTAGGGTCAAAAATGCCATTATACCGCTATAACGGTACTAAAGAGAGGGTAACCCCAAAGGGGCTAATGAGGGTCTGAGGGTAGAAGATATTCAAATACTCTGATAGTATACAATGTATATACAATACAAAAACAATTAAGGTTAGGAACTCTAAGTCACAGATATCTCTGTGGAACTATAATGCTTAGCAATATTGAAAACTATCCCGGTAAGATAGGGAGAATATGATTAGCAAGGTGTGCTTAGCATGAGGGTGGTACTAACATGTGGTCACTCTTCCACTGCTGAGTAAATGCAAAAGGAATCCAGCCTGAGGCGAGTATGTCCATTGCGGAGGGCACACGTCAGGAGCTAGTTGAGAGTTAAGGTGGAACCCGCGATTTCCATGGGTTGGAGACCTTGGGGGGAGGGTTCGTCTTTGGAGTAGTAGGTGGCATGTATAAGATGACACCCCATTTGTGAAGCTGCTTGAGCCCATCTTTCGGGGTCAGTATAGGTACTTGTTGGTTCTGGTAGGTCACCAGTAATTTGGTTGGAAAGCCCCATCTGCAGGTAAATTTATGCTCATTTAGAATTGCTGTAACTGGAGCTTTACATGCCTGTGAGATGGCCACTGAGATGTCATTATACAATGAGATTTTGGTAAAGGGCTCCAGAAGGAAACGCATGTTTCTCGCTACATACATAATATTTTCAGATGCTGCAGCTTGTGGATTCTGTGAACCCGGTCAATGAGCATATCATTAGCCATGAGAGAAGGGATCAATTTGCGGAAGATTTGATGTAAATAAGAGACAATTTTAAGCCCCATACACACGGTCGGACAATCCGCGGACCAGGTCCGTCGGACCATGTCCGTCATACTTTGTCCGATGTTGGTTTTGCGTACACACGGTCGGACAAAGTTGTCGGAAAATCCGATCATTCTGAACGGGGTGACGTTTGTTGCCTACGACGGGACTACGTAGAGGCTAGTAGCCAATAGCTTTGGTCTTGTAATGTGATCTGAGCATGCGTAGCACTTTGTCCGGTCGGACAACCGTACACACGATCGGATTTGGTGTGATCGGACCGTGTTGACGGCAAATCTTTCCAGCAGGAGATAAGACTTTGTCCGTCGGTCAAACCGACGAACACTGTCCGATGGTGCATACACACGGTCTGATTTTTCAACAACCTTGTCCGATCGGACAGAATCCATGAAAAAGTCCGACCGTGTGTATGGGGCTTTAGAGGGGAGAAGGGATTCAGGTACCCCCCCTAATTTTAATGTTGTTCCGCCTAGAGCGGTCCTCTAGGTCTGCGATTTTCAGGCGCATCATGTGAATGGTGGCGGCTTGCTCATCCTGGATATCCACTATGTCATTATGGGCTTTAGTGGCAGTGTAAAGGTGCTGTTCAATGTGATACGTGCGTTCCTCCAGGTTAGCAATCTGGTCATTTAAATGGTTATTGGAAACTGTCAGATCACATTGAAAATCAGCCTGCAGAGAGAGTAGCATGGCTTTGATATCATGCTCTGAGGCTGGGTTATCAGTGGAGGGATAAGCAGCAAGAGAGTGAGAAGGCTGGAGCTCTGGTGTGGAACTAGATGTCCCAGCACTGCTGTGCTTTTTCACAGGGGGCTGTTTGGTAGGAGAGAGATCCGGAGAGTCTGCTGTCCACTTACCTCTGTCCCCCGGGGAGGGTGCTGAAGCTGATTGTGATTCCTCCAGTTCCTCCATCTCGCAGGAGGGGAGTTCAGCTGAGGCTTAAGCAGGCTGGCTGGGCTGCGGCGCCGGTGTTTCTTCACATATGGCGACCCATCACATTTGGCTACCCGCTGGAATGCGCATGCGCAATGCCGCCATATGCGTTCCAACACTTTTACAACAAAACAGCACACTAAAACCGCCAGATAGTGTGACGGAAGTGACGTCAAACACATTAAAGTGCATTTCGGGAGCGGGCCCAGCCTCAACCAATCATAGAACCTATGCCACAAACATCAACCAATTATACAGCAGATAGTAAACAGCCCATCCCACCCCATGCTGCTGCAAACGTTAACCAATGATACTCAGTTTGTGCTGTTTCAGTGTGTTGGACTTGCTGCTCAGTTAGTGCTTCATATCTAATACTCTATATTTCTATGTTGGGAAGTATTAGTCTTGGAACGCATAGCGCAGTGTTTGTATTGTCTGTAACGTCACTTCTGTGACATTATCTGGCGGTTTCACTGCTCCGTATTGTCGCAAAACTTTTGAAACGCATATCGGCAAGTTACGCATGCGCAGTGCGAAATTTCTCAGCGGAACGTCACTTCTGTAGCCAATTGTGATGGGTCGCCGAATGTGAGGAAACACTGGGTCTCCACATTTCCGTTCCGCACCATCTTTGTCTGCAGCGTGTATGGGCTGCATGTAAAAATCCAACCGGCGGGTTCCCTTGGTGTGGGATTTCCTGCAGGTCATAATCAGGAGGGTGCCCTGAGATATGTCCTCCAGTCTGGAGGTCCATTGCTGGGGCTGGGGC
Organism: Lithobates sylvaticus; assembly: GCA_028564925.1. Taxonomy (NCBI): domain Eukaryota; kingdom Metazoa; phylum Chordata; class Amphibia; order Anura; family Ranidae; genus Lithobates; species Lithobates sylvaticus. The sequence continues at coordinate 84,486,794 of CM053029.1, read as the reverse complement.
GGCTGGGGAGGCTGGATAATGAGGTGGAAGAGCGGAGCTTGTAAGTCAAGTGGCCATCTTCACTTGCGGCCAGGCCATGCCCCTTTAGATTTATTATTTATATTGGAAGAGATTGATTGGAAAAGAAATCGATCATTTATCAAAGCGTCTATGGCCACCGTAAAATCGGTACCATTTTAGAACAATAATTGCCAGCCTGATATACCAGTTACTCTTATTGTAGACATATAAAAATCTGTCAGATGCAGTGGTAAGATGCCAGGGTATATCATTACGTATATAGAAGGAATAGGGCTCTACAGCCATATTGGTTCTTTGATAGCTTGCATTGGCTGTTTGTAAAAAAAAAAAATATTCTTTCACTTTCCACTGTCTTTCATCTTTATCATGCTAAAAAAGGCACTCAATGTATCATTGAAATTCATAAAAAGCTATCACTTACCCATCAAGGTTTTTCTCCAGGTTTATCTTCTTGAGCTGTCACTAGGAGGGCAAAGGTGACTATGTGTGTTTATGATGTGTGACTGTTGTAAGGATAGCTTCCAGAACTGGAAGTAATTGTGAAAGGATACAGCACTGGATGTCAAGGTTATGGCTGTGATTCTCAGGAGATGTCTTCTCAGGAAAACCGTTCTAGAATGCAGTGTAGTGAGACAATGATAGAATATTCTTAAAGCGTCTCTTCACCCTACAAAACTTTAACCCTCCGCTCCACCCCTCATCGGGTGACGGACATGCCGGCTGAACCCGGAACAGCCGGCAGCCTATTGATGACATTACAGTCAAACATGGTGGTGTGGGACTGAGCAATGTCATAGGAGAAGAGGTTCTCAGCTGGACAGTGCTGGATCCGCTGGATGGGTAAGTATCTGAAATGTGCTAAACACACCACCAGGTAAAGGAGTTGTTAAAAAAAAAAAAAAAAAAATATGGGGGGGGGGGGGGGTAGAAATCCGCTTTAACTTTTGCCTGGTACGGTTTTAATTAGTAAAGAAACGAAATTTCTCTCCTTCTGTGTTTCTCACTATGGTATCTTTGTCTGTCTAGAGCAGCCTTTCTCAACCTTTTTTTTTTAACATGGAGGAACCCCTTGAAATAACCTTCCTGTCTTAGGGAACCCCTGCACCCCTGCTAATAATTACTTTTTCTACAGCTCACAGTACATAAGAATGCTGGTCACTGGGAAGAATTGTCCTTACACTTGTGGTCATTGGGAAGATGGCTAAAAGTCTGGAGATATCTAAAAAGATCATTGTTGTCAGTGGTTACTTTTCAAAGAGGCAGAAATTGCTCATTGCTCAAGCAAACCCTAGCAACATCTGGAGGAACACCAGGGCTCCGGTGAACCCTGATCGAGAAAGGCTGCCCTCCAGGAACCCTTGAAATAGTTTTCAGGTCTCTGGGAACCCCTTCTAAAATGTATTCATCAGGAATTGGTGGGAATGTCTTCCTTGTGGTGGTCAAAATGCTACCCTTACACACAGTTAAACATATGTCATCTACTGGCTCTTTTAAGTGGCACTGGAACCAGATATATCCAGGCACCATCATATGGGAGGTCAATCAGACACATCTCAAGAGCCTCTAGCAACCTCTGAAGGAACTGTAGGGTTCCATTGAACCATGGAATCCTAGAATAGCTGATTTAGATATTGCCAAAGCTGGTGTGGTCTTATGATGCACCTTATTATTAATTTCAAGTGTGCTAATACTTAGTGATAAATCTGAAATAAAAGAAAAGGAAAGACAATAAAGGTTCACATATTTTTACATACCATGGGAAAAATAAAACTTACCAGAAATCTTGCCTGTAGTTCACTGCAAAAAAAAACAAAAGAAGACAACTGTCGATCAGAATTTATTTAATTTATAGTAGGAGGTAGAAGTTTGGGAGTCACAGATCAATAAAAAAAAAAGCAATTAAAAAAGGAATTTTTAAAGCAAATAAAAGTGGTAATGCCAGCACACATTAGGCAGGCTTGGCCAACACATTGTCACTATCATTAAACCAGTCCACATCAATGATGTGCATCTAATACCGATCAGCTGTATCCATATGTCCTTCACATCATGCCTTGTTTTCTATAGAAGATAAGCAACAGATCTAATCCAGTTAAGCAGCATGTGTGGTGGCCATACATAGTGTAACACTAGCCATATACGCCCATCCAATCTAACTAGTGTGGATAGAGGAGTCCTCACTGCTGGTTATTGTATTGTAACAGTGACTGCATCTGATAGGATATTGTTCAGCCGATAATTTTCTACCCAGCTCAAACTACTTGTTGAGTCAAGTGGAGCTTACAAGGACACACACAGCTCAAATTTTGGCTGATTCCAAGCCATCTATGGTCAGCCCAATGTTGAAGCAAGATGGTGTTCCTGGGAAATAAAGGAATGATCTGTTATGACATGTCTTCATTTATGTATAAAATAAAATCTGCAAATACAGAATAATAATATGTAAAGCATTAACATATAGTATGTATAGTATAGAACATTTGTAGAAAGTACTGCATATCAGGGCTGCATAAATCCCAGTTGCTAGGTTGCCATGGTGACTGGATAATTCCTTGGGTAACTAGGATGTAGAGTTTGTGCCGGGCTGGTTAAGTATGAGAAAGAGTATGTGTTTGTAAAAATATAGGTCTGTTTTTTGCTGATCATCATATCAGCCTTCGTGGTTAACTATTCCCAAGCCACTGGCCTACCCATCTACTGCACGACCTCAGAACACTTTCCCTACCAGAACCCAGCACTCTGTATAATGATTCTCCAACCTCACAGGAGGTCTGTGATGAGAGAGAGGAGGTGCCCTCATCTGCTTCCTCTAAGCCAAGGTTTCTCAACTAGGGTTTCTTCAGAGGTTGCAAGGGGTTCCTTGAGCAATAAGCAACTTCTGCCCCTCAGATAAGTTCCCACTGACACCAGTGATCTTTTTAGCTATCTGTAAGGGGATAATTCTTCCAGGGTTGAGAAATGTTGCTCTAAGCTGTTCAGGATGCTACTGCCTTTGGATAGAAAATGAGTAACATGCTCAGATATATTGCTTAGGGCTTTGCTTTGGTCTCTGAAGAGTGATCCGCCTTGAAACCGCATTTAACCCCTTGAACCCCACACAAGCTTCAATGGGTTATACTCAGCAGGCACTATGCCTGCCGAAAGCAACATGGGATGTAATTCCTGCCACAATATGGGGAAGCAATGGGGGGGGGGGAAACATGGCTCAATCACAGGGTTTTACCACCCCTCAACCGCTAGTGTGAAAAAGACCATAGTATGATGGAATTTGCTAAAAAAAAAAATCTGATTTTCATTCTTTGCCATTTGTGTCCCATTGTGGAGATGTCCCTTCACTTCCTGTCCCATTGCAGGAAGCGAGAGTGGTAATCCCTTCAAAATGAGGGAACTCTGGGTTGTCTTCAGGGTAACCAAACTTGGTTTCCCCTTTGTAAGATTTCCCCTCTATTCCTGATCTATTGACAACCCAAAATACAGGATTTCCTTTTACTTTAAGTGATAACAGTAAATGGAACAATTAGAGGATGAATCTCCCTAACTGGGGCACAGATAGCAATAAAAACCTGACATGTGTTCTAATCCCTCTCCACAATATCTTAAACTTAAAAAAAAGTTTTGCTTTTAGTTATACTTTAAATTCTTCACTTAGAATTGTATAACTAAGAATAACAGCAAGAGAAATAGAAGTTACTAAGTGCCAAATAGGTGTATATAAAGCATGGACAGTGCACATATACCATAGCCCAAAGTGAGGTGGACTCCTACCCACCATCATGCCCACCCTTCCAACATTTAGCCAGAACAGTGAATAAATACAGTTCAAGGGGAGATAATATAATAATAATAATAATAATAACATACAGAGAAGAGGCTTTTCCAGTGAGTTTTTGTTCTGAAAGGTGAATTACCTCCCCACCCCCCCCAATATATAAGAAGCCTAGGGGGTATTTCCTTGAGAGGTTGATTTCTCTTCCCCATTACTGCAAGCTCCCTCTGTGACGGGTCCAGGATGGAAGACTGGTCCCACGAAGTCTCTCCTCTTCCCTGGACCACCTCCTCACTGACAACATCAAATACAACACACGACCAGCAGTGGTCCATATTCCAGGGCTGGAGGGAAACAGAAGAGTATTCCTCTATATCAGGGGGTCTCCAAACCTTCTAAAGCGAGGGCCAGTTTACTGTCCTTCAGACTTTAGGGGGGAGAGATTGTGGTCAGTGGGTGTAGAAAATGAATTGGCATAATTGGGAGCAAACAATGCCCCATCGTTGATGTAAGTGGGATGAATTGTGCCCCATCAGTGATGTCATTATGAAGAATAGTGCCCCATCATTGGTGTCAGTGGGAGAAATGGTGCCCCATAATTGGAGTCATTGGGAGGAATAGTGCGCAATCGTTGGTGTCAGTGGGAGAAATAAAGCTCCTTCCTTGGTGTCATTGGGATAAATAGTGCCCTATCGTTGGTGTCATTGGGAGGAATAGTGCCCCATCCTTGGTGACATTGGGATGAATAGTGCTCCATCATTGGCGTTATTGGGAGGAATAGGGCCCCATCACTGGTGACATTGGTATGATAAGTGCCCCATTTGGGGTTAGTGGAATGATTTTTTTCTCCATCGTTGGTGTCAGTGGGAGGATTGATGCCTCATCATTGGTGTCAGTGGGAGGAATAGTGCCCCATCGTTGGTGTCATTGGGAGGAATAGTGCCCCATTATTGGTGTCATTGGGAACATTAGTGCCCCATTGTCACGAACCTGGTGGAGATCGAGCTGTAGCGGGGGCTTCTCTTGCACCACCTGTCCAACACCCCTGGTAGTGATGACAGGGAGTGGAGGACACAGAGTGGCACGAGGGCCGATGTGGGGGACGACTCTGGCTGTACTTTGGCAGGAACCAGGTGACTTGAGAGCGCTGGGCCGGAACTGAAGAAAGGAGCTCCGTGACGCTGAATCAGTAGCTGGAAGCGTAGCTGGGACGTAAGCCAAGGGTTCATCAGCAGCTGGGCAGAGCAGGTACCGAATCGTGAGGCAGAGACAAAGACGGGACACAGGCCGGGTTTGGTACACAGGCGGGCAATGAGGCACAGGAACATCAGGCAGAAGCGAAGTCAGACATAAGCCAGGGTCACAGGTAGGCAGGCAGAGGTCAAGAGGTAGTTCAGGCAAGCCGGGTCGGGATACAGGAAACTGGTTCAGATCGGGTAAGCAAGCACTAGCTGAAAAGACCACTCAGCAAATTGTGCATGTCACTGGCAGGTTTAAATAGGCGGATTGGCGCCAAAGTGCGCACGTGCGCGCACCAATGCGTGCACCAGTGCCTGCACGCGCACCAATGTGCGCCCGCGCATGTCCTTTATTGAGCATCTCCTGAACTGTCCATGCCTGCACTTGTTGTCTGGGTTTTCCTTACACCCATCAACGGGGTTAGGAGGAGGAATAGTGCCCCATCGTTGGTGACATTGGGATGAATATTGCCCAATCATTGGCGTTATTGGGAGGAATAGTGCCCCATCACTGGTGACATTGGGATGAATAGTGCCCCATCGTCGGGGTTAGTGGAGGGTTTTTTTTTCTCCATCTTGGTGTAAGTGGGAGGAATGATGTCTCATCATTGGTGTCAGTGGGAGGACTAGTGCCCTGTCATTGGGAATATGTGTTCCCCTTTGTGGGGACAGTGTGAGGAAGCTATTTCAAAATATTCCTGCGGGCCCCTGGTGCTGGACCTTCCATCTGTCAATGACAGCCGGGGTTGAGTGCTAAGCCCAGGAGCTGAAATAATCAGCTCCTGGGTTTGATGGTGCTTCTAGAGACTGCTGCATAAGGGTGCGAGAGTGTTTCCATGGAGAATGTAGTGACGTCACATGTGATATCATTGTACAAAGGTCATGAAAGAGCTATAAGAAGGTAAGGAAAATGTCTTTTAGAAAGGGTTGATGTTCTGAAAATAATAAATGTGTTTAATGGACCTTAGTGAATTAATAACATTGATTTTATTACCACTTATTAAATAAATTAATTTATGTGAAAGGGTTCTGGGCCAGGAGGGTAGACGCTAATAGTAATGCTACTTCACTTATCTGTCTTATAACAAGGTGAGAGGGTTTAGCCACCAAAATGAATTCTGTGTCAGTGTTGCATGGTCGAATAACGCGTTGTCATCTTATATCAGGCAGAAATCTGCCAGAATTTCAGATCCATGATGGTGTCATGTGATAGGATCTCCATAATGTAGGAAAAAAAACAACAAATCCAGGTGTAGAGGAATCAAACCTTCCTTTGAACTGTAATGCCGCGTACACACGATCGGAATTTCGGCCAGCAAAAGACAGATGAGAGCGTTTCGTTAGAAAATGCGACCGGGGTATGCTCCATTGGACTTTTGCTGGCAAAATTCCTACGCATGCTCGGAAACAATTTGACGCATGCTCGGAAGCATTGAACTACATTTTCTCGGCTCGTCATAGTGTTTTATGTCCCCGCGTTCGAATTTTTGTGTGACGGTGTGTATGCAAGCCAAGCTTGAGCGGAATTCCGTCGCAAAAACCATCCAAGATTTTTCCGACGGAAAATCCGCTCGTGTGTACAGGGCATGAAAGTTGGTTCTCAGTGCAGGGAAAACGCATAATTTGAGTCCTGGAAAGACGTACAGTATGTGAAATCAGATTCAGCCCAGCCAGTACTAACATTTTTCAGGTATTAACATTAGTTGCAATAAAAATTAGACATGTGCAATTCGTTTCGTTTTAATTCGTTTTCCGTTCAAATTTGTTATATTCGTTATCGTATGAATGAACAAATGATTCGCTAAAAATTTTAACGAATAACGAATTATCGAATCGAACGAATATGAATAACAACGAAAATCCAAAATAACCAAATTAGAAACAACAAAACTACGAAAGAAGAAAATCCGAAAAACGAAAACAGGAACAACGAAAATCTAAATTAACGAAAAAATTCGTACATTCGTAACTTTTTTTGTTGAATTGGTAATTTTCCGTGTCCCTTACAATGGCGCTGCTTAACGTGCTTCGAATGAATTGAACGAAAAAATTCGTACATTCGTAACTTTTTTTTTTTTTTCGATTCGTAATTTTCCGTGTCTCTTACAATGGTGCTGCTTAACGTGCTTCAAATGGATTGAACGAAAAAATTCGTACATTCGTAACTTTTTTTTTCGATTCGTAATTTTCCGTGTCTCTTACAATGTAATAATAGCATACACATTACATAAAATTATGAATTATGCTCCGATTACGAATCTACGAAAACAATGTTACGAAAGTATGAATAAATCAATCTTACGAAAGTACGAATGTAACTAAATCTACGAAAATACGAATGCGTCCGAATTTCGAATAAACGAAAATTAAGCTAACGGAAAAACGAATCAACGAAAAAATAACTCTTACGAAAATACGAACGAGTCCAAATACGAACACCGACGACTTACGAAATTACGAATCGTTACGAATACGAACACCGGCGACTTACGAAATTACGAATCGTTACGAATCAACGGAAACAAACAGAAACTAAACGAAACTAAACAAATTTTTCTATTGTGCACACGTCTAATAAAAATATATACTTCATGGACCCAATTAATTCAACGCCTGCAGCTCAGCTTTCAGTATATTGATGGTGTTAAATTCTATTATTAAAGCAGACCTTTAAAAACTGTTCCTAGAAATTAAAGTAGACCTAGCCAACTCAAATTGAGCACATGATGAAGAAATTCATAAGCAGAGGTAATCTTTACTATAAACTGCATTTTTAAGAGCATCATAAGACCCAAAAATAAAGTCTGCAGGGAAGGATATGCAAAGCTGGACTTCTCAGTAAAGGGTAAACTTTGGCCCCACCTCCTAGGTCTCCATGCTAGTCAGTGATACCCTCATCACATTAAAAGACCAATAGGGGGGGTTTTACTGGGACGTATTCCAATTCTCTGATAAATACCTCCAGTATGCATAAACTACTTTCTTGCACGGTGGAAGGTGGGTGCCCATTTTAGCCGCCCCCTCTGGCCTTCCACCACCTTATGTGCATTGATCCCCCTTTTGTTGGGGGGGGGGGGGTATTTTTTCCCCCTTTCTCTTCCATCCCTCCTTTTTAAGACTGTACCCCGAATGCACCCACCCATATACATAAATCACTGCACTTGTACTCTATTGAGAACTGTAAAAACCTGGTGTGCATAGGAATGACAGAATATCCTTACTGAGAAATGTTGATTTGACAACTTACCGTTCTAGTTTTCTAATGTGATGCAGGTTTACCTATGCTTACTTGTTTATTCACAATTGTGTCTATCATTGCTAATCACAAGACACGATGGGGGCAATTTACTAAAACTGGTGCACCCAGAATCTGGTGAAGGTGTACATAGTAACTGATCAGAGTCCAGGTTTTATTGTCAAAGCTTAATTGAACAAGTTAGAAGCTGATTGGTTACTATGCACCGCTGCATTAGGTTTTCTGTGTCCCGGTTTTAGTAAATACCTCCTGAGGCATCTTGTCAAAACTGGTTCCCGACAGTTCTATAGTCAAAAGATGGCTACAGCGCGGCTCTCCAGTTCTGCAAGTACATCCATGAATGTCTTCTCACGTGTGTGCCACCCGTGTGCCCCCTGGGGCGAGCATTGGGCAGGCTTTGTGACCGTTGTGTCCTTTGGACACAGCTGATAACAGATAATGGTAAAGGGCCAATCACAGCTGGTCACATGTAAGCAGACTTGCCATTTATCAGCATTCCTTTCTGTGACAGATCATGTACTCAAGGTGTCCGCCGTAAATGCTTCCTAAGTCCTGGAACATGAGTCCAATGGATCTGGTTATAGGAGCCCCCAAGAACTAGACAACACCAGTCTTGGAGTACATCAGGAATAGCTTTTATTTGAGATGTCACACACATATATACAGCCGGATGACTAAAAACCTAACCTAATTAGCATGAGCTAATTATCTAAATCAACACTGGACTCCTTCATTCAATTGCAGGGATAATTAGCACATACAACAATAGGTGAAATACTCTTTAGAATCTGTGTCAAGCCAGACTACTCATTTGCATTATACAAGACAACAGACAGGTGGCTGGAGATGATGATATTAGCATTTGACATGTCCAGAGTCTATGTGTCTTGGGGGGCCAGCATGGACCTGAATCCAAGTAAAACCAGCTCAGCGGTCCCCAGGCATACAGCTCACAAACAGCACCGTTCCCCCAAATGCCAGGGCCCATAATCGCAAGGCAAGAGGCTTGCATTACGTCCCCTCCAACAGCCTCTGTCCCGGCTAGGTCTGTCACACTTTCCTCACGCGCTGTCTGTGTGAGGAAAGGTAACCGGCAAATCTGACAGAGCACAGTGAGTACATTGTTTACACTGATGATAAGTGCCCTGATTATCAGTGCAACCCCATCAGTGCCCATTAGTGTCATTGATCAGTGCAGGTTATCAGTGGCCATCAGTGCCGCCTCATAAGTGCCTCCTCATCAGTGCCTATCAGTGCCGCCTCATCAGAGACCATCAGTGCCTACAGGTGTAAGCATCCATGTGAATGAGGCCTACCTGTCGCCTGCCCATTGCTATCAAATAGGGGGCTTATTAGCTCGCTTGTGATAGCAATAAAAAAATGTAAAGCACCCCATCTGTAACGCACACACCTATATGTGAACGATTGCACCATACATGTTATATATCGGCCTGCACACCAGAGAGAGAGTACTTTGGAGGCTTGACAATTATGATATCTCTTTTTCTTTTTTTTTTTTCAAATTTAAATCTTTATTTATTTCTAGGAAAAACAAGGCATACAATTTACCATCTTCACAACTCATATATTATTCAAATCTATGAATACACCTCTGATATTCAATTAGGTCATTTCCCAAACATATAACCCCATACAGTAGGTACCGTCGGCTCCACTGTCATTTTCTGATTTCTTAAATAACACAAATAATAAGATGGGATACCCACTACCTTTACCCCAGGCCAGAGCTTCTCTCCAGCTCTGCCCTAGGATTCCCTCTTTATATATTCATAGGGTGTTGAACCTTGTCTTACTCCTATATTTTATTACCCCAAACAAAAAATTACCTAATCATTGATTAGATATCTCTTTACTTGACACAACCTAATCTTTATATTGTATAAAAATAGGGATTATATTGTGATTGCATGCACTAAAATAAATTTACTGTATTTTTCTGACAAATATACTGAAGATTTAATAAATAGTTGTGTGCATATCGTGCTATTTTAGAAAAAACTGCAGCAAACATTTTTAAGGGCATCTATGTTCAGAAAAAATAATGTGCAATATCATAGCCAAAAATACTGTTTTTACATGTGTGCAAAAGTTGAAAAAATTGATCCAGAAGGGAAGTGGTTAAAATAATGTATGCTAGTGATTGCTCATTGGCTGGTAAAGCTGGCATGTCAAAATGTGACTTAAGATTGGTTAAAGCGGTTCTGCAATTTAGTAAATCTCTTTGCCTACAAAATCTCTGTTTTTTTTTTTTTTTTTTTTTACTTACCTTGTAATTGAAGATGGTAAAGCTGGCATGTCAAAATCTCGCGAGATTTCGGCCACATCTTCCGAAATCTCCCGAGATTTCGGGTAGAAAAAAGAAATCTTCAATTCCATGACAGATGGTAACTTCAACGGACGAAAACCGGCGGCGATCGACATGGAAGATGGAACAGGTGAGTCCCCTAATAAAGGTAAGCATACTTTATATTACATCCTAAAAAAAAAATTTTTTTTTCAGAGTGCAGAACCGCTTTAAGAAAAAAAAAGAAATCTTCAATTCCATGACAGATGGTAACTGAGACAAGGAGCAAAGACTCTCTCCAACAGGACACACACAGCAATATGAAAATAAAGGGGACTATATCCAAAACGAAAAAAAAATTTAAACATTACAATAATAAACTAAATATGTTTCCCTTTATCTACATAAAAAATACTAGTACAGCCAAATTAACTGAGCAGTTTTGTTTTTAAAGAGCGGTGGGCATATACAGTATCTCACAAAAGTGAGTACACCCCTCACAATTTTGTAAATATTTTATTATATCTTCTTCTGACAACACTGAAGAAATTACACTTTGCTACAATGGAGAATTCAGGAGAATCAGGAAGACAATAGCAAATATAAATTTGCTGTTGTCACGCAACTGAGTCAGCTCAGGGGGCAGTGCTCTGTGCCCCGAGCCCACCCTTTTTTGAAGCCAATTAGAGCCTCAGGCTCTAATCCTGTGCTTTAAAAAAAAAAAAAAACCCCATTGAAATCTATACATCCTGCGCCCTGCATGTAGATTAGGGGCTGGGCGCATGGATTAGGACGGCAGCGCCCCTTATGGACGGGCCGCCACTGCTTTATAGTATATATATATATATATGTGTATATATATATATATATATATATATATATATATATATGTGTGTGTGTGTGTGTGTGTGTGTGTGTGTGTGTGTGTGTGTGTGTGTGTGTGTGTGTGTGTGTGTGTGTGTGTGTGTATGTATATATATATATATATATATATATATATATATATATATATATGTGTATATGTGTATGTATATATATATATATAATCCTTTTTTCCAAATCTGGTGTCACAGCTTCCTGCATGATGGGCCTTCTGGCAAGCCGGATGATGTCACATGATGTGTGAGCACCATTTAGTGCAATGATACTGTAAGCACAGGTGGTGTGATAACAAGTCTATGACAACCTGGGCTCAGAGGAAGTGGGCTAAATGACGCTGGTGACATTTTGTGGCACAAAGGAAATACTGCAGGAATTGAAAGTTAGTATTGCAATAAAAGCTCCATTTTTTTGTTTTACATTTTTCTGTGCTTTTTTATTTAGTTTTCTTTTTTAATTAGAGTTTAGCTTTAGGCATTGAAAAAAAATAATAATTGACATTTACAACCTGGGCTCAAAGGAAGAGGTTCAATTGACACTGGTTGTCTGTCATTCAACCAAGCAGACTGGTGAAACCTTGTGGCATAACAGAAAAGTACTTGCAGGAATTGACAGTTAGTATTACAGCAAAAGCTGCATTTCTTATTTAATATTTTCCTGGGCTATTTTTTTTTATTTATTTTTTTCATTTTTTTTTCAACTGGAGTTAAAGCGGAGTTCCAACCACATTTTTTTTTTTTTTAAATGCATCTGTTCTGCTGTTATTAATTTCATTTTATAAATGATGATGTCAGTAAAACCGCCGCCGTATTTCCTGTTTTTTTTTTTGCTGCACGTTTCCATCTTGTTTCTGGGCATGTGAAGCCTACTAGGTCTCTTTTCTGGGATAAGGTGCATTACACACAGGGAGCAGCGAAGGGATTGTCTCTGAGTGCCAAGAGGTGGTGTTCTATCAGAAAGCCGCTGCACATCAGAATATGCAGCCAAAGTGATGTTGCATTGCAGCCATTTTGGTACACCCGCACTCGTCCACAGTAAACCTAGAGTTAGAAGTCAGCAAGCGGATATCTTTATACACCCACTGGAGTTTTGCTTTTAAAATTAAACATCAAAGCAGTCAGACGTACTTCTGAATACAGTATTTCCTATATAAGCAGAGTTTATTTTTAAAAATAACTGTGAAAAGAAAGACTCCTGATGGGTGTATAAAGATGTCCGCGTGCTAACATCTAACTCTAGGCTTACTGCGGACGAGTGCGGGTGCACCAAGATAGCCGCGACGCAACGTCACTTCTGTTGTATATAGTGGCGATGCCCACTGACTCCTGGGAATCATGACACACATCTCCCAGGAGCCAGTGCCCCGCAGGAGGTGACATAAATCGCCACGGATGGGGGAAACAGGAAGCTGTTATTAAAGCCATGGAAACAAGGTAAAGAAAGAGAAAAAAAAATGCCCAATGCTGTTTTTTTGGTCAATTCTGAAGCTGATAGTGTTCAGATAAAAAAGTGGGTGGAACTCCGCTTAACCCCTTTCACACTTGTACGTCCTACGATTTGGGACTGCAAAGTCGCATGACAAGTTGTTCCCCATGATTTACAATGACAACCATTCATATTAGTACGACTTCAAGTCGTGCTGACTTCTTAGTAGTCCCTGCACTACTTTGGTCTGACTGTGATGCGAGTTACACAGGCATTCCCTGAAATCGCAGCAAAAATCACAACAAAATCGGACGACTTTGAAGTCGCGGTAGTGTGCAAGGCCCCTTTTTTTACGGCTGCGATTTCAGGGAGACTTGAGGTCTATGGACCTCAACTCGCATCAAAGTTGGACCAAAGTAGTGCAGGGACTACTTCGAAGTCTGTGCTACTTGAAGTCGTACTAATATGAATGGTTGTCATTGGAAATCATGGGGAACGACTTGTCATGAGACTTTGCAGTCCCAAGTCCAGGACAAGTCACACAAGTGTGAAAGGGGCATTAAAGTGGATGTAAACCCATGATGTCATAATGTAGATAATAAGATTTCCTTTCATTTGAGCCCAGTCTTGCCACACAGATTTACTCGAGGCCTGAGCAATCCTCTTTTATTGTTCAGTTAGAGATATCTTGACAAAGTGCTGAAAAATTTGTCAAAAACGCCCCCTTGCTGTGAGTGACAGGTGATTTACATATCTCATGCACTAGCCTGAGACAGGCACATCCTGTGTAAAAAGTTCACAATTCACATCCCCCTCCCCCCCTCCAGCTCTCCCAGCTTTACTGTGTTTTGACTGGATGTTTCTCATCATAGGATGCAGTGAACAGTCAGTAGACTATAGACAGACAAGTGATTTAGGGGACATGTATGTAGTCAGAGCTGGGCAGAGTGGAACATCCAGTGATCTGATGATAACCTGTCTCAGGCTAGTGCATGATATGTAAATCACCTGTCACTCACAGCAAGGGGGCGTTTTTGACAAAGTTTTCAAGACTTTGTCAAGATTTCTCTAACTGAACGATAAAAGAGGAATGCTCAGGCCTTGAGTAAACCTGTGTGGCAAGCCTGGGCTCAAATAAAAGGAAATCTTATTCTCTAAATTATGACATTAAAAAAAAAAAAAAAAAAATTTGGGTTTACATCCACTTTAGGCTTTACGTTTTGAAATAACAAAGCAAAACATTAATTGACAACCTGTGTCAGAGGAAGTGCATTAAATGACATGGCTGTCATGTAGCCTGGAAGGCTTGTGACATCTTGTGGCATAAAGGTAATACTGCAGGGCTTAAAAGTCAGAATTGCAGCAAAAGCTGCATTTTTTTCCTTTCAAATTTTCATTTTTATTCCTTTTTTTTTTTTTTTTTTTTGGCTGCAGTTTAGCTATTAGAGAAATCGTGATCATATTCTGGTTTATCAGTATAGCAGCGGTATATAAATTACAATGCTGGCTGGGAAGAATTAAAGACCACCTTTGTTTATGAATCTGTTTAGCTGGTCTGCTTTATTAGCATATATATGACATACAGATATAGAACGAAACTGTGCCAAGGGCAGGGGGTGGGCAGAATGGGTGGCCGCCTTGGGCAATTTAACAGGAGGGGTGCAAGAAGGGCATGAAGGGGGCACACTTTGGCCTTTTTGCCTAGGATGCTAAAGGACCTTCTCCAAGCACTGATATATAATACACATATTATATAATTCAGATGCACACATTGCGTGGATGGAACAAGAGGTCAGAACACATTAAGTCCGGGCGGTCTGCCACTAATTACAATCCTTCTGGACCGGGAAGGTGGCAGAGACAGCTGGAAGCTGTTGACAGACAAATTCAGCAAGCTGAGCCACACGCGTGCCGTGTTCACTGCTACAGCTTTGACTTGTTAAGCATCATCAGCATTTTTATGTCCAGTGTGCGATTTATAACAGCTATATTGTGTAATCTTCCCCTTGGAGTTCAGATTTATTCATACTGATTAGAGGTTAATAGAATGAGAGGCTGTTTTGTAGTATGTTGTCTGTGCCCGCCATCTAGTGTTTAGTTTGTATATTGCAACAAATAAGTTCAAGCTACAGTACGTAGTCAACATATCAAGAATATAACATTCTTAAAGTGGTTGTATACCTGCACCAATTTAGTTTTTGTTTTTTTAAACCTGTAAGGCAAAAGGCATAATGAGCTAATATGCACCGCATTATAAAATACTTGCCTTAGAACGAGGCGTCGGCAGCTGTTCCCGGTCCACGCCGAGGGAGCTGACATTTCCCCTCTGTGTCTTCCGGGTGTGGGCTCTGGCGTTGTGAGTGGCCAGAGCCGCGATGTCATCACTCCCGGGCATGCAAGCGGGAGACTTCTTTCCAGCAAGGTCCGGCAACGTCTGTTGGACCTTCAGCTGGACCTTCACAGCGCATGCGCCGCTGACTGCATCGGCTGCATGCAAAGTGAATATCTCCTAAACCTACAGGTTTAGGAGATATTAATTTTACCTACAGGTAAGCCTTATTATAGGCTAATCTGTAAGTAAAAATACAAAAAAAGGGTATACAACCGCTTTAAAGGTATAGGACACACCCCTTGCCACACCCCCTTAAGGGAGAATTGTACAAAAAAAAAACAAGATTGGTTAAACCCACAAGTGCTTTTTTACCACTACTATTCCTTTATTTTGGCTTTTGGAATTTACAAATGCAGCAATTTAGGAATCAGATGAAAGGTTTAGCACTGGAAAACACTTTTTGATAGATAAAAAATGCATTTTATATACAACTATATAGATCAGACCAAAATGAGGGACAAATGAGGAGGAAAGAGGGACAGAGGGACTTTGCTCCAAATCAGGGACAGTCCCTCCAAATCAGAGACAGTCCCTCCAAATCAGGGATAGTTGGGATCTATGGTTTCTGTAGTTAACCAAAACCTATTTTCGTTTATCTAATGCAGTAGCTACAAATGTCCTTCAACCCCCTGACTTCTTCCTGAACTGTGATGGCATGTGTGTACAACTATGCTTCAAGCAGGGGCAGCCGGTCCATTAAGGGCGCACCGACGCCACCCCCTCTATCACGCCACTCCCTTATATGTACCATGGATAGATTCATGCATAGCATAGCATGAATCTATCTATGACTGCCGCGCGCAAACCCTAGTCAGGCGTCCTGCCCCTTTTAGGATGCTGGGCACCTGATTAACCGCGGCAGGATGTTTTTTTTAAGCATCTGATTAGAGCCATAGGCTCCAATAGCCTTCAAAATAGGGTGGACTCGGAGCGCAGAGCATTGAGCTCAGAGCCCACCCAGATGTGTTAGAAAAGCAAATACCGTATTTATCGGCGTATAACACGCACTGGCGTATAACACGCACCCGAAGTTTAGGAGGGCATTTTAAGGAAAAAAAGTTTTGGAGGGAAGTTTAGGGAAAAAAAAAAAACTTACATTTAAGCGTCATTTGCAGATTGCCCGGTGTCATTTGCAGCTTGCTCAGTGTCATTTGCAGCTTGCCAGCGTCATTTGCAGCTTGCCCACGTTTAAATTTCCCACCGCCGAGACAGACCGCGCAAGCGCTGTCGAAAAAGACAGAGCGAACGCCGCCGAAAAAGACAGAGCGAGCGCCGCCGAAAAAGACAGAGCGCCGACGGAAAAGACCGAGCTGTTCGGCTCGCAGTCCCGCCTCCCTGCTGTTTCGGAAGCGAGCGCGGGGAGGCGGGACTGCGAGCGGAGCCAAGAAGTCGGCTCGGTCTATTCCATGGACGCTCGTTCTTTTTCGTGCGTGTTATACGCCGTGTTATACGCCGATAAATACGGTAAATATCAGCTTTTCCAAAATTGAATCACCTCTCCGTCAATCAGGAAGTGCGGGTCTATTACCTGTTTTCCAATTGGCTGAAAGGTCAGGTGATCCTATTGGATGCCTAGGAGGAGGGAAGGAGACGCACGGCGGAAGTTGCCGTGATCTCAGAAGAGAAGAGGACCCAGGAGACGCTGCCAGATGCCCGATGCAGCCTGATCCCCTGCCCGATGTGCCTGCCGATGGGGTAAACGCCGGTGGACCGATAGACATTGCGGGGGGAGGGGGGTTTGAGGTGCCGCAGGGGGGGGGGGGTGGTTGTTTGCTGCCCTCCCCCAAAAAAACAAACAAAAAAACACCAGCCGCCACTGGTCCTGAGGACAGGAGTTGAGTAGCACTGCTTTAGAGGAACATTGTCCTCCCTGCTGGCCTCCTGGATGGTACAGAAATTAGCTGTGTTTTGCTGATCAGTTGCTTGATTATTGCTCCAGAAGAATGTAATCAATTGACTGATGGGAAGACTGGAGAGTTAAAGTCTACACCATCCAGTGGCCAGCAACTTCCCTGAAACATACATGGCTAAAGGGTGTCCATGGATGCGTTCTTTTACTTTTGCAATAAGCAGCACGTTTATGTATCAGTCCCCCTGCTTTGTATGAAGAGCCAAACAACAGCAGCTGCAGCTACAGGAGTGGACTGAGGATATGGACACATTTTTAAAGTAAGAAAGATCCCCTTTGGTATTGGCTATGGTAAATGCATCAGACAAAAAAAATAAGGTATTTAAATGCAGTCTTTCTACTGCTAAGCTAATATGGGATATGTATAAGATCTAAATTTCACAGAATTTATGCTGTTGCTTTGAAATCTGTCCTGGAATAGGAAGTCATACTGTTCAGATGTAATGGCTTGTTATTCCCTGCCAAGCTTGTAAAGGTTCCAGCTGTATAATGTGCATGACCAAAAATAGATCAGTACCAAAATGAAAGGAGTACTAATGTCACATTTATTACATTACATTTTAACAAAGAGCATTAATCACACACATTACTGAAGAGCAATCACCCAAGTATGAAATCCACCTACAATTACATACACTATATTGCCAAAAGTATTGGGACACCTGCCTTTACACGCACATGAACTTTAATGGCATCCCAGTCTTAGTCCGTAGGGTTCAATATTGAGTTGGTCCGCCCTTTGCAGCTATAACAGCTTCAACTCTTCTGGGAAGGCTGTCCACAAGGTTTAGGAGTTGGCCCGCCCTTTGCAGCTATAACAGCTTCAACTCTTCTGGGAATGTTTAGGAGTGTGTCTATGACCATTCTTCCAGAAGCACATTTGTGAGGTCAGGCACTGATGTAGATGAGAAGGCCTGGCTCGTAGTCTCCGCTCTAATTCATCCCAAAGGTGTTCTATCAGGTTGAGGTCAGGACTCTCCACCCCTAACGCGTTCATCACACTATATTGCTAAAAGTATTGGACAACCCCTCCAAATCATCTTCCCCTCACTCGGCAGCCAGCCAAGCAGGGGACAGGATCCGATCGCCTCCGTGGCGGAGGGTACTGGAGCACGGCGGGAAGGGGGTTGCCCCTCTCCAACCACTGATAAAAGTGATCTTGCGGCGAATCCACTGCTGAGACCACTTTTATCTGAAAGCGGACCACCCGCGGAAGATGTGGATACTGGGGATATGGCAGCTAGCTGCTGCCATAACAACGATATTCCACTTCAAAGAGCCGACGTATAATGACGACGGGCGGTCCGTATGTGGTTAATTAACTCCTTATTCTCCTCCATCTAATTATTATTTTATTCACTTCTGTTTTATAAACTAATATTAATTAAAACTTTTTTTGTTTGTTTTGTTCGTTAATATATTTTTACACCTTTAACATATATTTACACAAAAGATTAAAAATTAAACTCAGCGCTGCTCCTATAGCTCAAATCAGTATAGTATCAGTAGTATATAATATTATGTCGTTAAGCCATATCATGATATTGCATGTGTTGATATAAGTTTGCTTAATAAATACTATACTGATTTGAGCTATAGGAGCAGCGCTGAGTTTAATTTTTAATCTTTTGCATTTATTGGGGTCTTTAACCTTTCACTTTATATTATTATATATTCCTTATTTCCAGCGCGGGTTCTTTCTTTCTTTCATATATTTACACGTTTCACATTGAAAAAAGCGCAAATGTATGTAGCGCACTACTCCCTCGGGAGCTGCTGGGTGTGTTCATACCTTTCTGTTAACATGCCTCCGTTCTTCACCCCTGCATGAATTACATCAGCAGACTTTTAAAGAACTTTATTCTCTTAGTTGCAGTATGTTACAGGATTGCTTAGGGAAATATGAGCTGCCTCTTTCTTTCTGGTTCCTGAGTAAAGTTAATGTCCTTTCCCATATTGAACTGACCAATGCCCCTCTGAAAGACATTGTGGTATGTGGATGCTGGAAGCCCCAGGCCTCATCTTGACTCTGGCGATCCTCCTGCGTCAGTTCAGGAAAGTCCTGGACGATTAAACACCGCTGGGTTGCACTCCCATTGCACTCTCCCACCGACAGTCTATGATTGCCACAGAAAGCCGTTCCTAGTCTACTCCGTCCTTTTGCAGCTACTTCCTGCTTTGTATGGTTGGACGCATCCCAGCTTGAGATGCCCGGTCCACTTCTCCCGGAGTTACATGATGGCTTAGTTTCTGTTGAACCATCCAGCACTGAGGTCTCTGAACACTCAAGCCTTCAGGTCTTGTTCCTGCTATCCAGCGCTGGGGTCTCTGAACCCTCAAGCCTTCAGGTCCTGTTCCTGCTCTCCAGCGCTGGGGTCTCTGAACCCTCAGGCCTTCAGGTCTTGTTCCTGCTCTCCAGAGCTGGGGTCTCTGAACCCTCAAGCCTTCAGGTCCTGTTCCTGCTATCCAGCGCTGAGGTCTCTGAACCCTCAGGACTTCAGGTCTTGTTCTTGCTATCCAGCGCTGGGGTCTCTGAACCCTCAGGCCTTCAGGTCTTGTTCTTGCTATCCAGCGCTGGGGTCTCTGAACCCTCAGGCCTTCAGGTCTTGTTCCTGCTCTCTGGCGCTGAGGTCTCTGGACCCTCAGGTCTTGTTCTTGCTATCCAGCGCTGGGGTCTCTGAACCCTCAGGCCTTCAGGTCTTGTTCTTGCTATCCAGCGCTGGGGTCTCTGAACCCTCAGGCCTTCAGGTCTTGTTCCTGCTCTCTGGCACTGAGGTCTCTGGACCCTCAGGTCTTGTTTCTGCTATCCAGCGCTGGGGTCTCTGAACCCTCAGGCCTTCAGGTCTTGTTCCTGCTATTCAGCGCTGGGGTCTCTGAACCCTCAGGCCTTCAGGTCTTGTTCCTGCTCTCCGGCGCTGAGGTCTCTGAACCCTCAGGACTTCAGGTCTTGTTCCTGCTATCCAGCGCTGTGGTCTCTGAACCCTCAGGCCTTCAGGTCTTGTTCTTGCTATCCAGCGCTGGGGTCTCTGAACTCTCAGGCCTTCAGATCTTGTTCCTGCTCTCCGGCGCTGAGGTCTCTGGACCCTCAGGCCTTCAGGTTTGTTCTTGCTATCCAGCGCTGGGGTCTTTGAACCCTCAGGCCTTCAGGTCTTGTTCCTGCTATCCAGCGCTGGGGTCTCTGAACCCCCAGGCCTTTCCACCCTGCTCCTTGACGGTTACATTTCTGCTCCTTCTCTGGATCCAACTCCTCCCATCTCCTCCCAGGAAGCATGTGACCCCCAGCTTATATGTGAGTCCTGCCCCTGCCAATACAAGTTAATTATTGGTCCAGGGCTCTCCATACAAACTGCCTGCACCCCAGTCCCCAGTCCGCCTTCCTTCCAGAACATTTCCAATGGAAGGTAAGGGAGATCTTTCAGGGCAGAGAGCCAGTGACCACACCTCCCTCTATTCTATCACTCCTCCCATCCAAACCAAACCCACCAGGCCTAAAGAAATGTAAGGCTCTGGCAAATTTACCTAACACTTACCTAACTGAACCTAATTAGCACCCACCTAAAGGTGGTGGGCGCTACATGTAAAAAATAAATGTATTTCATTTGTATATAATTTTTCAATGCTTTGTACCATTGCTGACATCTGAAGTGTAAGCAAAACAATTGTGGTAGGGATAGGTAATTGATATTGGCGACTACTATAAAAAGGATCGGTAGTAAAAAAATAATGGTATCGGCGGATACCCATCTAGAGACCCGCGCCACCAAGTCAGGGCAGATGTGGTGTAGCCCCATTTCATTAAAAGGGCATGTTCAACAGGTAGAACTGCCAGCCATATGCGATTGGGGGGGGGGGGGGGGGTAATAACAGGAATAACTGTATGCTGTGCTGTGATGGAAACCATCTCATTCACACTTGCTTTGGTCTTTGAAGAGTGATTCAGGTACAGATCGCTTTTTAGAAAGCATTTGAAGGCCTTGTTTTCACTTGCAGCTGGTGTGTGATAAAAACAGGCACTTGTGCTGTGATTTTATCGCCCCCACCCTTTATCACTGATAGAATTATACTCCCCATCGCATTCGGCGAGCAGTACTGCTGCCAAACGTGACCCATTCACGTTAATGCACGCGGTTAGTTTTCGCACATTTATTGTGAGCAGTGTGATTTCTGTCCTTTTTTCATTGTTAACATATTTCATCTTTTTAAGCTGTAAGGCACGCAGCTCCTCTCAAAGGGTGATTATTTTGTGCAGGTACCTATTATTATAATGGACGCAAGTTGCTGTGGTGTAAGATTTATAGGGTTAAAACAGGTGGTGACAGATCGCCTCCCAGCCACCTGTCAAACACCCTCTGAAAATTGATCCACTACAGATCATTCTTCAGAGGGCAACGTAAATGTAAATAAAACCCCAAAGGTGCTGATGCAGCAGCTTGTTGAGACTGTAGCTATGCATTGACTAAATACAGTACTTAAGACCACTACTGCCATCTAGAGGGCAATATTGAATATTGCATGGAATTCACTGAGTTTTGTGACAATATTAGATTCAGGATTATTCTATTTTTTCTGTCTCGTTCACGCCATGTGCTTTGTCCTGTAGTAACCTGCACAGATCAGCCTCAATGCTAGGGATTATAGGAAACAATTGTTTTTGGCCGGCTTTAACGAGCCCTAATCTACAGTATTTCATTATTTTTTCTGTTTATTTTCTAATGCAAGTTTCTTTCTGATACCAGGTCAAATTCAGGTTTTTACAATGCTTGCACTAAACAATACGTTTATGATATTATAATGAATAGAGAGCTGCATTCATTTGTGTCTTTCACATCAGTGTTAATTTCCTCTATGAAAATATTTTCGTCAACGAAATGAACACTATTTTAGTCTACTAAAGTACGACTAAAACTAAAACAATTCAGATGACTAAAACACAACTAAAACTAACTAAAACTAAAACCAAAATTTGACATCAATGACTAAAACACAATTTGGACCCCTGTAACTAAAAAACTTGATCCTGCCAAAAGACTTATACTGACTAAAATTTGAATACTTAAATCAAGTGAAGACTCAAACATTGAATTCATTTTAAAAATTTATGACACAGCATCAAAGTAATGAAACATATACAAAACGTCTTTAAGCATTGCCATAGTAAAGAAAAAGTTTTGCTTGGATAAATGCAGCTAATAATATACAGTCAAGGTAAAGGTGGGGAAAAGTATCCCCACAGGCTCGACGCGTTTCGTCGGTTAACCGACTCATCAGGAGCAGATAAAAATATCTGTAAATGAATAATAATAAAACATACTTAGTCAGGAAAATCAAAATGTACTTAATAAATGGTACTAAACTGGCTAAAAAAGTAATGTGAAGTATATATAAAAGGAAGAGCTAAGTGAAGGTGAGTAAGCGAGTGTGAAGTGGGGATATGGATGTGAGAAAGGTAAAAAGGGATGATAGCTGTGAGAAAATGTAAGCTGTGAAAAAAAGTAATATAATGGAAAAAAAAGGTAAAGTGTGTGGAAGTGTGGCATGTAGTGTTACCTTGTGTTGGCCGATGTGGGTAGTGCGTGTGCAGTACAGCGAGCAGTACAGTTGTCCAGTCCGTATGGGTGGGGACCTCCACCAGCTTATAGGGCGCACTTAACTGTGGGCACGGTGAGGGTGGGAAAGCGCTGAAAACCAGCGGCCAGCTGGAAACTGCAGCAGGAAACAGGCGGCGCCAAAGATTGACTTGCGGCATGCGTGACTCGATCTCCGTCCCCATGACCCCAGTCAGGGGGGCGGCAGGGGGCGGCGACTGATCGCAGCTCCGAAGGGAAGGCAGAAGACAAAGGCAGCCCCCGCAAAGCAGGCATCAGAGTCCACATGGGTGGAAAGGGGAACTAGAGGACCGTAGCGTGAATATGCGGTATTATCCCAGCATCTGTGTGTCAGTGTTGAAAATCGGGGTAATGCATACAAAAGAAAAAAGGGGAATGTAGGGAATTTTAGATGAAGCGCACAAGGAAAGGAGAGGCTAGACTCAAAAACATTGAATTCATGTACAATTAAAAATTTAATGTACATTAGTTGCAAAATACACAGCATAATGTGTGTCAAACAGCAAAACGTCTTTAAGGATACATAATATACATATAATGAAGTATAAAAACATGATTGCCATAGTGCATAATGGATCAGCTAATAATATACAGTCAAGGGTTCATGAAGATGGGGGTGAAAGGTGAGGAAAAGTATCCCCACAGACCGTCGGTTAACCGACTCATCAGATAAAAATATTGTAAATGAATAATAAATAAAACATACTTAGTCAGAAAAATCAAAATGTGGGAGAAATATCCCATAAAGTAAAGAATATATAAGGGATTATATGTATAAAAGAACTAATAGAGTCCACAAAACTTACATCCCATTACAGAACGATCCCACAGAGCAGGGGCACGAACCTCACCGGAGCTAGGTATGTAGATGCGCCCATACCCCCAGCTAGGTATATGGAGTATTGTGCCTAATATGGCGAAAATCTTAGGGGTATTTAGAAAATATTTGAGAAGATCTTAATAAATGGTACATCCGGCTTTTAACTGGCTGTAAGCAAAGTGGGATATGATGTGAGAAAGGTAAAAAGGGATGATAGCACACAGTATGGAAAACACATGGGGGACGTGTGCATACAGCGAGCAGTACAGGCCGGTTGTCATCCGTAGTGGGTGGGGACCTCCAGTAGACTTAACCAACGTCACGTGGGCACGGAAAAGCGCAAGCGCCATTGGCGCCAAAACCGTCCCCGTAAAGCGGCCAGCTGTGCAAAACAGGCGGCGCCAAAGATTGACGCCGCTAATGCGCGTGACGTCGGGGAGGCGTTATGACAAAAACCGGCTTTCCGAAGGGAAGGAAGACAAAGGCAGCCCCCCGCAACAGGCATGGGGAACAGAGTCCACATGCACCGTACGTGAATATGCACCCATGAGAATAATTAAAACATGTGTGTCACCCCATGTGTTGAAATTCTGCCTCCATCCCGGGTAATGCATACAAAAGAAAAAAGGGGGAAAGTATATCTAAAACTCAAACATTGAAATTCATGTACAATTAAAATTTAATGTACATTAGTTGTCAAAATACACAGCATACTAATGGATAAATGCAGCTAATAATATACAGTCAAGGTTCATGAAGATGGGGTGAAAGGTGGGGAAAAGTATCCCCACAGGCTCGAAACATGGGGTGGAAAGGATGTGGAACTAGAGGATAAAAATTATAAAAGATTGGGTACGGCGTAGCGTGAATATGCATGAGTATTATCCCAGCCATAAAATGGGTGGATGAGTAATAATAAAAGGGGCAGCTGTGTGTCACCCCATGTGTTGAAATTCTGCTCCATCCCGGGTAATGCATACAAAAGAAAAAAAGGGGGAATGTATATCTCCATATACTGGGAATTTAGATGAAGCGCACAAGGAAAGGGGGGGGGGGGGTGGGCGCCTCCATACAATCAAAAAATCAAAATGTGGGAAATTATCCCATAAAGTAAAGAATATATAAGGATTAGAGGGTATTTAGAAAATATTTGAGAAGATCTTAATAAATGGTACATGACTAAAAACCAACACGGTGACGGGTGGGGAAAGCGCAAGCGCCATTGGCGCCAAAACCGTCCCCCGTCCTTACAGCGGCCAGCTGGAAACTGCAGCAGGAACAGGCGGCGCCAAAGATTGACAACTATGCATGAGTATTATCCCAGCCATAAAATGGGTGGATGAGTAATAATTAAAAGGGGCAGCTGTGTGTCACCCCATGTGTTGAAATTCTGCCTCCATCCCCCGGTAAAACATATAATGAAGTATAAAAACATGATTGCCATAGTAAAGAAAAAGTTTTGCATAATGGATACATAGGGGGAATCAACTAAGTTGCCAAAATATATAATATATTTTAAATAGGCCTTTTTTTTATTTAATATTTTAATATTTAATGTTGGTAATATATTCAGGTAATCTGTGCAATGGCATTACAGCCAATAGAGTTTACAGCTTTTTGTTTTGCTTTTTTAGTTTAAGTTGTGCTTCTTTTTGTTCACAACGGCTAAATCTGTGTCTGGAGTGCATGCTCAAACCTTAATACCAGAAATAATAACATATTATTAGATTTTTACTCCAGGTGTATATAATGAGTTTGGCAATTCTAGAGAAATGCTTAAAAAATGCATTACAATTTTACTAAACCCATTCGAATTTAGTAGACTAAAATATACTGGAGACTTTAGTATACTGAGATACGACTAAAACTAAAACAATTCAGACTATGACTAAAACTAAATCGAAATTTGACGTTAAAATAAACATTGTTTAACATCTGCTTGGAAAGGAACTGTCATGTCATACCAGCGTCAGTGAAAGGGATGTCACCGCTCCATGCAGGTCAGATTGGAATGAACCTCTCCTCTAGTTTGGAAGCCACAGGTGCTGGCAATGCATATAGCAATGAAATTTGAGAAAAATTCTGGACAGCTGCACTCCAAAAAAATAGCCTTTATTCGTCAAAAAAGAATAAAAAAAATACATGCCACATAGCTTTGATTAAGCACTGTTTGATAGTGTGAAACGCGTCAGTTCTTCTGTCCGTTCTGCTGCGGCATGTGTTTTTTGATTCTTTTTTGACGAATAAAGGCTATTTTTCTGGAGTGCGGCTGTCCAGGATTTTTCTCAAATTTCATTACCAACGTCACAGTGGCTTGGAATACACAAACCAGAGAGGAGCCTCCTTGCTCTACAAGTAAGAGAGTTGTGAAAGTGTGCCATACAGTAGTAGAATTTTAGGGAATGTTTGTTCAATTTTTTTAATATTAGTGGGATCAAATCGATGCTCGTTTTTGACCGTAGTAACAACAACAGTGTATGTGGTTTCCATTCGGGAAAGGCCATTCATTCCAAAATTGAATGTTAAAAGAAAATTCAGTTTACCAGTGCATAGTCAGCCTAACACACAGTAGCTCTTGCAGAACTACACCAATGTATCTGTCCGTGGGTGAACACTAAGCTCAGTGCACTCGACTTTCTGAAATGAGAAAGAGGCGCACCTCTTGGCCCCTGCCATGCCCCAATCAATGCAGCCCAAAAAAAACCCACCAGAATCTTTTTTCCAAAACCTTTCCTCAATACTGGCTTTTCAAAATAGCAAATTCAGTCATTTAGAAGTTGAATGAAAGGTTTTGTGTAGTATAACGGCTTTTGGTAGTTAGTCAATTTTGTGATAGAGATTCATACATCAGACCCAAAAGAGAGACAACTGAGAAGGAAAGAAGGGCAGAAAAAGAGGGACAGTGCCTGCCAATGAGAAACACATGGCAGCTCTGCATAGAAACCAATCTTAATTGAACAAGCTGAAGTTAGAAGCTGATTGGCTACCATGCACAGCTACACCAGATTTAGCCATTTCCAATTTTAGTAAATCAACCCCTATGTTTCAAAATTCGAAACCTCTTAAACAGAGGCGGCTCTAGGCTTTGTGAGGCCTTAGGCAAAATTTAGACATGAGGCCCCACATTTACACCCTTTGCAGGGGTTAAGGAAGAACCCAGAGGCCGAGCATCTTATTACTGCTGACGCTTGTGTGGGTGGGATGTGTACTGCGCCAATCACATGGGATGAATAGGAGAGGAGGGTCAGCAAGGATTGGCACAGCATACAAGCAGCAGCAGTAGTGAGATGCTCTGCCTCAAGGTGAATAGGGGTGGGTGGTATGTGCAGGAGGGGGGCACAGAGTGAATAGGGATGGGTGGTATGCGCAGAAGGGGGGCACGGAGTGAATAGGGGTGGGTGGTATGCGCAGGAGGGGGGCATGGAGTGAATAGGCGTGGGTGGTATGTGTAGGAAAGGAGCACGGAGTGAATAGGGGTGGGTGGTATGGCAGGAGGGGGGCACGGAGTGAATAGGGGTGGGTGGTATGGCAGGAGGGGGGCACGGAGTAAATAGGGGTGGGTGGTATGGCAGGAGGGGGGCACGGAGTGAATAGGGGTGGGTGGTGTGTGCAGGAGAGGGGCATGGAGTGAATAGGGGTGGGTGGTATGTGCAGGAGGGGGGCACGGGGAGGGCTCCGATTTCTGGTAATGAGCACCCAGCGTCACTCCATGAGCATTCGCTCCAATCTCAGCACTTGTAAGCTGTAGCTCCACCTCCTCCCTTGTGAGATTTTTTGCAGACAGCGTTGGAGCACACTGAGTGGGAGTGCCAGAAAGAGCTGAGAGAGAGGGAGGATAATCCAGGCCCACGTGCGTCTGTGTCTTAAAAAATTTGACAGGAGCCAGAGAGTAACAGGAGCGACTTTGTCTCATCCATGGGTGCCCTGTGGGACAAGTAGTGGAAGTGACCTTCGCGCTGTTAAATGAACTAGATCATATGCACCAAAAAACACAAATATGTGAAAAATAAATAAATATATAATAAGTAGTATAAATACAAATAAATAAATAAAGTGCCAGCTCAGTGGCTGTGTGTGGAAAAAATTCCTAAAAAAGCAGCAAAATCCAACGGTGAACACAATCCCACAAGTAACATAAAATAAGTGATGATTTTGTGCTAATATGCACTAAGATGATATAAATGTGATAAACAATAAATAAATTGATATATATATATATATATATATATATATATATATATATATATATAGTGCAAACAGGTGCTAAAATCACGAGTGATAAATATTAAATATCAAATATTGTGTATAGACATCATACCTAAAAATTTATTAATAATCAATAAAGTGCTCTATGTGCTAATTATCATAAAAACACCAATACGAACAAATAATGAATAAAATGGAGACACAGTAATCCTAATACATATCAAATAAGTGAATGAGAGATAAAGATGCAAATGCTTCTATAGCGGGGATATAAAAATATCTCAAAAAATATAATAAGTTAGAGGCTGGAGTCCTTATGATGATAACAATGTAATACAGTAGGGGCTAGAGTCCATATACTGATACGGAATAATTAATTAAATAATACAGTCCAGAGTCCATATACTGATACGGAATAATTAATTAAATAATACAGTCCAGAGTCCATATACTGATACGGAATAATTAATTAAATAATACAGTCCAGAGTCCATATACTGATATGGAATAATTAATTAAATCATACAGTCCAGATGGTACATTTAGCAAAGGACCCGTCTCTAAATATGAAGAAGGTGACCAAAAAGGGGAAATAAACAATGTTCTTCGTATGCCAAACTGAGGGATGATGGGTACGCGAGGGGATCCCCTGATGAAGTCACGAGCACGTGACGTAACGCGTAGGGATTGGCCGGACGAAACGATACCGGAAGTGCTATGAGACGGGCGTCATATCGCCATTTTTCATGCTGTTATTTCGTTTTTAAATGTAAGAGTTTTTATTGCTATTATTAAAATGCCTGAATAAGACATACTTCACTATTGGTCCCCTTTTTCCGTTCCGCTGCTGTCATCTGTATGGGAACGCTGCTGACATCTGTGTAGGGAGTTGGTGGGATACCCCTCCCCTATTAGAAGCAAATAGCGAGTGGAGACATCCCCAGATATCCCAGAAACGGAGTAAAGTTTAAGGACATCCATTCCCTGAAAGCAGGAACTGGGAAGCCAGTGGAGGGAGACATTGGAAGCGGAAGAGACCCCTGTGCCTTTCTGATGCCCATTTACATCCATTTTCAGGAGAGAGGCTAGAGAGCACATTTTGGATTAGGTCCTCACGTACCCATCATCCCTCAGTTTGGCATACGAAGAACATTGTTTATTTCCCCTTTTTGGTCACCTTCTTGTTTAGAGACGGGTCCTTTGCTAAATGTACCATCTGGACTGTATGATTTAATTAATTATTCCATATCAGTATATGGACTCTGGACCGTATTATTTAATTAATTATTCCGTATCAGTATATGGACTCTAGCCCCTACTGTATTACATTGTTATCATCATAAGGACTCCAGCCCCTACCTTATTATATTTTTTGAGATATTTTTATATCCCCGCTATAGAAGCATTTGCATCTTTATCTCTCATTCACTTATTTGATATGTATTAGGATTACTGTGTCTCCATTTTATTCATTATTTGTTCGTATTGGTGTTTTTATGATAATTAGCACATAGAGCACTTTATTGATTATTAATTAATTTTTAGGTATGATGTCTATACACAATATTTGATATTTAATATTTATCACTCGTGATTTTAGCACCTGTTTGCACTATATATATATATATATATATATATATATATATATATCAATCAATTTATTTATTGTTTATCACATTTATATCATCTTAGTGCATATTAGCGCAAAATCATCACTTATTTTATGCCCTGTGGGACAGCCTCAGGGGTGGCTCTTAGGCAAATTAGGCAGCTGTGAGGCCCCTGTGGGTGTGAGGCCTTAGGCGACCACCTAATTTGCCTAATTAGAGAGCCGCCTCTGCTTTTAAAAGGTAACAAGGCCCTTGTTCCTCCACCAGGTCTGACAATCTGCATTCAGGAAAGAGGACTTCTCCTTGACCCTTGTCATGTACCTGGTGGCTGAGCCCACGAATGCAGGGAGCGGCGTCTCGTATACCTCCGGCTCGGGAACCCCTGGTAGAGCAGACAGGGGCGCGGGAGCACAGAGGGGCACAAGTGCCTGGCAGGTTACAGATGTAGGGCCGGTCCGGACGTCCGGAATGCTGTAGGACGACCAGTAGTGGACTAGGGCCGGAACTCTGGAGGTGCAGGCTGGCAGATGGGGACTGCAGGTAGCCAGATGAGACTGGAGTCCGGAACAGTAGCAGGTCACAGGCAGGCCGGGTCAAACACTGGCGGGCAGGTGCGGTACAGAATCAGCAGGCAAGGCGTAGTCGTGAAGCAGATCGGGTCGGTAACAGGCAGGCAGCAAGGAACCAAGGAACAGGCAGAAGAGATGTCAGAACAAGCCGGGGTCGGAGGCAGGCAGCAGGCACGGAAGGTCGGGAACAAGCCGGGTACTGGAATCAGGTAACCGAAGTCAGGTAGCACAAGGATAGCTGGTAGCTGGGGGTCACTGGAACGCTGTAGACCGGACAGCAAGATGGCATGGTCAAGATCTCCTTTAAATAGTGCTCCTGGCGCCAAACAGGATCACGCAGCGTGCGTGTGCGCTGAGCGGCTCTTCCAATGGGGACACTGTAGCCAATTCTCCTGCTGGCAGTCAGGGACCCGGGACGCCTTTCTTGACAACCCTACTTTAAGCCACATCCTTCCTGTTCTCCTCTCATGGCCACAGCTCATGCCTTAGGAAGAGGAATTCTGTCCTAGGAAGACAGATAAAACCCATTTTACTGCTATATTTGAAGCAGAAAATTCGATTTTAGTCCCAGCCACCCAGCCAAATTCCCCATTACATTGACTGTCTTGCTGTATTATGGACCTTGGAGATAAGTCCACAGGCAGCAATCTAGATTGGCACTGGGGTTACCAGTGTGATACTGTAATCCATTTCTGTAATATTAGACATTGTATGGTGTCAGCTTCTATAGCGATGAGGGATGGAAGGACTTCTTGGGTTCTTTATTCTAATTAAGTTAATTTGAAAACGTCCAAAATATTTTGAAATGAAGACAAGTTCTGCTGCAGCAATCCAATCAGATGCCAACACCCCTAGCTTAATTTCCTCAGTAGTAATGTGTGAGTAATTGTAACTATCGCACGGAGGTGACATGATGAAGGACAACCTAGATCAGGGCAGACCACAAAACAGACCTGCTAGCAGGGCTTTTTTTCTCAGAGAATAGGTGCAGGAACTCAACCATGCCCGCCACACACACATACCTGCCAAATGGCATCAAATAGTAGCTCTTCCCTCTGCATACAACCCCCTCCCTCCACTGCCCTCATCTTCTCCCCCCACCTTAAAAGCTCCACCATCTGTCATATGTCTTACCTTTGTTGCAATATTAAGCTGAAACACCTATCCGGCTGTAGTACCTCCCAGCATACTATACTACAGTCACTTGCAAGGGAGATGCAGTAGGAGCATCAACAACTGGTCACCAGGGAAAAAATGGAGACCACAGAGGGTGCAGCCTACCACGCACCCTCTCCTGCCCATGACTGCGCTGAACCCTGGTCACTTGAGATAAACTATCACTTGTAAACGCAGAAGCTGGGCTTCAGTGTTACCAAGTCATAGTGGTGAGCAGGGAGCAGAAGACCTGAGCCAGAGGTGGTGGAACTGAGTTCCCCCTAGTTCCTGCTGAAAAAAAGCCCTGCCCAATAGAGAGGGGTTTTATATAAAGAAGAACACAGGGGCTTGTGTATAAAGTCAGTGATTACTGATCTCACGAAGGGTTCATTCATCTGTTAGTCAAATTAGGTTCTGGTGGAGCTTCAGGAAAAGCAATGACGATTAAATGCAGGTACAACAAAGTCTGACACAAAATCATGTCTGACCACATGCATTTAGCTTTTTAAGACCTAGCAGATGGGCAAGTAAAAAATGCTCACCTAAGTGAGCCCATTTAAAGCTCATGTGTATATACCTTTACTTTAACCTGAATTGGAAAAAATATTTTTAGCACCGCTTTACTGGGTTAAAACCGCCCGCAAAGCGCCGCTGCAGTGGTGGTTTTCCGGCGCTGCCTCATTTTTTTCAATGGTCAGGGGCACTTTAAGAGTGGTGTATACACCGCTCCTCAAGCGCTGCAGAAATGCGGCTTGCAGGACTTTTTTTTACAGTGCTGCAAGCGCACCGCTACAGTGTGAAAGCACTCAGGCTTTCACACTGGAGAGACAGGAGAGGCTCTTTACAGGCGCTATGTTTAGTGCTATAGCGCCTGTAAAGCCCCTCAGTGTGAAAGGGGTCTAAATGTACAGATGAAATACATGCATGTGAACTGTCCTTTCTGCCAGAGGATTTGTATTTCTGTTCATCCAGTTCTGAGTTATGCATAGCTCTGCTACACAGCACCACCAGGTTGGTGAACTGCAGCCAATCAACAGAGTTGGGTCACTTTCCTGTCCTCAGTGTGTGATTGGACAGCAAATGAGCAGCAGCAGACTGATTATGTGATTCCTAGACATGTGCACTGACAAAAAATGTGTTCATTTTCGTTTCATTCGTTTTTTTTTAATAATAACTAACTATTAAATTATAGGTATTGGAATTTCCTTTCTGGGCACATGGCCTGAGCTTGCCCTTTATGCCTTGGAGGTGCTGGCCTGCCCTGCAGCCAGTGTATTATCTGAACGTGTATTTAGCACGGCAGGGGGCGTTATCACAGACAAGCGCAGCCGCCTGTCCAGAGCCAATGTGG
Source organism: Lithobates sylvaticus (assembly GCA_028564925.1). Classification (NCBI taxonomy): domain Eukaryota; kingdom Metazoa; phylum Chordata; class Amphibia; order Anura; family Ranidae; genus Lithobates; species Lithobates sylvaticus. Next base: position 84,454,286 of record CM053029.1, on the reverse strand, counting down.
ATAAGCTCACGTTCATTAAAATGAACCAGGCATGGATCCCACAGGACTTGTCCGTACCTTGTGCAGAATAGACATGTATACCGGTGTTCTGACAAAAACTGTCCAGCAATCAGATAGTGTCCGCCCCATACTGCGCAGGCGCAGCGCTTGCACAGTACGGAGGACAAGGAGATTCCGAAAATCTCTGAAGATGAACGGCGCAAGCGCAGTACAGGGCGGACACTATCCGACGGGGGACAGAATTCGACACATCACCGGCCTTACCCAGCCATTGTTGTATTTTTGATCTTTCTCACTCACTTTTGGGGTGTACCCTAATTTTAAAAAGAATAAAATTAAAAACAAAAACCAGTGTTGGCTACCTCGTCCTCCTCCACCGCCGCTTCCAGCTACACCGCCACATCCACCGCCACCTCAACCTCCTACTCCATATGGACCTCGTCCTCCTAGGTCAAGATTATTATTTTTCTAATTTTAAAGTATTTTATTTTCCCACAAGCTTATTGATTAAATTGAATCATTTTTTCCAGAAAGGGCATATTCTGGGGCATTCCCACCATATGTGTGGCATCGTGACGTTGAATTTCTGAGGTTCTTAATGACTTCTTCTGAGAAGGGGGCCTCCAGCATATTATTTTTTATATTTTATGTTATTTTAAGTTATTTCCCTATCCACATTTGTTTGCAGCGCACTTGCCATGCTCTTAACAACATTTTGCTGCCATTTGCAGCCCTCTAGCCCTTTCCATTACTTTTTTAGAGCCATTTTAGTCCTCAATTGATTTCAATGGGGCTCGGGTTTGGGATCAAGTTTGGTCCCGAACTCAAACTTTTTTGCGAAGTTCTGCCGAACCCGTCGAACCCGAACAGCCAGGTGTCTGCTCAACTCTAATCAGAATTCCAACTGGTGGATTATTTCCTTCAGCAAGCAGCCATTCTCGACCAGGGTTCTCCACCAGAGTTTGCTAGGGGCTCCTTGAGCAATGAACAGTTTCTGCCTCTAATGCCCCGCACACACGAGCAGAATTTCTGTCGGAAAAATCTTGAATGGTTATTCCGACGGAATTCCGCTCAAGCTTGGCTTGCATACACACGGTCACACAAAAGTTCTCTGAACTTTTGACCGTCAAGAACACGATGACGTACAACACTACGACGAGCCGAGAAAAATTAAGTTGTGTTGAATTGTTTCCGAGCATGCGTACTAATTTTGAGCGTCGGAATTGCTACAGACAAACGCATTTTCGGATAGGAACTTTTTCCGACCGAAAAATTGAGAACCTCTTCTCAATCTTTTGCTGGCGGGAATTCGGCCAGCAAAAGTCCGATGGAGCATACACACGGTCGCATTTTCCGACCAAAAGCTCTCATCTGACTTTTGCTGGCGGCATTTCCGATTGTATTGTGAGCTTTAGATATAGCAGTTATTAGCAGGGGTTCCCTGTGACAGGAACTTCAGTTACTTTAAGGGTTCCTCCATGTTAAAAAGACCTACAGTCTTGGTTATGTGAACAGCCCTGGTTTTAGTATGAGTAAACAATAAAAAAGGAACCATTTGGTTTTATCTGCAGCAACAAGCAACCAAGCTAAATGATAAGGTGCAAAAGCAGGGCTGTCTTTATTATTGACTGGGCCCCAGGCAAACATTTTCTTGGGCCCCCTCTTCCCCGCAATTTTGCTCTCCACATACTCTGAGACATACAATAAATAGCAGCTAGACTCAAAATCAGTTTACTGAATCAGATCAGGCAGCGATTGCGATTGGTTGCCAGAGGTTACAGTGTATCATTACCGCTCACTGACTGGCTGCTAGAGGTTACAGCACACATTATGGCTCACTGTCTATTTTTTAGAGGTTACAGCACATGACTTCTGCTTGTTGATTGGTTGCTAGAGTTTCCGGTACATCAATACTGCTCAATGATTGATTGCTAGAGGTTACTGAACATCTATACCACTCACTAATTGGTTCCTAGAGGTTACTTCACATTATTACTGCTCACTGATTGGTTTCTAGAGGTTACTGCATATCCTTACCGCGCAATGACTGTTCATTACTGTTCACATGCACCAAAATTCAGGGTGCTGGCACCATGTTATTTTGAAGAAGGGTTCCACCTTCAATTTGCTTACCTTTGCACAACAGGCTGATTGTTAATCTTAATGAATATAGCTGTAGGCAGGACTTTCAAGCATGCTCCTTTACCTTCCCAGTGGGCATCATTCCTCAGAAGTGATTGTAGATATGACCTCGGGGGGACATGATATACATATGAATGCCGCCTCTATTTACATGTCAATGCAGGGTCTGCAGGTGAGTCATCTGTACATGGCAAAAGGGCAGAGCTGGGCAGCAGCAACAGAACTTTACACTGAGATATCGGGACACAGCGCGGGACTAAAACTTCAAGGGATAAGATAATTTAAACCAGGATAGTTGGCAAGTATGAGGAAGCTGCTTTGGGCCCCACAACAACGATGGGGCCCAAGGCAGCTGCCCCTTTTGCCCTGCCTTAAAAACGGTCCTGTGCAAAAGGGCAGTGACAATAGCTCTTAAAATATTTTGTCTTTGGACCCTTTTGAATGAATTCAAGGATTTTAAAATGATCTAAATAATGTTCACTGCTTGAAAAAAAAACCTTGCTTCTTTATGGATTGAGGACTATAGTCTTCTAAATACAGCATCTGCAGAGCCCCCGGCCTTGTAAACCTGCTCTGTGTCTCTCCAATTTTACTGGAAAAGCCTTGAACCAGCAGGTGTATGCCCCATTAGATGAAATGGTCCACAACCCAGCTAAGCACTTCTGGTCCTACGGTGCACTAAACAATTAGAAAAGTCTGCTATTTAAAGAGGAGATACTATTTTACCACAATTATAATGAAGACAGGAATAAAATAAAGCATGCTTAGCATACATAACTATTTCAACCGATAATTGTAATGAAAAAATATGACATAAAACAGCATGCCATTTAGTATGTTGGCATAGATACCTTTTGCGGAGCTTTCACCATAAGCAATTTAATATTTCGTGCCAGCAGTAATGTTTAGGTTCTATGATCACGCTGGCTCTGCAACATTTGAACCACCATGCAGCGTAATGAATAAAGTTGAAAAAAAAAAACATGCACCTCTTATGTGATTTTGTGAATAATATAATTTTCTTATTGTTACATCACACGGGTCAAATACAGCTGTTTCAGGGTCTTGAAGGATCCCTTCCTCAGGGTGACATGTTGTATTATTTTCTCAGAATCTCCCAATATAGCTCAAGAAAAAAAAAAGCGGAACGCCTCAGACTTCTTCAGGAATACATTTCCCTGACTTTTGTGTCTAAATGGCACTTGATATCTATTTTTACAGCTTATTATTATAAAAGGATTTATATAGTGCCAACAGGGAGCCAGTACAGTTACAATATAATCAGTGCTGGGGCAAGGTCATCCAGCACCCAGGGCAAAGATGCCATACTGCTCCCAACCCCCACCCCCCTTTGTGATGTGCAAGCTTAGGAGATCCTACACCCAGAAGTCACCCACTTTTTTAAAATCACTGGCGCTGTTACCACTCCTGTCAGCCTTGTAAGAGGAGGAAGGTGCCCCCATCCCTACAGTAAACCATTGCACCTAGGGCAGCAGCCCCTCCCGTCCACCCCTTGTCCCAGCCCTAAATTGAATTCAATAGAAGAGGAATCAGAGGGCCATGCTCCTTAGAGCTTACAATCTAAAAGGGAGGGTCAAGTGATACAAAAGGTAATAACTGTGAGGGGAAGAGCTGCTGGAGAAAATAAAAGTATAGTTCATTAGTTAGAGGCAGGATAGGCCCCTCTAAAGGAAAGGGTTTTCAGGGATTGTCTAAAGGTGGATAGAATAGGAAATAGTTGGACAGATCAGGTAAGGAGTTCCAGAGGAATGGAGAGGCTCTGGAGAAATCCTGGAGGTAAGCATGAGAAGAGGTGACGAGTGAGCTAGAGAGATCTTGGGAGGAGTGAGAAGAACGGTTTGGTTGGTATTTTGAGATGAGGTTAGTGATGTAGCTAAGAGTTGTGGATGGCTTCGTAGGTTGTTAGTATTTTTTATTTTATTTGTTGGGCGATCAGAAGCCAACGCAGGGATTGGCAGTAAAGGGTAGCAGACACCAAACAGTTAGTAAGGTAAATGAGCATGGCAGCAACCTTCATGATGGACTGAAAGAAGAATAGCCTATGTAAAAGTAGGTCAGAGAGGAGAGGGGGTTGTAATAGTCAAGGCAAGAGATAACCAGGGAGGGAATTGGTAGCTTAGTGGTGTCATTGGTTAAGAAGGTGAGTATTTTGGAGATATTACAGAGGTTAAGGCAGAAATATTTAAGCAGTGATTGGATTTGGGGCCGAAAGGACAGGTCAGAGACCAGAAGTACACCTAGCACCCTGGCATGCCAGGAGGGTCTGATAGTTGTGCCATTGGTCTTTGCAGAGAACTCAAGGGAGTGGTCACTGAGGGAGGATATATTGAGTTTGAGGAAGTGGTGTGACATCCATACTCATATCAGTTAGTAAATTAGTGATGCGTGAGGAGATTGATGGAGGGAGCTGAGGTGTAGAAATGGTATTGGAAGCTGTGGGAGGCTATCAGTTGACCCAGGGAGGAGGAGGAGATGGAGATAGACAAGAGGTTGTCCACTTATGAGCTAATGGGGTCCTCAAATGCGGCCCCTGACGTCACCAAAGGACTGCACATAATGTTCCATATATGTTATGCTTGAGAGGACTGTCAGAAACTGCAGACCTAATAGAGGAAATGAGGGTCAGATAGTGTAGACATGCTACATTTTTGGCTGGTGATATTCTGCAAAAGACAATGCGAAACTGGGGGCTTGTAGGGATCAGTGCTATTACCCTAATCAATGTTCCCACTACAGACTGCTGAGGTCCGAGGGACGCAAATCATTTACCAAAGGGCCGCCAAAGTTGGCCACCAGAGAGATAGATTATACATAACGTATGGAAAAAAAAGTGAGAAAAATGAATAAGTTCACATACTGGCAGAATAAACGACTACACAGTAAAGTTTTTATTTTTTGTAGTCCTAATGTTCGTATTCGGACTCGTTCGTATTTTTTTCATTTTTCCGTTAGTCTAATTTTCGTTTATTCGAAATTCGTATTTTCGTATTTTTGTTGTATTTTGTATTCGGACGCATTCGTATTTTCGTAGATTTAGTTACATTTGTACTTTCGTAAGATTGATTTATTCGTACTTTCGTAACATTGTTTTCGTAGATTCGTAATCGGAGCATAATTCATAATTTTATGTAATGTGTATGCTATTATTACATTGTAAGAGACACGGAAAATTACGAATCAACAAAAAAAAATAAAAAAAGTTACGAATGTACGAATTTTTTCGTTCAATCCATTCGAAGCACGTTAAGCAGCGCCATTGTAAGAGACACGGAAAATTACGAATCGACAAACAAAAAAAAAAAAAGTTACGAATTTTTTCGTTCAATCCATTCGAAGCACGTTAAGCAGCGCCATTGTAAGAGACACGGAAAATTACGAATCGACAAACAAAAAAAAAAAGTTACAAATTTTTTCGTTCAATCCATTCGAAGCACGTTAAGCAGCGCCATTGTAAGAGACACGGAAAATTACGAATCGACAAACAAAAAAAAAAAAGTTACGAATTTTTTCGTTCAATCCATTCGAAGCACGTTAAGCAGCGCCATTGTAAGAGACACGAAAATTACGAATCGACAAACAAAAAAAAAGTTACGAATGTACAAATTTTTTCGTTCATTTTGATTTTCGTTGTTTCTGTTTTCGTTTTTCGGATTTTCATTCTTTCGTAGTTTCGTTGTTTCTAATTTAATTATTTCGTATTTTCGTTGTTTTTCTAATTCGTTTGTTTCGATAGTTCGTTATTCGTTAGAATTTTTAGCGAATCATTCGTTCATTCGTACGATAACGAATGAACGAATATAACGAATTTGAACGGAAAACGAATCGTAACTAAACGAATTGCACATGTCTAAATCATACAACCCATTTAAAAATACTCATCTTAAGCCATGGTCACGTTATGAGCTGGAGCCAGTCTCCTTTTTTCCATAGGTTTTATTCACACGTGCAGTGGATAGGCGCTTAAAACAGGCAGTTGATCTGCATTCTTACTGTCCCCCAACCCAACTGCCTGCCTGTAAGTGGATTGTTTTGTCGTATATTGCTGTGGTCACTTTGCGTTTCGGAACTGTTATACAGAAAGTCTAAGCCCCTGTACACACGGTCGGAAATTCCGACCACAAAATCCGTCTGATTTTTTCCGACGGATTTTGTCCGAAACTTGTGTTGCATACACACGATCGGACAAAGTTGTCGGAAAATCCGATCGTTCCGAACGTGGTGACGTTCGTTGCAAACTACGTAGAAGCTAGTAGCCAATAGCTTTGGTCTCGTAATTTGATCTGAGCATGCGTGGCACTTTGTCTGTCGGAATTCCCTACACACGATCGGAAAAAGTCAGTTTTGTTGTTGGAAAATTTGAGATCCTGCTCTTAATTTTTTTCCGGCGGAAATTCCGATGGAAAAAGCCCGCTAGAGCCCACACACGATCGGATTTTCCGACAAAATTTGACTTTTTCCATTGGAATATCCGACCGTAGGTGGTGCCGTTTGCCAACCATGTCCTATTCAAGTAAGTGGGATAACACCGAAACCATGTTGCTTTGTACTCCATGGGTCAGACAGAAAATCAATGCAAAATCCCACCTTGGGGATCAGAAAAGTATGTGTTCAGAAAGCAGCATATCACTTCCTGAACACCTGCCCATTGGCTCTAAACTGCCTGCGGTGGATCGCTTTTCAGAGATGTTTACAAACCTTCTCCATGTTACTGTCAAGTAGGAGGGTCCTTCCTGTCTATGCTGGGGTGATGTGGACATTTCCTTCTGGATGTCTTGTGGCAAGGGCCTCTATGTTCCAGAAGACCATGCAGTTGCGACAGTTTGCATTCCTGGATCACTAGTCTGCAACTCAAGAAAAAGCACTACAAAGGAACACGTGATCCGACCACAAAATCCATCGGATTTTTTCCGACGGATTTAGTCCGACACTGGTGTTGCATACACACGGTCGGACAAAGTTGTCGGAAAATCCGATCATTCTGAACGTGGTGACGTTTGTTGCCTACGACGGGACTACGTAGAGGCTAGTAGCCAATAGCTTTGTACTTGTAATGTGATCTGAGCATGCGTGGCACTTTGTCCGTCGGAATTCGCTACACACGATCGGAAAAAGTCAGATAGGACTTTGTTGTCGGAAAAATTGAGAGCAGGAGATAAAACTTTGTCCGTCGGAAAATCCGATGGAAAATGCCCGATGGAGCCTACACACGGTCGGAATTTCCGACAACATTGTCCGATAGGACATTTTCCGTCGGAAAATCCGACCGTGTGTACGGGGCTTTAGATAAGTAATAAGGAGCTGCGCCAATTATGCTAAAACATTGGAAAGGCTAAATACACTTCTAATGAATAAAAATGCCTACAATTATTAGGGATGTAAACCCAAATATGACACAAAATCGTGAACATAAAGCAAATAATCAAAGCAAAAAGTCATATATTCAAATTCATAAAACAATGACATTTGCTCAATAGGTATGGTTAATAGTCCTCTGGCAGCAAAAAGGATGATAATGACACTGCACCCATCCAAATGTGACTCAGATTGTACACCTCGGTGACTTGCATGTACAGTTGGTGAAAAGTGCCCGACACCCTAGATAACAATGTGCTTACCAGACGGTAAAGCAAATAAAGCTTTTAATAGGAGCCAATCAGCAACTGATGTGAGTGTCCCTGGCTTTTCTCTCTCCCGATCCACAGCACCCACCAATTAAAGTTATGGGTGATTAAACTTCCACATGCTCATTGGGATTCCATTCAAAAGAGAAGAAAAAAGCCGCCCATAGCGTAATTCAGACGGTAAAGCAAATAAAGCTTTTAATAGGAGCCAATCAGCCAAGATTCAGGCTGATCAGGAAATGTATTATTTGTGTAAAATATTTCCAAGATTTAATGCAGGGCTCCTTTATGAAAAAGGTGCTGGGAATTCTAATAAGAAACCAAGAGGCTGTCTGCATACTTTTTGACAGCCTGCTGATAGCTGACTTTCCTGGGTAATATTTCCTCTGCAAGGAGAAAGAGATTAGGCTCCAAGGAACAGAGCGAAATGCATTGGAGGCGTGGCCTGGTTGGAGTCCAAGCGGAGGTTGCCACTTACCATCTATCTTCGGGATTGTATAGACAGGGAGACCTTCCTTTACACATAGCAATTACAGGAGCCCGGGACAAGTTCCCTACCAGACCAGCACTCCCAGGGGTGGACATCAAGGATTTGCACCCCCTTCAGAGAGCCTGAGCACCACATGCAACAGGTCTTTTGGGTCTCACTGAGAAAGAGAAAAGAGTTGAATTTCTCCTTTGAATCGTTCAGATGTCTTTTCTACCTGATGTCTCCTGGTTTTCAGGTTTATAGTCCACCAAACAGAACATATGCAATCACGTGGTTGGCTTGAAAGTTCTATAGTTGGTTAATTATACACCTGACTCTATTCATACAGAATCCCTGACTTTGTGCAAGTGTACATAGTGTGCAAGTGTAATGCCCCATATACACGATCGGACTTTCCGACAACAAAACCTTCGAAGGCTGTTGGCTCCAACTTGTCTTGCATACACACGGTCACACAAATGTTGGCCAACAATTATGAACATAGTGACATACAAGACGTACGTGATATCTCCATTACGAACGCTGGTTTTACAAGACCGAGCGCCTCCGGCTCATACTTGATTCCAAGCATGCGTGAACTTTTGTGCGACGGACTTGTGTACACCCGATCGGAAAGTCCAACAACAAACATTTGCTGGTGGAAAATTTGAGGACCTGTTAGCCAACATTTGTTGGCGGAAAGTCCGACAACAAATGTTTGATGGAGCATATACACGGTCGGACTTTCAGCCAACAAAGCTCACATCCAACATTTCCCGTCGCAAAGTCCAACCGTGTGTATGCGGCTTTAGAATTGCTGCCGGTTAAAGCCAAACGGTAGTCACACCAAATATTGACTTGATTTCGATTTTTTTTCTGTTTGCTCACTTTGTATTAGTGTTAAGCCTCATACACACGATCGGACTTTGTACAAACTTTCCCGTGGATTTTTGTACAAAGGGCGTCGGCCATGAACTTGTATTGCATACACACGGCAGGACTTTTTCAGCCAACTTTCACCAAATCACGTGGTTTTTCTGCTCTTTACCGCCACCTTTGGTCAACTTCTGTATTGTTGTCTGATCTTTTGCATTGGTTCTGAGCATGCGTGTTTGTACTTTGTACAAAAGTCCTATGGTTTTCTGTACACACGATCGGACTTTGATCCATCGGACTTTTGTTGCCGGAAAGTTTGTCCATTCGCACAGCCAACAAAAGTCAGATGAAAACCGAAAAAGTTTGTCCGATGGAGCGTACACACGGTCGGATGTTGCCTTAAAACAGCTAATTTGCATGTTTGTTGTCAAAAAATCCAATCATGTGTATGGGCCTTTAGTTAGTGAACTTGGTGTTGAGTTATTCACTTTAAGATCATCACAGAGGACAAGGGGGCACTCTTTATGTCTGGAGGAAAAGAGATTTAACCTCCAAATACAGAAAGGCTTCCTCACAGTTAGAGCTTTGAAAATGTGGAATAGACTCCCTCAAGAGCTGGTTTTGGCCAGCTCAGTAGATTGCTTTAAAAAAAGGGTACTAACATTTATAGGTAAAGTTGATCCAGGGAATATCAGATTGCCTCTCGTGGGATCAGGAGGGAATGTTTTCCCCTGCTGGAGCAAATTGGATCATACTTTGCTGGGTTTTTTTTTTGCCTTCCTCTGTGGGTATAGGTTTGTGTGTATGGGATTATATGATTTTTTTTTATATTTATTTTTCCCCCCTTTATTGGCTGAACTAGATGGACTTGTGTCTTTTTTCAACCAGGCTAACTATGTACTGTAACTATGTATGTTACTATGCATTTTGTAAATTGAAAAAAATAAACAATTAAAATATATATTTTTGAAAGCATTCTCACTTTACAGCATTTTTTCACTCCTGCCTAAAACATTTGCACATGACTGCGTGTGTATATAATTTTTTTTTGTCCAATGTAATAGGATGGGGCTAGAACCCAGTCAGGATGTTATAGTTTTCTGTGTCTCCAGTGGAGTGATTAACCCTTTCTATTTTTATAATGGTAAAGCGGTTCTGCACCCATCTCCTAAACTTACTTTAAATCTATTCTCCATCATGTTAGATTACAGAATTGATGGGTCAATTCTGCATCTTGGAAGCCTACCTTGAATGCTGGCTTCATCTTTTGTGTTGTCCCTGTGGGAGTGGGCTGGGTCTGTGCGAGGGTCCTCGTCATGCCGCACTGTCTCCTGGGGTCTGGTGTCATTCATCCCAGGAGTCAGTGCGGACATCCGACCCGAAATCTTGCGAGATTTGCGGCCATCGACCCGAAATCTCGCGAGATTTGCGGCCATCGACCCAAAATCTCGCGAGATTTGCGGCCATCGACCCAAAATCTCGCGAGATTTGCGGCCATCGACCCAAAATCTCGCGAGATTTGCGGCCATCGACCCGAAATCTCGCGAGATTTTGGGCGATGTCCGCAAATCTTGTGAGATTTCGGGTCGATGTCCACAAATCTCGCAAGTTTTCGGGTCGATGGCCGCAAATCTCGCGAGATTTCGGGTGGGATTTGCAGACGTGCTCCTTGTAACAAGGAAGTGCCTGCTTGTGGGCTTCAAATGCCCACAAGCAAGATGACATTGGCCGACAAAGACTTTATAAACTATGGATTCTATATCAAAACGGACAGAGATAACGGGCAGCAACACTACAAGTAAGGATATTATTATCAAGACATCATTTTTAAACATTAGCAAAAATAAAAAAATTAAATAACGTCAGTGCAGAACCGCTTTAAGTTTTAACTGAAATAGGAGTAGAGTGGACACCTGTTCTGCTGACAGCTGTATAGGAGGGAATTTTTCCCCTCACTTTTTCTAAAGTATTCAGGAAAAGGAAACAAGGGCAAAACTCCTCAATGGAATGCGGATAACAAAAGAAATAAACCCTGATACTTTCCAAAATAGAAAAAGTTTTGACTTTAGAAATGCTGATTCCACCTTTTCAAAAAAATGTTTAAATAAATAATAAATGTGCCCACATTGATTTAAAAATTTGTGTTTGTTACTATTATTATTATATTTTTTTTTTTTTTGCATTGGAGCCTGCAAAGCATTTAGTGACTAGGGGATCACGGGTGCAATGCTCAGGCTCTGCAGACTATTCTTCCAGCCCCAAGTATGTACCTATGGACCTTTGGTTATGGGGCTGGAGGAAGTATCAAAAGACTACAGGAGCAGGGATGTCACCACACTTTGTGTTCCATTGAGAACTACAGTGGCAGACAGTGTTGGTCATCTTACTTTAAAAAAGTAATTAGTTAAGTTACAAATTACTTCTCCCAAAAAGTATTGCGTTAGTAACTCAGTTACTACATTGGAAAAGTAATTAGTTACGCAGCAAAGTAACTGACTTTTTTTTTTAATATTCTATACGTGTAACTAAGGGGCGGGTCTAGTATTACTGTAACCAAGGGGCGCATTTATTATTATTGTTATATATCGTGTAACCAAGGGGCTGCTCTATTATTACTCTAACCAAGGGGCAGATCTGTTATAGCGTGTAAGCAAGGGTCGGGTCTATTATTATATTGTGTAAGGGGCGGGTCTATTATTATTATTATTATTATTATTATTATTATATTGTGTAAAGGGCAGATGGCTACAGAAGAGGGCGAATGGTAAATTAATGGGCAGAGCTCGATAAATAATAATAATAAATGCGCCCCTTGGTTACAGTAATACTAGACCCGCCCCTTACTTGCGCGATAGACGCCCCTTGCAGAGTAGCACGAGCATCAGGAGCTTGCGGCATCCCCTCGTACAATTACATGTTAACTGCACCTGCGCGGTGTAGAGTTCACTCAGAGCTGTTTAGGTTCGGCAATTTTCGGAAGCTCCGTAGTCCTTCGTACTACGCAAGCCCTGCGCCTGCGCAGTACAGGGGGTCCTTATCCGGCGGGGGAACTTTTTCGTCAGGACACCGGAATTACACTACTGCCATCTAGTGGCGGTAGATGTAATTAGGGTAACTAAGCCAAAGTAATGGGAACTGAGTTACCATGAGGGGAAAAGTAATCAGTTAGATTACTCGTTACCCTCTAAAGTAACTGCGTTAGGTAACTCAGTTTATTTTAACTCAGTTACTTACATCACTGGTGGCAGATGGGACTTCTCATTCACAGATCTCTGACTGAAGGATGCAGTTGTGAGGGTGGAGCGATGCACAACTGTGCCAAATTGGAAAATACACAGGGCAGTAGAAGAGCCCCAGGATTGAGGTATGAAGTTGGGTGGTTTGGGGATGGTGGAAAGCTGGATGTGACCATGTTTCTTATTACACCCTTAATTGTGTAACGTGAAACATGGTCAGAGAGGTGGACTGAGCTTTTAAGATGAAGTTTCAAGCCTTTGCCCTACTTAAAGGGCCACTCTTATATTCCACATACTGTCCCTCCATAAGACCTCTTTATTTCGATTTTTTTTTTTCAACATTTGCACCTTTTCTTTTTGATGCATATTCTAGAGTTTCTCTTCCTGTTTTAGCTCAGTTGTATTTTTTTTCACAAGTTGCCGTCTGTTAGTGTTTAAAAAGGAAACAAATATTACAAAGAAAACATAAACACTGAGACGCCTGCCACCCGCTCTCCCCATTACAACGCTCCATAGCTGCTGGCAAAATTCCCCCTCATTATCCCGTTACCAGGTGTCATTATAATTCCTGCCGCCAAGAGGAATTGGCTGGCGGTGATGAAGAGACATACGTTCCATTCAAATGAGATAATGTCACACCGGTTCAACGCCATGCAAAACCTTCAACAGATTGTAGTTCGGCAGTGCAAATTTGATGTGTGATTTCCTTCCTCTACCAGGAATCAAAAAACAATGAAGAGTGTTATTACTTCCTTCTACATGTGGGCATGAAAATCTGTGCCTATCAGGGTTCTTTCCTTATGGTCGGGGCAGTCCATATAGCTGAATTGCTTGAAACACATGAACTTTTACCAAAATTTCGGGAATTAGATTTTAAGATGCATATATGTTGCTTTGGTGCACTATTTATTGACAGTTGTCATTTTTGAGGATATTATGGGTTTAGGACAGTGGTCTCCAAACTCTGGCCTGGGGGGCCAGATGTGGCCCTTTACTTGCCTCCATCAGGCCCTTGGGACACTATTCCTCCCACTGATAAAAGGCACTATTACCTATACCCACAATGGGGCATAATTCCTGTCACTGATACCAACAATAAGGCACTATTCCTACCACCAACTCCAACAATGGGACACTATTCCTCCCACTGACACCAATGATGGGACACTATTCCCCGCACTGGCACCAACTGCAGGGCCCTATCCTTCCCACTGACACCAATGATGGGGCCCTATTCCTTGCCCTGATATCAACAATGCGGACCTATTTCTCCCACTGATACCAATGATGGGGCACTAGAAGTTTTTCCTTCTTCTAGTCCAGGGGTCTACAAACTCTCTAAACAAAGGGCCAGTTTACTGTCCTTCAGACTTTAGGGGGGGCTGGACTGTGGCCAGTGGAAGTAGAAAATGCCAGTAAGAGTCAGTGAGAGTAAACAATTACTCTTGGAATTGGCTTAGCGCTCAGTAGGAGTAAAAAAATGACAAAGCACATGTGGTTAGTAGGAGGAGGGATAATGTCCCATCATTGGTATTGGAGAGTAATAGTGCTTAATCATTAGTGTCAGTGGAAGAAATAGTGTCCAATCATTGGTGTCAGTGGGAGGAATAGTGCCCCACTACTGGTGTTAGTAGAAGGAATGGTGCCTCGATCTTCTGTCCCCGACACCGGCATCTCAACTGTGTCCACCCGGCTGTGACAGCTTGCAGCTTCACATTCGGGGTACCCGCTGCACATCGTGAATGGTACTGTAGTCTTCTGGGACCTGTGACGTGTGTAAGAAGACTGCGGGAAGGTAGGGGGGAATAACTTCCACTAGGATTGCCTAGGCAATCCAGGCAGAAGTAGGAGAGGGTACCTGTCAAAAACAGGTACCTGCCCCCCCCCCCCCCCAAAAAAAAACTAAATAAAAGAGCCATTTAGTGAAGAGGAGGGGGGAGGAAGCCTTAAAGCGTAACTTCCCCTTTTGGGTGGAGCTCCGCTTTAAGGGCTTCTGTTGATAGAAAAATTCTGCATAGTTTCAAGTGCATATATCAAGTGTTTAGATTGTTTCTTCTGAGCTCCTTTACAGGTGCTCCTGACCTCCTTCTTGGCTATGTCAAGTTGATCCAAGCTGTTGCTTCCCTCTGACTTATATGGGGAGAAAAACAGTTGTCAAACAAAAGCCCAAAAGTCCTAAAGCCCCATTCCTACCATTGTATTGCAATAAGGCACGCTTTGGTGTGTTGTGGTGCCATTCATTTTGAATGGTCCTTCAAGGCACCACAACACATGGTAACGCTGCGCACTACCATGCTTTGTGGTAGGTGCTGCAATTGTTCTTGAAGGCTCATGCTCCAGGGCTGTCATCCCTATTCTTCCTTTTCTACTTAGTGAGTTATTGACCTAGAATATGTATGTACAAAGAAGATCTAAGACACTCAACAGACCTTCTTAATGGTTCACTTTATCAGGTAAAAAATGACAAAGGGTTCACTCTGAAGGTAACCGAAGGTGCAGGGGGGGACTGACAACTCATGGGGCCCCCGGGCAATAGGAGATTATGGGGCACCCAGGCAATCAGAGATTTTGGGCCACACAGTATACAATCACACAGTATACACATACATGTACACACAGTATACACAGACATGTTTATATTGGCTGAGAAGGTACTGGAGAGGTGGGGCAGCTATAATCTCAGGATTTTTAGACCTAAAGGCTGTCGGTAAGGGACATTTCAGAGACAGATGTAAACAAAACACACATTTTTACATACTGTCCCTCGTTTTACTGAGGCTGGCAACCCTAATGGGGCCCCCTAGTGGCCCAGGGCCCTCAGGCAGTGCCCGAGTGGCCAAATGGTCAGTCCACCCCTGCGAAAGTGTAGATGCCGTTGCTCGCTTCCAAACACTTGACCCAACATCCTCCTCCCTGTACCTCCAGGAAAATAGTATACCCAGGCTGCAAAGTAGCATGGGACAACATCTGTAGTAAGGAATAGACATGGGATCCGTCAAAAAATTTGTTTTGCTTCGTTCCATTCCGTTTCGTATAAAAAAAAAAATCGTAATTCGTAATTCATGTACGAAATTTAATTTGGATTCGTACGAAATACGAATTTCGTACGAATCGTTACAAATCGTTTACGAATACGAAATTTCATATTTCGCACTTCCTCTGAGTGATTGGTGAACAATAGACAATAGACTTATGTGTTATGTAACGTTAATACGTTTTTGGATAATTCCTTATTATTCGTAGAGTGTCGATATTCGTTATACTGAATCTCGAATTCATTCGAATCATTCGTTATATCCGCTATAATTTCTTTCATATTAGTGGAAATTCATCATTTGGTAGTTTGGATTCGGATAATTTGGATCCGAAATTCGTAAACGAAATTTCGTATATAATTCGTATTCGTAAAAATTCGTAATTCGGATTCGTACGAATGTACAAATTTCGAAAAATTTGTACGAATTTCCGATTCGTACGAAACTAATCGCACATGTCTAGTAAGGAAAGCTTTGGGTATAACCTGGAGCTTCTTCCACCTGAACAGTAAGATTTATTCCTGGTTTTCCTTGTGAATTCTCATTGACTTTTATGTTGAGGACATTTCTTATCATTAGATTTGGCATATTATGGTAATTGTAGGAAGGAGTAATTGCAGCTGGTTTTGGTAAAAATCTAGTGTATTGTGTGTTTTTGAAAGGATGGCTGACCTCTATACACTCTTTACACACTAGCTTCCTAGAAATTTCTACCACACCTTTTATTTCATTTTTAATGAACGTCTCTTATTTCCAGTCAAGTGAAGCTTTATTGTAATTCTCCTACACGTGAGGACATACAGTAGAACGAACTGTCTCGCAGGTCCACGGTGCTACATACTAATTTGACATAATTATAAATTAAAAACACCATTTAAATAATGTTGTTCTATCTGTTTGATCAGTGCAAAAAAAGACCCGTTAATCCTGCCAGAAATTGTGTGAGCTGCTAACTTCCTGTACAACAATCACTGAGGACTACAGAACACATCTCACACTAGGTTATAGAAAAGAAGGAGGTCTTCTGCAGTCCTGCTCTTCAATGGATATAAGGTCAGTGAACAGTGTTTTTTTTTTTTTTACGAAAGGCAAATCCACTTTGCACTACAAGTGCAAAGTGCACTTGAAATTGCGCTGAAAGTGCACTTGGAAGTGCAGTCGCATTTCTGAGGGGTAGATCTGAAATGAGGGGAAGCTCTGCTGATTTTATCATCCAATCATGTGCAAGCTAAAATGCTGTTTTTTTTTTTTCCTTGCATGTCCCCCTCGGATCTACAGCGACTGCACTTTAAAGTGCACTTTGCATTTGTAGTTTGCACTTGTAGTGCAAAGTGGATTTGCCTTTCGTAAATAACCCCCCATTGTCACACTAGCATAGGAAGTGTGTTATTGGCGAGCTGCTAACTTCTTGTGCAGCAATCTATGAGGACTACAGAACACCTCCCACTATGCCATGGAATAAATGAGATGTTCTGTAGTCCTGCCCTAGGCTGAAAATGCTGCTCTATAATAGATAGCGTACGGTCAGTGAACGTTGTTACCCTAAGGCCCCTTTCACACTGAGGTGCTTTGCAGGCGCTAAAGTGCTAAAATAGTGCCTGCAAAGCGCCCTGAAAGAGCCGCTCAATGCACTCCAATATGAAAGCCCTGATGGCTTTCACACTGGAGCGGTGCGCTTGCAGGACGGTCAAAAAAGTCCTGCAAGCCGCATCTTTGGAGCGTTGTAGAAGCGGTGTATTTACCGCTCCTAAAGCGCCCCTTCCCATTGAAAACAATGGGGCAGCGCTCCAAACCCTTTTTCGGCCGCTAGTGGGGGTTAAAACTGCCCCGCTAGCGACCGAAAAGCGACGCTAAAACTACGCTAAATATAGCGCCGCTTTACTGCCAGCACACTCAACGCCCCAGTGTGAAAGTAGCCTTACACAGGAAGTGTGTTACTGACAAATTTGTGAGCTGCTAACTTCCTGTGCAGCAATCTCTGGGCACTACAGAACACCTCCCACTATGCTATGGAAAGAATGTGGTGACCTGTAGTCCTGCCCTAGGCTGGCAATTCTGTTCTTCAATGGATATGGTAGGTCAGTGAACGTTGTCACCCAAGCACAGGCATACCTCCCAACTTTTTGAGATGGGAATGCGGGACACCTATCAGCAAAAGTATACAGGCATAGGACACACCCCTTGCCACGCCCCTTAAAGGAAAATTGTACAAAAAAGCAAGATTGGTTAAACCCACAAGTGCTTTTTTTTACCACTACTATTCCTTTATATTGGCTTTTGGAATTTACAAATGCAGCCATTTAGAAATCAGATGAAAGGTTTAGCGCTGGGGAAACACTTTTTGATAGATAAAAAGTGCATTTTATATACAGCTATATAGATCAGACCAAAATGAGGGACAGATGAGGAGGAATGAGGGACAGAGGGACATTGTTCCAAATCAGGGACAGTCCCTCGAAATCAGGGACAGTTGGGAGCTATGACCACAGGAAGTGTGTTACTAACAATCTTGTGAGTTGCTAACTTCCTGTGCAGCAATCTCTGGGGACTACAGAACACCTTCCATTATGCTATGGAAAGAATGGGGTGTTCTGTAGTTCTGCCCTAGGCTGGCAATTCTGCTCTTCAATGGATACAGTAAAGCTGGTGAACGTTGTCACCCAAGCACAGGAAGTGTGATACTGGTAGGAGCACCAGGTGAAAACAAATGCAGCTAAAATCTAAGGACTGTTATGCCCCGTACACACGGTCGGAAATTCGGACGGAAAATGTCCGATCGGACCATGTTGTTGGAAAATCCGCCCGTGTGTGGGCTCCATCTGACTTTTTCCGTCGGAATTTCCGACGGAAAAAATTTGAGATCCTGCTCTCAAATTTTCCGACAACAAAATCCGATCTGACTTTTTCCGAAAGTGCCACGCATGCTCAGATCAAATTATGAGACCAAAGCTATTGGCTACTAGCCTCTACGTAGTTCCGTTGTACGCAACGAACGTCACCACGTTCAGATTGATGGGATTTTCCGACAACTTTGTCCGACTATGTGTATGCAACACCAGTGTTGGACAAAATCCATCGAAAAAAAATCAGACGGATTTTGTGGTCGGAATTTCCGACCGTGTGTACGGAGGCTTAAGCTGCAATAGATTACATTTTTCTTCTTGGGTTGGGATAATCTTTACTGCTTCCTAAGCTGCAGAAACGTATCTTGCCACTCCATTCATCCAATGGGATCTTAGTGATTGGCTAATCAGGCACCAAGTGCTGTCACATGGTAGCGATGAGAGGGGCTCCAGTCCTATCTAAGCTCTGATCCATGGCCGACACAAGGTTTCTTCTTTTCACTCCAAGCAGCCAAATGGAAGGGCAGGGAGAATAATGAAGGTCAATGTTTGCAGCCGGGGTGGGTGACAGCTAGGTGAACCCTGCTGTACCCTGCAAGGCAAAATCAGCTCTGACAAGTGATAAAGCCTTCATTGGTTTTATCGCGGCATATCACAATTTGGCTTAGTGCGGCTTTTTATCTCCCGCATACTGGTCACTAAGGGGTCTATTTAGAAAGAAGCAATATTGCTATAAGCACATTCATAAAGATCAGCAATGCGCTTTACAAATGTGTATTGTGCTCTGGCTCAATACAATAGAAATAAATGGGTATAGTATAATAAAAAAAGAAAGCTGGGAAGAGAGCCCAGTCATGTGACCTGTCAAAGTCAAGGATCTCCTCTAGTCAATGAGCTCTTGGTGCATTAAAGAAACCCAGAGACCACTGATTTCATCACAATTATTCCAATAGAAGTATTATTATTATTATTATACAGGATTTATATGGCGCCAACAGTTTACGCAGCGCTTTACAACATGAGGGCAGACAGTACAAGTACAATACAATTCAATACAGGGGGAATCAGGGAGCTCTGCCCGTTAGAGCTTACAATCTAAGAGGGAGGTGTGCATTTTACACATGTATTAGACACCCCCGGACAGGGAGAGATCTATGATGTGGAATGAGAGTAGAGGCTGTGATAGGGAATTGACTCTTCCTGGAACAGTCACATTTTTCATTAGGTTTAAAGGCACATTGCAAGTGAATAAAAAATAGTTTATGGAAAAGAAGAACACTGCAAGTAAACAGTTCAAATACCTTATTTTCTAAGCTTTTACCTGAAATCTTTAGGTAACAGCAGGACCATTAGAACATGGGCGCCTCTCCACCATCAGAAGTCCTTGCCGCTACAGTGAACATGCCCTAAAAAAGCAGTTCTGATCATACAGAATTAGGGGTCAAGAAAAAAAATCATGTAAGTACATACATACATGCACACATGCATATAAACATACATACATACTGTACATACACACATTTTGATACATACATACACACACACAAACATACATACACAAACATACACACAAACATACAAACATACATACACACACATATATATATACACACACACATACATATACAAACATACACAGACAAACACACATATATATATATATATAGATACATACATACACACACAAACATACACACACACACACAAAAAACATATATATATATATATATATATACACACACACACACATACAGACACACAAACATACATACACACACACACACTGTCAGGGCTCCACTTGCGACGTACGGTCGAATCGGCGCGCGCGCATGCGCACACGCGCCGCTGATTCGTCCGGGCGTCGAAACGAGGGTACGCGCCGTCGTACTCCTCAGGCGCGGGCGCGTGCGCAGCGAGCGCGGGCACGTGCGTCGCGGGCGCACACGTGACGCGTTAGCGCTGTTTGGCGCCAGTTGGCCTTTAAAAGAATGACAGCTGCACATGTCAAGTGCTGTTCGTCTGCAGTTTGCCCCTTGTTTAACCTGCCTCTGTTGTGTACTCCTGTTTACCTGATCCGGCTTCCACTTGACTCTGCTGCCTTCTCCACTCCTGATTCCGGCCTGTTGACTCTGCTTTGGACTGATACCTGAACGCTGATCTCCTGCCTGTCTGACCTCTCCATTGCCTGTGCCCACTTACCTGCCTGCCAAAGTGTATCCAGACCCGGCCTGCCTGACGACCCCTCTGCCTGCTCCCTGCATGCTGCATACTTCCAGAGTTGCTGACGCCATCTCGGGGTCACCCTACATCCGGACCCTGCTCCGCTACCTGCCAGTCTCTGCTGCTTCAACATCCAGGAGATCGCTACTGATCAGCTACGTCTCCCACAGCATCCATTCCAGGCACTCCTACCCCGCTGTGCTCACGGGACCACTGTCTCCACTCCAGTGGGCCCTGAACCAGAGCCGTAAGAGAGACCCTCTCCCAGCGAAGTCAGGCTCACCACTCAGGTACCTAACAGTACGAACAGCCATGACTGAGCCTGCGGGAGAAGCCTCTGCCATGAAGGAGTTCTGCTCACACCTGGCAGCCCTCACTCAGGCGGTGCAATCCCTGCAAGAAGGGTATACCAGACTGGAAGGTCGAGTGCAGCAACTTGCTGACCCCAATGTTGCGGCTCCTACATCTCCGCAACCTTCTGCAACACCTGCTACTCCTCCTGCGGTGGTGATGCTGCCTCCTGAACCCAGAGTACCTGTTCCTGATCGCTTCTCCGGAGATCGTTCCAAATTCCGTGTCTTCCGCAACGCCTGCCAGTTATACTTTGCTCTTCAACCCAGAACCTTCTCCCTAGAGGCCACCAAAGTGGGGTTCGTAATCTCCCTGCTGCAGGGCGAACCTCAGATTTGGGCTCATCGCCTGCTGGAGGGAAATAGCATGCTGACGCAGTCCCTCTCGTCTTTCCTGGAAGCCATGGCGCAACTTTACGAGGACCCCCAGCTAACCACCACAGCCGAGTCTGCTCTATCTGCGCTCCAGCAAGGCCGCAGAACGGCCGAGGACTATGTGACAGACTTTAGACGATGGAGCGCAGACACCCAGTGGAATGACTCGGCTTTAAGGCATCAGTTCCGCATGGGCCTCTCCGAAGGCCTAAAGGATGAACTTGCCCGAGTGGGCACCCCAGACACTTTGGAGGGCCTGATAACTTTGAGCATACAAATTGACCGTCGGCTCCGGGAACGCAGAGTCGAGAGATCCGCTCAAGTCCACCGTCCGGCTTGGATGACCGCAAGGGCTCCATTACCGGCTGGCCGTTACATGCCCGCTCAGCCAATGGCCCCTGCCCATCCTCTTCCCGATGCCGGCGAGCCGATGCAGCTTGGTCTCATGCGACCCACTCTGTCTCTGGAGGAACGTGCCCGACGCCGTCAACTAAATTTGTGCCTGTACTGTGGTGGGCCCGGACACTTTGTGAACAGTTGCCCGAGCAAGCTGCGTAAGTGCCTTTCGTCTGTGTCAATCAACTCTGCTCACTTACCAGTCCATGCCACCCACATCTCTCTACCCCTGTCTTTTCAGTTCCTGGGAAGGACGATTCGCACCAACGCCATCCTTGATTCAGGAGCCTGCAGCTGTTTCATCGATACCACCTTTGCCAGCCGGCACGACATTCCTCTTCAGAGGAAGGCCCGCGGACTATCCGTCTTCCTGGCTGACGGTTCCCGCATTAAATCGGGCCAAGTTGTCCAGGAGACCCAACCTCTGTTCACTATCTCTTCTCTCCACCACCAGGAACTGTTAACCTTGGACGTAATCTCGTCCCCCCTGTTCCCAGTGATCCTGGGCATCCCCTGGTTGCAGGCACACGATCCGACCATCTGCTGGTCCACAGGGGAGGTCAAGTTCCAGTCCCCCTACTGCCTGGAACATTGCTTACACGAAGCTCCGGTACAACCCGCTACGCTTCTTTGTCTGGACTCTGATACTGACCTGATCCAAGCGGTACCGGAACCATACCATGAATTCTTAGACGTCTTTAGTAAACGGGGAGCGGACACCCTACCCCCACACCGCACCTATGATTGTCCCATAGAACTTTTGCCGGGGGCCGAGATTCCGTTCGGGCGTATCTTCCCCCTTTCCGAGAAGGAACAAGAGGCCCTGAAGGCCTACATTTCGGAGAACCTAAAGAAGGGGTTTATACGTCACTCCACCTCACCCGCAGGGGCCGGCATATTCTTTGTAACCAAGAAAGACCAGTCACTCCGACCCTGTGTGGACTACCGGGAGCTAAATAAAGTTACAATTAAAAATCGCTATCCCTTACCCTTAATACCGGAACTGTTTCAAAAACTAAGAGCGGCCACCATATTCTCCAAACTGGACTTGAGAGGGGCCTATAACCTGGTTCGCATCCGATCAGGTGATGAATGGAAGACTGCATTTCGTACCCGTTTTGGGCATTACGAATACTTAGTTATGCCCTTCGGCCTTTGTAATGCCCCGGCTACTTTCCAGCACCTCATAAATGAGGTCTTCAGGGACTTCCTGGACATTTTTGTCATTGTATACTTGGATGACATCCTAATCTTCTCCAGAACGCTTGAGCAGCATCGGGGGCATGTGGGCCGAGTCTTACTCCGTCTTCGTCAGCACGGATTGTACGCGAAAGCAGAGAAGTGCACCTTCGAGCAGCAGAGCATCCAATTCTTGGGTCTTCAGATCTCCCCAGCAGGCATCGAGATGGACCCGCAGAAGGTAACGGCTGTGCTGGACTGGCCGCCACCCTCTGACAAGAAGGGTGTGCAGCGTTTTGTCGGATTTGCTAATTTTTACAGAAAGTTCATCAAGGGGTTCTCGGCCATCATCTCACCAATCACACAGCTAACAAGGCAGAATGTACGGTTTCATTGGGGTCCAGAGGCCCAGGAGGCGTTTGTGAAACTCAAGGAGCGATTCACATCCGCTCCCATCCTCAGTCACTCTGACCCATCTCTCCCATACATCCTGGAAGTGGATGCCTCTGAGGTAGCAGTGGGGGCCGTGGTCTCCCAACGCCAGGGCAATAAGGACCTAATGCACCCTGTGGGCTTCTTTTCCCGGAAACTTTCACCCGCAGAAAGGAACTACGATGTCGGTGACCGAGAACTGCTAGCCATAAAATCAGCGCTGGAGGAATGGAGGTACTTGCTGGAGGGAGCAGTCCACCCTGTACTAATTTACACGGACCACAAGAATCTTGAGTACTTAAGGACGGCAAAACGTCTAAAACCACGACAAGCCCGCTGGGCCCTCTTCTTTTCACGTTTCAGCTTCCACATTACCTACCGGCCTGGATCTAAAAATGTAAAGCCAGATGCGCTTTCACGCATGTTCGACTGCCCTAAAGACTCCACACCTCCTGATACCATCCTCCCTGCAAGCAACTTCCTTCTACTACAGCCGGATTTACTGTCCCAGATCAGGGAGGCCTCCCTGAACCCGCTCCTTCCCCCAGGACTTTCACTAAATCGTAGAGAGGGGCTTCTCTGGAAGGACAGCCAGGTGTTTGTTCCCGAACCCATCCGGGTTAAAGTATTGGCCCTCCTCCACGATCACCCACTAGCAGGACACTTTGGGGCCCGAAAGACTCTTGACTTGGTGCAGCGCACCTTCTGGTGGCCTGGTCTGAAGGAATTCTGCTCCAAGTATGTCAGTTCATGCCCAGTGTGCTCCCGAAGCAAGACTACTAGGGGCCGGGCCTGGGGCCTACTCAAGCCTCTACCTGCACCTGATCGACCCTGGCGTATGATAACGATGGACTTTATAGTCGAGCTGCCCCCCTCTGAAGATCACACGGCCATCTTTGTAGTCGTCGACCGACTCTCAAAGATGGCCCACTTCCTACCCCTAAGGGGAACCCCATCTGCAGCAGAGACGGCCCGTGTTTTTATCCGAGAGATCGTTAGGTTACACGGGGTACCCAAGAATATAGTCTCGGACAGGGGAGTCCAGTTCACCTCGCGGTTTTGGAGGGCACTGTGTGATAGTCTAAAGATTGAGCTGGCCCTATCCTCAGCTTACCACCCTCAAACTAATGGGCAGACTGAGCGCACAAACCAGACCCTCGAACAATATATTAGGTGTTTCACTTCATTTGTGCAAGATGATTGGGTTTCTCTGCTGCCCTTAGCAGAATTCGCGTACAACAACGCCAGCCACTCGACCACGGGACAGTCCCCGTTTTTCGCCAATTATGGGTTCCATTTAACATTTCTACCAGATTTTCTTACAGAGTCCTCAGTTCCAGCGGTCCAGGACGCAGTGACCTTCCTAAGCCGCAACAACCAAATCCTCCAGGAAGCCATAACCAAGGCCCAGGCGGACAGTAAGAAAGCCTTTGACCAAAAGAGGAGGGGAGAGTTGAATCTGCAAATCGGGGATCAGGTATGGCTTTCCTCTTCTAATTTAAAGTTAACCTGTCCCTCTAAGAAGTTGGCACCCAAGTTCCTGGGCCCTTTTCCTGTAAAGAGGAGGATTAATGAGGTGTCCTATGAACTGTCCCTGCCAGACACCATGAAGATACATCCTGTGTTTCATGTCTCTCTATTGAAACCCTCGGTACCCGATCCCTTCCCCAATAGGGAGTCCGGGCCTCCTGAACCTGTCCTAGTGGATGGAAACGAGGAGTACGAGGTAGAAGTTGTTCTAGACTGTAGAAGGCGACAAGGGCAAAGACAGTTTCTAATCAAATGGAAGGGCTTCGGCCCAGAAAGCAATTCTTGGGAACCTGAGGACAATATACATGCTGGAAGACTAATTCGTGCTTTTTTCATTTCACACCCTGAGAAGGATGACCAACTGGGCACCCGGAGGTTGCCCCTTGTGGGGGGGCAATGTCAGGGCTCCACTTGCGACGTACGGTCGAATCGGCGCGCGCGCGCATGCGCACACGCGCCGCTGATTCGTCCGGGCGTCGAAACGAGGGTACGCGCCGTCGTACTCCTCAGGCGCGGGCGCGTGCGCAGCGAGCGCGGGCACGTGCGTCGCGGGCGCACACGTGACGCGTTAGCGCTGTTTGGCGCCAGTTGGCCTTTAAAAGAATGACAGCTGCACATGTCAAGTGCTGTTCGTCTGCAGTTTGCCCCTTGTTTAACCTGCCTCTGTTGTGTACTCCTGTTTACCTGATCCGGCTTCCACTTGACTCTGCTGCCTTCTCCACTCCTGATTCCGGCCTGTTGACTCTGCTTTGGACTGATACCTGAACGCTGATCTCCTGCCTGTCTGACCTCTCCATTGCCTGTGCCCACTTACCTGCCTGCCAAAGTGTATCCAGACCCGGCCTGCCTGACGACCCCTCTGCCTGCTCCCTGCATGCTGCATACTTCCAGAGTTGCTGACGCCATCTCGGGGTCACCCTACATCCGGACCCTGCTCCGCTACCTGCCAGTCTCTGCTGCTTCAACATCCAGGAGATCGCTACTGATCAGCTACGTCTCCCACAGCATCCATTCCAGGCACTCCTACCCCGCTGTGCTCACGGGACCACTGTCTCCACTCCAGTGGGCCCTGAACCAGAGCCGTAAGAGAGGCCCTCTCCCAGCGAAGTCAGGCTCACCACTCAGGTACCTAACACACACAAACATACATACATAAATACACACTCACATATATAGATAAATATATACACGTGCACACTCATATATATACACACAAACATACATACATACATACACACACATATATAAATATATATAATATAAATATATATATATATATATATATATATATATATATACATATACACACACACATATATACACACCAACATACATAAATACACACATATATAGATACATACATACACACACAAACATACATACATATACAAACATACACACTCACACACATACATAGATACACACACACACACACACACACACACACACACATGCACACACAAACATACTTACATACACACACAGACATATACAAACATACACAGACAAACACACATATAAAGATACATACACACACAAACATACATACGCACACACACACATACATACAAACATATACACACAAACATAAATACACACTCACATATATAGATACATATATACACGCACACACATATACACACAAACATAAATACACACACATACATACTTTCATACACACATATATGAATGAATGAATGATACATATATATGATACACATATATAGATACATACACACACATATATACACACCAACATACATAATACACACATGTATAGATACATACATACACATACATATATATATACACACACACACACATATATATATATATATATATATATATATATATACATATATATATATATACATATACACACACACACACACACACAAATATACACAAATATACACACACAGCCTTAAAATCTGCCCTACAGGGCACATATGTCTCTTCTGCATTAAAAATCCTGCCTGTTTTGTCGGTTAAAGTTCCACTTTAAGCAGAGAGTACTCTGTAGGATTCCGCCGGTTGCATACTGAGGTCTGTGTTTTCTGAATGAGCTGCCAAAGTATACAGTGATATCCACTCTACTTTATAAATGACCACATAAAGGTGGTTTAGCTACCCAAATACATGAAAGTTGGCCAGCCTAGTAATTTTCTGCCAGATTATGATCTGGTAATTTTACTGGATTACCAGCTGGCCCATCTCAGAGGGAACAATCGATCAACCAACCATGTAAGAAAGTGAAAAAAGTAAAATTGAAAGATGGACTTTAATGGCTGCCACTATAATCCCAATGGGGAAAAAATGTGGGGGGGGGGGGTACTCAAAGGTATATATAAAATATCTAAATGTATTAAATATCATGATATTATATACCTTTTGAGTACCCCCTTTTTTCCCCCATTGGGATAATAGTGGCAGCCGTTAAAGTCCGTCTTTCAATTTCACTTTTTTCATTGATACATTTTGGATGTGGTGCCATGCATTGCAGGTTTTGTCTCCATTTTTCCTATAAAACAACCATGTAAGAAAACCTATCCAGATCACTATTGCTCCCCTCAATGATGAGTTCCTCATTGATATAAAGATGCATTCACACCTCTTTGCATTGAGCTTCCTATTTGAATTATTATATGGAGCCCAATAAAATTATGAAGGAAGAATGATTTGCCTAAACGAAATCCTATTGGTCCTCTTGCATAATTTCCATGAGAATTACTATAAGTGCTGCAAATCCAGGTGGATGCATCCACTGGGACCAAACAACAGAACACTTTGGATACCAACAAACAACATATAATCTTTCCCATCTATCTCTGTACTGTTGTGTAAATCTCGGTACTTTGTTGTGAAAACTCATTAGTGATTGGGAAGCTTCAGAAAACAAATAATGTCTTTTGATGTTCAGGCGGCAGCAGTGTAGTGCCGCATCTTGTGCAAACTGTGGAAGAGTTGGGTCACTTAAGTCATATTTATGTTTGCGGTTTCTCGACAAGGGAACCGATTAGTGTAATGATCACATGTACTCTCCATAGCAGCCACATATTGACATACAACACTGTGTAGGCCAGGAATGGCCCTTACTACCACAAACTTGGCAGATACGTTTCCTGGAGCTACAGTATTTTATTATTGTGCAGTTGTCGCACTCAGAAGTCATGAGTAGAATAATGCGGCGTACACACGGTCGGATTTTCCGACCGTGTGTATGCCCAATGGTCTTTTTCTGTCGGAATTTCCGACGGACTTTGGATTGAGAACCTGTTCTCAATTTTTCTTTCGGATTTTCCGATCGTGTGTTTGCAATTCCCACACGCAAAATTCCAACGCATGCTCAGAAATAATTTGACGCATGCTCGGAAGCATTAAACTTCCCTTTTATAGTGCTGTCAAACGTGTTTTATGCCGCTGTGTTATTGACCATCGGAATTTGGTGTGATCGTGTGTAGGCAACACAGCTTGAGCGGAGTTTTTTCCGACGAGAATTCCGTCGGAAAAACCGTCAGTTTTTTCCGACGAGAATCCCGATCGTGTGTACGCGGCATAAGAGTTTCAGAATCATGTACACATTGTGCAGCCCAGCCTTTCTATACCTTTTCACCCCAAAGGAACCCTTGAAATAATTTTCAGGTTCCATGGAGCCCTTGCTAAAAATTATGATGACTACGGCAATAACTAAATGAGCGTGATTAGTAAGTCATAGATATTCTTTATGCAGTATATTCATAACAACAATATATAATCATAAAGGCCAGAAAAGTAAAGCAGACAATTGTAATACACTCTAATGCCCTGTACACCCGATCGGATTTTCCGACAACAAATGTTGGATGTGAGCTTGTTGACGGAAAGTCCGACCATGTGTATGCTCCATCGAACATTTTTTGGCGGACTTTCCGCCAACAAATGTTGGCCAGCAGGTTCTCAAATTTTTTCCGCCAACAAAACCGCCAACAAATTTTTGTTGTCGGACTTGCCGATTGTGTGTAACAAAAGTCCATGCAGGCTCGGATTCAAGTACGAGCTGGAAGCACTTGGTCTTGTAAAACCAACGTTCGTAATGGAGATATCACGTACGTCTTGTACGTCACTATGTTCGTAATTGTTGGCCAACATTTGTGTGACCGTGTGTATGCAAGACAAGTTGGAGCCAACAGCCTTCGAACAAAAATCCACGGTTTTGTTGTCGGAAAGTCCGATCGTGTGTACGGGGCATTACATTGATGGGCAGTGAAAAGGCCACCTTCTACATTGATGGTCAGTAGAAACGTGCCCCTCACATTGATGGTCAGTCAAGGAGGGCCTCTCTCTACCCCCCCCTTTTTTTTTTATAAGCAGTATTGGACATCTTGTCAACAGGCCCATGTCGTCTTCGTCCCCATCCCTTTTTTTTCTTTTTCCTTTATCCTTTTTTTTTTTTGTCTTTCTCTACATTTACCCATGGTTTTCAATGCTTAATTTCTTAAAGGTATGATTGTAATTCTATTTTAAGATTTTTTAGGGTAAATCTATGTTAAGATCCATAGGTATATCACTAAACATATTTAAGGCACCTATGAGCTTTACTGCATATTCCTATGTTGTTAATTGTTACTCTTTTTTTTTTCTCTGGCAAATTTGTATAAGTTTCTATGATGTAAATTTCAATAAAAATATAATAATAAAAAGAAAAAAAAAAGAAGAAGGGCTTCTCTTATACAATGTGTGTGTTTATGTCAATACCAATTCCCATATCCCTGTATATTGCGCTCGTTAAGATGCCTATCTAAGAGTTTTTTTAAACTTCCCACTGACACCACTCCTTGTGGGAGAAAGTTCCCCACTAGGGGGGGTAGGGGGGTGCAGGCCGAAACTGGGTGACACACGCCAGAGGTGGGACACCAATGGGTAGCGGCACCGCTATCACCACCCTACACTGATCTGCCTCTCGGGTCTCGTGGCTGTGTACCTCAGCAGAGGGGACCGAAGCTGCCTCCCCCTCCTTTCTGTTTACATCCACACAGGAGGAGGGAGAGCCCGAGGGACACACACCGCTGTCTGCTGTTATATCCATCCGAGCTGTTCTGAGGTCTGTACACTATTATATGTAGATGGACATGTGCATGGGGGCACTATGGGAGGGGAGAGGGGGGTCTATACTGATGTAAGGGGGTCTGCACTGAGGGGGGATGTCTATGCTGATGGGGGGTGTCTATACTGATGGGGGGTCTGCATTGAGGGGGGTGTCTATACTGATGGGGGGTCTGCACTGAGGGGGGTGTCTATACTGATGGGGGGTCTGCACTGAGGGGGTGTCTATACTGATAGGGGGTCTGCGCTGAGGGAGGATCTGCACTGAGGGGGGTCTATACTGATGGGGGGGTCTGCACTGAGGGGGGTCTATACTGATGGGGGGTGTGCACTGAGGGGGGTCTATACTGATGGGGGGATCTGCACTGAGGGGGGTCTATACTGATGGGGGGGTCTGAAATACTGATGGGGATCTGCACTGAGGGGGGTGTCTCTACTGATGGGGGGGTCTGCACTGAGGAGGTCTGTACAGAGGGAGGGGGTCAGTACTTAGTGGGGGTCTATACTGAGGAAAGGGGGTCTGTACTTAGTGGGGGATATATACTGAAGAAAGGGGGTCTGTACTTAGTGAGGGGGTCTTTACTGAGGGGGGAGGTCTATACTGAGGGAGGGAGGTCTGTACTTGGTGAGGGGGTCTGTACTGAGGGGGAAGTCTATACTGAGGGAGGGGGGTCTGTACTTAGGGGGGGGGTCTATACAGAGGTAGGGGGGTCTGTACTGAGGGAGGGATATCTATACTGCAGGAGGGGGATCTGTACTTAGTAAGGGGGTCTATAGTTAGTGAAGGGGGGTCTGTACTGAAGGGGGACTATAGTTGGTGGTGAGTGGGTGCCACCAATTTTTTCTGCACCGGGTGACACCAACCCTAGTGACGCCACTGGTTCCACATCCTCCTTACTAACAGTAAAGAACCCTCTCTGCAGCTTAAGGATTACCTTGTAAAACAACTCATTCCGTTTAAAATAGAGATGAAAGGCAAAACATTTGTGTATAGATAAAAAAAAAAAAAATTATACCTATTTTTCCCTTTTTTATAGGTGATCACATTCCCTCTGTTCTCAGCTGCATAAGAGCTGGGGGAGATGAAGCAACAGCACACTGATTTTCCAAGTGAAAGGCTAGGTGGGAAGGGGCGTGTCAGGACAAGTCTGATCATTGAAGGAGAGCAGGCTAATTTCCCAGCATAGCTAGAGAACTGACCATGGTGTGTACTCCTGCTTAGTGTGCTCAGTTTTTAATAGGAAAGCAGAGAGACTGGCAGGAACACCAGGAATTTTACACAAATGAAGCAATACAAAGAGAACAGGATAGAAAACTTTGATGGTCAATAAGGAAGTGCCCCCCTACACTTATGGTCAGTGGGTCAAGGGATACCTTTAATTAGTAGGCCGTTGGAGGAAGAATGCCCTTTATATTAATAATCAATAAAGAAGGACCTCGTACATTCATGGTCAATGGAGAAGCCTATCCTCTTACATTGGTGATCAGTAGAAAAGTGTCCCCACATTGATAGACAGTGGGGAAAGACCTCCTTTGCACTTATGGTCAGTGAGACATAGGATACCCTAACCACATGCCGACCGCGCTATAGTCAAAAGACGGCTACAGCGCGGTCGGCTTATCCTGGGAGGACGTCCTACGGACGTCCTCCCAGAAACTTGTTCCCGCGCGCCCCCACACTCGGGAACATCCGTGACCGCCGGGTCCCGAGGACCCGGCGCATCATGGATCACGGTAAACGGCCACTGATAGCGGCCGTTTACCACGTGATCGCTCCGTCAAATCGCTCCGACGGAGCGATCACATGTACACAAACCGGCGTCACGTCATGACGCCGGTTCCTCCCTCCCCTCTCTGTACCGATCGGTACAGAGAAGGGAGAAGCGGAGAGGGGGAGAGACGGGACCAGCGCTGTGGGCTGGATGTGTAGTGCCCACAGCGCTGGTCAATACACTGCCACCACTGTGCAATACTCTGCCACCACTGTGCAATGCTCTACCACCACTGTGCAATGCTCTGCCACCAACCACTGTGCAATGCTCTGCCACCAACCACTGTGCAATGCTCTGCCACCAACCACTGTGCAATGCTCTGCCCCCACTGTGCAACGCTCTGCCACCACTGTGCAATGCTCTGCCACCAACCACTGTGCAATGCTCTGCCACCAACCACTGTGCAACGCTCTGCAACCACTGTGCAACGCTCTGCCACCACTGCAATGCTCTGCAACCACTGTGCAATGCTCTGCCACCACTGTGCAACACTGCAATACTCTGCCAATACTCTGCCAATACTCGCCAATACTCTGCAATAAATTTTAATAGAAACAAAGAATTTTTATTTATTTTTTTTTACCGAATTTTCAGTATATTTTGATTTATAGCGCAAAAATTAAAAAACCCAGCGGTGATTAAATACCACCAAAAGAAAGCTCTATTTGTGTGAAAAGAAGGACACAAAATTCATTTGGGTTCAGTGTTGCATGAGGGAGTAATTGTCATTCAAAGTGTGAGAGCACCGAAAGTTGAAAATTGGTCTGGTTAGGAAGGGGGTTTAAGTGCCCAGTGGGTAAGTGGTTAAACTGGTGAACAGTTGTAAGAAGAATGCTCTCAGGGCTCTTCCATCCTTGCTAAAGGTGCACATCAAAAGGAACTCACTGTGATCTTTCTCTTGAACTTGATCAATGGATAGAAGCAGCACTGACAAAGACTTGTTTGGGTTTCCAAAAAGAAGAAAAAAGTGTCTCCCACATTAATAAGAAGGGCCACCCTTACCATTATGGTCAACGAGACAAGGAATATACCTAATTGGTGGACAACTGGAAGAAGAATGTCCTTTACATTAGTGATGAGTGGAGAAGGCATCCATTTACATTGGTGATCAGTGGAAAAGTGCCTCTTTACATTTATGGCCAATAGGACAAGGGATATATTTCATTGGTTGATAGTTGGAGGAAGAATGTCCTTTACATTAGTGTAATTGCATAGAACTAAACCATCCATATCAATCTGCTGTCAACAGTTTGTATAAATAAAATACCTGCAAGTGTCCCAAAAAGTAATATAAGTAAATATAGGTATTTGAATGAAGTGTGTGGAAGTGACTACATAAAACAGATGGAAAGAGCAGTATATTGTCACTATGTGTTGCTTTAGTGTACATTGTTTGTCTTATAGAGGGCTGCTAGGTGACTCTCATCTATTAGCTTAGTGCAGCCTGACTACAACCACATTCAGAACCAACACATTACAAACTGGGTTACATAGTTGCATAGTTACATAGTTAGTCTGGTTAAAAAAAGACACCAAGTCCATCCAGTTCAACCAATAAAAGAGGAAATTATATATATATATATATATACAGTTGATCCACAGGAAGGCAAAAAAAAAAATACAGCAAAGCATGATCCAATTTGCTCCAGCAGGGGTAAAAAATCCTTCCTGATCCACCAAGAGGCAATCGGATATTCCCTGGATCAACTTTACCTATAAATGTTAGTATTCAGTTTTAAAGCAATCTACTGAGCTGGCCAGAACCACCTCTGCAGGGAGTCTATTCCACATTTTCACAGCTCTTACTGTGAATAAACCTTTCCATATTTGGAGATGAAATCTCTTTTCCTCTAGATGTAAAGAGTGCCCCCTTGTCCTCAGTGTTGACCGTAAAGTGAATAACTCAACACCAAGTTTACCATATGGACCCCTTATATATTTGTACATGGTGATCATATCCCCCCTTATTCTCCTCTTCTCAAGAGTGAATAAATTCAGTTCCTCTAATCTTTCCTCATAGCTGAGCTCCTCCATGCCTCTTATCAGTTTGGTTGCCCTTCTCTGCACTTTCTCCAGTTCCCCGATATCCTTTTTGAGAACTGGTGCCCAAAACTGAACTGCATATTCCAGATGAGGTCTTACTAATGATTTGAACAGGGGCAAAATTTATATCTCTCTCTGTGGAGTCCATAACTCTCTTAATACAAGAAAGGACTTTGCTCGCTTTGGAAACAGCAGCTTGGCATTACATGCTATTATTGAGCTTATGATCTACCAAGACCCCCAGATCCTTCTCCACCATTGATCCCCCCCAGTTGTACTCCCCCTAGTATGTATGATGCATGTATATTCTTAGCCCCCAAGTGCAGAACTTTACATTTATCAATATTAAACCTCATTTGCCACTTAGTTGCCTAATTAAACAATGACCCAGTAGGCTTATTTGTTATTGACACACAAAAAGTGTATATCTTTTGCACACTCATTTACTTGCACATGTATGGGAAAGTATACATACAGTAAAAAAACAAACAAAAAAAAACTGGCTACTATTCAGACCCCTAGACTTCTTTCTGGGTCATGGCCCTGAAACAAATATACAGAGCAGGAAAGTTAGAATCATTTATTGAGGTCAGTTCCTGTAAACAAGGGTTGAGTCAATGTCAATGTATCGACCTGCTTTGGGTAAATAATTACATACAAGTATCTTTAACTTTTATAAAACCCTGAATTTAACCACTTGCCGCCCACCTATTGTCAAAAGACGTTGGCAAAATGGTTTTAAAATCCTGACCGGACGTCATATGACGTCCTCAAGATTTTGAGCCGCTGCGCGCCCCCGGGGGCGCGCATCGTGGCGATCGTTGTTGCGGGTGTCAGTCTGACACCCCGCAACTACGATCTTGGTAAAGAGTCGCCGACGGAGACTCTTTACCACGTGATCAGCCGTGTCCAATCATGGCTGATCACATGATCACAGTGTAAATAGGAAGAGCCGGTGATCGGCTTTTCCTCACTCGCATCTGTCAGACGTGAGTAGAGGAGAGCCGATTGGCTGCTCCTCTGACAGGGGGGTTCTGTGCTGATTGATTATCAGCGCAGCCCCCCCCCGAGGATGCCCACACTGGACCACCAGGGATGCCACCAGACCACCAGGGATGCCCAGCACCAGGTACGCCCTAGACCACCAATGATGACACACAGTGCCCACAATGGATGCCAATCAGTGCCCACAATGGGCATCACTGATTGGCATGCATTATTGTTTGGCACTGATTGGCATCCATCAGTACAAAACAATGCCACCTATCAGTGCCTATCCGTGCCACCTATCAGTGCCTATCCATGCCACCTATCAGTGCCCATCCATGCCGCCTATCAATGCCCATCCATGCTTATCCGTGCCGCCTATCCATGCCCATCTTTGCCGCCTATCCATACCCATCCATGCCGCTTATCCATGCCAATCCGTGACAGCTATCAGTGTCAATTTGTGCCACCTATCAGTGCCCATCCGTGTCGCCCATCAGTGCCACCTATCAGTGCCGCCTATCAGTGCTGCCTATCAGTGCCGCCTATCAGAGCCCATCAATGCCACCTCATCAGTGCCCTTCATCAGTGCCCATCAGTGCCGCCTTATCAGTGCCCGTCAGTGCAGCCCCATCAGTGTCCATCAGTGAAGGAGAAAACTACTTATTTACAAAGTTTTGAAACTGAAACAAAAAAAAATTTGTTTAGCAAAAAATAAAAACCGTAGAGGTGATCAAATGCCACCAAAAAATGATAAAAAATTTGGGTACAGAGTAGCATGACCACGCAATTGTCATTCAAAGTGCGACAGTGCTGAAAGCTCAAAATTGATCTGGGCAGGAAGGTGTTTAAGTGCCTGGTATTGAAGTGGTTAAAGAAGAATTCCAGGTATGGATATTTTTACATAAAGGACACCTGCTTGGCAGGGCGCCATTCAGAGAGCGCTTTGCGTTTTCTCAGTGAATGCAAAGTGTTCTCTGCAGGGCTGGTGTAAGGATTTTTGACACCCTAGGCGAAACCTAATTTTGCCGCCCCTCTTGACTCCACCCCTGCCCTGCCTTTTCCCTGCCCATGTAAACCCCACCTTTTTAACGAAGCACCCATAAAATGCAACCTACCAGCCCCATCAAATGCAGCCTACCAGCGCCCATCAAATGCAGCCTTACCAACGCACATCAATGCAGCCTCACCAGCACCCATCACATTTAGCCTCACCAGGACCCATCAAATGCAGCCTACCAGTGCCCATCAATGAATGTTTGCTTGCTTCCTTTCATTCAGGAGTCGGGACACAGACACAGTCCTTCACCGCCGCTGCGCCTCTGACACTATCTGTGAACAGAGGGGTGGCTGCCTGCTGATGCTGAGACTTAGTTGCTTGCTGCAGAGAGAAGAGAGTAGGAAAACCAGTGGCCGGGCGCCCCCTAGGCAGCATGGCGCCCTAGTTTGCCTAGTGGTAGCACCGGCCCTGGTTCTCTGATTGGATGGGGTGGTGATGTCACAATCTCTACATTATTCATATTCTATTTTATTCTTGTACTCTAATTCAAATTTCAGGAGAATTATGTTACGTTATTTCGGATTCATCTAACTGCTTGCTGATCAGCTGCCGTCATTATCCTGCGGCAGGTTGGCACCGCTGCGCGAATCGCCATAGGTGTATGGCGTGTGCTTTAAGAGCTAAAGGAGGCGCACTGACACCGAAGCCGATGCGGCTGCAATATCCGACCCGCAATCTTTCCTCAGGGAGCCAGAATGAGGATCTGTCAATGTAAACAGACAGATCCCCCTTCTGCAAGGGAAGTAGAGAGAGATTGTATGTTCCTAGTAATCAGAAACAGCGATCTCTCTCTACTCTCTACTTCCAGTCAGTCCACTCTCCCCACAGTTAGAAAGACCTCCCAGGGAACATTTAACCCCTTGATCGCCCCCTAGGGTTAACTCCTTCCCTGCCAGTGACATTTATACAGTGATCAGTGGCTATTTTTAGCTGTAATCGCTGTATAAATATCAGTGGTCCCAGAAAAAGGGTCAAAAGTGTCCGATCTGTCTGCTGCAATTAGTACTTCATTTTCCCATCGCACACGTTCCTGGAAATGCTCACAGTTTTGGGTGCTGTAGCAACAACCAGCTGGACACTGGTTCAAGTCGCAATGAAGTTCTTATATGGCAAATATTTAACTGTTTTGGCGGGATTTATGACGTTATACCATTCAAAGGGGGTGGAAGGAGCTTAGTTTTTTTGTCTGTTTGTATTTTTTTTTACCTCTTTTTCTCCTTTCTGATTGGTTGATGGATCTTTAAATATTTTACACTGTCACTCTTCACATATCACATGCCTGACGAAGGGGCCCTGCGTGGCTCCGAAATGTTGCACTATCCCCGTGTTGTGATCATGCAATAAACCACCCTTTTGGACGCTATTTGTGTCACTCAATGGTGTGCTGGCAAATATCTTCATTCTGTCTGCTGCAATGTCGCAGTCCCTCTAAAAATCGCTGATCACCGCCATTACTAGTAAAAAAAAAAAAAATTATAATTAAAATACCATAAATATATCCCCTATTTTGTAGACGCTATACATTTTGAGCAAACCAATCAATATCCACTTATTGCAATTTTTTACCAAAAATATGTAGAAAAATACTTATTGACCTAAACTGATGAAGGAATTTCTTATTTTTTTTTGTGATATTTATTATAGCAAAATTGTCGCTCTTTGTTTATAGCGCAAAAAAAACTGCAGATGTGATCAAATAACACCAAAAGAAAGCTTTATTTGTGGGGAAAAAAAAGACATAAATGTTGTTTGGGTACAAGGTCGCATGACCGCGCAATTGTCAGTTAAAATGAAGCAGTGCCGTATCGTTTAAAATGGGCCAGTCATTAGGGCACTTTCACACTGGGGCGTTGGGGGCATCGGCGGTATTTTTTAGCAGCGCTTTAATTACGTTTTAGCGGTGCTTTTCAGACGCTAGCGGGGGGGGGTTTTAACCCCCTCTAGAAACCTAAAAAAGGTTTAAAGTGCCGATGGCAGCGCTACTCATTGATTTCAATGGGCAGGGGCACTTTAGGAGTGGTGTATACAACGTTCCTAAAGCGCTGCAAAGATGCTGCTTGCAGGACTTTCTTTCCCGTCCTGCCAGCGCCGCGCTCCGGTGTGAAAACACTCAGGCTTTTTAATTTACTGCTTTTCAAGAACCTGTAAATAAATCATTTTACATTCCTTGCCAACAGGTTCACTTTAAATACACCCTTGCAATAATAAATAAACAAATACAATTTCCTGGACTTCTGCATGAATGACTTCTGAAGGTCTGCATTAAAAATTTAATTGTGTTAATTATATTTTACATTTCCTATCTTTCTGAATAAACTGTTTAAATAATTAAGACCATTGACACAAAAGGTAAATGGAGATAATGAAGATCACAAAGCAGATATGTTACATGATAAGAAAGCTTATAGAGGTGAAATTGAGCTTTGATAAGGAAAAAGGGAAATATCCAATAGAATTATAATGACATTCCATTGCTTTTTGCATTTGTCTGCCAAGCATAGGTGTGGGCAGCCTATGGCATTAGGGTACGCCCCCCAAAGCTCATATACACACGCCTTTCTCTGTAGCCTCAGCTGCACAGAGCAGTGAATGAATGGGAAGTGCTTTGTGCTGAGTAGCGTCCTGTTCATTCACAATTCACAACATACTGCATGCGTTTTGTTATGCAGAATAAAAACGCATTGGGCTGCCCCTGGTGGTGCAGGGACACATTTTAAGTCCAGAAAGAGCACAATGGCAGATGACAGTAACCGATGTGTCCCCACACCAAATCCAGCGAGCAAGCTTCCCTGCCCTGCCCTGGGCGCAGTGGTAGGGGGGCACCTCCTCACAGCACGCATGCTTCAGATCAGTGGCTGGCAACCAGCAAGCTGCGGCTTCATGTCTGCTCTGACAGTCACTGCTGCCACACTGTGCTGCAACATACCCACTCTCCACCCCATCCGCCCATTGCTGAAACGCAAAACACTTCATGCATGTGCAACTAATTTCTAGCTGCTAGAAAGCAAGTGACTAACCATGCATGTGCAATGCCAACCATGGGCGGCCATTGCAAGGGGTAGAGAATGGGTGCAGGGCAATACTCCCATAGCTCCCAGCTGTCACCAATTTCGAAGGACTATCCCTTATTTGGAACAAAGTCCCTCTGTTCCTCCTCATTTGTCCCTCATTGCGATCTGTGTATCGTCCCAGAAGGAAGCCTCTTCTAAAGATGATGCACAAGAAAGCCCACAAACAGTCTTGCTTGTCTTCAGCAGACTAAGGACATTGATTACTGGAACCATGTCCTGTGGTCTGATGAGACCAAGATAAACGTATTTGGTTCAGATGGTGTCAAGCGTGTGTGGCGGCAACCAGGTGAGGAGTACAAAGACAAGTGTGTCTTGCCTACAGTCAAGCATGGTGGTGGGAGTGTCATGGTCTGGGGCTGCATGAGTGCTGCCGGCACTGGGGAGCTACAGTTCATTGAGGGAACCATGAATGCCAACATGTACTGTGACATACTGAAGCAGAGCATGATCCCTTCCCTTCGGAGACTGGACCGCAGGGCAGTATTCCAACATCGACCCCAAACACATCTCCAAGACGACCACTGCCTTGCTAAAGAAGCTGAAGGGGAAAGGTGATGGACTGACCAAGCACGTCTCCAGACCTAAACCCTATTGAGCATCTGTGAGGCATCCTCAAACGGAAGCTGGAGGAGCGCAAGGTCTCCAACATCCACCAGCTCAGTGATGTCATCATGGAGGAGTGGAAAAGGACTCCAGTGGCAACCTGTGAAGCTCTGGTGAACTCCATGCCCAAGAGGGTTAAGGCAGTGCTGGAAAATAATGGTGGCCACACAAAATATTGACACTTTGGGCCCAATTTGGACATTTTCACATAGGCCCTTTTCACCCGGGGGCGCTTTGCAGATTCTACAGCGCTAAAAAAAACGCCTGCAAAGCGCCCTGAAAGAGGTGAGGTTTCTGTGTCTCCAATGTGAAAGCCCCGAGGGCTTTCACACTGGAGCGGTGCGCTGGCAGGACGCTAAAAAATGTCCTGCTAGCATCATCTTTGGAGCGGTGTGTGTACCGCTCCTCCACTGCTCCTGCCCATTGAAATCAATGGGCAGCGCGGCTATACCACCGGCAAAGCGCTGCTGCAGCAGTGCTTTGCTGGTGGTTTTAACCCTTTCTCGGCCACTAGCGGGGGTAAAAGCGACCCACTAGAGGCCGATTAGCACCGCGAAATTGACGGTAAAGCGCCGCTATAAATAACGACGCTTTACCGCCGACGCACCCACTGCCCCCAGTGTGAAAGGGGCCTTAGGGGTACTCACTTTTGTTGCCAGCGGTTTGGATATTAATAGCTTTTGAGGGGACAGCAAATGTACACTGTTATACAAGCTGTACACTCACTTCTTTACATTGTAGCAAAGTGTAATTTCTTCAGTGTTGTCACATGAAAAGATATAATAAAATATTTACAAAAATGTGGGGGGTGTACTTGTGAGATACTGTATGTTTTTCTATGTGTTAAAATAAAAAATGATCCCTCCTGTATTAAATTGTATTGTAATGCCGCATACACACGGTCGGAATTTCCGATGGAAACAGTCCGATGGGAGCTTTTCATCTGATTTTCCGACCGTGTGTATGCCCAACGGTCTTTTTCTGTCGGAATTTCCAACGGACTTTGAATTGAGAACCTGTTCTCAATTTTTCCGATGGAAAACCTTTCTATCGGATTTTCCGATCGTGTGTATGCAATTCCGA
The DNA here is from genome assembly GCA_028564925.1 of Lithobates sylvaticus. Classification (NCBI taxonomy): domain Eukaryota; kingdom Metazoa; phylum Chordata; class Amphibia; order Anura; family Ranidae; genus Lithobates; species Lithobates sylvaticus. The sequence goes on along the minus strand of CM053029.1, from coordinate 84,413,860 downwards.
CACGCAAAATTCCAACGCATGCTCGGAAAAACAATTTGACGCATGCTCATTAAACTTCCCTTTTATAGTGCTGTCGAACGTGTTTTATGCCGCTGTGTTATTGACCGTCGGAATTTGGTGTGACCGTGTGTAGGCAAGACAGCTTGAGCGAAATTCCGTCGGAAAAAGCGTCAGAGTTTTTTCCGACGAGAATTCCGATCGTGTGTACGCGGCATAACTGTACTGCCTGCCCTCATGTTGTAAAGCGCTGTGTAAACTGTCGGCGCTCAATAAATCCTGTATAATAATCATATTAATAATAATAATAAAACGATGCTGTGGATCTAATATTACTAATCTGAAGCTGATTGGCCGGCATGCACTGCTGCTCCCGTTTTGATGAATTCTCATGACTTTTCAGGAAGGATTGCAGACAGAAATTCCATTGTAAATACAATGGAGGAGATGTGTCGATGTTTTTCTATAACTGTCACTTATTGAGGTCAGGTTCCCTTTAAAAACTTCTAATCCCCCCACCTGTCTTCCAGGGAGGGGGCGTGTCTCATCCCCCCCATCTCTCTATAAAGCAGCATCTCGGGCTCCGGGGCGGAGCCGCCGCCCAGCGCCCGGCCCCCCTCCCGTGACGTCACAGCCGAAGGCTGCGGGGAGGCGGGAGACACCTGGCAGAGGTCCGTCAGTCGCCCAGCAGTCTGGGCTGAGTGCGGAGGGGGAGGTTCGCCGCTCCGGCTGTCCGCTGATTAACTCGGGATGGACGATGCAGCTTCTGTAGCCAACGCAGCCTGCAGCCAGCGTGTCATGAAGAAGCCCAGACCCGCTCCAAGCTTCACCTCCACACAGGCAGCAATAACAGTGTGACACTAAAAAGTCCTTCCCGGCTACAAGCAGTGATTTCTTATTTTTTTTTTCTTGCTTTCTCCTGCATTGCACTTGTGAAGAAGAGGAGACCCCATCCAAAAAAAAAATATATAAAAAAAGAAGAGGAGATCCAAAAAATAAAAAGAGGATCCAAAAAAGAAAGATCCAAAAAAGAAGAGATCAAAAAAAAAAAAAAAAGGAGATTAAAAAATAATAAAAGAAGAGGAGATCCAAAAAATATAAAAAGAGATTAAAAAAAGAAGAGGAGATCCAAAAAAAAAAAGGAGATCCAAAAAATAAAAACAGAAGAGGAGATCCAAAAAAAAAAAGAAGAGGAGATCCACAAAAATAAAAAAGAAGAAGAGATCCTAAAAAATAAAAACAGGAGACCCCAAAAAAAAAAAGAGGAGACCCTAAAAAAAATGTAATGATTCTGCACGGCATTGGCAAACAAGATCGCTGATCGCGCTTCTAATTTTTTTTTTTTTTTGGACGCCGTTGGAATGGGGCGACAGATGTCCATCTGATTGACAGCAAAAAAAATCAGCGATCGTCAGGATCTGGTTTTGAATGCACAGCTTCCATCGGTGGAGCGGAGAATTGGGACACGCTCAAGTGATAAATGGGATGTGACCCCCCCCCCCCCCCACCCCCACCACCAACGTTTTTAGATATTTGCACTAAATGAGAGTTCAGATCCGGAGTCTGCAGATCAGAACCAAGTCATGTCTGCTCCCCCACCTACCTATGTGCAATAAGACATCTCAGCAGCACCCCTGATTTTAGGACCCCCCCCCCCCCCCCCCCCCCCCCCCCCCTGACCAACCTATATTCTATTTCCATCAACAACAAAAACAAAAAAAATCCTTACGATCCCCTTCAATGTCTTTTAATGTATTCGTTGGCAATAACATAAGCAATAATTTCCAAGGAGCGGAGAGGATTCATGTACTGACTGCTTATTGACAACTAAAAATACATCTCCATCTCCATCTATCTATCTCTCTCTCTCTCTCTATATATATATATATATATATATATATATATATTTATACAGTATATATACATTGAGTCTAAGCTGGCGGAGACTGACGCACTATTTTTCCGATAACAGGAAGCCATTTGAACTGTCAAAAATTTGATTTTCTTTGCTTCAAATAATAATTTACATTTTTCTTTTTTTTGGGGGGTGTTAGATTTGTTGTAAGACATTCATTAGTTAATTATTTCTATCCCTTTTTTTTTTTATTTCTTCCCTTTAGAAAAAGATACACTGTTGCTTCTTTAGAATCAATACTTTATTTTTTTATTTTATTTTTTATTTGCGACTGATCTATTTTAAGAATAGCCATTCTGTTAATGACTTGATTATTTTTGCTTCTCCCCCCCCCCCCATCCTCTTCCTTTTAGAAAAGATACTTTATTAATAATCAATATCTTTATTTTTGTAATTTTTTTTTTTTTTCTTTTCACTGATATAATTTCTTTATTTTTGTAACTTGTTTTATATGTTTTCTTTTTTGGACAAGACAAAAGCGATTTAACTCTTCAATTTGTCTTTTTTTATACATATATATATATAGTAATAGATTTGTTGGATCAGGGGATGTTAAAAAAGACTTTATTTTTGGATGTCGCACGTTGTTAGGCAAAAGGGATAAAATATATTTCAGAGGATCATTTTTTACAATTTTTTTTTTTGTAGAGAGGTTTATTTTTTTGGATTCCCCCCCACCCCCCCCTCCTTTTTTTTTTTTACTTCATCAAGATGATGGAAGTACCGCCGTGCCCGAAAAAGAGTCTCTCGCTGTCGCTTCCCATGCCGCGAGAGGGGCAAGCCACCCTCAAGCCTCCGCAGCATCTATGGAGGCAACCGAGGACACCGATCAGAATAAAACACAGGGGTTACTCGGACACAGACCGACACCACCACCGGCAGATGGAAAGATCGGACGCCATGGACACCAGCGACCGACCCGGGCTGAGGAAAACAAGGATGTCGTGGCCTTCGTCTTTCCATGGGACCACCAGCAACAGTCATGCAAGCCATAAACAACGGTAGGTGCTCGTTTTCACTTTGCTGGTAAAACTTACGGTATTTTCGGCAAAGTCAGCTCTATTGTTAGTACAGTGGTTGCCTTTAAGGCCATAGAGTATTTGTGTGTATATATAGCCTCATGTATGAACGTACTGTAAGAAATGTCTCTTTTGCCGTTAAGCATTCTTCGAAGAAGCTCATGATGCTGGCGCTTGTTAGAATTGAAGGGGCATAGGTGATTGGTTGTCAGTGGGGAAAAAGCCGTTTCCTTCGTCAAATACCTGTACACACCTGTGCTATCAATACATGGGCAGGTTTTTTGTACCATTAAAATTAGCGGTCTCCAAACTTTCTAAGCAAAGGGCCAGTTTACTGTCCCTTAGGCTTTAGGGGGGCTGTGGCCAGTGGGAGTAGACAAATTCCATGCCCCATCATGCGCTTTAATTGGAGGAATAGTTTCCAATTGTTTATATCAATGAGAAGAATAGTGCCCCATTGATGGTGCTCCATCATTGGTGTCAGTTGGTGTAATAGGGCCCCAGGGGCCAGATAAAGGCAACCAAAGAGCCTCATCCGGCCCCTGGGCTGCAGTTTGGAGACCACTGGTTTAGATGAAGGATTCTTGTGACAATTATCATAACCTACATACTTTAATCCTGGTTGACATTCTTTGCGTATGCTCCTGTTCTGTATTGGTCAGAATGAGATGAAGTAACTTGCTAGAGGTGGTCTATGGGAGTCTGCATGGGGGGGCCATAGACTCCCTCCAGCTAGGTGGTCTATGGGCCCCTTGGTGGAGGACAATCAAAAGAATTCACCATATAGCCTAATGTATGGGAGCCTTCGTATGTGGGAGCCTTCATTTATGAGGCTATATGGAGAATTCTGCTGAATGCCCTCGTCCAGGTCTATGCAGATGCTTGAATCTGTTCCATTAGTGGTTAATATTAAGATATGAGCAACTTTAGAAGTGTAGATGTATCGCTAAATGCCCTGCACCCAATGATGATATTTCCGTGGCAAGTGAGGTCTGGCATGAAGAGTAATTTTGTGACTTCTTCGATCTTTGGGGGACTAATGGTAAGATGTCCTAGCCGTAGTTTCCTACCACCTTGGAATTTTGGGCATTCCCACTTTTTCTGTTGCATTCTCCAAAATATATCCCCTTTTTATGATTAGACAATTATTTACATTCTTATATTCCCGTCTCTTCCTAGGCAGTCATTACATGAGTAAAAATGTTCTCTGTGTAAAAATACGAATAGTCTAAAGTAGCTTTTCTCAACCTTTTGAACATGGAGGAAGCCTTGAAATTATATTCAGGTTTCACAGAACCCCTGCTAATAATTACTATATCTACAGCTCATGGTACATTAACGGGAACTGTAGGGTGAGACTACTAAGGGCTGCTCTGTATAATACATTTATTTTCAGTAATTATATTCAAATAAAATGAATAATAATAATATCCAGAAAAGAAATGCAGACAATGAAAATTGTAGTGTTCTTTCACATTGGTAATTTATTGAGAAATGCTTGCTTACATGGATAGTCAGTGGAAAAAATGGCTCACCTTACATTGGTGGTCACTGAAATTCACGTTCCATTGGCGGTAAATGGGGAAAAAGGTCCTCTTAAACTGTTAGTTATTAGAAGAATGGCCCCTATTACACTTGTGATCAGTGGGAAGAATACCTTTTACATTGGTGGTCTATAAAGGGAATGCTCTTTACATTGGTGGTCAGTGAGAAGTAAGCCCCTTACTTTAGTGGTTAGTTAAGCCTCATACACACGATCGGACCGTGGACCAACTTTCCCGTGGATTTTTGTCCAAAAGGCGTTGGCCCCAAGTTGGTATTGCATACACACGGCAGGACTTTTTCAGCCAACTTTCACCAAATCACTTGGTTTTTCTGCTCTTTACCGCCACCTTTGGTCAACTTCTGTATTGTTGTCTGATCTTTTGCATTGGTTCTGCATTGGTTTATACAAAAGTCCGTTGGTTTTGTGTACACACGGTCGGACTTTGGTCCATCAGACTTTTGTTGGCAGAAAGTTGGTCCGTTGGCACAACAAAAGTCAGATGAAACCTGGAAAAAGTTGGTCCGATGGAGCGTACACACGGTCGGATGTTGGTCCAAAACAGCTAATTTGCATGTTGGTTGTCAAAAAGTCCGATCGTGTGTATGGGCCTTTAGAAGAATGCACTTTACATTGGTGGTCAGAGGGAAGAATATCTGTTACATTGGTGATCAGTGGGAAGATTTTCTTTACATTGGTGCACTGTGGGAAGAATGCCCTTTTACATGGGTGATCATTCAGAATGCCCTTTTCATGGGTGATCATTCAGAATGCCCTTTACATGGGTGATCATTTAGAAACCCCTTTACATTGGTGATCATTCAGAATGCCCTTTACATGGGCGATCGTTCAGAATGCTGCTCTTTACATTAATGTTTAGTTAGAAGGATGCCCCTTACATTGGTGGTTAGTTAGAAAAATACCCCTGACTTGGGGGTTAGTGGGAATAATGTCTATTACATTGGTGGTCAATGGGAAGAATTATTTATAAATTGGTGTTCATTGACAATGCTCCTAACCTTGGTGGTCATTGGAAAAAAATGCTCTTTACATTGGAGGTCAGTAGGAAAAATACTGCTTTTATTGGTGGTCATAGAGAATGTCTCTTGCATTGGTGGTCTGTGCGAAATATGTACCTTTTTTAGGATGGAGCTCTCTTCCACAATCGGTGGTGTCGGCAGGAAGTATGGATAGTTTTAAAAGACTCTTGGGACATGCATCTTAGTGAAAACAATATATGGGAAATAATTTTAAGACACACACACCTACACAGGTTGAACTGGATGGACTGTTTTCTTTATTCAACGTTACCAACTATGTAACCTTACATTGATGGTTGGTTAGAAGAATGTCCCATATATTGGTGGCTAGTGGGAAGTATGTCTGTTACATTGGTGGTCAGTGGGAAGAATGTCCACTACATTGGTGGTCATTGTAAAAAATATCTGTTACATTGGTGGATAATGGGAAGAATGCTTCTTACTTTGTTTTCAGTGAGAATGCTTCTTTCATTGGTGGTCGGTGGAAAGAAAACTCTTTACATTGAGAGTCAGTGGGAAGAATGTCTCTTGCATTGGTGGTCGATGGGGAAAAATGCTCCTTACATTAGTGCTCAGTGGGGAGAATGTCCTGTACATTTTGGGTCAGTGGGAAGAATGGCTCTTTTACAGCTATCTAAAAATATAATAGGTGGCAGTGGTTACTTAACTGAGAGTAAGAAATTGCTTAATTTTCGTGGAACCCCTAGCAGTTCCTCTTTGGTTTAGAAATTATACAAGAAAAAGAACCGCTGCTCCAGGTGTGTAAAGATAAGGCTGATTGAAGTATCTTGCAGAGTGCTAGCCCCGGCCTGCCTCCGTGGGAAACTTGGAAAGAAGAAAGAAATGGCTGCACATCCAGAACTTACGATTTGCCTTTTTTGTTTCACAAAGATAACACCAAAGACACCCAACTGTGGTCACATAGACGCGTTTCACACATACATCTTGTGCTTAATCATAATTTAGCACAAGATGTATGTGTGAAAGGCGTCTACTTGACCACAGTTGGGTGTCTTTGGTGTTATCTTTGTGAAACAAAATAAAAGGCAATCGGAAGTTCTGGATGTGCAGCCTGTTCTTTCTTCTCACTGGTTGATAAAGGCTTGTCTAGAGGTTGACAACTACTGGAAGGAGCTTGGTGATTATTTTGTCTTCTTTGGAGAAAGCTCTAAGTTTTTTTAGATAACCCTTCTCTGTTATCACCTCACAAGCTGGAGGCAGCCTTCCTAGGAGTGGATTTCCTCTCACTTCCTGTTGTCTCCCTCCGTTTGTAAGTAGGAGTCGTTTGTAAGTCAGATGTTTGTAAGTAGGGGACCCCCTGTACTCAAAGTCCCTAAAACTTACCAAATTTGCCAGGCTGATTGGCTCACTTACTACCTTGCCCTGGTGAGCTTCCAAAAGGGTACTTTTTGATCCCTAACAATTACTTACGTGCCTTAAAAGTCCATCTTCTTGCTCCTCTGAGGAGTCCTATGAGAAAACCAATGGGAATCTTGAGGATTTCTTATTTATTACATTAATGGGCACCACTTGACATCAGTTACACAATTTACCTAGTAAGATTAGCTCAAACAGGTTTGTCAGTTTCCTTTGTTTGTGGACAGTAAATATCCAATTTCTGACTGCTCCCTTTTTTCTCAAAGTTTTGGAATATGAACATGTAGAAATACAGGGACCCATATGCAAAAAATTGGAGTGGTGCTCAAAGCACTGCAAAACGTCCTCCTTTTATTCCAAAGCACAGATCTGAAAGCAACGTTTAAACAAGCTCATTAGGCTAGCTGAAACAGATCGAAAGACAGAAGGTAGGAAGGCCGCACACCAGAACACAGACACTATTTAGAAAGGTAAAGATACGGCTTTAGCCTGAACTTCTCTTTACTATGCTCCTCTGACATGTTTCGCTCCACCTACGGGGCTTAATCTCTATGATAGCCAGTTGGAATTCGGGCTGAAGTCATATCCCTTACCTCTATATAGCAACTGGGTTCTGATTTGTGGTGTTTGCACCTTCTAGCTTCCAAAAATGTGGCCATACAGCATTGTGTGTTCCTTGGTTCCTGACCCCCCCCCCCCCCCCCCCATTGTTCTAAAACTTGGGTCACGTGTGCAAGTTTTCAGCGCGTTCATGTGTGTCACATGTAAGGCAGCCCATTCATTTTTATGTGCTGTCCTATGCACAAGAAACATGGCCAAGAATCTTTTTCAAAAAATGTGCCACACCAAACTGCATGATGCTGCAACACCATCCGGTTTGCTGTGTGCCACAATGCGTGGGTTTGTAGAAAAAAGGGTGCCATTAACAAATAATAGCACTGCGGTGTATTTGCCAAAAGACATTTCTCAGCATGTCAGAAAAGTAGGTCACTTTTGTGTGCGTTCCTGGCATGTAAAGGTCTGAACCTAGCCTAACTTTAGCCTTGCTCACACATTTGGGTGTATGAGATTGCATGTCACATATGCGTATGAGAAAAGGCTGCAGTTCCACCCTAAAGCCTTGTGAGAAGCCTATTAAATATAACGGCATTGAATTTGATAAAACCTTAATGAATGTAACCTTGACTTTAGCAAAGTTTCAGCATTTTCTGGTTAGCATTAACAATTCACTGAATACATCAGGTAGTTCTCTGGAGTGGCTCTTTACATATAATTTTTACTTACGGCTTGTTTACGGATTTATCCAAAAGTGAACAATATTCGCACAATCTCCCCACCCCAGGTTTGTTTGCTTCCTGCCGGGAAAGCTCCTTCCTCTGTAAGGTCACTGCTTACAATGTTATTAGCTTAGTATACAAACACAGATTTTATCATATAAACAGTGTCGCAGCAATGCACTGTACTGTATTCCAAATGAACATCGAGCATAACAGCAGTGCTCTGCAACCGCCAGATCAATAGACTGTAATTGTTTTGTTTTTCCCAATTTTCATTAATCATTCAATGTTTTTTGTTGGTGAATGGAAGTTCATAATTTTTATTTGTCACGGTGGGTTGACCTGTTCCCTTATTATACATCCAATTGGAAACACCGTCCAAAGTCACCAAAACCCATAAGTACCTCTATCCGCTTTCTTTTTCCAGTCTAACTGGTGTTTCCCAAAGTGCGGGACCAGCCTCATTGACTGAACATATCTGCTCTGCTGATCTCGGGATTTATGAACAGCCTTGTGGGAGAATATGATTATTGTAGAGTTGGCTGCTTTGGAAGGGAACTTATTGAGCAATTCTGTCTGAAATGTATTTATCTTTTGGGTGTAATGGGGCTCAACCCCTGCTGGTTCTTTACTGCTGCTTTGGTCTCCAGCAGCTTCACAACAACCACCAAGAGTCTGAGAGCTCAGGTAGAGCCCAAGCTGCCTCCAGCTTGTGAGTACAAATAATATGTCTATGGAGAATCCACTAGAGCAGGCTTTCTCAACCTTTTAATCCTAGAGGAACCCCAAAAAATATTTTTGGGTCTCAGGGAACCCTTACTAAAACCAATTTATCAGGGGTCAATAGGAACAATGCCCCTGATACTGGTTGCCAAAAGGAAGAATGTCCCCCTTAAAGTGGTGCTCAGATTGCCACCCTTAAAGACAGCTAAAAAGATATTTGGTTTCATGCTGCTGGCTTTGCTAAGTGATGCTGAACCTTGAACTCTGTAGGCACCATCAAAAAGGTGGTTCATCAGCCACAGCTCAAGGAACCCCTTAGCAACCTCTGGAGAAACCCCAGGGTTCCACGGAACCCTGGTTGATAATGGCTGCACTAGAGTTTGCATGATGCTGTATTTCTGTGCTGTGGATTCTGTTTGGGAATAAAGGAGAACTTGAGCTGGCCCTATGTGGTCCACAAATGAGGTGGATGGAGGAATACTCCCCACCAGGACACTTTAATCTGGTGGCAGCACCTGTCACTGTCAGAATACACTGATCAGCTCCTGAAGTTGATTGGCTGCGCTAATCGATGGAAAGTCTTCCAAGATGTCCCTTTGACAGAAACCAATTAAACAATCAATTTCTGTTTACCCGAGAATCCCACACACTGATTGAAACTTGGCCATGTGGTGGGCCAGCTGAATTTTGACCAGTGTATGACAAGCTTTACTTGTACTAGTTCAGGGCTTGAGTTGTCAGGTCCCCATAGTGAATGGAGAAGTCTGCTGGTGACCAGGTCATCTTGCCCTTAGACTCCCTAAATCTGCCCACCTCATTAAATGGATGACCTTCCACACTGTACCCATTGCCAAGAAGTGGGACCCAGTCATGTGATTTTCTGAAAGGCATAGCTGTAATAATTAAAGTAGAATTACATGCAAAACCAAAAAAATACTCCCTCCTAAAACCCTACAGTATTCTGGTTAACCTGTGTAAAGAAAGATGTAAATACCTATCATCTGTTTTCAGGCCACTCTGGTCCGATCACGTAATCCGTCTCCCCTGTGTACTAGCAGCAGCAGGAGAAGAGGAAGTGCCGACAGTGGATGGGCCACAGAAACTGTCACGCTTACCCCTAACACAGGTGGTCAAACACTATAGCTAGCTTCTGTGTTATTCACCTTTAGCAGCCCCCTTTCCCATTAGGCAAGCAGGGTTACCAGTACTCGGTTGCCCCCAGGACTTATACACAATTATTTGGTTCCTGGCTACCACACTGGGGCACACGTGAACTGAGCAAAGCAAACAGGTACTTGCGGTTGGCAGACGGGCAGAGTGGTTCAATGACAGTCCAGGTACAAGTCAGGCAAAGTTTAGAACAGCTAGGGACAAATCTGTAGTCAAAAGGCAGGCATTGTTCAGAGAGTAGTTGATACTTGATCCAAGGTCTTCAGAGCAGGGCAGACAAACGGGGAGCTTGGAGCATGTATAACAAAAACAATATCGCAAGCATGAGACTGCAGGCTTGGCTGGCTTAAATCAGGTTTGGTCTCCACCCATAGATTATCCACATCAATCACCTTGCAGGTGGACAGACAGACAAGGAGAATGCCTCAGCCAAAACCAGGATGCTGGAACCAGCAGCTATGATGGAGCAGGAGCTCACACGCTTCTGCCAGGAACCTATGAGTGATGTCACCTCTACTAGGAATTTTAGGTGTTAGGAGGGGAGAGGGAGCATTTTTAAGACTAGCTAGGTTTTGCGTGACAATATTTCTTTAAAAGAGAAGTGTGGAATGTGCAAAAAATAAACATCCATACTTACCTAGGCCATAAATATAAAGAATCACCTTTCCCTCCTCCTTCCCACCACGTCATAGCCCTCTCATTTTCTTGGAGTGTCTAATTAATGTCTTGACTGGCCCAGTTCCTTTGCTCCTCCCATCACCTCCATACATAACCTTTTAGGTAATTTCGAGGAGAAGAGTGAGGGGAAATACTATAGAGTGACAGCACTGAGGCTACTGACATCACATCCAAGATTGTGTCACCCAACAGCAGTCTCAGTGCTTTTGGATGTTGACACATGGGATGCTTTTACAGATAAATAGCATGCCTAAAATATGTTAAACGCATAAACACAAAGTATTCAGACGCCTACATTTACATGCACATGGACTTTAATGGCAGCCTAGTCTTAGTCCCTAGGGTTCAATGTTGAGTTGGCCCACCCTTTGCAGCTATAACAGCTTCAAATCTTCTGGAAAGGCTGTCCACAAGGTTCAGTAGTGTGTCTATGGGAACGTTTGACCATTCTTCCAAAAGTGCATCTGTCATGCACTGTCTCCGCTCTAATTCATCCCAAAGGTTTTCTATCCGGTCAAGACTCTGTGCAGGCCAGTCAAGTGCTCTACCCCAAACTCGCTCATCCATGTCTTTGCACACTGGTCCAAATCATTTGTTGGAGGGGGGATTATGGTGTGGGGTTGTTTTGGTTGGGCTTGGCCCCTTAGTTCCACTGAAGGGAACTCCTTAAGGCATCGGCATACCAAGACATTTTGGACAATTTCATGCTCCCAACTTTTGTGGAAAGAGTTTGGGGATGGCCCTATCCTGTTCCAACATGACTGCACACCAGTGCACAAAGCAAGGTCCATAAAGACAAGACACACTCCTAAACCTTGTGGACAGCCTTCCCAGAAGAGTTGAAGCTGCTATAGCTGCAAAGGGTGGGCCAACTCAATATTGAACCCTACAGGCGAAGACTGGAATTCCCTTAAGGTTCATGTGCGTGTAAAGGCAGGCATCCCAATACTTTTGGTAATATAGTGTAAAGGAAAAAGGTTGTTAAATAAATGGTCTGGTGATAGGGTCTCTTTTAAAGTCTCAGCATAGAAACAAGCATAGATACAGTGATAGCGTTATTTCCATAAGGAAAAGAGTCATCAAACACTATTTCCTGCAGGGGAAATAAGTGATTTTTGTTCCGCTATAAATTTTTCAGGGGCATTTGTCTCAGACGTCAGGATTTCTGTGGATGTCCATGGCTCCTGGGAGTTGTCTTGCTCTGACCTACCATCTGAGCAAATTATTTTCCAGTTCTTTCCAGTCAATTGATTGTCATTTGAATTAGTCTTAACCCCATTTCATTCATTTAGGTCTGGCATAGTCTAATTGACCATTAAACATGCATGATTTATGGGCATCTAACTTGATAAGCGTTCTTTGGCCCCGTAGGATAGTCATCAGTAGTCCATTACGCTAGACCAGTGTGTGCTTATCAGCGCCTAAAACTCATTTGTTTTAAGGTGTATCTAGACCCAAAGCTTTTTTTTTTGTTTTTAGTTTTGGATGGAATAGGGAAAGGTTAGAACCCTTGTGAAGTTTTAATGTTATCCAGGGCTCTGTTAGAGAGATTTGTCCTCACTTCTGTGGACAGGGAACATCCAGTAATAATAAACAGAGGTTCTAGCATCTTAAAGTGAAATGAAATCTTCTCAGCAACTAATTTAATCGCCTATTAGGTATGCTGCTTATTTATTGTTTAATCCTGTGTTCCAGTTTAAGCAGGTGCCATAACCGCTTCAACAGGTTTCCAGTTTTAGGGGGGGGGCCCCTTTCTCTTGCAGCGTTCTGTTGAGCCACCTTTACATGCAGGGCCATCTTTAATATTGATTGGACCCTGGGCAAAACTTTTCTTGGCCCACCTCTCATGCAGTTTCGCTCTCTACCTGCTCTGAGACATACAATAAAAAGCAGCTAGACTCAAAATCAGTTTACTGAATCATACCAGGCAGATATTGCGATTGGTTGCCAGAGGTTACAGTGTATCATTACCGCTCACTGACTGGTTGCTAGAGGTTACAGCACACATTATGGCTCACTGATTAGTTGCTAGAGGTTACAGCACATGATTTCTGCTTGTTGATTGGTTGCTAGAGATTACTGTTGATATGACCTCGGGGGGGCTTGTTATACATATCAATGCCGCTGGCCACTGCTATTTACATATCAATGCCACTTCTATTTACATATGAATGCCGGTAATTTACATGTAAACACAGGGTCTGCAGGTGAATCATCTGTACACAACAATAGGGCAGAGCTGGGCAGCATTAGTAGCAGCACTTCACACAGATATTGGGACACAGCACAGGGACTAAAACCTCAAGGGACGAGGGAATTTAAACCAGGATAGTTGGCAAGTATGAGGCAGCTGCTATGGGCCCCACAACAATGACAAGGCCCAGGGCAGCTGCTCCTTTTGCCCTGCCTTAACAATGGCCCTGTTTACATGCAGGGCCTAGAGCTGTGTCTCCCTACACTCTGTGCATCAATAGAAACACACAGCCCCATAGCCTAGGATGGCAGGCACTCCCCTGCTCCTCCTTTACCTCCCTTCTCCAAGCTATCAGACTGCACTGTCCACTGTTGACTGTGAAAACTAAAAGATCAGGGAAGCAGCACTGAGAAAGTAGGAACCGGCAGCATTGAAAGTTGTAAACTGCAAATGCTGGGGTAAGAATTTTAACCAAATAGTTTACTGGGGAATGTTTATTTTATTGTGCTTAATAGAGAAGTATGGAAATTTTTATTTTATTTTATTTTTTAGACTCGCACTTACCTAGGCGGTCTGATGCTGCATCGGTCCCCACCGGCTCCAAGGCTGAGAACCAATCGATCAAACACCGCCTATCGCTCGGTTCTCAAAGCTCCCTGAGAAGAGAGCTGCTGACTGTCAGTCACCGTTCTCTGCTCTTGGCTGTACTTCTCCTTTAACCACTTGCCGGGCAGCCACCGCAGCAGGGCGGCTCTATTGCGCAAATAGCTGTATTGGTACGGTTCTTCGTGTAATAAATGCAGTGGGCAAGCGCAGAGCTGGAGCCGATGCGCATGGCCGGCGGCCACGATGTCGGCAGGCTACCCGCGATCGCTCCTCAGAGAGGCAGAACGAGGATCTGTATGTAAACAAAGAAGATTCCTGTTCTGTCAGGGGAGTACAGTATGATCATCTGTTCCTAGTGGTTAGGAACAGCGATCTCTCTGTACTCCCAGTTAGTCCCATCCCAGTTAGAAACACCTCCCTAGGACACACTTAACTCCTTCATCGCCCCTAGTGTTAACCCCTGCTTTGCCAGGGTCCTTTATGCAGTAATCAGTGCATTTTTATAGATCTGTTTGCTGTATAAATATCACTGGTCCCAAAAAAGTGTCAAAAGTGTGCGATCTGTCTGCCCCAATGTCGCAGTCCCGCTAAAAATCGCTGATCACTGCCATTACTAGTAAAAAAAATTGAAATAATAAAAATTCCATAAATCTTTCCCCTATTTTGTAGACGCTATAACTTTTGCGCAAACCAATCAACATATGAAACTGAGATTTGCGCGGTCGTGCAACCAATCAACATATGCTTATTATTTTATTTTATTTATTTTTTGTTACCAAAAATATGTAGAAGAATACACATTGGCCTAAACTGATAAAGAAATTCGTTTTTTTTTTCTTTTAATTTAATTTAGGATATTTATTATAGCAAAAAGTTAAAAATATTGGGGTTTTTTTTCAAAATGGTTGGTCTTTTTTTGTTTATAGTGCAAACAAAAAAAAAAAAAATGCAGAGGTGATCAAATACCACCAAAAGAAAGCTCTATTTGTGGGGGAAAAAAAGGACATCAATTTTGTTTGGGTGTTGTACCCAAACAAAATTGATGTCCTTTTTTTTCCCCCACAAATAAAGCTTTCTTTTGGTGGTATTTGATCACCTCTGCATTTTTTTTTTTTTTGCACTATAAACAAAAAAAGACCAACCATTTTGAAAAAAAAAACAATATTTTTAACTTTTTGCTATAATAAATATCCTAAATTAAATTAAAAGAAAAATTCTTTATCAGTTTAGGCCAATATGTATTCTTCTACATATTTTTGGTAACAAAAAAAAATAATAAGCATATGTTGATTGGTTGCACGACCGCGCAAATCTCAGTTAAAACGACGTAGTGCCATATGGCAACAAATTGCCTGGTCATTAAGGGGGTAAATCCTTCCGGGGCTGAAGTGGTCAATGTTAAACTAAAATATGTTGAGCAGGTTACTTTAAAAAAAAAAAATGTAATTCTGTTTGTGTTGTTAGAAATGGGTGAAGAAACAAATATTAATTTCAGGAGCTACTCTGTACAATTCAGGAGTCAGCAAGATTTTTAAAGAGCCAGCTCCATTGACAACAACTAGAGAACATCAAAGATTAGACGCCAGCTTAGTATTGCACTGATATTGGTGTCGGTATTGGTGGTGATACTAAGTATTTGCACGAGTACTTATAGAACCAAGCTAATGCTTTGTAGAACCTCCTTTCTCTAAGATTACAGCTGCAAGTCTATTTGGGGATGTCTCTACCAGCTTTACACATCTAGAGTGAAATTTTTGCCCATTCTTATTTGCAAAATAGATCAAGCTCTGTCAGATTGGATGGAGAGCGTCTGTGAACAGCAATTGTCAAGTCTTGCCACAGGTTCTCAATTGGATTTAGGTCTGGACTTTTACTGGGCCATTCTAACATATGAATATGCTTTGATCTAAACCATTCCATTGTAGCTCTGGCTGTATGTTTAGGATCGTTGTCCTGCTGGAAGGTGAACCTCCGCCCCAGTCTCAAGTCTTTCGCAGACTCTAAAAAGCCCTGGTTTGGCTCCATTCGTCTTCCCATCAACTCTGACCAGCTTCCCTGTCCCTGCTGAAGAAAAACATCCCCACAACACGATGCTGCCACCACCATGTTTCATGGTGGGGATGGTGTATTCAGGGTGACGTGCAGTGTTAGTTTTCCTCCACACATAGGATTTTGCTCTTAGGCCAAAAAGTAATTTTTTTTTTGTCTCATCTGACCAGAGCACCTTCTTCCACATGTTTGCTGTGTCCCCCACATGTCTTCTCGCACACTGCAAACAGGACTTCTTATGGTTTTCTTTCAACAATGGCTTTTTTCTTGCCACTCTTCCATTAAGGCCAGATTTGTGGAGTGCACCACTAATAGTTGTCCTGTGGACAGATTGTCCCACCTGAGCTGTGGATCTCTGCAGCTCCTCCAGAGTTATCATGGGCCTCTTGGCTGCTTCTCTGATTAATGCTCTCCCTGCCCAGCCTGTCAGTTTAGGTGGACGGACATGTCTTGGTAGGTTTGAAGTTTTGCCATACTCTTTCCATTTTCAGATGATGGATTGAACAGTGCTCTGAGAGATGTTGAAAGCTGTGGGATATTTTTTTATAGCCTAACCCTGCTTTAAACTTCTCCACAACTTTATCCCTGACCTGTCTGGTGTGTTCCTTGGCCTTTGTGATGCTGTTTGTTCACTAGGGTTAACTAACAAACCTCTGAGGGCTTCACAGAACAGCTATATTTATACTGAGATTAAATTACAAATAGGTGGACTCTATTTACTAATTACTGTAGGTGACTTCGGAAGGCAATTGGTTCCACTAGATTTTAGTTAGGGGTATCGGAGTAAAGGGTGCTGAATACAAATGCACGTCACACTTTTTAGATATTTATTTGTAAAAAATTTTGAAAACTATGTATCATTTTCCTTCCACTTCACAATTATGTGCCACTTTGTGTTGGTCTATCACATAAAATCCCAATAAAATACATTTACGTTTTTGATTGTAACATTACAAAATGTCTAGGGGTATGAATACTTTTTCAAAGCACTGTATGTTTTCACACTGGTCCGTTGCACTTCCATTGTGGTGTTAAAAATCATGCTTGCTGTATTTTTGGTCAGTTTAAAAAAACTGCAACGAAAACGCACCTCCCTGTTGAAATGCATTGAAAACGCAGCAAGAACGCATCAATAATGCACCTGTGTTATGTTTTTGATGCGGGTTTTGAGTCACGTAACCTATGAAAAACACAGTAAAATGAAACGTAATAAAATCATGAGGCGTTTTTGGCGCCATTACGGCACCTTTTTCTCTATTGGAAAAATGCAGAAAACTAAATTTTTGGCCGATATGTTTCGGTCGCCTAACATTTGGGGGCATCGCTAGTAAATGGTATTGGTGAGTACTTCAGAAAAAGTATTGGTACTCGCACTTGGATCGTAAAAAAATGGTATTGGTGCATCCCTATGCCAGCGAGCATTTTTTAGGAGCAATAGCTCCTGGAATTTGTCCAGCCCTGTATTAGAGAGATTTGCCCTCACTTCCTGTTCTGGGGAAAACCTTTTTACCAGACAGGAAGTGAAGGAATCTCTCCAACAGAGCCTTCAACAGCACTAAAACCTGACAGGAGAAGATTCCAAATGTACGTCAGTCCGTGCATGGGAGATTGCAGGAACGCGCCCATGGGTCCAGTGGACTCAATGTCCACCAGCGATCACTGTACATAGAGGCAGCCCATCCCCCTTACAGTTAGAACACGCTGAGGGAACACATTTAACCCCTTAATCGCCCCCTTGTGTTAGCCCCTTCCCTGCCAGTGTCATTTGTACATTGACCAGTGCGTTTTTAAAGCACTGATCAATGTAATAATGTCACTGGTCCTCAAAAAGTGTAAATTAGGGTCAGATTTTTCCGCTGCAATTTCCTGCTAAAAATTGCAGATTGCCGCCATTAGCATTAAAAACAATAAAAGTCCCTAAATATATCCCATAGTGTGTAGGCGCGATAACTTTGGCGCTAACCAGTCAATATAAACCCAATGCGATTTTTTTGTTTTACTAAAAGTATGTAGAAGAATACATATTGGCCTAAACTGATGAATAAATTTAGTTTTTTATATATATATTTTTTTGGATGTGTATTATAGCAGAAAGTAAAAAAAAAAAAATATATATATATATATATATATATATATATATATATAAAATAAAGTTGATCAAATGCCACCAAAAGAAAACTCTATTTGTAGAAAAAAAAGCCATCAATTTTGTTTGGATACAGCATCACACGACCGTGCAATTGTCAGTTAAATTGACGCAGTGCCGTATCGCAAAAAAAATGGCCTGATCATTAAGGGGACAAATCCTTCCGGGGCTGAAGTGGTTAAGAAACAACATATTGGAGTGATGTCACATAGCGATAATGCACTGCTAGGCCATGTGTAAAAATAACAGGAAGCTCTTAAATCTTAAGGGTATTTCCTGTGTTAGGATTAGCACAAATAGAACTGTGTAGAATGAGAAAAAAAAAGGAACAATAAAAATTCAGCAGCTTAGTCATCAGAAGAAAGAAATGTAATTATTCGGAAAAGTTCAGAGAAGGAAGGAATAAATTAAATAGCTATTCAATTTTCACAGCGATGGGGGAGACACTGAGAGCTAAAGGAGGCAGTAAGTGAGTGGTGGAGATTCTAGAATTTTTCATTGCCTGAGATGATACTAAAGGGGTTCTCCTGTTGAACACACAACGTAGGCGCTGCAGATGCGTTTTACCTTGCATGTTAGGCACCAAGAGTGAAGTACAATGTTTCAGAACCTCTCAGGGTTCCATCATTATGGCGAATCTTAGTCCAGAGGGTAGTATTAGGGGCATTAGTGGTAGGTTGACTAAAGCATATAAACCCAAGGTAAGTAAAGTAACAAGTCCTAGTTGCAATCTCGGAACACCCAATAAGTGGATAGTATGCAACCGGTCTAAACTACGTGGCATGTTCACCAATGCCAGGACCCTGGCGGACAAGATGGGTGAACTAGAAATGCTGTTGTACGAGGAGGATTTGGACTTTGTGGGAATTTCTGAGACTTGGTCTCGTCTGGCAACCATTCAAGGGTATACCCTTTATCGTAGGGATAGAAAGGGTAAAAAAGGGGGAGGGGTATGCCTGTATATCAAGAATAATATACAAGTGAATGTGAGAGATGACATCACTAAGGGAGCTAGGGAGGAGGTGGAATCCTTATGGGTAGAGGTCCAAAGGAAAATAATACTGGAAGTATGCTATAGGCCCCCTAACCTGAGGGAAGAGGGGGAGGCAGACCTCCTATCACAATTTGGATTAGCAGCAAGAATGGGAAGTGTTATCATAATGGGGATTTTTAATTATCCAGACATAGACTGGGCAGAGGGAACCACATATTCGTCTAAGGCTCGCCAGTTCCTAAATGTCTTGCAGGACAATTTCATGGATCCGATGGTAGACGCACCAACTAGAAATAAAGCATTACTAGATCTACTGATTACCAACAATACAGACCTGGGAAATTTAGGAAACAGCGATCACAGGTCAATTGGCTTCAGTATAAATCACACAAATAGAAAACATAAGGGAAATACAAAGACACTGAATTTCAAAAGAGCCAACTTCCCTAAACTACGAAACTTGCTAGAAGATATAAATTGGGATAAAATCTTAGGAACAAAGAACACAGAGGAGAGATGGGTTCGCTTTAAGAGCATATTAAATAAGGGCATTAGCCAATGGATCCCATTAGGCAATAAATTTAAAAGAGCGCACAAAAGTCCTGGATGGCTAAACGCCAATGTAAAAATGCATATAAAGAGAAGGCCGTCAAAAAATACAAGGTTGAGGGATCATCATCAGCATTTAAACTTTATAAAGAATTCAACAAGAAATGTAAGGTTGCAATTAGGGCAGCTAAGATAGAACACGAAAGACACATAGAGGAGGAGAGCAAAAAAATCCCCAAGAAATTCTTTAAGTATGTTAACAGTAAAAAAGGGAGGACAGACCATATTGGCCCCATAAAGAATGAGAAAGAACATTTGGTTACAAAGGATGGGGAGATGGTGAAGGTATTGAATTTGTTCTTCTCAGTCTTCACGAGGGAATCAGGGGGCCTTAGTAACCAAAATGGCAGTATTTATGCTCGTGACACATCACAGGAAGCACCCTCAGGGCTAACAGAGGATAGAATTAGAATTAGACTTGGGAAACTTAACATTAATAAATCACCGGGACCGGATGGCTTGCACCCAAGGGTACTTGGGGAACTCAGTCAAGTAATTGCCAGACCATTGTTCCTAATATTTACTACAAATTACATCCCTGGGAATTACAGACCAGTTAGCCTAACCTCTATAGTATGCAAGCTCTTGGAGGGGATGATAAGGGACTATATACAAGAATTTAGTAATGATAACGGTATCATTAGCAGTAATCAGCATGGATTCATGAAGAATCGTTCTTGCCAAACCAATCTATTAACCTTCTATGAGGAGGTGAGTTGCCATCTAGATAAAGAAAGGCCCGTAGAGGTGGTGTATCTGGATTTTGCAAAAGCATTTGACACAGTTCCCCATAAACGTTTACTGTACAAAATAAGGTCCGTTGGCATGGACCATAGGGTGAGTACATGGATTGAAAACTGGCTACAAGTGCGAGTTCAGAGGATGGTGATAAATGGGGAATACTCGGAATGGTCATGAGTGGGTAGTGGAGTCCCACAGGGTTCTGTGTTGGGACCAATCCTATTTAATTTGATTTGCACCAGTGCACAAAGCAAGGTCCATAAAGACATGTATGAGAGAGTTTGGGGTGAAGGAACTTGACTGGCTTGCACCTCAACCCGATAGAACACCTTTGAGATGAATAAGAGCGGAGACTATGAGCCAGGCCTTCTCATTCAATATCAGTGCCTAACCTCACAAATGCACTTCTCGAAAAATAGTCTAACATTCCCATAAACAAACTTTGTGGACAGCCTTCCCAAAAGAGTTGAAGCTGTTATAGCTGCAAAGGGTGGGCCAACTCAATATTGAACCCTACGGACTAAGACTGGGATGCCATTAAAGGTCATGTGCGGTAAGGGCAGGTGTCACAATACTTTTGACAATATAGTGTATGTGACACCTGTGTCCATTCTGCCCCCCCTTATCTTGTGATGGAGGAACAGATTGGACCTATATAATCCCTATGCGAAAACTGATGTAAACAAATGTGCGTTTGCTTGCCCACATTCAGTTACATCCACAAAAGTGGACCTTTTTGCCAGCTTAATGCGTTTGCCCAACGAACCTTGACAGAAATGCATGTGAAAGTATGCACATCTGCTTACATTTGGCTGCTCATAGGGATACATTGCAGTCCATTTTTGTTGTCTTATCACAGTTGAAAGAACTAACTAATGGGACATCATTGTGAAGGGGGCCCAAATGTCACGTAGGAAGTACCTACTAAAAGCGAGCCAGTGCGGGGGTAGAGTTGCCATCTCATCCCTTTTAAACCCGAACACCTTTGAATTACGCAGGTTCTGAGGCTAATTAAATGCAGATAAGGCACCAAGTGAGTTTAATTACCACCTTAATCAGCCACAGAACCTGTGTAATTAATATGTGTTCAGGTTTAAAGGGATGAGGTGCCAACCATATGCGGGGGCAGTAAGCAGGGTTGAATATTTTTCTTTGAGCTCTGTTGTAGGGGTCTGTAAGACGCTTTTACAGCAAGCGATCTAATCGTCTATTTATTGAACATTTACTAATGAAGTGAGATCCATATTTGCTTAAATTTCCACTGCACGCCTGTCCTCTCTTTTGTTATCCACATGGCTGTCTTCTCGTCTTAGTCTAAATGGAAGCTTCCCTCCCGTAACTGGGGAATCAATATCTCTTTTCTAGCTCCAGCTTCTCGCTGCAGTTTTTATTTGTAGACAATTTTCACATTTGTTGGGCCAATAAATTGTACACTGAGGACATGGTGGCTTGCAGGATCCTCTTCAGCTGTCTATGACACCACTTCATGTTAAGGAGTCTCAGAGACGTTCAACCTTGAAAATCAGCTAGAGGTTATCAGTCTGTTTAGACAGCCAGTACTTATCCAGTCTCTGGGGAGTATCTGTATCTAGCCACTGACGGGTGGGCTTCCTGTAATGCGTTGCAGCTGTGTAGTGGAAAGCGAATGCAGTCATCGCCTTCTGCACTGTGTGTAGCTAAACGGATTTGTTTTGCTGTAACGATGCCTGATAATTAGACGCCTTATCCTGTTTGCTCTGCACATAATTATGGACATTCATGAGAATAGCTTCTCAAATAAATGGCCTTTCTATTAAAATGTTGCAAAACTGTTAGTAAGATGCACACTTATCTTTCTTTAGGTCACTTTCACATGGGCGTCCTTCCTACCCCGTCAGCAAGCGATCCTACACTGATTCCCTGCTGAGTTGGACCAAAACAGAAAAGGATGTCACATATGTGACATCCATATTCCTTCAATTTTTGTCCTCCATGTTGAAAAAATGGTTCTGCTGGATGCAAGTAGACATGTGTCCGCCTATACCTGCCCATTTCCGGTCAGACCTGGATGTAAACTTCTTATGTTTCTGTCTGATGAACCCTAACAGGCCCTTGATGTAAACGGATGCACATCTGGTGAGTTGACCAAAACAGAAAAGGATGTCACATATGTGACATCCATATTCCTTCAATTTTTGTCCTCATGTTGAAAAAATGGTTCTGTTGGATGCAAGTAGACATGTGTCCACCTATACCTGCCCATTTCCGGTCAGGTCCGCCAAAGCAGACCTGGATGTAAACTTCTTATGTTTCTGTCTGATGAACACTAACAAGCCCTGATGTAAATGAATGCACATCTGGTGAGTTGGACCAAAACAGAAAAGGATGTCACATATGTGACCATCCATATTCCTTCAATTTTTGTCCTCTATGTTGAATAATTGGTTCTGCTGGATGCAAGTAGACGTGTCCGCCTATACCTACCCATTTCCGGTCAGGTCCGCAAAAGCAGACCTGGATGTAAACTTCTTATGTTTCTGTCTGATGAACCCTAACAGGCCCTTGATGTAAACGGATGCACATCTGGTGAGTTGGACCAAAACAGAAAAGGATGTCACATATGTGACATCCATATTCCTTCAATTTTTGTCCTCCATGTTGAAAAAATGGTTCTGCTGGATGTAAGTAGACATGTGTCCGCCTATACCTACCCATTTCCGGTCAGGTCCACAAAAGCAGACCTGGATGTAAACGTCTTATGTTTCTGTCTGATGAACCCTAACAGGCCCTGATGTAAACGGATGCACATCTGGTGAGTTGGACCAAAACAGAAAAGAATGTCACATTCTTCTTCAATTTTTGTCCTCCAGTTCCGATGTGGGAAAAAAATGGTCCCCTGTGGGCTGCTGGATGTAAGCAGACATGTGTCCACCTATGCCTGCCTATATCAGGTCAGGTTCCGCAAAAGCACAGCTGGATGCAAACGTCCAACATTTCTGACTGACGAAGCTGAACGGACCCTGATGTAAATGGATGCACATCTGGTTACGTTTGGCCATCCATAGAGATACAATACAGTCCATCTTTGATCTGTCCAATTATGGGTCAGAAATGGACTGATGGAACACCCATGTGACAGGGGTCTTATATGTATTTGTTTTTAGTAAATAGGCATGACCTCCCAATGGATAAGGTTTCACCGATATAGTTAGGTGGCTTGGGAGTTAGCACTCTGGCATTTCAGCTCTGGAGGGCAGGGTTCAAATACCATGTGAATAATGTCTGGCCTAGCTTGTGTGTATATATACTCACCGGTCACTTAATTAGTTACACCTGTTCCAAGCCTTGGTAACACAAATTGGTAATCAGTCAATCACATGGCAGCAACGCAACACATTTAGGCATCTAGACATGGTGAAGACAACTTGCTGAAGTTCAAACCGATCATCAGAATGGGGTAGAAAGGGGATTTAAGTGACTTTGAATGTGGCATGGTTGTTGGTGCCAGACGGGCTGGTCTGAGCATTTAACAAACTGCTGATCTACTGGGATTTTTACGCACAACCATCTCTAGGGCTTACAGAGAATGGTCCAAAAAAGAGAAAATATCCAGTGAGCGGCAGTTGTGTGGAGGAAAATGCCTTGTTGATGTCAGAGGTCAGAGGAGAATGGGCAGACTGGTTCGAGATGATAGGAGGGCAACAGTAACTCAAATAACCACTCATTACAACCAAGGTATGCAGAATATTATCTCTGAACGCACAACAAATCGAACTTTGAATAAGATGGGATATAGCAGCAGAAGACCACACTACTCCTGTCACTTAAGAACAGGAAACTAAATGTAATGTAATGCTGTTTCTGTGATGTAACCACAAGGGTAAACAGGGCAATTATATGCCCATTAATTGGCCAATTTACCTAGACAAATTGCAATGTATGTATTCATGGAATATGAGAGTACTGATTTGCCTTGATTAGCTAAACTTAATAGACACTTGATAACGTACATACTGTAATATCGGGTTTTGATCTTCCTGGGTTGAATACTTGCACCAAAGCATGTGAGAGAGCAAGTTGACCAAGAATATCATCTTTCACACATATTTTTTATATAAGTGGGGGCATAAAAACTAGTTGGATGCTTTATAAGGCTGTTCTGGGAATGCTAGCCTCCTGGCATCAGAGGTAGGCAGAATTCCATTCAACAAATGAATTACCGTATCTGGTTTCTTATACCTCCTTGAGAATGATGACTATGTATCACCCTCCAACTCATCCTTTGCAGAATATAATAATATAAAGGTGAACTAACATCATACACCAGCCTTTCCCAACTGTATAACCCCAGAGGAACCCTCAAAATAATATTCAGGTCTTAGGGAACCCCTACTATTATTAATCCATCAGGGGTATTGGGAAAATGCCCTTTAGGGGTGGTAGTGGGAAGAATGCCTCCCTTGCAGTCATGCTGCTGGCTAAACCAAGTGGCGGCCCCTGAACTTTGCAGGCGCCATCAGATATGTGGTCAGTTAGCCACAACTCAAGGAATCCCTAGCCTACTCCTGAAAACCCTAGGGTTAAAACCCTGGTTAAGAATGTCTGTAGTACACCCTCCCCGCCTCCTGGTCCTCACTGCACTTGGCTCCCGCAATGCTGAGCTGTCAGACCACAGCCAATCCAGTGGTCTGGGGATTTTAAATCCCCACTCTTCTCCCGCCTCTCTGCAGCACTTAGGGGATGAACCAGATTGATGCATTGATCAGAATACCCAATCAGAATCGATCTTGTCCATCCTGGAAGCTGTGCACAGAGAAGAGTGGGGATTTCAAATCCCTAGACCTCTGGAATGGCTGCGGGAGCCCTGACGGCTCAGCATCGCTGGTGGTAAGTACAGCAGAGACCAGGTGAGGAGGGTATATAGTACAGTGTTAGTTCAACTTGAAATTTATTCTGTAAAGTTGAACTAACACTACACATATATATATATATAATTTATATTTATTAAAAACACTTTAAAGGAGAGCCACTGTTTTCTTTTCGTGTTTTGGATGAATAGTTAGAGCCTTTTCTAAGTTGGAATTATTGTCTTGGTGGTCCACCCTCACTGTTTGCCCTGGTGGCTGCATTTGAGTGAGATAAAAGCCATTTGTCATTGGAGTAGAGGGGTATTCCCGAGTGTTCCCGGTATTACCAAGCTCATGATATTTCCTCTCTCAGGTGCCACTTCCCCTGATTTCTCTGTCAATATCAACGGCTCAACTATCAACTTGTCTCCCCACGCCAAGGTCCTAGGTGTAATCCTGGACTCTGAACTAACCTTTCGGGCCCACATCCTATCGCTATCCAAAATTTGCCACCTCAACCTCAGCAACATCTCCAATATACGCCCTTTCCTAACCAATGTTACCACAAAGCTTTTAATCCACTCCCTGGTCATCTCCCACTTCGACTAATGCAACTCCCTCCTCATTGGCTTACCTCTAAATAGGCTAACCCCACTTCAGTCCATCATGAACGCTCCTGCCAGGCTCATCCACCTCACAAACGGCTCAGCGTCTGCTGTACCCCTCTGCCAATCCCTCCATTGGCTGCCACTCAACCACCAAATTAAATTCAAGATACTAACAATAACTTACAAAGCCATCCACAACCTGGCCCCCAGCTACATCACTAACCTAGTCTCAACATACCAACCAAATTGTCCTCTTTGCTCCTCCCAAGACCTTCTGCTCTCAAACTCCCTTGTCACCTCATCCCATGCTCACCTTCAGGACTTCTCCAGAGCCTCTCCTATCCTCTGGAATGCTCTATCCCAAACTGTCCGATTTTTCTCCTACTTTATCCACTTTCAGACGATCCCTGAAAACTCATCTCTTCAGAGAAGCCTATCTGGCCCCCACCTAACAACTGTACATTTATCTTCTTAATCAGCACATCGCCCACAGTTATTACCTCTTGTTTCTCGTGACCTTCCCTCTTAGATTGTAAACTCTAACGAGCAGAGCTCCCTGATTCCTCCTGTATTGAATTGTATTGTATTTGTACTGTCTACCCTCAAGTTGTAAAGCGATACGTAAACTGTTGGCGCTATATAAATCCTGTATAATAATAATTATAATAATATTCCAGTTGACATGTTTTGGGGAGATTGATGCTCTCTTCCTGTTTTGTCTCTGGGATGGGAAGTGAATGGGAATCTCCCTAGCGGGGGCTACGTCATCAGTAATCATCAAGGATCTCTCTTGGAATAATATATAGACATCAGAGAAAGATGTTTTGTGCAATGGATAATCCCTAATACCAAAAGGAACCCACCTTTTCCATTAGACCGCTCATCTCCACGTGTTAGAGAAATTTATCATCACACGTTCTTTGAATTTTTTTAAATCCCATCCCTGTAATGGTTGTGGACAACACTTTACAGTAAAGATTATTTATTAGCCGCGCACATTCACACAAACCCAACACTCCCTGACCAAAATCTGAGGATACCTTCTTGACTTCTTAGAAGATATTGGTTAGTTTTTAGCATTATCCCTTGAAGACCATGAAGACTGGCAGAGAGACAAGCAAGTATTAAAGCCCAACTCCAAGGAAAACTACCCTTGCAGGCCCTCCCACATACTGCAAGGGTTAAATGCTCATTAACTCATGGGGTAGAGGAATAGGCTGGAAGGGGTCTTTTACACTTGCGTTGAAAATAGGCGGTTGGGTCACGTTTTTAAAGAGTCTCAAATGCCTATCAACGGTAATCAAAATTGGAAGTGCTGCCCGTTCATTTCAATGGGCAGGACGTTTTGCGAGCTCTGTATACAGCGCTCCCTTTCGTTGGGGTTAAAAGCGCCCCGCTAGCGGCCAAAAAGCAGCTTAAACAGAAGTAAAGTGTCCCTAAAACGAGCAGCGCTTTACCGCTAACGGACAGCTTTAGCTCGCAGTTGTGGTGAAAGTCCTGCAATGTAAAATTGCTGTTCTGTATAAAAAAAAAGGAATAAAAAGCCAAAAGAAAAAAAAACGGATATCATTTGCTCCTCCTCCACGCCTGTTAGCCTCTGCTGTACTACTTTACCACAGATCGCTTTTCAGAGGGTGGTTAGCTTATGGCCTTTCAATAGAACCCTAAGTTACAGATTTTAATGACATATTTATTTCCTCAGTACAGCTGTAGGGGAAAACGAGGAAGCATGAAAGCTGCAGTAACGCAGGGATCGATCAATTAGAGGCTTCTGAGGGTAGAAGAGACTCTTTAATGAAATGGATAGAAGATTATAAGCCGGGTTTATGAAATAAATGTGTGTTGACACACGCTGTGATCCTCCAGACACAAGCAGGGTTAATGGTTTGGCTTTGCTTCACAGAGAAGAAGGATCCTGCTAACTCTTAGACAAACAGCGATTGATCCCGCACTTGCAGCTCGCATTGTTTCCTATATCCTGCCATGTCCTGTTGTGCTGTTCACTCATTTCTTGGTAGCTCAGCTGTCCAGTAGGCTTAAATCTCTATGATAAATGCTATAAAAATAATAAATAAGGCGTTTAAATAAATAAGGACCTTTCCTTTAAAAAACGATCTATCCTATCTAACGCACCACCACCTCTCCGCGCAAAATCACAAGCTTACAACCTAAGGAAAATATAATGGACACATAAGGGTGGCTTCACACTGTATTCGGATGCGGCTCACAGCAGGGGTCCGGTGCGTCCCTGTTCTCGATTTCAGGGAAAAATCTGGCCTTAATTTTTGCCTGAATTTGGATCTGAATCTGAGCCAAAGACGCACAGGACTCCTGTGCAATCCACTCCGCGGCCGCTGCGGATATGTGTGAACCGGCTCCATTCAGAGGCGGTCACAGTCTCCTGTCATGCAAATTGGATGTGGAGGAAACCCACATCCAATTCGCACTAGTGAGAACCCAGCCTAAAGCCTTGTACACACGGTACGATTGTTGGCCAACCAAGCGTCTGATTTTTGTCAAAAGTTACAAGTTCACATCTATGTGTTTTTTTGGAAAGGGTCAGGCAATTTTTTCCTGCAATTTGCCTGTAATGGACTTCAGTGAAATCGCACCAGAAATGCAAGTATTGTGTTTGTGATGCGATTCTTGTTTTTATTTTAACACTGTATATAGCTGGTTGCTAAGCAGGGGGACGGGAAGCCAGCCGCCGCATCCTTAACAACCGATGAGTCATCAGCTGTCAGGGCTAATGTAAAATAAAAAAATTGCAGGCAAAAAAAAGTAGCGAAAAAAAAAACAGCGTGGGGTCCTCCCCCAGGTCCATTCCAGGCCCTTCAGGTCTAGTATGGATTCAGAGAGGACCCACCATGCCAAAATTTAAAACGAAATGGCGTGGGCTCCCCCCCCCAAAATCCATACGAAACACTTATACAAGCGGGCAGCCCAGCAGGTCTGGAAAGGGAGGGGACGAACAAGTGCCCCCCCTCCTGAACCATACCAGGCCGCATGCTTGCAACATGAGAGGGGCTCTGCGGGCGGGGGGCTTATCAGAATCCGGAGGCCCCCCTTTAAGAAGGGGGCCACCAGATCCCACCCCCCCAAAGTGAATGGGTATCGGATACATTGTACCCCTACCCATTCACCTCAAAAAGCAGTGTAATGTAAAAAAAAAAAGAGCCGGTTTTTGACAAGTCCTTTTTTAAAAAAAATAGCTCTGAGACGTTTTCTCCTGCTGCTGTCTTCTCCCCGAGCTGTCTTTCTGTGCTATATTCTTCCGCTGGTATCTTCTTCCTCGCCGCCGGTTACCCGCTATAACAAAAAGCAGCTTTTCCTCTGTGGCTGTCTTCCTCCTTTGTGTTGTCACCTGCTGTCTGGCATCTCTTATATATCCATGGGGCATGGCCATCTGATGACATCACTCGGCGAGTCTGCCCCTTGTGATGCCCCCCCAAAGCACCCATTCCCTCCTCCCATGTTGAGTGTATGAAGCCTGGTATGGTTCAGGAGGGGTGCGCTCGCTCTTCCCCTCCATTTCCTGACCTGCTGGGCTGCATGCTCGGTTAAGGGTTTGGTATGGATTTTTGGGGGGCCCCCGCGGCATTTTTTTATTTTGGCGTGCGGGGGACCCCTCGCCTTTTTTTTCAAGTTTTTTTTTTTGCCGGCAATTTTATTTATTTTTTTACATTCCGCTGTCAGTGAGGAACCCCGCTGACAGCTTATTTCTCATCAGTTGTAAAGGACGCTGCGGGATGGCTTCCCTGCCCCCTGCTTAGCAACCAGCTATATTACAGTGTATTTAAAGAGAAAAAAAAAAACGTAAAACGCGAAATGCCAGAAAACTGCATGCAAAAATGCATAAAAACAAGGGTTTAACAACGCAAAATGCATTGCAAAACGTACCTGAAAAACGCATCAAGCGCAGCCGCATAGATGTGAACCTAGACTAAATCACAATGCAGACGAAAGACATGTATGCTATTTTCCAATGCATTTGGAAGCATCACATTTTTTTGTATAAATAAATAAATAAGTTTCAGTTGTGGCCGGAGTGGGCCTTAAATTGCATTATTATTCATCCATGCGCTCAGCCCCCGTTCTGTCATCACGACACATGACTGCGGTGTTTTGGCGCCCTGTGATATGAACAGCATGCACCCGCCATATCAGGCTGCTCCTAGGACTCCCGTATGATACAATCAGTGCACCCCCACAGTCAGGGCATGCGTTATCAGTTGGAGCCTCTAGCAGGACTTTTGTATTAGCTGCCCTTTTATTTCCAGCCACCGAAAGACAGGCGTTTAATCAGCCGGGCTACGGAGACAAGCTTTTTGTCACACATAAAGCCTCCGGATCTCTTGTGAGAGGTTTACACTCTTCTCCTGTTTGAAATCCATCCCTGCGGCTTGCTTTATGCAGACAGATAATATGCAAGCCAAATATATAATGTGCATTCATGTGCTGGAGATTAATTGGAACACTAGGAAGGTTAGAGGTGGACTCGTCATATTGTACGCTGGAGGAGGATGTGTGTGATATGTCACTCTGTCCATTCATTCCTTCTCTTTTTCTAGTTTTACCATCTCTCCATGCTAGTGTCAGGGCAGTGAAACTTAAATTGCTCAGCTTCCCTGTAAGCGGTGTCAGGGTTCTGTTATAGAGGAGCTCCAGGCTCCCCAAAAAAAAAAAAAATTTAAGTCAGCGCTACAAATACTGTAACTGCTGACTTTTAATATAAGGACACTTACCTTTCCAGGGAGCCCACAATGTCCTCACCTGAGCCGATTCTTTAGTTGGCTTCGGGTGCAGGCGGCAGCATTTCAAGTAAGGGAAACTTCACAGCTGGTTTTCTACTGCGCATGCACAAGCCGCACTGCACCTTGTGAATGGTCCTGTAGTCTTCTGGGACCTGTGATGTGTCCCATGAGACCATGGGGGAAGGAGGGGGGGGTGAACTTCCGTCTCAGATTGCCCCAAAAAAAGTGCCAAATGTGGCAGTGGAAGGGGGAGGACGCAAACATGTTCCCCTTGCCAGCATGACTCTTTAAGACTTAAGCTGGCCATAGACAGATCGAATCTCAGCCAGTTCAGCAGGAGATTTGAACCGTGTATGGGCAGGCTAATTGCACCCAAGTTGCAAGTTGATCGCCTTGGATACAAACAGCATGTTTGATTTCCCATGAGATTATTGCCAGCAGCTATAACCGCTAGCAATAAGCACTGTGTGTTAACACCCCCCCCCCCCCCCCCGCCGGGAGAACACCATAGCTCCGCGAACCATGTTCCGTAGTGGCAGGAAAGGAAATCGTACCCTCTATGGCCAGCTTTAGTTCACAAATTGTGGTAAAACAGGAAGTCGATCTGCATTTTTATCCCTCGGGTATGTACACATTGCCACGGCTACATGATTGTGGTAAAACGGGAAGTCGATCTGCATTTTTATCCCTCAGGTATGTACACATTGCCACGGCTACGATGCTTTGCAGTGCAGCAAATTTAACTTGCCATGTCAAGTTTGACCATATACGCCTATGGAAGTCTTTGGGACTGCATTGTAACCATGTGCCAACCACTTGGGGTGCAGTAATACACTGCACAATCCCCCTTGAAGTCAGGTAAAAAAAAAATCTCTTTTGTAAGCTCTTTTTTTTTTAATCTTCAGTTTACAAAGAAAATAATAGGTCCTGAAGGTCCTTGTGTAGACACATCCTGTTATGGCGCAACAGTGCTCTTTCCAATTGCTTTTCTGTGTTGTCACCTTGTCATGCACACAGGAAGACTGATAATGGTATGCTACAAATGGAACCACCCTGTGTTCCTTTGGAGCTTCCTTGGTCCCTAGGATCAAGCTGTACATTGGGACTTGGCTTCTTGAGACAGACCTTACATCAAAATGCAAGATCCACTGATTAATTAGACCCCTGCGGCAAAAAAAACACACTGCCATTAAAGTATTAATGTCAAAAAATATACCTTTGTTATACACTGGTTGGTGACCTCACAGGCATTCCAGCAAGATTCTGGGAAAGCTGAGGATCCCAAGTCTAACTAGGAGATGCTCCTACACATTCCTGGAGCACCGTCTCATGCGATTTGAGACGCTTCTTGTTCATGGGTACTCACTAGAAGGTCCGTGAGGCAGCCCTCACCTAGGTATCTGGGGCCGGAGCTAGGGTGTAAAGTTAATAGCCACAATTTTGTTGGTGTCACAAGCAGGTTCCCCCACAGAGCAAGAGTCATCTGGTGTGGCTAGCAGTGAGGCTGCTATGAGTAAGTGCTAGTTTAGCACAAAATGCATTTGCTGATTCGTCTTACTCCTCAGGTATCTGTTTGATGTTTTTATCCGGTTTTATGGAGCATTTGCAAAGGTGGTTTCAGCAGTCCCGATCTCCTTTTTCAATAGAGTTGGGAGCTGGGCCAGCACCTGAATGTGCTACTTCAGCAGATGACAAACTAGCCGACCTGGAGCCATATTTCTAACAGTTCTGGAGCATCTTCTCCTGAGATTTGGGGTGGTTTGTATTCTCGGTATCTCACTAGAAGGCCCGTGAGGTCACCCTCACCTAGGTGCCCTGGGCAGAAAGCTAGGGTGTAACATTGGTAGCCACAATTTTGTTAGGGTCACAGCAGGCAGGTTCCCCCACAGAGCAAGAGTTGTCTGGTGTGGCTAGCAGTGAGATGGGTTGGGATTCTATCATGAAGTCTTTACCTTGTTTCTCCCCTTTTTCATTTAGTGTTTAGTGGAGAAGGAGCACTATGTGAATCAATCTTTAAACATGTCCATCTTGATTTGCTCCTCTACGAACGTGGAGTAAAGCTGGCCATACACGGGTCGAATTTCGAAATAACTTTCTTTCGAAAATCTTATCTAAGAATTTTCGTACGAATTTTACACCATTAGTGGGCTGCAGCAATGGACGATTTCCGTGCGGCCATCGAATTTTAAAAATCCGACATGTTGGAATTTTTTTTAAAAAATGAACGATTTTCAAACCAATGATGGGAGAATCGTGCGAGAACTGTAATCGTAAAAGAAATGCGCATGTGCAAGAAAAGAAAATTCCCGGAAAGAAAAGAAGATTCCCAGATACGAAAATAATTTTCTGTAGGAACATGAGGTGAAATTGAAGGTTTGGTTGGTCGAATTTCGAAATCAATGATGGCACCATCTAATCACAAAACGCACAAATTTTCTGATTTTTAAAAGAAAGTTCTTTTGAAATTCTACCCGTATATGGCCAGCATTACCCTTTAAATGGTGGGTGGGCATCTATATATATATATATATATATATATATATATATATATATATATATATATAGTAGACCTTTTATAGGGCCAAAATTCAGCAAGTGCAATTAAGTAGTTGTATTTTATGGTTGTGCCATCAAATTTCACCAGCAGTTGTACTGTGAAATCTGTGATCTACCCCAAACAAATTGGTGATTGCTGGTGTTCTTGGAAATCCACTTAAAAGTCAAAGCACATATGGCAGTTTGCGGATCCCTCAATCCCTGAAGACTTCGACGACGGCCCTGCTCGTCTTCGGCAAGCCGGTGTTTGATTTTTCTCTTTCTGTGGATTGTACTTGGTTCTTGTTTCTCCCCCGTGCTTTCCATTGTTCTGATTCCTCTAATGGGAACTCCTTGTCTCACTTAATCTATTCTATGTTCTCTTCATCAAGTCTGAAATCAGTTTTACTCTATTATTCCTATGAACACGGCTGCTCTTCCCATCAGGGATACATGGTCTCTTGAAGTGTGTGCGCACGTATGTTGTCTGTTTTGTGTTCTACATAACTTTCACATCTACACGTTCAGGTGAAGGATGTCTAGTGTTCTCATTTCTGGCTGCTATGTCTCCTTATGTGAGCTAGAATTCCTCATGATCCTCTCACATTTATCATTAAACCATGTTTCTTCTTGGTCTCTGTCATCGTACGTCTCTTTCGTCTTCCTGGCTCATCTATCTACAACTTGTCATGTTCCATTCACTGTAATTTTCATCCCCTTTTTGTCATCTTCTCTTATTTACTACTCTATAGCCTCCTTCTTGATCTTTCAAACCCCCCTCCGTTGTCTGCTTTTCCATGTTCCCATCTTTCTGTCTGTCTTTTCCTTTTTCCTTACTCATTCTCTTATGTTCTATTTCATTACAGATTTCTCATGTTTTCTTCTGTCTTCTCCACCCCCCTCTCTCTGCCTGATGTCCTCTATTCTATTTGCTATCTCATATTTCCATGGCTCTTCTCATTCCCATAATCTCTGATGGTTTCATGTCCAAAAACTCGCCTTTTTCATCTTTTTTTGCCAGTAAATTTTACATGTTTTTCTTTTTGTCTATTTAATTGTTCTCTCCTCTATGGCTATACTATTAAACCCATCATTGTCTCTCTCATTTTTTGTTGCCTATAAGCTAATTTTCCCTCCTGATTGCTCTCTCTTTAAAGTGGATGTAAACCCAAATGTTTTTATTTTATTTTTGTCTGGCACAATATAGAGTATGGGATTTCAGATCAGCTGTGCCCAGTCTTGCCACAAAGAGTTAATCCAGCTCTGAGCAATCCTCATATCTTTTTTCAGTGAAATAAAACGGTCAAACTGTTAAAACTTTGTCCGTTCTTCCCCCTTGCTGTGATTGACAGGTGATTTACATATCTCGTGCACTAGCCTAAGACATGCATTATTTTTTAATTCCCACCCCCACTCTTTTCTTCAGCAGCTCTGCAAGGATTGGCTGTTCCACACCTCAGCATGATTTGGCATGCTGAAGTCATGTGGAGACTTTTCTGGGCTTTGACTGGATGTTAGTGATCATAGCAGAAGTTCAGTGTAAGAAATACACAGGAGAAAATGCATGTTGATAATGGGAGTGTAGAGGTGGGCAGGGAGTCTACTGACATCACGACTCCACCCACTTAGCCCTGGAAAACAGACCCACCCACAAAATCTGCATTTTTTTGGGTCTCATAGCAGACAGAGGGGAGACATTTGACAGATAAGTATACATGCAGGAGGCATGTATATCCTTCTAGATAACCAATATTGCAGTAGTTTAGAAAGGATGAGAGTGGGTTTACATCCACTTTAAGGCACACCTTCCATATTCAATTCTTCATCCACCATTCCATATCTGTCTTACTGCCTGCTCTCTCTCACACATTTCACCCTATAGTGGCTCTATCAGATTGGCCTTTCCCTTCCCTGCTCTCTCTTTACCTTGTCTGATTTTTATCATGTTGCTCCTTTTTTAATTCATATCATATTCTTCCCCTTCTGGGTTCTACTGTGAGCTCTTTATCATCTTCCACTCTCTGCCTTATTTCTACTTTGTGGCCACTCTCTGCTATCTGCTACCTCATTCTGTGTCTTCTTTGTTTTATCCATCACTCTGTGTCCACTCTCTGTAATGTCCCACTCTGTGTCCGCTCTCTGTAATGTCCCACTCTGTGTCCGCTCTCTGTAATGTCCCACTCTGTGTCCACTCTCTGTAATGTCCCACTCTGTGTCCGCTCTCTGTAATGTCCCACTCTGTGTCCGCTCTCTGTAATGTCCGCTCTCTGTAATGTCCCACTCTGTGTCCGCTCTCTGTAATGTCCCACTCTGTGTCCGCTCTCTGTAATGTCCCACTCTGTGTCCGCTCTCTGTAATGTCCCACTCTGTGTCCGCTCTCTGTAATGTCCGCTCTCTGTAATGTCCCACTCTGTGTCTGCTCTCTGTAATGTCCCACTCTGTGTCTGCTCTCTGTAATTTCCCACTCTGTGT
Source organism: Lithobates sylvaticus (assembly GCA_028564925.1). Classification (NCBI taxonomy): domain Eukaryota; kingdom Metazoa; phylum Chordata; class Amphibia; order Anura; family Ranidae; genus Lithobates; species Lithobates sylvaticus. The sequence continues at coordinate 84,378,587 of CM053029.1, read as the reverse complement.
CTGCTCTCTGTAATGTCCCACTCTGTGTCCACTCTCTGTAATGTCCCATTCTGTGTCCGCTCTCTGTAATGTCCCATTCTGTGTCCGCTCTCTGTAATGTCCCACTCTGTGTCCGCTCTCTGTAATGTCCCACTCTGTGTCCGCTCTCTGTAATGTCCCACTCTGTGTCCGCTCTCTGTAATGTCCCACTCTGTGTCCGCTCTCTGTAATGTCCCACTCTGTGTCCGCTCTCTGTAATGTCCCACTCTGTGTCCACTCACTGTCTTGTTCCACTCTATTCAATTTCTGGCATGATCAAATCTTTGTCTACTCTCCGTCATATTCCACTCTGTACCCACTCTCCGTCATATTCCACTCTGTGTTCACTTTCTTTTCTCTCCCTGTCACGTTCCTCTGTGTCCTCTCTCTTCTTCTTCCATCCTCTTTCTTCTTCCATCCTCTTTCTTCTTCCATCCATATTTTGTCTGCTCTCTGCGTTTTCCCTCTATTAGCTCTTTCTCTTTAGTTTTTCATTTTTATGTTTGCACTCCTTTTTTTATAGACTTTCCGCTCCCTGTTCTGCTCCAACCTCTCTGTACGTGCTGCTGGAGTTTCTGGAATATATTTGAAGATGGGATGTCCTTCAGCATCCACCGTAAAGTGGCATTCTTTGTGTGTTCTATTTTGTTCATTGCTGTATTCTTCTTTATCTTCTCCCTCTTTGTCTGTGTCCAGGCTCATGTTTCTCTTTTGTCCACCAGTGTTATACCTTATTATCACATCTTTCTTGCTCTTGTCTCTTTTTTTTCATCCTTCTGCATTACTAGCGGACATTTGTAACCATAAGGTGGCCACATACGTATTGACTTGATCATTAATTTGATGCAACTTTAATGAAGGAGCTCTTGAACAAGAATTGTAAACCGCACAACCTCCATTTGATTAATTTTAACACTGACAAGTCGATTGGCAGTTGTGGAATTGTATCCCATGGTTACCAATACAGATTTATCAGCAATACAATTAACATTTTTAATAGCTTGTTTCTGATAGATTGTATTACATTGTTGCTACATTGTTTATTATTTTATTTGATGATGAATTGCTCGTTTGCGATCACTCATACTTAGAACAATCACAAATTGATTTCCAAATCTCTGCTGTAACGTCTAAGTATATTGTTTATTTCCTTCTGCCTCTGTACAATCCCTGGATGAGCTTGCAGTGTGAGGTTAATTTTTTCCCCCTTGGTGGGCATGCGTGAGGGACATTTTACAGCCGCCCCCTCTTTTGGTCACACGTGTGCGTGGCATCGTCCGTGCATGCGCGGTGTGGATAGACGGGCCTGGTGACGCCAGCGCCATTGGCATGGGCCGGGTTGGAGACGCTTATAGGGCACATAGAGCGGCCCTCAGTCAGACGGCTGGGACCGGGGTGGCAAATTCGGCAGAGTGGCTGGCCGTGGTGAGTCTGCTACTAAACGTACCTAAGCTGTAATATATGCTGGCGGCATCCTCCACCACGTGGTGGCTGGTGGCTGCACACATGGGAATCTGTATCTTCTTGTCAGCCAATGCTTTTGACTTACTGTCCCTGGCTGTCATGTTTCAAATCTTTATGTACTCTTATCCCTCTGTTACAGCAGACTACTGCTAACTGCGACTGATCCATCTGGAGTATTTCCAATCTCGTTGTTGCTACACTACCACAGCCTGTTTTTCCATCCGCGGGAAATACTGTCCTTCTCTGCCTATATACTGCCCCCCGTATCTATTTAGAATACGTGGGATTGACAAGGTGGGTCGGTGTTTTATGAACTGGACATGTTTGTTATGTCTATGGTTTATGGTTACTTTCCTTGTCTTATTCCCCTATCTGTTTCCTCCTTTACATTTTCCAGTCCCCCCCCCCCCCTTATTGTCTTCTTCCTCCCCTCCTTGTCCTTGTTTTTCCTTTCCCCCCCTCTTTCCACTCCCTGCCCCCCCCCCCCCAATCTGTTGTTGTGTTATTAACACGGACCCATTGTCACTTTATGATTTCTTTTTCAACTATGGTTTTTGTGCTCATAGCGTCTCCCCTGTCCACCCCAGGGGGACTACCCCTAATCGGGTGCCTCTCTTTGTACTGCGTGGCACTTTCAGGCCTGTCTTTGGTAAACAATTTATGACTTCATAGATTCTCCAAGATTAATCTGTTATGTATTGTATCTTAAGTGTCTGATACCCTTACATTTACCAACCCTTGAAATTTGTTTACAACTGTTGAATTATGAGACTGTATTTACTCTTGTAGATGTTTTTGACTGACCCCTCCTGAAGAAGCGGTGGTAACCGCGAAAACATGTAGAGGATCTCGTCAGGATACACATCTCGGCTACCCTTCATTAGGGATTACGTGTCTATTACCTGTTTTTATTAACTGGACTCTGTGTGCACAGTGCATGTATCTTTGTACCAGCATTTTTCAACCATGTCTATTTTCTAATAAATTGTCAAATTTTTCATTTAAACTGGTTCAATCCTTGGGTACCGAGATAGTCCTAGACTTTTTAGTGCTGTGAGGCATGTTTGGAGCAGCTCCAGGCACTTCCCCTCTTTCCAATATGGATGATGGTACCCACCCCTATCCCCAGATCATTTTAAATGAGGCTTCATTTACTACAAATTGATATGCGTATAACCACATTTAGATTGTTCTCTCTTATTTGAAAAACATACGTACCTACTTCGTAATGCGATACATAAAGTCAAAGCAGTATGGGCTAGATCAGGGGTCGGCAACCTACGGCCCATGGGCCACACCCGGCTCGCTGCCACTAAATGTCCGTACCATCAGTGCATGTGATGAATTCCTGTGCACCCGGCCTTGGAGACATTTTTTGTAGAGCCAGCAGTTGGCTTTCTTGGGATAACAATTGATGCGGCTAAGAAGCCGCTTGGCTGTTATCCCCATGCAGCCAGAGGGGCTGCCCCCCCCCACCCATCCTGCTGCCTTCCACGGCTTGCCCGGGCTCTCCCATTCCACCGGGAGGACTCAGCGACCAGCCGGAATGTCTGCTGGCTTGCCAGAGACCTGAAGGAACCCGGAATCTGCTTCGATCAGGTCTCGGATCTAGTAATCTGGAAGCGATGTCATGACATCACTTCCGGTTTATAGAAGACTTAAAGTGTAAGTAAACCCCCCTATCGTTTTCAGCCAAGGAAGCTGCCATCTTTGCCTCTGTTTAATCTACAACTGCCACGGTGCTGCACATGTGATCAGTTATGACACCAACCATTGGATGGCTTGACAGTTTGGTTGAGAGCACAACCAAATAGTAGTGTTACATTTTCGACACGTGCCAGAAATGAAACTGTTTTATGGATGGGTTTACTTCCGCTTTAAAGGCATTTTGTATGCTTTTAAGTGCAAAGGAGGCATTTGGGGTCTTGTAGACCCCAGTTCTCTCCATAAAGAGTGCCTGTCACTGCCTATTACTGTAACAAGGGATGTTTACATTCCTTGTGACAGCAATATAAGTGATCAGAAAAATTTTTTTAAGGGACAGTGTAAATAAATACATAAATAAATAATAAAATATTGAAAGCGCCCATCCATCCGTGCTCACGCGCAGAAGCGAATGCATACGTAAGTCGCTCCCGCAAATTTAAACAGTGTTCAAAACCACACATGTGAAGAATCACCGTGATTGTTAGAGCGAGAACAATAATTCTAGTACTAGACCTCCTCTGTAACTCTAAACTGGTAACCTGTAGACATTTTTAAAGGATCGCCTATAGAAAATTTTAAGTACCGTAGTGTGTCGCCATTCCACGAGTGTGTGCAATTTTAAAGCATGACATGTTAGGTATTTTATTATTATCTTCATTAATTAGCAGGTGAATGCGGCCCTCCATGCATTCACATACATTGACTCTGGTCCTTAAGTGGAAAAAGGTTGCTGACCCCTGGGCTAGATGGATAGATGTGATAGCACTGTCTTCTGCTGTTTTTTACTGTTACCTATGGGTGGTTTGTCAGATTTATGACTCCTCTGCGGTATTTGGGTGACATAGATGCCTAACCATGGGAACCACTGTGCTTTTGTGCTGTACCTTAGACTTTCTATGTTTTTTTTTGCACTGCGTGACAGTTTCACTATGTTGTTATGTAAAAGAAAATCTTTTCCTCTTTAAATACAATCTGATAAAAAAAAAAAAAAAGATTGTTCTGACTTAGGCCCCTTTCACACTGGGGCGGGAGCGGCATCGTCGGTAAAGCAGCGCTATATTTAGCGCTGCTTTACCGTCGTTTTAGCCGCGGTATTCGGCCGTTAGCGGTGTGGTTGCGGCGGCACTTTGGGGCGGTATTGCTGCGGTATTACCGCGGTGTCCCATTGATTTCAATGGGTAGGAGCGGTATAGGAGCGGTGAATACACCGCTCCTTCACTGCTCCAAAGATGCTGCTAGCAGGACTTTTTTGACCGTCCTGCTAGCGCACCGCTCCAGTGTGAAAGCCCTCCGGCTTTCACACTGGAGTGAATGGGGCCGGATTTTTTCAGGCGCTGTACAGGTGCTATTTTTAGCGCTGTAGCGCCTGAAAAACCCCCCAGTGTGAAAGGGGCCTCACTGTAATTCTCCTTTGTCGTTCATTTGGATTTGGAGTTTTCCCAGAAATTCCTACTTCTGATATTGTACTTTCACTCATAATAATTTAAAATGGTCAATAGAAATTAACTTTTCCAGAGGTGCAGGGGCCTGTGTAATGTGAAGGGGTCCAGAGATGCAGGGTGATGTGTAATGTAAAGGGGTCCAGGGGTGCAGGGTGCTGTGTATTTGTAAAGGGGTGCAGGGGGCTGTGTATTGTAAAGGGGTCCAGAGGTACAGTTGTGGAGAGGGGGTACACAGTAGTGACAAAGAGATATTGAAGGATGCAGAGGTATGGAGGGGGCACAGTGGGTTGTTTTTTACATTTTAACGAAGGAGGGTGCCAGATATTGGATCTGCCCCCGGTGCCAAATTCTCTAGGTATGCCCCTTGGGTCAACTGCAGTTAAAATACACCATTAGTGTACTTTGAAGGATAACAGAAGTGTCTCAAATGCAAGCGGAATGTGCCTGAAAGCATTCAGCATTTGCCCATCGATACAAGCCCAAAGCCCATCAAAATTGCCCCTAAAGTGGATTGTAGTGTTCCATTTGCTGTACACTTGCATTCTTTAAATTAGTAGAACTCATTCAACAATGGTACTCCTAGCTTCATCTCAGCAACCTCCTAACCTCTAATGTAAACACAGAGCAGGGAGGGGGAACAAGGGGTAGCTATGGAAAGATAGACTTGTAAGACTTCAGTGTTCCTGCTTTGAACTTTGAAGATGAATTGCTCCACATTGCCTGCAACTACAGAGGCCAGTGATGCCCACAGGCTCACTTTAAGGGCTCGTTCACACCGTATGTGCATAAAAACTGATGGGAAAACCAACATCAGTTTCCATTTTCCATCAGTTTTCATACACGTCGTTGATGTCATGTCAATTTTTTTCCTGTGCAGAAAAAATCTGCATGCAATCCAGTGTTGTGGTGTGAACAGGGCACCTAAAGAACATTTGTTTTTTTGTGCCCTTGCAGATCGCATGCAGAAAAACTGACGTCTCTGCACCATGATGTGAAAGAGGCCTAAAGGAGAAGTATAGCCAACACTTTAAGCTTTTCCCCCTTTGTCCTTCATTTGGATTTGGAGTTTTCTCAGAAATTCCTACTTCTGTTATTGTACTTTGACTCATAATAATTTAAAATGGTTAATAGAAATGAACTCTTCCAGAGGTGCAGGGGGCTGTGTAATGTAAATTGAGAGCTATAGAGAGATAGACTTGTAAATCTTCAGTGTTCCTGCTTTGAACTTTGAGGATGGATTGCTCCACAGTGCCTGCACCTACAGAGGCCAGTGAGGCCCACAGGCTCATTTTAAGGGCTCGTTCACACCGTATGTGCATAAAAACTGATGGGAAAACCAACATCAGTTTCCATCAGTTTTCATACGTGTCATTGATGTCATGTAAATTTTTTCCCCCCGTTTTTTTCCCGTGCAGAAAAAATTTGCATGCAATACCAGTGTTGTGGTGTGAACAGGGCACCTAGAGAACATTTGTTTTTTGTGCCCTTGCAGATCGCATGCAGAAAAACTGACGTCTCTGCACCATGGTGTGAAAGAGGCCTAAAGGAGAAGTATAGCCAAAGCTTTAAGCTGGCTGCTCCAGCCCCCTCCACAGCCCGGTGCTTCAGTGAGCGCTGGAGGGGCAGAGCAGAGCAGAGAGCCACTGACTGACAGTCATCGGCTCTCTGCAGCCTGAAGACCAAGTGGCGAGCGATCAGCAGTGTTTATTTGCTCAGTTCACGGTCTAAGAGCCGGTGGGGGACCGATGCTGCATCTACCTAGTTGAGAAATCTAAACCTTAACTCTTTTAAAGGTTTCTTTCCACTTTCACAAGTGTGGCTAACCCCCTTCATGTGGTCGTAGACAAGGACTGGTATGGGTCTACAATGGTATAAGGGTTTTCCTTCCATAAAAGCCCAAGCAGCCCTGAGCACAGGACCTTCTTGCCGTCTTGGAGCTCCTTGGAGACCCAGATTCTGAGGGCAGAGATGCCCACTAATCAACGTCGCTTGCCAAATGCTGCGCATCCAGAACAGTTTGAATGGAGATATGCAAGTTTATTTATTCTTTTCCATGTTATATATGTGTCACATGCACAGTGCTGCTCATGCCATTCTTTTCTTGGAGCCCGCACGTTCCTACATTCAGCAGGAAGAGCTGTGCCCACAGTTTCTATCCTCGGAAAGCAGAGACTGTGATAAAGCATTTTAATATGTGCTCCAGTAAATGACAAAGCGGTACACACTGCCAATCTCCATAATCACTTTTCTGTACCTTTTTTATATTCACCTGTTATTCCTTTTACTGATTGTCCCCAGAGCCAGCTCAAGGCTCTGTGCTCATGTGGGTGACATTATTCTGTGCAGTGCTCCTGGCCTGCAACCACTAATCAGCATTTTACATGAATGTCAAAAGATGAAAATATCTGTGGATGGTGCAGGGTAAAAATAGGAACAGACGTAAGGGTCCTTATCCACCAAAATGCATCAAATATAGCTGGAACACAAGTCGTTTCCCAATGAAACCTGTTGGAGTTGTTGTGGATTCATTGTTTCATTTTCAATATTATATTTAATTGATCCATATGGGTAAAAATGTATTACATTGAACAGAAATCCTAACAATGAACATCTCTTATTTGCTCTTGCGTTGAGCTCAACTCCCCCGCAATGGTTCCTTATTACCCCCTCTAATGGTTGCGGCAGCCCAGACTATTAACATCTAGTGATGTAATAAATGGACCTTGCGCTATGGAAGTGAGTGGTAATGTGAAGAGAAAAAAATATATATAATTTGTAAAAATTGAAGAGCTGCTCCCCTCAAAGTACAGGAGATGGAACAATTATTTTGGGTTCCTAAACAAGTATTAAAATAAAATAAAGAGAGAGGCCATGGGGGCTAGATATGGACAATTTGGTGTTGAATAAATGGGAACAAAAAACTATTTATGGACAAAAGTGGGCGGGGCTCAAATTTTATAACAGGTATATTGATGATATTTTCTTGCTTTGGGAAGGTTCCCAATCTAGCCTAACATAATTTTTGGACAGTATTAATACTAAAGCCTATGGTCTAAAATTTATGGAACAATGGGATGAAGTAACCATCAGCTATTTAGATTTTAGTACTAACAAAAAAACATGATAAAATTGGTACTCATACCCATTTTAAAGAAACCGACAGAAATGGTTATGTACCAACTCAAAGTTGTCATCACCCCAAATGGTTTTCAGCAATACCTAAGGGCCAATGCATAAGAATTAGGAGAAATTGCGACAACCTTGGTGACCACAACACCCAATCAGCTTTTCTTACAGATAGGTTTATAGAAAATGGGTACTCGCTTGGACAATTGAAAAAGTGTCAAAACCAAGTCCTTGCAATCCCTTTTAACCAACAACAAGACTTTCCAGGGAGAATTAGCCTTTATCACAGGGTTCCATCGCCAATACAGAGAAATAGAGCAAATCAGGAACATTGAGTCAGGAACATTAGACTGCAAGATCCTTAACCAACTTAAAGCGGTGTTCCCGCTAAAAATTATACTTTTTAAATAAAAATACCCCTATAGTACAAAAGCCTAATGTATTCTAGTAAAGTTAGTCTGTAAACTAAGGTCCGTTTTGTTAGTTTATAGCAGTAGTTTGTTATTTTATAAACTTACAGCAGGCCGTGGCCATCTTAAGTGTGGGCATCTGAAGCCAGACTTTCTTTCTGGATCTCATCCTTGCAGATCTCGCACATGCTCAGTGCAGCACCAGCAGTGTAATAGGTTTCAGGTCAGGTTTCCATAGCAACGGCAGTGTCAGAGGAAGTTGCCGCCCCTTCCCAGGAGGCATTGCAAACAGGACATGATGCGATGGAGGCCAGGGAGGAGGAAGTGAAAAATGAATACAGCAGATATACAGTAGGTGCTGAGAAAAAAAATATCCAATTAGTTTACAGTGCACACTTTGGTGAGGAATGCTGAAGAGTTGTAAAAGTGAGTGGAACTCCACTTTAAGGACCAGGCCTATTTTTCAAACTTATTGTTTACAAGTTAAAATCGGTTAAAAGCAAGGTCTATAAAGACATGGACGAGCAATTTTGGGGTGGAGGAACTTGACTGGCCTGCACAGAGTCTGGACCTCAACCAGATAGAACACCTTTGGGATGAATTATGCCCCGTACACACGGTCGGAAATTCCGACCACAAAATCCATCAGACTTTTTCCGATGGATTTTGTCCGACACTGGTGTTGCATACACACGGTCGGACAAAGTTGTCGGAAAATCCGATCATTCTGAACGTGGTGACATTCGTTGCGTACGACGGAACTACGTAGAGGCTATTAGCCAATAGGTTTGGTCTCCTAATGTGATCTGAGCATGCGTGGCACTTTGTCCGTCGGAATTCTCTACACACGATCGGAAAAAGTCTGATCGGATTTTGTTGTCGGAAAATTTGAGAGCAGTCCGATGGAGCCCACACACGGTCGGATTTTCCGACAACATGGTACGATAGGACATTTTCCGTCGGAATTTCCGACCGTGTGTACGGGGCATTAGAGTGGAGACTGCGAGCCAGGCCTTATCGTCCAACATCAGTGCCTGATCTCACAAATGCGCTTCTGGAAGAATGGTCCAACATTCCCATAGTCACACTCCTAAACCTTGTGGACAGCCTTCCCAGAAGAGTTGAAGCTGTTATAGCTGCAAAGGGTGGGCCAACTCAATATTGAACCCTACAGACTAAGACTGGGATGCCATTAAAGTTCATGTGTAAAAGGCAGGCAGGGCTGGTGCAAGGATTTTTGACACCCTAGGCGAAACCTAATTTTGCCGCCCCCTTGGCTCCGCCCCTGACCCCACCCCCTTTATCCTTGCCCTGATCTTTTTAATGACTGCTCAAAAACTTAAAGTAAAAATACCTTCAAAGTTGCTGCTTTCTCCACAAACCAAACTTCTTCTGCAATCCCCACTTCCAGCACCCTGCCATTCCTGCTCCCAGCAATCCCCACTCCCAGGACCCCTCCATTCCTGCTCCCAGCAATCCCCACTCCCAGGACCCCTCCATTCCTGCTCCCAGCAATCCCCACTCCCAGGACCCCTCCATTCCTGCTCCCAGCAATCTCCACTTCCAGCACCCTGCCATTCCTGCTCCCAGCAATCCCCACTCCTAGCACCCTGCCATTCCTTAGCCTAGCCTGCCACCTCTGCCCCTGCAAACTTTGGTCAGGATGTTGAGGGGTGGACGGTCCCCGATTGTACATAGAGCAGAGAAGGAGGAATTATCACTGATCTCCCCTCTCGAACCTCCCTCCCAGGCTGGCTGAGTCACACACACACAAGACACAAGGCTGATTCAGAGTTACAATGCTGGCCGACCACACTCACCCCTGGAGCTGAAGTGTCATACAGTCCAATGGCTGCATAAAAAAAAAAACAAATAGGCATTTTTAGAGACAATTTGCCTCCATGTCACTCTCTGCCCCTGAAGGACGGCACGATCATACCTGAGGTTAGCCGCTCCGCCCCCTTCCCCCAGTGACAGACGGGATCACCCCTTGGCTAGACACGCCCCCCTCACAAGTCCCGACCACTGACAATGAAGGAGGTGTGCCAGTAGCTCGTCATTAATCAGAGCCCTGAGCTGCCGACCAGCTCTGCAGCTGGGGGAGCGAGAGGAGGGATCTGTCAGTGTACTGCATGCGATAGTTCCCTCCCTGTGCCCCTGCACGATTCCTCCCTCTCCTCCTCTGGACCTCCGATTCACTCGTGCAGACTTGCCACACAAGCTCCAGATGTGACAGCTACTGGGGATGAGAAAGTGACAGGCTGTGGCTGCGCCCTAGGCGGCAGTGCGCCCTAGGCGGCTGCCTTGTTCGCCTAGTGGTAGCGCTGGCCCTGAAGGCAGGCACCCCAATACCTTAGGCAATATAGTGTGTGTGTGTAATATATATATGTGTGTGTGTGTGTGTGTGTGTGTGTGTGTGTATGTATATATATATATATAATGTGTGTGTGTGTGTGTGTGTGTGTATATATATATATATATATATATATATATATATATATATATATATATATATATATATATATATATATATATATATACATAATGTGTGTGTGTGTATATATATATATATATATATATATATATTTTTTTTTTAGATTTGTTTTTGCTTTTTAGTATTATTTATTGCCTTTTTTTTTTGGTGTTCCTTCTTTTTGAGTTAGTTTTGAAATGTTGTAAGCTTTTTCAAGGCAGAACAACCCAGATAGCTATTATAGAGGGAATCCAGCTAAATGCATTGTTGAAATACATGCCGTGTATGTTTCCTGTTTTAGCTGTCAAAGATTTAGTAAAAATTCTCACCCATTTTTGTGACCACTGCTAGTTAGTAGGCTCGCTCTGCTACTTCTTGGTTTAGCAGTTTCCTGGAGCAGCTTTACTGTTGCATGTAGATAAGAAGTGTCTGAGAGAGGCTGGAGGAGATCAGCAGCACCAAGATGGTAAAAAAGTAAAAACATTATTATATGAAAAAAAAAAAGACAAATGATTATGGTAGACAGTGCTTTAACAAAATAAATGTCATCCACCCTACAAACTACCTGAATGTCCTGTAGAGTTTAGAGTCTAAAGTCAAAGTCCCAGGTCCCTGAGAGCACATCTGAAGCAAGGAATGTTACAGATTTTACAGGAGACCCAACATGGTGATTATGGTAATATAGCTGTCCTACTGATCTCAAGAGAGTCTATTGTTTGTAGCCAAAGAGATATATCGATTGTGCCAGTGCCGCCATCAAACGTAAAGGAAGATAATGACTGTTCGGCTGAGCCGGCTACAATCAGATACACAACCGCCAACTCCTCTGATCTTTACATCCACATACACACAACACTTAGTGCCATTTACTTCTGTGCTGAAATCATATCACAGCTTGAACATCTTCAGATGTAGGGCCTCGAGAAAAGAGAAATCCTGAAGACAGATACCTCCATTGGCGCTCATTTTCAGCATGTGAATAACAATCAGAGGCACGCTGCCAAACAAAAGCCTCACTCTAGAATGTTCTTTTATTTAGGCGCATTGACTACCTGGTTCCTTGTATTCCGCGAGACCTTCCCATTAGGAAAAGGCTTTTTTCATTGTCCGTAGCATTCGGTCAGCTTCGGGCTGTCATTTTCTCCTGTGCAGGTTTGATTGGCCTTCGACTTTCCGAATGGTTTAAGAGTGATTTCCTCTTGTTGCCACCACTTCTCATTCTGTCCCGAAAGCTTTCTCCTGTACCATACTTAACCTCTGTAATTCTCTATATATACTGTATATGGGGTTACTTTAAAGCAGAGGTTTCCAGATGTGGCCCTTCTCTTACCGTTTTATGACCCTTTAGGCACTGATATAAGGCACTAATTGTTCCACTGACACCAACAAGCGAGCAGTATTCCTCCCGCTCATACCAATGACGGGCACTATTCTTCTCGCTGATACCAATGATGGGGCACTACTCCTCCCACTGACACTAATGAGGGGGCACTACTCCTCCCACTGACACCAATAATGGGGCACTGTTCCTCCCACTTACACTAATGAGGGGGCACTGTTCCTCCCACTGATACCAATAATGGAGCACTGTTCCTCCCACTGACACCAATGATGGGGCACTATTCCTCCCACTGACACAAATGATGGGGCACTATTACTTCCACTGACACCAATGAGGGAGCAGTATTCCTCCAATGATACCAATGATGGGGCACTCTTTTGCCCACTGACACCAATGATGGGGCACTATTACTTCCACTGATACCAATGAGGGAGCACTATTCCTCCACTGATACCGATAATGGGGCACTGTTCCTTCTATTAATACCAATGATGGGGCAGTATTCCTCCACTGATACCAATGAAGGGACACTATTCTTCCACTGATACCAATGGTGGGGCACTATTCCTTCCACTGACACCAATGAAGAGGCACTATTCCTCCCATCGACACCAATAATGGGGCACTATTCCTCCTATTGACACCAATGATGGGGCACTATTCCTCCTATTGACACCAATAATGGGGCACTTTCTTCCACTGATACAAATGATGGGACACTATTCCTTCTAATGATACCAATGATGGGCCACTATTCCTTCCACTAATACCAATGATGGGGCAGTATTCTTCCACTGACACCAATGATGGAGCACTATTCCTCCCATTGATACCAATGATAGAGCAGCCACCCTGACACAGGAGACCTGGGGCAGCAATCATTGCAGCAGTTTAAAATGGAACATAGCCAAGGATTAGAAGATGAAGAAGCTGCATACTCGGTTGCTGAAAATAATAAAAAAAAAAACTGCTCAGGTTTTTAGTGCAGCATAGGCAGAGCACACAGGGAGCTACAAGCTTAATGGACTTCAGGCACTTCACACTTATTGCACAGATAAAACAAAACAGTTTCAATGGTTTATTTAAAGCGGAGTTCCGCCTGGGTAAAAAAAAAAAAAAAAATGTAAAGTCAGCAGCTACAAACACTGCAGCTGCTGACTTTTAATATAGGGACACTTACCTGTCCATGGAGCCCGCAATGTCGGCATCGGAAGTGGACCCATCCCTTTGGTCCAGGTGCAGGCGCTGGCATCCTTACTAAGGGAAACAGGAAGTGAAGCCTTGAGGCTTCACAGCCTGCTTCCTACTGCACATGCGCGAGTCGTGCTGCGCTTTTTGAATGGTCCCTGCTGTTTTCTGGGACCTGTGTGTCTCCCAGAAGGCAGCGGGGGGGGGGGGGGGGGAGTAGGGCCATACAACGCGTAGTTTGCCGCACAACTATCTTTCCCCGGAAATGGGAGCAGATACCTAGATTTGACAGGTATCTACTCCCCCCTGAAAGGTGCCAAACGTGGCACCGGGGGGGGGGGGGGGGATCCGATCCGCGGAAGTTCCATTTCTGGGTGGAACTCTGCTTTAACAGACACAAAATAACAGGTTACAAATTTTCCATTACAAGGTTTGCATTTATATAAAGCTGTGTTGTAACTGGATAACATTTAGTATGCTAAAGCACTGTGGATCCTAAATGAGAGACTTTTTTTCCCTATAAAAATGCTAATTTTACCTTTTTTTTTTTTTTATATACAGTATCTATGTCAGTTACTTATCATCACCACCAGGGGTGTATGTGGAAAGGTGACAACTCACAGTTAATAGAGAGTTGTGACGACATAAGAAGTATCCTCATGGCAGGACCACCAGCTAGTCTCTAAATAAAATTAGCAAATTTATAAAAAAAAATGGAAACAACTTTTCAAATTGCATTACCACAGCAAACCTTATACGAGATATTGACGATTGGGACTACAGGACCCTTGTTGTGGGACTCCCATTTTGATGCATGTGGCTGCTATTACTGGAGCCAGAGGGGTCCAGAACAGTGCTGGACATTAGTAAAATAGAAACTTAACACTGAGTGAATATATATTAGGATATCTTTAGAAAAATTGCCTACGGTAGTATTGTATGCCGGGGGGTTGGCTATATTTGGAAAGGGGCAGGATGTGACAGAAAATGTAAAATTGGATGTAGAATTCTCCAGATATATTGTGCGGCACGCTGACTGTTTGATCCCACACAGATATCGCTCTGTAGAGTTGCAGCCAAATCTTAAAAGGAATCGGAGGAGTATTTTTACATCTTTGTGCTGCTAATACATCCGAGCACATCTTTCACAGTCAGGGGCTCGAAAATATCACCGCGGGTTCATAGGGTCAGTCCTCATCTTCATGCACCGTCAACACTAGGAAACTCATTCAAATGACTTTTATGATTTCTTTTACTGGGATCTGGATAAAGGTTCTGATAGTTGAGATTTTTTTTTTTAAGGATCTACTGGATAAAAATATATATACAGTATATTATAAAATTCATCACACTCACATACATATATGTTTGCAATATAACCTTTTTTTTAACAAAGGTTAAAGGTCCTTGTCACAGACTTTGGGCTGCAGGAGAACCATGGCCTGGAGAACTCTTTGTTATAATGTGTTCTTAAAGTGTTTGTAAACCCTTTACAACCACTTTATACTACAAGCAAGCCTATAATTAGGCTTACCTGTAGCTACACTGGATGTCTCCTAAACCTGCACGGTTTAGGAGATAGCCCTGTATTTGCATGTGCCGAAATCATCAGCGCATGCGCACTTAAGGAAACTGAAGCGTACGTACTTGCCGTTGCTTCAGTTGTACTGTGCCGGTACCGGCGGCTCCCGCACGCATGCGCGGAGAAACGAGTGACGCCATGTACCTGCGGCTCCCGCACGCATGCGCGGATGACGAGTGACGTCATTGCGGCTCCGGCCAATCGCAGCGCCAGAGCCACGATACCTGGAAGTAACTCCCCGGAGAAATGTCGGCCGCCGGTGCGGTGAATGGGGACCACTGCCGGGGGCTTCCATCTCAGGTAAGAAATTCATAATGAGCTAGTATGCTATGCATACTAGCTCATTATGCCTCTGTCTTGCAGGTTTTTATTTATTTTTTTTTTTTAAGGGTTTACAACCACTTTAAGTTATCCAGAGGTGGTCAATAATTGTTTGTGGCTTCTTATGCAAGTTAGTCCTATGGGGGGAGCCGGACTGTCTAAGTAGGTCATTGTTATAGCTCTACTGTGTAAGGTGACCTTTGCCTGAGATAATGGGAGTAGCCCTTATCTGATGGTTTGCTGTATAAATTCTGTGTGTTTCGAAAAATAAAGCAGTTCATTTTCTTGTGGACTCCATGACTGGTGTTGTCTGGTCCTTTGGGTTTCTATAGCCAGATCCATTGGTCTTGTGTGCCAGGACTTGGGAAGCAGCTTCTTGGAGGAAATACCCAACAGGGTGTCCGGACTTCATCACTGATCACTGATTTTTTTTTTATAAAGCATAACTCTAATGCCCCGTACACACGGTCGGAAAATCCGACCACAAAATCCATCGGATTTTTTCCGGCGGATTTAGTCCGACACTGGTGTTGCATACACACGGTTGGACAAAGTTGTCGGAAAATCCGATCATTCTGAACGTGGTGACGTTTGTTGCCTACGACGGGACTACGTAGAGGCTAGTAGCCAATAGCTTTGTACTTGTAATGTGATCTGAGCATGCGTAGCACTTTGTCCGTCGGACTAGGCTACACACGATCGGAATTGGTGTGATCGGACTTTGTTGTCGGAAAATTTGAGAGCCAGGAGATAGAACTTTGTCCGTCGGAAAATCCGATGGAAAATGTCCGATGGTGCCTACACACGGTCGGAATTTCCGACAACATTGTCCGACAGGACAGAATCCATTGGAAAATCCGACCGTGTGTATGGGGCTTTATTAACACCTTGTTAAGCCTAATTAACCTTAACTAACCCCTCATCTTTATGCTCTTTCTATGCTATGAAACTTAAATTTCAATGTCTTTTATGCTTTATTTTACTGGAACTTGGTTAATTAATTAAAACCATTTTTTTTGTAAAGGGTCCACTAAAAATGCATTAAAATATATATTTATAAAATTACTCAACCACTTTAAATTTACAATATAAAATTTTTGTGTAAAGGTTTTTTCTTTTTAACCCCCTATTAACACCTTGTTAACCCTAATTAAACCCTTTAACTTCTTCTTTTTAGCTTTATTTTGTCACCAGTTAAAAAATATTTTCTATATGAAATTATGTATTTGTAATTGTAATGTTTTTGTATTATTGTTTTTACATTTTTGTAGCATTAAAGTAGTGTAGTGTTTTTGTATTTTGTTTTTGTATTTTTAGTGTTAAAAATTTAAAAATAGTGTATATTATCCCACGCTTAGTGTGTCCCTCACCTCTAAATATTATCTAATGGCTGCAAGCAAAATAATTGTGTTCCCACAACTGAAATAATAGATCAAAAAAATGTGCGCCTAACTGAATATAAATCACTCGGTGTTATCCAAACAAACTTATTATAAATCACAATATGACATAAATAAATCAGTGACTTCACTTGCATGTGTTCAGTGTAAACTAAACATTGTGACATTCCTTAATAGCTTTACAGTTCTTGCTTCTTTCAAATGTTTGTCCTTTATAATGTGCTTCTCGTGTCCCACAATATTTCCACCTTCACCCTTGTGGGTCTTAATATTGCAAAAGTGCAGTGACTCCCACTACTTTTCACCACTGTGCTCACCTCTAATTTAGACCTGTTATTAGGTCTAAAATCGCCTTCCCCTGCTGGGGTCAAATCTAAGCTCCACAGGTGCATAATCTCCTTCCACTCTCCTCTTTCCTCATTGCAATGGCTCTGTATGGGCTTTTGCTTTGAAAACCCCTTTCCTCCACGTTCCCTCAGTAAAAGCAGCAGCTCCCATCTGCTCCACGATTACAGTCCTACGTCACCCGACTTCGAACAACACGTATCATCACCCCTGAGGAAGTCACGTGATCATGACGATACGTGTTGGGCGGAGTCAGGTAACTTAGGACTGTGATCTTGGAGCAGACGGGAGCCGCTGCCTTGTCAGATGGTTTATAAAATACACTGGCTCTATTTTTAATGTAAGTGGATATTAATCAAGAAATGTTCTTTACTTTATATAATACACAATGGGGGTGCATTTCTTTTACTGAGGGAACGTGGAGGAAAGGAGTTTTCAAAGCAAAAGCCCATACATTGCAGTGAGGAAAGAGGAGAGTGGAAGGAGATTGTGCAGCCATGGAGCTTGGATTTGACCCCAGCAGGGGAAGGCGATTTTAGACCTGGGAACAGGTCTAAATTAGAGGTGAGCGCAGTGGTGAAAAGTAGTGGGAGTCACTGCACTTTTGCAATATTAAAGACCCACGAGGGTAAAGGTGGAAATATAGGTGGAAAATCGCCTTCCTCCAAATCTAAGCTCCACAGGTGCACAATCTCCTTCCACTCTCCTCTTTCCTCACTGCAGTGGCTCTGTATGGGCTTTTGCTTTGAAAACTATTTTCCTCCACGTTCCCTCAGTAAAAGAAATGCGCTCCCATTGTGTATTATATAAAGTAAAGAACATTTATTGATTAATATCCACTTACATTAAAAATAAAGACAGTGCACTTTATAAACCATCCAATGGGGCAGCGGCTCCCATCAGTCCTACGTCACCCGACTCCACCCAGCGCGTATCGTCACGATTACGTGACTTCCTCAGGGGTTCCCCAGGGGTGGCGATATGCATTGGGTGGAGTTGGGTGGCAAAAGACTGTGATCGTGGAGCATATGAAGCTGCTACATTTACTGAGGGAACATGGAGGAAAGGAGTTTGTGCAGCTTGGATTTGACCCCAGCAGGGGAAGGCGATTTTAGACCTGGAAACTGATCTAAATTAGAGGTGAGCACAGTGGTGAAAGGTGGTGGGAGTGACTGCACTTTTGCAATATTAAAGGTGAAGACATTGCAGGACACGAGAAGCACATTATAAAGGAAAAACATTTAAAAGAAGAAAGGCACTGTTAATGAACTGTATACCTATTAAGACATGTCACAATTGTTTATTCTACACTGAACACGTGCAAGTAAAGTCACTGATTTATTTATGTCATATTGTGATTTATTATAAAATTGTTTGGATAACACCAGGTGATTTATATTCAGTTAGGCGCAGCCAACACATTTTTGGGGGATTTAGTGTCAAAAATGCACAGTTAAAAAAAATACTAATTCCAAATCATTTCTCTGCAAATTGTACTAGAACCATAACTTTGGTCTCATTTTTCTTTTGTTTAAATAAGACAAGTCACAGAATAACATTTGTGCTTTGCTTCTAAATGTTTTAAAACTATAACTGATCAAACTGAATAAAATGGTTTTAAAAAAACAAAAAAAACAAATAGAGATAAAAAATAATATAATTCCCAGAACAAATACTACTAAAGGAAAGCCTTGTTTGTTCCAAAATATCAATTTACTATCACTATCGCTAATTGCAAATTTTCTGTTGATTTACCAGGCTTATAGCTCAAATATAAAAAATGTTCTTACCCATGAACCGGCAATAGGAAAATTGTGTAATAAACTTTCAAACATTAAAACTGCCCAGTGCCCACAAAACATCCACTTATTTTACCATAATTAGGTTTGATATAATACTTTGCAGCCGTATTCAGCAGGATTTTCTAAATTGCTCTGCGTTGTGCAACCTCCTGAGATTTGCAAAACGTCAGGGAACCTTTGGCCTGTATCTTCAAGAAAATTAGGTTCATTTGGAAAATTATAAGCCAATATATAAGCCAAGTGTATTTAGGAAACGGGGCAACCTAGATGTCTGACATGATGAAACTCAGTCTACTTAGAACAACTAATATTGGTTCGGCTAGATCTTGCAACCAAGGGTTCCCAGCTCCACCCAGCTGCTGCTGTATATGAGGAATAACTCATGCTGAGTTTTTGTTTTTTTATTACCTACCATTACAGAGGATGCAATGAGAAATATGAGACACCTTGTTGGGTGGTGGCAAGAATGTTTCCTCAGCTGGATTAGCCAAGCCACAGTTTTGGACTGACTGACCCAACAACAGATACTGTACAATCAATCTGAAGCAGGTAAGGCATTGAAGGTACAGGTAGCTACAGTTGGGAACGTCCATAAGGTGCTCATAGAATCCAGTGCTGTCCACTGAGTCAGAGCTGGATCATCTAAAAAGCAGCCAATCAGTAACCTGGAGATTGGTGGATGTCCATTCAGTCCAGCTACAAACCTTATGCCCCTGCAGAAAGCCATGGGGGTGATGCACATGGGCAGAGCCTTGCACCTGCCTGTCTTTTTACAAGGGAGAATGCAAGTATAGTATGAATAACAGTTGAAAGGAACAATTCTACCTATCCCAGTGCCCCACTCTGCCTTAGTCCATCTTTGCTGAGAGTTCAAGTTTATCTCTGTGTAGCGGATTATGGGAGGAATGTCCAGACCAGTTGTTCTCAACCAGGATTCTTTGGAGCCCTAGGGTTCCTTCAGAGGTTTCTAGGCATTCTTTGAGCTGTGGCTAACCTCTCATTGATGGTGCCTGCATAGTTCAGAGACCAACACCACTTGGTAAAGCCAGCAGCATGACGCCAGTTTTTTTAGCTGTCTGTAAAGGTGGCATTCTGACCACCCCTGTGAGGGTTGACTTAGCCAGTATCTTTATTTGAGGAAGAAATATAGTAATCTGGAGAGGTTTTATTTTTCTTTGAATTTGCAAAATAGCAAACAGTTAAAGCGGAAGTAAACCCATCGATTTAACAGTTTGAAAAAACTGTTACATTCCTGTCACGTAAAGGAAATCTAACTGTTACATTGGTTGTGCTCTCAACCAAACTGTCAAACCATCCACTGGCTGGTGTCCTAACTGATCACATGTGCAGCATCATGGCAGTTGAAGATCAAACAGGGGCCAAGATGGCAGCTTCCTTGGCTAAAAACAATAGGAGGGTTTACTTCCAGTTTAAGGAGGAGAAAATAGATTTCTAACCAGTCTAAACAATAAATCAAATCCCTCACAAGATTGGTAGAAAGATTGTAGGGTGGGGGAGACCCAAGTGATAGGCACCCAAAGGGGAGACTTGGTACACACAATGGTTGAGAAGGTGGAGTATATTATTAATAGTTCCAGATACAACAATTGAGTCTCTTCAATAGTAATAACTATGTAGCAAAACTCTCACAGGAGATGGTACTCCAGCAGGAGAGAGCAAAACGGAGACCGGCGGTACCTGAGAAGCAGGAGGCAGACAGATGCAGAACACTCAATAGTGGAGAAGTCTCTAAAGTAGTCTGTGCCAATCCCAATTCTTTCCCTCTTCTCCTGGAACCTGTCCCTGCACTAGGTTCGCTCTCCCTGACCAGCAGGTTCCTGTCCCTCACCTCAACACACTAATGCCCCGTACACACGGTCGGAAATCCGACCACAAAATCCGTCAGATTTTTTCCGACGGATTTTGTCGGACACTGGTGTTGCATACACACGGTCGGACAAAGTTGTCGGAAAATCCGATCATTCTGAACGTGGTGACGTTCGTTGCATACGACGGAACTACGTAGAGGCTAGTAGCCAATAGCTTTGGTCTCGTAATTTGATCTGAGCATGCGTGGCACTTTGTCCGTCGGAATTCGCTACACACGATCGGAAAAAGTCCGATCGGACTTTGTTGTCGGAAAATTTGAGAGCAGGATCTCAAATTTTTTCCGACAGAAAAAGTCAGATGGCGCCCACACACGGTCGGATTTTCCGACAACATGGTCCGATAGGACATTTTCCGTCGGAAATTCCGACCGTGTGTACGGGGCATAAGAATACTCTGCAGAACTGCAGAGAGCCAGGGCTTTTTGTAAGCTTGGTCCTCACTAAAGTTGGACTCAGGGGTCACCCAGGTGACATTATCCAATCGGACAGCAGTTCACCTGGTGACTTGTATTGAGGCCTAAGAGGAATGAGTAATCCCCCTGTCATCCACTCTCCCTACAAGGTGGATGCAACAGCGCCACCTGTGTTGAGAGGTCAACCTGCACCTGCCTACAAGGTGGCCGTCTGATGGGCCTGTAGACATGAGATAACAGTTGCCCAGGAAGGCTAATGCTGGCCATAGATGTATTTTTTTTTTTTTTTGATCAGCCAGTAGGCTGATCTAAAGAAACAAACACATTTCCTCATCCACACAAGCAAGGTGGATGGAGGAATCTTCCCTGCTGTTCTATTGTATTCTGACAGCAGGGACTCCTCTCCTCAATCATTAGATCGACTTCTGTTGAGCAGGAATGGTCATAGTCCATGGTCAAAATTTTGATCCATCTATGGCCAGCTTAACTGTAAGTAGTCCGGGGGTAATTCAGAGTTTCTAGCATTTACAAATGCAGTAGATATAAAACGGTTCACTATTCTATAAAGTTTTAGTACTGCCGTATCTGTTGGCAGATGTTTCTATGAGTTTGTCTGGGTGCCTGCTGAGCTTCTCCCCAGCGATGTTCAGTATTCTGACAGTTTAATGATGAGTCTGGCAGGGGACAGGCTGCGCCTTTTTGCTTCCTTCTGTAGCCCCACCATTGACTATTGGCAGGGGACAGTTGTTCAGCTCGCAGTCTGGGAAGGAGGGATCAGAAGAGCACACATTGCGGATAAAGAATAATTGGGTTGTTAGTCACCTGCCTATCACATTTTTTTTTTACAATGCTGCTTTGGAATATGAGGATGTTTTGACAGGTTTATATGGATGGGGTTATGGAGAGAACTGCACCGCAGGGCAGGCTGACCGAACAGCGACTAGTAATCTGCTGAAACCTCGGCGCTCTGACAGGTGTCTCTGCAGAGCTCTCCTGCTACAAGCCAGGGGACAGGGAATGTTGACTTTCTGCAGGCAGCGGCAATCCTCAGAGAGGGCACGTCACGGGATTGGAACTGTGCTGACCTAGGGACAATGTTATCAGCTGAGATGACACATCAAAGACTGCTCACGGATACTGGGGCTCAAGTTTGAAAAGTGTTTTAAAGGTAAATGGCAGTCATACGCAAAACTTTAGTAGAAAATATGTACAAAAATATGTCTGCCTTACCAGGTCTTAAAGCCCAACTCCAGGTTTTAAATCCCCCCATTTAGTGTTCTCCCTCTCCCGCCCTACAGATAACTTAAAAAAATAAAGCGTGTGTGTGTGTATATATATATATATATATATATATATATATATATATATATATATGTGTGTACATATTACCCAATTGTTTGGTAAAATATCGAAGATGAGATTGTGCCGAGTAAATAGATACCCAATATGGCCAGCCTTAAAACTGTATGCGCCTGTAAAACGGCAAACTTTGCTACCCTATATTTTCCGTAGGCAACATTTTTAAGTCGCTACAGTGCATCAGTTTAATATTAGTCATGAATAATGGGCCTAGAATTATTTCTCTCACTCTGGAGTGCACAGTGATATGTAACGTGTAGCTCAATCAATGTTTTCATACAAAAAAAAAAAATGTAAGTAGGCTATATTTTATGCTGTTCAAATGTACAGAAATTATTTAAAATAGAAAATACCAAACTTGGCCACTTGATGGTAGAAGTATTAAAATAAATAGACATGTGCAATTCGTTTCTTTTCGAATTCGTTTTTTAACGAATTTCGACAAATTGGTTAATTCGGAAATATCCGAATGAACAAAAACCCATTTAACAATCTTTTTGCGAATATTCGTAAATTAGAATATTCGAAAATTTGTAAATTCGTCCATTTTTAAATTCCTACATTTGCACATTCGTAAATTCGTACATTCGAACATTTGTAAATTCCTACATTCGTACATGCGTACATACAGACATTTGTAAATGAGTAAATTCGGAAATTCGGAAATTCTGAAATCTAAAATAATAATTAACTAATAATAACGTAACTATTACTAACTATTAAATTATAGGTATTGTAATTTCCTTTCAAATTTGGCTGTTAGTGAACGTAACAAATACAAATTTATCCAAAGTTACGAATCATCCGAAATAACGAATGCCGTATCCAAACAAATGGAACGTAATTAATGAATAATAATAAATAACAATAATAATAATAATAAAAACGTTTTATTATTATTATTTTCTGTTAATTTGTTCCGTTCCATTTGTTTAGATGCAGAATTTGTTTCGGATAATTCGTAACTTCGGATAAATTCGTATTCGTTACGTTCACTAACAGCCAAATTTGAAAGGAAATTACAATACCTATAATTTAATAGTTACCGTAATTATCGGTGTAAAACACACACTTTTTTTCCCCTTAAAATCAGGGAAAATTGTGGGTGCGTGTTATATACGCCGATCCCCGCTGTCTGTGAGGGGAAGGAGGGACCGAGCGCCGCCGATATACACATAGCCAAGTGTACTGTGTACTCGGCTAGGCTCGGCTCTGCTCGCAGTCATGCCCAGTCCCACCAATGGACCTGTGTTATGTCCATCAAAGGAGCCGGGCCAAGGGGCGGGACTGCGAGAGGAGCCGAGAGGAGCAGAGTACACAAGACATTCGGCTCTGTGTATCTGGGCGGTGGTAATTTTAAACGAGCCAGGCTGCAATGACACTGGGCAAGGCTGCAAATGGAGACTGGGCAAGGCTGCAGATGGACACTGATCATTCTGCAATGATGGACAAGGCTGCAGATGGACACTGATAGGGCTGCATTGATGGGCATTTAAATGTAAGTTTTTTTCCTTAAAATTCCCTCCTAAACTTGGGGTGCGTGTTATACGATGATAAATACAGTAGTTACTATTTCAGATTTTCTAGTTTTCGGATTTTAGAATTTCCAAATTTACAAATTTTCAAATGTACGAATTTACGAATGTACGACTTTACTAATTGCGATCATAACGAATGACCTAAAAAATGAAAAAAAACAAACAAATGAAACGAGAACGTAAACAAACACATTTTTTGGCAGTGCACATGTCTAAAAATAAATTATTGTAATACTTCGCTCCAACAACGTCTGGTGAGTAGGAATTTTTATTTCACATTTCACTGGTGTCTTTCCATTGGAAAACAACTGTGTGACATCAGCCAATCTGGGCTACACGCACTAAGGGATCTTATAAACCCGAGTGATCACAGAGATCAACACAACACATAATTGTTTGGACTTCACGTCAATTTATTTATTTGTTTATTTTTATTTAAATTTATGTAATTCAGGACATTTACTTATATATTTTGTCACTTTATTGTGAATCACTTAGTTGGTTAGCAAGCGCTGTTAAACACAAAGTACCTTTCTCTAGTGGATTATATATCACTTGTTAATCATTTATATTGCAAGAATTTTAACAAACTTTGTAGCAGATTCCTACCTGTTTCTGCTCTGAAAAATTGCAGACTGATCTTGAATGGGAGGGTCTGGTTCATTTTAATCAGCTGATGTACTCTCTGTGTTCTGATGGGAAAAGCTGCAATGTCTGGATCCCCTTAGAAGTAATTAATCCTAAAGCCCCATACACACGGTCGGATTTTCCCATGGATTCTGTCCTATCGGACAATGTTGTCGGAAAATCCGACCGTGTGTAGGCACCATCGGACAGTGTACGTCGGATTGTCCGACGGACAAAGTCCTATCTCCTGCTGGATAGATTTTTCGACAACAAAGTCCGATCACACCAAATCCGATCGTGTGTATCGAATTCCTGACGGACAAAGTGCCACGCATGCTCAGATCACATTACAAGACCAAAGCTATTGGCTACTAGCCTCTACGTAGTCCCGTCGTACGCAACAAACGTCACCACGTTCAGAATGATCGGATTTTCCGACAACTTTGTCCAACCGTGTGTACGCAAAACCAACATGGGACAAAGTACGATGGACATGATCCGACGGACCTGGTCCTCCGATAATCCGCGCGTGTGTATGGGGCTTAGGGTTTATTTTACCAAAACTGATGTTCCAATTGCAGGGGATGCCTAAAATTTGACTCTTAGTGCAGACTTCTGGGAAAATCAGTAAGCCAATCACACAAGCAATCACATTGATGTACAGAATGCCACCAGGTCGCCATATTGGATTGAATTTTACAGAAAATTACAGCGGACAGCAGATTGAAAAGGAAAGGTAATTTTGAATAACATTAACCTCTTTGCGCCAGTGCCTTCTGGCCCTCTAAGAGGTTTCAGATGCCGGGAGGCAGGGTGGGGTTTAAGGTCATGTGACCGCCGTGATTGGCTGTCACAGCGATCACATGATCGGAAAGCTCCCACAAGAAGCAATCGGGAGCTTTCGGTTAGCTGCCAGTAACTGTGCCGAGAGCATGCAGGGCACACGCTCTTGGCACAGCTGTGTCTGCAGATTGGTGTGCAAATATGTGGCCGCTCAGTATTAAGGCCCACCCGCTGAGAGGCCGCATATTGGCTTGTCTTTAGATTGGAACCGTGGCATCCCTAGGAGCTTCACTAAGCTCATAGAGACACCATGGTTCCAATCTAAAGACAAGACGTTGTGATGATTTTATCCGGTAAGTGCAAACTTTTTATACCATTAAACTTGGAGTTTTGAAGTACTGCACTATGAGAGCATTTCTTTTGTCTTATATTTCCAAGCTCCATCTGTAAAACGGGGATTCCGGCCATCATTGAGGTTCCTGGGGAGACCTATTTCCCTGTGCTTGGTGAGACCACTGTATAGTGGTCATGGAAAAAGGGTAAGCAGGATTATTTACTGTCACCAGGGTGTGGAGCAGGATCTGCCTAATGTGGAGGACTATTACTTTTCTCCTTATCTACAGCTTTTTCCATCTATAAGAAGCACGGATTTTGGTTTTGGTTTCCTCCTGTTCCTATGGACTGCGCATTTTGGACTCTCTACATTAGTTTCCCTTTTTATACCTTTTTCACTTATGTAATTTTAAGCGCTGCACTTATTTTGTATTTTTATATATATATATATATATATATATATATATATATATATGTATGTATGTGTGTATATATATATATATATATATATATATATATATATATATATATATATATATGTGTGTGTGTGTGTATATATATATATATATATATATATATATATATACACTGTGCACTGTGTATTCTGTTTGTTTTAAATATATATTTTTCTGCTTTCTGCATGTTTGCAACCTCTGTGGTGGAAATATACTGCACTGAGTTTACAACTCGATGAAGAAATCACAGATCTGCTTCAGCAAACAGCCCCTTGAGATGAATTCTTGATCCTTATATCCTCATAAACAGGTGTAGAATGAAACAGTGGTCGGGAGCACATTTAAATACGGTGCAATGGGACACTAGATGCCAGTTTGCGTTTTTCTAATTGACTGCTAATTTCTCCACTTTGATCCCAAAGTGGTTGCTGCTTGAACGCTTAAATTATGTTTATTCATGCAACATTTGTGTTGTGTGGCTGTGGTTTTCTGCTGCTAGAATCCATGGTTTTGCTTTTGTGCCACCAATTCTTAACCACTTCAGCCCCGGACCAATTGGCAGCCAAAGGACCAGGCCCCTTTTTGCGATTCGGCACTGCGTTGCTTTAACTGACAATTGCACGGTCGTGCGACGTGGCTCCAAAACAAAATTGGCGTCCTTTTTTTCCCACAAATAGAGCTTTCTTTTGGTGGTATTTGATCGCCCCTACGGTTTTTATTTTTTTGCGCTATAAACAAAAATAGAGCGACAATTTTGAAAAAAATGCAATATTTTTTGCTTTTTGCTATAATAAATATCCCCAAAAAATATATAAAACATTTTTTTTTTCCTCAGTTTAGGCCGATACGTATTCTTCTACATATTTTTGGTAAAAAAAAATCGCAATTAGCGATTATTGATTGGTTTGCGCAAAAGTTATAGCGTTTACAAAATAGGGGATAGTTTTATAGCATTTTTATTAATATTTTTTTTTTTACTAGTAATAGCGGCGATCAGTGATTTTTATTGTGACTGCGACATTATGGCGGACGCATCGGACATTTTTGACACATTTTTGGGACCATTGTCATTTATACAGCAATCAATGCTATTTAAATGCATTGATTCCTGTATAAATGACAGTTGTGGGGTTAACCACTAGGGGGAGGGGAGGGGTTATGGGCTGTGACGTGTGTGTGTTTTTTTTACATTAGGGGGCGGGGCTGACGTCTGACGTCGTTGATCGGCTTTCCCGATGACCGGGAACAGCCAATCAATGACAGGCAGAGTAGGAAGCGCGGGGAGAGGTTTGTTTACACATACCTTTCCCCGTTCTTCAGCTCAGTGACCCGATCGCGGGACACCAGCGGCGATCGGGTCCGCTGGTCCCGCGGCCGGGGTCACGGAGCTCCCGACCGGGTCGCGAGCGCGCCACTGGCGACGCGCACGCGACCCACGGGCAGGCATTTACCGGATCACGTACAGGTACGGGATTTTGCCTGCCCGTGCCATTCTGCACACGTATATGTGCATGAGGCAGTCGGGAAGCGGTTAAAGTCGCACTTATTAAATTAATAAAAATTTGACACATTGAAGTCTATTTATAAAACAATCACTATGCAAATGCCTCGGCATTCGCATCAGCCGTAACAAGTAATCCCTGTAATGTGTCTATTATGTTTATTTCTTGTGATCATCGGCTCCATCTAGTGGCCTTAATGCAGTATTTTTCTGATTAAGGTATTTCAGGAGAATATATTATTATGACCACTAGATGGAGCTGACATAAAAATACTAAACACATTATGAGGATTATTTAAAGGGTGTGGGAATGCTGAGACATTTGCACAGCCACATTTTTATAAATAGACCCCATTGTGTTAATTTGTTTTTTTAATGTTATTACTGAATAAAATACAAAGGCTGTACAGCAAAGCTTCTCATATAGCGGTTACATTCATGCCAGCATTTCTTCTTTAACAGTTTACCCACACTCAGCCTCCTTTTAAAGTAACCCTGTTGCTTTAATAGGAGTACAAATAAAGATATGACCTGTAATGAAGCACCACCGAGCACACATGTTTAAGATTGTAGTGTTAACCTTATAGCTTAGGTTTAGGTATTCTTTTTATTTTTTCTTATTTTAGGGATGGTACTTACATTAAGTCTGGGTTCATACTATTGCGAATTGGATGTGGGTTTCGCCGCATCCAATTCGCATGTCAGGAGAGTGTGACTGGCTGTCAATGGAGCCAGTTCACACATCTCCGGGGCTGGCGTGGAGCGCACTGCAGAGGAGTCCTGTGCATCTTTGGTTCCGTTTCAGGTCCAAATTCAGCCAAAAATTCAGAAAGGGAAATTGGATCTGATAGGGGGACGCACCGGACCCCTGCTGTGAGCCGCTCCATGCTTCAGTGTGAACCCAGCCTTAATAAAAAGTGTCCCTTATGCTGATGCCAGCTGTCCTTGTTAATATCCAAAACCCTATGCCCCCCAGTAGCATGCAGCCGCATGTCACAGGCACTTGTCAAGAGTGGCAAATATGTCCACCCCCCCTCCTCCATTGATGGAAGCTGTACTATAGCTCCCATGAATGAAAAGTGATCTATGAATGAAGGGGGTCGACCTAGGATTCATCCTCCATTCATAGAGTACTTTTCATGAATGGAGGATGAATGAAAGGTCTGCCTCCTTCATTCATAGGTTTCTTTTAATTCATGGGACCTATAGTACAGCTTCTATGAATGGAAGAGTGGAGTGGAAAGTGACTCATTTTATTTTTTGTGAAAACCTGAACTTACTCTTTAAAGATGAACTCCAGGCACTAAAATTTTCATTTACACGTACTTCTTTACTAGTGCACAAAATGCCTTTGAAAACCGAAATATTTTCTTGTAAAAGTAGCGATGACATCATCACTGGGCTGTACATAGCCTGTGCAGAGAGCAGAGCTGTGGGAGGGGCCCAGCAGGCTCCACCCATTACAGGCTGCCTGCAGAGAACTACAGGAGGGGGCGGAGAAAAGACCAGTCAACCTGCACAAGGAGGGAGAACAGCAAAGATTGGTCTTTATTACAGGAAGATCCTGCACAATGTTTCCTGCACAGATCTGGAAGAAATACACAAAGCCCACCAAGATTCAATGAGGAATACACACAACCAATGTATTTAGACAATATTTGCTTATCCCGGAGTTCAGCTTTAACTGGTTCCCGACCGCTGACTGTATATGTACGTCGACAGAATGGCACGGCTGCGCAAATGGGCATACCTGTACTTCCCTTTGAATTTGCCGCCGTGCCATCCCGTGCGCGCCACCAGCGGCGCACGCGCACCCGCCGCGAGCTCCATGATTCCGCAGGTATTCCCGCGATCGTCTCACGGAGAGGAAGAACGGGGAAATGCTATTGTAAACAAGCATTTCCTTGTTCTGCCTAGTGACACTGTCACTGATCACAGCTCCCTGTAATCGGGAGCGGTGATCAGGGATGTGTCACACGTAGCCCCTCCCCCCACAGTTAGAAACACTCCCTAGGACACACTTAACCCCTACAGTGCCACCTAGTGTTAACCCCTTCACTGCCTGTCACATTTACACAGTAATCAATGCATTTTTAATCGCACTGATTGCTGTATAAATGTGAATGGTCCCAAAAATGTCTCAAAATTCTCAGATTTGTCCACCATAATGTCACAGTCACGATACAAATTGCTGATCGCCGCCATTACTAGTAAAAAAAAAAAAAAAATTATTAATAAAAATGCCATAAAACTATCCCCTATTTTGTAGACTCTATAACTTTTGCGCAAACCATCAATAAATACTTTATCGTTTTTTTATATATTTTTGGGGGATTTTTATTATAACAAAAAGTAAAAAATAATGTGTTTTTTTCAAAATTGTCGCTATTTTTTTTGTTTATAGCGCAAAAAATTTAAACCACAGAGGTGATCAAATACCACCAAAAGAAAGCTCTATTTGTGGGGAAAAAAGGACGTCAGTTTTGTTTGGGAGCCAGGTCGCACGACTGCGCAATTGTCAGTTAAAGCGACGCATTCCCGAATCTCAAAAAATGCTCTGGTCTTTGGCCAGCCAAATGGTCCGGGGCTTAAGTGGTTAATGAACGTTTAGGATTCGCAGCTGGAAAAGTAGTGTAAGATCCCTTACAGTCAGTGGAGTCTCATCATTTCCGTCATGTCTCCATTGCTCACGTCCACAGACAGTCTTGAACGTCACGGACAGCCGGTGATCTGGAAGATCGGTCTTGGCATGTTTAGTTTCCTTTCTGGAAATCGGTGTCTTTCCTCTTTGTTTCTGTTTGTTCTCCAAGCATCTGCACATGCTGAGAGAGCGGAGCTGGAGGGAAACCGTCACTTTGCTTCATGGAAAACATCGTCCCGAAGCATCTACACCGATCAGATGCTTTCTTTTATTAGTGTATAAAGCTGCCCGAAGGGGGTGCAGGTTATGGCAGGAAAAGTCAAAAGATAAAGAGGAGAAATCTGAGCTAAGGCATTAAAGTTAAAAGAGTGGATAAGATCGGAATATGGGATATTTGTGATGTTTTTTGGTGAGGTTTCCTCAACCATTGGAATCAATCAGCAGCTGTACTTGCTGTGTTAGTATTAGCTGTGAATACCTGACAAACTTGCGTCACGCTCTCTCTAAGTACACACTGGGAGTAAATGTTGTATTCACTTTATTACCAGCTTCATGGGAATCTTGTGGCTTGGATAACCAAGACATGGCAAGCCTCAGTTCACACAGGTCACTGCAGACCGGCATAGGAATGCCTCGCTGGAAAGGGACTAAACGCAATTATGTTCCTGGTGGAAAAGCCAGCATGTGACATGAACGCTAATGCCCTGTACACACGGTCAGACTTTGCGATGGAAAATGTGCGATCGGATCGTGTTGTTGGAAAATCCGATCATGTGTGGGCTTCAGGGAACTTTTTCCGTCTGAGTTTCCGACACACAGTTTGAGAGCTGGACCTAAAATTTTCAGACAACAAAATCCGATCGTTTAAATTCCGATCGTGTGTAGACAATTCCGACAGACAAAGTGCCACGCATGCTCAGAATAAATTAAGAGACGAAAGCTATTGGCTACTGGCCCGTTTATAGTCCCGATGTACGTGTTTGACGTCACCTCGTTCGCGATCGGATTTTCACACGGCTCTCTCTGATGGCCAGCAGTGTGTACAACTCTCTGAAAAGCGATCCAGGGGTGGTAGAGCAGCCATGTGTTTAGGCCATCCTGAGTGTCTTCCTTTCCTCCCTTTCTTCCCTTTCATTTCCTTTCCTTTCTTCCTTCCTTTATTCTCTCAAAAGGGATTTCGTATTGAATTATCACACTGCAACCATGAGTCAAGCATTTGGTTTGCATTTGCAGCATGCTCCCTTCCTTTCCTTTGCTCCCTTCCGTTCCTCCC
The DNA here is from genome assembly GCA_028564925.1 of Lithobates sylvaticus. Classification (NCBI taxonomy): domain Eukaryota; kingdom Metazoa; phylum Chordata; class Amphibia; order Anura; family Ranidae; genus Lithobates; species Lithobates sylvaticus. Next base: position 84,347,155 of record CM053029.1, on the reverse strand, counting down.
TTCCTTTACTTTCCTCCCTCTCTTTCCTTTCTACCTTTCCTTTCTTCCTTTCCTTTCTTCCTTTCTTTTCCTTTCCTTCCTTTCCTTTCCTTTCCTTTCCTCCATTCCTTTCCTTTCCTTTCCTCCATTCCTTTCCTCCCTCTCTTTCCTCCCTTCCTTTCCTTTCCTTTCCTTTCCTTTCCTTTCCTTTCCTTCCTTTCCTTTCCTTTCCTTTCCTTTCCTTTCCTTTTCCTTTCCTTTCTCTTCCCTTTCCTTTCTTTCCTTTCCTTTCCTTTCCTTTCCTTTCCTTTCCTTTCCTTTTCCTTTCCTCCTTTCCTTTCTTTTCCTTTCCTTTCCTTTCCTTTTTCCTTTCCTTTCCTTTCCTCCTTTCCTTTCCTTTCCTTTCCTTTCCTTTCCTTTCCTTTTCCTTCCCTTTCCTTTCCTTTCCTTTCCTTTCCTTTCCTTTCCTTCCTTCCTTCCTTTCCTTTCTTTCTTTCTTTTCCTTTCTTTCCTCCCTTCCTTTCCTTTCCTCCCATCTTTTCTTTTCTTTCCTTTCCTTTCCTCCCTTCCTTTCTTCTCTCGAAAAAGGATTTTGTATTGAAATATCACACTGCAACCATGAGTGAAGCTTTTGGTTTGCATTTGCAGCATGCTCCTATTGACCTTAAAGTGATTGTAAACCCTTTTTTTGCACAGAGCAGCCCCGATCCTCCTCTTCTTAGATTCCCCTGCCGACTCACTTGGCTCCTCCCCACGCCGACCCCCCTGCCCACCACAACAAGTCGCTGTGTGTCCACAGACAAACAGAGCATGGCTACACCCTGCCCCCCGCTCCTCCCTCATCGGCTTTGATTGACAGCAGCGGGAGCCAATGGTTCCTGCTACTGTCTCTGAGCCTATGAGGCGGAAGAGAGCCACTGCTGTTATGCGCATTGCTGGATCGAGATCAGGCTTGGGTAAGTATAAGGGGGGGGGGGGTGGCACAGATGGCAAAAAATAACTAACAAGGGCTATAACCCTCTATCCAAAATGAAAAACAATGTTTTGCCTATAGTTCTACTTTAAGGTAAAAACCTTCAGCCTTTATAACCACTTTAAATAGAAATTATTAAAATTCATGCTTCGTATACTGTAAATTCTTGGAGTGCATGTCAATGTTACCAATCACATTATTATTTGAAAAGAAAGAGAACCTCATGTGAACTAAATCCTAGGCAGCCTACATCACATGGACCCTATCAGGAGCATTGTGGGTCTTTCATCTTCCTTGCAATTTATTTGCATGCCGTTTCCACCACTGAAATGCACGCATAATCCAGCAAAAAAAAGTTAGGAGGTTGTTGTCAATAATTAAAATAGAGCATCAGAAAGGTCCATCCTCCAGAGCCATGGCTATATTGTTATAGGGCATTTCTGCACAGTTGCCTCCTCCAGTCTGTGTCGGTCGGATTTTGTAAGTAATTGTTTTCCAGTTTTGTAATTCATATATTTCATTTCTCACCAGTAAGACAGATCCTGTTGAAAAATTAATGGAAGGGCTACACGCCTGGGGTGGAACATAGTAACTGTAAGTGTGGAAACAGTAGTCTGCCTGATTGGAGGTCAAGGGTCAGGTGGTATGGAGGTGCCGCAAGGGTAGGGGCTGCTTGAAGTTTATTTTGGAAATTTAAATGAGGGAAGAAACTTGTCTCTACGGCTCTCCCTTGTTTACTGCTTGAGAGTAGATTTGTATTTGTGATTGTCATGTTTGTTTGGTGAGTTATGGAGTCTTTGGTGAAAAGGTGAGATGGCTATAAAGCGGGGGCCCATCTGGTGATACGGTGCTCCTCTGTCGGTGTCAGTTGTTTTTAATGCTCAGCCCCTTGAAAAATAGGAATTCGTCAATTTTGGAGCTGTCCTGTAGCTGGTGGGGTGTAGCTGGGGGAAAGGGTGGATTTTAGTCAAGCCTTTAGGCATCAAAGACCCCCTTCTTTTAACCAACTGTTGTTACATTATTTATTTTGGTGGAATATTATTTGGTTATTGTTAATTGAAATTCTTAATGGTATGTAATTAAATATAGGGTTGAGTTGGTCATTTAAACCCATGTCACGCAGTCCCTGTGTTTTTTTGGGGGGGAATTTCAGAAAAGGGGTGGAAATGAATGAATCTGTCATTCATAATTGGATGAAAACGGGGCCAGAGAGCACAAGAAGTAACTGTATAGATATTGGTGGCTACAGCCATGGGTTCTGGGAAAATACATTTCTGCTCCTTTTCTCCTAATTGCAGACGACATTCTAATGCCACGTACACACGAGTGGAATTTCTGTCCGAAAAATCTTGGAAGGTTTTTCCGACGGAATTCCGCTCAAGCTTGCCTTGCATACACACGGTCACACAAAATTTCTCTGAACTTTCGAACGTCAAGAACGATACGACGAGCCGAGAAAATGAATTTCAATGCTTCCGGGCATGCGTCGAATTGTTTACGAGCATGTGTGATTTTTTGTGCGTCCGAATTGCATACAGACTATCGCATTACTCACCTCTGCTAAATTATTTATACATTTTAGGGAGTGCAAACATTGGGGAAAAAACTTCCCTTGGAGGAGCCAAGGGATGCATAGATTTTTAAAAGATGGTTTCCTCTGAAGCTAGACCCATCAACAGTAAACAGCATGGATGGAGGAACTTCTATCACTATTGTAACCCAGCAGAGGGAGAAGAGGACTCAAAGATCACCACTAGACATGTGCAATTCATTTATTCTTTTTTCGATTTTCGTTTTTCTTTCGTTATTTTCGTTCATTCGTTTTCGTACGAATGAACGAACGATTTGCTAAAAATTTTAACGAATAGTTCGAATCGAACGAATCCAAAAACAACGAAAATCCGAAAAAAAAACAAATTAGAAACAACGAATGTACGAATAAAGAAAATCCGAAAAACGAAAACAGGAACAACGAAAATCAAAATGAACGAAAAAATTCGTACATTCGTAACTTTTTTTTTTTTGTTGAATTGGTTATTTTTCTGTGTCCCTTACAATGGTGCTGCTTAACGTGCTTCGAATGGATTGAACGAAAAAATTTCGTACATTCCTAACTTTTTTTTTTTTTTTTGATTCGTAATTTTCCGTGTCTCTTACAATGGCGTTGCTTAACGTGCTTCGAATGGATTGAACAAAAAAATTCGTACATTCCTAACTTTTTTTTTCGATTCGTAATTTTCTGTGTCTCTTAAAATGTAATAATAGCATACACATTACATAACATTATGAATTATGCTCTGATTACGAATCTACGAATGTACGAATAAATACGAATGCGTCTGAATTTCGAATAAACGAAAATTAACGGAAATACGAATCAACGAAAAAATAACTCTTACGAAAATACGAATCGTTACGAATACTAACACCGACGACTTATGAATTTACGAATCGTTACGAATCAACGGAAACGAAAAAAAAAACGAAAATAAACAAATTTTTTTGTTGTGCACATGTCTAACCACCACCCCCCCCCATGCTGCTAACTTTAGCAAGAGATAAGTTAGCCACGAGAATATGAGTACACTTAACACAGGGCTAGGGCAAAAAAAAAATAGCCTGGGAGTATAAAAATAAGGCAGAGGCTTAGGGGGAACCACCCATAAATCAGGGATATTCCAGAGTGTTTGTGAATTGCTAAGGATTATCATGAGAGATTGCAATCCGTTCTTCCATCTCTGCAATTTTATGGAATCTAAGGATTCCTGTATAGTCAGGGCTTGTTGCAACCCTAATGTACTAGTACACAGGGCTGATGTATTTCCGGTATTGAGAACCAGTGACGCTGCTTCCGATTGCCGTGGAACGTATGCCTGTATTATGCAAACGTCTCGTGAGTGACTCATAATAACAAGCGCAGTTTGTATACACTTTAGCGGTACTTCACATGGTGTTTTTCCTCTCTTTTTACCTCGGTACTTACTTTCCCTCTGGATCATTCTGAGAACCCTGCGGATAAAGCCAGCATATATTACCTCCAGTCAATAATTCAAAGCTCTTTCTGACCCCTGGACTGAAAAGTTGAGGGTCCAGCAACTCTGGTGAGTGAGGTTACCAGAGGGGCCCATCACCTTGAGGATCCTTCTTTTCAACATTATTGAAAATATCATTAAGCACTTAGCACTTTATATTTTGTTTAGCACGTTTATTCAAATACATTTTAGGTTGTCACTTGATTTATTATGGTGTTATATGATTAGCACGTCAAAGCACAAGCACTTTTTTTCCGCTAGCGCAGTTTTTTCCACTTTGTTATCTATCCATAAGGTTTATTACCTTTGCCAACAGCAGCTGCGGACCAAATATTTTTTGAATATTTTTTGATTATTAAGTATTGATCACAAATTTTCACTTTGAGCATATTTTCCTAGCGCGAGTTCTAATTTTTTTTTTCAGTACTTAGGGCTTGACAGCATTCACCATATGCATTGCCAGAGATTTGAGGTAGGTTTTTCTACAGAGAAAAGTATGGGGTAAAGTCCAAAGTGTAGGTAGTGCCTGAGGAGATGAGACGGTGAACTATAGACCAAAGGGATTGGAGATTCCCCAAACATACTGTATAGAAGCATGCCTAAATCTGAGCCATATCTCCAGCATAGGTTGGAGATGGTAGGTGCATATTTATGTATCTATACTGGTGTACTGTACCAACGCAATGTTATTTTATAGCCATTCTCCTGAACCAGCACATTCTCTAATTTTGTGTGGATGAGGGTGAAGATCCTTTTTTCAAGCCAGGTGGTGCCCAGAGCACACATGGCATGAACCTTGATTGATTTAGAACAAATTGTCTGAAATTCGAACAGCGCATGAGATTTATCTGCACAATGTGTTGCTTTTTGGCTTTGTTGGGGTGCCACCCAGAGGTCAGCCCACTAGATTCCTTGTGAAATCTTAGAAGCCGATGGGTAACATAAAAGTAACATAAAATACAGAAATATCCATTTACAGTCAACCTTTTAAATGTGTCCAGAGAGTAACTGAAGATATTTCTTTGAAGGTACGAGTATTGAAGACAACTGATGCCAGGCAAATCCGTGCACAAGATAATGCAATTATATTATGTAGTCTGTATAAAAAAATACAGAAATAATTTCACAGCCTAATTTGGCTTTGATATTCGATGATGAAAGAATCAAAACGTTTGAAGATCCTCCTGGCTGTGCGTTCGAACAATGTTTACCAGACCCCCACTACATTTACACAGCAGACTCCTGGGGGTTCCTCTCTGGCAGGGCTCAGCCTTTGTTCCCCATTGAGAGCTGGTGGCTGGGTTTATTTGCAGGGCACAACGCACAGCTCGAATATGTTTGTTTATGTTTTTACCAGCTAGAATGGAGAAGGGATGGTTAGGCAGCATTGCACAACATGACTATATTAGTTTCGGAATATATAACATTTTATAACTGAACTCTATAAATGGCTAAATATACAGTTGAAATACAGATGTGTGAAATTCGGGTGATGTGGCTGAGAGGATGAACCTAATCTTACTTATGTTCCTGGACCTACTTCCAAATGAGGTCATCACTCTGCTCTCTCCTCCTTTCTTCTTAAGGAAAAGCTTCAGGACTGCGGGATCCTACTTCCAAATGTACTCCATGCTGGTTGATAGCAGATCATGCAGAACAGGGAGCGGTCCCATTGGATCTTGGGATCTGAGTTCTCCTTTTAGTTCAAATGGTATTTTCTGCTGGTAAATGGTATCTGCTCACATCTTTTGATGTTTGCTGTAGAATTATCCAGTGTAATACATCCCCTTCCTCCAAAGGTGCTTTAAGTTAAAATTGGGTTATACCTTTGTTTTCATCTTACAAATGTACAGCATTTTTAAAATGAACAATGAACTGTGGGAACCCCCCGTTCCGCAGTAGACTAAAAACAAAGTCTTAAAGCGAAACTTTACCCATAACAACTTGATAAAAAATAATCTTCTTTAGCAAAGAACATACATTCCACATTAATAATTATGCTACCAAAATGTGTGTGTGCTGTAAATTGCCTCCAGCATTACTCCTGTTTCTTCTTGCTGGAGGCTACTTTGCTGAAGCCCAGAGCCCCTGAGCATCAGTAAATTTTTAGGTTGTCAGCAGATTGGCCTCTAGTGGCTCTGATTTTCAGCAACATGTTGAAAATGGAGATCAACTGAGCATGTGCAGAGCAGGGTGAGACTGTGTATAACTGGATTTTAAACAGTATAGGCACTTATTTTTAACATTTTACATAGCTATACCTGCAAAAGGGGCCAGCCTGACTGGTCCACTTTAACTTATTAACTTAATTTGACTTGGATGTGACCGTCATGCTGCTTTGCCAACCTGCCAGCTCACGTTCAAGTGATATTTGGTCAGTGGCCAGTAGGGTTGCTTTCATAGATTTGTAAAAATGGTGGAGGGTTGGGCAGAACTCCAGGAGCTACAATGTTGCAGAGACAAACATAACTCCTGAGTTACATAAAGACTGGCAAATTAGAGTTCAAGAGAGAGACTGTTGAGTGAGAGAAAGCTGCTCAGTTATTAGAGGAAGGAGAGACTGCCCAGGGTGCCCGAGTTTTAAAGAGACTGTTCAACACTTATAAAGAGACTACTATCAGTGTATGGGCAGCTTAAAGCGGAAGTAAACCCATCGATTTAATGGCTTCAAAAAAAAGTTACATTCCCAGCATGCCGTAGAATGCTAGCTGTCATGTTGGGTGCTCTCAACCAAACTGTCGAACCATCCAATGGCTGGAGTCATAACTGATCACATGTGCAGCATCATGGCAGTTGAAGATTAGACAGAGTCCAAGATGGCAGCTTCCTTGGCTGAAAATGATAGGAGGGTTTACTTCCGCTTTAAAGAAGAAATTCCAGGTATAGATTATTTATACATAGATTGGTCCAGTTTGAACCAGTGTAACTGTTGTTATACCATACCTGGTCAATCCTCCTGGAAGCAGGTTATCACTGAAATAGGCATTGCCACTTCAATGATCGCCACTTGCTTCTAAGTCTTGTGCTGAGCAGCTGGCCTGGTCTGAACACAGAAGGTTGGCTACTCGGCAGGGACATCATTTGGGAATGCTTTGCATTTCCTGAATGAATGCAAAGCACTCTCTAATTAAATGAGGTATAGAGAGTAACGTCACCATCCCACCTCTCCACCTTATCCAGTCTTAGGGCGATTTGCATTAATTGGAAAACGCAAAGCATTCATGGAAGGGTGATGGTGCTGTATTGCTGACCTCCTGTGTTTAGAATACAGCAGGGCAACCCCTTGGCACGGGACTCAAAAGCAAGTGGAGATCACTGGAGTAGCCATGTCTACATCAGTGAATTCTAGCTTCTAGGAGGCTCGACCAGGTACAGTATATGTAAAGTTAAATATCAATAAATAGGGGGTGCTATACTCAAAATATGTAACCAGTCCTAAATAGTGCACAAACTAAGGTAATGATAAAAATTATGTGTATCATAGAAATTTGATAAACACAGTAATCATTAAGTACATTAGAGCTTGAAGTGCATCATGTGATAAAGTGCTTCAAATAAAGTTCATTGTGTCCGTAATTCCAAAAATTCTTGACTCTTCACCAACTATAACATTTGCACCCGATGTGTTCTGATGGAATATTACTCACCAGACCAACATGACCCCTTTTATTAAAAAGAAGGTCAATAAATGCTTGTATTCTGGGAGCCTTTGTGATTGCTCACGAAGGTGATGTGGTTAACATGGGTCCAGTGCTTATCTTCCCCACTCCGTCATGCCATCATAAAACCAAAAAGAACTATATAGTGAAGTATTTTTTATTAAAAATAGCTAAAAAAAAGTTTCACAGGCTGCTTACACAAATAGTGCCCACACTGGCCCTGTAGTTAGCGTGCGTGCGTTCCAACTGCTGGAAGCTTGGGACTGGAAAGGTCATGTTGGTCTGGTGAGTGATTTTCCATCAGAGCACATCCGGTGTGAATGTTATAGTTGGTGAAGGTGGCAGTGCAATAGTGTTTTACACTGAAGAGTCAAAAATGTTGTAAAATATGGACACAATGAACGTTTTTTGAAGCACTTTGATGACACATGACATCACATGATGCACTTTATTCTCTAATGTGCTTTGATTACTGTATCAATTTTGTATGCTAACATTATTTTTATTATTGCCTATTTCTTTAAAAAAGAGAGATTGCCAAATTTACACCCAGTTGTAGGTTACATGGTCAAACTCATGGGAAGGCTTCTACCCTGCCCCTGCAGTGTGAAGGAAGTACCAGCACCAGTCTGTTTATCTTGTGTACTTGGGTTTTTGTTTGCAACTGAACTGGTTTTCCTTACATACAAGTTATTGGGAATGCAAAATTAGCTTGATAAAGCTTAGAAGGGGATCAAATTCAGGTCAGAAGAAATCCAAATCCAAGTCAGAAGCACATTTGTAGGAAGCATCTCAGAAGCATCTCAAAATTATATGAAATACAAACTGAATGTACCTGACAACATGTTTGACAACAACATTTGTCCATCTACTCAAGGCTTTAAACAAGTGACATTGTCTGGGCAGTCCTTCTGACTGTAGGTGGCATAGACAGTATATTCTGAACCCTAACTATTACACTGTATTACAACTTGACCTAGGTCATTTACCAACGGCAAAACCATTTCCCTTCCCTATGTTGGGTCAGCCCTAACCCAGTTCCTAACTTTAGTACAAATCCCACAATAAAAATACTTTACGTGCTTTTCAGACCAAAAACTTCCGGCTTATTCTTCTGTTATGCTGTCCTAGACGTGCAGTTATCCTTTCCCGCCTGGGTTGTTGCAATAGTCAGTTGTACATTTCCTCACAAATCTTGCCGCAGACAGGAATGGATTCATTTACTCCCGGCTCCGCAGAAAGTTGAGGAAATGAGTTTGCGAGCCGGTATATCCTGCTCAGTATTCACAATTCATATCCCAGACTTCTAATAGAATTGTACCTTTTCCTTATGCAACTTAGCGTGGGAAATATTTCAGTTTTTCTCATTACAGAGAGAGCAATATATTAAATATTCATTCTTTCGCAGCTCCACCAAAGACATATAACATCATATCTGTCTTGTGTTTCCCCAGAAAAAAAAAGAATGAAGCCCTGGTAACTGAGAATTTAATTACCGGGAACGTGGAGCTATAATGAGGAGAATTAATTAAACGCCAGCTCAGCGATAAATGCTTGGAACACAGTAATGTGTGTAACATAAACTGCCATTAACCCTTCTTAAAACATAATTTCACCTAACATACGCAGCAGAGACGTTGTCTCTTGGGCTGCAAAAATAAGACTCTCCTGCTTCAAAATCTTATTGAATCCACAGCAGCTCAACCCAAACATGGGCACCCTGTTCCTCCTTGGAATTCTCAACCCAACCAGGAGGTGGAGATTAAATTTAGCTGTTGGCTTGAAGGTTAATGTGTAATGGTTGTTACCATATTTGCAAAACCAAACTTTTTTTTTTTTTTTAAAGCTTTGGCTAGACTAGGAAAGGCTTAAAACCTCTGTCATGTCCCTTTAGGGAGATTTTCTTTGAACAGAAAATGAAAAGAGGTGAGAATTCCTCAAATTTGTCATTGGATCCATTGTTCCCATTGAAAGAGTTCACCTGTGTTCATGTTTTTTGGGGATTTTCGCTCTTTTCGCACTCTTTAAAAAGGAGAAATATCAGGAAAAAAAGCTAACTGTTTCCATATATGTCAACAAACAAGTGTCCTTATTGGAAGATCCCCCCTCTCTCCGTGTTTTAGTGCCAACTCAAAATTTGAGGTTTACTGTATCATTAAAGAAAAAAATGAACTCTGGAGGCTGTGCAATAAAAACATCAGGCAGAGGACAAAGGACTAGTCACCAGTATTTCCTCTGGTCTCCCTGAGGCTGATCTTTCCCAATACTGACTACCATGCCTTTTTCTGTACCGCGTCTTTATATGGTGGTGGCCGTCTTGATAGAGGCAGGGATTTAGTTCCTTGTTTCAGATCCTCCAGCAAGGAGAACAATGAGCAGCACAGTAATTACATCACTATATGCCACGCCAAACCTTCTGAGAATAGCCGTCAGAGGCAGCAGTGCCTTAGATCTCACACTGTAGGAATACAGCTATGAAGCTGTAGACACCGAAGTGCCTAGGTACCCCGATATACCAGGAAGTGCACTGATATTTTTCAGGGGGAATTCAAGAGAAATGTAAAATTTTCTGCCTAGGCACAATTATAGTGGAACTTTCGTCAGAAAATGAGTCCTGCTAGGCCACTTCAGGCACCTTTTGCAGGTATATCTATGTAAAATATTAAAATTAAGTGCCTATACCATTTAAAATTCCATAAAACACCGTCTCACCCTGTCCTGCACATGCTCCATTGTTCTTTTTTGGCACTGTGCCAAAAATCAGAGCCACTAGAGGCCGACCTGCTGACAGCCCCTGGGCAAAATGGCAACCTCCAGCAAGAAAAAAAACAGCAATGCTCGAGGCAATTTACAGCACACACTCATTTTGGTGGAGTAAATGTTCCTTGCTAAAGAACATTATTTTTTATCAAGTTGTTATGGGTAAAGCCTTGCTTTAGTCTGGGTTCACACTTGCTGTGGCAGCAGCTCAGAACATGGAGTCTGGGGAGTCCATGTACACTGATTCAGGTGCGTATCAGGTTCAAATTTCTACCTGAATTTGCACCTGAAACTGAGCCAAAGACGCACAGGTCCCCTTTTCAGTGCGAACCGCTCCGGAGCTGTGTGAACCGGCTCCATTGAGAGCCGGTCACACTCTCTTGTCATGCGAACCAACATCCAATTCACATTAGTGTGAACCCAGCCTAAAGTAGATGTCTTCTAGCTGTTCCCTATAACGTAGTAAAGATTTTATTTTAAAATTCAGTTCCTTTTTAACTCTGGTCATCAGCACTAAAAAAGGGGACAAGGGCAACTCTTTAAGAAAATGAGGGGGCAGTTGTCACCAAGATAGGCTAAAAATTTCCCTTCACCAGTAATTTCTGATACAACCACAAATTTCTGGATTTGCCATCACTCTTTCTGCTTTCACCAGGAAAAATAGGGTGACCCTTCCTTGCAGGGACACAGAAAACAATAAATTCCTGACAGAGGCAGCCTAGTGCTTCCAGTAAGCAGATTTTGTGGCCAAACCCTTACAAATAAAGGTCAACTACATTCCACTATGCTGAGGTTGTCAAACTGTAACTGTCCCCAGCCAAAACTTTTTTTTTTCTTTTAGTTTTGAATATAGCAAAGAGTGAAGAAGGATAAGAAACTGTCAGGTTTTACTGCATTTAAGTAATTTAGTTTTAAACAAAGAAGGCCCATTCAGACAGACAATATACTGGGTTGTAATTTTCCTTTTTTCTTTCTTTTTATCTGCGCTGCTAATGTCTTTAAAAGGAGATCTCCAGGATATATAATTGGAAAGTATAGCAGGAGGTACGTGTAATGTGTTAATTAGACTTGCATCCGTTCTGAGATACGACTCTCTAAAATCTCTGATTGAAGTGCCTTTCACCCTCTACCTTCTGGCTCTGTTTTTTAAATTGAATTAGTCGCCACAAATGGCAGCCACATAGACTTCCACTGCATCAACTTTACAGTAATAATATAAGAGGAATAATAAGAGGAACAGGAAGAAGAAAAAGCGCAGACCGGAAGTACTGATTTAGGATTTAGCTATAGCTTATGTTTTTTTTTTGTTTTGTTTTGTTTTGGATAGAGTAGAGTCTCAGTTAGAGAGATTTCCCCTTACTTCCTGTCCCGGGTACAAAACCTTTTTACCCGGGACAAGAAATCTATCCAAAATCAATACAGTCAAATGTTAAAGCGGTTATAAACTCTGCTTTGTGATTTTTGCCTACAGGTAAGCATATAATAAAGCTTACCTGTAGGTAAAATGAATATCTCCTAAACATACACTGTTTAGTAGATTCGCTTGTTTGGCATCCGGGGACGCATGCGATTTGAAGGAACGGCATACTGATGTGTCTGTCCACTGGTGGTCTGAACTTTCTTCTGGTTAGGTGACATGGATTTCTCATAGACCTCTACAGATTGTGAATTTAGTGGAATTTAGTGTATTCATTTGTCTGTCCACAGTTTCTATTCTACAGATCTTCTAGATCAGGGGTCTTCAAACTACGGCCCTCCAGTTGTTCAGGAACTACAATTCCCATCATGCCTAGTCATGTCTGTGAATGTCAGAGTTTTACAACGTGTAGTTCTGCAACAGCTGGAGGGCCGTAGTTTGAGGATCCCTGTTCTAGATCATGGCATTTGCCCATCCATTGATGGTCTGCACATTCTTCTGATTAGTTGACATGGATTCCCCATAGGCCTCTACACCTTACAAATTCAGTTGAATATATTATCTATATATTATCTGCTGGTGGTCTGCACTTTCTTCTGCTTGGGTAACATTCATTCCCCATAGATCTCTACACCTTATGATCGCAATGGAATTTTTTGTCCATCCAGTGGTGGTCTGCACCTCCTTCTGGTTGGGTCACATGGATTCCCCATAGAATTTACACCTTGTGAATTCAGTTGAATACATACATTTGTCTATCCACTGATGGTCTGCACTTTCTTTTGGTTAGGTGACATGGATTCCCCATAGAATTTACACCTTGTGAATTCAGTGGAATACATTTGTCCATCCACTGGGGCTCTGCATGGTCTTTTGGTTAGGCGACATGGATTCCCCATTGATTTCTAAAGCTTGTGAATTCTGTGGAATACATTTGTCTATCCACCGGCGGTTTGCACCTTCTTCTGGTTCTGTGACATGGATTCCATATAGACTTCTACACCTTGTGAATACACTAGATCACAAGAGTCTATCCACTGGCATTCTGCACCTTCTTCTGGTTAGGAGACATGAATTTTCATTCCACATAGACTTCTTCACCTTGTAAATTCAGCAAAATACAAAACCTGACCACTTCTGGAAACTCAACGACTGGGACTTCACACAAGATAACAGACTGGGGGCATAGAGAGGCTGTTGCTTTCATGTTAAATTACATTTCTGTCTGACGATAATAATTTATTGCAGTTGTCCTTGGAGTAACATATTGTTCTGCAGATCCACTGGAACCCTGCCCATATTTTAATACTACTTTTTCTATGCAATGTAGAAGCATGTTTTTTTTATGTTTATAAGATTTATGTGTTTGTTGCTTTAGATATCAATCTTTGCAACATACTTTTCTGTGGATTTAGAAGAGGCATTATAGTCGTCTCTGAAAACAAGCCAGCATTGTGCCTCCAATCTACCTGTTACCTCTGGAAGACACATTTTACAAGTGGGGTAAAATGAGTTCTTGTGTACTGAAGTGTTTGTACCCTTGTTAAATCCTGAAGCAGTGCTGATTAGCCAGTTATTGATAATATCTGAGGGACCTGCTGAAGGCTGATTAGCCAGTTATTGATAATATCTAAGGGACCTGCTGAAGGCTGGTTAGCCAGTTATTGATAATATCTGAGGGACCTGCTGAAGGCTGGTTAGCCAGTTATTGATAATATCTGAGGTACCTGCTGAAGGCTGGTTAGCCAGTTATTGATAATATCTGAGGGACCTGCTGAAGGCTGGTTAGCCAGTTATTGATAATATCTGAGGTACCTGCTGAAGGCTGGTTAGCCAGTTATTGATAATATCTGAGGTACCTGCTGAAGGCTGGTTAGCCAGTTATTGATAATATCTGAGGGACCTGCTGAAGGCTGGTTAGCCAGTTATTGATAATATCTGAGGTACCTGCTGAAAGTTGCAGACTTTTAGCCATTATATAAATATGAGTGTCTTGTAAGTTTTATGTGTGGTGCCTTAAAAATCCATTCCTTTTCCATTTGCTGTATTTACTCTAGATTTAATGTAGTTGTAGTGTATATATTTTGGAACAGCAGTTCCTATGGCAGTTGACATTGTGGATAGAGACTTAAGAGTAGACCAATGGATGGATGGTGGGTCTACTCTCTGGACCTGCTGTAGCTTTGCCTGCTATAGTCCGTACCCATGCTGCATCCTATAGCTGTACTGAGTTTTATATTTCCTAGTGATCAAGTCAGTTTAAAAATAAAGAACTTTTCAGATGGCTTTGAACATTTTTTCAAACGACTGCTTTCTAAAGCTGCTACAGGCTTGCCGGAGTACCTAAACAGACTGGCTGGCTCCTGTTATGCAGCACATCATTTATGTATCATATTCTGGGCAAAGCCAGTGCTGTCAGCTCAGATGACATATGTATTTTTTAATATAAAAGATGTCTTTCCAAAAAAAATCACATGTCGTCTCAGAAGACGGCCTCATAAAATGTGACTCGTGAAATTCGATGATGTACGTATGATGCTTTGCTTGGCTTTATATGACAAATTAGGCAAATGCGTATACCTAATTCCTGTATCTGACTCTACGAAGGTTATTTACTAAAACTGGAACGTTGAAAATCTGGTGCAGCTCTGCATAGAGAGAGACCCTTGCTCTCTGTGTGGAGCCAGTGGTCTCTCTGCAGAGGTCTTCTCCCTCATCTCATGCATGCGCAGTTCGCGGGTCTGGAACTCGGGAGAGTGCTTGGTCCAGTGATTCTGGGATCACACCCAACATATAGGATGTCCCAGATCACTAGTAGGATGGCTTGGATCTCTCTCGTTAGTAGTTTTTATGCCAGACTGAGGTTTTGGAACTTAAAATAAAATCTATGTTTTGAAACATATTGTCCTGAAGCCCCTCGACCACACAATGCATTTAGTTACGAAAGTGAACTTGGCCTTTAATGCTAAACGTTTGTGATTTTAGAGGATTCCCTTGCTTCCTCTTACATGACCAGGGGTCACCTCGATCGGAAACAAGCAGCTATAAAAACAGCAGATGTTGTTACCCCTCCCAGCTCTCTCAAAATCGAAATAAAACATTTTCCCTGGACCACACTTTAAAACAAAAATTCATTCCCCAGAAGGACACGACCCGGGCGCAGGCGAGATCAGGCGCTGAGACTCGTCAAGCCCCGTGATAAAGCATCTGGGATTGTGTAATGGTGGCTCGCAGCCATTGATTGCTTTGGCTGTAGGAGTACATTGACATTTTTTTTCATTTACTTAGTTTATAACATTGTTGGAATTTTTATTATTTCTTGACAGGCCTGTTTTAAACAGCATGGTGTATGTCTTTATAGCACAGTGTTTGAGTGACACACGCAGTTATTATATTTTATTTTTGCCTTGCTGTTTTTACCAAGTTTCTATAGAGCTCTATCATTTTCTGTCTACACCATGTTGTTCTGTGTCTAATATGAGAGGGTTAAAGTGTATTTCCACTTTTGCAGCCGAATTGGGATATCACCTACTTTATATTTGTTACATGTTCCCCATTCACATAGTATAGTTTTAAAGATTATTTCTATACCGCGCAAATTCCAGCATTCCTCTCCTACATGTAAAAAATCATATTTTTTTTTGCTAGAAAATTACTCAGAACCCACCAACCATTTTATTTATTTATATATATATATATATATATATATATATATATATATATATATATATTTATTTATTTATTTATATATATATATATATATATATATATATATATATATATATATATATATATATATATATTTTTTTTTTTTTTTTTTATATATATATTTAGCAGAGACCCTCAGTTCAGTTTAGGTTAGGGTCATTCAATATTATTTTATTTATTTTTATTTTATTTATCATTATATGAATAATAATAAATATTAAATTAATAAATAAATGTAAAATAAATACACAAATAAATAAAAATCATAAAAAAATCCATTTTCAAATTCAATAAATTAATACTAAGTATAAATAAAAAAATAATTAACTTGAACCCTTACCCCTTAAAAATATGAAATAATAATAAAAAACTAAACACCCTCACCCTAACACAAAATTATTATTATTATTATTAATAATGTATTTTTTTTGTTTGAGTTTGGGTGTTTATTGTTACTTTATTATTATTATTAATATAATATATAATAATGTATTTAATATTTTTTTAAGGTCAGAGGATAATTATTATTTTTCAATGTATAATTACGTATTTTAAATTTATTTTACTTATTTATGATGATTTTTAGTTATTTGTGTATTTATTAATTCATATATTATTGCTATTTTATTTGTAAAATTTTTCATTTAACCACTTAAGCCCCGTACCAATTTGCAGCCAAAGGACCAGGCCCCTTTTTGCGATTCGGCACTGCGTCGCTTTAACTGACAATTGCGCGGTCGTGCGACGTGGCTCCCAAACAAAATTGGCGTCCTTTTTTTCCCACAAATAGAGCTTTCTTTTGGTGGTATTTGATCACCCCTGCGGGTTTTATTTTTTGCGCTATAAACAAAAATAGAGCGACAATTTTGAAAAAAATGCAATATTTTTTACTTTTTGCTATAATAAATATCCCCAAAAAAAATATATAAAAAAAAACATTTTTTTCCTCAGTTTAGGCTGATACATATTCTTCTACATATTTTTGGTAAAAAAAATCGCAATTAGCGATTATTGATTGCTTTGCACAAAAGTAATAGCGTTTACTAAATAGGGGATAGTTTTATAGCATTTTTATTAATATTTTTTTTTTTTTACTAGTAATGGCGGCGATCAGCGATTTTTATTGTGACTGCGACATTATGGTGGACACATCAGAAATTTTTGACACATTTTTGGGACCATTGTCATTTATACAGAAATCAGTGCTATTTAAATGCACTGATTCCTATGTAAATGACACTGGCAGTGAAGGAGTTAACCACTAGGGGGCGGGGAGGGGCTAAGTGTGACGTGTGTGTTTTTTACAGTAGGGGGCGTGGCTTTACATCTGATGTCACTGATCGGCTTTCCCGATGACAGGGAACAGCCGATCAGTGACAGGCAGAGTAGGAAGCACGGGGAGAGGTTTGTTTACACAGACCTCTCCCCGTTCTTCAGCTCTGTGACCCGATCGCAGGACACCAGCGGCGATCGGGTCCGCTGGTCCCACGGCCGCGGTCACGGAGCTCAGGACCGGGTCGCGAGGACGACGCCGCCGGCGGCGCGCGCGACCCACGGCTGGGCTCTTAAAGGGCAACGTACCTGTACGTTGATTTGCCCAGCCGTGCCATTCTGCTGACGTAAATGTGCAGGAGGCGGTCCTTAAGTGGTTAAGCAGAGAACCGTGCAAAAACGCGTGTCAAACCCATGCGAATAAGCAAAAAAATGTGCGAATGGCGCGTTTCCATTCATTCCTATGGGAATAAAAACGCGCCAAATACGCCAAAATCTGCCCGATTTGACTGTTAAAAAAAGCTCTAGAACTTGTTTGAGCTTCAGGCGATTTGGAGTGGAGATGTGAACCATCTCCATAGAGAATCATTGATTGATTTTTTTTCCCCCTGCAGCATTTTTAGAGCTTCAGGCTTCAAGCTACAAAATGCTCAGGTGTGAATGGGGCCTTACAGTGCAGAAGGAGTCAGGGTAAATGTAGACCAGTGTACACGGGTTTGGCCCTCTGATGACAGCATGGGCATAGCATAAGGGGTTGCAGGGGTCACAATCGCAATCCCGCCCCTAGCTCCAGGGGGCCCCTGCAGCCTCCCTGTAGTATTATCATAGCCTCCATTAAATCCAGCTCCGAACTGCCCTAGGGCCCCACAGCCACGCTCTAGTACTGGGCTTCCACTTTGCCTTCCACAGTCCACACCCCTCTGTTCTCATTGGCTGGGGAGAAGCTGTGAGCCATTTCCTGAATGGAGAGGAGCATGGGGTGAGAACAGCCTACTTACCCCACTTCCGTGACAACTGGGGAAAAGACACGCACCTCCGGGAGGTGACCTTCCCCCAGCACCTGCCAACACTGACAGAGAAACCTTCAGAAATTGTTAAAACAAATCCCGTAACATCTCCTCGGGGGGCCCCTGAGGGGCTGCAGTTGTGTCACATGGCTTTGCCCTCCCAGATCTAAGTTGCCCCCCCCCCCCCCCAAAGCCCCCTGACCACCCCCTCCAACCTGCATGCTATTCCTGGCTGCTGAGCTCCTTTCCCATTACAGCACTCTATATTGCTCCTCCTCCGCGGGGCTGAAATCACATTCCTTCACAACACAGCCAGTCAGCCACGATCTTCACAGGGTGTATTTGCCTACTGCAACTACACTGCCGTTCTGACCAGGGGATTTCACAGGTCAGAAGGGCAACATAAAAGCCAGATACACCCTGTGAAGACTGAGAGACTGTGTGTAAAGGGATGTGATTTTAGCCCTGTGTAGTGTGGGGGAGAGGAGCTGTTTACAGTGCTGGGATGGGAAAGGAGCTCTGCCAAGTGACCTGCTAGGGGTCCCTGACCTCTGATTCTCCAGTGGTGATCCCCGTCCTCTGATTCTCCAGCGGTGATCCCCGTCCTCTCATTCTCCAGCGGTGATCCCCGTCCTCTGATTCTCCAGCGGTGATCCCCGTCCTCTGATCCTCCAGGGGTGATCCCTGTCCTCTGATTCTCCAGCGGTGATCCCTGTCCTCTGATTCTCCAGCGGTGATTCCTGTCCTCTGATTCTCCAGCGGTGATCCCTGTCCTCTGATTCTCCAGCGGTGATCCCCGTCCCCTGATTCTCCAGCGGTGATCCCCGTCCTCTGATTCTCCAGTGGTGATCCCTGTCCTCTGATTCTCCAGCGGTGATCCCGGTCCTCTGATTCTCCAGCGGTGATCCCCGTCCTCTGATTCTCCAGCGGTGATCCCCGTCCTCTGATTCTCCAGCGGTGATCCCCGTCCTCTGATTCTCCAGGGGTGATCCCTGTCCTCTGATTCTCCAGCGGTGATCCCTGTCCTCTGATTCTCCAGCGGTGATCCCTGTCCTCTGATTCTCCAGCGGTGATCCCTGTCCTCTGATTCTCCAGCGGTGATCCCCGTCCCCTGATTCTTCAGCGGTGATCCCCGTCCTCTGTTTCTCCAGCGGTGATCCCCGTCCTCTGATTCTCCAGCGGTGATCCCGGTCCTCTGATTCTCCAGCGGTGATCCCGGTCCTCTGATTCTCCAGCGGTGATCCCCGTCCTCTGATTCTCCAGCGGTGATCCCCGTCCTCTTATTCTCCAGCGGTGATCCCCGTCCTCTGATTCTCCAGCGGTGATCCCCGTCCTCTGATTCTCCAGCGGTGATCCCCGTCCTCTGATTCTCCAGCGGTGATCCCCGTCCTCTGATTCTCCAGCGGTGATCCCCGTCCTCTGATTCTCCAGCGGTGATCCCCGTCCTCTGATTCTCCAGCGGTGATCCCTGTCCTCTGATTCTCCAGCGGTGATCCCTGTCCTCTGATTCTCCAGCTGTGATCCCCGTCCTCTGCTTCTCCAGCGGTAATCCCCGTCCTCTGATTCTCCAGCGGTGATCCCCGTCCCCTGATTCTTCAGCGGTGATCCCCGTCCTCTGTTTCTCCAGCGGTGATCCCCGTCCTCTGATTCTCCAGCGGTGATCCCGGTCCTCTGATTCTCCAGCGGTGATCCCCGTCCTCTGATTCTCCAGCGGTGATCCCCGTCCTCTTATTCTCCAGCGGTGATCCCCGTCCTCTGATTCTCCAGCGGTGATCCCCGTCCTCTGATTCTCCAGCGGTGATCCCCGTCCTCTGATTCTCCAGCGGTGATCCCCGTCCTCTGATTCTCCAGCGGTGATCCCCGTCCTCTGATTCTCCAGCGGTGATCCCCGTCCTCTGATTCTCCAGCGGTGATCCCTGTCCTCTGATTCTCCAGCGGTGATCCCTGTCCTCTGATTCTCCAGCTGTGATCCCCGTCCTCTGCTTCTCCAGCGGTAATCCCCGTCCTCTGATTCTCCAGCTGTGATCCCCGTCCTCTGATTCTCCAGCGGTGATCCCTGTCCTCTGATTCTCCAGCGGTGATCCCCGTCCTCTTATTCTCCAGCGGTGATCCCCGTCCTCTGATTCTCCAGCGGTGATCCCCGTCCTCTGATTCTCCAGCGGTGATCCCCGTCCTCTGATTCTCCAGCGGTGATCCCCGTCCTCTGATTCTCCAGCGGTGATCCCTGTCCTCTGATTCTCCAGCGGTGATCCCTGTCCTCTGATTCTCCAACTGTGATCCCCGTCCTCTGATTCTCCAGCGGTGATCCCCGTCCTCTGATTCTCCAGCGGTGATCCCCGTCCTCTGATTCTCCAGCGGTGATCCCCGTCCTCTGATTCTCCAGCGGTGATCCCTGTCCTCTGATTCTCCAGCTGTGATCCCCGTCCTCTGATTCTCCAGCGGTGATCCCTGTCCTCTGATTCTCCATCGGTGATCCCCGTCCTCTGATTCTCCAGCGGTGATCCCCGTCCTCTGATTCTCCAGCGGTGATCCCTGTCCTCTGATTCTCCAGCTGTGATCCCCGTCCTCTGCTTCTCCAGCGGTAATCCCCGTCCTCTGATTCTCCAGCTGTGATCCCCGTCCTCTGATTCTCCAGCGGTGATCCCTGTCCTCTGATTCTCCAGCGGTGATCCCCGTCCTCTTATTCTCCAGCGGTGATCCCCGTCCTCTGATTCTCCAGCGGTGATCCCCGTCCTCTGATTCTCCAGCGGTGATCCCCGTCCTCTGATTCTCCAGCGGTGATCCCCGTCCTCTGATTCTCCAGCGGTGATCCCTGTCCTCTGATTCTCCAGCGGTGATCCCTGTCCTCTGATTCTCCAACTGTGATCCCCGTCCTCTGATTCTCCAGCGGTGATCCCCGTCCTCTGATTCTCCAGCGGTGATCCCCGTCCTCTGATTCTCCAGCGGTGATCCCCGTCCTCTGATTCTCCAGCGGTGATCCCTGTCCTCTGATTCTCCAGCTGTGATCCCCGTCCTCTGATTCTCCAGCGGTGATCCCTGTCCTCTGATTCTCCATCGGTGATCCCCGTCCTCTGATTCTCCAGCGGTGATCCCCGTCCTCTGATTCTCCAGCGGTGATCCCCGTCCTCTGATTCTCCAGCGGTGATCCCCGTCCTCTGATTCTCCAGCGGTGATCCCTGTCCTCTGATTCTCCAGCGGTGATCCCTGTCCTCTGATTCTCCAGCTGTGATCCCCGTCCTCTGCTTCTCCAGCGGTGATCCCCGTCCTCTGATTCTCCAGCGGTAATCCCCGTCCTCTGATTCTCCAGCTGTGATCCCCGTCCTCTGATTCTCCAGCTGTGATCCCTGTCCTCTGATGTAAGGAGGAACTCTGGGAACTCAAAACTCTTAAGCCACTTTGAGTATCTTGGCGCATGCGGTGGGTGTATCTGCACACACGGTGGAAGTGGGTCGGGGGCCCTGTCAACTTTTGCATCGGGGCCCACAAGCCTCAAGCTTCGACTCTGGATGACAGCCTTGAAAGCCCAGGGAATACAAATTCAGAGATGACTGATTTTCAGATTTCCTTGGTAGCACTTGATATATTGTGTGGAGAGTGTTCCTCTTCTGTGAATTGGCCCTTATAACCGTTGTCTTTGTATTATACTCCACACAAGACAACAGAAAACCTTGCGGGTAACCCGTCCTCTCATAAATGTCTTCACATTGCACATCTACGTCTCATCTTCTCTCAGCAGCGCACTCTTTCATCTTTGGGGCTCCATAGCCATGAATACATTAGTGGAAATTAGCATTGAAAATCTGATTGACTTCACAGGTGTTTGTTTTTGCTTGCCTTTAATCTGTAAATGTCGCGGTGAATCTTTGCTTTGTGCAAACTTAACTGTGTCAGTTATTTTTTTTTTATAAACTGCAGAATGGGTAAGTGGTCAATGGACATAGCTAGTCTTGTTACTGAACCCACAACAGTAAAGCATGCTTGTTCCACTCACTGTGGGACCTAAGGGGTTAATCCTGCACATTGTGAAAAAATGCTGTTTGATCCTGTAGATAACTTTTGCGCAAACCAATCAATATACGCTTATTGCGTTTTTTTTTTACCAAAAATATGTAAAATAATACATATCGGCCTAAACTGAGAAAGAAATTATTTTTCTTTTAAATTTTTGAGGAATATTTATTATAGCAAAAAGTAAAAAATATTGCTTTTTTTTTTCAAAATTTACACTCTTTTTTTGTTTATAGCGCAAAATAAAAACTGCAGAGGTGATCAAATACCACCAAACGAAAGCTCTATTTGTGGGAAAAAAAGGACGTCAATTTTGTTGGGTGCAACATCGCATGACCGCGCAATTGTCAGTTAAAGCGATGCAAAGCCGTATTGCAAAAAGTGCTCTGGTCAGGAAGGGGGTAAATCCTTCCTGGGCTGAAGTGGTTAAAACACAACATGAGATTTGTCCATCTGGGGCAGAGCAACAGGTTCACTTCAACATCCCCTTCCAACCAGACCATTCTTTCTTTTCCTCCCCTCCATTCAGATGCCAGAAGATACCTGGTACTTCTAGAAATGGAGAAGCATGGGATTAGCTGCCCTTCTTTCCATGTGACGGCACCATAGCTCCCAACTGTCCCTGATTTCGAGGGACTGTCCCTGATTTGGAACAATGTCCCTCTGTCCTCCTCATTTGTCCCTCATTTTGACCTGATCTATATAGTTGTATATAAAATGCACTTTTTATCTATCATAAAGTGTTTCCCAGTGCTAAACCTTTCATCCAGTATCTGAATTGCTGCATCTGTAAATTCCAAAAGCCAATATAAAGGAATAGTAATGGTAGAAAAAGTCCAATGCCTACATATTTTTGCTAATAGGTGTCCGAAGTATGGACAGCACTGGTGCTTGGTGTTTGGTCAGGTGCTGTCACATGACAATGGGAAGCAAGCCCATTGGAAAAGAGTACAATGAGAGTGCCAAACAGTCTGAGAGTCCGAAAACCTTAAATAATAATACACAACACAGAACAACTAACGCGTTTCGGTGGATCCAAGATCTTCCACTTCTTCAGGGCTTAGGACCGTTTCACACATGAATGCAGTTCATGTGGGATTCCTGTGCAACTCAGTGTGTTGTGATTTTCAGCCTATTCATTTTATCACACCAGAAGTGCAGGTACTCCTTTTAAAAACGCACTGAACCAAAACGCATGGTACTGCAGTACCATACAATCTGGTGCAGGCAAATTCTCTGCGTTTGGGGTGTCCTTAGGAATGAATTGACTCTCACAGCAGATCGCACGCCCAGTGCATTTTGAGCACGGTACAAGCACGGAATGTGGGTTTCCTGCACCACGTTCTGGTGTGAACAAGCCTTAAAACTTTATGGAAAATCATAAAGACTCAAAAAAGACACAAATCACCATGAGTAAATTTATATACTGCATTGGGTATAGCCAGAGGAAGAACGGGGAGTTAAGTATGTGCTGCTGGGAAGGAGAGCATTGTTGCGCCCTACATGAGCAAATCACAGATTAGCTCTAAAAAACAGCCCAGAGCAACACTCTTAAATGCTAGTGAGGGCTCATTATTAAAGCTGAACTTCATTCTTGCACAGTTGTATATTAACCTCTACTTAAAGTGGTTGTAAACCTTAGACATGCAATATGAACAAAGCATATCCTTTTATAGTGTGTGCTTGTCTCAATCCAGAAGTGTAATTTCTGCCTGCTGTTTCCTTCCTCTACTATCTGTATGAGTAATTTCTGACAAGTTTTCCTGACACCAAGAGGTAAAAAGGTGACACGGGAGAGAGCTCAAGCACACAGCCTTTGGTTGACAGCCTCAGCTCTGTTCTTTTGTGAAGGGGGGTGTGTCTTTTCCCTCCAATCAGCTCTCGCTGAGCTCTGCAGTGTGTAACTTTAGCTCTCCATCCCCTGCTTTCTGAAAGCTCAGACAAGCTGTATAAATTCTGGACTTTAAATGGATGTAGAGAAGAGAAGACTGCAGATAAACAGGTAGGAGGATTTGTTTCATCTCTTTGTATCACCTGAGGCCAGTCACTTCACTGGGTATAAGTAAGGGTTTACAACCACTTTAAGCTGCCTACTCTGATTTAACTGCAGTGTACATTAGAAGCTGCAGCAAATCAAACAGGGCATACCTCATTTCCTGGCTGAGGATGTCCAGCATCATCTAACTTTTTCCTCCTGAGCCTCAGGGTGGTTGGGGGGTGGTAAAAATAGGCGCTTGAGCTACATGATGATGGTGATCTATACAAGCTGATGATATATTAATGATTACAGAGCTGCTAACATTTGTGTCTTTTAAATCTCCCCGGAGTTCGCCTTTAAAGTGGAGTTCCACCCACTTTTACAACTCTTCAGCATCCCTCACTAAACTGTGCACTGTAAACAAATTGGATATTTTTTTTATTTTTTTTTCAGCACAGACTGTATATCTGCTGTATTCATTTTTCACTTCCTCCTCCCTGGCCGCGGCCCATCGCATCATTTCCTGTTTGCAATGCCTCCTGGGAAGGGGCAGCAACTTCCTCTCAAACTGCCGTTGCTATGGAAACCTGACCTGAAACCTATTACACTGCTTATGCTGCACTGAGCATGTACGAGATCTGCAAGGATGAGATCCAGGAAGAAATACAGTCTGGCTTCAGATGCCCACACTTAAGATGGCCACGGCCTGCTGCAAGTTTATAAAATAACAAACTACTGCTAAAAACTAACAAAACAGACCTTAGTTTACAGACTAACTTTACTAGAATACATTAAGCTTGTGTATTATAGGGGTATTTTTATTTAAAAAGTATAATTTCGGCCGGAACACCGCTTTAAGTCGAGTTTTTCTTTTAAATTACAGATTTTATGCCGAGCTTTGTCTCGTGTAACCTTCAGGGGTCTTTCCCTAAAGTTTTATTTAAAATTCCCGTTTTTCATCTCAGAACATGATACATCTCCTATGGATCTTAGCTCATTGATCCGCCATGCTTTGCCAGTGTTAGACCCTGATGAGTCAGAGGTCCCCAGTGAGCGCGCTCTAGAATGCCGGAGCCCTCCCCGCTTTCCTTCCCCTTTTATTAGCGCACACACTGCCAAATAGCTAGCATAGAAAGCCAAATGATGGTGTCACACTCCCTCCATGGATTCTTCATAATGTGTAATAAATAATTGGGAAATCCAGCTGTGTGAAAGCGACACCTTCATTATGGCCATGTGGGTAGGAGGGAAAGAGGAGGGGGGACTACAGCATAGAAATCTTGCCACCGGCAAATTCGAGAGATAAAAGAAGCCGCCTTGCTTCTGTATCCAGTTATGAATTAAAACGTTTTGGGTGGAGTTGGCTTTTAATATAACCACATGCCATATGTGCTTTTGTCATAGTGCATCTTTATATATATATATATATTCCTTGCAGATTCTATTATCATATTGTTATTGTTTATTATATATAAAATGTCCAGTTATAGTTTAGTTATCGTTCTTGTGAAGTTACAGTGCATCCGGAAAGTATTCACAGCGCTTCACTTTTTCCACATTTTGTTATGTTACAGCCTAATGCCCCATACACACGGTCGGAAATTCCGACCACAAAATCCGTCGGATTTTTTTCCGACGGATTTTGTCCGACACTGGTGTTGCATACACACGGTCGGACAAAGTTGTTGGAAAATCCGATCATCCTGAACGTGGTGACGTTCGTTGCGTACGACGGGACTACGTAGAGGCTAGTAGCCAATAGCTTTGGTCTTGTAATGTGATCTGAGCATGCGTGGCACTTTGTCCGTCGGAATTCGCTACACACGATCGGAAAAAGTCCGATAGGACTTTGTTGTCGGAAAATTTGAGAGCAGGAGATAAAACTTTGTCCGTCGGAGAATCCGACGGAAAAAGTCCGATGGAGCCTACACACAGTCGGAATTTCCGACAACATTGTCCGATAGGACATTTTCCGTCGGAAAATCCGACCGTGTGTATGGGGCATTATTCCAAAATGGATTTAATTCATTATTTTCCTCAAAATTCTATGAATAATACCAGATAATGACAAATGTGAAAAAAGTTGGTTTGAAATCTTTAAAAATGTATTAAAAATAAAAAAAAATAAAAAATCCCATGTACATAAGTATTCACTGCCTTTGCTCAATACTTTGTTGAAGCACCTTTGGCACCATTTACAGCCTTAAAGGGGAAGTAAACCCTGGTGGGTTTTACTTCCTCTTTATTTCCCTGCAAAGGTAAAGCATAATGGGCTAGTATGCACCATTATGTGTCACTTACCTGAAATCGAAGCCCGCGATGTCCTTGTTGTCCCCACTAGCAGGGAGTGTCCATCTTCACCCCTCTTCCTTCCGGGACCGCGAACCCCAGCTCTGTGACTGGCCGGAGTCACGTGATGCGGCCAGTCATGGCATGACCCATATTAGAAACACCTCGATGTGCCCTTTCTAAAGTGTGCATGCGCCGATGACATCGGTTTTTCGTATATATCTCCTAAACCGTGGAGGTTTAGGAGATATTTCAAGCACCTACAGGTAAGCCTTAATATAGGCTTATCTGTAGGTAAAAGTGGACTTTAACCACTTTCCGACCGGCGCACGACGATGTACGTCCCTTTTTTGAAGAGGGATATCTCGGTAACGGCAGCAGCTGCTGCCACAACCGAGGTATCCATCTCTTCAGGCGCCGGTCGGCTGTCCGATAATGGTGGTCATCGCGGCGGATTCGCCGCGAGATCACCGTTATCGGTGGCGGGAGAGGTGCCCCCCCCTCCCGTCGCTCTCCCGCGCCTTCCGCCGCTTACCGGAACCGTCGGCAGCGGCGGAGGCGATCGGGTCCGTTCCCCTCCTGTGTCTAGAGATGAGTGACGCTAAGATGGCCGCCACTCATCTCTATACCATAGGAGGGCGGAAGCGACGTCAAAAACGTCACTTCTGCCCATACCTCTTAACCACTTCAGCCCCGGACCAATTGGCAGCCAAAGGACCAGGCCCCTTTTTGTGATTCGGCACTGCGTCGTTTTAACTGACAATTGCGCGGGTCGTGCGACGTGGCTCCCAAACAAAATTGGCGTCCTTTTTTTTCCCACAAATAGAGCTTTCTTTTGGTGGTATTTGATCGCCCCTGTGGTTTTTATTTTTTGCGCTATAAACAAAAATAGAGCGACAATTTTGAAAAAAATGCAATATTTTTTACTTTTTGCTATAATAAATATCCCCAAAAAATATATAAAAAAACATTTTTTTTCCTCAGTTTCGGCCGATACGTATTCTTCTACATATTTTTTCATACAAGTACATGGTACAGCAGACACATATCAGGACATTCTGGATTGACATACTGCATATGGGTACTCACTGTAATTCACATCTGTTTATAGAACCAAAGCTACCTCTCTCGAAAGCTGATGGAATTTGGCACGTCTTTTATCTTACTATGTACACAAAGCCAAAATATCACTTTTGGGATAAGCTACCCATTAAGCTGATCACATTTTAACGTTTTGTTAATAAAAAGAAGATATAAACTCCCTTTACACCTAACTGTTTATGTTTCAGGATTAACAAAGTAAAGAGACATAACCACCAAAGGCACTGTGCGAGTCTCAGGAATTGTGCATCACCGCCAGCGCCAGGGAAAGTTTGTTCTTGAGAAGAACAGCCCACGGCTGTTTGATGGGCTGGCAATTGAGATGTGACCTTAAATATAAAACTGGCAAAGCATCTGATACTTCTTTATGTGACTCTTATTTATCTCTCTTTAAAGTGATACTAAACCTTTTTTCCCCTTCTGCTGTCCTTCTTTCCTTCTTCCTGTAAGGGGCCCCATTTCCTTCTCTTCTTCTTCTGAAAGGCCCCTTTTCTCCCCTTCCCGTAGTGGAGGGTCCGAAAGCTACTGTCCCATGACACATACAGCGCCAGCAAACCGTGCCAGTCACAGCTTTCCGCTCTATCCCTCCAGCACTCACTGGAGCACGTAGTGGGAATGCCTAGCTTCGGCTCTCACCTGAGCCAAAGCAAGCTGTCAATCAGGGTTCTGCTTGGCTCCGGGCAATATGGTTGGAATCCTTCCAAAGTTTGGAGTGGTAATGTGATGTGAGCCGACAGCAGACTTTAGCCCATTGTAGGCTGACTCTGGGTTACAGGAGAACACAAGTAGGTGCACTTCTGTGTCCCACACGAGAAGCATGGCCCAAAAAGGGTTGACCATACTTCTCTTTTAAGCATATGTGAAGATCGTCCCATCAGAGAATACTTTGCATTCATTAAAAAAATGTGGTGTTCTCTAAATGGCACCTATGCCAAGAGGACAAGCTCCTGTGTTCATTTTGCAGCAGTGCAGCTGCTCAGTTCGAGAGACAGAAGCTTGTGGAGATCAATAGAGGAGTAATGCCGACCCAGTGATTTCCAGCTTCCATGGGGAACCCACAGGTATGGCACATACTTACGTCCAAGTTGGTCCAATAAAACTCTAACAATTACCATACCTTCTTAAACGTTGTCATTTTACTCAGTGGACGTTAGTAATAGTATACATAAACCATGTTTTACAATGTTCTGCTTATATTCTTATTAACGCTGGGTCACCGGTTGTCTCCAAAGATCATTGGAGGCTACTTCTAAATGGAAAACGCTAAGGTCAAGTGTTAGGAAATGTTTTTTCTCAACAACTGAGTAATCAGTGTCATGACTGCTGAGAAGCATATGCTCATATAACCAATTAACAAACTAATATCTTGCCCAAAAATGTGATTACATTGGAAAAGGGCAAGGCCACAGCTTTATTGAACTCTTCAAATGTAATAAATAACCAATGCCTGTCACAGTTATACTGTGGGCACACATAAACCATAAACTGACAGTCTAAGAGGCCTTTCCTTACCATCATTGCCATTAGAAAGGCATTAGACTGACCCCAGAATTTAACTTGAGGCCCATCATAGCCCATTAAAACCATGTCAATTGCTGGCAAGGTCAAAACTGCTACTAAAGCTGTGACAAAACATCTCAGAGTGGGTGGGTGGGTGGGCAACTCTTCTGTAAGGTGAATCTCCTCAGGTCAGAGAGACTTGCCTCAGCTCTGCCCCATCACTATGTGTCCTTGTAACCAATCCTGAGGGACCCACTTAAAGCGGAGTTCCATCCAAAAGTGCAACTTCCGGTTTGAGCATGCCTCGCCCCCTTACATGCCACATATGGCATGTCATTTTTTTTGGGGGGGGGGGGAGAGTGGGTACTTAGTTTTGACAGGTACTTCCTGCCTCCTTCGCCTCGCCACCTAGGCGACACCTCCTCTCCCCCTCCCTCTCTGCAATCTTCTGGGACACGTCACAGGTCCCAGAAGATGGCCTGGCCACTAAGAGAGCGCAACACGACTCGCGTATGCAACACCACTTGCAACTCACGCAGCTGGGTACCCACACTTGCAATGATGGCCCAGCGGAGAGGAGGGGGAGAGAAGCAAGGCTTCGGCCGGCTGCATCACTGCACCGTGGGACAGGCGAGTGTCTGTTTATTAAAAGTCCGCAGCTACACTTTTTGTTGCTGCTGACTTTTAATAAACTTACAAATGAGTGGAACTTCCGCTTTAACCTCCTTGATTTGTGTCAACCCCGATTGTAATGCAATGATTCCACCGGTCAACGCTTCCTTACCCTAAAGGGTTCAGAGGGCCTTCATTATTCTGACTGACCTCCTTTTATCCCAGTTAGTAATGTTCCTAAAAGTTGAGTTTTTGCCCCTTTTCTGAATGCCCCTGAAGAATGGAAAAAGGAAGTAGATGTGTTAACTGACAGGATCAAAAGCTAATATCTATCTATCTATAGAGAAAGAGAGAGAAAGAGAAAGAGAGAATAAGAAAATGCATAAACCGAACTTCCCCTTTAAAGTGGTAGCAGCATAAAAAAAAAATATATATATATATATATCTCCTGCAAGGCAATGCCATAATGTGCTAGTATGCATCGCATACTAGAACATTATAAAAGACTCACCTTAGAACGAAGATCTCCAGCAGCACGCTGTTACCACTGACAGGGCTTCCATCTTCCCCCAGTCTTCCTTCCGGATTCACGGGCTCCGGCTGTATGAGTGGCTGGGGCTGCGATGACGTCACTCCCACTCATGCGCATGGGAGTCCTCGGATGCGGCATGGGGCTCTGAAGGACCTTCAGAGCGCATGCACCAGTGACATCACTGACTTCATGCAGTGTGAACATCTCCTAAACACTGCAAGTTTAGGAGATATTTAATGTAACTACAGGTAATCCCTATTATATGCTTACCTGCTGTTGGTACAACTTAAAAAAAAAGTCTTTACTACCACTTTAGGCTTTTTTAAACCTTAATCAAATAAGTCAAACAATCTATTTCTTACCTAACAGCAGCTCTTTGCTCTCTTAAAGCTAAATTGCAGGTATGGCAATTTTGCATAGTTACCGTATTTTTCGCTCCATAAGACGCACTTTTTTCTCCCCAAAAAATGGGGGGAAATGTATGTGTGTCTAATGGAGCGAATGGGCACTGCTAAGGCTGGATTTAATTGGCACTAGTAAGACTGCATTTCATGGGCGCTGCTAAGGCTGCATTTAATTGCCACTGGTAAGGCTGCATTTCATGGGCATTGGTAAGGCTGCATTTAATTGCCACTGGTAAGGCTGCATTTCATTGCCACTGGTAAGGCTGCATTTCATGGGCATTGGTAAGGCTGCATTTAATTGCCACTGGTAAGCCTGCATTTCAGGCGTGCTGGTAAGGCTGCATTTAATTAGCACTGGTAAGGCTGCATTTCATGGGCACTTGTAAATATTTTAGTACACCATTTGGTTCAGAATATTTTTTTTTTTCTTGTTTTCCTCCTCTAATACCTAGGTGCGTCTTAAGGAGCGAAAATTACGGTACATTGGTCCAGTTTGGACCAATGTAATTATGTATGTGCCATACCTGGCTGATACCTGTGGAAACTGAAAGTAATGATAATAGACACTGTTACTGTTATGATCGCCTCTAGCTTCTGGGTCCCGTGCTGAATGGCTCCCCTGCTGCATTGTGCATAAAGGAGGAATCTCACTTGGGACAGTCACCATTCAGAGAACACTTTGCATTTCCTCAATAAATGGAAAGCAATCTGTTATTGGGTGGGGTGGAGGTTGTGACATCCCTGCCCAGCGTCTCTACCTCCTCCAATCAGAAAACGCTTTGCATCCATTGAAAAAAAAAAAAAAAAAGTGTGAATGGCGCCCATGTCGAGTGAGTAACTTCCTATGTTCACAGTAGAGCAGAGAAGCCACTCAGCACAGGACCCAGAATCTCGCAGCAATTACTGTAGAAGTGATTTCCAGCTTCCACGGGGACCCCTAAGGTATGGCACAAGTTGGACCCATGTAATTATGTAAAAACTGGCATAGCTTTTAGATGTCACCTGACAATATCCCTTGCGCACTCAGGTAAAGAAAGCAACAGGCCGCACTCGCTCATGGCACGCAACAAAGTACACAATGAACGCTTGCTGCATTTTTGGTGCATGTTAAAAAACCACACCAAAAACGCACCTCCCTATTGAAATTAATGAACAATGCATCAAAAACGCACCATAGTTGGGTTTTTTGCTGCATTTTTTGAGTCACTTGTCCATGTTTCACAGGTGCATGCTCGGAGTAAATGGAAAACTGGAAACGCATCAAAAAATGCATTTTTTTTTTTCAATGGAGCAGTGTGAAAGCACCCTTATATTATTGCTTGTAATACATTTATATGTACATGTGTGATGTTCCTTGGCTTTATCTCAGTAAGATATAACCGAGGAATCTAAAATTATGGTGGATTGGTTGGCGCACAAGTGCCGTACATGAGAAGAGGGCAAGATAGCTTTCAAAGATGGCATATGTCTGTGCAATCACAAATCATTTTGTGTAATCTGTAGCTAGAGAAAACCTCACTTACGGTTTGGCTAGCCAGCAATTTAAAGCGATTTCAGCAATTCCATGATTGTTCTACGCTTACAAGAAAGCATATTATTTTCTGTTTGTTATCTCGGTACCTTACAGTAAAATGGTTCACATGGAGCAAGTCTTAAAATAGAACCTTCTGACAACACTTTAGCATTAAAGAATGAGTGCACTTTTGTATATCGCCTGGAGACGTCTCAGAGTCTTTGGGGATTGAACAGACAGCCAGCAGCGTGATGATTTCAACTGTTCCATGTCAACTTTGGGGTTGGCCATGGCTCTGAGTGCAAAATCTGGTGCAGCTGTGCTTGGTAGCCAATCTGCTTCTAACTTCAGCTTGTTCAATAAAGGCGCGGTTTACATTGTGTGCAGAGCGGATCACAGCAGGGGTCCGGTGTGTCCCGGTTTACTGTTTCAGGTCCGAATTTTTGCCTAAATTTGCACCTGAAACTCAGCCAAAGATGCACAGGACGCTTCTGCTGTACGTTCCACGGCCGCCCCGGAGATGTGTGAACCGGCTCCATTGAGAACCGGTCACAGTCTCCTGTCATGAGAATTGGATTTTTTTTGGGAGGGTGCAATGTGATCAGCACATCAGCACTGTCCAGACAGAGGGTCTGGGGTCCTGCAGCCTCATAGGCAGTGATGTAAGTAACTGAGTTAAAATAAATTGAGTTACGTAACTCAGTTACTTTAGAGGGTAACTAGTAATCTAACTGATTACTTTTCCCCTCATGGTAACTCAGTTCCCATTACTTTGGCTTAGTTACCCCAATTACATCTACCGCCACTAGATGGCAGTAGTGTAATTCCGGTGTCCTGCCGAAAAAGTTCCCCCGCCGTATAAGGACCCCCTGTACTGTGCAGGCGCAGCGCTCGCGCAGTACGAAGGACTATGGAGCTTCCGAAAATTGCCGAACCTAAACAACTCTGAGTGAACTCTACACCACGCAGGCGCAGTTAACATGTAATTGTACGAGGCGATGCCGCACGCTCCTGATGCTCGTGCTACTCTGCAAGGGGCTTCTATTGTGTAACTAAGGGGCGGGTCTAGTATTACTGTAACCAAGGGGCGCATTTATTATTTTTTTTGTTATATATCGAGCTCTGCCCATAAATTTAACATTCGCCCTCTTCTGTAGAAATCCGCCCCTTACACAATATAATAATAATAATAGACCCGCCCCTTGCTTACACGCTATAACAGATCTGCCCCTTGGTTAGAGTAATAATAGAGCAGCCCTTGGTTACACGATATATAACAATAATAATAAATGTGCCCCTTGGTTACAGTAATACTAGACCCGCCCCTTAGTTACATGATAGACGCCCTTTGCAGAGTTAAAAAAAAAAGTCAGTTACTTTGCTGCGTAACTAATTACTTTTCCAATGTAATAACTGAGTTACTAACGCAATTACTTTTTGGGAGAAGTAATTTGTAACTTAACTAATTACTTTTTTAAAGTAAGATGACCAACACTGCTCATAGGACAGTCAGAGTAGAACAATAAATTACTATATAAATAGGTAAATAGACAAACAAAGCAGAACGTTGGAAAAATTAGGCTGTGGCCATCATATTAGGTTTCAGAAATATTGATGATAACTCTAATTTAGAAGGAAAACTTAAGAATGACCAAAAAACAAGTTCAATCGATAATACCGAACGTGCATTTATATAACTATTTCTGGTGATAAAGATCACCCAGATGAGCGCTGCTAAATGGTGATAGGATTTTTAATGAACTTGCAATTGATAATTTTATTTACCGTTTTAAAATAGTCTATATGTCTTTTTGATAAGCGGCTGCTACAGGGCAACCTACATTATTCTAATTACTGCCTGCTTGGGGGATTTATACCATTCTTTTGCGCCGAGATAAAGGAGAAAAGATGTATTGAGGCGCCTAACATCAATTTTCCTTTTTTGTTTTGGATAATACCGAACTGCTTAATCTTTAAGGTGAAACTAAACTGATATGGGGGTTTGTAAATATAGAGACAGACAGCCCAACCCTCTGACTGCCATTCTCATACAACCATCCATGATCAGCCATGTGCAAATACGGCCATATTAATGAAGTTAATATGTTGTTGCTCAGATGGCCATAGTTAAATGACCCTCGCTTGTACAGAAGGCAAAATAGTGCTACATTTACCTTTCTAGTTCCCCTGGAAGATGAAATGCCTCTGCTTTGCTTATCCCTGGCCACTGTAGACACTTCATGGGTGTGTAGAATACCTGACCCCTCCCCCTTGCAATGGTTTCTAGCGTTGGCTCAAACATCCTGCAATGATGTAGAAGCCAGTGGGAGGAACCACAGCGTTCACCAGGAGTAGTAGATGTTCCACCAACTCTAAGGCATGTTTCACACCTATGCAGGTTGCAGTTTGCATATTCCAGGTGCATTTTGCGTTTTTCAATACACGTTTTTGATCCACTTAAGTCTATGGATTCAAATACCAGAAAAAAGTCCCTGGCACTTTCCATAAAATGCACAGACGTGAACATGACCCATAGGAAACCATATTATATGGACCAGTAGTGTATTAGTAGTGTAATATACACTAGTAGTGTATTAATGCAAAACTAAAAACGCACTAATAAATGCATAGGTGTGAACCAGATCCTAAGGGTTGGACGCCTGCAGCAGCCTGGGAGAAGAAAAGCGGCGGCATTTTGACCCCGAACTCCTCTGGTGACAAGGTGAACCTTGAATGTATAATTGTCCTCCATGTTTTTGAAGTCCATTTAAAGTCATAAAATATTCTAAAACAGTTGTGTTGGGACAGCCCATTCCTTTTAATGCACTAAAACGCACCAAAAAAAATGTATTGTGTATATGAAAAACACAACAACGCCCGGTAATTTGGTATACTAAAATGCACATGTGTTGGCAACCTGTGTTGGGGTGCCATTAATTAGACATATGCAATTCGTTTCGTTTTTTTTTTTTCGTCTTTCGTTTTTTTTTTTTTTTTTCGTTTGTTCGTTTTCGTACGAATGAACGAATCGTTTGAATCGAACGAATCCGATTAACGAATCGTTCGAATCAAACGAATCCGAAAAACAACGAAAATCCGAAAAAAACTAATTAGAAACAACGAATGTACGAATGAAGAAAATCCGAAAAACTAAAACAGGAACAACGAAAATGTACATTCGTAACTTTTTTTTTTGTTGAATTGGTAATTTCCCGTGTCCCTTACAATGGTGCTTAACGTGCTTCGAATAGATTGAACGAAAAAAATTCGTACATTCGTAACTTTTTTTTTTTTCGATTCGTAACTTTTTTTTCGATTCGTAACTTTTTTTTTTTATTGTTGAATTGGTAATTTTCCGTGTCCCTTACAATGGTGCTGCTTAACGTGCTTCGAATAGATTGAATGAAAAAATTCGTACATTCGTAACTTTTTTTTTTGATTCGTAACTTTTTTTCGATTCGTAACTTTTTTTTTTCGATTTGTAATATAATAATAGCATACACATTACATAAAATTATGAATTATGCTCCAATTACGAATCTACGAATGTTACGAATGTACGAATAAATACGAATGCGTTCGAATTTCGAATAAACGAAAATTAAACGAAACGAAAAAACAAATCAACGAAAAAATAACTCTTACGAATGTACGAATCGTTACGAATACGAACACCGACGACTTAGGAATGTATGAATCGTTACGAATACGAACACCAACGACTTACGAATGTACGAATTGTTACGAATCAACGGAAACGAAAAAAACGAAACGAAAATAAACGATTTTTTTTCGGAAACGAAAAAAACGAAACGAAAATAAACGAATTTTTTTGTTTTGCACATATCTACCATTAATAATGAATGACAATGCGCAACACGTATGTTTTTTTTTTTTTTTTTGTCGCGTTTCTCAAGGGTGTGAACCCAGCCTTAAATAAATCAACCATTCTAGGGACAGACACACTATGCTAATACATTTTATGGAAACAGGTTTCTTTAAAACATTAAAGGGTACCTCCACTTCCACTAATATTGATATATCATATGTTATTGCTGCTTTAGAATTGTAATGCTATAAGAAATAACCTTTGACTTTTAATCTGCAGCTAGTTATGATTTTCTATAACTGGCAAAAATTATTCCACTGTTGCTTCCTGGTTAGTATGGCAACATGGAAATAACAGCGGTGTTCTGTACACGGTGTACAGAGCCCCCCCCCCCCCCCCCCCATCAATGCCATTTTCTGCTTATGTGATTGGCTGACTGCTTTCCCCTATTATGTCATTACAACACTGAGACTAATCCGGCAACTATAGCGGTTCGAGCCCCCCACCCGACACCCTCCTCACCCCCCCCACTCAGGAAGTGGACGTGGATTGAATCAATGTTTTCTCTGCAGAAGTAGCCATTGTGTTTCTGATTTGTTCCTCATTAAAATGTATGAATAACCCTAACTTTTTTCAGTATGGAGTGCAGAAGGGTTATTTCCACTCTTTGTCCCCGATAGGGAGACTCAACCTCTATAGTTGGTTGATATACTGAAGGCAAATTGGCTGTTCACTTTGCTAGGGAAATTTCCCTAGAGCTTAGTAAATTCAGTAAAATTTCACTTTGCAAAAAATACCCAATCACATGCAAGGAAAATAAAGAAAAAATTTGGCTTGCGTAAGGTGGGATGATAGGCATCAGCAGAGCTTCCTCTCATTCACTAAGTCTTGGGAAAAAATCCCTCGCAAAGTGC
This sequence comes from Lithobates sylvaticus, assembly GCA_028564925.1. Taxonomy (NCBI): domain Eukaryota; kingdom Metazoa; phylum Chordata; class Amphibia; order Anura; family Ranidae; genus Lithobates; species Lithobates sylvaticus. Next base: position 84,310,668 of record CM053029.1, on the reverse strand, counting down.
AACTTCCCTTGCAAAATGAACAGTCTATTTGCCTTAAGGCTGGCCATAGATTACTTTTTTTATATATATATTTTTTTCAACCAGTGAGTTGATCGAAAAAAACAAAAACAAATGGATCCCCCCTTCCACACAAGTGAGGTGGGTGAAGGAATCCTCCCTGCTGAGAGATTGTATTCTGACAGCGGCACTCTTCCAATTGGCTGATCAACAAAGGTTTTCCATTATTCCTGTTCGATATTCAATCCATCTATGGCCAGCTTTAGTAAATCAACCCCTATATCATACCTCCCAACTTTCTGAGATGGGAATGAGGGACACCTATTGTCAAAAGTATGTAGGCATAGGACACGCCCCCTGCCACCCCCCTGAAGGAGAATTGTAAAAAAATGATTGGTTAAACCCACAAGTGCTTTTTTTCTACCACTATTATTCCTTTATATTTGCTTTTGGAATTTACAAATGCAACAATTTAGAAATTGGATGAAAGGTTTAGCGCTGGGGAACACTTTTTGATAAATAAGTAGTGCGTTTTATATACAACTATAATTATCAGACCAAAATGAGGGACAAATGAGAAGGAAAGAGGGACTTTGTTTCAAAAGAGGGACAGTCCCTCAAAAGCAGGGACAGATAGGAGCTATGCCCTATATGCCCATGTATCCACTGTCAGTTGAACAAAAAGTGATGGGAAATCCACAATTTTAGAGTTGCCACCATAACAATATAAATGAAATCTTCCAGTGGGGACACTTGTTCTGGGAGCAACTGTCTACGAGCGAATTTACCCTCAGGTCGGAGAAGTTCCCATTCTTTTACCTTCTGTTGCATCTTCAATACAGACAGTAAAAGGAAATCTCAATGGGTCACAAAAGAAAAACCTTACAGGACCCCACCCCATTGCAAGGTGGATGGATGTATCCTCTGCATTGTAGCCTGACACCCGCATTTTGATCAGTTCTCCTTGTGGTAGTCATGGACCTGGGGGGTGGTGGGGGACATAGCCTTCCTACAGATTGGTGCTTTAGGTTTGGGGGTATCTTTTGTTGGTAAGCACAACACCTGGAACTCCACACATGCCTCCAGCAGCAGTCTCTTCAGTGAACTACACATCACGGCATGCTTTGTTAGAGTAGAAATATTTTTGGTAGTCAGAGGGTTCTCCATGTGGTATGTGTGCTAAGCTCCCCCACAGGGCACATGCCAGTGCAGTGCAGCCTACTGTACACTGATTTATTTGGGCGGCTTCTGACGGGGTCCGAGGATCTCCTACGGCTGAGCCTGCACATCATAGGGAGGCCACTGTATCCTTTACAGAGATCTCATCTACTCAGTAGCAAAATGAAAATACCCAGAATATACTGATACTAAGTATTTATGTATCAATATTGATCACACTGCTCCATATAATGATACCGAGTATCTATACACCGATAATGATCACACCGCACTGTATAATGATACCGAGTATATATACACCGATAATAATCACACCGCACTGTATAATGATACCGAGTATATATACACCGATAATGATCACACCGCACTATATAATGATACCGAGTATATATACACCGATAATAATCACACCGCACTGTATAATGATACCCAGTATATATACACCGATAATGATCACACCGCACCATATAATGATACCGAGTATATATACACCGATAATGATCACACCGCACCATATAATGATACCGAGTATATATACACCGATAATGATAACACCACACTGTATAATAATACTGAGTGTGTGTATGTGTATATATATATATATATATATATATATATATATATATATATATATATATATATATATATATACCGATAATGATCACACCGCACCGTATAATGATACCGAATATATATACAGTGCATCCAGAAAGTATTCACAGCGCTTCACTTTTTCCACATTTTGTTAAGTTACAGCCATATTCCAAAATGGATTAAATTCAATATCTTCCTCAAAAATTCTACAAACAATACTCCATAATGACGATGTGAAAGAAGTTTAATTAAAATCTTTGCAAATTTAATAAAAATAAAAAATTAAAAAAATCCCATGTACATAAGTGTTTACAGCCTTTGCTCAATACTTTGTTGAAGCACCTTTGACACCAATTACAGCCTCAACTCTTTTTGAGTATGATGCTACAAGCTTGGCACACCTATTTTTGGGCAGTTTCTCCCGTTCTTCTTTGCAGGACCTTTCAAGCTCCATCAGATGGGGAGCGTCGGTGCACAGCCATTTTCAGATCTCTCCAGAGATGTTCAGTCGGGTTCGAGTCTGGGCTTTGGTTGGGACACTCAATGACATTCACAGAGTTGTCCCCTAGCCACTTCTATTATTATCTTGGCTGTGTGTCTAGGGCCATTGTCCTGTTGGAAGATGAGCCTTCACCCCAGTCTGAGGTCCACAGCGCTCTGAAGCAGGTTTTCATCAAGAATATATCTGTACATTGCTGCATTCAAGGCCTCAGCATGTTCTGATGTCAACATTTACAGCCATTTCCTGGACCCATCGTACACTGGAGAGTTCAGAAAAGGTTCTAGTTTGTTGCCCCTTTTGTACTTTAGGTTATTGATGAGTATCCTATCTATGGTCTCAGAGGTAACAAATCAACTGTAGCCTTATCTGCTAAGGCTTGATTCACACTAATGCGTTTTTTGATAGATTTTGCAGAAATGCAGGGACATTTTTTAACATGGGTTCCTATGGAACATGTTCACATCAATGCATTTTTTTAGTGCCTCTGCGTTTTTGGAGAGGGTCGGGGACTTTTTTTCCTGCAAAATGCAGCGTTTTGCATGTAATAGAACTCAATGGACCCGCATCCAAAGCGCAAGTACAGCGTTTTTACTGCGATTTTGCTGCGATTTGCATTATTTTTTTTGTTTTTACATTGTATATAGCTGGTTGCTAAGAAGGTGACCGGGAAGCCGGCCACCACGTCCTTTGCAACCGATGAGTCATCAGCTGTCAGCTGACTTCCCGCTGAATGTTAAAAAAAAAAATGACCACTAAAAAGAAAATCATGAAAAAAAAAATAAACAGCGTGGGGTCCCCCCCCCCCAGGTCCATACCAGGCCCCTGGGTCTAGTATGGATTTGGAGGGGTCCCCCACGCCAAAATAAAAAAAAATGGCGTGGGGCCCCCCAAAATCTATACCAGACCCTTATCCGAGCATGCAGCCTGCAGGTCAGGAAAGGGAGGGGACGAGCGAGCTGGGGGATGGGTGCTTTGGGCAAGGGGGGCTCTGTGCCCCCCACCCCAAAGCACCTTGTACCCATGTTGATGGGGACAAGGGCCTCTTCCTGACAACCCTTGCCTGGTGGTTGTCGGGGGTCTGCGGGCGGGGGCTTATCGGAATCTGGAAGCCCCCAGATCCCACCCCCCCCCATGTGAATGAGTATGGGGTACATTGTACCCCTACCCATTCACAAAAAAAAAAGTAGTGTAGTGTTAAAAAATACAGTAGACAGTTTTTGACAAGTCTTTTATTAAAAATCTTCTTCTTCTCTGCTTCTTCCTCCATCTTCTTCCACATCTTCATCCTCCAGTCTTCTCCTTCTTCTCCTTCTTCCCCTGCTTCTTCTTCCACTCTTCTGTCTTCTCTGACAGAAGAGGATGAAGATGCGGGAGAAGATGAAGGTGGACCCCACGTTGTTTTTTTTTTTTTTACATTCAGCGGGAAGTCAGCTGACAGCTGATGACTCATCGGTTACAAAGGATGCGGCGGCCGGCTTCCTCGCCCTCTCCTTAGCAACCAGCTATATATAGTGTAAAAAATTAAATAAAAAAAAACGCAAAAAGCAAATTGCGCTAAAATCGAATTAAAAACGTGTGTCCAAAAACACGTGTCCAAAAACACAGCAAGCACCGCAAAAAGCACTGCAGAAACGCTCAAAAGCAACAAGCAAAGATGTCAATCGAGCCTAAGTCCCGATGACACTTCAAAACTACTTGTTTGGCTACAGTATTTTCGAGCGATTCCACTGCTTTTGGACCCAGTCATTTGTTGTACAGGAGACACAGACTCCCATGTCTCCAGTAGCAAGTTCATATGTTCTCATCCACTACACCCAAACATTATGAAGAATGATGTGTAGCCGGAAGTTTTGTGCACTGTATGGTTGTAGGCCCAAACCACTTCTCACAAATTGTGGCCAACAATCCTGGTGCCTCTACTCCTGTGTCCGAAGCATACCAAGCAGCGTATGGTTGAAACGCTCATACGTTCTATTCTCCTGAGGGTTATACAGGGATATTTGTGCTGTTATATTTCTGAATCAGCACCAGGTCTTTATGCAGCTGTCTGCATAGGCCCATAAAAAACAATACACCTGCGTTCAGATCTGTATAAAAAAAATGACGCTGTACTGATTAAATTGCTGTATTTTGCAGTCGTGTTAATGAGCCCTAATGAATGAGGTTTTGTAACATGCTGGTATTGAGGAGGTTAACAGAGGGATTTATTTGTGTGAATAATTGTATATTTAAATTACATACAGAGATGTAAATAATTGTGGACTATTATGGCTTTGGTCTGTTCTCTGGCATACATGGGTTCATTTTTTACTTTGGAAGGTTTCGTAAATATTTCAAGCAGATAAAAGCCTCTCATATTAAATTCCAGACGCAGATTCGGGTCTGGAAAAGGGGCACCCTCGCTGAATATTAAAGACGTTTACATAAAGCCGAGGCGTCGGTAAATGATGTGACATTGGCAATAACACCGAACTGTTAATGTCTGTATTTGCATTTTAATTCCCAGTCTGTTATAATTTATTAATGTCTCCAATTATGCGACTGCACTTCCGTGTAGCACTGCTCCCCATACTTCCACAACTGCAGGGGACAGAAAAACATTCATACATACATATGTAGACACAACCCATGTATAATTCACAAGGTTCTAGTCAGCTTGACCTTTTTTTTTCCCACAAGGCCTTTAGTCACTATACCTGCTGTGAAAGTTGCCATTTTTGGGTCTGATGCACAGAAAGCAAGCCATCAAATTCAGATCTAACTTGTGACCTCTGTTGGTTGGGTGCTTAAATCTGGTTGGCTACTCTAAGGTAATAATGGTAGTTCTTATTCCTACAAGCTACGTCTTCTGCAGACTTGCATTTTCGCATTGGCTGAAAGATCTTAAAGTCTTGCATAGATGCATAGTTGGTAAGGTTCAATAAAGACACCAGTCCATCCAGTTCAATTTGAGTGTGTGTGTTCGTGTTTGTCACCACCATTTTCAATATACCTATACATTGCGATTGCTAAAAAAACACATCTGAAAGTTTCTCTTTTATATTCTACACTCTCTGCTGACACCACCAACCGTGGAAGGGACTTCCGCATCCTTACTGCTTTAACAGTAAAGAACCCCTTATGCAGTTTAAGATTGAACTGCTTCTCATACAACTTCATTATGTAGCTTTGTGTCTTCTTTAGAGATCTTATGGTTAAAATGTTTCCCCCCTATGCTAGAATCACTATCTAAAGATTTGTATATTGCGATATCCATTCTTTACACACTTAGTATCATATATTATGGAGTGCAGCGTGGTAAAGTTTGCTCTTTTGAAGTTTAGTGTTCTTGTAATACCCTTGTGTCTCCTTTTCCTATCATTTCTTTTTTTTAACATACAAAGGTGCTTTATTGTTGTCATGTAGGGTGATAAACAGCATATTCATTTTCCTATAATTTATGGTAAACATAATTACTCTGTGATCACGGTTTCTTAAAGAGGAGGTCCAGGCTCCTTCAGAAAAAAAAAAAAGTCAGCAGCTACAAATACTGTAGCTTTAGACTTTTAATATTAGGACACTTACCTGTCCGTGAATCCCAGAAGATTTTTCCATCGGCTCTTGGGTGCTGCCGGCGCCATTGCTTGCGGCTTCACAGCTGGTTCCCTACTGCTCATGCACGAAGCGCACTGCGCTTTCTCAATGGACCAGCGTCGGGGAAAGGAGGAGGGGGTCGCACTTCCGGGTGATCAGGCCGCATCGCGGTCACCTGGAAGTGGGAGCTGGTACCTGTCAAAACTAAACCAGGTACCCCCTTTTCCCAAATCAACCACCCCCCCCCCCCCCCCCGAAAGATGCCAAATGTGGCACTGGAGGGGGAGGAAACAGATAAGTGGCACTTCCCCTTTTGGGTGGAGCTCCACTTTCAGTTATCCCTTACTTCTACATCTATAGTTGTGTGGTGTTTGTAATTAGAAGGTCTACTAACGCATTATTTCTAGTTAGGGCTTCCACCATTTAACTCATGAAATTGTCCTGCTTTACATTCAAGAAACAACGACCATTAGTTGAGTGTTTAGGTCCATCTGCCCAATCAGCATCAGCCCCCTGAGATTATAATGTTGCCTTGCTTCCCTGCCATCTATAACTGTGAAAGGAGATGGGTCTCCACCTCCTTAACATTAGGGTGACTATAGTATACACCCACAATTAATTTATTGTTTGTCTCATTCTTTGAAGCTCCAGCCACAAAGACTCCACCTCATCACTAGCCCCATTAGCAATGTCATCCCTCATATTCATTATCAAATCACTCTTGATATACAGGCACAGCCCTCCCCCTTTCCTACCTACCCTGTCCCCTTCCATACATGAAGTACCCCTGGAGATTCACAAGTTATTTAATTCACCTTTACCAAAAAACTGCCTATACAGGTTAGAGACGCTTTTAGATAAAAACAAACTGTGCAGCTTTGACCAAAATGTAAATAATGCCCTTGCTATAGGTGTAGGCCATTTAGCTACCTCCCAAAGCTTGGCTAATAAACTCCCAGAAATAGCAACACCCCATCCTGCCTTGTTGCTAGAACGTTGCTAAGGCACTCCCAGCTAATTCAAACCCCTTTGCGTGCGCTCACTCTGCTATTACAGTGGCTCTGAGCTTAGCAATGCTGCAATGGAGAAGTTAATGGACCACATATGCAGGGGATTGAGAGCTCGCTCCTGGGATGGTAGGGGGGTGAGCAGTAATGTATGGGAGTGTCTTAGCAACATCCTAGTAATGAGGTAGAATGGGAGGATGAATTTTTTGGCTAGGCTTCAGTAGGTTCGTAAATTGCCTACACCAATAGCAAATGCATTATCCAACTACCAATTACCCGGCATAGGCAGTTTTTTGGATAGGTGAAGTAGTCCTTTAATTGGTCCATATGACACTGACTTGCATTGTATTTTACTCTGCTTAGCCAGCCATGTGCAAGAACCCTTATATAAGTTGAAGCCCATGTGAAGGCCTAAAAAAAATCATGATAATAGTAAAATAACTGAATATGTAAATATTTGAAAAAAAAAAACTAAAATGTTCAGTGTTTAATAACAGAAGGTGAGAATGGTATCTGGTAATGGTGTATATATATATATATATACACCCCGTACTGCCGTCGTTCTGATAAGTGTTGTGCACAGTGTGTGTTTTCTTTTTTTCATCCACCTCCAGCCCCTCACAGTTTTCCCTGGTGTTGCCAGTCATTCCCTTGAATCGTGAGTCATTCCTTGGCTCACGGGCAGCTCTGATGACTGCATTCTGGCAGTTCTCTACAGTCCGCTTCTTTGCCGGGCTCCACCATGACACATAAACCGTGTTCCCGAGCCAGATTGATGCCCACATGCTGGGTTGCCCTGCTTTCCAGCAACAGCTTGTTGCTCCTCTGCTTCACAATAAAGTAAATTTAAACCTAATTACTAAATTATTTTTTAAGCGTTAATATTGTAGCTGGATATCACTGATGGAACACTTCAATTGATGTGCAGGAGATGATGGGAAAATTACACATACCCTGAGTAGGTGTGTGTGTGTTTGTTCTTTTTGTGCAAACACTGCAAGTTTATTTCATCATTGAACAAGCCCAGAAGTTCTGGGGTTTTCATTTTTATTTATCCACTATTATGTAGGTGTAGAGTTGTAGTGTATTTGCACATAATTTGTAAAAGTTGAACTCCATACATATATAACCAGCTATTTAATAAAGTCATACATTTATTTAAATTAGCTGTTTTTAGCTACCTCGGGTTTGAATATCTGAATATGTCTTGATATCCATCTTCTGTAATTTTCTGCAGAGCGCTGTTTAGACTTGGAGAGCGAGACCAACCAGGACTCTGTTATTAATACATGACAGAGGATTCCCAGAGCACTGTGGATTAGCTAAAAAGAAAGTACAGTTGTAGCTTCCTTTCAGACACAGCTGTCTCTCAATAACTGTCAGACAGCAATTCAAGGGATGTGTCCCTGCTCTAAGGCCTCTTCACACTGGTGGATCCGCTGATGGAGAGTGGACATGGACACAGCCTGCTGTTCTCTATGGACTGTCGGATGGAAACGGACCGCCAGTTCGTTTCCATTAGGCTGTCCTCTGACAGCGGACAGAATCAGTTCGGATGTCGGCGGTGTCAATGGACACATATCCCTTGACATGCACTGTTCCATAGAAAGCAATGGATGGTCCCATCGGGTTCATCTGAAAAACTGACAGGTGGACCTGATCGGTCCATCTGTGTGAAATGGGCCTTTACTTTTGTTTAAATTTCGCATTGAGCTACAGAGTTCTGTAAGCTATACAGGGTTTTTACTACCATTACCATATAATATAATATTTATAGGGCTGTGGAAATTAAAGATTAATTCCTTGATTAATCGTTAATTTTTTTGATCGGTACTCACCTCTGCGCCGGCTTCCGGGTCTTTAGGGAGTTCCGTCGGAGATCCGGTGACGTCACGGACATCGACATCCCCGGACTCCTCCCCCCTTCCCCAAGTGCCTCCGTCTGCTAACAAAGGGAAGGGGGAGGAGTCCGGTGACTTCGAAGTTCTGATTGAACATAACGCGCACGGGGGAGGAGCTACGCATGATGTCACCCGCTGCTGCCCTACGGAACTAACACGATTGTCGGCTTTACATGCTGTTTTTATCATCTTTATGTGAGTAGTTTGTATTTGAACACAAAAATGTAATCTTATACTTAAGCGGTGAGCACTTAGATCTTTTCTTTCTACCCATGACCTGACATCCTTGCTGAGATCTAAGGAGATGTGAGAGAAGTTTATGGTCCGTGTTAACCCTTTTGATACCCGCTTGCATGACCACCTGTTTGCACAGGGGTCCATGCCATAAGGTGAGAGTGATTAGTTAGACCGGAGGTGGAGGGATTGTCACGCTACTGTGGAAAAAAATTACTTACGTCAGTGCTACAGTTTGAATTTAAAATGTATTTGCGTGAACTGTGAAGTTAAGTCATGGATTGTGGAAATCTAATAACTAGTGTTGGGTGATTGTATATAGTGTATACCACATTTACCACTGACTAATGCAGAGTTGCAATGCAAGGAGATCAGATAAATGTAGTTGGATCTGTATGTGTGTTATAATTAATCGAAATCAGTCGTTTAATCAATTTAAAAAAATAATGTATTAATCGAACACGAAAATTTGAATCAGTAAAAGCCCTAAATATTTATATTCAATATTTACAGAAACAGAAAAGATTAAAATTGGTGTATGTGCATATATATATATATATATATATATATATATATATATATATATATATATATATATATTCACTGAACATTTTTTATATATGTATATCTGACCACAATAAAAAAAAGGAAGAAAAAAAAAATCGATTGTATTTTAAGGGAAACTTGTATTGACGAAAGTCTGTAGACTGCCATTTCAGACCTCTCTAAAAATGCAGAGTGGTTTGGAATCAATGCTCTCTGAGTCGCTGACCCAGAAAAAGTATGGAGATCAGGGGTACTGACTTTGATCTGACTTCACTTGCTGCATACTTGGACCTAGTCAGTATGTCAAAAGGTATTGAAGGTCAAGAGCCAGGCATTAGGTATTTTCGAAAGAAGCTGAGGAGTGGCAGCCTCCCCGTTTCTCTCAGTTCAGATTTCCTTTAAAGTGGATTTAAAGTGAAGCTGTGTTTTGCCTTTGCAAAGGAACAAATTTGCATTAATCCCCTTCCCTAACAGCACATATCATCCCTTTACTCCCAAACCCCTCCATATACAGTACCTGCTGGTTACAAAGAATTGAAGACTTTGGTAACCTTCAAGACTTGATTGGAGTTTACGCAGGATTGAGGACTCTGGTCTTTGCCCAATGTGATAGTAGTGGGTGCCCAAGTGGTCAGTCACCAAGCACTAGTACTGTCACATGGGAGGAAGGCATGACGTGCTCCTCAATGATCAGAAGTATAATGTATTTGCTCCCACTTGCAGAAAAGAGAGCCTGTGAGTGAAGAAAAGCAGATCTGCTACTGGTGGTTCTGTCAATAAAGGGAACCTGTTGCAATGCCTTTCTTGGAGGAAGCACAGGTTTGCCAAGGGAACTCGTGCAATTTATTACTGTAATGCTGTCAGATTGCATATACAGTAATACAGCCTTTCTCAAATTTTTTAACATGGAGAAACTATTAAAGGGGTTCCAGTCTTGGGGAACCCCTGCCAATATTTGCTATATAAACAATTAATGGTACACTAGTGTGGTGGTCAGTGGGAAGAATGCCTCCTACATTGGAAGTCAGAGAATAATGCCTCTTACATTGGTGGTCAGGGGGAACAATGCCTCTTACATTGGTGGTCAGTGGGAGGAATATCTCTTATGCCCCGTACACACGGTCGGAAATTCAGACGGAAAAAGTCTGATCGAATTATGTTGTCGGAAAATCCGATCGTGGGTGGGCTCTATCGGACTTTTTCCGTCTGAATTTCCGACGGAAAAAGTTTGAGAGCTGGATTTAAAATTTTCCGACAACAAATTCCGATCGGAATTGCCACGCATGCTCAAAAGAAATTTGGAGACGAAAGCTATTGGCTACTGGCCTCTACGTAGTCCCGTCGTATGTGTTGTAGGTCACCTCGTTTCGGAACGATCGGATTTTCCGACAACTTTGTGCGCCCGCGTGTATGCAAAAATCAGACGGATTCTGTGGTCGGAATGTCCAACCGTGTGTACAAGGCATTACATTGGTGGTTAGTCGGAGCAATGTCCCAAATGATCATTTGTGTTAGTGTTTACATATCTGAGAGGTAGAAATTGCTCATTGTCCAAGGAACCATTGGTGGCAACCTTTGAAGGAATCCTAGGGTTTCATGGAACCATGGCTGAGAAAGGCTTCAGTAACAAATACACTTTTTTTTCAACGTACTGTGTACTGCAGCAAGCAATAAAATACCATGCTGGAGAGTCATCTTTTGACCTCACACACAACGCAGCAGCCTGCATCTCCAGTGGTCCAACATGCCGCCCTGCACAATGCTCCAATTAAGAGCACTCACGCTCTCCAAGCAGCTCTGGTAATTAAGCAGTGTGCTTGAGTATGTTGGACCGCTGGGGACTCGCCCTGCTACATTATGTGTGAGAGCAACAGTCTGACTCTCCAACGTGGTGTCTTAACCCTTGCTGCAGCACACAGTACGTCAAACAAATGTATAGACAGGCATAATTTTTACTGTATATGTGACTAGACTAAATTAGGTATTGAGATTGGTCTATGAGATTGGTCTATGCATTCCCATGCAAGTCTTTGGTAATATAAACCTGCTTAAAGCAGGTCAAATGCAAGTGACAATGGGGTAAACAGCAGGTCAAATGCACCTGTCAATGAATTCTAAATTATCTCAAAAGTGTCTTAAACTGATGTCAGCTTAATAGAAAACAATAAATAAAAAGGTCTACTGGGTAAGTGTATACCAAATGTACCCTTTATTACAACAAATGGGCAAAAATCTACTAAAATAGGCTCCCAAAAACACAATTCCCACTGTGAAAAATAAAAAAAGGTGACAATTTGTCAGCCAACCATCAGCCGCACACTTCAGCATACATCAGTTGCTAAATCCATGGTACTGGTGCCTGAGGTGCTATTGCTGAATATTCAGCTGTTCCCCTTGAAAACGTCTCCTACAACAAAACACTTTGGGTGGGGCTAGTGTTGTAATATTGCTGGATATTGCACACAGCCCCTATCTTACTGATGAGCAAAGTGCGGAGAGGACAGGATGCTCAAGTCAGAATTTTAGCAGTCCTGTGAAGCTGATAACTGATATCGACATTATGACCTCCACTAGCTAGGATAATGCATGCAGCTGAGCTAATGAAGGCGTCTCAAGTTGTACTCAATAGAGCTATTGAATCCATAGGGACTGTATATTCTATATAAGCAAGTCCATATAGATGCACATAAGTAGCCAAGTGTGCGGCAGCACTGACCCACAGGACATAGACAGCTAATAGAGTGCAGCACAGCAGAGCAAGCAGGACAAACAGATAGACAATTGCAAATTCATCTAGCAGCTGAGGCAAGTGTAGAGCTGTGTCTCTCCGCAGCAATTCCAGACATTCAGTCTTCCTCAATGAGTGTGCATCACAACCCCAGCGGGAACTCATGGAGCCCATTTGTGAGCAGGTGCAAATTAGTTTAGCATGAAGGAAAACTTCAAGCTTGCACACACATCTCATGCTGCTGTAATGGATATTTGGATGGATGCCCACTGGGACTCAGTTAGGATGACATTATGGATTCTGGTATACCAGGATGCAGGAGCTAGAACTGCAGGTCAGTTCCTCCACCAAAACGTTTCGTCTGTAATGTCACTTTTTCAAGGTGTCAATTTGATGCCATTGACACAAGCCCAAAGCCCATCAATACAGGACCGTACAGAAATAAATACAGACATATGAATTGGTCTTTAAGGGGATTTCTTCTTAAAATATATTGCCTTGTCAACTTATTCCTCATAAACAAAGTCCCTCCCAGATAGCAAGGATAACTTGCCACAAATTTGTGGCAGTAATGAATTGTAAGTCTGTTAACATGCTGCACATTTTTATTGTTGTACTTGCAGAGCACTTGAAGCACAAGTTCTAGTTGACACTTTTCACATTTGTGGCAAATTTGCACGGCAAGTCTGTAGCAAGTGCAAAGTTGCAGTGGTGAATCTAAAGCAAGAGCTCTGTAAGTCTAGAACATTAAAATTCAGCCACAGTGACCCCTGTGGTGGGATGACTATTGCGCAACATAACTGAACCAGAACTTGCAGCAGACTTGCAGAAAGTTTGCAAAGAAAGTTGATCTGAAATCATGCAATGCAGACTTGCTACAGTTGTAAAAAAAAACTTGTGAAACCTGGCAAATCTAGCAATAGCTTAACTAGTCATTTTCAAACTAGCAGCACACTCTTGTTTTCTGGACTCTTGGCAGCTGTGCCATTTCTTTGTTGGAATGTTTTTTATTGAGCTACTCTTCAAGCACAATCTGAACTCCTGCAGATCCTTCTGACAAAAGATCTTCCCATTGACATGCATGCTTGCATCTGCATGGAGAGCAGAAAGACATCCAGCTCATCTTGATTTGGGGTTAACAGTAAGCGTACGATGGAAAAATCCAGTCTGGTTGCTTGTCAGCCAGGGGATGTCTGGGGAGTGCCCACAGACATGCAATCGTTTTCCCATCTGACTATAATGGATCGGGTGAAGATCGTGTTATATCTGAACTATGAATGAAAATGATTAATTGATAACATTTTCATGTTCCCATTGTTTGCTGCTAACGAGCCACCCCACCTCCCATCTACCCTCTGGTGAAGAAAGCCTGAGCTAATGCATTTCCCGCACGTACAGTTTTGGGAGGAAATGATAAATTCTCCTTCAATTTTCTTTCTATAATAAAGCTGCCTTCTCCAGATATAATAATGGGCAATTTGTCTGCATGCTATTATCACTGGAATCTGCTGCGAGGGGCTCTGTAAGTCAATTGGAAATTGGTCTAGACTGGTGTGGCGAGGAGTTGTTCACCGCAGATTTCTCACGTCTGGGGCTTGTTCAGGAGAAACTGAAATTGGCAACATATGTCAGAGGTGGCAAGACTTGTGTGTGCTTTCGCTGAGTGCTGCTGCAGTGGAGCAGAGGAATCGATGTGAAAGCGTTGTATAGAATACTGTGTCCTGAGCCCCCTGCTGAAGTCAGAGTTAAAGGGAATGAATAGACTTTTCAGTAATTTTTGAGATATGCATGTAAAAGAAATCAACAAATACATAATATTATTAAGGTTTGTTACTGCTGTAGGTATGTTTTGTGATTCTGTATGTATGCGTTGGCGTTGTATGTATGCATAGTTACATAGTTAGGTTGAAAAAAGACACAAGTCAACCCAAAAAAAAACGTACAATCCCATATACACAATCCTATACCCACAGTTGATCCAGAGGAAGGCGAAAAACTGCAGCAGAGCATGCTCCAATTTGCTACAGCAGGGGAAAAAATTCCTTCCTGGACCCCCTGACAGGCAATCGGATTTTCCCTGGATCAACTTTACCTATAAATGTCAGTACCCAGTTATATTATATTACGAACATTTAGGAAAGAATCCAGGCCCTTTTTAAAGCAATCTACTGAACCTGCCAGAACCACCTCTGGAGGGAGTCAATTCCACATTTTCACAGCTCTAATGCCGCATAGACACGATCGGAAATTCCGCCAGTGAAAGTCTGATTAGATCTTTTGGTCAGAAAATGTGACTGTGTGTATGCTCCATCGGAAAATCTGCTCTTGTGTATGCGGCATTACTGTGAAGAAGCCTTTCAGTATTTGGAGATGAAATCTTTTTTCCTCTAGACATAAAGAGTGCCCCCATGTCCTCTTTGATGACCTTAAAGTGAATAACTCAACACCAAGTTCACTATATGGACCACTTATGTACTTGTACATGTTGATCATATCCCCCCTTAATCTCCTCTTCTCAAGAGGGAATACATTGAGTTCCTCTAATCTTTCCTCAGTTTTTTTGCCCTTCTCTGCACTTTCTCCAGTTCCCCGATATCCTTTTTGAGAACTGGTGCCCAAAACTGAACTGCATATTCCAGATGAGGTCTTAATAATTTGTACAGGGGCAAAATTATATCTCTCTCTGTCGGCCAGGTGAAATTCCAGGGCTCAGGTAAGTAAAACAGGGGGGGGGGGGGGCTGGGGGGCCACTGACTGCCAGGTGTTTTTTCACCTTAATGCAGGATGCATTAAGGTGAAAAAACACGAGTGTTTACAACCCCTTTAACCTTCACTTCAAAGGAATCATTCTGGCGTACTTTAACTTTTAACAGAAACGCTCCTTGTCTGTGTGATTCACTGTATTTCTGTACAATGTTTGTTACTTGCTGATGAAAGTCAGATTAGAGTGCGTGAAACACTGGGAGCTGTCAGCTGGAACGCAATCAATCTGTGCAGTGGGAAATTGCTTTGAAAGTGCTACTTCACCTTTATAGTATATACTTAATGTGTGCGTGTGTGAGTGTGTATGTGTATATATATATATATATATATATATATATATATACCTATAAAGTATATATATATATATATAACCTTGAGGTTGTAGACATCTGACAATGTTCGACATCCCATTCCAAAACTTTGGGCATTAATATAGAGTTGTCTCCTTTTGCAGCTATAAGAGCCTCTATTCTTCTGAAAAGATTTTGGAGGAGGTGTTTTGCTTTGTGTAAACCTGAGGAAGCAATTAAAGTGATATTAAAGTCTGTTTTTTTATTTATTTTTTTATTTAAAACTAACTAACATGTCATACGTACCTGCTCTGTGCAGAGATTTTGCACAGAGCAGCCCAGAACCTCCTTTTCTTGGATCCCTCGTCTATGCATTAAGATAAAAAAATCTTCTCACCTTAGAACTACTTTAAAGATCTGTAGTGTATTCATATGCTTTACTAAACAGAAATGCCCCACATACAACTGTAGGAAAAACAATTCACTGCATACAAAGTATTACAAAATATGAATACAATATATGCAAGTTATCTGTCTTTCCCAGCAAATTTGCATAGATAATGTATGTAATGTAAGAGAGGGATACACTAAAAATTAATTAAAGCGGAAGTCCCGCAAATAATTTTTTTTTAAAAGTCAGCAGCTACAAATACTGCAGCTGCTGATATTTCAAATATGGACACTTACCTGTCCAGGGCCCCCGCGATGTCGGCACCCGAGGCCGAACCGTCCCTCGGTCCTCGGATGCTGCCGCCGCCATCTTCGGTGAGGGAATCAGGAAATTAAGCCTTGCGGCTTTACTTCCCGGTCCCCTACTGAGCATGCGCGAGTCACGCTGTGCAATCCGAATGGTCCCTGCTGTCTCTGAGACCCATGTGTGTCCTAGCAGACAGCACTGGGGGACAGGAAGAGGCGTAGACTCCCACTGGAGTCTATGCCCGGAAGTGGGTGCAAATACCTGTCTTAGACAGGTATCTGCACCCCTCTCCCCCTGAAAGGTGCCAAATGTGACACTGGAGGGGGGGAGGGTTCCGAAAAGCGGAGGTTCAATTTTTCTGGGGAACCTCCCCTTTAACTTGGGTTGTAGATTTAGTGTCATCCCCAGGTAAAGTTCCTATCTTCAGTCTTTCTTTATGATCTTCCAGGATTCAGAATCTTCCAGACTGCTTCTTGCTTCTCCCAAGTCCTGCAAAAAAAAAAAAACTGTCTTCCAATACATGGCTTATATAAGTCCTTTCCCCTCCCCTACTTCCTGTAGCATAATTTCTTGTCCTGAGCTTCACAAACCAGTCCAACGGGTTCATTAGCAATCAATAGGGGAACCTTCACTCCTAAGCAATATATGCTTTAAAAATCACCAAAATAGCCATAGCAACACAGGATGTATGTGGGAATTTGTGTCCATTCATCCAAAAGAGCATTTGTGAGGTCAGGAGCTGGTTTTAGATAAGAAGACCCTGCTCGTAGTTGGTGGTGTTCAGTACGGTTGAGGTCAGGGTTCTATGTAAGTCACTGGATTTTCTCCACACCAAACTCATCCAACCATGTCTTTTTGGAGCTTGCTTTGTGCTCTAAGGTACAGTCATGCTGGGACATTGTTGTCACAGGGTTGGAAGCACACAATTGTCTAAAATGTTTTCATACGCTGTAGCATAATGGTACCCTTTACTGGAAACACCTAAGCTCAGTGGTGTTGATTTACTAAAGACAATAAGACAAGGGAAATTCCCCAGAGCTTAGTGAATGAGTTAAAGCTTTACTGGCTTCCATCATCAAATCATTTACAAGCAAAAATGTATTTTTTCCTTTTATTTTCCTTGCACGTGATTGGGTATTCTTTGCAAAGTGTTATTTCACCACATTCACCAAACTCAGGGGACAATTCCCTTGCAAAGTAAGCAAGCTATTTGCTTTTAGTAAATCAAGCTCAATAAATCAACCACGCCTATTTTAACACTTTTTTTGTTTACATGTAAAAATCTGTACTTTTGCTAGAAAATTACTTTGAACACCCAAATATTATATAAATTTTTTAAGCAAAGGCCCTAGAGAATAAAATTTTTTTATGTTGCACGGTATTTGCACAGCAGCTTTTCAAATGCAATTTAAAAATAATACACTTTCGTGAATTTGAATGCACACAAAACACAATATACTACCCAGCTGTTTGGTAAATATATTTATGCCAAGTAAATAGATACCTAACATGTCACACTTTAAAATTGTGCGCGCTCGTGGAATGGCAGCAAACTATTTAAAAATCTTCGTAGGTGATGCTTTAACCACTTGCTGGCGACCGATGCACACCGATATACGTCGGCACAATGGCAGCGGTGGGCAAATGGACGTACCTGTATGTCTCCTTTAAGAGGCGGGGAAGAGTCTCGATTTCAGCTGCGACATTCAGATGGTGGGGTCAGAATTTGGTGTACACAACATGAAAGCATGGATCCATCCTGCCTTGTATCAATGGTTCAGGCTGGTGGTGGTGTAATGGTGTGGTGTGGGGGATGTAATGGTGTGGGGGATGTTATCTTGGCACACTTTGGGCCCCTTAGTACCAATTGAGCATCGTTTAAACGCCACGGCCTACCTGAGTATTGTTGCTCACCATGTCCATCCCTTTATGACTACAGTGTCCCCATCTTCTGATGGCTCCTTCCAGCAGGATAATGCACCATGTCACAAAGCTCAAATCATCTCCCCACTGGTTTCTTGAACATGACAATGAGGTCACTGTACTCCAATGTCCTCCACAGTCACCAGATCTCAATCCAATAGAGCACCTTTGGGATGTGGTGGAAGATTCAGGAGATTCACATCATGGATGTGCAGCCGACAAATCTGCAGCAACTGCGTGATGCTATCATGTGGACCAAAATCTCAGAGGAATGTTTCCAGCACCTTGTTGAATCTATGCCATGAAGAATGAAGGCAGTTCTGGAGGCAAAAGGGGGTCTAACCCAGTACTAGCAAGGTGTACCTAATAAAGGGGCCGGTGAGTGTATATGTATGTTAGCTGGTCTTAAAGTGGTTAAAGGGTGTCCACATAATGGGGTTGATTAACTAAAGACAAATAGGCTGTTCAATTCTGAAGGTAGGTTTCTCCCTGCAAGGGAATTTTCTTCAGAGCTTAGTGAATGTGGTGAAATTGTGACTTTACAAGAAATAACCAATCGCATACAAGGAAAAAAAAAACAAAGCATTTTTGCTTGCACATGACTGGATGATGAAAATCAGCAGAGCTTCACCTCGTTCACTAATCTCAAGGGCAAATTCCCATACAAAGTGAGACTATTTGCCTCAATACTATCTCAGTTTTGCTTGGAGTTGACCCTAGGGGAGCTGATTTACCAAGGGCTGTTTACTTTGCAAAATAAGTTGCACTTTGCAAGTGAAATTTCTCCAGAGCTTAGTGAATGAGGTGAAGCTCTGCTGGCATCCATAATCCAATCATGTGCAAGCAAAAAGACAATTTATTTTTGTAAATTTTTCTTGTACGTGAGTGGATATTCTTTGCGAAGTAAAATTTCACCACATTCACTTGAAGAATCTGGAGAATGTTGGAGAATCTGGAGAATGTTTCCTTTGCAAAGTGCAACTTCCCTAGCAAATGGAAGAGCCTATTTTCCTTTCGAAAAAAGAAACCGCAATATATCAGCTTTGGTTGGCGTTGACCCTAAAAATAGCAGTAACAGTTTGCTATGTGTGACAGTTGACCGAACATCCATTTGCGCCATTGAGTTAACAAATGGTTAGACAATGGCAGTAAAATAAAAGACAAGTCAGAAAGTATTAACACCCTTTATTAAGACAGCTGTGCTTCTATTCATTTTATTTGCAGCTGATGACTGGCAGGAACAGAAGTCATCACAAGCCTCCGTCTTTTATTGCATATTGTGCTTCTATTTTCTTTCTGATCCGCGCACCCCTTCTGAGATAGCGGGCGGCTGGCACGCTCCCAAGTGCACGCCGGCGGAAAGTGAAGTGATAACGGACAGATTTTTACGCCAGCTTAGTGTTTTTATGCATGGCTGAGGAACATGAATAGAATCCGCTTACAGTGCAAAGAAAGAAACGTAGCCCTTAACTAAGAAACAATGCATGATCAGTCAAGCACAGTGACATGGGAAGGGATGACGGCAGGTACGTCAGGGGATGAAGAACAAGTGTAATACCTGTGTACAGGCATGAGTCTTGTTACATAGAAAGTTGGCCATGTGACCTTGCAGATAAAGAATATTTCCTACGATGGGAAATGCACCAATGCACACTTAACGAGGACCTTCACATTTTAGATGCACTGGCAGGGCCACTGTTAGAAATAACAGGGCCCCATACAGCCTACCTGGGAGGGACTGGGGACATAGATTTATCAGTCCCTTTCCTTGCACCCCCAGTTACAAAGATGAATGAATTGGAAGCACTCTGAAGTTTCTTTCTCATTCACAAACTTAAGCATATAATTGGACACAAGAGTGATTGGTACCAATCATTCACTGTGTTTATTCAGGAAAGGAAGGGGCCAATAAATTATATATTACCAGCCTCTTCCCCTGCTCTCCATCCTGAAATATCCCCCCTGTGTGCCCGCAGAAGCTGCCGGAAGGAGAGGAGGGAACCCGGAAGCACTGCAGGGGGAAAGAAGCACACAGGGGGGACCCAGGCAGCAAATGGAAGGGGTGCATGTGCTAGAACCACTCCACTGCAGTGCAGCCAGAGGGAGAAGCTGGCAATGCTGCAGGGAAAGGCAGAAGAGGATTGGTGTACAGTACAGCCAGCCTTCCTGCTCAGCAGGTGCTTGGGCCCCCCTTTTGAACTGATGGGGTCCGGGCCCAGTATAGGAGGGCTGGCTGTACTGCCTTATCAGCGGCCCTGTGCACTGTGCATCATTGCACTTTTCCCTTCTTTTGGGAAGAAGTGTAGAAAGTCATATACGGTAAAACCTTGGATTGTGAGCATAATTCGTTCCGGAAGCATCCTTGTAATCCAAAGCACTTGTATATCAAAGCAAATTTCCCCATAAGAAATAATGGAAATTCAAATGATTCGTTCCACAACCATTTATTCATAAGTCCTTCAGTTTATAGTCCATAAAAAAAGATTATAGCAATGTGATAAACTTAGTTGTGCCTGTTTTAATCATCAACCATGTGAGTTGCTAAATGTTGTACCTTCATTTAGGCCCCTTTCACACCGGGGCGGGGAGCCGCAGTGACGGTAAAGCAGCGCTATATTTAGCGCTGCTTTACCGTCGTTTTAAACGCGGTATTTCGGCCGCTCGCGGTGCGGTTTTAACCCCCGGGAGCGGCCGAAAAGGGGTTAAACACCCCCCGCAGAGCGCCGCGGAAGGAGCGGTATAGGAGCGGTGAACACACCGCTCCTATCCCGCTCCAAAGATGCTGCTAGCAGGACTTTTTTTTGTCATCCTGCTAGCGCACCGCTCCAGTGTGAAAGCCCGCCGGCTTTCACACTGGAGTTAAAGGGGCAGGATTTTTTCATGCGGTGAACAGGCGCTATTTTTAGCGCTGCACCGCATGAAAAAACGCTTAGGTGTGAAAGGGGCCTAAATGAAACTGTATTGCTACATTTAGAGGTGCCTCTCTTCTCTTTTATACTCAATTGTGACATGACGCCACTTGTATATCAAGACATCACTTGTATATAAAGTCAAAATGTATAAAAAAAATGTTGCTTGTCTTGCAAAATGCTCTCAAACCAAGTTACTCTCAAACCAAGGTTTTACTGTACTCCCCTATACTGGGTACATCAAATCACAGCAGTGGGTGCAGTTTAAAGTACCATTGAATTTGCAGTTAAAATTATCTCCAAGTGCATCAAAACCAAAGATGTGCAAAGTCGGTTTTCTTTAGAAAACAGCAACAGCCTGAGTAGAAAAGCCTTCCTCATACCAGCATGTTGTAGAGAAGGACCCATGCTTTCTGTGTGGAGACAGTAGTCTCTCTGCAGATGTCCAACATGCCCCCTGGTGAATAATAGCTAGAGCTTTCCAATCAGCTTTGCTGATTGTAGAGCTATAAACCCAACTCGGCAGGGGGTGCATTGCACCTCTGTAGAGAGATCACTGCTTCCAAACAGAGAGCAAGGGTCCCCTTCTACATCATCCTTGAAGGAGACAAGTTTTCTACTTAGTTGTGCCTGCTTTCTAAAGAAAACAAAGAGCAAGACTTTGTACCACTTTTGTTTTGATGGAATGGATTTCGATAATTTAATATGAAATTTCAATTTAGCTTTAAAGAATCATTGCAGTTTATTTAAACATAGGAAAAGGTTTAAATGTGAATCTTTTACTAAATATATCCAGGTATCTCATTTATCCTTAGAAAACAAAAGAGTTAGTCTGTTGCTCAGGATTCCATTTATAATTAAGTTTATTATACCCTAGTATTCATTTTAAATCACTTTTATGGTTGAGACAGAAATTTTCTATTTGCTCATTTTATGTGTTATTATTTTGTCTCCTCCTGGGGAGTCTTTAATGTATAAACATTTGATTTTATGATTACTTTAAGATTTGATTTAAACATCTTCCTTTTACAATGTATTTTTTTATTCATTTGATATAACTTGCAGCCTGATGAAGGGGGTTGAATGCCCCAGGAACTCTATGCCATTGTTTTACTTCTTTATAAATATTGTTTACAAATAATGAAGATTACTAGTAAAGTTGCAAGGATTTGCCCCTACGTGGGTAATGTCTAGCCCCTGCGTGGGCAAGTTTATGTGTTAATGCAAAACTCAATAAAAAAGATTTTATAAAAAAAAAAAATAAGTTGTAACTTTATATTTTATAGCACCCATCCACTCCTTACATGGTATGTCTACGATTTGTCGTCTTTGATAAGTAGGTTTGCGCCCCCCTACACTATGTCGATGGAACGTCACCCATATTTTTAATTAAGTGTCAGTAGCTATTAAAACTGTAGCTGCTGACTTTTAAAAATCAGGTGCTTACCAGTCCATAGAGTCTAGCTCTGTCTTCCCGCAGCTGGATCTGCTGACCGCTGCGGGCTGCTGGTGTCAACATCTTGGATTTGGGATCTGGCTGTGACTTCCTAATAAATCACAGCCAGCTCCCTGCAGCGCTGTGAAACTTGTCCTGCAGCCTCCTGGGATGCATGACATATCCCAGGAGGCTGAGGGCGAGGAAGGGGCCGGGATGGCCTACGTGAGAATTTGTAAAATGGGAGAAGGTACCTTTTCAGAAAGGTACCCACTAGGGATCGACCGATTATCAGGATGGCTGATTATTGCGTGCCGATATCCGCATTTTCCGAAAAATCGGTATCGGTCATAAACTAGACCGATATTACCGAAATTGGTCTCCGTGGGCCACGGTAATTTTTTTGAGGCCCAAAAACATGCGGACCAAGTGCGCAGGGGCGTGCGGCACATGCACACAACGTCATTACGTCTCCACTGGGCCTAACGTTCTGAGTCTGACAGGCCTTCCTCGCCTCGACACTCGGACAATGGTAGATAGTGCCATTGTGCGGCACTGTTAATTTAAATGGAAATTCTCACCGGTATCTTATGTGAGCCGATTGTAACACCGAGGTTATTTCCTTAATTTTGCGTCTTCTTTCTAGGGTAGCTTAGGAAATGTCAGGAAATATTTGAATTTTTGTGCCATCCAATTCGATGTTGTGCATGTTTCTGGATGCTCTTAATATGCTTTCTTTTGTGATAAAATACTTCATGCACAGATTGATGTCACGTGGAGATTTGTCTGGAGGTGGTTTAGGAGGCAAGGCCCTATGGATTCTGTCACAAGCAAATGAAGAAGGTGGTGACTCAGGAAGGAGATTGTGGAACAGTTTAGATACCTCAGGCATCAGGTCAGAAATTGATTCTGGGATACCACAAATCCTTAGGTTGTTCCTGCGGTTTCGTTTATCTAAATCTTCCACCTGCGATTGCAAATATGAGTACCGTAGTTTTCAGCTAGAAGTTCAAAGTCTTTTCTAAGATCATTATGTGCAAGTGATAGCTTATCATGCTTGGTTTCTAGAACGTCTGTGCGTCCCCCGAGGGTTGCTATTTCTTTTTTGGAACTCATATTGTATTTTTTCAGCAAGTTTTTCATAAATCTTAGTTAAGCTGGCATCTAAATCAGCTTTTGTAAGCTGAGAGGAGTACTCACTGTTATTTTGTGTGGAAGCAAACTCCTGCAGAGGGGCCGCCCGCTGTTGTAGGAGACTGAAAAGTCTGCAGAGAGCCGTCACCTTCTTGAGCCGTTTTCTTCTGATCCTTGTTGCGCAGTAGATAAGTGGTCAAAGAACGTTGTGGTGAATGGCAACGGTGCTCCTTCTTGCCCGACGGCATGCACTGGAGTGTCCTGCAGGGGTGGTGATTGAAATGGAGGTGATTTGCTGTGGTTTCTCCCTGCATTGTGCGTTAACTCCTTCTCAAGTTAAGAAGTAGCCATGCTGCCATACTATTGTGTGGTAACAAACTGTCTGGTAAGATAGCTGTGGCACCCTAATAGAGCTAGGGTCAGGCACAGAGGAGTCAAGGAAGACAAAAATAAGCTGTTGTGGTGTACTAATATGGCTGCTTCTCACCATATTATTGCTGGGAAATGCTCTACCTGCAGCTGTGGGAGCAGAAGGGCTCTCCTAATGATAACCGCCAGTGGTAGTCTTTCAGGCTAGGTAACTCGGATTCTGGTGCAGGGAGCAAATCAGCTGCAGAGGGGTAAAGGAGACCCAAGTAACACTGTGGCTGGGTGGAGCAAGATGGCCGCCAGACATGGCTCTGGGATCAGGGCCACCGCTGCTATCCGTCCCACAAATAGGGGAGGGATCCCTCTTCAATCCCCTACTGGTGCCTTGCTCTGTCCAACCAGGGTGCTCCGGTGATGGGATGGGGCATGAATCTAGCTCAGAGGGGATCTGGAGACCTTGAGCGTCTGCCGGGGTGCAGCAAGATGGCCGCCCTCACTTGCTGTATTCAGAAGCTGGAGACCCCTGATTACCTTGTGAGGAGGGAGCCGGGCGCAGGAGAGCTAGGAAGGCCGGGAGGGAGTAATGGCACAGCCGCTGGGGGGGAGCAAGATGGCCGCCGCTCCCTGTGTATAGGCCGGAGCTGCAGACCTTGGGTGGCTGGAGCGAAGATGATCACCGCGCTAACGGCCCCAGGTGGTGAATTGAGAGCCCAGGGGACTCAGCGGTCTGTGGGCATATCCGAGATGGTCTGCTGGGGAGTGAGAAAAGGCGATCTTGCCTAAGGACGGCTGGAGCTCTTCATAGACACATCTGCCCAGTCTGACTTCGCATATTATTATTCAGTTGTTCAGACAAAAGTTCAGTTGTCAGGAGCGTGTTATGTACAAAGTGCAGGGGTCAGGAGTGTGTTATGTACAGACATCAGGGGTTAGGAGTAATGTACTGAATAATGGGACCAGGAGTTTGTAACAGTTAGAGTGACCTTGCACTCTATTACATTACTTTTACTCCTGACCCCTGCACTCTGCTTGCTGACTGTACAATACTTTCACTCCTGACCCCTGCACTCTGTACTCCTGACCCCTGCACTCTGCTAGCTGACTGTATGTTACTTTTACACCTGACCCCTGCACTCTCTACATTACTAACTCAGGAGTGGACAGAGGACGGGGGTCAGGAAGGTGTTATATACTGAGTCCATGGGTTAGAAGTGTGTAGTGTACTGAGGGCAGGGGTCAGGAGTGTGTAACGTACTGAGGGCAGGGGTCAGGAGTGTGTAACGTACCGAGTGCAGGGGTCAGGAGCATATAATGTACTAAATGCAGAGGTCAGAATTGTGTTACGCACTGAGTGCAGGAGTCAGGAGTATTTAACCGATAGATTGCAGGAGTCATAAGTTTGTTATGTACAGAGGTCAGGGGTTAGAAGTAATGTACTGAATGATGGGACCAGTAGTGCGTAATGGTTAGAGTGACCTTGCACTCTGTTTGCTGGATTGCACATACTTTTACTCCTGACACCTGCACTCTGCAGTCCTGGCCCCTGCACTCTGTTTGCTGACTGTATGTTACTTATACACATGACCCCTGCATTCTCTACATAACTCACTCTAGAGTGAACAGAAGGCAGGGGTCAGGAATGTGTTATATACTGAGTCCAGGGGTCAGGAGTGTGTAGTGTACTGAGTCTAGGGTCAGGAGTGTGTAACATACCTAGTGCAGGGGGTCAGGAGTGTGTAACATACCTAGTGCAGGGGGTCAGGAGTGTGTAACATACCAAGTGCAGGGGTCAGGAGTGTGTAAAGTACTAGGTGCAGAAGTATGTGATTTTACATTTAGTCATGTTGTGTGCAATGAAGACCCTACATGGAGTTCGTACAGCTGCAGTGCCTCATTATGTGCATTTAACTCGTAAGATCGTGTCAGAAGGCAAAACTCGTACTAACCATAACAAAATTGGCTCCAAAAACAGACTCTCTTGGCCAATAGCCTAGCAGATGCTGACAGACCTGAAGACTAGCTGCAAAGAAAAAAAATGCTCTGAAGGGTTAAATCTAGCAGTGAATTTTTGGAGTGTGGTTGAACAAATCTTGTGCTAGTTAGTAATTATGGGATTACACGCTCTGCTCCCAGAGAAGCCTACAGTAAATTGGTGTTAATGTATGACCTGTAATAAGAGGTTCATGGCAGAATCAGGGCTCGGGGTCATTTCAAGGAGAGACAAGGTGACCGAGATATAAATTGGTGATTGATGTGTGGGGTCAGATACAGAGCACACCAGGGCTGCCTGTCCTTGATAGCAAATTGTGATATAAAAGCATTGTTCCTTTTGCTCAAAATGAAGGAAAAAGTATGTCTTATATTACCCAACATAGAGCCGCTATGTCTTTTCTTTACAGTTAAAAAGTACTGTACTGTATTTTGCAAAGGGATTTTACATGTTCATTAATGTATCTGTAAACCCAATAAACTTTAACTTATGTTATTTAAAAAGTAATTGTTATTTTTTGCAGCTTTTATTAAAATAATACCCGGTGATCCTTCCAATAAAGTTTTGGTTCAGGTGCTTCCTGTTATAGGGTGACAACGCTCTATCCCTGTTTCTCATCTGTTCTGAATTGTCACCCTGGTGACTTATAAGTGGCTGTTTCAGCACACATTGACCAGACATGGTCCATTGTTGTCACCATCAAGAAACCCACCATTGCTGGAGTGCATGTAGACAGGAAAAGACTGCAAAGGGATTGTGGAACATCAGAAGCACTGAGATGTAAGA
Source organism: Lithobates sylvaticus (assembly GCA_028564925.1). Lineage (NCBI taxonomy): Eukaryota > Metazoa > Chordata > Amphibia > Anura > Ranidae > Lithobates > Lithobates sylvaticus. The sequence goes on along the minus strand of CM053029.1, from coordinate 84,284,111 downwards.
AAGAGTGGAGTTAAAGCTGAAAACAATTATTTTATTAAAAAAAAAAAAAAAAAAAGATTGTCTATGATACAAAGTGATTTAGACCTATAGTAAATGCAATTAATTTATGGGTTTACATATAATTTAGGAAACTGTCCCTTACAGTGCCTTGAAAAAGTATTCATACCCCTTGAAATTTTCCACATTTTGTCATGTTACAACCAAAAACATAAATGTATTTTATTGGGATTTTATATGATAGACCAACACAAAGTGGCACATAATTGTGAAGTGGGAGGAAAATGATAAATAGTTTTCAATTTTTTTTTTCAAATAAATATCTGAAAAGTGTGGCATGCATTTGTATTTGACCCCCTTTACTCGGATACCCCCAACTAAAATCTAGTGGAACCAATTGTCTTCAGAAGTCACCTAATTAGTAAATAGAGCCCACCTGTGTGTAATTTAATCTCAGTTATTCTGTGAAGCCCTCAGAGGTTTATTAGAGAACCTTAGTGAACAAACCGCATCATAAAGTCCAAGGGACACACCAGACAGATCAGGGATAAAGTTGTGGAGAAGTTTAAAGAAGGGTTGGGTTATAAAAAAAATTCCCAAGCTTTGAACATCTCACGCATCACTGTTCAATCCATCATCCAAAAAATGTAAAGAGTATGGCATAACTGCAAACCTACCAAGACTTTTGCTGTCCACCTAAACTGACAGGCTGGGCAAGGAGAGCATTAATCAGAGAAGCAGCCAAGAGACCCATGGTAACTCTGGAGGAGCTGCAGAGATCCACAGCTCAGATGGGAGAATCTGTCCACATTACAACTATTATGCCCCGCACACACGGTCGGAATTTCCAACGGAAAATGTCCTATCGGACCATGTTGTCGGAAAATCCGACCGTGTGTGGGCGCCATCGGACTTGCTCTCAAATTTTCCGACAACAAAGTCCGATCGGACTTTTTCCGATCGTGTGTAGCGAATTCCGACGGACAAAGTGCCACGCATGCTCAGATCAAATTACAAGACCAAAGCTATTGGTTACTAGCCTCTACGTAGTTTCGTCGTACGCAGCGAACGTCACCACGTTCAGAATGATCGGATTTTCCGACAACTTTGTCCGACCGTGTGTATGCAACACCAGTGTCGGACAAAATCCGTTGGAAAAAATCCAAAGGATTTTGTGGTTGGAATTTCCGACCGTGTGTACGGGGCATTAGTCTTGCACTCCACAAATCTGGCCTTTATGGAAGAGTGGCAAGATGAAAGCCATTGTTGAAAAAAAGCCATAAGAAGTCCCATTTGCAGTTCGCAAGAAGCCATGTGGGGGACACAGCAAACATGTGGAAGAGGCTGCTCTGGTCAGATGAGACCAAAATTGAACTTTTTGGCCTAAACGCTATGTGTGACGAATAACTAACACTGCACATCACCCTGAACACACTATCCCCACCTTGAAACATGGTGGTGGCAGAATCATGTTGTGGGGAATGCCTTTCTTCAGCAGGGACATGGTCAGAGTTGATGGGGAAGATGGAAGGAGCCAAACACAGGGCAATCTTAGAAGAAAACCTGTTAGAGTCTGCAAAAGGCTTGGGTCAGAGGTTCACCTTCCAGCAGGACAACGACCCTAAACATACAGCCAGAGCTACAATGGAATGGCTTAGATCCGGGGTCAGCAACCTGTTGATTGCAGGAAGCCGACAGGTAGATCACGATCAGGTCTGTGCCGAGCCATTCCCCCAGTCTCCGCTGGTGCCGCTCTCCATTCACTAACAGAGCCGAGTGAGAGGCAGTACAGTGCTGGATGAAGGGCGGGACCTGGAGCTGCTTTAGTTAACTTTGCAAGTTAACCAGCAGTTGATTGGTTGCTAGGCAGTCCTGGCAACCAATCATCAGCTTGTTAACATGAAAGTTAACTAAAGTAGCTGCCTCTCACTCCTCTGTGATGTACAGCCGCTGTAAGGTAGGAGAGAACTACCTACAGCTGTGGGTTGTGAACACTTTTCTTTGGGGGCGAAAGAGAAAACAGCAATAGAGGGGCAAAGGACAGTAATAGAGCGGGGGGTTGGAGAGGACACTACTGTGGGAGGGGGGGTGCAGCCAAAGTATTGACTTGGGGGAGCTGATTACAAATGCACGCCCCACTTTTCAGATATTTGTTTGTAAAAAAAATTAACCATTTATCGTTTTCCTTCCACTTCATAATTATGTGCCACTTTGTGTTGGTCTATCACATAAAATCCCAATAAAATAAATTTACGTTTTTGGTTGTAACGTGTGGAAAATTTCCAGCAGTGGGAGTTGCAACCTCAGACCTCACCGATTATGGCTTTGGGAGGAAGGGGGATGCAGCCAAAGCTGCATTGTGCCAAACAAGACCATAAGTCATTGGTCTGCTAGGCCCAGGATACCCAAAGGGGTGACAGGGTGGCATTTGCCTGATAGAGTACACACTATTGATATACTCCATGCAGATAGTGGCCTAGCCAGGATTTGAGCATAGGACCACAGTGCTGCAAGGCATAAATACTAACCACTAAGCCATTGTGCTGCATCACAACATTTGTGTAAAAGCGAACAGTAAGTATTCATTTTCGCCCGCGCAGTACATTTAAAATATGAGCTGTATCTCTTGCTTACAGTTTTGTCACTTGGTAATGGATCTCATTTTCACAGGGCCTGCTAAAAACACTCGAGGGATGAATAGCACTTAAACCTGACAAGCTAAATTGCAGTGTGTTCTGGATACAATTCAAATCTTCGGGGCCGAGATGGGGAGTCTCAGTGTGTGCGGTGGGAGCAGATGGAGGACAATTAGCAGATAGAGGACACATAGGGGAAGGTCTCCTGGGTTGTTGGCCATGTGAATCGATGGGGAAGGGGGCTGGCTTTTGTGCAATTCTGCAATATTGGATTTCAATAATGGTTAGTTTAATAATAGTTCGATTCTCATCTCCAATCTGCCTCCCCGAAAGTCACTCTCACATAGTTGACAGCATATTTTGTAGCAAATGTGAGTAGAACTAAAGCTGAAAAAAAAATATGAGACAGCTGTCAATAGGATGAACCAGTCACGGTGGAATTATGCTGGAGAAGATTAGCCCATCTCTGGCCAAACCATGTATAAGGGCAATGTATCTCCACCCATATACATGCCCCTTGTCTATTTCACGGCTGCAGGGCAAGGAATGCCTTATGATTGGCTGTCCACAGTGAGGGATAGCTCAGGAGGGTTCAGACTAGTATTTGAACACGCCTGAGCTCATCCTTACTGGTAACTATTGTCAACTGGGAAAATAAGTAATGGAAAATCCAAAATTTGACAGCTGTCAGTGAGATAAGAGGTGAGGGAAGATCTTCCAATGGGGACACCTGTTCCAGTGACAACTTTCTAAGAGGAAAATCCCCCTCACTGTGGAGAGATTTCTATGGAAAAAAAAGTAAAGGGAAAGCTCCCAAAAATACACAAGCAGAAAGAAAAAAAAAAAAAACCGTGTTTCCAACCCACCCATAATCTAACTCACATTAAAACTCAAAACTAACTTTAAAGGGGAACTTCACTCTCCCTAGTTCCAACTAGATTTCAACTCTCTAAGGCCCCTTTCACATGGGCACCATCAGTTTAGCCATGTTAAAAACGTATCAGTTCTTATCTGTTGCTTCATCCGTCTTCTGTTCCGTTAATATCCGTTTTCATCCATTAATGTACACGTTTTCATCAGTTTTTGTATCCGTTTTCATCCGTTTACAGCAGTTTCTGTGCCTTTAAGCAAATTACCCAGAAAGCATTGCTCCTCCCATACAGATAAACCAAAAAAAAATTATTCCTTCAAAACGTATCTTAACTGATCGGACGTTGACGGACATTGTCCGTTAACATCAGTTAATATCCGTTTTGACGGCCTTGTACGTTAAAAAAAAAACGGATAAAAACCGATGCAGAGGTTAACGGATGGTAACGGATGGTCATCCGTTTGCCCATAGGAATGCATTGTCGTCCGTTGACGGATGGAAGAAAAATGGATAGACGGTCCGTCCGTGTGAAAGCAGTCTAATAATTGTCCATGTATAATAATAAAAAAAACATACTAGTCCATGGAGTCCAGTGTTACCTCTCTTGTAGACAAAGTTCTGCTTGTGCGGCTTTGATCTGCACCGCCATCTTAAAACTTCTGCTTGGGGAGATCTCTGGTATGTGAACACAGGTATTTGTGATCTGGGAAAGACCTACTGCAATAATCTACTCTTTCAGAAATATGAGACCTTGCAGAGACCAGTAGTATGTCTGCTCGTGCACAAGATCCCAGGCTTGGGCAGACATGCTATGGGTCTCTGCCAGGTCTCACATTCTTGAAATAGTAGACTAATGGCACTATAACCTTAGGTAGACAGTGTTTTTATATTTAAGATTGAGTTATTAAAGCTAAATATCTCAGTGAGGCAAGAACCCTAAAATCATAACACCACACCACAGTATTGGAGTCCAAAATGTGTTTTTACTTTCAAAGTTTTTATTGTTATCATCAAAATGTGTTTTTATTCCAACCATATGTAGCGGTACTCCAGTAGGGGCTGCTGGATTTTGTGGTCCACCTGTCACCCTGCCCAGCCGGGCATTCACTTCCCAGTCACTCTTGAGACAATGAACAGTCCGTATGTTTGTTTTTGTATTTTATTGAGGGATTTTGAACTTGGATAGGGTAAGGGAAATTATGGGATGCCCAGAATCAATTATGGAATCAATAAGATGATCAGATGGAACCTCTATTTAGACTTCTGGAGTTCCAGTCTCCTCCAGCACAACGCTTATTTGCAGACTGTTCCTCTCTCTCCTGTACAATACTTGGTTCCTGGTACAGCTAGCACATGGTTAGGCCTGACTCTGTTTTCAGTCAGGCCTTAGCTACTGCCATTTGCAGGCAGGGACCGTGGGCCCCTTTAGTGTAGCAACAAAAATGGGAACGTATTTAATTCTAGCTGACCTTGGTGGACTACTGCTCCCAGTCAGTCCTCTTCAGGCCCTGCCAACTCTCCTGGCTGCAGCTGCCTGACTTCACTGCCCATGACATCACAGTCTCCCGCTGGCTCTACATACATCTCAGACTGCACTCTCCCAGTCTGCTCCGGCATGCCTCCCCAGCTCTCCCAACAGTGCTTGTCACTCACCAGCCCTCCTGGCTACACTCCGGTGGATCCCTTCTGGAGACTTGCCCGGCAACGCTAGCTCCCGTTGTGTTTCTCGGTTGCTCTCTTGTGCCTCCCGTTTAGATCCTTCTTTGTTTCTCAGCAAGGGTCCGACTTGCACCCGATCCCCTCAGGCCCAAGGTCACCCCCCCCCCAGACTGGGGAGTTTCTCCAAGGCCCTGACAACCTTGTGCTCCATCTTCAGCTTCTTCCACCCGACAACTCCTCCCTAGCTGGGCTGACTATAGGTATTTAAGGAGGCCTGCCCCCTGCCAATCCAGGTTGGGGATTGGTCAGCGCTCCTTAGAACACCCCAGACAGCTCCACCTCTCTTCCCCTCCTTCCCTCTAGAATTCTCTAGAAGCAGAAGGGAGGTAACCGAAAAATCATGCTATCTGTGAGGCACCAGCCTACTCTGAGCCACTCCCAGCCCTATCAAAACAAACAGGTGTAGCTTACAGCTAGGCCTGATTAAATTTACCTGCACTTACAAAAACCTACTTCTAGCACCTACCTAAAGTAGGGGGTGCTTCACTTATAGTGGGTATAAAAAACAGCGCTTTTTAGGGCCACACATCACCATCTTCATCAGGGCTTAAAAAGATATAGACTGTAATGTTGAAACCCCTTTTTACAGTTTTGTCAACTTGGCCTTTTCACACAGCAGGCTCCCAAAGCAGAGAGATAGAGAGAGAGGTTCCTGAGAGATCTGTGGCCCCTGAAATGCCTAGACTGCTGCACCCACCATATGTTAGGTCTCATATTCCTGGCAGAGACCTGTGGCATTTCTGCACATGTGCACAATACCACGTATACAAAGAAATGCTGCAGGTCTCTGCACTAAAACACTGCCTCCTGGGATGTACAGTATAACGTGGACATCCCAGGAGGCAAGTCCTACATCATCCACACCCAGGCAAGGAATTGGAAAAAGGTATTTACTGTTGTTAACATAGGAAAAATCTGCAAATGTGTAAGAGGAAGGGGGTGTAGACAGAGGAGAGGTAGTTCATTTCATGGTTGAAGGTCCGCTTTAAGTATATGGTAATAAACAGACCCCACCCACTTGTCATCAGCAGTGTCGTCTCCAGCTTTCATATTTAGGGGGGGCACATAAGGGGACAGGGACAAAAGTAGGGGGGCAACTATAAAATGCAATTATATATATCCTGGGGCCCTTTACTACGATCCCACAATGGGCCCTTTCACATGTTCTGCAGTGAGCTCCCTTCCTACTGTATTGGGGCCCCCCAGGGTGGCAGAAAACAAGAGATATATGTCACCAGCATACCAATAAAATATAAGGGTCCAAAGCAGTGGGAGAACTATCAGGGTTGCAAAGGTTGTCTTGCCACCGGGCCCTGGTGATCTGCCACTGTGGGGTTCCACAGCCTCCTTTTGCTGTCCTGCCCCTGCTATTGACAGCGCTGGTCTGGCATCTCTTGGAATTTACAGGCTGGTTCTCCTGTCCTAGGACGGGAGAAATCAGTCAGTTTTTTCAGTAACTGAGAGTCCTGGTGGAGTCCTTCCTGTAACTCGCTCTTCTCCCTACCAATGAGGATGCAGGGGAAAGAGCAGATCGAGCGGCCATGGTTGTGTGAGCGCTCGCATTATGCAGTGTCAGCGAGCAGAGGGAGGGGGGAGGAATCACCCGCAGGAGCTGATTGGGACGCTCTCCCTCTCAAAAGAGACTGTGTTACTCCAGCGGCGGCCCGAGTAAGATGCGGCTCATCCGCTACGAATGCAAACAAGTAGACATTGCCTTTTTGCCTTTTTTTTTTATTGGGGAAGAGGCACATGGTGGGGCACAGCATAATGTTGGGGGGGTCAGGGCCCCCTCTGGCCCCCCCTAGTTACATCATTGGTCATCAGCAACAATGCAGAGGTTACAGCATACCTATATATTTGCAAAGCTGCCAACATCTGCTTGTTTTTTTGGGTGATTGTATGGTTATCCTTTATTGGACGTGTAGATATAATTTATTGGCTTTGCCACTGTAAAGTTGGCATTTCAATTTTGTTATTTAATTTTGTTCCTTTAACCGCTTCCCGACCGGCCACTGCATATATACGTCAGCAGAATGGCACGGGCAGGCAAAATCACGTACCTGTACGTGATCGTGCATTTGCCTGCCCGTGGGTCGGGAGTGCGCCGCCAGCGGCGCGCTCGCGACCCGGTCGGGAGCTCCGTGACCACGGCCGCGGGACCAGCGGACCCGATCGCCGCTGGTATCCCGCGATCAGGTTACGGAGCTGAAGAACGGGGAGAGGTCTATGTAAACAAACCTCTCCCCGCGCTTCCTACACTGACTGTCCGTGATCGGCGGTTCCCTGTCATCGGGAACGCCGATCAATGACGTCAGACGTACAGCCACGCCCCCCTACTGTAAAAAAAACACAACACGTCACACTGACTCTTCCCCGCCCCCTAGTGGTTAACCCCTTCACTACAACTGTCATTTACATAGGAATCAGTGCTATTTAAATAGCAGTGATTGCTGTATAAATGACAAATGTCCCAAAAATGTGTCAAAAATGTCCGATGTGTCCGCCATAATGTCGCAGTCACAATAAAAATCGCTGATCGCCGCCATTACTAATAAAAAAAAAATATTAATAAAAATGCTATAAAACTATCCCCTATTTTGTAAACGCTATAACTTTTGCGCAAACTAATCAATAATCGCTTATTGCGATTTTTTTTACTAAAAATATGTAGAAGAATACGTATCGGCCTAAACTGAGGAAAAAAAAAATGTTTTTTTATATATTTTTGGGGGGATATTTATTATAGCAAAAAGTAAAAAATATTGAATTTTTTTCAAAATTGTCCCTCTATTTTTGTTTATAGCGCAAAAAATAAAAACCGCAGGGGCGATCAAATACCACCAAAAGAAAGCTCTATTTGTGGGAAAAAAAGGACGCCAATTTTGTTTGGGAGCCACGTCGCACGACCGCGCAATTGTCAGTTAAAGCGACGCAGTGCCGAATCGCAAAAAAGGGGCCTGGTCCTTTGGCTGCCAATTGGTCCGGGGCTGAAGTGGTTAAATTAAATTCTTATTTTTTTTCAGATAATGTATTTTGATAGATCATTTTCACATGTACATGCTATAGTAGTAAATGTGTTTATGTGTATGTTGTATGATAGTTAGCTGTGTGTAAGCTGACATTGTGTATAGTTTTGCAGGCTGTGGAGTGTGCCTGGCATGCTGTATGAAAGGGATAGCCCCTTGCTGTATTGCTGGCTGTGTATACAGATCTCCCACATCCTGCTTAGTATTCACTGTAGGTCTCAGGCGGGAGACACCTCATCGCTTATCGAGCAGCATGAAGAATATTCACTTTCTGATCATGTCCCTAGTCCCGGCCCCCGCACTGCTCACCCAGGGGTGTCTATATAATATACAGCTGTATGTATTTAATATAGTGTAGCAGACATTATATTAGTCATTCTGCGTCTGGAATGAATAGCTCAGCCAGGACGAAACTAGAAACTAAATGCAGGATGTACGATTGCATTTGCTTATAACTACCCATAGGATGGCACAATTCATCACTGTTTCTCAGGGCGCAGTACATATAATTACCCCTGGGTATATAGAGCTGGGTGTGCAGAACTGATAGCTGTTCTGGTTGTGCAGTGCTGCCCATGGGTGTACAATGCCCATATCTGTTCCTGGGTCAGGTGTATGGTACTTATAGCTGTGCCTGGGTGTACAGTACTAGTAGCTGTTCCTTGGTGTTCAGTACTGATAGCTGCTTCTTGGTGTACAGTGCTAATAGCTGCTCCTGGGTGTACAGTACTGAAGCAGCCTCTTGGTGTTCAGTGATGATAGCTGATCCTTGGTGTACAGTACTGATAGCTGCTCCTTGATGTACAGTGATGATAGCTGCTCCTTGGTGTACAGTGCTGATAGCTGCTCCTGGGTGTACAGTACTGAAACAGCCTCTTGGTGTTCAGTGATTATAGCTGCTCCTTGGTGTACAGTACTGATAGCTGCTCCTTGGTGTTCAGTGGCGATAGCTGCTCCTGGGTGTACAGTACAGTACTGATAGCTGCTCCTTGGTGTTCAGTGATGATAGCTGCTCCTTGGTGTTCAGTGATGATAGCTGCTCCTGGGTGTACAGTACTGATAACAGCCTCTTGGTGTACAGTGATGATAACAGCCTCTTGGTGTTCAGTGGTGATAGCTGTTCCTGGGTGGACAGTGCTGATAGCTGCTCCTTGGTGTTCAGTAATGATAGCTGCTCCTTGGTGTTCAGAAATGATAGCTGTTCTTTGGTGTACAGTGATGATAGCAGCTCCTTGGTGTTCAGTAATGATAGCTGCTCCTTGGTGTTCAGTAATGATAGCTGCTCTTTGGTGTACAGTGATGATAGCTGCTCTTTGGTGTACAGTGATGATAGCTGCTCCTTGGTGTTCAGTGATAGCTGCTTCTTGGTGTACAGTGATGATAGTTGCTCCTTGGTGTTCAGTGATGATAGCTGCTCCTGGGTGTACAGTGCTGATAACAGCCTCTTGGTGTACAGTGATGATAGCTGCTCGATGGTGTTCAGTGATTTTAGCTGCTCCTTGGTGTACCGTGATGATAGCTGCTCCTTGGTGTTCGGTGATGATAGCTGCTCCTTGGTGTTCGGTGATGATAGCTGCTCGATGGTGTTCAGTGATTATAGCTGCTCCTTGGTGTTCGGTGATGATAGCTGCTCCTTGGTGTTCAGTGATAGCTGCTCCTGGGTGTAAAGTACTGATTACAGCCTCTTGGTGTACAGTGATGATAACAGCCTCTTGGTGTTCAGTGATGATAACAGCCTCTTGGAGTTCAGTGATGATAGCTGCTCCTTGGTGTACAGTACTGATAGCTGCTCCTTTGGTGTACAGTGCTGTTAGCTGCTCCTGGGTGTACAGTGCTAATAACAGCCTCTTGGTGTTCAGTGATGATAGCTGCTCCTGGGTGTACAGTGCTGATAACTGCCTCTTGGTGTACAGTGATGATAGCTGCCCAATGGTGTTCAGTGGTGAGAGCTGCTTCTGGTTGTGCAGTAATGATAGCTGCACCTGGTTGTACAGTGCTGCTGATTTGTGTACAATGCTTATAGCTGTTTCTGAATGTACAATACTGATAGCTGTTGCTAGGTGTACACTTCTGATAGCTACTCCTTGGTTGGTGTACAGTGTTTATGGCTGCTCCTGGGTATACATTATTGAGTTCTGTGTACAATGCTAATAACTGCTTGTGGGTGTAGAGTAATGATAGCTGCTGCTGGGTGGTTGTAGGATACTAATATCTGTTCATGGGTGTACAGTGCCGATAGTTTCACTAGGGTGTACAGTGCTAATAATTTCTCTGCAATGTATAGTGCTAGTAGTTCCTCTGGGGTGGTCGGTGTACAGTGCTGATAGCTCCTCAGGGATATTCAGTGCCGATAGCTGCTCTGCGGTGTACAGTGCTGATAGTTCCTCTGGGTTTAGAACGCTGATAGCTCCTCAAGAGTATACACCGCTGAAAGCTACTCTGGGGTGTACAGTGCTGATGGTTCCTCGTGGGTGTACAGTGCTGATAGTTCCTCTGGAGTGTACAGTGCTGATGGTTCCTCTTGGATGTACAGTGCTGATAGTTCCTCTTGGGTGTACAGTGCTGATAGTTCCTCTGGGGTGTACAGTGCTGATAGCTCCTCTGGGGTGTACAGTGCAGATAGTTCCTCTGGGGTGTACTGTGCTGATAGTTCCTCTGGGGTGTACTGTGCTGATAGTTCCTCTGGAGTGTACAGTGCTGGTAGCTCCTCTGGGATATACTGTGCTGATAGTTCCTTTGGAGTCTACTGTGCTGATAGTTCCTCTGGAGTGTACAGTGCTGATAGCTCCTCTGGGGTGTACAGTGCTGATGGCTTCTCTGGGGTGTACAGTGATAATAGTTCCTCTGGGGTATACTGTGCTGATAGTTCCTCTGGAGTCTACTGTGCTGATAGTTCCTCTGGAGTGTACAGTGCTGATAGTTCCTCTGGAGTGTACAGTGCTGATAGTTCCTCTGGAGTGTACAGTGCTGATAGCTCCTCTGGAGTGTACAGTGCTGATGGCTTCTCTGGAGTGTACAGTGCTGATGGCTTCTCTGGAGTGTACAGTGCTGACAGCTGCTCTGGGGTGTACAAATCTCATAGGATGTACAACACTGATACAACACTGATCTTGGTGTACAATTCTGAGAGCTGTTTCTGGAGCTGTGTCTGAGTGTACAGTGCTGATAACTGCTCTTGGGGAAATCTTCTCCGATGAAATAAACATGAAAAATAATTTGGCAAGTACTTTTCTGCAAGCAGAAGATTTTAGTATTTAGAGGTTGGTCATGTCTTCACATTGGCCATCTTCTAAAGCCTATGGTTAACATAAACCTTTAGTAAAATAAATTGATTGGTAAAGTTCCATTTACTCTGCATAGCAGGCAACTCAAAGTACCTTCCTATCAACTGTGTTGCCCTGTAAAGCACCCTGAGGACCCAGAAACCCAGGAAGCTCTGATATGCTAATGAAAAATTAGCTGTAATGGTCACCAGTTAAGGTTCACCCCTTTAGTATTTTGCACCTTACAGTTATATCATCTCAGTGATTGACAGCCTCTCTAATCAATAGTAAGGTACCTGAGGTGAAAAGAGGCTTTTGACTGTCCAGTAAATTACTGTTTGCTTGCTCCAGGATGTTGGCTCACTAAGCAGTGAAACCAATGATGATGATAGAGACCTTGGAGGTTGTACTTCTCAAAACAAACCAACCATGACCTACAGGCACCCATGGAAATTTATTGAGAATGGTCGGACTAGGTGAACATGGCCTTTGCTTAGGCGGACTTAATCTACATGTTCAATTGCGCTCTAAGTCAATGGCCAGCCTAAATGTTCATAATGTTTTTTTTTTTGTTTTTTTTCTATAGAGAGTAGTAAAGCACTAAAGCAAAATTCAATACGGAGCTAGTCAATTCGTAATGGAAGATATTACGGGGAGAGATAAATCATTGTCATGGACGTGGAATTCAACCCCCATAGCAGGAAGCTGTTTACTGTAGACGGTTGTGTACAGGGACATTTTTAAGACATCAGCAGATGCTGGTTAGATGCCAAGGGTGTTCAGGCCCATCACCTCTTCAAAAAGTACAATAGATCATTTTTATCGCTATCACTACAAGAAAAACAAAATATGAATCCTTCATAAACTAGCACCGTTATCGTTTACTGTCTGTAGCTTCAGGAGGGGATAACTCTGTAGATAACATAGAACTCGTTAGGATAGGCTTTTGTTTTGTTGTAATCGGATTAATTTGCTGTAAAAAAAATAACTATTGTTTGGTCGTTAATGAGTTCCTTTAAAGTATATGCATAGCCTAAACCTTTTTTTGTTTTGGATAGGGTGGAGAAGGGTCAAAATCCAGGTAAATCTTTTGCTGTCTGTGACCCAATGGGGAGATCTCTCTTCACTTCCTGTGCCGGAGATACTATAGGAAATGAGAGGAGATCTCAACGTAAGGGAAATATTTTATTCCCACTGAAATATGTATCATCACCTCTGGCTATGATGACAACTCTAAAATAGTGAATTTCCCTTCATTTTCTGTCTTGGGGCTAATGGTATTCAGGACAATTAGAGTCCAGTCTATTAGTGTGCATGAGACCTAATGATTAGAGAACTACAGTACATCTACCTAGAGCTCAGCTTTGAAGTGATACTGAAGTATTTTTTTTTATTAAAGGGTAACTTTCGTGGGGGAAAAAAAATTTGCTAAATAAATAAATAATATAGCATATACAATTGCGACACAAGTCCTATTGTAATTGAATTTTATTAAAAATGACCCTTTCGCTTCAATCTGCAGCTCATTTTCTGTAAAATGTAGGGCAATATGGCTACCCAGAGGTGTTTTTAAAATTATTAAAAACCCTTTCTCTTTTATTGATACAAGATAGAGTAAAACTGTAACAAATTTTAATAAAAGTAAAATGTAGGGCAATATGGCTACCCAGAGGTGTTCTTTACACAGAGTGTGTACAGAACGTCCCCCGAAAACATAATTTCCTGCTTGTGTGATTGGCTCACAGATTTTCTCAGCAGTCTGCACTAAGAAACAAGTCAGATATCAGGCATCCTCTGCAACAAAAATGCAATTTTTGGTGAGATACTCCCAATAGGAAATCATATCTAAAGGGATGCAGACTTTGACACTTTCCTCATTAGAGCCCTGCAGGTGCAGCAGCTGATTGATAATTTAGAAACCACTCCCACTAGACTCACATAGACACCGAGAAACACACAGGGATTTCTTCAGAATAGCAAAAGGTAGGAATCTGCAGCAAAGGTTGTTAAAATCCTTGCAATGTACATCACCCAGAGGGGAATGTTTATTTCTCAACAAAAGTGGAGTTACCCTTTAAATAAAAAAGAGGTCATACTTACCTGCTCTATGCAACGATGTTGCACCGAAAGCACGATATTTGGCTCTTTTGGCAGTCCCCTGCCAGCACTGTCACCTTCTCCCTGCTCTTGGTTCCCTCCTTAGCACTGTGTGTCCAAAGACACCCCCCCCCCCCTCCTCCTCACATGAGTTTCATTGACAGCAGGAGGAGCCTATGGCTTTGCTTTCCTCAGTGTCTCTGGGGAAAGCAGGAAGTGAGTGGAGCGATGCTGAAGCTGGACACAGCGGTGAAAAGGAGCCAGGTAAGTGTTTAGGAACGGGGGACAGGGGGAATAGGAAAAAAAGTGTGATTTTTTTTTTATCATAAAGCGGAGTTCCACCCACTTTTGAAAGGTGGTCCTTGTTTTTTGGATATTTAAAACATTTATTTTTCTAAAGTACCTTTCTCTGAAGTACTAAGAGTACTTCCGTTCCAGCCAGGCCACGGCGCAGGATGTCATGTCATGTCAAGTTTAGACTTTAGAACCACTGTAAGTACTGGCCGCTTAGGCCTTGGGTGGTTTCAGTAAAGCAACAATCCTTTAATAAAGCAAAAAAATGAATACGTTTTAGGAGCCCATGCTTCTCAGTCTTTTACATTTGGAAGAATAAAAAAAATAAGTATAAAGGCCCGAGTTGATGGGCTTGTGTTAATGGGCAAGTGCAGCTTACTTCCAGGTACTTTCCTCTTCCATTTCACACTTCATTGAGAGCTACTTTTGACCTGGAGTTGTCCTCCTGACCTATCAGACAACCAAACAGAATCACACTTTAGCTAACTCTAGCTAACTCTATATTATTCTGTGGTTTGGTTAACAAACGGTTGGACGTGTTTCTAAATCCGCAAAATATAACTGGCTATTACTATTATAAGTAATAACATTGATCCAGGGAGTATCTGCTGACCTTAGAGAATCCTTTTGGCAGGTAAAAAGTTCACATATTTTTATTTCAACTGCCAATCTGCTGACCTTAGAGAATCAAGAAGGATTTTCCTCCTTGTTAAACAAAATTTGACCATGCTTTATAAGAATCATTTTTTTCTTCATCTGGATTAACTGTGGATTAAGCATTCCAAACATGCTGGATTTTAATACTATATATTTTTTTCTTTTGATTGAACTTGATGGACATATGTCCATTTTTCAACCTCTGTAAATCCTTTTGGCAGGTAAAAAGTTCACATATTTTTATTTCAACTGCCAATCTGATGGTCTTACAGCAGTCTTGAGCATAAGCCGGTAATCCTGCCAACATGCTTCTGAATTGGAATGTACATATTCATTTTATTCTAACCCCTTGGCTGAACTAGGCCTTAAAGAGACCCCATTCCCACCTTGCCATTGGATCCTATATGCATTTATAGTGGATCTTCACACTATATATAAAGTTTTCCCCTCTGCACCCCTTCAAGAGGGTAGGGTGAAGGTCCTAATGTATTTTATGCCTGTTATTTCACTGTAAAAGTCTATCTTTTGTAGACTTTCAAAAGGCCGAAGACTGCTGCTGGGTGCCGCCATCATGGATGTGGTGTCAGCAGCTCCAGCAGATTAGGACTTAGTTGACTCTATAGTATTCAGCTAGCCATATATTCTTCATGTTGTTTTTTTTTTTTTTTAGCCAGTGGATTAAACGAAAAAAAAAAAAATGACCCGAATCCTCCCACTGTGATATTGTATTCTGACAGCAGAGGGCCCTCCCCTCTGTCAAAACACATTGATCAGTGTTGCCGGCTATAGCCAGAGGCACTGATTGATTGGGAAAAACCCGACAGGTTGGCTGTACAGAAGTCAATCAGTAGATCAACTTCTGTACATGTACAACCAGCCTGTCCATACAGGCCGAATTTCGATCCAAGTATAGCCACATTCTCCCTTCGCTCCTCTCCAGACTTCGTAGGGGGGTGAAGGGAGGGTGTAGGAACTGGACCAGCACAGTGAGCATTTAGACACTTCTAGAAGAGAAGTCATGCAAGAAGTGAGGGTCATGGATAGGAAATTGACTCCTCCTTGGAGTGGTCAGATTTTTTTTAGAAAATTTAAAAGGCACATTTTGAAATACTTGATTTTTCTCTACTGTTACCTGCAGTTTTGTATAGGTTGGTAACAGGGTCCCTTTAAATGCCTTGCTTTTAATAACATAGATAAGTTAGCTTTTTGACTTATAGCCACATCCAAATTTAGAATGCAAGAAATTACGGTCTGACAATAGTCAGATACTGACCAGAAGAAAAACAGACTTTTTAGGCTCAATATGGGAGCCCACCACCATGGCGGAACCCTGTCCAGGCATATTGGGTCCTGAAGAAGCCAAGAACTGGCGAAACGTTGACCTGGCTACCAGAAGCAAACAGTCTCTGCAACTAGCTACTTTGTTTGACTAATTATACGTGGATAGACTTCCACTACCCTAAGTAGAGTACATGTGATACTATTATGTGGAAATCTTGGAGGTTCCAATGCCTATGTTCTTAAAACTTGATTTAATATTGAATAATATATTTACTATGTTTTATAATTGTGTGTGGTCTCCCATATTGAGCCTATAAATTCAATTTTTTTCTGGTCGGTATCTGACTATTGTCAGCCCGTACTTTCTTACATGCTTTTAATAACAAGCATAGCCTCCATTGTACTGCTATAACTACCAAATTGGATGTCAGACATCTTTACTGCACATGCGTAACTCATGTATGAATAAGCATATGTCTTCTTGTCTGGTTGAAGCTTCTATCTTTTATAGCGCATGCCACCAGGGTCCTTGCATATTTTTTTCTCTGCTTTTCTTTTTGTGTTCTTGCTCAGAGTATTACTCCCCTCCCCCATGATTCTGGGAAATCTTTGATTTTAATAACTTTATTTTCCAGGCACACGCTCAGTAATAGCCACTTGAGGATTTGCACAGATAGGTGTAGAATCCGCACAAACCCGGTTATTACACATAATTAAGACAGGCAGCAACATTTGTCTCGGTAAGTGGTCAGACGTCACTTTCTCGCCTTTCATCTTCATCACCGTAAGACGGCTTAGGGGCATCTTCCAATGTGACCTTCCCGCGACATTCAAAGGTCCTGCGCTGGCGATAGGTCCGATGGAGATGGATGATTATAAGATCTCTCCCCTCAGCGAGCGAAGGAGTTAATGTCATCCGTAGTGACTGACGGAGAATCAGATTTTCAGTTGCTGTTTTTATTTTACCAGTGGGAGTAATTTTTGTTCCTTTTTTATCGGCTTTTAGCATTTTTTTCTCTCGTTACATATTTTTTTATAGTGCACATCAGGGATCCATAAGAGAAATATGCCCATAAAAACTGGAATAAAAAAGTAATATTAGTAGATCTTACTGCCGTCAATGCTGTTTTGAAAATAATAAATTTGCATACAGTTCTGAATCTTGTTTTCTGGGAGGGGGGTACGTGCCTAAATAATGCAGGGGACAATTGGCTGGTGCCTAAATGAAATTTAGAAGAACTATATTCTTTTTGTTTTAGACATTTGAAACTGAGCAACTTTACATAAAATTCTTTATAAACCTTGTTTTAGTACTTAGTTTGTAATTATTTAAGTATATTGGGGCAGCCATATTTCTGTTGTGTTATATATGCAGGCTCTACCTTCTATTTGAAGAAGACCTACACTGCAGAAGCTGCTCCAAATATGGAGGGTCTAGGGCCAGTCACCAGTAATTCCTGTAGGCTTCATCCAGGACTAACTGGCTTTTGCCATGCTCCTCGCTGTGTGCTAAATGTTTAAAAGAGGAACTATAGGGGTTGATTTACTAGAGGCAAATAGACTGTGCAGATCCCCAGACCCCCAGATGATACCTGTATGAGGCGAAACGCGTCGGGACTCGGTTAGTTGTTACCACTGCGTTACCAGTAGACCATTATATGCTTTTACATGTCGTTTTAAATGTGAGTACCCATTTTTATATGCTTTGTCAAAATAAATCCCCTATGGTATTACACTATGTGGCTCCATTTTTCTCTTTATCGGTCCCACTAATTTGAGTACTACCAGTGGTATAACATCCATCATCCCTCCCTCCTGAGAGTTCTTTGGATATATCCAGTGAAGGATCTTGTCGTTTGGCACCATCCCCTAGTAGATGCTCCGACGGGTGTAGTGACACCAACTGCCTTTTGTGACTCATACGGCGTAAGCCTATCTGAGTTCACGCTATCTGGTATGCGCATTCCCAAGAGGTGGTGGGCTGCAACAGACAACTTGCACCAAGTCACCTGTTATATATTTCTCAACGCACCAATGTTGAATTTATGTCACTATTAGGTGGTGTTTTTTGCTTAGATCACTATTTGTAACACACATTGCTATATGGTTTTGTTTATATGGTGATATATATTCAAGATTTTTCTACTGTCATATTTATTGTATATGTGATCTATGCGATTATGTGATTAGTAGGTCCACCAACCCTTTCCATATATATGATCTTTTGATTCACAATCCACTTGATTTATCATATTTGTTTGTTCACTATTTTTAGTGACACACATTCATATAATAATTTTTATTTTTGGTTACTGTATCATTATTTAGTATCATCACTTTTAGACATTGATTGTTATTTTCGTGTTCTATGAGCGCCGCACTTTTTTATATTTAAATAGACTGTGCACTTTGCAAAGTGCAGTTGCACAGTGCAAGAGCAGTTGCTCCAGAGCTTAGTAAATGAGGGGAAGCTCTGCTGACTTCCATCATCCAATCATATGCAAGCAAAAATTCATTTTTTTTTTCACTTTCCTTACAAGTGATTAGGTACCCTTTGCAAAGTGAAGCTTTACCTCATTTACTCATCTCTGGAGCAACTGTTGCAAAGTGCACAGTCTATTTACCTTTAGTAAATCAACCCCATGGCATTTTTGCTTTATATAAGCATGTGGTAGCAATCAATTTTATGAAAAATACATTACAACCCTTATTTTTATGCTTAGTTTGTAATTATATGTGGGGCAGCCATATTGTTATGGTGCATATGCAGGCTCTATCTCCTACTTAAAGAAGACCTACACTGTTGTAGCTGATCCTAAAACTGGTCTAATGGAGGATCCAGGGCTAGTCACCAGTATTTCCTGTAGGCACTTGCAGCTGATCTTTTCACCGGAGCTGACTTACATCATGTTCCTGTGTCTCACATCTTTTTAGAGAAGCAGGGCTTTGCTTCCTCATGATGGATGGCGATCTAATATACTGATAAATGGTCAACTGATGACTGACGAAATGGAAGAAATCATCAGTAGATGCAGGAGAAGCAAAGGAGACCCAGACCCAGAGACAACAGTAGAGGAAAGACAACAAGCAGCAAGAGTGGTGGAGGAAGCAGAGATACAAAGACAGTAGCAGCACAGTAGAGTGGAGGCATCAACAAACAGTGGGCAGCTACTGGATCTAGCACCTTTAAAGTACTTCTATCTAAACATACGCTAAGGCACACACCAGACCTAAACTCTATGCCTCTCCACCCCACTCCTCCAGCTGCTTATTACTTTAGTTCCAGAGCTATGACTTCCTCCTGTTCAGTGGACATTTCTTCAGTGCTGGCTGCACCTGTGCATTGAGTCTCTATAGGCTTAAATGGAGCCATATACTGAGTCTCTATATATGGTGCTTTCAAGCCTAGGGGCCAGCCCTGAAAAGGTTTCCATAAGACATACTGTAAACTTGAAGGACTCTATGGCTCTTAAAAGTAAGTTGATACAGGTATGAGTATTTATAGCGTAATTTAAAGTGATTGTAAAGGTTCAGGTTTTTTTTGTCATACTTGCCTCCTCTGTGCAGTTGGTTTTGCACAGAGTGGCCCTGATCCTCCTCTTCTGGGGTCCCTCCGAGGTGCTCCTGGCTCCTCCTCTTCTCGAGTGATCAGCCAAAGAAGCGCTCTCCGATGGGGACACCTGTGTCCTGCTGCTGCGCCTTTAGACACAGACAGCACATCTCGGCTCCGCCCCGTCATTGGATTTGATTGACAGCAGCCGGAGCCAATGGCTGTGCTGCTATCAATCTATCCAATCAGGACACTAGACACAGGCTGGAGCTGGTGTGCTCGTTCCCGTCATGGGAAACCGGTCTCAGGTAAGTATAATGGGGGCACGGGGGGGGGGGGGCTGCTGAACAGAAGGTTTTTCAACTTAGGGTGAAAAACGGCAAGGGATTACAACCCTTTTAACTTAGAAAGTGGAGGGGGGTAAACAAAGGTTTAGATAAAAGTACACCTGTCCTTTGTCCTTTAACATACAAGCCTGTCTTGGCCATTTCAAAGGCTGCTCGGTGGTTATGCCCTTCTAATCCTTTCACATTTCAGATCTACCTGCTACGTGGTCTTTGTGATTGTAAGCCATAGATTTTCAACATTCTTCAAAGACTTGAAAGATCCACAATACTCCTGATGATCTTTTTTAATTTTCTGTGATATGAGATAGATCAGAAGTAGTTTTTTATCCTTAAGAAGAAATAAGAACTCTTATTTTTCAAAATAATAAGGCCATTGGATAGTGCCAACACGGCCTTTGGATTAATTTGAAGATTAGATTTTAATAAGTCTTCTTTTAACTAATTTTAACTAATTTAAAAAGAAAAGGAAAACTGTTGGATGTACAAACAAAATCTGACTGCCTTTAGGCTAAACTGTCTCCGGGTTTCTCCATAAACATAATTGGTTACCTGAGAATTCTTATGCATGTCTGTGGAGAGTTGAGGAAGAAGGAGATTCAAGGTGGTATCAAGAAGCTAGAGACTAGATTTGTAACACACCAACAGATGGCAGCAGAACCTTCGTAATCGACCTTCATAAGTCAGTGCAGTGTTTCTCGAATCCAGTCCTCAAGGCACCCCAACAGGTCATGTTTTCAGGTTCTCAATTATTTCGCACAGGTGATTTGATCAGTTTCACTGCCTTGGTAATTACCACAGCTTTTTGACCTGGGGGAAATCTTGAAAACATGACCTGTTGGGGCGCCTTGACTACTGGATTTGAGAAACACTGACTCACTGACATCATCCTATGTACAGAGCTGTGCAACTGGTGCTATTCTGACCACGTGCGTTACCACATCTACTATTTCATCATGAACATCAAGATAGAACAAAGAGCAAACGTGAAATTCTGTGTGAAACTGGGCAAATCTGCCATAGAGACTTTTGACATGATTCGGCAAGTTTACAGCGACCACAGTCGTTCGAGTTTTTTTGAGTGGCTCGTTCTCTGACAATCATCATGCACATGTTGCAGAATGGTTTAGACATTTTTGGAGGTTGAGTTCGTTGAAGGTCTTCCTGATCTCTCATCGTTCTCCAGTGATTGATCTTACTCTCTTTAAGCGTTCGTGCCACTCAAAACACCTCAAACGACTCATTGTAGCATTGCTGTTGTTGTCATCATTGACATCATTGCTGTCTTTGATTAAATAGCAGAGGTGGTAATGCACATGCCTTAGAACTTAAGCAAATTGTTTAAAAGACCAAAACATCTGTTTTTACGTTTGTCAGTTGTTGTAAAATAAATACAATTGACTAATGTCGTTTTCTTTACTATGTGTGAGCATAGACTAATAGTTGTCCTGTCAGATTTCTCCCACCTGATCTGTGGATCTCTGCAGCTCCTTCAGAGTTATCATGAGCTTCTTGGCTGCTTCTCTCCTTTCCCGGCCTGTCAGTTTAGGTGGACGACCATGTCTTGGTAGGTTTGCAGTTGTGCCATACTCTTTCCATTTTTCGGATGATTGATTGAACAGTGCTCCGTGAGATTTTCAAAGCTTGGGATATTTTTTTAGAACCTAAGCCTGCTTTAAACTTCTCCACAACTTTATCCCTGACCTGTCTGGTGTGTTCCATGGCCTTCATGATGCTATTTTTGACACTAAGGTTCTCTAACAAACCTCTGAGGGCTTCACAGAACAGCTGTATTTATACTGAGATTAAATTGCACACAGCTGGTCTCTGTTTACTAATTAGGTGACTTCTGAAGCCAATTGTTTCCACTAGATTTTAGTTGGGGGTATCAGAGTAAAGTGGGCTGAATACAAATGCACGCCACACATTTCAGATGTTTTAATTTTTTTTTACAAATAAATGATTTATCATTTTTCTTCCAATTCACAATTATGTGCCACTTTGTGTCGGTCCATCACATAAAATCCCAATAAAATACATTTACGTTTTTGGTTTTAACATGACAAAATTTGGAAAATTTCACGGGTGTGAATACTTTTTCAAGGCAATGTATATGTTGTATATAGTAATGAATAATGACTGTTTTTAGGTACTTTGCTATGCAGATTTAAATTGAGCGATTGTTTTGCTGATAAAGAGACATTATGTGATGGTGGTTAAGGGCCTAAGCACTGATGGAGCTCAATGGAGATTGTTTTGTGTGTTGGAAAGTACTGAGCAGGGAAGGGTGGGGACAGCACAGACTGGCATCTTTTCAGACTATTCATAAAGCTTTTATTTCTCTGTCTGCCTGTCTATTGTAAAGGACCACGGTTTACTGCCAGCTTGTGTGCTTTTCTGCTGAATTCAAGTACAGATTGTCCAAAGTGACATAAAAGGTAGCCATAGACTTTAGATGACATTTGCTGTATTCAGTGGTTTATTGAAGGCTGCCAGTCAACCGTCCTTTGGGGAACAATGCATCTGAAAATTTAGAAGGCATGTTCTGATCCTTAATGTTCTCAACTGATAAACCAGCGCCAGCAGTTACCCTCGCTTATAACTTCTCTTACTCTCTTCTCTTTAGACATTGCATTTGATCTCAGTGTCGGGACTCGGGAGTCCAGAACTGGCAGATTTAGACGCGGGGCTGTGTGCAACAGTAGCACAAAGCTCACAGTGGAATATTTATAAAAACAGGAGTAGTATCATCACAGTTATGCCCCGTACACACGGTCGGAAATTCCGACCACAAAATCCGTCGGATTTTTTCCCGACGGATTTTGTCCGACACTGGTGTTGCATACACACGGTCGGACAAAGTTGTCGGAAAATCCAATCATTCTGAACGTGGTGACGTTCGTTGCGTACGACGGGACTACGTAGAGGCTAGTAGCCAATAGCTTTGGTCTTGTAATGTGATCTGAGCATGCGTGGCACTTTGTCCGTCGGAATTCGCTACACACGATCAGAAAAAGTCCGATAGGACTTTGTTGTCGGAAAATTGAGAGCAGGAGATAAAACTTTGTCCGAAAAAAGTCCAATGGAGCCTACACACGGTCGGAATTTCCGACAACTTTGTCCGATAGGACATTTTCCGTCGGAAAATCCGACCGGGTATGGGGCATTAGGCTTCATGTACACGGGACGTTGTTCAACCTCTCCTGAACGATTTAACTTGACAGCTAGAAACCGGCGTCAAAAAATGGGCGTTTAGCCACATTTACATGCTGTTTTTTTGTTAAAATGAAAAAAACTCTGTAAACAAAGCGCTGCTAAACGCGAGTTACCGTGTTAAGCAGCGTTTTCAAGCTGTTACAGGCATTTGGCGTTTCAAATGCCTCTGAACATCCGTCTGAACCCATTTTTTTTTTGCATTCCAAAAAAAGCTTCTAAACTCAATTGCCTAGACATGACTATAAACGACCCTGTGTACATGTACTGATAAGATAACACAGGGGAGAGTTCAGTGGCAGCTGAAAAAAATGCCCAACTGCTCCTAAACGTTCGTTTACCAGCAGCAGTGTACATGAGGCCTAAGGCCCCAATAATTTTTCAGGTCACTAAACAATTCAACACATTCAGTGTTGATGGGGGAATACCTCCCACATCACTATTGTTTTCTGCCGGCAGGGGGCGTGGGAAGCCTTCCAGGCTGGCAGATCACAATGATTACTGCTAGCGGCTATAGCCGCAGGCAGTAATTGGGTTGTACCTAAGTCAATCGATGAATTGACTTGGGTACAATCAGCCTGCTCATACATGGATCAAATTTCAGCTGGTCCCTGCAGGACTGGCCGAATTCCGATCCATGTATTGGAAAAAAGATTGGGGCAGCACTGAGGACAGGGCTTAAAGATTGGGGCAACACTGAGGACAATGCTGATTGGGGCAGCACTGAGGACAGGGCTTTAAGATTGGGGCAGCACTGAGGACAATGCTGATTGGGGCAGCACTGAGGACAGGGCTTAAAGATTGGGGCAGCACTGAGGACAATGCTGATTGGGGGAGCACTGAGGACAGGGCTTTAAGATTGGGGCAGCACTGAGGACAATGCTGATTGGGGCAGCACTGAGGACAGGGCTTAGGGATTGGAGCAGCACTGAGGACAATGCTGATTGGGGCAGCACTGTGGACAGGGCTTAAAGATCGGGGCAGCACTGAGGACAATGCTGATTGGGGCAGCACTGAGGACAATGCTGCCGGTGTTGTATCATTATCCGTCCCCCATCACGAAGTGTCCGCTGTGTACTGCGCATGCGCAGTACACAGGACACCCTGATTCCGAAAATTGCCGAGGATGAACGGCGCCTGCGCCGTGAGTCCACTTTCAAGCCCCACCATCCAAGTGGACATAGAGTTAGAATATAAAAGTGCCAAGCGCAGCGAGGCCGTGCCCGAAGCGTTGCGAGCGAAGCGAGCCCGTGAGGGGCCCTCTAAGTTTGACTAACCCTATGTCCACTTGGATGGTGGGGGCTTCACCTCGACTCACGGCGCAGGCACCGTTCATCTTCCGACAATTTCCGAAAATCTTCATGCTACGTACTGCGCATGCGCTGCGCATGTGCAGTACACTTCGGACACCTAGTGACAGCCGGACACTTCGTGATAGAACACGGGCTTTTTAGTACAGTTGTATTGTCAGATCGCCACTTTGCAGGGTTTGCTTACTTGCCCCCTACCTGCAATTTCTGCTGCCAGTGGGGGGCGAAGGTGGCCAGGCAATGTAATATGACAGAAGAAAGATGGGGTGGGTAAACAAACTGTGACAGACCCAACCAGGACAGGGGCTTTTGGAGAGGACTAAAGGCAAGCCTCCTACCCACTGATTATGGCTCATGGAGATTGCATATCATTCTTTAATGATGAACAACCACATGATGAACGCAGAGAGCGAGGCTTGGATTACTCTAAATAAGGACAATAAAGCTTCCCTTCTAGAATGGACAGAAAGGTGTAATATTAATCCTGTACAGTATAATGGTCAGAGGGAATATGGTGGCCCTCTTGCAGATTGAATTGGAGAAGCTTCTCCACTTGGGACAGAAATATTTATCAACAATATCCCTCAAATCTGTGAAGATAAATAAATTCCACCTTTTCAGACCGCTGTAACATTGTATGAGTTTGTCTCATAGACTGTTGTAGACTGGTGTCGGTCAGTCTGAGGTGGGGTGGGATCACTGTTTATGTTATGTGTGTCTTTCCCATTGTGTGTCTCCTGGGTGTGACTTCCCATTGTTAATTGAGTCCCCTATTGTTTCTATATGTTGGCTAATTTGGCTAACTCTTGGAGGTTCCTATGATGGGATTAGCCTTGTGTCAACTTTAGCTTGTTAGCTAAACATTATGCAATGTTTTGGTTAAATATTTGGTTTGATTGTTCATGTGATGACTGACCTACTTTTGAAGTGTATAAAAACCTGTATTTCTGTTCAGTAAACAGTCATTCCTTTGCTTTCCTATCCCAACATCTTGTCTGCGTATGATGCTTTGGGTAAAAGGGCTGGTATTAGCTCTCATTCTGCTTGAAGGGTTTGGAGAGCAGGAGGCACTGTTCGGTGAAAGCACCCAGGCTGGGTGCCAGGCGTTCCATCACTCAAACCCTATAAAGTATTTATCTGACTAGTCTTCTGTATTCTGAAACCTGACGCAGGAGTACCGCTCTGGCAGGAAGGAGGAGCTTGATGGGGAGAGAAAACTCCACCCCTGACTCCACCACTGGCCTCCACTGGCAATGGTCGAAAAAAGTGAAAAAGTTATGCATCAACAGTGTTTTTTTTACAGGCCCATTGACTGCCTGGTCTCTTGGGTTTATTCCCCTCTGGGATCATCATTTATGTCTTGAGCAGCTGGACACGGGATGCTATACAGCTTCTAATGGCAGTGCTATGTATGCTATGTGACTTAAAAACAATATAACAGCAAGTTTCTCTGTAAAGGGCATGAATAGACGAAGCAGAAGAGAAATGTATAGATATTTTTTTTTTCTTTAGTTGATGGTTCTAAAATTAATTCTGATGACTCAGTCCCTCAGCTGGATTCGGTGTTAAAATCAGCCACATTCTCTCTCCCTGTATTTCCCTCTCATTTTCTCCTTGCCGCTCTCTTGCCCCCTCCATCTATTTCTCCCCCCCATCTTACTGTCCTACACTCCATCCTTTTCTTTATCCCTCTCCATGGTGCTTCTCCTTCTCATCAGGTTTCAGCCGCCCTCCCTCTTCTATCTATACCTGATCTCTTCTCTCTGCCTTATTCCATTATCCCTGTCCTTATCCCCATCACTCATTCCTTCTCATTTCTCCAATCCTCCAACCTGATTTCCCGTCACTCTCACTTCTATAGAGCTCTTTTGCTGTTGATTGTTTTTTTTTAATGCATCAGGGAGGGAGAATGTGCGACTCTCTAGATCCAGAACTACAAGGCTGAGCATGCCATGCCCACTTCTTGTATTTTATTTAAATCTTATACAGTTGGATGTATTTGTGTTTATCCTTCCTTCCTACCTTCCTTCCTTCCATCTGTCCTTCTGTCCTTCTGTCCTTCCTTCCATCCCTCCTTCCCATTCTTCTACATTTCTGTACTTCTCTCCTTCTTCTATAGTCTCTTACCTTCTCCTTCCCAGTCTTCCTTTTTTTCTGTACTCCCCCTCCATTCTCTTTTCTTTTTTCTGTACATTCTTTCCTCCTTCCTTCCTTCCCATTCACCTTCCTTCTGTACTCCTCTTTCCTTCCATTCTGTCATGTACCTTATAGAAGAACTTGACTTGTAGAGGGAGGTATCTCTTACAGCCCCAGCTCAAGGACCACTTTTAGTGGGACAGTGGCCACGATAGCACAGCCAGGTACGTGTGCCTGTGGAGTGTCCAGCTGACCGCACAAGTAAGTAATAGGTGCTTCACCAGGAAGTGGATCAGGTGGCTTGTACAGCAGAAGACCGCAGGAGCAGTGGACCCAAAACTTGGCAAACAGCAGGCTGGCAGTTGCTTGGCTGGCAGATGACTGGTCACAGGTGCAGAGAAGGCTAGAGGCACGTGACAGGTGGAGGACCAATAAGGACCATGTAAGTAGCTTACAGAGCCAGGCAGATGGATAACAGGATGCATAGTCAGACGAGCCAGGTGAGCAACAGCAGGCAAGAGAATGGTCAGGATACAGGCAGAGGTCAGCAACACTGGAGCGGGCAGATGAGCAGAGAGCAAGCAGAGTCCATAGACAAGCCAAGGTCAGGGCAGATAGTGTTCAAGCGGGGTCAAGATAAGCCGGGACAATCACAGGAGTCAAGTCAGATACAGGAAAAGGCACAGGAACACAGGGAGAGGTGAAGGTCAGACAGCGCTGACTAATACAACTGCTGCACTTAAATAGTCCATTTGGCATCCATTTAGTGTCAGCGGCGGGTGCACGTGCACAAGCATATTCGCAAGGCTGTGCCCAGAAAAAATAGCACCTGCAGGCTTGTGCATCTGTATGCGCCTTGAGCCTTCACCACGCTATGGCCGGTGTTCTCCTGACATTACTTTTTTCTGTACTCCCCTCTGTCATTCCCTTTACTTTCTTTTCTTACTTTTGTACTTTCTTCCTCTTTACTTCCTCCACATTCTGTTTCTATCCTGCCTTCTTTCCTTCCCATTTCCTTCTTTCTGTACTTCCCTCCTTCTTTCTTCTCTTGCTCGTTCTCTCATACTTTTGCTTGCCTTTGAAGTTCCACTTCAACTAGAATGAGTACCTAAAACTCTCCTGGTGTACAAGTGTCTCTTTTATAGCATTACACTGACTGGAGATAAATAATGCTTACAATAGGTGTTCAGTATGGCACCCACTTCCCAATGAATTAGGAAGATATTGTATGATAACAAGTACGGTACTTCAGACAATTGCAATTTCTCATTATTGCCCCCTGTATAGCCTAATCCTTAGCAA
This sequence comes from Lithobates sylvaticus, assembly GCA_028564925.1. NCBI lineage: Eukaryota > Metazoa > Chordata > Amphibia > Anura > Ranidae > Lithobates > Lithobates sylvaticus. Next base: position 84,256,415 of record CM053029.1, on the reverse strand, counting down.
ATAGTCAGTGCTGTCAGTGCTGTGGAGTGTCCATTAGTGTCCTTCTGGGTTACATTAATAAGAAGGTTAATTAAATGTTAAAGCGAAGCCTCATCCAAAAGGGGAAGCTCGGTTTGTGGCACCTTTTGAGGGGGGGGGGGGGGGGGGGGGGGGAGCGTGTACCTAGTTTTCACCCGCTCCCACTTCCGGCTGAGTTTGCCATGGCAAAGTGAGCCAGAAGTTTCTTCCCTCTGCAGTTGGCCCATTCACAGAGCACAGTGCGATTCCCACATGTGCAATAGGAAACCGGCTTGGAAGCTGCAAGGCTTCACTGCCGGTTTCCCTTAGCCGAGATGGATGTGCCAGCACTCGAGAGAAGTTTCAAGAATCGGCTCAGGCGAGGACACCGCTGGATGCCTGGGCAGGTAAGTGCCCTAATAGTAAAAGTCAGCAGCTACAGTATTTGTAATTTCTGGAGGGAGGGGGGGGGGGGGGGGGGGGGGGGGGGCAGAACTTCACTTTAAGCTAACAGTTTCATCAGTTAGGCCCCTTTCACACTGCCGCGACTTAAAAGTTGTGCGATTTTGCTATGATTTTGCGGCCGCAATTTCAGGGAATGCCTGTGTAAACTTGAGGTCTATGGACCTCAACTCGCATGAAAGTCGGACCAAAGTAGTACAGGGACTACTTAGAAGTCGGTACGACTTGAAGTCGCACATATATGAATGGATATCATTGGAAATCATGGGGAACGACTTGTCATGCAACTTTGCAGTCCCAAGTCGCAGGACAGATCGCACAAGTGTGAAAGGGGCCTAGATTTTTCATTATATGATAGGGTTAGGGTTCTAGTTCAACACGTTTAACTGATCTATGTTGATCCATTAATAACATGATCTGATAATACATTTGACTTGTTAATTTTAATAATTTTTTTTGGAAAAGAAACAGGGAATTGGAACCCATACATGTATTTCCTTTTCGTAGTGTTTTTGGTTGAGGGACTTTTGATTGCAAAGACAATCATTTCCTGACATTAAGTGAGCCTGTGAAAACTTGCAGCCTCTAAGTCAGGGGAACCCACTTTTGTTAGCGAAAATAATAAAAAAGACACATTTTTAATGTTGAAATTTTGTGTAGAATCCTATGCATAGTGGATTTGATTTAAATCAAGTCGATTTAAATCACTAGTAAAAAAAGGCTTGATTTAAATCAACTCGATTTAAATCATAATTTTTAAAGAGCCACTTTCATCTCTGACCCGCTGTTGACTCACCGACAGTCCCATTCATTTTAATGGGACGGCTGGTGATGCGGCAGTGACACCAAAAGGTGAAGGACGTTGCAGCACCAGGTGAGTGGATGCCCGCTAACGGGCGCTGCCATGATGGATCTGAAACGTCAGGTGCTCTTTAAATATAAAGACTAATTCTTGCTGGTAGTAAGAATTTGTAATATTTGCAAACAAAATGAAGGTTTCTTATTTAGAATAAAAAGCTGCCAGGTTAGTAAAACAGCTATAGCAGAACTGATTTAGTCATACAGTTTGTAGTGTACATAGATTTGCAAAACAAAGGGGTAAAGTAATGTACCTGAAATTTGTTTTAACTCATGGTTACTGTGAAATTGTGTGAATGCACGGTGCATGTTATCTCAGCTTGCAGAGCTTGGATTCATTGAATGAGATTACCAAAAAATTCAATATTGCAGAATATACAGCCTCATGCTACATAACTAAGCTCCATTTCATGCTGAATAAACTAAAATATCAATGTATCTTAAATAGAAAACTATCTTTACTATTTTTATTCCAAAGAAAGATATATAGTACGTCAGTTCCTTGCAATTTTGTTGTGCCACATCCAATAATGAAAGACTAAAAAAGGGGGACCCCTGGTGGCGGACTTTGTAGGCATGTACACTATTGTTGTAAGTTCCTCCAAAGTCTACCACCAGGGGTCCCCCTTTTTTCATTTTTATTCCAAAAGCATTTTATTAACCACTTGCCAAAAATCGAAGATCGCCGCCATTACTCGTAAAATAAAATTATAATAAAAATGCTATAAATCTATCCCCTATAGACGCTATAACTTTTGCACAAACCAATCAATATACGCTTATTGCGATTTTTTTTACCAAAAATATGTAGAAGAATACATATCAGCCTAAACTGAGAGAAAAATTAGCTTTTAAAAAAATGGGGATATTTATTATAGCAAAAATACAAACTATTGTGTTTTTTTTTTTTTTTTAATTTACGCTTTTTTTGTTTAATTTTTTTTGGGTGCAGCGTCGCACAACCGCGCAATTGTCAGTTAAAGCGATGCAGTGCAGAATCGCAAAAAAAATAACCCAGTCATTCAGCAGCAAAATCTCCTGGGGCTGAAGTGATTAAAATAAATTTGATTTAAAAAAAAATCAAAAAAATCTGATTTTTCATTTTAAAAAATCAAAAAAAAAAAATTAAAAAAAAATTTTAAATTAAAAAAAAATCATTGATTTGTATCCACCCTGATCGTACGCCTCTATAGAGCCAAAATGTTGTGACGTGCTTATCCAAACCGCCAAAAGCCTTCCAAAAGTGAAAGCAAATCCTTACAGGTCCAGTGAGACTGCAAAGTAGCCATTAACAGTGTATATAAATGCGACCCTTCCAGTGAGTCCACCATCAGCATGCAGACCCTCTACATGACCTTGAACTTTTCCCCTGTGTTTTCCCGAGCTCTTTTTTTTTTTTTCCGCCTTGGGACTTTCAAGCGTCGGCGGGGGTTACTTACCGGTGACAGATGGCAAGGACATGACAGGCATCAACGCAGAAGGGTTTGTCAGTTCCGCCTGCTCCGCAAATGGCTGTGATGTGACATGGCTGAATAACTTCCGTCTGCCGTTCAAAACACCCTTACATCTTATTTCCCATCATCAGCTAACAGACAGCTGACATCGGGTTTCATTTCTGTGCGATGCCTCCAAATCGCTCCTGCCTTCCACTTTGACGCTCTGTTGTCGTTTTATCCCGGATAATTAGTGAGCCCTAAATAAGGATTGTGTGGGCCGATGATCAAAGGGCTCGACTGATAAAATGTGTATCTAGCTCCCAGAGAAGGAAAATTGCCTTGCATTGTATTGTCGCCAATCCGCTATGGATTCCAGCAACTATCCAAGATTTAGATAGAGGTGGTTAATTGACATCAGCAGTTATAAGTTGCCAAGTTAACTTGTTCTTTTAGGCATGATTTGTGACTAGGGTCATGCTGCCCATTGTTAAAAAAAAATGCCTGAAAATTGGGAGCTCATAGATGAGCAGGGAAAGAGCTGAGCTTGCTGGAACAATCGACTGCCAGTTTTCATAAAAGGAAACCCGCTGTAACAGAAATATATGGGCTGCCATCATCGACCTCTCCTCCTGAAACGTCTAGCTGCCCGGCAGTCCTTCTGAATCTTTGGCTTCTGAGTTTTTTTTATTCACTGACCCAAAGCAAGTATATAGAGTAAGAGTTCTGACTTCACTTGTTTCATGCTTGTGGGTTAAAACTATTAAAATCAAAGATGGCCAGACGGCTAACATTTTCAGAAGGTAGTCAGCAATGACAGCTGCTACAGTAGATCCAATTGGTTTTTAGACTATTTTTTCCCTGATCCCATTGCAGACTGAATTTGTTCTTTATCTTTTTTTTTATCATTTATTTAACAATTAACATGAGCTAGTGGTGATAGCTTTTATTTTGCTGCATCTAAGCTGGTGATACACATCCTGGTTTAATAGAAGTTTGATACATGATGCAAGATGTTTACCAAATTTTATGCTATTTCTCCTTTCCTTCTCCTTCCCTTTCCTTTTCTTTCATTTCCTTTTCAATTTTCTTCCCTTCCTTTTCCTTCCTTTCCTTTTCTTTCATTTTCTTTTTTTTTTCTTTAATTTCCTTTTTCTCTTTTCCTTTTCTTTTCGTCTTCCTTTACTCTTTCTTTCCGTTCTTCTTAGCCTTTTCTTTTCCTTTTTTTTTTTCCTCTCCCTTTCCTTTCCCTTTCTTTCATTTCCTTTTCCTCTTTTCCTTTCCTTTTCTTTTCGTCTTCCTTTACTCTTTCTTCCAGTTCTTCTTAGCCTTTTCCTTTCCTTTTTTTCCTTTCCCTTTCCATTTCTTTTCTTTCTTCTTTCTTTTCTTTTCCTTTCCTGTTTCTTTTCTTTCCACTTCCTTTATTCTTCCTTCCCTTTTACATAGTTGCATAGTTAGTTAGGTTGAAAAAAGACAAAAGTCCATCCAGTCCAACCTTCCTTTCTTATTTCTCTTTCTTTTTCTTTTGCACTGTTCATTTTCTTTTCCTCTTCGTTCCCTTTCTTTAAAATTGTCTTTGTTTCCTTTTTTTTTCTTTTTCTCCTTTTGCTTTGCTCTTTCTTTCGCACTTCTTTTCCTCTTCCTTTCATTCTCTTTTTCCTTTCCTTTTTCCTCTTTTCCTTTCCTTTTCTCTTCCTTCCCTTTCCTTTCCTTTCCTATGCTCTTCCTTCCCTTTCCTTTCTTTTCCTATGCTCCTTACCTTTCCTTTCTTTCCCTATGCTCTTCCTTCCATTTCCTTTCTTTTCCTATGCTCTTCCTTCCCTTTACTTTCTTTTCCTATGCCCTTCCTTACCTTTTTCTTTTATATTTCATTCTCCTCATCACCTTCTCCTTTTCCTTAACTTTCCCTTTTTTTCCTCATTTTTATTCTGTTTCCTTGTCTTTTTTTTTTTTTTTTATTCCTTTCTTTTTTCCTCTCTTTCTATATTCCCATATATAATAATTTCAAATTTTTCTTTTATATTTCCTTTCCTTTCCTTTCCTTTTTTTCAATTTTTCTTTTTTTTTTTTTTTACGCAAACTGAAGATACAGGAACGGAATCAAGCGTACGTTAAAAAAGAGACTTTGGGGGTTATTTAATAAGGCAAATCCACTTTGCACTACAAGTGGAAAGTGTACTTGAAATTGCACTGAAAGTGCACTTGGAAGTGCAGTCGCTGTAGATCCGAGGGGGACATGCAAGAAAACAAAAAAACAGCATTTTATCTTGCACATGATTGGATAATAAAATCAGCAGAGCTTCCCCATCATTTCAGATCTACCCCTCAGATTTACAGCGACTGCACTTCCAAGTGCACTTTCAGTGCAATTTCAAGTGCACTTTGCACTGGAGTGGATTTGCCTTTCGTAAATAACCCCCTTTGTTTTTTTGAATGAAGTTGAGCAATGCATGTCCTATGAAGAAAAGCTTTAATCTCTGTGCATCCCCTGTAAACTGGAGGACCATGAACTCATTGCTGTTGAGTTTGATTTACACCAGGAAACTAGCCACGTCACTGACTCTACACAGCAATGCGATCTGCCATTCAAGCATGGTCCTAGCTGTAGAGGTGAAGGGGTCAAAGCACTTAAACATGGAGTTGCTCCGACATGACTCATCACCCTGTCCACTAAATGTCTCGGCACGCCATCAGCGAGCCTCTTAATGGGCCGCATGTTCGCAGTTGTGCTTTCTCAGCATAGTTTAGATGTATTTTACAGCCACTGGTTGGATTGAAGAGCTTTATGTTGGCTTTGTGCTCTCTGTTACCCAGTTGTGAAGTTGTAGGCATTTTGTGCCATTGCTGCTGCAACATGAGAGGATAAGTGATGAGTTATTATTGTACTGAAGCTTTGAGGAAACTGAGAAATACAAAATGGGCAGATAATTGTATAGTGATGTAGTAGAAATGATGGACTTCTGTGGTTTAGCTACACAAGTAGTATTCACAAGTGAAAACCGTGTTAAAAATGTAACTGATCATTGTAGCATGCACTTGCCAGTGCCACTAGGCCTAGAAAGCCGATGCTAGTTGGAGGCATTTGGATTGATGCCATTATGAGAAATCTCCCTTCCCATGCAATTATTGCTGAGTTTTAAACATCAGAAATGGAAAATTCAGCTATTGTAAGCCTACGACAGCATTTAACTCCAGATGTAATCACTGTAGTTGCTAAACTAATAGCTAAAATAAAACTGTTAGTCCAATCAAAAAATTCTATTTCATTTAAAGTCCAACTCCTGGAATTATACAAAAATTACTATTTCAGTGGGGCCCCCACTCCGCAGGGGTTAAATACTTTTTACGTCAAGGGTTAAAGGAATAAGGTATAACTCTTACCGTATATACTCGAGTATAAGCCGAGTTTTTCAGCCCATTTTTTTGTGCTGAAAGTGCCCCCCTGCTTATACTCGAGTCAAGCACTTTTCTGCAGCAGAGAATGACATTTTCCGACCCGACTTTGGGGCCCCGGCCTCTTGGTGCTAGGAACCCCAAATTTGGTGTGAAAATCCAGTAGCAATACAACATATCCAAATTTGGGGTTCCTAGCTCTAAGTGGCCCCGAGATACGGGGCCACAAAGTCGCTCAACTGTGTCCACCTGCAGCCATGTCATTTTGGGTCCAGAGACCCCAAGTTCGGGGGACCTATGGCTGCAAATGGGCATTGTTGACCCTCTTTTACACTTACAGTAGCTTCGCATTTCTCACCCTAGGCTTATACTCGAGTCAATACATTTTTTTGTGGTAAAATTAGGTGCCTCAGCTTATATTAGGGTTGGCTTATACTCGAGTATATACGGTACCTTATTTCTCACTCTGGCAGGCTTCAGCGCTCTCCTGTTTCTCAGACTTTCTGGGTTGTGGGTGGTGCCTCCTTATCTTCATGTTCATGTACAATGCAGGACTGTTGGACCTACATGCTACTTGATGACATCAGAATGCGACCACCTGAGTATTTTACAGAAGAGGCTTGGGTTGGATGGGCCGAACAGATGGAGGAAGCCTGCAAGATATAAGGATTTTTCACTTTTTCAAAACTAATTGGGTGTTATTCTCTGTGTGGTGCTCAGGTTTACCTTCTGCAGAACGCTTACCAATAGGCCATTCATTATATGATCCTTGTAATGAATGGTTTACTGGCATGGGTTCTGTAGAAGGTGCAGCTGACTGCTTGTTAAGCCCCATACACACGGTAGGATTTTCGCATGGATTCTGTCCGATCGGACAATGTTGTTGAAAAATCCGACCGTGTGTATGCACCATCGGACAGTGTACGTCGGATTGTCCGACGGACAAAGTCCTATCTCCTGCTGGATAGATTTTTTGACAACACGGTCCGATCACACCAAATCCGATCGTGTGTACGGTTGTCCGACGGACAAAGTGCTACGCATGCTCAGATCACATTACAAGACCAAAGCTATTGGCTACTAGCCTCTACGTAGTCCCGTTGTAGGCAACAAACGTCACCACGTTCAGAATGATCGGATTTTCCGACAACTTTGTCCGACCGTGTGTACGCAAAACCAACATCGGACAAAGTACGACGGACATGATCCGACGGACCTGGTCCTCGGATAATCCGAGCGTGTGTATGGGGCTTAAAAGGTCACCTGTTATCAGAGAAACTGATAGCTTCTATGATTTACCTCATCCTAAAAATGCTGGCCGCTTGGCTGTCATTCTGGTTCTGTATCTTTGTTACCCGGAACAGTTCACCTTAACTGAACTTTTAGTATAAATCAACTAAATACATTCCTAGTGTATGAATACGAAAGGTGTGCAGAGTCTTATAGTTCATTTAGTCAAAATGCCTGCTCCCTGCCACCATTCGATAAAGAAGGACCCTTGCTTGCTTGACTTATGTGGCGTACACACGGTCGGAATTTCCGATGGAAACAGTCCGATGGGAGCTTTTCAACGGATTTTCCGACCGTGTGTATGCCCATCGGTCTTTTTCTGTCGGAATTTCCGACGGACTTTGGATTGAGAACCTGTTCTCAATTTTTCCAACGGAAAACCTTTCTATCGGATTTTCCGATCGTGTGTATGCAATTCCGACACGTAAAATTCCGACGCATGCTCGGAAACAATTCGACGCATGCTCGGAAGCATTAAACTTCCCTTCTATAGTGCTGTCGAACGTGTTTTATGCCGCTGTGTTACAGACCGTTGGAATTTGGTGTGACCGTGTGTAGGCAAGACAGTTAGAGCGAAATTCCGTCGGAATTCCGACGGGAAAACCATCAGAGCTTTTTCCGACGAGAATTCCGACCGTGTGTACGCGGCATTTGACCTATAGCTCTCCAATCAGCAATTCTCCTGCTTCCTGTTGTTTAGTAAGCTATAGGTCTGACTCAGCAGGGAGCGTGTCAGACCTCTACAGCAGTGGTCTCCGAACTGCACCCTGGGGGCCGGATGAGGCCCTTTGCTTGCCTTTATCTGGCCTTTGGGGCACTATTCCACCCACTGGCACCAACAATGGGGAGTAATTAATTTTGCTGACACCAACAATGGGGCACAATTATTCCCACTGACAACATCAAAAGGGCACAATTCCTCCCACTGACACTATTGATGGGGCACAATTCCTTCCATTGACATCAACAGTGGGGCATATTTCCTTCCATTGAAACCAACGATGGGTCACTATTCCTCCCACTGACACCAACTGGGCCACTATTCCTCCCACTAACAACAACAATAGGGAGAAAAATTCCTCCCACTGACACCAACAATGAGACGGAATACTTTCCATTGACACCAACGATGCCACTGACACCAAAGATAAGGCATAGTCTACTCCCACTCTCCCTAGTCTGGCCCCCCTAAAGTCTGAAGGACAACAAACGGACCCTTTGTTTAGAAAGTTTGGAGACCCCTGCTCTACAGAGAGATTACTGCTTCCTCATAAAGAGCAAGCAACCTCCCCTGAAGTATGCTGGCAGGGAACAGGCTTGTCCACTGAGGTTGTTGCCGCTTTCTGATTAAAATAGACTGTTATGCCGCGTACACACGAGTGGATTTTCCGTCTGAAAAATCTTGGGTGGTTTTTCTGGCGGAAATCCGCTCAAGCTTGGCTTGCATACACACGGTCACACAAAAGTTCACTGAACTTTCGACCGTCAAGAACGCGGTGACGTACAACACTACGACGAGGCGGGAAAATGGAGTTCAATGCTTCCGAGCATGCGTCGAATTGTTTTCGAGCATGCATAGGAATTTTGCGCATTGGAATTGGTACAGATGATCGGAATTTCCGATCTAAACTTTTTCCAACCGAAAAATTGAGAACCTGCTCTCAATCTCTTGCTGGCTGAAAATCCGCCAGCAAAAGTCCGAGGGAGCATACACACGGTCGCATTTTCCAACCAAAAGCTCTCATCGGACTTTTGCTGGCAGAATTTCCGATCGTGTGTACGCGGCATAAGACTTTTCACCAACTGAAAGTTTACTGGGACCTTTAGTGCAAAATTCTTCATTTTGATCAATGTAGAGGCTTAGTACTTCTCTCATATGTCTAACCCCTTCCACACCATCCAGTTTTGCTGTTGGCTTTCCCTGGGCTCTGCAAAAAAGCTCCTTCATTGCAGAATCGGATGGTATGAAGGAATGTGGGGGTGGGAAGAGTGGATGGTACACAGCCTTGGATGCAATGAGGTGTGCTTGAATTGCAGCAGAGGACTGCTGTGGGTACCGCAGAGGTGAGTGAGCCGAATGTAATAGGAACATGGTGTATATTTAAAGCTCCGGCTGATTCCGAGGAGATGGAGAGCAGAGAGGTGTAAATATGAAAGAGGATGCACAGGGTTATAGATGATGAGGAGGGTGAGGTACACAGAGATCTCGATTACACAGTGTGTGGGTGGAGAAGGCAGAGGAAAGAACAGAACTGATAGGAATCGGCTAAGCTTTTTTTTGTTCTCTTGTCCCTGGATTAGTGACATCACACCAGCCTAGAGGAATGGGATAACTCTACTCAGTGTCACACAGTATGGCAGCCTTGCAGCACCATGCACCCCTGGGTTTTATTAACAATTGGGATATATTTGTGGATGTAGCAAGTGCCACTGTGTAACGCAAGGCTTGACATATCCCAGAAGCTAAGTAGCCAGTGCTCCTTAACCACTTCAGCGCCGGACCAATTGGCAGCCAAAGGACCAGGCCCCTTTTTGCGATTCGGCACTGCGTCGCTTTAACTGACAATTGCGCGGTCGTGCGACGTGGCTCCCCAACAAAATTGGCGTCGTTTTTTTCCCACAAATAGTGCTTTCTTTTGGTGGTATTTGATCGCCCCTGCGGTTTTTATTTTTTGCGCTATAAACAAAAATAGAGCAACAATTTTGAAAACAATGCAATATTTTTTGCTTGTTGCTATAATAAATATCCCCAAAAAATCTATAAAAAAAAATTTTTTTTCTTCAGTTTAGGCCGATACGTATTCTTCTACATATTTTTGGTAAAAAAAAAATCGCAATTAGCGATTATTGATTGGTTTGCGCAAAAGTTATAGCGTTTACAAAATAGGGGATAGTTTTATAGCATTTTTATTAATATATTTTTTTTTTACTAGTAATGGTGGCGATCAGCGATTTTTATTGTGACTGCGACATTATGGCGGACACATCGGACATTTTTGACACATTTTTGGGACCATTGTCATTTATACAGCAATCAATGCTATTTAAATGCATTGATTCCTGTATAAATGACAGTTGTAGTGAAAGAGTTAACCACTAGGGGGAGGGGTTATGGGCTGTGACGTGTGTTGTGTTTTTTACATTAGGGGGCGGGGCTGACATCTGACGTCATTGATCGGCTTTCCCGATGCCTGGGAACAGCCAATCAATGACAGGCAGAGTAGGAAGCGCGGGGAGAGGTTTGTTTACACATACCTCTCCCCGTTCTTCAGGCATTTAAAGGATCACGTACAGGTACGTGATTTTGCCTGCCCGTGCCATTCTGCTGACGTATATGCAGTGGGCGGTCGGGAAGCTGTTAAAGTATAAGTGTAGTCAAAATAAAAAGCACAACATTTAGAGCAAGGGACTTAACTTACGATCAATGTGTCCCTTGTGCTGCTGGCTTCCTTGGGATTTTCCTCCATCGATCCCTCTGCAACCAACGCTACTGTAATCTTCCAGTGTGGCTGGGGTTAATAGAACTGAGGGAGCTGTCATTTTCACTCAACAAGAGTGCCCGACTGTGCCTGCCCTTTCTGCCCAGCTCCTCCATTGTGGTACAGCTTCTCTGAATGAGACTGGATTTATGAATGGAGAATGGGCGGATGGTTAAAAGTCCAACCCCCCCAGGAGCTGGGCATAGTTGGCACTCTTGATGAGTGCAGAGGACAGCTCCCTCAGTTTTATAAACTCCTGCTGCACCGGAAGATTATGGCGGTGGGGAAAGGGGGGAGTAATCGTTGGACGAAGATTTCTAGAAAATCAGGAGCGAGCGTTGGAAGAATAAATAGAGGAAAATTTCAAAGAAATCAGGAGCCAGCATTGAAGAATCGATGGAGGAAAATTTCGAAGAAATCAGGAGCCAGTGGTGCATTAATTAAAAGTCATGTCCCTTGTGCTGATTTTTGTGTATTTTATTTTGATTACACTTATGCCGCGTACACACGAAGGGACTTTCCCGGCGGACCTAAGTCCAGCGGACAATCCGCTGGACTTTCCAGCTGGGTCCGCTGGACTAAAAAGCGAACGGACTTGACCACACACGATCACGCAAAAAGTCCGACGGTTCACGCGATGACGTACAGCACGTACGACGGGACTAGAAAACGAAAAATACTAGAAAAATACTTGCTACTGAGCATGCGTCCTTTTTGGTCCACCGGACCATACTACACACGGCCGGATTGTCCGCTGGACTGCCAAGTCCAGCGGATAATTTTAAAACAAAACTTAAAACTTTAGTCCGCCGTACTTTGGCCAAAAAAAGTCCGCCGGCGCCCACACACGAGGGGATTATCCGCTCGACTTCGGTCCAGCGGATAATCCCACGGGATAGTCCCTTCGTGTGTACGCGGCATTAGAGCTCATTTAGACTTGTGGTTGAGGGTGACTTAAAAATATCCGGTTGAGTCGCGTTTTCAGTGCACCCCAACCAACCCCCTTTAAAATGTATTAACATGATCAGAAATTCCAAACAGCTAAAGTTACATGCAAATCTGCACTTTTCCTTTGAAAGCTAAGCTTGGCTACCTCCCCTCATGCCTGTCCAGTCTCCTCATTGGTCCATCAATAGGATCAGGGCCATCTTTAATTTTGATTGAACCCTGGGCAAACATTTTCTTGGGCCTGTTGGTTATTTCCTGAACAATCAGTGCCGCCGGCTGCAGCTGGCAACACTCATCATTGTATTATGCCAGTGGGGGAGGCTCCCCACAGCGGGAAGGATTTGAGGTGGATGGGGGAATCGGGCATTTTTTTTTTCATTCAACCTGCTGATTGAAAGGAAAAAAAAGGGTCATGTATGGCCACCCTAAATCATACAAAATATTTGTATCCATTCTAACACATGAATAGTAGCTTCAGAAGAATGAGGAAGAGCTCGGGAAGAATAAGGAGGAGCTCAGGAAGAATGAGAAGATGCTCAGGAAGAACTGAGGAAGAATGAAGAGGAGCTCAGGGGAAACTGGAAAAGAATGGGGAGGAGCTTGGGAAGAATAAGGAGGAGCTCAGGAAGAATGAGAAGTTGCTCAGGAAGAACTGAGGAAGAATGAAGAGGAGCTCAGGGGAAACTGGAAAAGAATGGGGAGGAGCTTGGGAAGAATGAGGAGGAGCTCAGGAAGAATGAGGGGGAGCTTGGGAAGAACTGGGGAAAAATAGGGAGGAGCTCAGGAGGAACTGCAGGTCTTACAGTCGTCTCTCTATTGATCCACCAGACGGCACACGGCCACAAGCAACCCAATAAAAAAAACAGGAGCCTCTCATTGGGCCCCCTACTGACTCTGGGCCCTCAAGGCACTGCCCGAGTACCCTAATGGTCAGTCCACCCCTTGGATCGGCTGCCCGGCTACACCGAGAAAACTATTAGCAGGCAGCGCTGGCTCAAGGGGCAGCTGCTTTGGGCCCCACAACAATGACTGGGCCCGGGCAGTTTCCCCCTTTTGCCCTGTGTTAAAGATGGCCCTGAATACGATAGACCAATAGGTGGGCTCTGGTGGTGGGAAGGGGCAGAGTCAAGCTCAGCTATTACAGCAATAGTCAAGATTTGTACATAACTTTAGCTGCCGGGATCTAGTGGTGGCTTTCGACCTGCAACCTCCACGTATGCCTTTTTCAATCTGAATTGCTCTGAATTGTAACAGGTTTATGTTGGTAAAATTGTTTGTGTGATAGCTAGTTATCCAGAGCCCAGAGAAGAGTGCTTTTGGATACAGGATTTATCTTCAAATATAGTCTATCTTCCAAGCAGCGAATCAAAAATCAAATAGCAGCTTTCTCTATATATATTCATTATTTTCTGTCCTTAATTTACCTAGATCCTCCATTATCTACAGGCTAGAAGCAGAGAGGAACGGTTAAATCTCTGCTCATCTGACTTGCATCCCTCCTTTCTGTAAGAATCTATTGCAAAAGAACCCGGCTTATATTCCTACGGGTTAATTTTCCCCTCAGCAGGCTGCACCCCTCCTTCTGTCTGTAATGACAGCGCTGTGCGCACTGATTACAGGGCTCTGTGTCAAATTACTCATCTGTATACAGCTGCCTGGTATACAGCTGTCCTGAGGATGAGCTCCGGGTGATATTATATATATAGACGGATATATATAGAGCACAGGAGCTGACTCACATCATTTCTTCTTCTTTTTTTTTTTTTTTTGCTAGTATTCTTGAGTTATCGGTGCTGCCATCATTACAACATGTACAGAACTCAGTCATGGGCATCTTATCGCTAACTCAGTGTGACCATTAACTCTACTGAGATGGACAGATGTCTCACTGAGAGGGCAATGGGCTCTTTGCTGGATTATCTGTGCAACTTGGCCAATGTAGTGCAGTAGCTGCATGTTTGTGGTTAAAGTGGTCCGGTGCTGCCCATCGCCTTTTTGAGATTCTGTGCAGAAGGTCTTCACCCTCCTAGAGCATGGCCATCCCTGAAGCCCCATTCACAACTCTGCATTTTGGTGTGTGCAATGCAAAACAACAGATGCGTCATAGGAACATCTGTTATCCAGTGAGGCCATTCACATCAATTTGCTAGTGTGCTTTCTCAGCATAGTTTAGATGTATTTGGATAAGGGGGTACTTTATTGGTCAAGCCACACAAGTACCGTACAGTGGTAACAATATAAGACCCCTTATATCAGAATCTGTCCAAGCGGATCCGCCTGCTCAGCGGGGGGGATCTCTCCACTGATCCCCGCTGAGCAGGCGGATGACAGGTCCATTATGCAGAGCGGACACAGACAGATGGGGAATGGATCCCCATCCGTCTGTTTTTAGCTGACCGGATCGGATGCTGGCGGGTGTCCGCTGACATCTGAAGCCCCATATAGAACAATGGGTGGTCCGATCGGGTCTGCCTGAAAAACAAACAGGCTGACCCGATCGGTCTGCTGGTGTGAAAAGGGCCTTACAGACCATTGTTGCATGTACTTGCCACTGGGCTTGGAAGGCCTATGCCAGACAGAGGCATTCAAAATGGTACAGTTATGAGAGATCTTCCTTCCCGCACAGTTTTTGATTATCAAAAATGGAAAGTTAATGTGATTGTAAACTCTCACCTTGTAAAACAACCCATCCAGTTTAAAATAGAAATTAGAGGCAAAACATTTGTATAGATAAAAATTATATATATATATATAATATATATATATATATATATATATATATATATATATATATATACATATATATATAGATAGATATACATGTATATATATATATATATATATATATATATATATATATATATATATGTGTGTATATATATATGTGTATAGATAGATAGATAGATATGTGTGTGTATATATATTACACCATTTTTCCACTTTCACATGCCATCTGTTCTCAGCATTATAAGAGCTAGGGAAGGAGAAACATCAGTACACAGAGCTTCCTAGTGAATGGCTGTGCAGGGGGGGGTGGGCATGTCAGGACAAGACTGATCATTGAAGGGGAGCAGGCTGAGTTCCCAGCACAGCTAGAGAACTGACCACGCTTTACTCTCATGGCTAGAGAGGTCAGTTTTTAATAAGAAAGCAGAGGGACTGCAGGGACACCAGGGATGTCACACAAAGGAAGCAATACCAAGAGAACAGGATATTTTTTCATACAACTTCAGGATTATGAAATGTTGGGTTTAAATATTCGTTAATGTAAATTCAGCTCATGTAAGCCTATGACATCAGTATAACTCCAGATGTGACCATACACTCTTTTGAGATGGAGAGATGTCTCATTGAGGACACAGGGTGGAGAGCTCTTTTCTCGTACCGGATCATCTGTGCAGCTTGGCCAACGTAGTTCAGCAGCATGCTTGTGGTTAAAGTGGACCTGTGCTGCCCATGTCCTTTTGAGATGCAGCCAAGGAATAGTCTTCAACCTCGTAGTGAATGGCCAACCCTAATGCCGCGTACAAACGACAGACTTTTGACGGACTTCCGACGGACTTTCGAAAGAACGGACTTGGCCACACACCAACGGA
Source organism: Lithobates sylvaticus (assembly GCA_028564925.1). Lineage (NCBI taxonomy): Eukaryota > Metazoa > Chordata > Amphibia > Anura > Ranidae > Lithobates > Lithobates sylvaticus. Next base: position 84,240,959 of record CM053029.1, on the reverse strand, counting down.
CTAAGTCCGTTCGAAAATCCGTTCGTTTTGAACGTGATGACGTAAGATGGGACTAAAAGAGGAAGTTCAATAGCCAGTAGCCAATAGCTGCCTTTGCGTCGTATTTGGTCTGTCGGACCAGCATACAGACGAACGGTTTTCCCGATAGGAATTGAGTCCGTCGAACAGATTTGAAACATGTTCTATTTCTAGGTCCGACTGATTTTTTTTTTTTAAGACAAACGATCGGATTATCCCACACACGATCGGAATGTATGACGGACTGATCCCGTCGGACCTAGTCTGCCAGAAAGTCTGGTCGTGTGTACGCAGCATAAGGCCCTGTTCACACACACACATTTTAAATTGCACATTGGAACATAGAACATCCGCTACAATGATGTAACTGCAGGAAACCAATCCTCACTGGCCAGACCAAAAATGCATCCCAATAATGAAAGAACACATCAACATACCACAATAAATGTAAAAAAAAAATGCAGAAAACAACAGACATGGATACAAGTGAACCTGGTTTAAAAGTGAGAGGGGGTGCTTTCTGGGTCCCATTTTGAAATACACGGTGGTGGATGGAGTATAGACAGACCCAAATATTCCATGAACACATTTGTCCATTTGGGGGTTTCCCCCGTATGAAAACATAAAAGTCATATCAGGGCTGGTGCAAGGATTTTTGACATCCTAGGCGAAATCTCATTTTGCCGCCCCCTTGGCTCCACCCCTGACCCCACCCCCTTTGCCCTACCCATGTATACCCCACCTTTTTAATGAAGGGCTCATCAAATGCAGCCCATCAGCGCCCATCTAATGCAGCCCATTAGCACTCATCAAATGCAGCCTCACCAGCGCCCATCAATGCAGCCTCACCAGCGCCCATCAAATGCAGCCTCACCAGTGCCCATCAATGTAGCCTCACCAGCGCCCATCAATGTAGCCTCACCAGTGCCCATTAATGTAGCCTCACCAGCGCCCATCAATGTAGCCTCATCAGCGCCCATCAATGTAGCCTCACCAGCGCCCATCAATGCAGCCTCACCAGCGCCCATCAATGAATGTTTGCTTGCTTCCATTCATTCGTGAGTCGGGACATAGTCCTCCACCGTGGCTGCGCCTCTGCTACTATGTGTGAATGGAGCGGCAGCTGCCTGCTGATGCTGAGACTTATAGTTGGTTGCTGCAGAGAGAAGAGAGTAGGAACACAAGTGGCCGGCGCCCTAGGGCGCCCTAGGCAGCAGGGCGCCCTAGGCGGCAGGGCGCCCTAGGCGGCTGCCTAGTTTGCCTAGTGGTAGCACCGGGCCTGAGTCATATATTGAACAATAAATAGTAAAAATGTGGTTATGTCATTGGACCTTTGGAAACTTACCTGAGCAGAGGTTTTCCGTATAAAAAAAAAGTTTTGTTTTGTTTTTTTGACCGGAGTTTTCATTGTCTCGACTAATGTAATGTTCATTTCACAAAGATCTGAATCAATAGCACCACTGAGACAAAGACACCTACGCTCACTTATGTTCTTTATGTGCAGAGAGATATAAATGAACCCTCCGTCCTAGAATAAATAAAAGACATAATATATGTATCGATCAAGGATGGATCGGCGGCCACTAATGTATTGTCTTCTGCCGCTGCTTTTGATTTCCAGCTGCTTGATGTGCGTTCCTCTTGACCCCCCATTGATTTCATGACACATGTGTTGGGCCATGGGGAGCAGCAAGGGAAAAAGAAAAAACAGAAAACCATCAGATTATAACCAAGAGCTGAGCGAGCGTCTTCCACAGGAGAGACTGCCAAGGGTCTGACAGCAATATGACATCCAGGAGTTCATCTCACCAGCTTCACGAGGTGTTACACATCTACTCCTGCTGTGCAGCTGTGACAGTTACATATCACCCAGTATACACTCTGGGAACTGAGCCTACTGGGTCCATTGTGCCATTTTCAGGGTCCACACACCAAGGAGTATGCTGTCATGCACATAAAAGACAAAAAGATAGTTACAGTGTATTTAACACCTACAAACTTCAGTAGATTTAAAGCTAAACTCTAAGCAAGGGGTAGGCAACCTTTCTTGACCCCCCATTGATTTCATGACACATGTGTTGGGCCATGGGGAGCAGCAAGGGAAAAAGAAAAAACAGAAAACCATCAGATTATAACAAAGAGCTGAGCGAGCATCTTCCACGGGAGAGACTGCCAAGGGTCTGACAGCAATATGACATCCAGGAGTTCATCTCACCAGCTTCACGAGGTGTTACACATCTACTCCTGCTGTGCAGCTGTGACAGTTACATATCACCCAGTATACACTCTGGGAACTGAGCCTACTGGGTCCATTGTGCCATTTTCAGGGTCCACACACCAAGGAGTATGCTGTCATGCACATAAAAGACAAGAAGATAGTTACAGTGTATTTAACACCTACAAACTTCAGTAGATGTAAAGCTAAACTCTAAGCAAGGGGTAGGCAACCTTTTGGTAAGCTGCAACATATTACATTTTTAGTTTTTGTTTTAGTACTGCTTTAAGTATTGGGACTGCACATAGAAGGCTGAGATAAAAATGTAAAGCAAAACTGCAAGCAAACTTCGATATACCATGCACTATTTTTAAAATACACACACAATGTTAATAATTATGTGAAATGGGTGCGCTCTCAATCAACCTTAAAAATCGTGTAGATCTGATTAAAAATTGCTTGTGCAATAATACTATTCAAGTGATGTGTAAAACCTCCTTAAAATCCGTGCACTGAGTGTGTATATATAAATAAATAAATACATAAAACCATATGTAAATATATAAATAAGTGGATCCTTTTCCTTTTTGTGGTACCAGTGATTAAGTGATATTTGTGCGATAGTGCTGTGAATAAAAAACAGTTTTTAGAATGAGGTAAAACCACGTTTACATTCCAACCCTTAAAAAATCCATGCGTTTTAAAACTGAAAAAAAAACGCATTAAAAAAATCCATGCGTTTAAAACTGAAAAAAACGCATTTAATTGTGCGATTTATTTGTGGAAAAACGCATATTGGGTTATGCGATTAAATTGGGAGAAACACCATAGGTATTTTTAGAATCCTTTAGGAGTCCATGCATCTAATAGATGTCTCCTTAGGTGTTTAATTTGCGGTTGCTTAGACAGGTGTTGTTCCTGATTAGTTAGTGCTGAGATGTTTTACTAACTAATTGCCCTTTGGTGTTGAGCACAGGTTAAAACTTGAAGGATAAAAGATGTACACCACAGATGAGAAAGATAAGCACCTTTTAGTAAATGTATATTTTTGAGCAGGTATACACATAATACTTTTACTTATCTTTAGTTGTGGTGTCCTCTTTCCTGCTGGTCACGTCCTTACTATCTCTTCCGTGTTTGCATGAGGATAGAAGACAGATAAAAAACCATTGCGCAATATAGTTATACTTTGAATGGTGTGCATGTGTTGTGGCTGAAGCCCATCTACTTACACAGCACCCTACGAACGAAGCGCGGTGGTTAGAAATATGTCAGGCACTGTTTGGGCTCACAGTGCCTGACATATTTCTAACCACCACGCTTCGTTCGTAGGGTGCTGTGTAAGTAGATGGGCTTCTACGTATTTCTTCTACGTGTGAGAACACTAATATATGGGTTGCAGCATCATCATTTGGCTATCTTAAAAACATTGTTGCCGTTCTGTCTTTTGAATACCCATTCTAGCGCTTAAGTACACATACCTAACATACCATGCACTATGCCTGCAGGAGCTGCTGGTATTTTGCCTGGGTTTTCCCCACTTTTTGCTACACAGCTAGGTACAAGGTAGCTTCACACTGCCAGGTACACACTCACTTCCGCTTATTACTCCAATGACCAGTCAAAGGGTTTTGTTTTATTGGACAACTTGGATAGGGTAAGGGATATAGTGGGATACTTCCAAACTGCACTATTCACACCAAGCACTCTAACTTCTTCTACTAGTGAAACTTGGCTGAAGTCCTTGCAGAAGGCAGATAAAGACATCTTCACAGCAGCAGCACACTGATTGCAGAACTGAGCAATGCTCCTTTTGTAAAGTAGTGAACAGTCCTGGACAAGATTCCTTAGGGTGTCTGTACTCACATGGCTCCTGAAGCATCACCGGCAGCCGTCACCCTCCATGATACCAGACCAGATGCACTGTAGACTCTCCCTCTGCTTTGGTAGGACAAGGGTCAGCCACTAAGACTTCAGGCTCTCAGGTCGCCTACCTGAGGCCACATAGCAGAAAGTGTCGGGGGAGGCAACACCTCTCCCCCAGCCCGGTGCAATCCTCTGCTAGGAAAGACCCAGAGCCCATGTGTTCAGGGGAGGGCTGGCAGCCTTAGGCCTGGGGGGCAAGTCCAGTCAAGTGGCCCATTGAACTACCAAATCAGCTCACCATCACCAGTGCCCATCAGTGCAGCCTCACCAGTGCCCATCAATGCAGCCTCACCAGTGCCCATCAGCTCAGCCTCACCAGTGCTCATCAATGCAGTCTGTTCAGTGCCCATCAATGCAGCCTCATCAGTCCATGGGAATTAGAGAGAGGAGAGCCGCTGAATTATACAGAACGGAGATCTCCTGCTTACCCAGCATGGCCACTGTCATACGAAGTCCCGCCTCCTGGACTGGCTCCTATGATAGGATGCTGTCTATCATAGGAGCCAGTCCAGGAGGTGGGACTTCGTATGACAGCGGCCGCCAGGTAAGCGGGAGATACCCGCTATGTATCTGGCGGTGCTCGCCCCCCCCCTCCGAGGCAGCCCAATCCAGGGACAGTGTTCTCAGTCCGGGGACTGCCCCAGGAAACAAGGGACGTCTGGTCACCCTAGGCTAGTGACCAGCAGGCCCCACAGGCTATAGCCACTGATCTGTGGGTCCTGCTGGCCTGTAGGTTCTACTGGCAACTGACCTTTGGGTCCTGCTGGGAGCTGGCCATGGGCTGTGGGTCCTGCTGGCCATGGCCAGCTTCTAGCAGGATCAACAGGCCATGGCCAGCTCCCAGCAGGCCCACAGTGCTGAGGGCTATTTTGAGGTTACTGAGTAGGCACTGGCCTGGGGCAGGATAAATAGGGTGTATGTGGGGGGTAGATGGGGTGTGGGGGTTAAGCTGCAGGTGTCAGGGTCTCTCACCTCAGCGAAGGCAGCTGCCCGTGTCAGCTCAGCAGGTCCTTGCAGGGCCTCCTCCGCCACCTCGTCAGTACAGGCTGGAGCACCTTCCAATCCAGTCCTCACGTCGGCACCAGGCTTTCTCTCTTATTATATTATATTATATAGTTTTGGTAAATCTGAAGCAAAAAATCTACAGAAAATTGTATAGTGTGTATCCAGCTTTAAGCAGACAGCAGTTAAATTTACCTAGCTGTTCCTCTGTTAAGGTCCATACACACTATTAGATTTTCTGCAGATTTTTGTCTTCAGATTTACCAAAACCATATAATATGAGGTCAAACCTTAAGGGTTTAAATTTGTATGCAATCAGGCAGGCCCTTGCACTACATGTTCTTGGTAAATCTGAAGACAAAAATCTGCAGAAAATCTAATAGTGTGTATTGGGGGTTTAAGCAGCGCACAGAAAAGCTATAATACACTAATCCTAGCACCTACCTAGGAGGGTGCTACACAAACATAAACATCTGAAATGTTTAACTGCCAAAAGATTTGTAATTCTGCTCAACTGTGCCACACTGCACACATAGATTAGTGACATTACTATTTCCTGGGTTGTCTTTGCAGTTTCCCTAGTCACCTGCTTGCTCCTTGGACGTAACCGATCGATGATGCTTATTCACTGGCCAGTGAGACATAGAGAGGACATGAGAAGTGCAAAAGCTGATAAAAGAAGGAGGGGTTGTTAATTGCCAGGCAATGTAGTGCAGTAAGAAGATTGGGCAGCAAGCCCTCCTCTCCAAATGGAAGCTTATGTGTGTGGTTGGAGATGCTCCTCCTGGTGCCTTCATGAACAGTCAGTTTGTCCATAAAGTGCCCAGATTCCTGTTCCTGTTGGAATAAAAATCAACCAGGTTCCTACCAAGTAGAGGTGGCTCCAGCCACTAACCAGAGAGGGGGCATTGAAGGCACCCTTACTATGGAAGAAGTAATAGGAATACGATGTAGAGGGGCACATAATTCCCAATATGGGATCATTGCCTAATATGGTCCCCCCCATAATGCCATATCTTCTTCCTTGGTCAGCAAATAGTGTGTCTGGTTCTGCTTTCCCAGAACTTCTATTGGCCCCATAACATTCTGTAGCCAATAGGGCGTGGAGGAGAGCAAAGAACAGCAGACTACGCGTTAAGTAGTAAAGAAAATGAGAGCTTCCCTTTAAAGTAAACCTGGCATACACCCAGCAAGACAAGTTAATCTGTCAGAAATGTGGGAAATCTGAACTGATGAACATGATGAATCCAGACGCGATGAATAAGTACGGAGCAGAGGGTAACGTTCCATGCAAACGGCATGTCTAAGCAATCAGTAGATCCAGAGATACAGAAAAATGAATTGACTGTATATGTAAATCTTGCTGCTCAAAAGAAATTTTTTTTTTACTTTTCTCTGATTGTCATAAATTGGCTTCCTGTAGTTAGCTGTACTCTTAAAAAATATTCACCCATGTAATGTATCAAAGAATACCAGTAGACTTGTCAATGTAACCTCCTTTGTTTGTCTTTCTTTCCCTCTTTCCCAATGTTCATGTTCATTCCATGTGATTCCAGACAGCCATATGTGGAAAGCAGAATGCACATCTAAAAAGGTAGCAAGCCCTTGGTTTGGAGACATGATCTCCACATTGTAGCCCTGCCATTCCCAACTAGAGTTCTGTGGAACCCTAAGGTTCCTTCATAGTTTGCTATGGGTTCCTTGAGCTGTGAGTGAATGACTTCCAATTTGATGAAGGCTGCATGGTTCCAGGATCAATGCCACTTGGCAAAGCCAGTAGCATGACACCAATTAACTTTTTAGCAATTTGTAATGGTGGCATTCTGACTACCACTGTAAAACTTGCATTCTTTTAATAGACCACTAATGTAAGGGGCAGGGGCGTTGGTCTACAAAAGATCTGAGGCTAGAGCCCATAGCAGTGTAGTAAAAAAAAGTCATACGCTTTGGCGGGCATACACATGTATATAATATACGTGTGTGTGTATGTATATATATATATATATCCCCAGAGAGCCTCCCCCTTAAATCAGGGTCCCCAGAGAGCATCCCCTCCCCTTGGGGACCCCTGCAAAGACTCGGGGCTATGGGCCCCAGATTCGGGGCTATAGCCCCAAAAGCCACCCCCTAGCGACGACACTGGTAAGGGGAAATGTTACCATCAACCCTCAATGAATTCGTTTTGTAAGGGGTTCTCTGAGACATGAACTTTATTTTAGCGGTTCCTCTGGAATTTGCAATGGCTGCTATAGTCAAACGTATATAGGGGGTGACTGATTGCACAAGAATGTGATTTCCAATGATCATACAAGTATATTGGTGCATAGAAATAATAATATTTATAGCTCTTGACAGATGATGAGCAAGGTATCTACTGACCTGAACATGTCATTGCACCTGCTAAGGAGGGCACAGGGGGAGAAAGGGTAAAGGTTAAATCCAAAGGAGCTTATCTACTGTATGTTAAGGCCAGTTGCACACGGAGGTAAGAATTTACTGATGTTTATACGCAGGATCTTCTGTAAAGACCATGCATAAGCGTGAGTGAAGGAGTGTAAAGGCGTGTAAGTGTATTCAAGCGTAAAACTCTTCTTCATTGTCAGTATTGCAATATACGAGTATGTGCGTAAGCATGCGTAAAGGTGTGTACTTGCATATATTGCACTCAAAGTAAAGTTGTCTATTTTTATTTTACGGCCCATTACTGAGCGCTCTATTACTCATCTTTTTCTGCAGCTGTCTGTATTATTCCATAGACAACAGTGCATCTATATCCCGATCAATAAAGAACGTGGTGTTTTTTACTTCTATGTGCACAAGGCTTGCAAGTACAGTTACCCTTTATGTTTAAGGTGAATTATTCCAAAGGGCAGAACATTGACTTGAAATGTGGGCTGTGTGGAATACATAGGTCAGACTTGATGAGAGAAAAGATGTTCCCTGTAGGCATAGCTGGTGATAGGTCGGAGACACTGTAGACAGCTCAGTGACAGGAGAGCATAAGGAGAAGAAGAAAGTAATATGTTATAGCAGAAATCGGGTCAAACATTCAGTTATAACACAAGTAAACTGCCTTACCTGCCGAAAGGTTATTGTGTTTCACATACCCCTCCCCAAACTATATAGCTAGTCAAAGCAGAACTAAACCAATCAGTTGTCACCTTTCCTTCTGTGCAACGTCTACAAGCTTCCTGGCCGGTACAATCTTCTCACCGGCTTTCTCCAGATTTGGGTTCTTTGGACATCTTGATGAGCCACAGTTGGCATTTCTTGATACTTCTTATAAGACAGCATATTCTATTTTTTTAGTTCGCTGTAAAGGCTAACTTTTATTGTTTAAACCAGTGGTCTCCAAGCTGTGGCTCAGGGACCGTAAGCTCGCCTTTATCTGGCCCTTGGGGTACTATTCCTCCACTGACACCAACAATATGGTATAATTCCTGCCACTGATACTAAAAATAGGGCACCATTTCTCCCATGGACCCTAGTGATGGGGCCTTATTCCTCCCCCTTATAACAAAGATAGTGTATTGTTTTCTCCCACAGATGCCAGGACATTTTCTACTCCCACTGGCCACACTCCAGCCCCTCTAAAGTCTGAAGGACAGTAAACTGGCCCTTTGTTTAGAATGTTTGGAGACCACTGGTTTAAACATATAGAACGAAATATAGTGCCTCAGTACAAAAAGGAAAATCATCAGTTGATGATCACACATCATGGGAAATATCAATCTTGCTATCATATACAGTAGCTCAAACAACAAGCTGAACTAGTGGCCTTGCAGCCTACACCAGCATACTTTTGTAGATATATATGAAAAAAAAAAATTATCTGGCAGTATCGTAGCTTGGGAGTCCAACCAGGGTGACCTATGTTATTTTTTTTTTTTGTTAGCCATCCTTTAGCCTCATGTGTTAGCTTATACATAGGAATTACCTGGTTATGAAGACCGAGCCAATGCGTTAGAGTGGGAAAGGCTTGGGATTTCCACTACATTTCTATAAATTTCTTAGCGTAGGAAAAAAATAAGCGGAAGAGGAGTTTTGTGCAGTTGGGTTATCCTCCTCTAAATATCCCTTATCACATTTTAGTATACATATACAGGGGTGAAAATAATTATTTGATCCCCTGCAAATTTTGTAAGTTTGCCCACTTACAAATAAATAGAGTCTATAATTGTTATCATAGGTGTATTTTAAATGATAGAGACAGAATATCAACCAAAAATCCAGAAAAAACACATGATACAAATGTTATAAATTGAGTTGCAGGTCAGTGAGTAAAATAGGTATTTGATCCACAAGCAAAACACGACTTAGTACTTGGTGGAGAAACACTTGTTGGCAAGCACAGAGGTAAGATGGTTCTTGTAGTTGGTAGCCAGGTTTGCACACATCTTAGGGGGGATTTTGGTCCACTCTTCTTTACAGATCTTTACTAAATCCTTAAGGTTTCTTGGCTGTCACTTGGCAACTGGAAGTTTCAGCTCCCTCCATACATTTTCTATAGGATTAGGGTCTGGAGACTGGCTAGACCACTCCATGACCTTAATGTGCTTCTTCTTGAGAAACTGCTTTGATGCCGTTGTGGTATGTTTTGGGTCTTTGTTATGCTGGAAGACCCATCCACTACCCATCTTCAGTGTTTTGGCTGAGGGAAGAAGGTTCTCATCCAAGATTTTACAATACGTGGCCCGGTCCATTGGCCCCACAATGCAGCAGAGTCAGCCTGTACCTTTAGCAGAGAAACAGCCCCAATGAATATTGTTTCCACCTCCGTGCTTGACTGTAGGGATGGTGTTCTTAGGGTCATAGTCAGCATTTTTCTTCCTCCAAACACAACGAGTAGAGTTAATGCCAAAGAGAGCAATTTTGGTCTCATCTGACCACAGCACTTTCTCATAATCCTTCTCTGAATCATTTAGATGTGCATTGGCAAACTTCAGAAGGGCCTGTACATGTGCCTTCTTGAGGAGAGGGACCGTGCGGATGCTGCAGGATTTCAATGCATATTGTTTTACCAATAGTTTGGTGACTGTGGTCCCAACTGCCTTGAGATTATTCACAAGCTCCTCCCGTGTAGTTCTGAGCTGATCCCTCACTTTTCTCATGATCATGTGATTTGTGAAAAATCGCTCCAACAGTTGTCTCCTTCTCACCAAGCTTCTTGCTGATGGTCTTGTAGCCCATTCCAGCCTTGTGCAGGTCTATAATCTTGTCCCTGACATCCTTTGACAGCTCTTTAGTCTTGCCCATGAGGGTGGGTTTAAATGAAAAAAAAGAGATTCTGTGGACAGGTGTCTTTTATACACATAACGCGTTGTAGTTAGGAGCACCTTCTTCAATAACGGGACTAATCTGTGTACCACATGAGCACATAATGTAGCCAGTCTGTGGGAACCAGAATTATTGTTGGTTGGTAGGGGATCAAATACTTATTTCACTCACTGAACTGCAACTCAATTTATAACATTTGTATCATGTTGTTTCTGGATTTTTTGTTGATATTCTGTCTCTATAATTTAAAATACACCTATGATAATAATTATAGACCCTTCATTTACTTGTAAGTGGGCAAACTTACAAAATCTGCAGGGGATCAAATAATAATGGGATTCCCCACTGAATATGCTTTGACAAGTAAGCAATGGCCCGGAGCTAAATTAGGGGAGGGCCAACATGACGAGGGGGGGACTGTGAGGCGGAGCGGCGTCAGCGTCGTAACCTTGAGAGCGGAAGGTAGGGGGCGGAGCCGGCGCGCCGTCGTTCAGTCGGCGCCATCGTGAGCAACAGGCAGGAGCTTTTTCCCACCCTCCCTCTCTTTTTAGAGCGACTGTGTTTTTTTTTGAAGGCTGTGAAATGGGGGTGTTTTTCCCCCTGGTGGTCTCCTTGGACAGTTGGTATTGTTTAATGTCGTAGCAGCGCTAGGTCTATGGGGTCTTTGAAGGCGGTGCTTAGAAAGTTGTATCTGGAAGGAAGTTGCTGCTTTGTCCCCGAGCTTTCGTAATACGCGGCGGGGGGGCCTTTTCATGGGTGTACCGATACAACGAGTTGGTTCGAAATTATAATTTACCTTCAAAGACCCCTAGATCAGTAAGGTGTAATACGGGTTGTACAGTTGGTTGATAATGTTGGTTAAAAAATGTATTTATATGCATTAAGTTATGTTTTTCCCAAAGAATTTTTTGTATTTTTTCATATGTTTTAATAAAGAAAATGGCTGCTATGGCCATTCGACTCCAAAAAGGAATGTGTCGTCTGGTCAATTGTAAATAGGTAAGATAAGGGTATAGGTTGTCATATTAAGGTAGCCTCACGAATTAGGCACATCCCTTAGTCATGGCACTGTATAGGGTTACATGATCTTCAGTTGACATATGGAAATGTTCTCAGGTAAATAAAGGAGAGAAATATAAGGAGAACTCTGTAAACAGTAAAGGGAGAGGGGGGGGGGGGGGAGAGAAGGCAGGATAGTAAAATAGGAGAGGGGAGCCTAAATAGGGAAACCCAGTGTCCCCAATTGGTACGGGTTTTGCTCACTTATTTAATCGTTTCTGGGTTTGTGGAAGACCTTAGGAAATGACCCACTCCATGTGACTAGATAGGTTGAATACCTGTTATGGGGTGAGGGGGGTACTGTGAGTTCTTCTATAAGTTGTATGTACAGTGGATATAAAAAGTCTACACACCACTGTTAAAATGTCAGGTTTCTGTGATGTAAAAAATTGAGACAGAACTTTGTCCACCTTTTAATGTGACCTATAAACCGTACAACTCAGTTGAACAACAAACTGAAATCTTTTAGGTAGAGGGAAGTAAAAGTAAAAAAATAAAAGAATATGGTTGCATAAGTGTGCACACCCTTAAACTAATAATTTGTTGAAGCACTTTTTGATTTTATTACAGCACTTATGCCCTATACACACGGTCGGATTTTCCGACGGAAAATGTCCTATTGGACCATGTTGTCGGAAATTCCGACCGTGTGTGGGCTCCATCGGACTTTTTCCGTTGGAATTTCCGACGGAAAAAGTTTGAGATCCTGCTCTCAAATTTTCCAACAAGAAAGTCCTATCGGAATTTTTTCGATCGTGTGTAGCGAATTCCGATGGACAAAGTGCCACGCATGCTCAGATCACATTACAAGACCAAAGCTATTGGCTACTAGCCTCTACGTAGTCCCGTCGTACGCAACGCACGTCACCACGTTCAGGATGATCGGATTTTCCGACAACTTTGTCCGACCGTGTGTATGCAACACCAGTGTTGGACAAAATCCGTCTGAAAAAATCAGACAGATTTTGTGGTCGGTATTTCCGATCGTGTGTACGGGCATAAGTCTTTTTGGGTATGAGTCTATCAGCATGGCACATCCTGACTTGGCAATATTTGCCCACTTTTCTTTGCAAAAACACTCCAAAAATACCAGATTGCGAGGGCATCTCCTGTGCACAGCCCTCTTCAGAACACCCCACAGATTTTCAATCAGATTCAGGTCTGGGCTCTGGCTGGGCCATTCCAAAACTCTAATCTTCTTCTGGCAAAGCCATTCCTTTGTTGATTTGGATGTATGCTTTGGGTTGCTGTCATGCTGAAAGATGAAGTTCATCTTCATGTTCAGCTTTCTAGTAGAAGCCTGAAGGTTTTGTGCCAATATTGACTGGTATTTGTAACTTCATAATATCCTCTACCTTGACTAAGGCCGCTGTTCCAGCTGAAGAAAAACAGCCCTAAAGTATGATGCCGCCACCACCACGCTTCACTGTGGGCATGGTGTTCTTTTGGTGATGTGCCATGTTGTTTTTGCGCCAAACATATCTTTTGGAATTATGGCCAAAAAAGTTCAACCTTGGTTTCATCAGACAATAACACATTTTCCCACATGCTTTCGGGAAACTTTAGATGTGTTTTTGCAAATGTTAGCCGGACGTTTTTCTTCGTAAGAAAAGGCTTCCATCTTGCCACTCTACCCCATAGCCCAGACATATGAAGAATACGGGAGATTGTTGTCACATGTACCACACAGCCAGTACTTGCCAGATATTCCTGCAGCCCCTTTAATGTTGCTGTAGGCCTCTTGGCAACCTCCTTGACCAGTTTTCTTCTCGTCTTTTCATCATTGGAGTGACGTCCAGTTCTTGGTAATGTCACTGTTGTGCCATATTTTCTCCACTTGATGATGACTGTCTTCACTGTGTTCCATGGTATATCTAATGCCTTGGAAATTATTTTGTACCCTTCTCCTGACTGATACCTTTTAACAATGAGATCCCTCTGATGTTTTGGAAGCTCTCTGCGGACCATGGCTTTTGCTGTAGGATGCGACTAAAAAAATGTCCGGAAAGACCTACTAGAACAGCTGAACTTTATTTGGGGTTAATAAGAGGCACTTTAAATGATGGCAGGTGTGTAGAGACTCCTATTTAACATGAGTTTGAATGTGTTTGCTTAATTTTGAACACAGCTACATCCCCAGTTATTTTTACTTCCCCTCCCTAAAAGGTTTCAGTTTGTTTTTCAATTGAGTTGTACATTTTATAGGTCACATTAAAAGTGACAAAAGTCCTGAAATTATTTATCTTTGTCTCATTTTTTTTACATCACAGAAACCTGACATTTTAACAGAAGTGTGTAGACTTTTTATATCCCCTGTATGTAAATTCCTAAACCACTCCAAGACAGTTAGGGTTTGGGTAGACTAATGCCCCGTACACACGATAGGATTTTCCAATGGAAAATGTGTGATCGGAGCTTGTTGCCGGAAATTCCTACCATGTGTAGGCTCCATCGGACAGTTTCCATCGGAATTTCCATCGCACAAAATTTGAGATCTGGTTCTCAAATTTTCCGACAACAAAATCCGTTTGCGCAAATTCCAAACATGTGTACACAATTCTGACGCACAAAGTGCCACGCATGCTCGGAATCAAGCAGAAGAGCAGCACTGGCTATTGGACTTAATCTTACTTGACTCGTCATACGTGTTGTACGTCACTGCATTCTTGACGTTTGGAATTTCCGACCAACTTTGTTTGACCATGTGTATGCAAGACAAGTTTGAGCCAACATCCGTTGGAAAAAATCCCATGGATTTTGTTGTCGGAAAACCTATCGTGTGTACAGGGCATTTCAGTGGTGGGGGACTACAGCCTGTAACGTTTGTAATAAGAATATACCGTATATACTCGAGTATAGGCCGTCCCGAGTATAAGCCGAGGCCCCTAATTCACCACAAAAAATGGGAACAATGCATTGACCCGTGTATAAGCCGAGGGTACAAAATGCAGCAGCTACTGTAAGTGGAAAAGAGGGTCAGCAATGCCCATCTGCAGCTGCCTGTCCCCTGTACAGACCCCCCCGTGTCCTCATTGCAGCCTACCTGTGCCGATCTGCGGGTCCTGTGCCATCCGTCCTGTGCCATCTGTCCTTGTGCCCTCCGTCCTGTGCCCTCTGCCATCGGTCATCGGTCTTCGGTCTTCGCTCTGTCAGCGTGTACGGCGCCATTGTAAAATTAAAAAGCCGCGCCTCCTCCTCCTCCTCGTCCGTGATAGGAGGAACGCTGTTTTCCCAGCAGTCAGTGTGCAGTGTTCCGCCTATCACGGACATTCTCTATCCTCGTCCATGAGATGAGAATGACAGGACATCCGTGATAGGCGGAACTCTGTACTGCTGGGAAAATTTGTGTCCGCCTATCACGGACAGGCGGGAGGAGGCGGCGCGGCTTTTGAAAACTGCCGTCTGTCTGCATGACGCGCTGTTCATGTAGGCAGACGGCAAGGACTCGAATATAAGCCGAGGGGGGGACTTTCAGCCCTAAAAAAGGGCTGAAAATCTCAGCTTATATTCGAGTATATACGGTAAGAAGATCTTGCATTGCTTTGGAAATAGACCCTGGGATAATAAAGAGGATGGGGATTTCCGGGGAACATATGAATATTGGGACTGGTGATTTGATAGATATCAAATATTTTAGTCCAAAAATTGTGAATGGGGTTTGGGGGGGGGGGGGCAATTCCACCATATGTTGAGAACAAAAAAAAACATTTTTTTAATTTAAGGTTAGAAGAGTGAGTAGTTCACGATACCAGACTGCTTGTCCAAGCTCCTTCGAGAGGGAAAGAGATTGCTCACCTGTCAAAATGTAAATGTGGAGTAGTGCTGTCTGTGTTTCCTGGCAGGAAAAATGTAAACCTAGCAGTGTGACTGGTCCATGGAGAGACCCCGGAGGTGTAAGGATATGCTGTCATGCCGGATTATCCCTATTTTTAGTAATCATTTGATTAGAAAACCTCCAACAGCACCATATACCAGGCAATACTTTCTACAGGGGATACAAGAGTGATTAGATGAATGTACAGCCGAGCAGCAAGGTACAGTTATTACATCTAGCCATATGCCATGTTTATGTAATACACATGTGACCCCCCCCCCCCCCCCCCCTGCCCCCCCCCCCCCCCCCCCATATTTGTTGGAGAATCTGTCAGATTGTCCTGGTTCGCTTCACCCTGGCGAAGTAGAATCCGCACAGCTCCCAAGAAATATTAGAATCATGCGCAGCATTTGGAATAATCCTATTATAGCAGCAATTCTCTGTCACTTTCCAGTTAAAAATAGCCATTTATAGAGTCTGGCTCCTTTCATCCTCGTATAATCTCCTTGTGCCCACTTATCAGATTAGAACATGACTTCGATGAAATAGGCATTCGGCCATATGACAGCTGCAGCGCCATTTTTTTTTTAAGTGAATTCCTACAACATATAATATAATTGTGGTGACAGCACTGGGGTTTTTTTTTTTTTTTTTTTAAAGAGCAGTCACAAATCTGGACAATTGTCACTAAGCATAAGCAGAGGTTACCATCACTGAACACGTCAGGACAAACAGACTAGGAGATCCACAGATAGAGGCAGCTGAAGTTATGTGTAGATCTTGACTGGCCTAAGGGCAGCAAGATCCTGCCTAGAAGGTTGTAAGCATTGCATCTGAGCTCATATGGACATATACCCTGCTTAGTATGTCCATACGAGTTAAACTGCACATATTTATTCTGCCACCACTGATATCACACTGCCAATGCTTACAACTCTCCCTGAAATAGTCATTTATGTGAAGCAGGCAAAGAATAACCTCAACCTTTAGTCATTCTGAATGAACAAAGGCCAAGGTCAACCTGTGCCACCGCTACATGACCAAAGGCCGAGGTCATCCTGTGCCACCGCTACATGACCACAGGCCGAGGTCATCCTGTGCCACCGCTACATGACCAAAGGCCGAGGTCATCCTGTGCCACCGCTACATGACCAAAGGCTGAGGTCATCCTGTGCCACCGCTACATGACCAAAGGCCGAGGTCATCCTGTGCCACCGATACACGACCAAAGGCCGAGGTCATCCTGTGCCACCGCTACATGACCAAAGGCCTAGGTCATCCTGTGCCACCGCTACATGACCAAAGGCCGAGGTCATCGTGTGCCACCGCTACATGACCAAAGGCCGAGGTCATCCTGTGCCACCGCTACATGACCAAAGGCCGAGGTCATCCTGTGCCACCGCTACATGACCAAAGGCCGAGGTCATCCTGTGCCACCACTACATGACCAAAGGCCGAGGTCATCCTGTGCCACCGCTACATGACCAAAGGCCGAGGTCATCCTGTGCCACCGCTACATGACCAAAGGCCGAGGTAATCCTGTGCCACCGCTACATGACCAAAGGCCGAGGTCATCCTGTGCCACCGCTACATGGCCAAAGGCCGAGGTCATCCTGTGCCACCGCTACATGGCCAAAGGCCGAGGTCATCCTGTGCCACCGCTACATGACCAAAGGCCGAGGTCATCCTATGCCACCGGTACATGACCAAAGGCCGAGGTCATCCTGTGCCACCACTACATGACCAAAGGCCGAGGTCATCCTGTGCCACCGCTACATGACCAAAGGCCGAGGTTATCCTGTGCCACCGCTACATGACCAAAGGCCGAGGTCATCCTGTGCCACCACTACATGGCCAAAGGCCGAGGTCATCCTGTGCCACCGCTACATGACCAAAGGCCGAGGTCATCCTGTGCTACCGCTACATGACCAAAGACCGAGGTCATCCTGTGCCACCGCTACATGACCAAAGGCCGAGGTCATCCTGTGCTACCGCTACATGACCAAAGACCGAGGTCATCCTGTGCCACCGCTACATGACCAAAGGCCGAGGTCATCCTGTGCCACCGCTACATGACCAAAGGCCGAGGTCATCCTGTGCCACCGCTACATGGCCAAAGGCCGAGGTCATCCTGTGCCACCGCTTTATAAATGTAACAAAAAATGTATTTGCAGTGCCACACCACTGCTAAGAGGTCCAGATTATACTTTATTCCATTAAAAGTCAGGGGTAGGTACAATCCATAAAGTATCTAATGCATTTCGGGGTCCATGAGCGCCTTCTTCATCTGGGCAAGAAAGAACATAAGACATGTACTCTCCTATTACTGTTGACTATTTGGTTTTGCTTATGACCCAGTGGAGGGGATATTGTGTTAATATCAGATTGATATGGAGATCTTATTTTCTTTCTAGCCCTGATGAAGGGGGCACGCTTGGACCCCTGAAACACATTGGATACTTTTAAGATGGTACTCCTGCATTTTTTTTTTTCTTTTCATAATTTTTATTGTTTTCTGGATAATTTGCACAAACAGGAGGTTATCATACAGAATGTGTCAAATAACTCACCCCCCCTCTCTGCTGTATGGGCAGCTGGGAGTAAACAGACTCTATCTCCTACCTACCTCCTCCTAATAACCTCGGCTACCTCCGACCTAAACGGAAGAGGTCCCCTGCCATTTTTTTTTAGCAGGCCTGATCGGACATGGAGGTAGGTGGATATAAACGGACACAAGTCCATTTAAACTGCCTGTCCATAGGAATGCACAGACCTTCCGAACCAGATCCACCTGAAAAACTGATGAGCGGACCTGATCATAACGCCCATGTCAGGGGCGGCCACTGGTAAAGATGTATTTTTACCTCCCCCCACCAAAACTAGGGCATGCAAATGCTTAGGGCTGTACAAAATTTAATGGCGCGCCATTTTCAGCAGGCGGTACTGCCTCCAAATGCGAACCATTCAAATGCAGATGAATAAGGCACAATGGATAAGCATTTTGAGGGTTAAAGCAGGTGGTAAGGTGACATATCATCTTCTCACCACCTATCAAAGTCCTTCTGAAAAGTGATCCACCATGGATAGCTTCTTAGAGGAATAGCAGTATAGCCAGGGGCGTTGCTAGGTTGCAAAAAGACCAGGGGCTTCAGCCCGAAGTCCGATGCTGGCACCGGGGGTGGGGGGGGGGGTTCCAGGGTGGTCGTGGCATGGGGTTACATACACTGACCTCACCTACATGACCTACATACACTGACCTCACCTACATACACTGACCTACCTGACATGCATACACCTACCTAACATACTCCTACCTAACATACACTGACCTACCTGACATGCATACACCTTACATACACTGACCTACCTGACATGCATACACCTACCTAACATACACTGACCTGCCTGACATGCATACACCTACCTAGCATACACTGACCTGCCGGACATGCATACACCTACCTAACATACACTGACCTGCCGGACATGCATACACCTACCTAACATACACTGACCTGCCTGACATGCATACACCTACCTAACATACACTGACCTGCCGGACATGCATACACCTACCTAACATACACTGACCTGCCTGACATGCATACACCTACCTAACATACACTGACCTGCCTGACATGCATACACCTACCTAACATACACTGACCTACCTGACATGCATACACCTACCTAACATACACTGACCTGACATGCATACACCTACCTAACATACATTGACCTGACATGCATACACCTACCTAACATACACTGACCTGACATGCATACCTACCTAACATACACTGACCTACCTGACATGCATACACCTACCTAACATACACTGACCTACCTTACATGCATACACCTAACATACACTGACCTACCTGACATGCATACACCTAACATACACTGACCTTGCCACCGAGATCTTCTTCAGTCTGCCATCCACCCCCAGCACAGCTGGTCATCAACAATACATCGGTGCAGTCAGCCAGTCACTGACAGATCTCGCCCGATCGCTCCTCCGCTGCCATGATGATCTTTCCGAGCGCTGAAAGGGGATCTCTGTGGTGCAGCGCGGCGGCCCCATTGTAATTCCCACCTTCTGGAGCCTGCAGCGCCTATGATGGACGTCACACGTCCCGCCATTGGACCAGTGGGATGTCCATCATAGCTCCAGAAGGCGGGACCTGCCTCGGCGGATCAGATCAGTCCCCACTTGGCAGCGGCCGGCGGTGCTCGGGGCTAACAATTGGATGGTGCCTTCCTGAGACTCAGGGCTTTTCGGGGACCCATTCGGGGCTCCAGCCCCCCCAGCCACCCCCTGTTGGCGCCCCTGAGTATAGCCATATGGATGAACAAGCATTTAGGCCCAGGCAGGGCTTTTTTTCAGGGGAAACTTGGTGGAACTCAGTTCCACCACCTCTGGCTCAGACCCTTTGGTGCCTGCTCACCACAATCACTTGTAAACACAGAAGTCTGGTTTCTGTGTTTACAACTGACAGCTCTGCACTCTGTGTGTAACCCCCATGAACTCTGCACTCGGTATGTAATGCAATCCTGATATTTAATGCCCCTTTAAGGCCCTTCTACTGTTTGTGAAATATGACCACACACACTATTTGATGTGATTTGGAGGGTGTGTGTGGGGAGAGGGGTTTTGGGGGGGTCGTGGTTGAGTTCCAGCACCTATTGTTTGAGAAAAAAAAGCCCTGGGCACAGGACACACTGCACTGTACCAGGTATGCTAAACTGGAGAGACTGGAGTTGGGCTTTAAGCGGCTGTTGACCATTAATAATTTGTAGTCTGACTCACCGAACAGTCAACCCCTTGAACAAGTTGCATTTATCTTTTTGCACTTGTCAATTAGGAGACCATATATCCCAGAGAGAATAGAAGTAAACTAAATCATAAAAATCTTGCATCCATCAAGATGTCAAGGTGAACCTGGGCTGACATGGACTCATTTTATTATCGAGCAAAATGATCGGGAGCTGGAAGGATTAAAAAAAAGAGCATTAAAGTAGTCCTTAAAGTGGAACTTTATTTAGAAAATTAGGTCCTGCTAGATGACTTCAGGCTGGCCCTGCTTGCAGTTATAGCTATGTAAAACATTAAAAAGAAGTGTCTATACTGTTTAAAACCCAGTAATGGACTGTCTCACCCTGCTCTGCACATGCTCAGTTTCTCTCCATGTTTGACATTGTGCTGAAAATCAGAGCCACTAGAGGGCAATATGCTGATACCCTAAAGATTTACTGCTGCTCAGGGGCTCTGGGCTTCAACAAAATGGCAACCTTCAGAAAGAAGAAACAGGAGCAATGCTGGAGCCAATTTACAGCACACATTAATTTTGGTAGCATAATTATTAATAATGTGGAATGCATGTTCCTTGCTAAAGAACAATATTTTTTTATCAAGTTGTTATGGGTAAAGCTCAACTTTAACCACCTGATTACTTTGCACTTAAACCCCCCTCGTGTTCAGACCAATTTTCAGCTTTCGTCGCTGAGGCACTTTGAATGACAATTGCGCGGTCATACAACACTGTAGAGCTTTCTTTTGGTGGTATTTAATCACAGATGGGGTTTTTATTTTTTGCTAAACAAATAAAAAAAGATGGAAAATTAAAATAAAAAATAAAATCATGTTTAATAGTTTGTTATAAAATTTTGCAAACAGGTAAATTTTCTGCTTCATTGATATGCACTGATGAGGCGGCACTGGTGGGCACTGATAGGCTGCACTGGTGGGCACTGATAAGATGCACTGATGGGCACTGATAAGCTGCACTCGTGGGCACTGATAGGCTGCACTGGTGGGGACAGATAAGTCGGTACTGATGGGCACAGCAAAGATGGCACTGATGGGCACGGATGGGTGGCACGGATGGGCACTGATGGATGGCACTGATAGATGGCACTGATAGGTGGCACTGATAGATGGCACTGATGGGCGCTGATAGGTGGCACTGATGGGCACTGATAGGTGGCACTGATGGGCACTGGTAGGGGACACTGATGAGCACTGGTAGGGGACACTGATGATCACTGGTAGGTGACACTGAATGTGCAGCACTGGCACTGTGGGCACTGACAGATGGCACTGTGGGCACTGACAGATGGCACTGTGGGCACTGACTGATGGCACTGTGGGCACTGACAGGTGGAGCTAGTGGACACTTTATTTTGGTAAATGTGGGCACCATGGACCCTGGGCATATTGCAGTGAGAGGGACTGATGTCCCTCTCACTGCCGCCAGTGATCGGCTTTTTTTTTTTCTTCTCGCGCTGTCAGCGCGAGCAGGAAAAAAAGCAGATTACCGGATCGGTTATTTTCACATGATCAGCTGTCATTGGCTGACAGCTGATCACGTGGTAAGGGGTCGGGACCGACCCCTTACTCGGATCTGTGATCCAGCGAGTCTCACAGACTCGCGGATCACAGAGCGCGCCGCGCGCGCCCTTCAGGGGGCGCGCAGGCAGCTCGTTGCCGGGACAACGTCAATAGACGTCGTCCCGGCACATCAGATCCACGCTGTAGCCGTCATTTGGCTATGGCGCGGATCTCAGCTGGTTAAGGCTGATCTATAGTGCTGTGTCTATAGCACAGGAAGGAATGTGAGACACTTATATAAAACCGGAGTTTCGTAGTAATTCATATGCACTTTATGTGTTTTATTGAACACAAAACTGATTAAATTATGTTTTATAGATAATTATAGATAGAGAACACTATATAGCTAAATAGTTGTACTGCATCCTTGTATTGTATAGATCACTGGTGCCCAAGCTGCAGCCCTTTGACACCTTTTACACGTCCCTCAGTGTTTCCCTATTGCCCTGTTAAAGTAGTGATTTCTAGCAGTCTCATTTAATATGTCTGCAGTCTCTGACCATCTCCTATACCATGTCCACAGTCTCTGACCATCTCCTATACCATGTCCACAGTCTCTGACCATCTCCTGTACCATGTCCACAGTCTCTGACCATCTCCTATACCATGTCCACAGTCTCTGACCATCTCCTGTACCATGTCCACAGTCTCTGACCATCTCTTGTACCATGTCCACAGTCTCTGACCATCTCCTATACCATGTCCACAGTCTCTGACCATCTCCTGTACATGTCCACAGTCTCTGACCATCTCTTGTACCATGTCCACAGTCTTTGACCATCTCCTATACCATGTCCACAGTATCTGACTATCGCTTATACCATATCCACAGTATCTGAATATCTCTTATACCATGTCCACAGTATCTGACTATCTCTTATACCATGTCCACAGTATCTGACTATCTCTTATACCATGTCTACACTATCTGACTATCTCTTATACCATGTCCACAGTATCTGACTATCTCTTATACCATGCCTACAGTATCTGACTATCTCTTATACCATGCCCACAGTCTCTGACCATCTCCTATAGAGGGCAATATGCTCTGTCTCTGATTATCTCCTATACCATGTCCACAGTCTCTGACCATTTCCTATGCCAGGGATATGCAATTAGCGGACGTCCGGCTGCTGCAGAACTACAAGTCCCATGAGGCATAGCAAGACACTGACAGCCACAAGCATGACACCAGAGGCAGAGGCATGATGGGACTTGTAATTTTGCAACAGCTGGAGGTCCGCTAATTGCATATTCCTATCCTATACCATGTACACAGTCTCTGACCCTCTCCTATACCATGTCCACAGTCTCTGACCATCTCATATACCATGTCCACAGTCTCTGACCATCTCCTATACCATGTCCACAGTCTCTGACCATCTCCTATACCATGTCTGCAGTCTCTGACCATCTTCTATACCATGTCTGCAGTCTGACCATCTCTTATACCATGTCTGCAGTCTCTGACCATCTCCTATATCATGTCTGCAGTCTCTGACAATCTCCTATATCATGTCTGCAGTCTCTGACCGTCTCTTGGATCATGTACACAGTCTCTGACCATCTCCTATACCATGTCCACAGTCTCTGACTATCTCTTATACCATGTCCACAGTCTCTGACCATCTCCTATATGTTTGCAGTCTCTGACCGTCTCTTGAATCATGTCCACAGTCTCTGACCATCTCCTATACCATGTCCACAGTCTCTGACTATCTCTTATACAATGTCTGCAGTCTCTGGCCATCTCCTATACCATGTCCACACTCTCTGACTATCTCTTATACAATGTCTGCAGTCTCTGGCCATCTCCTATACCATGTCCACAGTCTCTGACTATCTCTTATACAATGTCTGCAGTCTCTGACCATCTCTTATACAATGCCTGCAGTATCTGACCATCTCATATACCATGTCCTGTCTCTGACCATCTCCTATAAAATGTCTGCAGTCTCTGACCATCTCCTATAGCATGTCCACAGTCTCTGACCATCTCCTATACCATGTCCTGTCTCTGACCATCTTCTATAGCATGTCCACAGTCTCTGACCATCTCTTGTATCATGCCATTAGTCTTTGACTATATTATTGTGTGTCTGCTGTCTCTGACATTGAGTATTCTCTAGGTTTTATGTGTGGCCCTGGTGATGTCAAGGGCCACACTTGAGGCCCCCCATATCAAGTAAGTGAACCACCACTGGTATAGATAAATAGTTGTACTATATCCTTGTATACTGTGTATAGATAAATAGTGGTACTATATCTATGCACTGTATAAATAGCGGTTCTGCTTCCTTGTATTGTATAGATAGAGATTTTGCGTCCCACTTGGTGTTCTTTTACTTTAGGGACCCCCGGGGTTTCAGCAGTCAGTGATCACCCCCGATGAAGACATTTCTGTGACTATCCAGTATGATTACAGAACTCCAGAGCACAAAGCCTCCCTGTTACATTCAACAGGTTTTCACAAGACAAAAATTACATTATAGTCCACTTCACAATTTACTGTACAACCTGTATTCACATGGATGAATAAATATAAATAAATGCTTTTACCAAATGCTTTAACCAGGAACAATGAGGGTTTTTTGTGCAGTAACGTGCCCCATTATATTAAGTGCTTACATCGCCATCTAGTGGACATTTTTAGGTCCTGCTTTGCTTCTCCAACTGCAGGGTCAGCGACTGGGTTTTTTATTTGTTCTTGGAAATGTGCCTGGTTTTCAAGACAGGAGATATATACCTCTATTTAAATTCCTTTTCTAAGGGGCAAGCAACATTTAAAGTGGAACTTTTTTCCATTTTACATAGGGTAAGGAAGGGTTATAACCTATGCCAGTTTTTGTTGCTTTTTGTGTCTCATTGGGGAGATTTTCCTTCACTTCCTGTCCAAAAGCAACAACAGGAAGTGATAGGAAAACACTCTGAAGTGAGGAAATCCGTGGTTGCCACCAGAACTAGTGTCCCTATGACCCTTTCCCCTCTATTCCTGTTTTGGTGACAACCAAATTTTTGAATTTTCCTTCACTTTAACGCTCAGTGATCAGTAAACAGGACAAATAGAGACAGGTGTTCTAATCTCTCTCCACCCTGTACAAAACGAAACAAAAAGTGCTGCCTTTGGTTATACTTTAAAATTCACTCCAGTCAAGCCCAAGTACACCAATAGGCTTTTCTTGTATGCCTAGTCAGTGGCTGATGACATCCGTCTACCCGGCCAAATACAATGGATATAAAAAGTCTACACACCCCTGTTAAAATGTTAGATTAGATGTAAAAAAATTAGACAAAAATAAATAATATTAAAACTTTTTCCACCTTTAATGTGACCTATAAACTGTACAACTCAGTTGAACAACAAACTCAATTCTTTTAGGTGGAGAGAAGTCAAAATAAAAATAATATGGTTGCATAAGTGTGCACACCCTTAAACTAATACTTTGTTGAAGCACCTTTTGATTTTATTACAGCACTCAGTCTTTTTGGGGTATGAGTCTATCAGCATGGCACATCTTGACTCATACCCAGCCCCGCCCCTGAGGAGTTCCAAGGGTCAAAAGGCAAAGTAAAGACCTCTTCTCATGCTTCTCACAGATAATGTTCTCCAATTAACTGCCTACACTTCGATGTCTACACTCGCATGCCCCCTATTTTCCTGTCTTGTTGAAGCAGTTTGTTGCAAAAAATAAATGTATAATTATGTTCTTCTGCTTTTAGGGCACATTTTTATTTGCCTCTCATGCTCTGCTGTCTTCTCCAGGAAGGAAGAAGCTAGTTGAGTATTCTGAGAAGGCACATTGCTATTGGCCTCTCATGCTCTACTGTCTTCTCCAGGAAGGAAGAAGCTAGTTGAGTATTCTGAGAATATTCACAGACTGAAAAAAAAAAAACTCTATTGCTTCTTAGTGCTACTAAGCCCCGCCCCAGAGGAGTTCCAAGGTTCAAGAGGCAAAGTAAAGACCTCTTCTCATGCTCCCCACAGATACTGTTCCTCAAGTAACTGCCTACACCTCCATGTCTACACTCGCATGCCCCCTATTTTCCTGTCTTGCTGAAGCAGTTTGTTGCAGAAAATAAATGTACAATTATCATGTTCTACTTTTAGGGCACATTTTTATTTGCCTCTCATGCTCTCCTGTCTTCTCCAGGAAGGAAGAAGCTAGTTGAGTATTCTGAGAAGGCACATTTCTATTGGCCTCTCATGCTCTGCTGTCTTCTCCAGGAAGGAAGAAGCTAGTTGAGTATTCTGAGAATATTCACAGACTGAAAAAAAAACCTCTATTGCTTCTTAGTGCTACTAAGCCCGCCCCTGAGGAGTTCCAAGGGTCAAGAGGCAAAGTAAAGACCTCTTCTCATGCTCCCCACAGATAATGTTCCCCAAGTAACTGCTTTTGCCTCCATGTCTACACTGTCATGCAGGTTGTTGCAAAAAAATAAATTCACAATTATCATGTCCTTCTGCCTTTAGGGCACGATTCCCTTTGTCTCTCATGCTCTGCTGTCTTCTCCTGGAAGGAAGAAGCTGGTTGAATATTCTAAGAATATTCACAGACTGAAAAACGTTCTTGGCGTCATGCATGGGCTGTTTTAGCAAATGCATTAATTAGGATTACATTAGAAATGCTAATAATGTACCAGGACGATGACTTTAATTGGCCGCTATGCATCCTGAAAAATAGTCAAGTCACTGTGACAATCATGTAGCTATTATGGGATGTCAGGCAGGCCGGGATGTGTGATGAATTAAGTAGTCTGGTATCCTCCAGTTTTTTGTACAAATTCGCTGTGATACAGAGGGCGTTTAACCCTTCACATGGTGAGATCATGCAGCTTATGTCTGTGTCCAAGTAGTAACGGGCAATCAAGTGTGATACACTGTGGTGAGCACCAGGTGGCAGGCTACTGGGTATAATCTTATTGTCTAGACTTGTTTTGTTAAAGTGTTACTAAACCCACAACAGTAAAATCAGTCTGTATATGCAGTAAAGCATGCTTGTTATACTCCCTGTGGAACCTAAGGGGTTAATCCTCTGCATTGTGTAAAAAGGCTGTTTGATCCTGTATGCACAGATCCTCCCCTTCTTGCATTGCACCAAAGCATGTCCGCATAAGACAGAGTTACTGGAGTCAGGCTGCACATGCTCAGCTTGGTGTTTATTGCTAGAGAGTTGTTTTTTTTTTATGGGAGGGTACATGTGATCAGCACAGGGCCAATCAGCACTGTCCAGACAGAGGGTCAGGGATTCTGCATCCTGATAGGACAGCCAGTGCAGTATGAAAAATCCTCCTCCTACACGCTTTAATCAGGAACTGATAGAAGTCACAAGACTGCTATATACTGCTGATGAGAAAAGGTATTAAGCAGTTTATATTTACTAAAGTAATTGCATTCCCATGTTCTGTGTACTGTGGGAGACCAGATATAGTGAATGCAGGGTCCTGGGTTTAGTAACACTTTAAAGTGGACCTAGTGTCAGATATACTGTAGATATACTGTATACTGTATATAGATATACTATATACTGTCAGATATACTGTATACTTTCATATTACATATGTGCTGAGTGTACACTTCCAGGTATTTGTTACCAGGGGGAGACAGGTGGAACCTAAAGTGGAACTTCACCCCAACTATGGGAAAATTAAATGTCAGAGCCTACAATACTATAGCTGCTGACTTTTAGGAAACACATATTTATAAGCCTGTGATGTCCAGTGCTGAGTTCAATGCATCCAACTCTTAGCAGAGCTTCTGATCTTCCACTACGCCATGTTGCATTTGGGAGCCACCTTTCATTTTCTGATCACTCATGGACTGCCCCCTACTGCTTACGTGTGAGATTACAGTCTGCAGGAAAACTAGTCCTGATATATACAGAGGGGAAAATAATAATTTCATCCCCTGCAGATTTTGTAAGTTTGCAAAGAAATGAAGGGTCTATCATTTTTATCATGTATTTTAAATGATAGAGACAGAATATCAACCAAAAATCCAGAAAAAAAAAGAAACATGATACAAATGTTATAAATGAAGTTGCAGTTCAGTGAATAAAATAAGTATTTGATCCCCAAGTCAAAACGTGACTTAGTACTTGGTGGAGAAACCCTTGTTGGCAAGCACAGAGGTAAGACGTTTCTTGTAGTTAGTGACCAGGTTTGCACACATCTCAGGAGGGATTTTGGTCCGCTCTTCTTTACAGATCTTCTCTAAATCCTTAACCACTTCAGCCCCGGACCAATTTGCAGCCAAAGGACCAGGCCCCTTTTTGCGATTCGGCACTGCGTTGCTTTAACTGACAATTGCGCGGTCGTGCGACGTGGCTCCCAAACAAAATTGGCGTCCTTTTTTTCCCACAAATAGAGCTTTCTTTTGGTGGTATTTGATCGCCCCTGCGGTTTTTATTTTTTGTGCTATAAACAAACAGAGCGACAATTTTGAAAAAAAATGCAATATTTTTTACTTTTTGCTATAATAAATATCCCCAAAAAATATATAAAAATTTTTTTTTTTTTCCTCAGTTTAGGCCGATACGTATTCTTCTACATATTTTTGGGGGGGGAAATCGCAATTAGCGATTATTGATTGGTTTGCGCAAAAGTTATAGCGTTTACAAAATAGGGAATAGTTTTATAGCATTTTTATTAATATTTTTTTTTTTTACTAGTAATGGCGGCGATCAGCGATTTTTATTGTGACTGCGACATTATGGCGGACACATCGGACATTTTTGACACATTTTTGGGACCATTGTCATTTATACAGCAATCAATGCTATTTAAATGCATTGATTCCTGTATAAATGACACTGGCAGTGAAAGAGTTAACCACTAGGGGCCGGGGAGGGGTTATGGTGTGTGACGTGTGTTTTTTTTTTTTTTTACATTAGGGGCCTACAATACTGTCATTAATCGGCTTTCCCGATGACAGGGAACAGCCAATCAATGACAGGCAGTGTAGGAAGCGCAGGGAGAGGTTTGTTTACACAGACCTCTCCCCGTTCTTCAGCTCTGTCACCCGATCGCGGGACACCAGCGGCGATCGGTCCGCTGGTCCCGCGGCCGTGGTCACGGAGCTCCTGACCCGGTCGTGAGCGCGTCGCTGGCGGCGCGCGCGTGACCCACGGCTGGCCTCTTAAAGGACCACGTACCTGTACGTGGTTTTGCCTAGCCATGCCATTCTGCCGACGTATATCGGCAGGAGGCGGTCGGGAAGCGGTTAAGGTTTCTTGGCTGTTGCTTGGCAACTCAAAGTTTCAGCTCCTTCATACATTTTCTATAGGATTAAGGTCTGGAGACTGGATAGACCTTAATGTGCTTCATCTTGAGCCACTCTTTTGTTGCCTTGGCGGTATGTTTTGGGTCATTGTCATGCTGGAAGACCCATTATGACCCATCTTCAGTGTTCTCGCTGAGGGAAGAAGGTTCTCATCCAGGATTTTACAATACATGGCCCCGTCCATTGGCTCCCAATGTGGCAAAGTTGGTCTGTACCATTATCAGAGAAACAGCCCCAAGCATCATGTTTCCAACTCTGTGCTTGAATGTAGGGATGGTGTTCTTGGGGTCATAGTCAGCATTTTTCTTCCTCCAAACACGGCGAGTCCCCCTCCTCAAGAAGGAACATGTACAGTCATGCCAATGAACTTCTAAATTATTCAGAGAAGGAGAAGTGCTGTGGTCAGATGAGACCAAAATTGAGCTCTTTGGCATTAACTCTACTCGCCGTGTTTGGAGGAAGAAAAAAGCTGACTATGACCCCAAGAACACCATCCCTGCAGTCAAGCATGGAGGTGGAAACATGATGCTTTGGGGCTGTTTGCCGCACATTGAGGCCATGTATTGTAAAATCTTGGATGAGAACCTTTTTCCCTCAGCCAGAACACTGAAAATGGGTCATGGATGGGTCTTCCAGCATGACAATGACCCAAAACATCCTGCCAAGGCAACAAAGGAGTGGCTCAAGAAGAAGCTCATTAAGGTCATGGAGTGGCCTAGTCAGTTTCCAGATCTTAATGCTATAGAAAATGCATGGGTGAGCTGAAACTTCAAGTTGCCACTTCAAGAAACTTTAAAGGGGTTGTAAACCCTTATGTTTTTTCACCTTAATGCATCTTATGCATTAAGGTCA
This sequence comes from Lithobates sylvaticus, assembly GCA_028564925.1. Lineage (NCBI taxonomy): Eukaryota > Metazoa > Chordata > Amphibia > Anura > Ranidae > Lithobates > Lithobates sylvaticus. The sequence continues at coordinate 84,211,120 of CM053029.1, read as the reverse complement.
AAAATCTTCTGACAGTGACCGGCCCCCCAGCCCTCCCGTTTTTCTCACCTAAACTCGTTTGTTCCCTCGGTGGAGACACACTCTTCCTCTCTGCTCGGGGCCTTGGCTCTTGATTGGATACATTGATAGCAGCGCAGCCATTGGCTCCCGCTGCTGTCAATCAAATCCAATGACGCAGGCGCTTGGGGGGGTGGGGCGGAGTCCTGCATTCTGTGTGAATGTACACAGATGCAGGACTCGGGAGTGCGCCCACATGGGTGTCCACCTTAGGAGAGCCTTCTCCAATGTGGACACTCGATGCGGGGAGGAGCTACCAGAAGTCGAGGATTGGGGCCACTCTGTGCAAAACCAACTGCACAGTAGAGGTAAGTATGACATGTTTGTTGAAGAAAAGGTATTTTGCTTATCATCTAGTAAAGATACTGCATCACATCCCTTAATAGATACATAGAAATTTGAAAGTGTATTTTGGGATTTTTGGGGTGCACAATTATAACAAAATCATTTATAAAAAAGTAGGAATTTATTAGAACATTGTTAAAAACAAGCATCCAAGGCTAAGTATTGATATTACAGTATTAATACAAGTGCAAACTGATTTCATCTCTACATGTTTCGCCTTGGTAATTGGCTTCTTCAGGAGAATTTATTGATATCGGGCACAGTAAGCAAAAATACACTTTCAAATTTCTATTTATGACATGTTTGTTATTTTAAAAAAACAACCCCTTTAAGGATTTAGAGAAGATCTGTAAAGAAGAGTGGACCAAAATCCCTCCTGAGATGTGTGCAAACCTGGCCACCAACTACAAGAAATGTCTGACCTCTGTACTTTCCAACAAGGGTTTCTCCACCAAGTACTAAGTCATGTTTTGCTTGAGGATGAAATACTTATTTTACTCACTGAACTGCAACTTAAATTATAGCATTTGTTTTATGTGTTTTTTTCTGGATTTTTGGTTGATATTCTGTCGCTATCATTTAAAACACACTAAAATATGGACCCTTCATTTCTTTGTAAGTGGACAAAATTACAGAATCAAATATGTATTTTCCCCACTGTATATGTATACCAGGAGGCTGTGGGTGGGCTGAGGGTATATTTTTTCCTTGTCTAGACAAGGAATGAGGAAGTGGGAGTGATAACCACCAAATAATTAAAATACTGTTAAAAAAAACATAATTAAACTTAAACTTAAATTACATTAATTAACTTAAAAAAATTAAATTAACTTTATTAAATTATTACTTAAAAAATTAAATTAATTTAAGAAAAAAAAAAAAATTAAATAACTTAAATATATTATTAAACAAAATAATTACTTATTATACTTAATTAAATTAATTAAAAGTATTATCTTCAATAAAAAATTATTTAATTAATTATAAATTACTTAAAAAAATAATTAAAAAAATAAAAAAATTAAAACCAAAAACTTACTTAAACTTTAAAAAAATTATAAAATTAAATTATCTTAAAATTAAATAATAAATTAATTATAATTAACTTAAAAAAAATAAAAAAAAAAAAAAAAAAAACTTAAATTCACTTAAGAACCACCAAAATAACTTACTTACCCCCCCCCCCCCCCCCCCCCACCCCCCCCTAATTATAAAATGTTAAATTAACTTATAATTAAAAAAAAATTATTAACTTAATTAAAATTAATATTACCTATTAATATAAACTTAAAATTAATGAATTATTATTAATTTAAGTTAAATACTTTTAAAACTTAAATAAATATACTTAAAACTTAAATAATTACTTTTAAAAAATTAAAATAAATGTAAAAAAAAAAAATAAAACTTAACTTAAAATTACTTTTAAAAAATTAAATTAATAAAATATTAATAATAATTATGATTATAAATATAAAATTAATTATAATAAAAAAAAAAAAATTAAAATTAAAAAAATATTAATAAAAAAAAATTATTAACTTAGTTAACATACCTTATTAATTAATAAAATTATTAAACAACTTAAAAATTAAAAAAAAAAAAAATTAAAATAAAAAATTATTAAAAAAAAAACATATACTTACTTAATTAATTTAATTAAAATTTATTAAATTAAAAAAAAAACTTAAAAATTTAAAATATTATAACTTATTAAAGAAACTTAATTAAATTATTAAAAAAAAAACTTATTAAAAATAAAAATTAATTAAAATTAATTAATTACTTAAAAATAATTTAATTATTAAAAATAAATTAAAAATAATTAACTAAAAATATACTTATTATAACTTAAATAAAACTTAACTTATAAGTATATTTATACTTAAAATTATTTATACTTTTAAAAATATTCTAAAATTAAAATTAAAAACTTATTAAAAAAATTAAATTATTATAATTAATTAACTAAAATTAATAAAAAAACTTAAACTTAATTACATTAATTAATACTTAAAAAAAATTAATTGTAATTAAAAAATTATTTTAAATACCTTATTAAATTATAATAAAAAAAAAATTAAAAAATAATTAAAAAAAATTAATTATAACTTAAAAATTAATTATATAATTATTAAAATTACTTAAAAATTAATTTAAAAACAAAAAGTTAAAACTTAATTATTTATTATTTCAAAAATACTTAACTTAACTTATTAACTTAAACTTAAAAAAATTACTTAAAATTTTATAAATACTTATAAATTATTAAATAAAATTAAACTTATAATTAATTAAAAAAGTTACTTAAATAACTATACTTAAAAATTAAAAAAAATAATTATTAAACTTAAATTATTAAAACTTAATATTAAAAAAATTAATAAATTAAAACTTACTAAAAAAACTTATTATATTCTTTAATAAAAATAAAACTTAAATAATTAAAAAAAAACCTTACTATTAATTATATAAAATTAAATTAAATTATAAAAATTTAAAATTTTAAAAATATAATAATTAAAAAAAAATTTAAATTAAAATTTAATTAATTAAATCTCGAAAAATATTAAAAAATTAAAACAAATTAATAATTAAAAAAAAATTAATAAAAAATTAATAAATTAAATAGTTTATTAAATATCAAAAAAATTAATTAAAAAAAACTTACAAAAAAATAACTTCTTATAAATTAAAAAAAAAAAACTTATAATAATAAACTAATTATTATAAAATAATTAAAAAAAATTTAAAAAAATTAAAAAAAATTAAAAAAAAAGGGATTGTGTAACAGGTTTGAGAGGGGAAGAGATTGATGCTGACTGTCAGTTTTGAGTGAGAGCCTTAAGCACAGAAGAGAACGGGGGGGGGGGGGGGGGGGGTACGTGTTTGAAACATTTAAATACATTAGTGTGTGAATAAGATAGAAGCAATGGTTCTGTGTGTAGCATGGCATAACTCCATCCCCAAATACTCAGAACTCCAATGCCCAAATTATGACAGCTGAATGTGCCCTAAAAAACAGGAGCACTGTGCAGGAGCCCGTTATTAATAATACTGCTGCTGAATGCAGTGGCGGCCGGTCCAATAGGGGCGCACGGGCGACGCCCCCCGTATCCATGCATCCGGCCCCCTATTCTACATGCGGGGCACCAGACGCATGGATTCCAATGGGGGGGTTTTCTTTATTAAAGGACGTGATTAGAACCTGAGGCTCTAATAGGCTTCAAAAAAGGGTGGGCTCGGGGCGCAGAACACTGTGCCCCGTGCCCACCGAGTTGTGTGAACATAGCGAATGATCCTCCTCCCAGCCAATCAGGAAGTAGATCCTGAGACTCGTCACCTGATTGGCTGAAAGGACAGACGATCCAATTGGATGCCTAGGAGGAGGAGGGAGACGCGATCAAAGCCGCCACGCGCCATTCGTAGGAGAGCTGCCTGCCCGCGACTTAGATGGGGTTAGTGTGGGCTGGATGACCTACCATGGGTCGGGGGTGTGGATGACTTGTCCGACAGCGTGTGGGGGGGGGGGGGGTTTGTTTGCCGCCCCCCCAAAATAAATAAATAAAACACCAGCTGCCACCAGCTAAATGTTTTATTTCACAGATGGAAATTTACTTGGTTTGCACCAAGAATCTCCATAGATCGTATACAATGCTGAGGTCTCCCTCATATTATTTCCCCTGTTAGTTGAATAATGTATAGTGCATATATCCACTTTCCGACCAGCAACATACCTGTACGTCTCTGGGCTTTTGGTGGTTATACTGGGATAACGCCTGTACCGTTTTTTAGAGCCAGCGGTTGGCTCTCTGGTAAAAGCAATCCTAGCGGCTAACAAGCTGTCGGACTGCTTTTACTAGCAGTGAGAGGGGTGCCTCCCACCGCCTTCCGCTGCCTACTCGGGCTCTCCTGTCCCACCAGGAGACCCAAGCAACCAGCCATTATGTCCGCCAGATGTCCGGACAGCCAAATAAGGCCGGGATCAGCTTTGACCGGCTCTCTGCTATAGTAACCTGGAAGCGATATGACACTTCCGGTTCATCCGGATGCCAAAGGCACCATTTTTAAAATATTGAAAGCATTCAAAAACATCGATCTTGAATGCGGTTTAGGGCAGGGGAGGGATTTGGGGTCTTATAATGTCAATAATAAGGGACCTGTCACATGGATGTTTACATTCCTTGTGACAGTAATAAAAGTGATAACACAAAAAAAATAACTATTTAAGACACCAGTGTAAAAAAATTTAAATAAATGAATAATTTTGAAAAAAAAAAGAAAAAAGCGAACGTGTGCATCAGTCACACAAGCAGCGATCGCCCCTGGTGGGACAGGAGAGCCCGAGTAGGCAAACGTCAGATCAGGGGCAGTAATTCCAGCATCAGACCTCCTGTGTAAATCTAAAGTGGTAACCTGTAAAGGCTTTTAAAGCTTTGTCTATGGATAGGGCCTCTGCTTTAAAAAATATATCATGTTTGGGGGGTTCTAGGTAATTTTTTAGCAAAATACTGATTGTTACATGGAAACAAAATAGTGCCAGGAAAGGCCTGGTCTATATACACTATATTGCCAAAAGTATTGGGACACCTGCCTTTACACGCACATGAGCTTTAATGGCATCCCAGTCTATCTATCTAGCTACACTATATTACCAAAAGTATTGGGACACCTGTCTTTACACGCACATGAAGTTTAATGGAATCCCAGTCTTATGCCCCGGAATTTCCGACCGTGTGTACGGGGCATTAGTCTGTAGGGTTCAATATTGAGTTGGCCCACCTTTTGCAGCTATAACAGCTTCAACTCTTCTGGGAAGGCTGTCCACAAGGTTTAGGAGTGTGTCTATGGGAATGTTTGACCATTCTTCTAGAAGCGCATTTGTGAGGTCAGGCAGTGATGTTGAATGAGAAGGTCTGGCTCAGTTTTCACTCTAATTCATCCCAATCAGGTTCTATCGGGTTGAGGTCAGGACTCTGTGCAGGCCAATCAAGTTCCTCTACCCCAAACTTGCTCATCCATGTCTGCAACGCATACTAGCACATTATAACAGACTTAAAAGTGATACTAAACACACACTGTTTAATTGACATTGTCCCTACTATTTCTTATATGTGGATGATGGCACTGTGATTATTTTAATAATAAAAAATTTAAAAAAGTACCTTTTTCCTAATCGATATACAGCTGTCACATGACCCAGCTCTTTCCCAGCTAGTCTGCAGGGAAACATATGCAGGAGGAGCTTCTAGTCCTCTGCTGTTGGTCACATGTTCAAAATTTAAAAAAAAAAACTGCCTTTGGAATACAGAGTAAAAATAAAAAATAATATCAATAAACTGTTTTAAATTGTCATACAAATATACTGTATATTTGAAATCAAATCTTTATTATTTTGTGGAAATAACGTGGTGTGGGTGGATTTCTGCCAGTCACAGGCTCTCCTACCCCTCCAGCCTGTGTCTTATGCCTTGTACACACGATCGGACATTCCGACCACAAAATCCGTCTGATTTTTGCCGACGGATTTTGTCCGAAACTGCTGTTGCATACACACGGTCAGACAAAGTTGTCGGAAAATCCGATTGTTCGGAGCGTGGTGACGTTCGTTACGTACGACGGAAGTACGTAGAGGCCAGTAGCCAATAGCTTTGGTCTCGTAATTTGATCTGAGCATGCGTGGCACTTTGTCTGTCGGAATTCTCTACAAACAATTGGAAAAAGTCTGATCGGATTTTGGTGTCGCAAAATTTTAGGTCCTGCTCTCAAATTTTTTCCGTCGGAAAAAGTCCAATAGAGCCCACACACGATCGGATTTTCCGACAACATAATCCGATCGGACCTTTTCCGTCAGAATTTACGACTGTGTGCATTAGAATAAGCGGGAGGTGAAGCCTCCATCAATCTACATGTACTATCCAACCCCATTGTGTTTAGCTGGTTAGTGGGTATGGAGGAGGAGGGAGGGAGTGGCCTGTCATTTACCACTATGTATACGCCCACATGTGTGACTCTATAGTCACATGGGCTGCTCAGATGTGATAGGAAGGAAATGCTCCGCATAGGAACTCACTGAAAACTGAGCATGTGCAGAGCTGCCAAAACGGCTCTGCAAAATTCCTAGCTGCATTGGGGACTTGAAAAGAAGGGGGAGATAAAGAGCAGCAGGATCAACCAGGTTTTTTGCAGAATACAGAAAACGCATCTCATAGTGACTGAGTAAGAATGTACATCATGTAATACATCATTTACTGATAGCTTTTATACGATGTGGGTTTACTGACGCTTCAAAACAAATCCCTCCAGCGGCGAGCTGTCACCGCTGTCGGCACTTCCATCTTCACCCGGTCCTCCTTCCAGGCTTGCAGGCTCTGGGCCGTTTGAACGGCCAGGCCGTGATGATGTCAGTCCCGCGCATGCACGTGGGAATCATGGTTGCGTCACATCGCTCTGAATGGACTCCAGTATGCCGTCCAATCAGAGCGCAGTGCACATGAGCCGGTGATGTCACCAGCCTCTACAAATGTGAATATCTTCTAAACATTGTACCTACAGGTAAGTCTTATTATAGGCTTACCTGTAGGTACAAGTCAAAAAGAAGACTTTACTACCGCTTTAACTAATCAGGTAGAATTTTAGAAGAAAATAGAGCGAATGTACCAGGGGAGTACTTTGCCTGTTGGAGAGGTGAACATGTTTTTATTTTAAAAACCCAGTTCACATGCAGTAGATTCCCCCCCCCCCCCCCCCCCCCGATGCACGTGATTGGATGTTTAACCACTTGCAGACCAGCTGCTGTCATTATACTGCGGCAGGTTGGCTCTATTGCGGAAATCGCTGTATGTGTACATCGCTTCGTGCAATAGGTACAGGGGGCACGTGGCCGGAGCCGATGCACGTGGCCGGCGGCAAACCGTAATTGCTTCACAGAGAGAGCCAGAATGGGAATCTGTGTATGTAAACAAACAGATCCCCGTTCTGTCAGGGGAGTACAGAGTGATTGTCTGTTCCTAGTGATCAGGAACAACGATCTCTCTACCCCCTGTCAGTCCCCTCCCCCCTCAGTTAGAGACACCTCCCAGGGAACACATTTAACCCCTTGATCGCCCCCTAGTGTTGATCCCTTCCCTGCCAGTGTCATTTATACATTAATTAGTGCATTTTTATAGCACTGATCGCTGTATAAATGTCACTGATCCCGAAAAAGTGTCCGATGTGTCTTCTGCAATGTCGCAGTCCCGCTAAAAATCACTGATCACTGCCATTACAAGTAAAAAATCCAAAAATAATAAAAATGCCATAAATCGATTTCCTATTTTGTAGACGCTATAACTTTTGCGCAAACCAATCAATATACACTTATTGTGATTTTTTTAAACCAAAAATATGTGGAAGAATACATATTGGCCTAAACTGATGAAGAAATTTGTATTTTTTTGGATATTTATTATAGCAAAAAGTAAAAAATATAGTTTTTTTTTTCAAAATTGTCGTTCTTTTTTTTTGTTTATAGTGCAAAAAATAAAAACCGCAGAGGTGATCAAATACCACCAAAAGAAAGCTCTATTTGTGGGGTGTCAATTTTGTTTGGGTAGAGCGTCGCACAACCGCGCAATTGTCAGTTAAAGCGAAGCAGCACCGTATCGCAAAAAATGGCCTGGTCATTAAGGGGGCTAATCCTTCCGGTCCTTATGCCCGGGTTCACACTAGCGCAATCTCAGAGATCGCATTTGATTCGCACCCACACTTCAGGTGCCGATCACATGCGATCTCTGAGCAATGCGAGTTCAGCCTTACAGTTGTACAGCCTTACAGAAAATAGTGCAGGGACTTGAATCGGATCACACGTGTTCTCACCTATGCGATCCAAATCTTATGCGAGTTCACAGTTCACTCTGTGAACTAAACTGGGGGTGTCATTAACTTTGTTAATGACACCCGCAGCGGTTCGCACGAGGCAGTGTGAACTGCCTGCAGGAGAGGAGCGATGCGGGAACCGGGGCTGTAATCGTGCTGGCTCCCCTATCGCATCAGTGTGAACCCAGGGTGCGGGCCGGTTCACAATGCTTCGCTGTACGAGATTGGATGTGATTCGCACCGCACTGCAGTGCAACGTGCATGCGACATCTGTGCAATGCGATTTCAGCCATATGGATAGTATGGCTGAATTTGCATCGCATTCAGACCAAACTCATACAGGACCCTTTTTTTGGTCCGCAGCAGAATCAGATCACATGGGGTGTTCACACCCATGCAATCCGATTCCTGTCCGAATTTGCAGATCGCACTGTGATCTGCACACTGATTTAGGGGTGCCAATAACTTTTAATTGACGCCCCCAGCAGTTTGCATAGGGCAGTGTGAATTGCCGCCGGGAGACATGCAATGCGGTAACCCGCAGTGGATTTGCAGGGTTCCCGCATCGCAGCAGTGTGAACCGGCCCTAAGTGGTTAAATGCAACCATAAGTGTAAATGTTTCCTTTCATCCCCAGGATAAATACAGTATATGTTGGGAGTTAGTACGCTTGTAGCACATTGCCCTCTAGTGGTGAATTGTGGTATTTTCAAAGGTCCTTTTGCCATCAAGCCCAGAACTGGTGAATGGACATGCTGAGATTCAGCTTTTGGGTATTAGATTGACGGTTTGCAACACTGTTCTATTTTCCAGAGGGAAGCAAGTGGGGATTTCCTATTGTATGCAGTAGACCTGCATTTTATTTGATTTTAATTTATAAGTACTGCTAGTAGCACACTTGGTATGACAGCTCAAGCCGGCGTTGTGTCGTCTTCAGGGAGTTCTGAGAGTTTGCAGGCTGCGCAGAGATAGAACAGCAGTTAATGAAGCAGCAATTAGTGTAATGAAGACAGATTTACATGCTTGACTTAGCAGCAGGTAAATTTAAGATCCCAAACACCCGATCACACCGCATTGTACTGTATAATGATACTGAATATATAGCGGTCAGTGGGGAGATTCCATGGACATTATTCAGCCCCTATAGCGGCATCGATTCAACTGCGTCCCAAAACACTTACATCCAATGCATGCCATGAATGAGAACTGTCACAGTTGCTCATGCTCTCAACTGATCTGTAAAACCATCAAATAGCTGGTGTCATAACTTTTTACGATTTTTTATTACCAAAAATATGTATGTAGCACTGACCCCGAAGGAGCGGCTGAATTTTCTGGGCTTAACGATTACCTCCACCAGCTTGTAACTCGTTGTCCTTGTCTAGGGTTTCCCAGGGTTAATGACCCAGTAACTGTAGAGACCGACACCTGAATTCCTTTTTAGGATTTTATTTTGCTTAAAACAGTTGAACAAACTCAGTCTCTAAGTTGGGAATAGAGGGTATGAGGATAAAGTTTAGCTCAGGTGCTTGGAACTGCTGACTTCAATAAAAGTCTCTCTCTGTACATAATCCGGGGAATAGTCACTCGCAACTGGATTCTTTATCTGCTGGATAAATCCTGTAGCTTGGATCTAGCAGCCAACAGTAATTCTAGCTTTGCAAAGTCTCTCACGCCGACTTGGCTGAGCTACTTAGTTGTAACCAGAAGGTAAAGGTAGGTACTTTTCTTACTGTACCAGAATCTTTCAGCCGGTCCGGCGATACCGTAAGAAATTGTGGATTCAATCAATGTCCATGGCAGCTCAGCTTCCAGGCTCTTACCGAGCAGCCAGCCTCATGCGTGGCTCTCTTACTGAAGAGTCCTCCCCTGGTTGCATGTAGAGTTGCTGGGCCTCTCCAAACCCGAGACGGCACGGAACACCTTAGAATCCTCATTCCAGTTACTGCGCCTCGAACTAGCCAGTTACAAGGCTCCGAAATAAATGGAACCCCACCCCAGGCCATGAGGGCCTCTGGGGGCTGGTCAGGAGGACCAGGACCACGGAGTCAGCAACAACTTCTGGACCGGAACACCTTAACCACGTGACTTCAGCGCCTCAAGCACCCTCTCCCGGAATACACAGCGAGACAAGCGCTCCTACTGATTGGCTCCGAGAAGAGATTGGCACCCAATGCGTCCAACTGCATTCTAAGGCCTCTCACAGGTGCAAACCCCACCTATGACCAGGCAGAACCTCAATACAGCCCAGCCAAACTGATGCCAAAGCACAATTTAGAACAATTAACCTCAAAACCCAACTACAGTTCTGGGCAAAAACTAAATTTAAAGCCATAGCGGGTACTCATCAGGAGTACCGGCGCTACATGTAGAAGAATACATATCGGCCTGAACTGAGGAAAAATTTAGCTTTTTAAAAAAAAATTGGGGGATATTTATTACAGCAAAAAGTACAAAATGTTGTGTTTTTTTTTTTTCCAAATTGTTGCTCTTTTCTTGTTTATAGCGCAAAAAAAAAAAAATAGATGATCAAATACCACCAAAAGGAAGCTCTATTTGTGGGAAAAGAAGGACGTCAATTTTGTTTGGGTACAGCGTTGCACGACTGCGCAATTGTCAGTTAAAGCGACGCAGTGCCGTATAGCAAAAAAAATGGCCTGGTCATTAAGCAGCCAAATCTTCCAGGGCTGAAGTGGTTAAAGTATTGAATCCCAGATGCACTCTGTGTAGGGCTGTGTGTTGGGAATTGAGTGGATAATTCCAGTAGTGTGGTGTAGGGGTGAATTTGATTTTACTTGCAGGATTACCAGGTGAAAATAGAGCAAAAAAAAAGATTGGAAAAAAAAAAAAAATGCAGCCACCATGCCAAGGACTGGTTGGCTGCAATATGTTACATTTTAGGATTTGGGTTTTAGATACACTTTAATGAGAGATGTTATCAATGAATTTATTCACACAGTTTTGCTGGGCCGGGGAATTGCGGCCTCTGTATTCAATCTGCGACATCTCAAAGTACTTCTGATTGGGACGTTCAGGGGAGGCAGCAATGGGAAAAGTCCTAATTTAGAATAGGAGTCGTTAACGTTTATCAGTCATGGTGAATTTTGCGGTTGTCTCCATCTCCTTCTAGTGGAATTTTCATCTGATCAGGTGAAAAATTGGTGCTGTTGTTGACCAGCCTTATTTGGTGATTGTCTTGGAAGAAACTGAGCAGTCTGTATCTGGAAGAGCTCTCTCTGCTGTTCTTTACATGAACCCGGCTTTTGTGTTATCTGTGTGGCTGTTGAGAGAAACCAGACATGATTCTAGTGCAGTAGACATGTGAGGGATTCGTGGTGACTAGATCTGAGTGTTACTCTAAGAAATTATTTTTCAAGATGAATTCCAAAATAAGCTGTGCTACATATAGTTTCTGCTAATATAGAATGAGATTAAAGATGAACTAATGGTAAACACATAAAAACAATGATGAGATCGATATATCGGAGCCAAGTATTTGTGTATCAGTCCATCCAGTGGCTCTGTCTGCCACACAGCGGTCAGCCAGGTGGAGGACACCACTTACAGTTAAAGCCCCACCCTGGGAAATCAGAAAACTCTCCTTTGCTGTGGGGCTGGGACAGCACTGCGAGTGTTAACTGTTCGTTTAGGTCTAGGGGAGAGTAAAAGTACTTCTACTTACCAGATCCACCTTCACAGCAGATGGTGCTCCCCATGTGGACTGTTCCTCTGCGTTCTTTACATCCAATCCAGGTCTATATACTCTGCTTTGGCCTTGATGACATCAGGACCTTAGACCAGGGGTCTACAAACTTTCTAAACAAAGGGTCGGGTTTATTGTCCTTCAGACTCTAGGAGGGCCGGACTTTGACCAGCGGGATTACAATTTTAATGGCATCAGTGGGAGTAAATATCGCCACATTTGGTATTAGGAGGATTAGTGGCCCATCGTGGTCATCATAGAGAGGAATAGGGACCCATTACAGTGGGAGAAATAGTGCCCAATTGTTGGTGTCAGGTGGCAGAGTAGTGTCATCAGTGGGAGGAATAGAGCCCAAGGGCCGGTTAAAGGCAAGCAAAGGGCCGCATCCGGCCCCCAGGCCTCGGTTTGGAGACCACTGCCTTAGACTATTGGAGCATGTGGGGACTGGTCTAGCAGTGCAGAGGATCAGGTAAATAAATCTATTAAATAATAGTAAATAATATCTATATCTAGATATTTCAGAATTTCTGTCTATTTGCGTTTATTTTGTTTTTCACACTGTGGAGTTCGCAGGGAACATATCATGATGGGTCCACTTTAATGGACTGTTGGCCATCTTTATATCATTTATTTACTGTAACACAGTTTAGGCTTCTCTTGCAAGCATTTTCAGGAGAGTCTCAATTACACAAGGTGACCTTCCCCACCCACTGGCTTCATTACCAGAAAAGACAATTAGAGCCCCCTTACCTGCAAGGTAATCAGAGCCTTTCAGGTCCCATGTCTCACCACATGAGGATTGCAGGACTCCCGCTGCTAATAAATTCTAATTAACGGGAAGGACAAGTCATGGGGAAATCAACCCCCCCATGATAACCCTGTCACTTAGATTTCTTAAAAATTCATTGTGTAGCTGGAATCAGGGACATCAGTTTTCATCTGCTGCCAATAGATAAATTTGAAAGTCAGTTATTGCATGTAGATGATAGAATACACAATACGATGATGTTCAGGCTTTCATTTTTCAGTATGTTTGACATCACGTCTCACTGCATTTAGCTGTCTTAAAAAGTAGAAATAAAGGCATTTTGGATAGAGTAAGGAAGGGTTATAATGCATGGTGGGAAGGGTGGATAAAAATCAATGATTTAAAAAAAAAAAAAATCAAAAAATCAGATTTTTTTTTTTTAATAAAAATTTTTAATCAGTTTTTTTTTTTTTTTTTAAAAATAATCAAAAATTTTTTTTTAATAAAATGCTTTTAGAATAGAAATCTATCTAAAGAAAGTTTTCTATTTAAGATACATTAATCATTTAGTTTACTCAGCATGAAATGCACAGATGAGCTGCACTGATAGGTGGCACTGATAGGCAACACTGATGAGCTGCACTGATAGGTGCTACTGATATGTGGCACTGATGAGCTGCACTAATAGGCAGCACTGATGAGCTGCACTAATAGGTGGCAATGATGGGCATTGATATGCAGCACTGATGGGCACTGCTAGAAAGGGTGAAGAACTGCACTGATGGGTGCTTCTTGGTGGCACTAATGAACTGCACTGATAGGTGGCACTGACAGGCAGCACTGATGAGCTGCACTGATAGGCAGCACTAATGAGCTGCACTGATAGGTAGCACTGAGGAGCTGCACTGATGGGCAGCACTGAGGAGCTGCACTGATGGGCAGCACTGAGGAGCTGCACTGATAGGTGGCACTGATGAGCTGCACTGATAGGTGGCAGTGATAGGCGGCACTGATAGGCAGCAGTTATAGGTGGCACTGATGGGGCTGCACTGATGGGCACTGATTGGTGGCCCAATCAGTGAACTGCACTGATGGTTTGCGCAAAAGTTATAGCATCTATAAAATAGGGGATAGATTTAAAAAAAAAACTATTATAATTTTTTTTTTTTTTTAACTAAAGAGCCGACGTACACCTACGGCGATTTGCGTGAGCGAGCCGACCTGCCACTTTATAATGATGGTGGCTGGTCGGCAAGTGGTTAATCACCCTTGAAGGTAGTTTATCACAATTTTGCTGTGTTTCAGATGCATTTTCCCTGTGTTTCTGGTGCATTTTTGGCTCACCTTCACCTGTGAAAAATAGGCATGTGACTCAAAAACGCACCAAAATACGCAAATCGTGGGAGCCTTTTCACCGCGATTTTACCGTGATTTCCATTCATTTCAATGGCAAGCTGCGTTTTTGCTGCAGTTTTCAAAACCGCACCAAAAGATGCAGCATGCAGGACTTTTCAAATGCACTGTAACGCAGTAGTGTGAAAAGTCCCTAATGCCCCATACACACGAGTGGAAGTTCTGCCAACAAAAGTCTGATGAGAGCTTTTGGTCCTAAAATGCGACCATGTGTATGCTCCATCGGACTTTTGCTGGCGGAATTCCAGCCAGCAAAAGATTGAAAGCAGGTTCTCAATTTTTCGTTTGGAAAACGTTTAGATCGGAAATTCTGATCGTCTGTACCAATTCAGACGTGGAAAATTCTTACGCATGCTCGGAAACAATTCGATGCATGCTCGAAAGCATTGAACTTCATTTTCTCGGCTCATCGTAGTGTTGTACGTCACCGCGTTCTTAGCGTTTAAAAGTTCAGCGAACTTTTGTGTGACCGTGTGTATGCAAGCCAAGCTTGAGCGCAATTCCTTACACACGAGCAGATTTTCCGTCGGAAAAATCTTGGATGGTTTTTCCGACGGAAAATCTGCTCGTGTGTAAGCGGCATAAGGATTTAGAGGGAAAAAATGTTCTTGTGATTTTCTTGCAAGGGAAAAACACAGGAAAAAAACATATCAGTGGTAAAGGGCCCAAAGCGCAATAGAAGGACCCTCATTTAACTGTTATTTACAGTCTTGCCAGCAGTTTAGACATTAATGGCTGTGTGTTGAGTTATTTTGAGGGGACAGCAAATTTACACTGTTATACAAGCTGTACACGCACTACTTTACATTGCAGCAAAGTGTCATTTCTTCAGTGTTGTCGCATGAAAAGATATAATAAAATATTTACAAAAATGTGAGGGGCGCACTCACTTTTGTGAGATACTGTATATATAGGGTTTTCCTCATGGTTGTTCCAGCCAGGCCAGTAACTCAGAAGGGTTAAAGGTCAGATGATTGACATGACAGCCCAGCAACTAGAATTTTCAGAAGGTCTTACAATTGTTGCCCCCTGTATTTATCTTGTTGTAGGCTTCCTGCAAGTAATGTTATCCTGTTATCCTGTGTATTGCCACATTGCAGAATTTTTCATAGTTCTTGTTATGTAAGCGTTTTATCATGGTGTGGTATAACAAGAAGAGGAGGAGCATCTTTTTTCATGTTTTCATATTTACCTTTGGGAAACGTTTTTTCATTATATAGTGTTAACTAGAATAAAAGTTAAAACAAAAAAATTAAAAAAAATAATGGTTCCACATATAACAAATTATTTATGTAGCTATAGGGACTGAGAAGTCCATGCAGAACTATAAATAAGTGTTTTATCAAAGTAGAAGGACACTCGCCCCACCTCCAGTGATGGAACATCTCCAGGCTCCCACACCATTTATCACGTACCTGGTGAACAGGGTGGATTTGATTTAAATCAAGTGGATTTAAATCACGATTTAGATCATTATTTAAATCGCTAGTAAAAAGGCTTAATTTAAATCAATCGATTTAAATCATAATTTTTAAAGAGCAACTGTCATCTCTGTCCTGCAGCGCCTCCTCCTCTGACCCGCTGTTGACTGACCGACAGTCCCATTCACTTTAATGGGATGGCTGGTGATGCGGCAGTGACACAACAAGGTGAGGGATGTGGCGGCAGCAGGTGAGTGGGTGCCCGCTAACAGGCGCTGCCATGATGGATCTGAAATGACCGGTGCTCTTTAACCACTACAATACAGGACACTTTCGCCCCCTTCCTTCCCAGACCAATTTTCAGCTTCCAGCGCTCTCGCTCTTTCAATGACAATTGCGCGGTCATGCAATGCTGTACCCAAATTTAATTTTTATCATTTTGTTTGCACAAATAGAGCTTTAGTTTGGTGGTATTTATTCACGACTCCATTTTTTTTTTTTGCGATATAAGCGAAAAAATTGCGGAAATTTTGAAAAAAAACAATATTTTCTCCTTTCTTTTTTAAAAGAAATGCAATAAAATCAAATTTTGTCATAAATTTAAGCCAAAATGTATTCTGCTACATGTTTTTAGTAAAAAAAATTCCGTTAAGTGTATAATAATTGGTTCGCGTGATCACGGACATATGCACGCAAATGATCATGTACAGATGTGTGCAGGTGATCACGGACATATGTGTGCAGATAATCATTGGCACGTTATTTTACTGGGACATATTTGGGGACATGCGTTTTTATTTGGGGACATGTGTGTTTTGGGGACATGTATGTTTTGGGGACATGTGTGTTTACTGTGTTGGTGACACTACACTGGGGATCAGTGAGTAAAAAGCTGTAAAAAAACAGCTAATACTCACTGATCACCAGCCGGCTGCAGCGAACCGCTCTCCTCTCCTCAGCGACGACTTCCGTGTGAGGAGAGGAGAGCCGATTGCCTAGCAACCGGCTGTTTGCTTACATCACATGACGGCTGTGATTGGACACGGCTGTCATGTGATCAGGAGGGCCAATCACAGAGCCCTCCTGCCTATCCGAGATGCGCCGTGTCCGGGTGACACGAGCGCATCGGGATTGCGCCGCTGCGCGGGCACGCGCGCGGGCGATCCCGCTACTTCTGAAGGACATTCAGGAACATCCGATCAGAAGTAGACGGCTCCCACCCGGACGTATATATACAGTGTCCGGGTGGGAAGTAGTTAAATGTAAGGACTTATTCTTGCTGGTAGTTAGAATCTTTAATATTTGCAAACAAAATAAAGGTTTCCTATTTAAAATAATTTAGCGCCCTGCTCCTGATGGGCAGGCGCTATAGGTGAAAATTTAGGTTTGTCTGAGCTGTAGTTTAGCCTGATTGTGTTAAATTTCTGGTTTCTGTTCCAGTTCAGCTGGGTTGTGTAGTTTTCCACTTAACCGTGGGTGGCACTCTCATTATCGGTCAGTGTTGGAAAGTGCAACGAGCTTGGTGTATTGAGTACCTCTTTGGCTGGAAAGAGTCAGTGGGAGTGGTTTACCTGCTGTGCATTCTGGGAGAAGGTACTTAAGGGACAGACACCGTAGTCCTTGGTGGTGCTCCGACCTGATGGCCCTCCTGGCCTAAGGTGTACCGTAGCCATTCAACTGTCAACTGTCTCGGCTGGCCCGAGGCTTCGTTACTGAAGGTAGGCCCAGAAGTTCTGGGGCCTACTGATCCAGGGGTGGTCCTGTGCTGTCTTGCCTGCGGGGAGAAGCCAAGCAATTGGAGAAACCAGGGGAGGACTTTTCTCAGAGAGGACCGAGCAACAAGGCTGGTATCTCAAGAAGATCCTGGAGACTCAATTGGAGGACACATCCCGGGTCATCTACCTCACAGTATCGCGGGCTTGGCTAAAATAAACTGGTACTGTGTGACTGTAACTTGACTTTGCAAAAGTTATTGGTTACACAATCCTGTGGCAGAGGATTGTGCAACGATTATACTATATTCTTCAAGTCTGTGGCAGAGACTTTGACCGAGAATTGCACCGGCTGCTAGGTCAGTGAGAGAGGCCTATCCGGTGGTTGCTAGATCCAGTTTGTGGAAGTTGTTTGTCTTCTGGATCAGAGAAGTAACCGTAATCTGCAATACAAGGGACCTGAATTCCCCTTAACCCTCCATCCCTCTATCTGATTTTTTTCTGTCAATAAAAGCATTGGAAAAGGAGACTAATACCGTGTACACACAGCCGGACTATTCAACAGCAAAGGTCCTACGGAACGAATCCGTCAGACAATTCGACCGTGTGTGGGCTTCATCGGACCTTTGCTGTCGAAAAATCAGACAGACTTTAGATTTAGAACATGTTTCAAATCTTTCCGACGGACTCGAGTCCGGTCGAAAAATCAGTTCGTCTGTATGATAGTCTGACGGACGAAAACCGACGCTAGGGCAGCTATTGGCTACTGGCTATGAACTTCCTAATTCTAGTCCTGTCATACGTCATCACGGTCGAATCCGGCAGACTTTGGTGTGATTGTGTGTAGACAAGTCTGATTCGACGGAAGTCCGTCGAAAGTCCGTCAAAGTCCGACAAAATTCAGTCTGTTGAAAAGTCCAGTCGTGTGTACACGGCATAAGTGTTTGAAGACGAAATCTGTGAACAACTTTGTAATGGGACCTCTATGACGGACACGGTGGAACAGTGAGGTAATGGTAAGCCCAATCAAATAGCAGCAGCTCCTTCGGGGGTAAGTGCTACAATAATAAGCTGTCGGGCTAGTAAAACAGCGATATCAGAATCGATTCAATCATACAGTTTGTAGTGTACATAGATTTGCAAAACAATGGGATAAAGAAATATTCCTGAACTTTGTTTTATCTCAAGACAACTGTGAAATTGTGTGAATGCAAGGTGCATTTTATCTCAGCTTGCAGAGCTTGGATTCATTCAATGAGATTACCAAAAATGTAAATATTGCAGAATATACAGCCTCATGCTACATACCGTATATACTCGAGTATTAGCCGAGTTTTTCAGCACATTTTTTTGTGCTGAAATGCCCCCCTCAGCTTATACTCCAGTCAAGCACTTTTCTGCAGCAGAAAATTTTCCGACCTGACTTTGGGGCCCCGTATCTGGGGGCCACTTGGTGCCACTTGGTGCTACGAACCCCACATTTAGTGGAACCAGCACTACAACATATCCAAAGATGGGGTTCCTAGCACAAGTGGCCCCAAGATACAGGGCCCCAAATTTGGTTCGGAAAATGTAATTGTCTGCTGCAGAAAAGTGCTTGACATTTTCCAAACTGTATCTCGGGGCCACTTGGTGCTAGGAACCCCAAATTTAGTGTGCAAACCCAGTGAAACCAGCACTACAACGATGGGGTTCCTAGCACCAAGTGGTCCCAAGATACGGGCCCCAAAGTTGGTCAACTGTGTCCATCTGCAGCAATGTTATTTCAGGACCCTTTGGGTCCAGAGACCCCAAATTTTGGCTGCAGATAGGGGGCATCTCGGAACCCTTAACTACCAAGTTTGAAAATCGGGGGACCTATGGCTGCAAATGGGCACAGTGAGGCATGCAAATGGGCACAGTGAGGCTGGAAATGGGCATTGTTGACCCTCTTTTCCACTTACAGTAGCTTCGCATTTCTCACCCTAGGCTTATACTTGAGTCAATAAGTTGTTCCATTTTTTGTGGTAAAATTAGGTGCCTCGGCTTATATTCGGGTCGGCTTATACTTGAGTATATATGGTAACTAAGCTCCATTTCACGTTGAATAAACTAAATTATTAATGTATCTTAAATAGAAAACTTTCTTTAGATAGATTTTTTTACTCTAAAAGCATCTTATTAAAATAAAGTTTATTAAAATAAAAAAAATCTTATTAAAATAAAAAAAAATCAGTTTTTCTGCACTGCAGAAAAATCAGTTATTCAGTTATTCCTGCACTGAAAAACCTTTAGGAAGATAAAAACCCTCATTACACATGCTCAGTATGTTTCACCTACTCATGTCACACGACTCGAGTTCAGAACGTTCCATTTTTCGAATGTTCCGTTTTGTAGATTTCACATGAAATTATACCAGCACTGTGATGCCCGTTTTATTATACTATTACCCCGCTAATAATACCAGCTCTCTAAAACAGCAAAATACTTCAAGAATGCGTGTCGCCTACACTCAGCTGAGTCAGCCATTTTGTGGGGTTAACCAATATTTCTGACTAAAAATAAGGCTATATATTTACAAGGTAGTGATAACAATACAGAGGCATGAATCATGCTGTGCTTTATTGTTTAATCATATTTATGACTTCAAGTGAAATCTCTCCAATACTGGATTAGCTCAATATGCCTATCTGGGTTGTCAGATTTTCATGTACGCTTGTGGCAAATCTCAGCAATTCAAAAAAAACTTTTTTCTCCAGTTTTAGTTATCATACTTACCTGTAATGAAGTATGTCCCCCTATGTGCAGGCTGCTGGATTCTGTAGACATTTTTATGGCAGGACTGCCCTGTTTTTCTCTTCCTGCTGCTGAACTTCCTGTGCTATGTGTCTCCGGCTGCACTAAAGATGATCTGACATTTCATTAAATAGGAGCTCCCCCTCAAAAAAATTAATGTCAGTAGCTACAAATACTGCCTGTCTTACCCGTCCAGGGATCCAGCAATGTCCTCACCCGAGCCGATTTTTAATCAGCTTTGGGTGCAGTCGCTGGCATCTCTAGTATGGGAAGCAGGAAGTGAAGCCTTGTGGCTTTACAGCCTGTTTCCTACTTCGCAATGAGCAAGTCGCGCTGCACCTTGTGAATTGTCCCATAGTATTCTGGGACCTGTAATGTGTCCCAGAAGACTGTGGGGGGAAGAAGGCCAGACGTCCCAGAATCCCACTGACAGATGAAAGAACGAGCCTGAAAGTATCGGTTTCAGGTATCGGAGCAACCCTAGCTGATTGATATAACAGCAGGATGGCCAGTCCCTGCTCCACCTGTCAGTCCACCTGTCAGTCAACCTCACTATTTAGCTTTGCTCAAGTCTGCACCCATTCCCTGAGCAATAGGTTACTTTCCCAGGCCAAGGTTCCAGTCTGTGTTAGTTTCAGCACTCCCGCATGCCGGTTTCTCTGGTTACCCACGTCAACTTGTATTTTGACTATGTTTGTTTGTTCGTTTGGCCTGGGCTCTTTCTGAAATTTCCTCATAACCTCATACCATGCTTTGGTTTTATCCCTGTCTGAGGGCCACAGCCTAGTACACCCACCAGGAAAGTCCACCACTTTTTTCCATTGTTCTCTGGTGATGATTTTGTGATGTGTACTTTGACTCTGTGCCTTGGCCCTTTTTAGAGTTCACACCCTCTCCAAATGCGTCTTCTATCCAACTTGTCCATGACACATCAGCAATTTATTCATGCAGATAATATATGTGAAGTTACTGAAAGGTCCATTTGAAATAGCAATCGAGATACCAGGAATTCTGGGTAATGTAGAAAAGGAGTATAAATTGTGCACCTATCAAAATTGTATTGTATGAAGAATAATACAACTTATTTTCAAATTCTGAATTCTTGTAGTGTACGTTTTATATTTCTCTGTCTGTATTAAATTATATGTACCCTCTCGATTTGGAGGCTGTTCAGTCAGTTCCAACCTCTGTAAGTGATTTACTTGTGTAATTCAATTCTGTAACTTTTAACAGCCCTCATAATACCGTCTTTGCATCTTGCGAAATGGAAAATCTTCTTTTTCTTTGTCCTAAAATGAACCATTCTGAGCATACATGATGGTTTTCTTGGGAACTTAGTCCTTACTCGTTTCACACCAACCAAAAATATTTTTTCCCTATGGCCACTTCCCATCCAGGCCAATTCGGACATTTCTCTCCTACATGTAAAATTCATAATTTTTTTCCTCGAAAATTATATAGAACCCCCAAACATGAAATAAAATATTAAAAAAAATTAAGTTTTTGATCACTTTTATTCCTATTACAAGGAATGTAAACATCCCTTGTAATAGGAATATGGCGTGATCGGTCCTCTTTACAGTGAGATATGGGGTCAATAAGACCCCACTTCTCACCTCTAGGCTGGGAAGCCTTAAATAAAAAAAGAAATAAACGATCTCGGCTTCCCAGCTGAGGCGGCACCATTTGTTTGAATGCAGAGGCCATGCATGACGTCATAACATTGCGTCCAGCCTCCGAACGATCATAGAGACCCCAGCAAAAATCTGGTCTGCCGTAAATCTCTATGGTCATCATCCGGGGTCGGCGGATCCTGTCTCTGACTCCCTGATGGAAGCGTTGAGTCGGTAGAAGCACTGGAGGGCGGCGAGAGGGGGGGGGACGCCCCCTCTCGCCACCCGTAAGGACAATAAAGTGGTTGAACAGCCGCTATGATCATTCTTGTGGTGTAGGGAATCGCTGGCTGAAAAAGCCAATATCTGAATGATGCCTGTAGCTGCAGGCATCATTCAGATATACACCCACAAAGTCAAGGATGTCATATGACGTACCTTGGGCGGGAAGAGGATAGTTATGAACAAGTGAGTGTTAGCATGCATCACTGTTAAATCATCAGTAAACTATTACTATTTAGTGTCTTTGAATCTGCATATATGTGCGAAAATTTTACAAAACAAAGGGGAAGAGAAACAGGAGTAAATGACACTTAGGGGGACTAATAAATGCTTCAGGATGAGAAAATTAAGAAAGAAAACAGTTTGCAGGTAAAGCTTGCCATAGATGGATTGAAATTTAGCTGATTCAGCAAGGACCGGCTGACTTTCAATGCATGTGTGTCTATGCCTGTTTGACAGAAGTCAAATGTTAGATCGACTTTTGTTGAATGGAAGAACAGAAAGGGTTTTCCCCTTGGTTTGTGGATTTTTTAGGCACTACCAATCTTTCCCAAAGAGATACAATATGTAAAGTAGTAATAAGGTTTATTTTAAAATAAACCTTATTACTACTTTACATATTGTATCTCTTTGGGAAAGATTGGTAGTGCCTAAAAAATCCATAAACCAAGGGGATAACCCTTTCTGTTCTTCCATTATTATTGGATGCGGCACACAAATTTCTAATTCTCCCATTTAGTGTAAAACCAGCTGACCAAACCCAACTTTTTCTCGACTTTTGTTGAATGGGCTTGTTGGAAAAATGTTCTTGATCAGCCGGCTGTAGCCACTAACCACTGTATTCTGGCAGCGGAAACTCACACTGTTCGAATACAATGTACCAGTGGGGAAAATTTCTTTGTATGCCTCACTTTTTTTTTCATTTAGGCCACTGGCTGATTGGAAAAAATAAGTAATTTATGGCCAACTTTAGAAATAGAGAGGTAATGGTGAGGGGAAGAGACAAGGTGGAGTAGAAGAAAGACAAGGGGAAGAGACAAGGTGGAGTAGAAGAAAGACGAGGGGAAGAGACAAAGTGGAGTCGAGGAAAGGCAAAGGGAAGTGAGAAGGTGGAGTAGAAGAAAAGCGAGGGGAAGTGAGAAGGTGGAGTAGAAGAAAGGCGAGGGGAAGAGAGAAGGTGGAGAAGAAGAAAGGCGAGGGGAAGAGACAAGGTGGAGTAGAGGAAAGGCGAAGGGAAGTGAGAAGGTGGAGTAGAAGAAAGGCGAGGGGAAGTGAGAAGGTGGAGTAGAAGAAAGGCAAGGGGAAGAGAGAAGGTTGTGTAGAAGAAAGGCGAGGGAAAGAGAGAAGGTGGAGTAGAAGAAAGTCGAGGGGAAGAGACAAGGTGGAGAAGAAGAAAGGCGAGGGGAAGAGACAAGGTGGAGTCGAGGAAAGGCGAAGGGAAGTGAGAAGGTGGAGTAGAAGAAAGGCGAAGGGAAGTGAGAAGGTGGAGAAGAAGAAAGGCGAGGGGAAGTGAGAAGGTGGAGAAGAAGAAAGGCGAGGGGAAGTGAGAAGGTGGAGAAGAAGAAAGGCGAGGGGAAGAGAGAAGGTTGTGTAGAAGAAAGGTGAGGGAAAGAGAGAAGGTGGAGTAGAAGAAAGAGGAGGGGAAGAGACAAGGTTGTGTACAGGGAAAGTAAAGGAAAAAGAAAGGGCAGAGCACAGGGAAAGGGAAGAAAGACAAGTTGGACTAAAGGGAAGGGAAGAGAGAAGGCATACTACAGAGAAAATTCAATGAAGGGAAAGTGAGGCACAGGAAAGGAAGAAAGGGTGCAGCAGAAAAGAAAAGGTAAAGAGAGGGTGTATTGCCGGGAAGGGAAGCAAGAAAGCGGAGTACAGAAAAAGGTAGGAGATCACTTACGGTGGAGTACTGCCAAAGAAAGGGTAAAATACCAGGGAAAGAGATAAAGAAGGCGGTGTACAGGGAGAAGGAAGAAAAGAGAGAGGGCAGAGTACAGGGAGAAGGAAAGAAAGAGAGAGGGCAGAGTACAGGGAGAAGGAAGGAAAGAGAGAGGGCAGAGTACAGGGAGAAGGAAGAAAAGAGAGAGGGCAGAGTACAGGGAGAAAGAAGGAAAGAGAGGGTGGAGTACAGGGAGAAGGAAGAAGAGAGGGTGGAGTACAGGGAGAGGGAAGGAGAGAGGGTTGAGTACAGGGAGAGGGAAGGAGAGAGGGTTGAGTACAGGGAGAGGGAAGGAGAGAGGGTGGAGTACAGGGAGAGGGAAGGAGAGAGGGTGGAGTACAGGGAGAGGGAAGGGAGAGAGGGAGGAGTACAGGGAAGGAAAGAGAGAGGGTGGAGTATAGGGAGAGGGAAGGGAAGAGGGTGGAGTATAGGGAGAGGGAATGGAAGAGGGCCGAGTACAGGGAGAGGGAAGGGAAGAGAGAGTGGAGTACAGGGAGAGGGAAGGGAAGAGAGGGGGCGGAGTACAGGGAGAGGAAAGGGAAGAGAGAGCGCGGAGTACAGGGAGAGGGAAGGGAAAAGAGGGGGTGGAGTACAGGGAGAGGGAAGGGAAGAGAGAGGGTGGAGTACAGGGAGAGGGAAGGGAAGAGAGGGGCGGAGTACAGGGAGAGGGAAGGGAGAGAGGGGAGGAGTACAGGGAGAGGGAAGGGAAGAGAGGGGGTGGAATACAGGGAGAGGGAAGGGAAGAGAGGGGGTGGAGTACAGGGAGAGGGAAGGGAAGAGAGAGGGTGGAGTACAGGGAGAGGGTAGGGAAGAGAGGGGGTGAAATACAGGGAGAGGTAAGGGAAGAGAGGGCGGAGTACAGGGAGAGGAAATGGAAGAGAGGGTGGAGTACAGGGAGAGGGAAGGGAAGAGAGGGGGTGGAGTACAGGGAGAGGGAAGGGAAGAGAGGGGCAGAGTACAAGGAGAGGGAAGGGAAGAGAGAGTGGAGTACAGGGAGAGGGAAGGGAAGAGAGGGGGTGGAGTACAGGGAGAGGGAAGGGAAGAGAGAGGATGGAGTATAGGGAGAGGGAAGGGAAGAGGGCGGAGTACAGGGAGAGGAAAGGGAAGAGGGGGAGGAGTACAGGGAGAGGGAAGGGAGAGAGAGGGGGTGGAGCACAGGGAGAGGGAAGGGAAGAGGGGGAGAGGGAGAGGGTACAGGGAGAGGGGGAGGGAGTACAGGGAGAGGGAAGGGAAGAAAGGGGGCGGAGTACAGGGAGAGGGAATGGAAGAGATGGGGCAGAGTATAGGGAGAGGGAAGGGAAGAGAGGGGGCAGAGTACAGAGAGATGGAAGGGAAGAGAGGGGCAGAGTACAGGGAGAGGGAAGGGAAGAAAGGGGGCGGAGCACAGGGTGAGGGTAGGGAAGAGAGGGGGTGGAATACAGGGAGAGGGAAGGGAAGAGAGGGCGGAGTACAGGGAGAGGTAAGGGAAGAGAGGGCAGAGTACAGGGAGAGGGAAGGGAAGAGAGGGGGCGGAGTACAGGGAGAGGTAAGGGAAGAGAGGGCAGAGTACAGGGAGAGGGAAGGGAAGAGGGGGTGGAGTACAGGGAGAGGGAAGGTAGGGGAGGGCGGAGTACAGGGAGAGGGAAGACAGAGGGCAAAGTACAGAGAAAAAGAAAATAAGGGAGGAGATGGAGTAATGGGAAAAGGAAGGTAAGATAGAGAGCAAGTGCAGGGAAAGAGAGAGGGTAGCATATAGGCAGAGGACTGAGTAAAGGAGAGGTAAGGGATTGTGGAGTACATGGAAAGGGAAGGGAAGAGAGAGGGTAGCATATAGGCAGAGGACTGAGTACAAGGAGAGGTAAGGGATGGTGGAGTACAGGGAAAAGGAAGGGAAGAGAGAGGGACAGGGAGAGAGGGCAGAGTACAGGGAGAAGGAAGGGAAGAGAGGGCAGAGTACAGGGAGTAGGAAGGAAGAAGAGAGGGCAGAGAAGGGAAGAGAGGGCAGAATACAGGGAGGAGGAAGGGAAGATATAGGGCAGAGCACAGAGAGAGGGAAGGGAAAAGAGAGGGCAGAGAAAAGGGAAGGAAAGAGAGAAGGCAAAGTAAAAAGATGGTGAAAGGGGGAAGAAGAGAGGAATAAAGGGAGAGGGTGGAGTATTGAGAAAAAGAAGGTAATAGAGAGGGTGGAATACAGGGGAAGAGAAGAGGGGGGGGGGGGGGAGGTAAGAGAAAAGGAAGGTAAATGAAAACATGGAGTACAGGGAAAGGAAGAAAGAGGCGAGATGGCTCGTTTCTGTACATGTGTTTGACATTTGCTGTAACTCATTTTTCAGCCACCTTCAGCACTATTGTAACAATCAGGCATCCTTTACCTTTTATGGAAATCTTCTAGTTGATTTGTAATGTTTTCAAAACTCATAAAACATAAAGTCAGTGGTAACAATTCTCTTTTCGCGTAAACATAATGCTAGTTGATAAATATGATTATCTTTGCTGCTGTGTGAATTGAAACTTGTTATGTGCTGTTTCTGTTATTTTGCTCACTCCTTACACACACTTAAGACCTGTACACAGGGGCAGAATGTCAGGTGACATTTGCCGGTCTACAAAAAAAAACGTCCGACATTCTGCCCATGTGTATGTCGGTCTGTCTGACAGAAGCCAGCCATGCATGCTGGAAAACCAGCAGCCGACCGACTCCTGATCAGTGCTCTCAGCCAATGGCAGAGAAGGCTGATCAGCGCTCTTTGCAATTGGCTGAGTGCTCTGATCTAGAGCCGGTTGGCTGATGGTTTTCCAGCATGCACGTCCGACAGAAGCTGGCCAAATAGCTGTCTTCTGTTGAACAGACTGACATACACACAGGTAGAATGTCGGACATTTTTTTTTGAACTTGCAAATGTTTCCCGACATTCTGCCCATGTGTACAGGGCTTAATTGTATAATGTTTTGTGGACCTCCTCAGCTCTGACCTGAATATTTGCTTGGGGTGGTGTTGTGCCAAGGGCTTGTGTTGGGATCCCTCTCTGTGCAGGAAATGTAGGTTAAGCTGGTCATACACAAAGTGAATTTTATCTGGTTCCCAATGTACCAGTCAAAATTCGAGCCATGGGTGGCCTTGTCAACACCATTCCCCTAGACATCCTTTGAACTAAATATCGAAGGGACCAGGCAGGAAATTATTGGTTGAACATTCACTGCAGCTATTCAGAATAATACCCCTTTCACACTGAGCCGCCATCGACATCAGCGGTAAAGCAGCGCTATTTTTAGTGCCGCTTTACCGTCGTTTTAGCTCCCCTATTCGGCCGCTAGCGGGGTGGTTTTAACACCCCTACTAGCGGCCGAAAAGGGGTTAAATCCGCCCGCAAAATGCCACCAGAGCGGCGTTTTGCCGGCGGTATCGCAGAGTGCCCCATTGATTTCAATGGGGAGCAGTGGTGAGTTCACTGCTCCTTCACCCCTCCAAAGAAGCTGCTGGCAGGACTTTTTGTGACGCCCTGCCAGCGCACTGCTCCAGTGTGAAAGCCCTCAGGCTTTTAGACTAAAATGAATGGAGATGCTTTTTTCAGGCTCTATGCAGGCGCTATTTTTAGCGCTGTAGCGCCTGAAAAACGCCCACAGTGTGAAAGGGGGTATAATAGTAAGTGGGGGAGATTTCTCCATTCACGCAGTATAGCGTAGATCAGGGTTTCTCAACTCCAGTCCTCAAGGCGCCCCAACAGGTCATGTTTTCAGGCTTTCCATTATTTTCACATGTGATTTGATCAGTTTCACTGCCTTAGTAATTACCACAGCCATTTCATCTGAGGGAAATCCTGAGAACATGACCCGTTGGGGCGCCTTGAGGACTGGAGTTGAGAAACACTGGCGTAGATAGAGGAATCAGTAGATTTCTCTTGTTTAGCCTGTGTGTATATGGTTAGCCTTCGTGACCAGACATCTCTTTCATGGTAAAATATATGCCCGAGCAGGAGGGGATGGGGGAAATGTGTTATTTCCTCTCTTCATTCTCACAGCTAATTCTAGTTACATAAGTTCGAGTCTCACTGTGTCTTCTTCAGAAGTTCTGCTTTCAGATCCTCATTTCATAGTTTGTATGAGAAACTATTTGTTGTTTGATTGTGTTTAGTGATAAAGAAATGTTAACATCATGAAAAAAAGAACAGGAGGAAACTGAGAACATGGAAGCTGTCTTTTCACCTCCCGTTGACACAGACAGGAGACTCTATGTGACTTGGAGTCTGTCCCTACTACCACAGGGTGACACACCCTTGAGGAACTATGTGACTTGGAGTCTGCTCCTGCTACCACAAGGTGACCCACCCATGAGGAGCTATGTGACATTGAGTCTGTCTCTACTGCCACAGGGTGACACCATCCAGGAGGACCTATGTGACATAGAGTCTGTCCCTACTACTACAATGTGACACCACCCAGGAGAACCTATGTGACATAGAGTCTGTCTCTACTGCCACAGGGTGACACCATCCAGGAGGACCTATGTGACATAGTCTGTCTCTACTACTACAATGTGACACCATCCAGGAGAACCTATCTGACATAGAGTCTGTCTCTCCTACCACAAGGTGACACCACCCAGGAGAACCTATGTGACATAGAGTCTGTCTCTCCTACCACAAGGTGACACCACCCAGGAGAACCTATGTGACATAGAGTCTGTCTCTCCTACCACAAGGTGACACCACCCAGGAGGACCTATGTGACATAGAGTCTGTCTCTCCTACCACAAGGTGACACCACCCAGGAGAACCTATGTGACATAGAGTCTGTCTCTCCTACCACAAGGTGACACCACCCAGGAGGAGCTATGCAACAATGAGTCTGTCTCTCCTACCACAAGGTGACACAGACAGGAGAATATGGGGTCTGACCTTCCCACTACAGGGTGGCACATACCGAATGTGCTATGTGCTATGTGACAAGGAGTCTGTCGCCTCCAGTCGTGTACATCATAGCATGCTCAGGGCTTCCCTGACACAGCCACCCTCTGCAGTGAAACTGGCAAGACTCCACGTTGTGTTTCAGGAGCATTGACAGCAGCTACTATGTAAATAAAGTCTGCAAATAGTAGTAGACTTGGAGTCTGTCCCTACTACCACAGAGTGACACACCCTTGAGGAACTATGTGACTTGGAGTCTGCTCCTGCTACACAAGGTGACCCACCCATGAGGAGCTATGTGACATTGAGTCTGTCTCTACTGCCACAGGGTGACACCATCCAGGAGGACCTATGTGACATAGAGTCTGTCCCTACTACTACAATGTGACACCACCCAGGAGAACCTATGTGACATAGAGTCTGTCTCTACTGCCACAGGGTGACACCATCCAGGAGGACCTATGTGACATAGTCTGTCTCTACTACTACAATGTGACACCATCCAGGAGAACCTATCTGACATAGAGTCTGTCTCTCCTACCACAAGGTGACACCACCCAGGAGAACCTATGTGACATAGAGTCTGTCTCTCCTACCACAAGGTGACACCACCCAGGAGAACCTATGTGACATAGAGTCTGTCTCTCCTACCACAAGGTGACACCACCCAGGAGGACCTATGTGACATAGAGTCTGTCTCTCCTACCACAAGGTGACACCACCCAGGAGAACCTATGTGACATAGAGTCTGTCTCTCCTACCACAAGGTGACACCACCCAGGAGGAGCTATGCAACAATGAGTCTGTCTCTCCTACCACAAGGTGACACAGACAGGAGAATATGGGGTCTGACCTTCCCACTACAGGGTGGCACATACCGAATGTGCTATGTGCTATGTGACAAGGAGTCTGTCGCCTCCAGTCGTGTACATCATAGCATGCTCAGGGCTTCCCTGACACAGCCACCCTCTGCAGTGAAACTGGCAAGACTCCACGTTGTGTTTCAGGAGCATTGACAGCAGCTACTATGTAAATAAAGTCTGCAAATAGTAGTATTAGGCTTTACTCACAAATACATTGTAACATTCTTGTTGCAATGTAATGTGTTCAGTGCTTATTTGCAGAACAAAGGCTTGTTCTTTCATATGCACCTAATGTCAGTTTTAGCAAATGATGAGGTACTAACACCTGTCAGTACCTCATCATCAGTGCTGCCCATTAGGGACATCAATTCGTGTCCATCAGTGCCGCCTGTCAGTGCCCATTAGTTCCACCTGTCAGTGCCCATTAGTTGCATCTGTCAGTGCCCATCAGTGCTGCCTATCAGTGCCCATCAGTGCTGCATATCAGTCCCCATCAGTCCTACATATCAGTGCCTCCTCATCAGTGCCACCTTATCAGTGCCAACTCATCAGTGCCCATCAGTGCTGCCTCATCAGTGCCCATCAGTGCAGCCTCATCAGTTCCCGTCAGTGAAGAAGAAAACAACATTTTATAACAGAAACAAAGAAAACTTTTATTTTTTTCAAAAATGTTGGTGTTTTTTCGTTTGTTAAGCAAAAAATAAAACCCCCCGTGGTGATCAAATACCACCAAAATAAAGCTCTATTTGTGGGAAGAAAATGATAAAAATTCTGTTTGGGTACAGTGTTGCATGACCGCACAATTGTCATTCGAAGTGCGACAGCCCTAAAAGCTGAAAATTGGCCTGGGCAGGAAGGGGGCAAAGTGTCTGATATTGAAGTGGTTAAATGAACAATGAATGTAAGTACTGGAATACTGATTCCTCATTCCTATTGCACCCCTTCTCTGTTTCTATCAATACTTTTCCTGGTATAATAGTATGTATCATGTCACAGCACTGTGTCTGCAGTCCCTAACCAGCGTCACCATCCCGTCACCTCTTGCAGCCTGTCCTTTCATCAGATCTTTTTCATTCATTCGTTTTCTGGAGAAGCTCTAAGGAAACCTCATCCTGACCACTTCCTTTCTGATTCAAACCTGACAATGCTTGTCTTCTTGATGGAGCTCCTAGTTACTGTAAACCTGCAGCATCACCAGTTGTAGTTTTCTTCAGTGTTAATAGCTTTATTAAAGGGAAACCAGAACGATTTTCATCATTTTCCGTTACATTTTTTTAACCGCTTGCCCTCCGCAAGGTTTACCCCCCTGCATGACCAGTCATTTTTTGCGTTTTTGCATAACTGACAGTTGCGCAGTCGTGCGACACTGTACCCAAATAGAATGTATATAGATAGTAAATAGAATGTCCTTTTTTTCTCACAAATAGAGCTTTCTTTGGTGGTATTTGATCACCACTGCAGTTTTAATTTTTTGCGCTATAAACAAAAAAAGAGAGCAACAATTTTGAAAATAAAACATTATTTTTTTTTACTTTCTTCTATAAAACATATCCAATGAAAAAAAAAATCGAATTTCTTTATCAAATAAAACCAATATGTATTGTGCTACATATTTTTGGTACAAAAATAAGCGTATACTGCTTGATGTGCGCAAAAGTTAAGGTCTACAAACTATGGGATTTTTAAATGTATTTATTTTTTACTAGTAATGGCAGCAATCAGCGACTTATGCCCCGTACACGCGGTCGGATTTTCCGACGGAAAATGTCCTATCAGACCATGTTGTCGGAAAATTCCGACCGTGTGTGGGCTCCATCAGACTTTTTCCGGCGGAATTTCCGACGGAAAAAGTTTGAGATCCTGCTCTCAAATTTTCTGACAACAAAGTCCTATCGGACTTTTTTAGATCGTGTGTAGCGAATTCCGACGGACAAAGTGCCACGCATGCTCAGATCACATTACAAGACCAAAGCTATTGGCTACTAGCCTCTACATAGTCCCGTCGTACGCAACAAACGTCACCACGTTCAGGATGATCGGATTTTCCGACAACTTTGTCCGACCGTGCGTATGCAACACCAGTGTCGGACAAAATCCGTCTGAAAAAATCAGACGGATTTTGTGGTCGGAATTTCCGACCGTGTGTACGGGGCATTATAGTGGGACTGCGATATTGCAGCGGACAGTTGGGACACTAACTGACACTTTTGACACTTTTTTTTTGGACCAGTGACACTAATACAGTGATCAGTGTTAAAAATATGCACCATCACTGTACTAATGACACTGACTGGGAAGGGGTTCACATCAGGGGGCGATCATTTTTCTCGGCTCGACGTACGTGTTGTACGTCACCCCTTCTTGACGTTCGGAAATTTCCAACCAACTTTGTGCGACCGTGTGTATGCAAGATTTCGTTGTCTGAATGTCCGATCGTGTATATGCAGCATTGAAGTAACGCAGTGCAGCATCGCAAAAAATGACCTAGTCATGAACGGGGGTAAATCTTCCGGAACCGAAGTGGATTTTTTTTTTTTTTGGGGTGCATTTATTATTATTATTATTATTATTATTATTTTATTTATTTTTTTGCAAAAGGTGGAATTCTCCTTTTTTTTGCTGGGGTGCATTTATTATTATTATTATTATTATTATTATTATTTTATAAAATTTTTTGCATAAGGTGGAATTCTCCTTTTTTTTTGCTGGGGTGCATTTATTATTATTTTTTTTTTTTTTTTTTTTGCATAAGGTGGAATTCTCCTTTTGTTTGCTGGGGTGCATTTATTATTATTATTATTTTATTATTTTATTTTTTTTTTGCAAAAGGTTGAATTCCCCTTTTTTTTTTTTTCTGGGGTGCATTTATTATTATTATTATTATTTTATTTATTTTTTTGCATAAGGTGGAAATCTCCTTTTTTTTGCTGTGGTGCATTTATTATTATTATTATTATTATTATTATTATTTTATTTTTTTTGCATAAGGTGGAAATCTCCTTTTTTTTGCTGGGGTGCATTTATTTTTATTTTCTTTTTTTTCTTTTTTTTTTTTAAAGTAGATGTAATTAAATGGTTCATGCAGCAGCTTTACACTGGAACACACACACACACACACAAACTGTAGTTGTCAATGCTGAAAGTTTCTACACGTGAAGCTGAAAACAGACAAGCTGACATCTTTACTATTAGCAGGATAATGACAGCACTTCCATTAAGAGAAAGCACTGTAATTGCAACCTGCTTTTGGGGTGCATTTATTATTATTATTATTTTATTTATTTTTTTTGCAAAAGGTGGAATTGTCCTTTTTTATGCTGGGGTGCATTTATTATTATTATTATTTTATTTATTTTTTTGCAAAAGGTGGAATTCTCCTTTTTTTTGCTGGGTGCATTTATTATTATTATTATTTTATTTA
Organism: Lithobates sylvaticus; assembly: GCA_028564925.1. NCBI lineage: Eukaryota > Metazoa > Chordata > Amphibia > Anura > Ranidae > Lithobates > Lithobates sylvaticus. Next base: position 84,178,095 of record CM053029.1, on the reverse strand, counting down.
TTTTTTTTTTTGCAAAAGGTGGAAATCTCCTTTTTTTTGCTGGGGTGCATTTATTATTATTATTATTTTATTTATTTTTTTGCAAAAGGTGGAAATCTCCTTTTTTTTGCTGGGGTGCATTTATTATTATTTTATTTTATTTTATTAATTTTTTTGCAAAAGGTGGAATTCTCCTTTTTTTTTTTTTGGCTGTGTGTTGACGGTTTTCTTTGTGCTTTCACAGTTTGCTCTCACGGCACTTCTTTCTGCTTGTCATTTCACACCTTTCGATATTTTGGTATAAAAATCCAGCGGCAGAAAAAACAGCAAATAGAAAGCAGAAGGGCACAATGGAACGCTGTTTTTCTCCAGCTGCTTTATAAGTAATAACCTTAGAGAGTGTATATACCCTTTTACGGTTTATTATCACATTTCTACCTCTAGTGACAAAACTGCGGATGACACATGAATCAGATCTTCGAAGAGGCGCAGTGTTTCGGAGTCTCCTCTCCAAGTATCTGTCATTCTGCCCTCCTCTCCTTCTCCTTCCCTTTCCCCTCCCTCTCTCCTTCTCTTGCTTATCGGCTTTTCCCCTTCTTCTGCTTTTTGACGAGCGGAAACAGCGTGGTCAAACTGAAGGCAGGCGCCCAATACCTTGAATAAGTTCTTGCCTTCACTCAGGATCAGAAACACGGGAGGGACCCCTTGCAAGGCACTTATTGATCCCAGATCAAACTTTGGGTCTGAAGCCTTGTTGCTGAGAATACACAATCAGGACCTGCACCTTGCTCCCATGCCGTAATTACCTGTTGAATCTCGTCTACAAGAACGCGGAGACTTCAGGACTTTACGCGCCACATACCACAGATGACTGCAGGAAAATAAGGAATGATCTAGATATATATATATTTCTATCTCGTGCGTGCGATATCTGAATTGCTCGTCTCCCACTTCTGATCACGCATCCTTCCCCGCAATTTCCATGCGTTATTTATTTCCCAGGATGTCTTGGGGGAAGGAGTAGATCCTGAACGTTGGAAACACACAGGAGCCAGCTCTTGGTGTCCTGTAGAACGCAAACTGTACGCTCAAACTTTTTTCTTTTTTAACTTTTACCGCAAGCCTTCCGCTGGGCTGCTGGATTTTTATCTCCAACAGATCTGTCGCTTCAGCTTGAAAATCTATATTCATACTTCTGTGCTTTCTGTTTTACCCTCTGGATGGAGAAATCTGAGCCCCAGGCTGCCTCCAGCCAGAAAAAAGGGATTTTACCGGTGATCCCGGAGCAGACACCAAGGATGACCGCACACGAGGACGATGCTTTCCTACCGCCGATGGCCGAGGAGCCGGCGGTGGCGCGGACAAAGATGCAGGACCGGGCCCCTCACTCGCCTGTCTTCTTTCCCTGTTCTCCAACGTACTTGAAGAAGCTGCGGATGAACAGGAGCATTCAGGAATTCCGGAAACATCGAAGTCTGCAGTTTTGGTGAGGGCTTTGTGTACGATGTTTCATTCATTCTTACCTTTTTATTGTGTGTAACTTCATCATTTTAAATCCTTGGTCCACCCAAAATTGTTTTAAGTATGGTTGGATAGCGGGAAACTGTGTTGCTTTGCTTGCCTCTCGGGAATTCCACTGGGGAAATACCCCTGGAACTCTTTTCCCAGACTGCCTACACATGCCGTGTCCCTCCTTCTGTTGAATTGCGCAAAATTCTCAATGTCTAACTCTTGATCTGTACTTACATTGGACATGTTAAAAACAAATTGTGTGCTGTTAGCCATTTTAGGCTACCATAGGCTCAGTAGAGTCAATTCTTTGTTACTGTTTATTAGTCCCAGTTCATATACATAATGTATACTGTTTGTCAATCGTATTCAGGGAACGCCTTTTGTCACACCCCTGGGCTGCCTATAGTGCATTGTGAGACATCACTGATATTAACCCTAAATGCAAACATTGTACATTGCGGTGTACTCCAGACATTCACCATAGTGTCAAGTAAGCTCATGAAGTATATATACAGTAGATGCTCCTTAAAAGTTATCAAATGATCTTTGTGACAGACCAAATGGTTATCTAGATGGATTCTGGATCTAGAATGCCATCTTTTATTTATTTTTAGCCACCCCATCCCCTAGTGTAGCCTTTCTCATTCTTCTCAACAGCGAGGAACCCTGGAAATAACTTTCCGGTTTCAGGGAACCCCTGCTAAAAATGTCTATATCTACAGCTCATTATGCATTAATGTGATGGTCAGTGGGAAAAATTACCCCCTTACAGATAGTTAAAAAAGATCAATGGTGTCAGTGGGAACTTATCTCAGAGGCAGGGCCGTTTTTAAGGCAGGGCAAAAGGGGCAGCTGCCCTGGGTCCTGTCATTGTTGTGCGGCCCAAAGCAGCTGCCTCATACTTGCCAACTATCCTGGTTTAAATTAACTCATCCCTTGAGGTTTTAGTCCTGTGCTGTGTCACAATATCTCAGTGTGAAGTGCTGCTACTAATGCTGCCCAGCTCTGCCCTATTGTTGTGTACAGGTGACTCACCTGCAGACCCTGTGTTTACATGTAAATTACCGGCATTCATATGTAAATAGTGGCAGCATTCATATGTAAATAGGGGCGGCTGCCGGCGACATTCATATGTATATCATGCACCCCTGAGGTCATATCCACAGTAATCTCTAGCAACCAATCAACAAACAGAAATCATGTGCTGTAACCTCTAGCAACTAATCAGTGAGCCGTAATGTGTGCTGTAACCTCTAGCAACCAGTCAGTGAGCGGTAATGATACACCGTAACCTCTGGCAACCAATCGCAATAGGTACCTGATCTGATTCAGTAAACTGATTTTGAGTCTAGCTGCTATTTATTGTATGTTTAAGAGCAGGTGGAGAGCAAAACTGCATGGGGGGGGGGGGCAAGAAAAGTTTTGCCCAGGGTCCAATTAATATTAAAGACGGCTCTCAGTGAGAGGCCAAATTTGCTAATTGCTCAAGGATCCCCTAGCATCCTCTGGAGAAACCCTTGGATTCCATGGAACCATGGTTGAGAAGCCCTGCCTTAGTGTAATAAAATAAAAGAATTGCCGAAGTTCCACTTAAAAGTGTGCTCCTCTCTGAGCAACATGGTGTGATGGTGACCAGAGGCGGCTCTAGGCTTACATGAGGCCCCACTCACGCCCGTAGTAGGAAAAATAATACAAGCACACAGAAAAGAAGGGGGGGGGAGAGAATCAGTGACTGAGCACAGGCGAATTTGGAGGCCGCGAGGCCCTTGTGAGTGTGAGGCCTTAGGCGACCGCCTAATTTGCCTAATTAGAGAGCCGCCTCTGATGGTGACTATAATATAATTACTGTTTATTTGATGTCTGTGACCCAGGTGGGGGGTTCAACCTCCGTTCCTTGTCTTGCCAGAGTTCTACTTTCAGATAAACTGCCAGTTTATCTTCTTTGGAATGCCTGTTCAATATAATACTATGGATTATCCACTAGAAGGCTGGTGACTGGTGACTAGGGAACTGGTGAAATAAGATCAAAGAACTCTAGTGGTATCTGCCAAGAAATATATCTAGAGTGGATTTACGAGAGGACCTAAGAAGGTTTTCCACACAGTGAAGCGTTAGTTATCACAAGGGTTGGGGGGAACCCACCTTGCAGCATTAATGGCCCAGAGGGGAATGAACTCTTTCCCAGTCTATCAAGGTAAATACAGGGCTCTGACTGGGGTTCCACTTTAAAGCGGAACTTCAGTCATTTTTTCATCTTTCCATCTATTAAATCTTCTGCCCTTGTTGTTTTAACCTTGGATAGTAAAACATTTTTTTTTCTGCCAGAAAATACCTTATACAGCCCACTTCCTGTTTCCTGTCTGGGAAAAAGCCTAGGCTTATGAGATCATGCACTCTCTTGAGAGTTTGCCAGGAAGGGAGGGGGATGAGTCATAAGAGGGCCAATGAGAGCTTCATAGCTGGAGGTGTGCCTCTGTGTCTGTGCAAATCCAGGAAGTGAACAGGCAGCAGCTTCAGCTGCCCACAGTTAAAATGATTGCAACCAGACTCAGTGGAGGGAGATTTCTGCAGCATATTTGGCAAGTACAGAATCACAGTATATATAAAATGAATATGCAAAGTGGTTGGAGGGAAGCTTCAGAGTGGCAAAGATGTTTTTATTACAAATGATGTGAGCAGACTGCAGTTCCTCTATAAAGAAATGAATAATAGGTGTTCAAAGTTCCGGAGTTCCACCCAAAAGTGGAACTTCCGCTTTAAGCACGCCTCGCCCCCTTACATGCCACGTTTGGCATGTAATTTTTTTGGGGGGGGGGGGGAGTGGGGGCTTCGTTAGGAGTGGGACTTCCTGTCCCACTTCCTTCCTCCGCCCAGGGACCGCCAAGGCGACTCCTCCTTTCGCCGTAGGCGCCCCTCCCCCTAGGTCAGTGATGGCAAACCTTGGCACCCCAGATGTTTTGGAACTACATTTTCCATGATGCCCATTTACTCTGCAATGTAACCGAGCATCATGGGAAATGTAGTTCCAAAACATCTGGGGTGCCAAGTTTCGCCATCACTGCTCTAGGCGATCTCCTGGGACACGTGACAGGTCCCAAGAGATCGCATGTCCACTCCGGGGGCGCAGCGCGACTCGCGCATGTGCCGTGCGTGCCCGGCCCGTGAAGCCAAAAGCTGTCATGGCCGGGTGCCCAGAGTGGCAATGGAGGCAGAGAGGAGCGACGCTCCGTTTGGCCGCATTGCTGGACCGTGGAACAGGTGAGTGTCTGTTTACTAAAAGTCAGCAGCTAAACTTTTTGTAGCTGCTGACTTTTAATAAACATAAAAAGCCTGGAACTCCGCTTTAAACATTTTTGACTCATGCTAAAACTATTTTGGGAATAAAGTATTCAAACTGCTCACGGAAGTTCTCTATTAAACTCGGCATAAAGGATGTGGGTGGTAAGTACCCTGGTGACTGTCCCCTGGCACTAGCATATACTTTCCAGCTTCCTTCCATGAATGTTGCTGTTGGTTGCTGGGGAACCAGCCTTGCAGCATGATTGTGGTGCTTTGGCTTTAGCCGGTGCTGTCTGGGGCTGTTTCGCTCCTCCTGACACTTTGATAACTGTTCTAGTTTGGGGTTGGGGCACTTGAATTTTCCAAGATTTTGCTGCATGTGGAAGGCACCAGAAGCCAAAAGGCAGCCTGGGGAACTCTCTCCAAGTCAGATGTTGTAGGGTTGATCCGTCTGGTAGTGCTGTCAAGAAATACAACAGTCAAATGGGGTGTCAGGGAATGTTGGGCTCCAAGGCTACGAACTGTCATTGATGCAAATCTGAGAATACTCTAGCTGCCGTCAGTTGCAGTCTGACTCAGGGAACTTTATTAATACTATATCTTTGCTTGCATGCTGGAAACGTTCTGGTTCTGCATTGTCTGTGTTACTGAAGGTTTTTCTTTTGATATCCAACCAATAATCCAAACCCATATTTTTCATGGCTTTTAGGTGTTAAAACAGAAAAAAAAATTGGAACATCATACAAGTGCAGAAAAACGCAGCTCAACAAACATGGTGTGAACAAGACCTTTTTGCTCCCTCTCTAGATGTTTACTTACCTTGCAACTGTGCCATAGACTTGCATAAGCTGTGACTTCAATGATCTTTTGCGTACAAATGGTGGCTTCTCGTGCACCAGGCAGCTGAGCAAAGTGGTTTAGGAGTGAAGAAAGGGGGAATAGGTAGACAGCATCGGCTAAAGCCAAAGCACCACAATCATGCTGCAAGGCTGGTTCCCCAGCAACCAACAGCAACATTCATGGAAGGAAGCTGGAAAGTATATGCTAGTGCCAGGGGACAGTCAACAGGGTACTTACCACCCACATCCTTTATGCCGAATTTAATAGAGAACTTCCGTGAGCAGTTTGAATACTTTATTCCCAAAATAGTTTTAGCATGAGTCAAAAATGTTTAAAGCGGAGTTCCAGGCTTTTTATGTTTATTAAAAGTCAGCAGCTACAAAAAGTTTAGGTATGTGTTTCTGAAGACAGGGAGAAGTATGACCAAGGCTCGTTTTGGCTCTTCAAGGCTCTCCTGTGACCCAGATTCAGCTTTAGCCTGCTGTTGGCTGATGTCACAGAGCCGTTTCCGGCTGTGCAGGGATGCCACCTATGGTTGCCCCCTGTCCGGGTTTTGAATCATGTGTCCAGTTTTAAGGCGGACTGAAACCCAGACATATTATTCAGACTGGGCTGTGGCTCCCCAAGTAACCAAGATAATCCTACACAAATCCGATAGTCACACACAAATTTGTTGTCGTACGGGAGCTGCGGGCGGCTGGTTGGGCATCACTGGGAGGCAGGACGATGATGTCAGCATGAGCAATTTGACCATACTCGCTGTATGCTCTGGCACTCTGTATACACCACATTACTATACTCCTTGGGGCACCGAAAGGTATCCCAGGCCGCTAAAGTGTTCGAGTTTGGCTTAAAGAAAAGGGGGCAACCCTAATCCTGACAATAATGTCGGGATGGACCCAGATGCCTGGCCAGCAGCTGGCTCAGCCTCTCAGTGTGCCACTGAGAGCCAGAGCCAGCCACTCTCACCCCATCCACAGCCCAGCCCTCCAGTGAGTGCTGGAGGGGCAGAGCACAAAGCCAGTGACTGACAGTCACCACTCTGTGCTCAGAGTGGACCTGAGAACTGAATGATCAGCGGCATTTGATCATTTAGTTCTCGGTGTACAGCTGGTGGGGAACAACTGCAGCATCGGATCAATGCACAACCATCTAGGTGAGTATGCCTGTTTTTTTTTTGTTTTTTTTTACATTCGCACTGGTTGGGCAAAGCACAGGTTTGCTTTTGAGGCCAGGTTAAGGGAAAGGGTTAAACGTCTGTAGGCATTTTAGTGTAGGAATAGATTTACTACAGATTGACAGCTGTGCCAGTTGTTCTCAGTGCCAAGAGCCACTCCCTGAAAAGGGCACCAAGAACTAGTATACCGCCTTTCCATTAGCTTGTCTCAAAATGTAGTACAAATAGTATACTGTACATAAAGGGAAATACATAAATGTAGGACAGTGTGGGAGGATGGACACTACGTGTTTCCTTCAGACTCTCTGACACACGAGGCCACATTGTTGTAACCCAGAAGAGTATAGGAAGTAGCTGCTGGTTGGTTCCTGCAGTAATGAAATTCATTGTTTGTATGTCGAAAATGTGAAGAACTTCTGCTCAATGCCCCTTGCTTGTCACCATCTCAATGCCAGTAGGTAGGCCTGCCTATACTTCAAAAGTCCACTTGTCTCTTAGCATTTCAGTAGCTTTATATTTTACAAAGTTTGAATTTTAAAAAAGGATTAGATTTCATAAAAATGTAAAATTTGTTTTCAGTTTTTATTTTTAATATTCTTCATTAAGTTTTCACAAGAAGGCAGGAATAAAGGCATGAGCATACAACCGGACAACCATTGGACACATCCAAAGTAATAACAAAGAGAACTAATGTTCAACACAATCCAGTAGAAGTAGTAGTAGTACATACATGCTAGAGCAGGGGTGCTCAACCTTTTGAAGAGCAAGGGCCACTCAAGTCATTTGGTACCGGTCGCGGGCCGCAATGAAATGAAATGGTTCCAAATTATTAATTTTTAATTTTGAATAGCACAATGAAGATTTTCCTCCTGAAGCTGCTGAATGCCGGTGGGAGAGAGAGGTGGAGAAGCCGGCTTTCAGCAGTAGCAGAAGGAAAATCTTCATTGTGCTATTCAAAATTCTAAATTTTGAACGGTTTCATTTTATTGCGGCCTGCGACCGGTTACCAAATCACTTAAGTGGCCCTCACTCTTCAAAGGGTTGAGCATCCCTGCTCTAGCATGTATGGATTGGTTCCTGTATATGCTGCCCCTGCCGCCCCTCCTGTCCAAGTGTAAAACAAAATTTGACAGGAAGACCGCACAGGCCCACTGGAACATGGGGCGGGGTTGCCATTGAAACCCCTGACTCTAGATCAGTGGTTGGGGGGGTTTGGTAAAAAGACATCTCAACTATGGGGTTTTGCCAAACCGCAAATATAAACAAGCTCTACTGTCTTGAGACCTCTATAAGGCTGCTTTCACACTAATGCGCTGTGGGATGTGTTTTGCAGGCAGGGGTGGGGCACACCAAAACTCCTGCATTCAGTTTGAGGTTGAGGGTCACATCAGAGGGCTTGGAGGGCCAGGTCCGCGGGCACCGGATTGAGCACCCCTGTGCTAGAGCATCGCACATTTGTCTTTTAGCATGTATTATAGTCAGTTCTTTAGGTTTGCTCTATTGCTCTATATAATTTTAGTATCAATAAAACTGGCCATAGATGGATCATTTTTTTGGGATCAAAAAAACAAAGCCCCCCCCTTATACACACAAGAATATCACCCAACTTTCTGAAATGGGAATTAAGGACACCTATTAGTAATTGTATGTAGGCATAGGGAACACCCCCGCCACGCTCCCTTAAAGCAGAATTATAGAAAAATGATTGGTTAAACTCACAAGTTTTTTTTATTTACCATTACTTTCCTTTATATTGGCTTTTGGAATTTACAGATGCAGCAATTTGGAAATTGGATGAAAGGTTTAGCACTGGGAAACACTTTTGGGTAGATAAATAGTGCATTTTTTATACAGCTATATAGCAGGGGAAGAGGGACTTCGTTCAAAATAAGAGCCAGTCCCTCGAAATCAGGGACAGTTGGAAGCTATGACAAGTGAAGTGGATGGAGGAATGTACTATTGTATTCTGACAGCCAGGACTGCTCCGCTGTTATATTACACTGATCAGTGGTTGCTGAGAACAAGCAGGAGTGCCCACACATGGATCGAAATTTGGCCAGTCCCTGCTGAACTGACTGAAGTTTGATCGATCTTTGGTCTGCTTTAGTCAGTGTAATTCATCAATAGAAAATACTCCCACGTGCAAGTAAAAAGTCAATGAAAGAAAAATGTATAATTGATGTGTGTGGATCTAGTATTTAAAGTGATCCTGCCAAGTCTCTCAAACAAATCCTAAATCCAGGTGTCTGCTGTAGAAGAGGTATTAGCCCCCGTACACACAGTCGGAAATTCCGACCACAAAATCTGTCTGATTTTTTCCGACGGATTTTGTCCGCCATTGGTGTTACATACACACGGTCGGACAAAGTTGTCGGAAAATCCAATCATTCTGAACGTGGTGACGTTCGTTACGTACGACGGAACTACGTAGAGGCTAGCAGCCAATAGCTTTGGTCTCGTAATTTGATCTGAGCATGCGTGGCACTTTGTCCGTCGGAATTCTCTACACACGATCGGAAAAAGTCAGATCGGATTTTGTTGTCCGAAAATTTGAGAGCAGGATCTCAAATTTTTTTCGTCAGAAATTCCGACGGAAAAAGTCCGATGGAGCCCACACACGGGCGGATTTTCCGACAAGATGGTCCGATCGGACATTTTCCGTCGGAATTTCCGACCGTGTGTTCGGGGAATTAGACTCACCTCTCAGGCAGCATATGCCTTCTATCTTCCCTATGTTTTAGCATTGCAGCTTCCAACACTTCCAGGATTGTCGCCTTGGTTCCTCCACACCCTATGTCACTATAGGGCACAGCAACCCATTCAGAACATTATTGAACCCCCACCCACCACCAAACTCTCCCATTACCTAGACCAGGTATGCTCAACCTCTGGCACGTGGAGCAATCTGATGTGGCCCGTGACCTCAAACTTATGGCAACCCACAAAGCCTTCTTTAGGTGCACGCCGCTCTACTGAATTACTGCTATTCCTCCATAATCCCACCGCTATTGCGGCTGACTCCCTCCACTTCTCCTTCCTAACACATAGACGCGTTAAGAGGAGCCTTTAGTGAGTGGATAACATCTAGTGGCATCGATAGAGGGGTTTTGAAGGTGGATTCTCACAGTTGTGTGATGGGCTTGGTATCATTCTCGGGGGATGTGAGTGTATTATGTGCCATTTTATCTTTGCTTACTAAAGAAGTATACTGCACTACTAGGGCATGTGCTTCGCTGGTCTGTTGTTTTTTGTTTAGATCAGAGGTCTCCAAACTGTCGATCCAGGGGCCAGATTTGGCCCTTTGCTTACCTTTATCTGGCTTTTGGGGCACTATTCCTTCCACTGATGTGAGGCACTCTTTCTCCCACTGACACCAATGATGGGACACTATTCCTTCTGCTTGACACCAATGATGGGTCACTGTTCCTTCCGCTGACACCAATGATGGGACACTATTCCTTCCGCTGACACCAATGATGGGACACTATTCCTTCCGCTGACACCAATGATGGGACACTATTCCTTCCGCTGACACCAATGATGGGACACTATTCCTTCCACTGACACCAATGATGGGACTCTATTCCTTCCGCTGACACCAATGATGGGGACACTATTCCTTCCGCTTGACACCAATGATGGGACACTATTCCTTCCGCTTGACACCAATGATGGGACACTATTCCTTCTGCTTGACACCAATGATGGGACACTATTCCTTCCGCTGACACAAATGATGGGACGCTATTCCTTCCGCTGACACCAATGATGGGACACTATTCTTCCCACTGACACTAATGATGGGGCACTATTCCCTCCACTGACACTAATGATGGAGCACTATTCCCTCCACTGACACCAATGATGTCATTTTTTTTTATTTCCACTGACCACCAAGCCTTTGGCACTGTTTACTCCCACCGATCCCACGGCAAATTCTACTCCCAGTGGCCACAGTCTGGCCCCCCTGAAGTTTGAAGAGCAGTAAACTTGCCCTTTGTTTTGGAAGTTTAGATATCACTCCGCCTGTGAAGGAGCCGGCGCTATACAGGAAGCATCGGCTCTGCTTCCTTTAGCGGCGGCTCCGTTCTCACTGATGCTCGGCGATGGCGGGTCGGGAACCCGCGATCAGGGCTTGCCGACCCGCCATCTCAGAGCAAGACGTGACGGGCCACCTCGGATGGCGCCGCTAGCCACTGGTTGGGCACCCCTGGTTTAAAATTTTCATTAAAAAAATTCATTGTAGCCCGCGACCGGTTACCAGATCACTTAAGTGGCCTGCGATCATCAAAAGGTTGAGCACCCCTGACCTAAACTCTTACCTCCTGCCATGTACCAGAAGGGCAAGGCTAATCATGCCCCCTCCAACATACACTATAACGCCTTTGTATTTGGGGAAACAAACCTGGGCAAGTACCTACCTTTTCCTGTCTTTATGTTTGCGCTAAACTCCAGGCTAATACAACATACATACTAATCCTGAACATGCAAACATACAGTAAGATCTTGAGTTAGATATTACTGTAGATACTTACTGTAGATCTTTAGTGCTTGTAGATAAAGGTGAAATACACGAGCAATAGACACATACAACTGGCATCTTGTATTCATTTATCATGTTCTAAATTAATGAAATGCACATTTTTCATACAGAGAAAGTAAGTACACCCCTACATTTACAATTTCAGATCTATGAAATTAGAATCTGGTGTCCCAGGTTAGGTGCCAACGATCAGAATCTCCTTTGGAAGTTAATTAGATCTCAGACGTCTAGGGTATTGACGTGCGTGGTGTCATAATGCCAAAATCAATAGATCTCTCTAAGGCCCTCAGAAAGAAAGATATGGATGTCTATGAGTCTGACAAAGGTTATAAAAAGACAATCAAATGATTTGAAACAAATCACTCCACTGTAAGGAAAATAACCTATAAGTGGCATAGATTTCAAACAACGGCTAATTGGTTCGGAACTGGTCAGTCCAGCAAATTCATCCCAAGAGCTGACAGTTTGATGTTTAAAGAAGTCTCTAAGAACCCTGAAATTTCATTGCAGGGTGTTCAGATAACTTGTGCAACAGTTGGGGTCAAAGTGCATTCATCTGCAATCAGAAAGAGATTGCACCAATTCAACTTGTAAGGGAGGTGTGTTAAGAAAAAGTCTCTTGCCAAAAAAAAAAAAACCCACATCAGAGCAAGATAACAGTTTGCTGTCGAATAGGCAAAGACCAGGCCTTGTAGAACTGTGTGTTCCCAAAGACTGATCAAAGATAAAGTTTTCAGTAAAAGCGGACACGTTTGCCGTAAACTGAAGTCAGTATTTGAGGGGACCACAAAAAACGAATTTCTGACTGAAATCTAATGCTGCGTACACACGATCGGAATTTTGGCCAAAAGACCGATGAGAGCTTTTCATCGGAAAATGCGACCGTGTGTAGGCTCCATCGGAATTTAGCTGTCCGAATTCTCGCCAGCCAAAATTTGAGAGCAGGTTCTCAATTTTTCCGACGGAAAAAGTTTCTATCGGAAATTCCGATCGTCTGTAGCAATTCCGACGCGCAAAATTCCTACGCATGCTCGGAAACAATTCGACGTATGCTCGGAAGCTTGATTTTTTCTCGGCTCGTCGTAGTGTTGTACGTCACTGCGTTCTTGGCGGTTGCAATTGGGTGTGACCGTGTGTAGGCAAGACAGCTTGAGCGGACATCCATCGGGAAAACCATTAGAGCTTTTTCCGACCATAATTCCGATCGTGTGTACGCGGCATAAGGGTATGACCCCATAGATTTCACAGGTTTATGCTGAGACCTGTAGTTCTTCACTAGTTGGGGGGGCAGAGGGTGTCATATCTTCAGCTCCAAAACTGTCAACAAAATTGCCAAGTGTATAGATAGCACAAGAGGTGCAGCAGCAGCTTACCTGGAAGCCGCTCCCCCGAAGTCCCAGCCCGTTTCAGGAAGCCCCGTGGAAACGGGGGGCTCAGCTGTGCTACACCAACACACACATACCAGGGTGAATGGCACCAAAGCCTGGCAGACCTGGGGGTTAAGAGAGCGCTGGACTGTTACTGGTGTCATACAGTGGGACAGCAGCTCTGCTACGCCCGGAGAGGGGGTGTGAGCGAAGGGTGTGTCCTGTTTGGGGCTGCTCAGTGTCAGTTACAGTTCCACCGCAAGCTGATACACAGCAGGCAGCCTCACCTCCAGTGACAGCTCGGATCCCCACTGTATTCCGGGACACTGTATTGTCCCGGAATGAAGGTGCCCGGGATCCGGGATAGACCTGCAAAATGCGGGACTGTCCCGGGCAATGCGGGACTGTCCCGGGCAATCCGGGACACGTGGTCACCCTAGTTCAGATATGGTGAAAAAAATCAATTTCCATGTGGTGTATTTTTTCACATGACTGTATGTATTTTATCTGTGTACTTGGAGTTCAGTTTTAAAACTGCACGTTAATTTTAATAAAGAATTGATCCAAGTATAGCAACTTACCACACATCCGATCTAAAATGACCTCCATTGCTTATGACTTAGCTAACTCATTTTGTTAAGTCTTGCTTCAGGGCAGCCAATCTAATGGCAAGCCCTGCAATATGCAGGGCGAACATGGGGGAGTATGAGGGGAATGATTTCTCATCTGCAGGTTGCTATTGGTGAATGCAGCAGGCTAGCAACAGCGCCTGATTGGTGGATGGCGGCGGGAGCGCTAAAGCCCGCGAAACGGGGCCCTTTAAGAGCGGATCGTCCGGCCTTACCTGTCTCTCTGAAGCAAGACCGGGACCCCCTACCCCTGCAGAGCTGACAGAAGAAGATGGAGGCTTCCAGAGACCGCGAGGCGCTGCTGCGCCGCCTAATAGAGAAGGCGGAGGGAGCTGGAGGAGAGGAGTGGCTACAGAGATGCCTGGAGGACAGCCCCAACATGGCTCCGCATGGTCCGCCCCTCAGCATGGCCGAGGATGTCACTGGGGAAAAGATGGTGGAGCCTACAGCCAGCATGCGCAGTCCGCGCCTACAGCCAGCAAGGAGGAAGAAGAAAGCAAAGTCCTCTGCTTCTCCTGTCCCGCGGAAGAAGGGGAGAGCCAGCAGCATGCCTCTCAAGGACGCTGCCTCTACTGAGAAAGAATGCAGTCAGCCAGCAGCTTCCAGCCTAAAGGAGGGGAGTTCGCCCAGTGGTGAGACATGTTACAACATCCCTGTTAATGACATGTGTTTGTTAATGACTTCCTTATCTAGCCTTGTAAATGATCTTAAAGGGGTACACACAGGTGGTACTGAGGTAAAAAAGTTTGAGGAGGATTTATATAATTTTCATGGGTTACACACAGATGGTGCTGGTGTGGTTAATGATACAGGTGCACAAAAGTTTGGTGCTTTTTCTATCACTAAAAATGACGTTAAAGGGGCACAGCGGTCTGGTGCATGTTTGCAGAACTCTGCTTATGGTGGTATTAAAGAAACTAATGGCGCACAGTATCATGGTGCTTTTCAGGATAATAGGAATGACACGGTTTTTGGAGGGGCACACTTTAGTGGTGCTATACAGCAGCCTAATGATGGCGTGCGGGTGGATGTAGTAAGCCCAGTATGGCGCAGTTTATCAGGTGTGCACGCAGATGCTTCTGAGTTATCAGCAGGTGGGGTGCTGCCGCAGACAGGCAGGCGCATAAATCAAGCAGCCACTTCTCCACGGGCAGCTGAGTCATCATTTAGGCTGCCTATGCCATGCGACATTTCCCCGCTGGGTTTTCACTTAACAGATACTGTAAAGGATAAAATTTGGAAAGGTGAATTTATTGATCTAATGTCTTTATTGCCAGCTTCCAAAGAATTTATGGCTAGAGTTGATAAACGCTCTGATGACAGAGCAGAGGAGGATCGTAAGAAGTCCATACCAAAAACTTTTCAGAATTGGTTGCAGGCCTTTTGCATTTATGCGGCCGTGCTAGGGGAGCGTTTTCCTGGGAAATGTTCAGGGCTTTTTCAGCATGTGGATATAATAGCGGAGGCTTTTCGCCATTTTGGGGGTATAGCATGGTTCACTTATGATGAGAACTTTAGGCAAAAACTGGCCGTTCACCCAATGTTGCAATGGGGTTGCAAGGATGTGGGTCTATGGCTAAACCTCATGCTGCCACAGAAGCCGCAGTTTGCTCCCCGGGTAGTGCCCCCACAGAATAGTTTTCGCAAGGGATGCTGTTTCGCCTTCAACGAAGGGCATTGTAAATTCTTGGCTAATTGCAGATATAGGCATGAATGCTCTTTCTGCAGTGGTGCCCATCCTGCAAACAGGTGTTTTCGTAAATCGGCCGCATCCTCCTCTACAGCAGTACCCAGGGAGACAGGAGGGAAGGGCCAGGACGCCAGTGAAATTATCAAACATGCAGCCTTGGCTAGAACAATACCCAGACCGCACGATGGCTCGGCTGCTGTTTGAGGGTTTTGCTAATGGTTTTTTGGTCCCTTCATATTCAGGTTCTGGGTGCGTCCGGGTTGAGAATCTACGCTCAGTCAGGATGCACCCTGACATTGTACAGGAAAAAATCAATAAAGAGATCACTGAGGGTAGAGTAGCGGGGCCTTTTAAGCTTCCACCTTTTGAGAATTTCCGCCTCTCCCCCTTGGGAATTGTTCCCAAGAAGGAGAAGGGGAGTTTTCGACTCATACACCACTTGTCTTATCCAGCAGGTTGTTCACTAAATGATGAGGTCTCTGGGGTCCTGGCCCCGGTGTCCTATGCATCATTTGATGAAGCACTGATGCTGTTACGTCAATTTGGGCAGGGGGCTTTGTTGGCTAAGGCAGATATCAAGTCTGCCTTCCGGCTGCTGCCCGTGCATCCGCAGGGATTTAATTCCCTGGGGTTTAATTTTAAGGATCAATTTTATTTTGACAAATGTCTACCAATGGGTTTTGCCTTGTCATGTTTTTATTTTGAAGCCTTTTCTACCTTCTTGCACTGGGTTGTAGCACAGTGCCTCCCGGAGGGGGGCCTGTTACACTACCTAGATGATTTTTTGTTCATTGGTCCAGTGGACTCACAATTGTGTTCTAAATCGCTGGACACTTTTTTGAGGACGTGTACCCTTTTTGGGATTCCTATCGCCCATGAGAAAACGGTCCTCCCGGCCACGACGATTGAATTTTTGGGCATCACAATCGACTCAATGCGAATGGAGTTTCGGCTACCGGAAGAAAAGCTGTGCCGGTTGAGATTATTAATTTCATTGTTTTTGTCCAAAAGGAAAGTATTGTTGAAAGAGGCGCAATCCCTATTGGGGCTTTTTGCATTCGCAGCCAGGGTGATCCCGATGGCCAGGATATTTTCAAGGCGTTTCGCCTTGGCCACAAGTGGTTTGCTGTCCCCATATTCACATATTCACCTGTCAGCAAATGTGAAAGAGGACTTGAAGGTGTGGGATGCTTTCCTTTCTAATTTTAATGGCTCAACAGTATGGCAACAATCTATTATGGATGATTTTCAATTAAATTTCTTCACCGACGCAGCTGGTTCATCAGGTTTTGGGGCTTTTCTGAACGGCAGTTGGTGTGCTTCTGAATGGCACCCCAGCTGGCTACAGGGGGAAGTTATACGGAATATAGTCCTGTTGGAACTTTTTCCTGTCGTAGTTTCATTAATAATATGGAAGGAGTTCTTTAAGAATCGGAGGGTGCTAGTACATACAGATAACAAAGGCGTTCTATTTGCCATAAACACGCTGTCATCAAAATCTGAAATGGTGATTAAGCTACTGCGTTTTGTAGTATTACATTGTTTTCGTTGTAACATTTGGTTGAAGGCTCAGTACTTACCTGGTTTACAGAATGATATAGCTGACGCTTTATCTCGTTCACAGTTCCAACGTTTTCGGGATTTGGCGCCTGCGGCGGACCAAACGGGCACCCCCTGCCCAGATTTCCTCTGGGGCTTGATTTGGGACTGATGGCTACTCACCTCCGGGGCTCACTGGCGCCGAAGACATGGCAGGAATATGGTTTGGCATGGTCCAGATGGTGTTCTTTCTGCTCTCAGCACGGTACAGGGGTTCTGGAGGTGAATGGTTATGTCGCTCTGGCTTTCATATCTTCGTTAATAAATGCAGGTATGAGTCCGGGTTCAATTAACAAGATTGTGGCTGGTGTTTCCTTTTTTCTCAAATTTTCCGACCGCCAAGCGCTTACTTCATTTTTTCAAGTCAGGCAAATTTTGAAGGGCTTTCGGAAATCGGCTCCTTCTAAGGATGGCCGTCGGCCTATTTCTGTGGAGTTATTAATCAACCTGTTATCGGTCCTGGAGGTTGTTTGTACATCTATGTTTGAAGTTTTTCTTTTCAGGGCAGCATTCTCGGTCACTTTCTTCGGTGCTTTAAGGATCGGTGAATTTACGGCTAGGAATAGGTCTTCCTCTTCTTTTCTTTTGTTCAGGCATGTAGTCTTGGGGCCGGATAATCTTCGTGTCTTTATTTGCAGGTCAAAACTTTTGGATTGGGTAAAGGTCAATGGGTGCCTCTGGCTAGTTCCCCGGATCCGAGAGTATGCCCAGTAGTGTTGGTATCAAATTTTTTGGCTGTGCGCCCCTCATGCGAGGGTTCCTTTTTTATCCACCAGAACAGTTCCCCGCTTACCAGATTTCAGTTTTCAGCTGTTCTTGCTTCTTGCCTTAGACGGCTCAATCTTTCAGGTTTTAAATTTTCATCTCATTCATTTAGGGTTGGGGCCGCCACAGCGGCCAATCTATTGGGTTTCCCTATAGAAAGTCAAAAGAGGGTCGGTAGGTGGGCTAGTGATAGGTACAAAATTTATGTTCGCCCAGATCTATTAACGCTATGATTTTGTTTCAGATCCAGCTACTGAGGCAATTTGGATCGTAGGCCACTCCTACATTTTCTGGGCTGGTAAGCAAGCTTCTTCTAGGATCTACTCAAGTAATTTGGGTCTGGACGATTCTTTATACACAGTTTTTTGGTCAGGCATTAGGGGTCTGAGATGGCGTAATCTCAGATGCCATTTACTTTACTTAGCATCTATTTGGCCGCCTCCGAGTATCCTGGTTATTCATTTAGGGGCAAACGATATTGGCAAGGTTAGGACTTGGGATCTTCTGTGCGAGATCAAGAAGGATCTGTGCGACTTTAGGCTACTGTTCCCAAGTACTACCCTGGCCTTTTCAGAAATGATCCCACGGCTCCTGTGGGCCCCGGGCGGTGACTTAAGCTACATGGATAGGATCAGGAGGCGGCTGAATAGAACCATACACAATATGTTAGTTTCACTGGGTGGTGTATCATTCCGCCATTTTGAGCTGGAAGGTTTTTTCTTAGGTCTGTTCAGGCAGGACCAGGTCCATTTGTCTGCAATTGGCCTGGATATTTTTAACATGGGCCTGCAGGCCTTGATTGAGAGTGCCTTGGTGTTGGGGGGACCTCAGCCAGGAGCGTCACTCCCGGCTTAGGTTGGTGGGGGATTAGTCGTCCAGCTTCGTCTGGATGGACACTGTGAACTAGAACAATAATTTAATTTTGTTTATAGCCGAGGTGGCTAAATTATGATTTAAGTTTAAGGTTACCTCTTGACCAACACCAGGGCCAGAAAAAAATTCCAACAATAAAGTATGGTTACAAAGAATTACTTGGTGTTTGTATTTTGTACGTTTAATGACTCCTTAATGCTAGCCCATGGCAAGCCCTGCAATATGCAGGGCGAACATGGGGGAGTATGAGGGGAATGATTTCTCATCTGCAGGTTGCTATTGGTGAATGCAGCAGGCTAGCAACAGCGCCTGATTGGTGGATGGCGGCGGGAGCGCTAAAGCCCGCGAAACGGGGCCCTTTAAGAGCGGATCGTCCGGCCTTACCTGTCTCTCTGAAGCAAGACCGGGACCCCCCCCCCCCCCCCCCCTTTTTTCTTTTCTTCTCTAAAAATATTCTTTTGCAAGTCATGGTGTTGGTTAGTGGGGGATTAGTCGTCCAGCTTCGTCTGGATGGACACTGTGAACTAGAACAATAATTTAATTTTGTTTATAGCCGAGGTGGCTAAATTATGATTTAAGTTTAAGGTTACCTCTTGACCAACACCAGGGCCAGAAAAAAATTCCAACAATAAAGTATGGTTACAAAGAATTACTTGGTGTTTGTATTTTGTACGTTTAATGACTCCTTAATGCTAGCCCATGCAGACTCCCCTTGCAGTGGACATTGTAATTTCAGACTCTCAGGCCTATATCTCTTCTCTAATCTTTCTGTGTATTACTCGATATAAATGGGTCAGCCTTGGCCTCCCGGCTTCTATGAGAAGCAGAGTGACTCTGGGTGGAATTGACGTGTTTCCTGCACCTGCAGTGCATGGTATTAGTATGTTAAATGTGATTTAGTCTTTATCTCTATGACATATCAGATGCATGACATGATATGTGGTTAGCAGGGTGTTCCTGCTTCTTCTACGACTTGAGCACATCTCTGTTTATGATTCTTATGCTGCGCCTCTTCACGGTGGGAGCTTGTTATATATTGCGCACATTATCTACCATAGAAATTACCTCTACCCTGTAGATGGAAGTAATGTGTACTTATCCACCCACTCACATCCATGTATTCATACACACACACACGTGTGTAAGTGTGCCGCACTAGAAGGCGGTCCAGCCCAGCGTTTGCACAATCTGCCTGATAGTTTCCATTGCAAAAACAGAAAGATTGATTTTTTTTTAGCCGATAGCCAACTTTATCCCATAATAGGAGCAGAGACAGAAGCACTGCTGCGTGCTTCAAGTGAACTTGTCGAGTTAATAAAGTTATTACACTGGTGTTGGGGATGGAAAGCAGGCAGAGGAAAAGCATTGATTGGTCTGAAAACAAAAAGACGCAACAAGGCGCATTGACTACAGCGGTGCAAGAGCATAGCCTCTATTAGATTGTAAGCTCTTCTGAGCAGGGCCCTGTTGTGTTTTATTGTATTGTAACTGTATTGTCAAACTGTTGGTACTCTATAAATACTGTATAATAATAATAACCTTAGCATGCCAGAAGTGATCATCCTCCTTGTGACAGTAAGAGGCGTACATAATATTGGGCAATGCTGTGATGAAATAGGAGATGAAGCACACAGGGCCCGGCTTGTAGGGGTTCATTGAGGGTACTTCAGTACACAGTATTGGGGGGGGGGGGCAGAACTGGGTAAGGCCAGCATAACAATTGGGGGGCATAAAGTTTCAGTAATTCACATAATAGAAGTCCAGGGCCTGGAGGACTACAAGCCCCAGTGACCAGCCAGTCCTGTAGCAACATTCAGGGCAGTCCCAGGTCCCAGCAATCCCTAGCAGTACACAACTAGAACAGAACCATCCCAGTAATCCTCAACAGAAAGAGAACCAAAAATCCCAGCAATCCTTAGTAGTACTCAACAGGAAGAGAACCACAAGTCCCAGCAATTCCTAGCAGTACACAACATGAAGATAACCACAAATCCCAGCAATCCCTAGCAGTACACAACATAAAGAGAACCACAAACCCCAGCAATCCCTAGCAGTACACAACAGAAAGAGAACCACAAATCCCAGCAATCCCTAGCAGTACACAACATAAATAGAACCACAAGTCCCAGCAATCCCTAGCAGTACACAACAGAAAGAGAACCACACATCACAGCAATCCCTAGCAGTACACAACAGCAAGAGAACCACAAGTCCCAGCAATCTTTAGTACACAACTGGAACAGAACCACAAGTCCCACCAATCATCATTAGTGCACAAGAGAAGGAGAACCAAAATCCCAGCAATCCCTAGCAGTACACAACAGGAAGAGAACCACCAGTCCCAGCAATCTCTAGCAGTACACAACAGAAAGAGAGCCACAAATCCCAGCAATCCCTAGCAGTGCACAACAGAAAGAGAACCACAAGTCCCAGCAATATTTAGTACACAACTGGAACAGAACCACAAGTCCCACCAACCATCAGTAGTGCACAAGAGAAGGAGAACCAAAAATCCCAGCAATCCTTAGTAGTACCCAG
Source organism: Lithobates sylvaticus (assembly GCA_028564925.1). Classification (NCBI taxonomy): domain Eukaryota; kingdom Metazoa; phylum Chordata; class Amphibia; order Anura; family Ranidae; genus Lithobates; species Lithobates sylvaticus. The sequence continues at coordinate 84,157,304 of CM053029.1, read as the reverse complement.
CAATCCCTAGCAGTATACAACATAAAGAGAACCACAAATCCCAGCAATCCTTAGCAGTACACAACAGGAACAAAACCACAATTCCCACCAGTCCTCAGTAGGGCACAACAGGAAGAGAACCACAATTCCCAGCAATGCTCCACTCCATCCCCCGTGCAGCTGCTTCTTTAAAATGACAATCAGCCCGTCCAGCCATGACTTCCTCTGTGTTTTCCACTGAAGCAAACACTTTGAATCTTCTTAATCTTCTCAGGGCTGGGTTAGGACTTGTTTACACTTGTGGTTTCCTCTGAAGAGTGATCTGCGGTAGATAGCCCTTCAGGGGACATTTGAAAGGCGGTAAGGAGATGTTATGTTGCTTCCCCACCACCTGTTTTAACCCCTAAAAGCCGGCTCTACAATGCCACAACCACGTACATTGCATTCAGCCAAATGGGTCACGTTTGGTGGGCAGCACTTCTCATTGGGGGGTGATTTTGACTGTGTGAATATGACATGTACACCCCTGTCCGCTGCCTTTGTAACTTAAAGGGGAGCAGTTGGGAGGTGATAAAAATGCGGCTCAACTGTAAACCTGGGAGTCATTTACTAGGCAGCGGCACAGAATGACTTTGGCCTTCTTTACTTTCAGTGGTAACCGCAAAACAAAATCAAGGGGAGTTTTCCTTTAAGTCTTTTTTTTTTTCATTCCATGTACATCATATTGTCAAAAGTATTGTGACACCTGCCCTTACACGCACATGAACTTTAATGGCATCCCAGTCCCGAAATTAGCAGAAGTTGACCAAAGGGTGGCACTCAAGAGCTGAAATTCCTTGTAGTACGTCACTACGTTCGTGTTTGTGGCACGCCAATTTGTGTACCGTTAGTATGCAAGACAAGATCCTGGCACACGCCCTTTTGACAAAAATCAGACACCCGATTGGCCAATAACTGTACCGCGTGTACGAGGCTTTAGTCTGTAGGGTTCAATACTCAGTTGGCCCGCCCTTTGTAGCTATAAGACCCCTTTTCACACTGAGGCGGTTTTAGCGTTAGAAATAGCGCCTGAAAACCGCTTCCATTGATTTCAGTGTGACTTTTCACACTGGGGCGGGGCACTGGCGGGACGTTAGGAAAGTCCTGCAAGCAGCATCTTCGGGGCGGTTTGGGAGCGCTGTATACATCTCTCCCAAAATGCCCTGCCTATCGAAATGAATGGGCAGCCTGAAAAGCGCTTTGAAGCACCGCAACACGGGTGCTTTTTTCCCCCTTCTTTGGCCACTAGCTGGGGGTTAAAAGCGCCGAAAAGCGCTGCTTAAACAGCACTAAAACGTGGCTAAAAACGGCGGCGCTTTAGCGCTAACGCGCCCGTGGTTCAATGTGAAAGGGGTCTAACAGCTTCAACTCTTCTGTCCACAAGGTTTAGGAGTGTGTCTATGGGAATGTTTGGCCATTCTTCCAGAAGCGCATTTGTGAGATCAGGCACTGATGTTGGATAAGAAGGCCTGGCTCGCAGTCTCAGCTCTAATTCATCCCAAAGATGTTCTGTTGGGTTGAGGTCAGGATTCTGTGCAGGCAAGTCAAGATTCTCCACCCCAAACCTGCTCAACTATGTCTTTATGGACTTTGTTTTGTGCTCTGGTGCGCAGTCATGTTGGAACAGGAAGGGGCCATCCCCAAACTGTTCCCACAACGATGGGAGCATGAAATTGGCTAAAAGGTCTTGGTAGGCTGACGCCTTAAGAGTTCCCTTCACTGAAACTAAGAGGCCAAGCCCAAACCCTGAAGAACAACCCCACACCATAATCCTCCCTCCACCAAATGATTTGGACCAGAGCACAAAGCAAGGTCCATAAAGACATGGATGGAGGAACTTGACTGGCCTGCAGAGAGTCCTGACCTCAACCCGATAGAACACCTTTGGGATGAAGGATGCCCCATACACATGGTTGGATATTCCGATGGAAAAAGTCTGATCAGATTATGTTGTCAGAAAATCCAATCATGTGTGAGCTCTAGCGGGCTTTTTCCATGGGAATTTCCGATGGAAAAAATTTGAGAGCAGGATCTCAAATTTTCCGACAACAAAATCTGATCTGACTTTTTCCGATTGTGTGTAGGGAATTCCGACGGACAAAGTGCCACGCATTCTCAGATCAAATTAAGAGACCAAACCTATTGGCTACCAGCCTCTACGTAGTTCCGTAGTACGCAACGAACGTCACCACGTTCGGAACGATCGGATTTTCCAACAACTTTGTCCGACCGTGTGTATGCAACACCAGTTTCGGACAAAATCCGTCTGAAAAAATCAGACGGATTTTGTGGTCGGAATTTCCAATCGTGTGTACGGGGGCTTAGGGTGGAGACTGCAAGCCAGGCCTTCTCGTCCAACACCAGTGCCTGACCTCACATGTGCTTCTGGAAGAATGGTCAAACATTCCCATAGACACCCTCCTAAACCTTGTGGGCCAACTCGATATTGAACCCTACGGACTAAGACTGGGATGCCATTAAAGTTCATGTGCATGTAAAGGCAGGCGTCACAATACTTGGTAATATAGTGTATATCCAGAGCCCACATGAACGGTACAAGACAACCTTTTTCTGCCGCTGTAGCGCCTTTAATTTTCAAAGCTCGTTAGACTAGAATGTTTTACGAATAATACTCATATATGTTGTACCATCATCCCAAGTTAATATAGAAGATAAGAATGTTGGAGATACGGGACTGTCTAGGGTACACAATTACAAAACGTATTTGGATATGATAAAATAAATATTTTTATTAACACATAAAATCTAAAAGAATGACTTTGTGCACAGCAATATACATATTATGGTTCAAAGGTTATGCATACAATCCCAATTAGAACACAGAATATTAATATACTATAAGTACACAAGTCGTTATACTTGTCCATTTATTCTCGACATGTTTCGCCAGTAAGGCTTCTTCAGGAGAAAAACGTAGGGTACAAGTAATTTGGAATATTGAGGATACCTTCTTGTTCTAAAGTATGCATATAAACATAAAAATGATATAAGATTTAACCACTTTCAGACCGGACCAATTTGCAGCCAAAGGACCAGGCCCCTTTTTGCGATTCGGCACTGCGTTGCTTTAACTGACAATTGCGCGGTCGTGCGACGTGGCTCCCAAACAAAATTGACGTCCTTTTTTTCCCACAAATAGAGCTTTCTTTTGGTGGTATTTGATCGCCCCTGCGGTTTTTATTTTTTGCGCTATAAACAAAAATAGAGCGACAATTTTGAAAACAATGCATTATTTTTTATTTTTTTGCTATAATAAATATCCCCAAAAAATATATAAAAAAACATTTTTTTTCCTCAGTTTAGGCCGATACGTATTCTTCTACATATTTTTGGTAAAAAAAATCGCAATAAGCGATTATTGATCGGTTTGCGCAGAAGTTATAGCGTTTACAAGATAGGGGATAGTTTTATAGCATTTTTATTAATAATTTTTTTTTATTATTAATGGCGGAGATCTGCGATTTTTTTTGTGACTGCGACATTATGGCGGACACATCGGACATTTTTGACACATTTTTGGGACCATTGTCATTTTTACAGCAATTAATGCATTTAAATGCATTGATTTCTGTATAAATTACACTAGCAGTTTAGGGGTTAACCACAAGGTGGCAGTGTAGGGGTTAAGTAGGCCTAGGGGTGTGTTTTTTACTGTGGGGGGGGCGTGGCTGTCAGCTAGTGAATGCTGATCTCTGCTCCAATCACAGGGAGCAGAGATCGGCGTCACTAGTTGCTAGGCAGAACAGGGAGATGCTGTTTATCTCGGCATCTCCCCGTTCAGCCGCTCCGTGAGACGATCGCGGGAGTCCCCGCGGCGATCGAGTCCGCGGGGACCGCGGCCGGACTCACGGGGGTCCCGACCGGCGCGGGAGCGCGCCGCTCCCGGCGCGCTCCCGATGGCACGGACAGGCGAAAGGAGGGACGTATATATACGCCCTCCTGCCTGTACGTGCCATTCTGTCGACGTATATCGTCGTGCGCCGGTCGGCATGTGGTTAATACATACAAAAAATCATATTATTAATTACAGTTGTGCTGTGTGAGATTATGGTGGTGATTACGCCATATACTTTCTGGTAATCTGGGGATGTGCAGACTCTCTATCATTGGAGGTAAGAGGTCGTATACATACCTGGGACCTATATGGCGTAATCACCACCATAATCTCACACAGCACAACTGTAATTAATAATATGATTTTTTGTATGTCTTATATCATTTTTATGTTTATATGCATACTTTAGAACAAGAAGGTATCCTCAATATTCCAAATTACTTGTACCCTACGTTTTTCTCCTGAAGAAGCCTTACTGGCGAAACATGTCGAGAATAAATGGACAAGTATAACGACTTGTGTACTTATAGTATATTAATATTCTGTGTTCTAATTGGGATTGTATGCATAACCTTTGAACCATAATATGTATATTGCTGTGCACAAAGTCATTCTTTTAGATTTTATGTGTTAATAAAAATATTTCTTTTATCATATCCAAATACGTTTTGTAATTGTGTACCTTAGACAGTCCCGTATCTCCAACATTCTTATCTTCTGTAGCGCCTTTAAGTCTTTTTTTATTTTTATTATTATTCTATTCTTTGTATTTACAGAGCCCATATGAATGGTACAGGCCAACCTTTTTCTGCTGCTGTAAAGTGTTCAGTGGGCTGCAGGAATATACTAATGATATAATGTCAGTATGTGCAGAGCTGAACAGAGTACAAGAATGTGCTGTGTACCTAGTTAATCCCCCGCCCATGCTTTATGGGACGATGCTAGAAAACAGAAAGTGAAAATAATTCAACATCCTCGGCTTTACATGAAACCTTTACTAAAATTAGTGACGTCTTGCTGCGTCTTTCATTCAGACAAATGGATCTCATAATACTCAGGAGGAAGGTGAGAGGCGGCTGGGATCTTGTTACCTGAATTGAGGTTATGGTCTTAAAGAGACCCTGTCACCAAACTTTAAAATGGCAGTTAAAAGCATCGAAAAATTGAGTATTTTAAAGGGTTGCTTGTAATGTTCTTTCTTTTCCATAAATTATTTTATATCGGCTTGCATTTTACCTTTAAACACGCTAGGAAAAGGGAAGAGTCAGTTCCTTAACACAGCCTCCTCCCTTCTATCATGTCCCTGAATAACCTTTTATGTAGCTGCAAGGAGTGAAGAGGAATACTATGGAGCAGCCTTTTTTTTCTCAGAAGAACCCTGAAAATATTTTTTAGGTTTCCAGGAACCTATGCTTAAACCAATCATGTGTTACCTGTGGGAAGAATACCCTCCTGACATTGGTGACCTGTGGGAAGAATACCATCCTTACATTTGTTATCTGTGGGAAGAATACACTCCCTACATTGGTAGCCTATGGGAATAATACTTTCCTCACATTCGTGGCCAATGGGAAGAATACCCTCCTCACATTTGTATCATATGTGAAGAATACCCTTCCTTACATTGGTGGCCTATGGGAAGAATACCCTTCCTTACATTGGTGACCTATGGGAAGAATACCCTCGTCACATTGGTAGCTTATAGGAAGAATACCCTTTCTTACATTGGTGGCCTATGGGAAGAATACCCTTCCTTACATTGGTGACCTATGGGAAGAATACCCTCGTCACATTGGTAGCTTATAGGAAGAATACCCTTTCTTACATTTGTGGCCTATGGGAAGAATACCCTCATTACATTGGTAGCTTATGGGAACAATACCCTTTCTTACATTGGTGACCTATGGGAACAATACTCTCCTTAAATTGGTGGCCTATGGGAAAAATACCCTCCTTACAGTATTGGTCACAATGCCACCCTGAAAGACAGCTAAAAAGATCATTGGTGTCATGCACCTGGTTCTGCCAACTGGCATTGGCCCTGGAAATATGCAGGGCCTATCAGATAGGAAGACAATCAGTTACAGCTCAAGGAACCCCAATTAACCTCTGGGGGAACCCTGGTTGAGAATGGCTGCTATAGAGTGTCACTTTGAGTGACAGCTTTGAGTATGCTGAGTCCGCTAACATTCAAGATGGTGGCGCCCAGCAGCAGTCTTGGGGACTTTGGCTGTCTACACAAAAGAGGTTTTCATTGGTAAATAACATGTATTAAATAAGTTAAATACATATATACTGTACATCCTTTCTTGGAAGACTTCTGTTGAGTTTCGTCTCCTTTTAGCCTTCCACATTTATGTGGCATACAGTAGTATTCTACAAAGTGCACCTGTATTTGTATGTTAAATCGTTTTTTTTTCATGGATTTGCTGAGCACATAAAGAATGTCAGAAAGACAGAATTTCTAACCTTTACTGGAGAAAATTCTGTCCCAGATTCCCTCCAGTACATGTCATATATTTAAAAAGCCTAAATACTGAAAGGGGGGGGGGGCAGAGTTTAGATTGGCTGAGCATCCCATTTAACAGAGGTCACCTAACCATATGTTTAGACTTGACGAGCACTAGAGGGAGCCCGCAGCAGCATTTTCTCCAGTAAAAGTAGTATATTGAACCCTTTTATTACTTTTTTCGCTTATGCTGCTAACATTATGGTGGAAGAGTCCTTAGATCTGTGTAAGCGCCATCTGACTTTGCACATACACAGGTCTGTCTTTCCACACAGTATCTATACAGAGTTGTGGGAAAGTGTGAAAAAGTGTGTGTGTGTGTGTGGGGGGCAGTGTTGCCAACCACCAGTATTTTTACTGGCAGCCAGTAAAAAGTGGGCACTTTTCTCCTGCCAGTGAAAGAAAAAGGTTGCCAGTAAAAAATATGGCTGTGACGCTTGGCAGAAACCATCCGAGTGTGTTCAGACTGTGCTGGCAGTGTGCCACGTGAAGTCATGGTGGAACGGAGCAGCCGGAGCCTCATGTGCAGGTCTGTGGAACAGGAGGAAGGCAAGCCGGGAGTGGACTGAAGGGACCACCTGGCATGGAGAGTGAGGGTCACTGTGACTCTCCATGCCAGGAGGGGACGTGTTATGTTGGTGAGGTGCCATCATCTGTTCTGCTGCACACTGCTGTCAGTGTCACTGTGAGAGTCAATTTCATGTGTGTGTGCCGCCCATTCTAATTTCTTGCCCTCTCGATTCCTGTCCCTGAGCTACTTATTTACTATATCGAAAATAAAATAAGAAATGTTTTTGCCTTAATATCTACCTTAAATCTCTTTGCTAACATATCGTACTTGTTTGTAGCCTAAATACTGAAATTTGCACTTAAAACTGCCATTTTGTAACTTTTAGATATGCCAGTAAAAACGTGACAGTGCCAGTAAATTTTGGGTGTCGTGTCAGTAAATTTCAATCTTGTAGGTTGGCAACACTGGTGGGAAGTATATGTTACTGGGGAGAGCAGCATTTTGCCCTGTCTGACATTTTGCTTTTGAACCATCTATAGCCCATCCCCTGATTTGACCTTAGAAGACCTTCTGTTTGTGGGCCCAAATTAAAGGGATAGTTCACCTTTACAAAAAAACTACCTGTGCAGCTAAAGGGTGTCTGTAGATAAAAACAAACTGTGCAGCTCTGACTAAAGTTGAATAATGCCCATGCTATAGGTGTAGGCCTTTTATGTAGCTTTTGAAGCCTGACCGCAATACACCCAGGACATTGCTACGTGAGGCCTAGTCATTACTGGTCACCTCCTCCATTACAGGAGTGAACTCTTTCTCTGACTCAAACCTCCTTCCATACTCTTTCTCCCCCCCTGATTCAGTAGCTCTGAGCTCAGCACTCCAGAGCTCACTCCTGTGATAGAGGAGGTTTACAGTAAGGAGTAGGCCTCACTTAGCAACGTCCTAACAACATTCTGAGAGTATTCCAGTCAGGCTTCATGAGGTAAATAAAAGGCCTACACCTATAGCACGGGCAATATTAAACTTTAGTCAGAGCTGCACAGTTTGTTTTTTATCTACAGATTTCCCTTATCTGCATTATTTTTTTTAGTAAAGGTGAACTGACCCTTTAACAACTTGCCATCACAGTTGTACTGCGGCAGGTTGGCACGGCTGCACGAATCGCCGCCATTGTACGTTGGGCGCTTTAAGGAGCTATAGGGGGCGCTCGTGCGCCTGTGGCGTGAAGCCGGAGCCGATGCACGTGGCCGGCGGCTGCGATGTCCACCCGCAATCGCTTCTCAGAGAGCCAGAACGGGGATCTGTCAATGTAAACAGACAGATCCCGTACTGACAGGGGAGTAGAGAGAGATCTGCTGTTTTTAGTGATCAGGAACAGTGATCTCTCTCCTCCTCTAGTCAGTACACCCACCCCCACCGTTAGAAACACCTCCCTAGGGAACACTTTACCCCTCGCTCGCCCCCTAGTGTTAACACCTTCCCTGCTATTGACATTCATACAGTAATCTGTGGCTATTTTTAGCTCTGATCGCTGTATAAATGTCAATATCCCAAAAAAGTGTCAAAAGTGTCCGATCTGTCCGCTGCAATGTCGCAGTCCTGCTAAAAATCCCAGATCGCTGCCATTACTAGTAAAAAATAAATAAATAATAAAAATGCCATAAATCTATCCCCTATTTTGTAGACGCTATAACTTTTGCGCAAACCAATGAATATATGCTTATTATATTTACCAAAAATATGTGGAAGAATATATATTGGCCTAAGCTGATGAAGAAAAAAAATTTTGGGGATATTTATGATAGCAAAAAGTAAAAAATATCGTTTTTTTTTTTTTTTTCAATATTGACGCTTTTTTGTTTATAGCGCAAAAAATAAAAACCGCAGAGGTGATCAAATACCACCAAAATAAAGTTCTATTTGTGGGAAAAAAAGGACATACATTTTGTTTGGGTACAGCGCCGTACGACCCTGCAATTATCAGTTGAAAGCGACGCAGTGCCGTTCCGCAAAAAATGGCCTGGTCAGGAAGGGGGTAAATCCTTTCGGGGCTGAAGTGGTTAAAGATAATCCAGCTAAAATTGTTACTGCTGGCCAGGATATGCACAAGGATCTAGTTTATACATCACCTTAAGAAAACAATGTATTGTGAAACTGTAAAATCATACTAAATATACTGTAAAATTGTAAAAACTAATGCTTTGATTCCATTTTTTATTTCTGTGTTTTCTTGCAGGTAAGTGACACCCCGGCCTTCTTTTTTACCTCTGTTTGTTCTGCGTACAACAATACTACAAGATAAAAGGAGCCATTTTCTGCTCTGGAACACAACAGATGTACATGTGGTTACAGAGACACTGTGTATTCTATAAACTCTAGTGGAGGTAGGTTCACCTTTATCTAGAATTGTCAATGTATTTCTAGATCCAGGTAAGTTACCTGTAACTGTCACACAAGATATGATCACCTGTATCTAGAACAAAAAGTCTATTTGTGGCAGTACAGTGCTGCGTAATATAAATTCAATAGTTTGTACATAAAAGGAGGGTTTCTTTTCAGCGAAAATAGTTGTGGAACTATTGTGAGATGACAAGTGCCAGGAACGAATCTTACAACCTAAGGCCATATCACACTAGCGATCCTGTCATTGGTGACAACACGCCAGCGTCACGATTAGGGCTGCAACTAACGATTATTTTTATAATCGATTAGTTAGCCGATTATTATTTTGATTAATCGGATAATAACCTTAAAAAAAGTGTGGTGTATAATTTAGTTACTGTATATACTCGAGTATAAGCCGACCCCAATATAAGCAGAGGCACCTAATTTTACCACAAAAAACTGGGAAACGTATTGACTTGAGTATAAGCCTAGGGTGAGAAATGTGCAGCTATTGTAATGCCGCGTACACACGGTTGGAATTTCCAATGGAAACAGTCCGATGGGAGCTTTTCATCGGATTTTCCGACCGTGTGTATGCCCATCGGTCTTTTTCTATCAGAATTTCCGACGAACTTTGGATAGAGAACCTGTTCTTATTTTTTCCGACGGAAAACCTTTCTATCGGATTTTCCGATCGTGTGTATGCAATTCCGACACGCAAAATTCCGACGCATGCTCGGAAACAATTCGACGCATGCTCGGAAGCATTAAACTTCCCTTTTATAGTGCAGTCCAACGTTTTTTAAGGCGTGGTGTTATTGACCGTCGGAATTTGGTGTGACCGTGTGTAGTCAAGACGAAATTCCGTACGCGGCATAAGTGGAAAAGAGGGTCAACAGTGCCTATTTGCAGCCTCACAACGCCCATTTGCAGCCATAGGTCCCCCGAACTTCAAACTCTGTAGTTAAGGGTTCCTAGATGCCCCCTAGCTGCAGCCAAATTTGGGGTCCAGAAATTACATTGCTGCAGATGGACACAATTGACCGCCTTTGGGGCCCCGTATTTCGGGGCCACTTGGTGCTAGGAACCCAAAATTTGGTGTGGAACCTGCACCACAACATATCCAAAGCTGTTTTCCTAGCACTAAGACCCCTTTCACACCACACCGCCCATAGCGCCAGCGGTAAAACGCTGCTATTTTTTGGGGCGTTTTAGTGCTAGGAAAACAGCTTTGGATATGTTGTGGATTTACCCCGAGAAAGGGTTAAAACCCCCGGCAAAACGCTGCAATATCGGTGTTTTGCCAGCGGTATTACAGCGGTGGTGGAGCTGTGAGTTCACCGCTCCTTCACCGCTCCAAAGAAGCTGCTAGCAGGACTTTTTGTGACGCCCTGCCAGCGCACCGCTCCTCGGGCTTTCACACTGCAGACAGAGGAGCAGCAGTTTGAGGGCGGATTGCAGACGCTATTTCTAATGCTATAGCGCCTGCAAAACGCCCTTGGTGTGAAAGGGGTCTAAGTGGACCCGAGATACGGGGCCCCAAAGTCGGTTCGGAAAATGTCAAGCACTTTTCTGCAGCAGAGAATGACATTTTCCGATCCGAATTTGGGGCCCTGTATCTCGGGGCCACTTGGTGCTAGGAACCCCAGCTTTGGATATGTTGTGGTGCAGGTTTGCACACCAAATTTTGGGTTCCTAGCACCAAGTGGTCCCGAGGTATAGGGCCCCAAAGTCGGTTCGGAAAATGTCATTTTCTGCTGCAGAAAAGTGCTGAAAAACTCAGCTTATATACGGTAATATGTAAAGTATAAAAAAAAAGGCAATTTATTCTCAATTATCTATATGCAGTGGTAAATATAAATAACCAACCACATGGTTAGGGAGCAAAATCTCAAATCTACTCTGAGAATAACAGACAGAAGAAATATACTGTATATACTATTTAACCACTTAAGGACTTGCCTCGTTTTGGAATTTAGGTGTTTACATGTTTAAAACATTTTTTTTTTTGCTAGAAAATTACTTAGAACCCCCAAACATTATATATTGTTTTTTTCTAACACCCTAGAGAATAAAATGGCGGTAATTGTAATACTTTTTTTTACACCATATTCGCGCAGCGGTCTTACAAGTGCACTTTTTTTGGGAAAAAATCACTTTTTTAAATAAAAAAATAAGACAACAGTAAAGTTAGTCCAATTTCTTTTTTTATATATTGTGAAAGATAATGTTATGCCGAGTAAATTAATACCCAACATGTGACGCTTCAAAATTGCGCTTGGAATGGCGTCAAACTTTTACCCTCAAAAATTTCCATTGGCGAAGTTTAAAAATTCTACAGGTTGCATGTTTTGCGTTACAGAGGAGGTCTACGGCTAGAATTATTGCTCTTGCTCTACTGATCGCGGCGATGCCTCACATGTGTGGTTTGACCACCGTTTTCATATGCGGGCACTACTCACGGATGCGTTCGCTTCTGCGCGCGAGCTTGTCAGGACGGGGCGCTTTAAAAAAAAATTATAATTTTTTTCTTATTTATTTTACTTGGTTTTTTTAATTTAATTTAATAGAAATAAAATGGGTCACTTTTATTCCTATTACATGAAAAGTAAACATCCCTTGTAATAGAAAAAAAGCATGACAGGTTCTCTTAAATATGAGATCTGGGGTCAAAAAGTCCTCAGATCTCATATTTGGACTAAAATGCAAAAAAAAAAAAAAAAATTGTCATTTGAAAAAATGTGGCTTTAAGAGGTATGGGCGTAAGTGACGTTTTGACGTTGCTTCCGCCCTGCTATGGTATAGAGACGGGTGGGGGCCATCTTAGCCTCACTCGTCTCCATACCAAGGACGTGAAAGGACCCGATCGCCTCCACCGCTACCGACGTCTCCAGTAAGCGGCGGATGGTGCGGGAGAGTGGCAGGAGGAGGGTGGCACCTCTCCTGCCACCGATAATGGTGATCTCATGACGAATCCGCCGCAGAGACCACCATTATGGTAAAGAGGACCGGCTCCTGAAAAGATGGATATCTTGGTTGTGGCAGCAGCTGCCAGGAGCCGGTCGGCAAGTGGTTAAGGTTGAATCTGGTAAATATCACAAAAAAAATTATTGGACATCTGCGTCCATGGCCCCGTTATAACTACTTGAACACAATCACATATATATACCTGATTGTGTGGCAAGTGGATATACTGTACATCATGGGTGCTCAACCTGTGGCCCTCCAGCTGTCGCCAAACTACAATTCCCACCATGCCTCTGCCTTTGGGAGTCATGCTTGTAACTATCAGCTTTGCAATGCTTCATGGGACTTGTAGTTCTGCAACAGCTGGAGGGCCACAGGTTGAGCACCCATGCCATACAATGGTTACACTGGTCCAAGCTTGACAAATATAACTACAGTAAAACCTTGGATTGCGAGCATAATTCGTTCCAGAAACGTGCTTGTAATCCAAAGCACTTGTATATCAAAGCAAATTTCACCATAAGAAATAATGGAAACTCAAATGATTCGTTCCACAACCATTTATTCATAGGTCCTTCAGTTTATAGTCCATATAAAAAGATTATAGCAATGTGATAGGTTGTATAACCATAAAATGTCCATCCACAAATGGCAAGAGAAGAGAGGCGCCTCTAAGTGTAGCAATATGTTGCTAAATATTGTAACTTCATTAAAAAAAATTGCTACACTTAGAGGCGCCTCTCTTCTCTTTTATACTCAGTTGTGACATGACGCCACTTGTATATCAAGACATCGCTTGTATATCAAGTCAAAATTTTGCTTGTCTTGCAAAACGCTCTCAAACCAAGGTTTTACTGTATGTAAAAATATACCATACCTGTTATTCTTTTTAATTGAGATTACAGGTGTGACATGGTCCTAAGTTATGGGAACCCAGCTTTGGTCACTTGAAGTATTAGGCTAGGTGTGTACCCCGGCAGACTGTGGCTGCCCACCTACCCACTGCTTGTAGCCTTTACTAAACATTGTCGGATATACACCTGTACCTGGATGTTTTACAGAGTGCAGTGTAAAGTGTATGAATAGAACATGTTCCTTCCCAGATTCTTTGCACTGTGTTTGGCACAACAGACAAGTACAATGTGCGCCCCCCGGATAGTCACCTGAAAGCAGCAGGTGGAAGAGCACCTTGTCTTCTGCTTGGTGTGATCTGGTGCAGCCAATCATCTAATGCCCCGAATATCGTACGACAGATCGTATGACTTTTTTCACTTAACCGCTTCCCGACCGCCTCACGCCGATATACGTCGGCAGAATGGCACGGCTAGGCAAAACCACGTACAGGTACGTGGCCCTTTAATTGCCTAGCCGTGGGTCGCGCGCGCGCCGCCGGCGGCATGCTCGCGACCCGGTCAGGAGCTCCATGACCACAGACGCGGGACCAGCGGACCCAATCGCCGCTGGTGTCCCGCGATCGGGTCACATAGCTGAAGAACGGGGAGAGGTCTGTGTAAACAAACCTCTCCCCGCGCTTCCTACACCGCCTGTCATTGATCGGCTGTTCCCTGTCATCGGGAAAGCCGATCAATGACGTCAGACGTCAGCCCCGCCCCCTAATGTAAAAAAAAAACACACGTCACACACCATAACCCCTCCCCTCCCCCTAGTGGTTAACTCTTTCACTGCCAGTGTCATTTATACAGGAATCAATGCATTTAAATAGCATTGATTGCTGTATAAATGCCAATGGTCCCAAAAATGTGTCAAAAATGTCCGATGCGTCCGCCATAATGTCGCAGTCACAATAAAAATCGCTGATCGCCACCATTACTAGTAAAAAAAAAAATATTAATAAAAATGCTATAAAACTATCCCCTATTTTGTAAACGCTATAACTTTTGCGCAAACCAACCAATAATCGCTAATTGCAATTTTGTTTACCAAAAATATGTAGAAGAATACGTATCGGCCTAAACTGAGGAAAAAAATGTTTTTTTATATATTTTTGGGGGATATTTATTATAGCAAAAAGTACAAAAATATTGCATTTTTTTTCAAAATTGTATGTTTGTTTACAGCGCAAAAAATAAAAACCGCAGGGGCGATCAAATACCACCAAAAGAAAGGACGCAATAATTTTGTTTGGGAGCCACGTCGCACGACCGCGCAATTGTCAGTTAAAGCGACGCAGTGCCGAATCGCAAAAAGGGGCCTGGTCCTTTGGCTGCAAATTGGTCCGGGGCTGAAGTGGTTAATAGTCGCAAGTAAAAATTGAATAGGTTACTAAAGCCCCGAAAATTCTCGTACGACAGAAAAAAAAAATCGGAAGTGATGTCATGTGTTGTAGGGTATTTGTATTGTATTTTCGGACAACAACTGTACTGATTAAACGAAATTCGTACATTCTGGTATCGTACGAGGAAAATTTTCATGCTTGTCCGATCGAATAATATCGGATGAATTTTTGTGATCGGCTCTCGAAAGCTCTGTACTAACGATCCGATTATCGTACGATCGAGTCCAAAGCAGTACTTTTCGTCTGATTTCTGGATCGTGTGTGCTAGGGCAGTGTGTCATAGCCCGTGCATACGGACCCATAGGATGCCTAACCACTGACTTGTGTTTATGGTTACCATCGCCTTATGAAGAGCCAATGTAATGAATATCTTCCACATTATGTATGAAAGAGGCTGGCGTTACTCTGATGTGCTTGGGGATATGAAAATGTAGATAGAAAACATGCATGTTTTTACATCAGATCTAATTACTGCACCTGCCCAGAGCCCAGGGATTGTGGTAATATGTAGTTTTTTCACAGTAAGTGTCAGTTCTTAGACTACAGACAGAGGTCACGCACCTGTGCAGTGCCATGCCACGTGCTTCGTGTTTCAAATAGAAATTTCTGACACCGGAATGTGATGATTTACTCTATTTACTATAATCTGTGTGTACAGGGCGAGAAATGATCAGTGCGCATCTTATGCTGATGAAAAACACAAGATGCAGATGTTATTTATTCTAAACGGCACCCCAAACATGGTTGCGGTTTTGCTGCATTTGTCACGTGACAGAATCGTACCGCAATCGCAGCAAAACACGGCAAAAATTGCCGCAAAGCTTGTCGACTAAAAAGGAGTTTGGGCGACAAATGTGCATAGGGGCTGCCTATTGAAGTGAATGGACTGCCCCTATGTGTGACATGCAGAATCACGTAAAAAAAAAATCGCATACACAAAATTGCGAGCAGGAATGCGATTTCCCCCTACGCGAAGTGTGGAAACTTAAGGGTTTGTAATGAAGAAATTATTGCGTAGTGCCGCTTACAACCACAAGATGGCAGCATAGATTTAAGTTCTGGTCTGTGTTAGATGCCGTATGGCACTATGAGTGGACGGCGTAATGCCTCATATACTTTCAGTAAAGTTTTTGGGATACTGGCTTAGATTTCATCATCTGCAATAATGAAAGTCTGGCTGATTCTGTATTGAGGTCCGTTCATACATCCTACACATGTCTGGTCCCTTAGGAGAGAGAATTCGGCATCTGCTTTCACTAATAAACTTTGTGAAACCATCTAAATATTATTGAAGGCCCCCATAGACAACCTGAATTGCAACCCTACAAGGCTCAACAATAGTCAATTTAAAGTATAACTAAATGCAAAACTTTTTTTTCCAGTTTTGGATAAAGTGGGGATGGATTTAAACACCTGTCCGGTTTTTATTGCTGTCTGTGCCCCTGTAGGGAGATTCACCCTCTGCATCTGTCATGTTTACCATTATCACCGAAAGTGAAAAGAAAATCCCAAATTTTCAGAAAAACAGTAATAGAGGGGAAATCCTCCAATGGGGACACTAGTTCTGGTGACAACCAGGATCCCTCACTTTGGAAGGATTTCCTCTCACTTCCTGTTTTGGCTATGGGACAGGAAGTGAAAGTCAATCTTCCTAATAGGACACAGATGGGCAAAAAAAAAAAAACTGAAAGGGGTTATAACTCTCCCTTACTTGAAATCTACTTCTCTGTGTGTGGCATATTGACTGATTGGGTTGTTGACTATAAATTGATTAATCCTATTGGATCAATCAGAAAAGAAATTTGTCATTTATTGAAGCATGTATAGCCACCATTAGCGTTGCAGGACACCACACCGAGGCACAACATGCCTGTATCTGATTCGCTCAGCTCTGCTGGGTTGATTGACAGCAGCTCCCGACAAGAGCCTACCGTTCAAATTCATCTCTTGTCCTGGGGGCAACTCTAAAATGTTTCCTTCTTTCTGGGTGACAGAAGTCGGCAGGACAAAGAGAGAGGTAAATCTTCCCAGTGGGAACACGGGGGAGTGTCCCAAGTGTTTTTTGGGACACTTCTCTATCCAAAAAAATATTTTAAAAAACAGTTTGGTTTGGGGGAAACGCTTTAAGACAAAAGCGGAAACTTAAAGTGGAATTCCACCCAAAAGGGGAAGTTCCGCTTGTCTCCCCCTCCGGCTGCCGCATTTGGCACCTTTTGGGAGGAAGGGGGAGCGGGTACATGGCTAAGCCAGAAGTTTGGCCCACATTCCTTCCTCTTCAGCCTTCTGGGACACTTCTCAGGTCCCAGAGACTGTGGCCCATTCACAAAGCGCAGTGCGTGATTCCCGCATTCGCAGTTGCCGGTTTCCCTTAGTCAGGATGGCGGAGGCAGCACCCAATAGCGGATTGAAGAATCGGCTCGGGTGGGGAACCTGCTGGATCCCTTGAGAGGTCATTTTTTTGGGGGGGAGGGGGCCTGGAGCTCTTCTTTAACTCCCCCCCTCTCGCTCCCTCACCAGCGTCAACATCTTTACTTATGCCGCGTACACACAGTCGGAAATTCTACCAGCAAAAGACCAATGAGAGATTTTGATCGGAAAATGCGACCGTGTGAGTGCTCCATCGGACTTTTGCTGGCGGAATTTTGGCCAGCAAAAGATTGAGAGCATGTTCTCAATTTTTCCGATGGAAATTCCGATCGTCTGTGTCAATTCCTGCCGCGCAAAATTCCCACGCATGCTCGAAAACAATTTGACGCATGCTCGGAAACAATTCGACGCGTGCTCGGAAGCATTCAACTTCATTTTTGAGGCTCGTTGTAGTGTTGTACATCACCGCGTTCTTGATGATCGGAATTTGGTGTGACCATGGGTAGGCAACACAAGCTTGAGCGGAATTCCATCGGAAAAACCATCCAAGGCTTTTCCGACGAGAATTCCGATCGTGTGTACGCGGTATTAGTCTTCTTCTGAGTTGGGGATCTTTGGCCATCTTGATTGATGATGCTAGAATGACGTGTATTGTGTTAAGAGTGTACACTGAACTTTCAATGAATGATAACTGGACTAAGAGGTAGTTTTATAAATTTGCCCGGAGCTCTGCTTTAATCCTCCAACTACTACTATAGAGAAGAAAAGATCTGTCATCTGGATGTTATGGAAGACCCCCTCACTTTCCCATAATGCTTTAACAAGTTCCTCTGTAAAAATCTGGAAAGTAACACCCACAGTATTTATGTGTTGGGAAAGACTGTAAACTGCCCTGTGTAACATTTGGGAAAAAATCGCAGCCTTGACGTCATCAAGCAGTGAAGGTTTATACACGGCCGACATCAAAAACAAACTTCACGCACTCACAGCGCCTGTGGGCCTGTCCATGTGTTCATACCTCCTACACATGTCTGTTTCCTTAGGAGAGAGAATCCGGCATCTGCTTTCACTAATAAACTTTGTGAGACCATCTAAATAATAAAGGCCCCCCCATATACAACTTGAATGGCAGCCCTACAAGGCTCAACAAACATCAAATTAAATTAGAACTAAAGGCAAAACTTTTTTTTAATTTTTTGGTCAGAGCGGTCTGTCTCAATCTTTTTACCCCAGAGGAAAAATAATGTTCAGGTCTCAGGGAACCCCTGGTAAGATTAGTCCAGTGGGGTCATTGGGAAAAGATTGGTGGTGGTAAGTGGAAAGATTGCCCCCCCTTACAGGGTGACTAGAATGGCACCCTTGCAGTCATGCCGCTGGCTCTGCCAAGTGCCGTTGGACCTGGAACTATTAAGGCACGGCATCAGATGGGAGGCCATGCTAGCCATGGCTCAAGGAACCCCTAGCCTTCCCAGGAGGGTCCTTAGGGTTCCAGAGAACCCCGGTTGAGAATGGGTGGGTTAAAGTGTAGATGGATTTGAACACCTGTCAGGTTTTTATTGCTGTCTGAGCCCCGTTAGGGAGATACACCCTCTCCATGTTTACCATTATCACTGAAAGTGAAATAAAATCCCAATTTTGGGTTGTCCCCAGAACAGTAAACAAGAGGGGGAATCCTCCAATGAGGACACTAGTTCTGGTGACAACCAGAGATTCTCTCACTTTGGAAGGATTTCCTCTCACTTCCGGTTTTGAGTATAGAGCTGAAAGCAAAGGGAAATCCCTGGCAAAAAAAACTGACAGGTGTTATAACCCTCCATTACTCTATCCAAAATGAAAAAGAAAGTTTTGCTTTTAGTTTTACTTAACCGCTTCCCGACCGGCTCGCGTACATCTATGGGGGCAGAATTGCTCCCCTACACGAAACCCTGTACAGGTACAGGGTTCCTTTAAGAGCTGCCAGAGGGCACGTGCGCACCCGCTGCATGTCAGGGGACCCGATGCGCATGGCCGGCAGTCGCGATCGCCGCCAGCCACGCACAATCGCATGCACGAGCGCCAGCACGGGGATTTGTGTGTGTAAACACACAAATCCCTGTGCTGTCAGAGGAGAGGAGACCTATCATTTGTTCCTGCTATGTAGGAACAGCAAAATGTCTCCTCTCCTACTCAGTTCTATCCCCATACAGTTAGAACACGCTGAGGGAACACACAATTAACCCCTTGATCGCCCCCTTGTGTTAACCCCTTCCCTACCAGTGTAATTTACACAGTAATCAGTGAATTTTTATAGCACTGATCGCTGTATAAATGTCAATTGTTCCAAAAATGTGTCAAAACTGTCCGATATGTCTATCGCAATACCGCTAAAAATCACAAAAATCACTGCCATTAGTAGTAAAAAAAAAAATAATAATAAAAATGCCCTAAAAATGTCATAAATCTATCCCCTAGTTTGTAGACGAGATAACTTTTGCGCAAACCAATCAATATACGCTTATTGCAATTTTCTTTTTTTACCAAAAATATGTAGAAGAATATATATTGGCTTAAACTGATAAAGAAATTAGTTTTTTTTTTTTTAATTTGGGGGATATTTATTATAGCAAAAAGTAAAAATTGTCGTTTTTTTTTGTTTATAGTGCAAAAAATAAAAACCGCAGAGGTGATCAAATACCACCAAAAGAAAGCTCTATTTGTGGGGGAAAAAGGAAGCAAATTTTGTTTTGGTACAGCATCGCACGACCGCGCAATTGTCAGTTAAAGCGACGCAGTGCCGAATTGTCAAAAGCGCTCTGGTCAGGAAGGGGGTAAAATTTTCCGGGGGGCTGAAGCGGTTAAAGGCCTGAGTGAATTGGGTGGAGGATATTTGCCAAAAAGTGACACAATTGCCCTAAAAGAAGTATCACTTTAAACTTCTTTACTGTGCGGTGTTCATTGTGTACTGTGGGTGAATGGTTGTGTAAGGGACCAGAGGACAGAATGGGAAGGGCACCCAAAGTGTCCCCAGGTTGAGAATATTCCAATCTCTTTCCACTTTCAAACTGGTTGAAATCATCACAGTGTAGCCTGAGTTTGTCACATTTAGACCTCTTTGACATGGGTTTTAGGCATTTTAGCGCTAAAAATAGTGCCTGTAAAGCGCCTGAAAACTGCCTCCCATGCCTCCCCCCGTGTGAAAGCCCGAGTGCCCTTACACTGGGGCGGTGCGCTTGCGGTATGGGAAAAAAAGTCCTGCAAGCAGCATCTTTGGGTGGGTGTAGGAGCGGTCTATACAGCGCGCCTAAACCGCCCCTGCCCAATGGAATGAATGGGCAGCACTTCCAAAGCGCTTCAGAAGCGCCACAACACGGGCACTTTTAACCCCTTCTTCGGCCGGTAGCAGGGGGTTAAAAGCGCCCCGCTAGTGGCCAAAAAGCATTGCTAAAACAGCAGTGAAGCTTTGCTAAAACTAGCGGCACTTTACCACTAACGGACCCGCTGCCCCAGTGTGAAAGGGGTCTAAGGCGTAATGTACACGGGACGTTTAGAAACCTCCCCTGAACAATTTAACTTGACAGATAGTAACCCACGTTTAAAAACGTCCGTTTTGCTGCGTTTACATGTCGTGTTTAGAAGCGTTGTTTTTTTTTTTTTTTTTAAATAGTCAAAAAGGTATCTCCATTAAAAACGGCTATAAACAAAATGTCTCTAAATGCGAGTTAGGCCTCATGTTCACTGCTGCTGGTAAACGGACGTTTAGGAGCAGTTGGGCATTTTATTCAGCTGCCCCTGAACTCTCCTCTGTTATCTTATCAGCACACAGGGTCGTTTATAGTTGTGTCTAGGCAGTTGAGTTTAGAAGCATTTTTGCGGATGTTCAGAGGCATTTGAAATGCCAAATGCCTGTAAAAGCTTGTAAACGCTGCTAAAATCGCCACCCATTTACCAGCAGCAGTGTACATGAAGCCTAAGGGCTCATGCACACAGGAAGTTTTTACAGCTGCTGTAAGGCCCCTTTCACACTGGGGCGGGAGCCGGGGTGACGGTAAAGCAGCGCTATATTTAGCGCTGCTTTACCGTTGTTTTAGACGCAGTATTCGGCCGCTCGCGGGGCGGTTTTACCCCCGCGAGCGGCCGAAAAAAGGGTTAAAATCCCCCGCAAAGCGCCGCCGTAGCACGGTGTTACCGCGGTGTATTACCGCGGTGTCCCATTGAAATCAATGGGTAGGAGCGGTATAGGAGCAGTGAATACACCGCTCCTATACCGATCCAAAGATTCTGCTAGCAGGACTTTTTTTTACCGTCCTGCGAGCGCACCGCTCCAGTGTGAAAGCCCGCCGGCTTTCACACTGGAGTGAATGGGGCCAGTTTTTTCAGGCGGTGTACAGGCTATACCGCCTGAAAACCGCCCCAGTATGAAAGGGGCCTTAGTGGCATTTGACATTTTTTTTAACTGCCTCTAAACGCCCCTCCATGTTAGCCTATGTCTCCATGCACACATAAACTGTGAGAGGCGTTTGGAGGCATAATCGTTTAGGGGCAGTAGAAAAAAAACGACAGCCTGTGCCTGTGTCAAGCCGCGTTTGACGTTTTTAGGCGTTTTTACATTATACATTATTAATGAAAAAATGCCCAAAAATGCTAACGCCAAAAAATGCAGCAAAACGCTAATGTAAAAATGCAGCTAAACACGAAAAAAATTGCGTTTTTAAAACGTCCTGTGTGCATGAGCCCTTAGCATTCATGCATTTCCCTAATTTGTCCACTAGATGGTGCCAGAGTCCTCTGCTTGTTGTATCTGGACATGGAAGTGGCTCTCCTGTATTGCAGCAGTTTTACGAAAATGGAAATAAAAAAAAAAACGAAAAGGGGGAAAAAAAAACGAAAAGGGAAAAAAAAAGAAATAAAGGGAAAAAATAAATAAAAAGAAAAGGGAAAAAGAAACTGCGTGTTTTTAAGCTTACATAAACACCTTGTGAACGATTTGTTGTGCCTTCCCAGAGGCCAGACAAATGGATTTCCATTGAATTCTATGGGGCCCATTCACATCACTTGTCAGGCCAAAGAAGCACAGCTGCATCATCAGGGCACGATCGAACATTTTTGGCTCCATAGATTTCAATGGAAAATTGTGCGTATCTCATGGGGTTTTTTTTTTTTTTTTTGTGTGTTTCCACACCTAACAGCCAGACTCCTCCTCCTACTAACCTGCTTTCTATTGGCCAAAACAATAGATCATTTTGGGGGCACTCACCCATAGAGGAGGAGCCAGGAGTGCCAGTGAGAAGGAGGATCAGGGCAGTTCTGTGCAGAGTGATTGCCCAGAGCAGGTAATGACATGTTCATTATAAAAAAAAAAAAAGCTTTAGAGTCACTTGAAGAGTGATCTGAATGTGAATCACTCTTCAAAGAACAAAGCACATGTGAAGAAGCCTTTTGGCTTTCATGTGCCCACCAGTACTGCCTGCCAGTGCCACGAATCAGTTCCCAAAGTGCCCACAATCAGTGCCCATAGTAACTGCCTGCAATCAGTGCCACCTATCAGTGCCCACAAGTGCCACATATCAGTGCCACCTAGCAGTTCTGCCTATCAGTGTCACCTACCAGTGCCCATCAATGCCACCCATCAGTGCCAACTATCAGTGCCACAAGTGCCACCTATCAATGCCCACCAGTGGTGCCAATCAGTGCCTCACCAGTGCCACCTAGCAGTTCTGCCTATCAGTGTCACCTACCAGTGCCGATCAGTGCCCATCACTGCCACCCATCAGTGCCATCACTGCCACCCATCAGTGCCACCTATTAGTGCCCTTCAGTGCCGCCTATCAATGCCCTTCAGTGCCGCCCATCAGTGCCGCCCATCAGTGCCGCCTATTAGTGCCCACCAGTACCACCTATTAGTGCCCATCAGTGTTGCCTTATCAGTGCCCAGTTATAGTAAATCCTGTGTTGGGAGTTTTTTAAAATGAGTAGCTCTATATATACATATAAACACACATATACATACATACATATATATATTTATATACATACAGACGTTCTACAGCTTACTGTCCTTCAGGCTTTAGGGGGCCGGACTGTGCCCAGTGGGAGTAAACAATGCCCCATCTCTGGTATTAGGGGGAGGAATAGTGCCCATCATTGGTGTCAGTGGGAGGAATAGTGCCCCATCATTGGTGTCAGTGGGAGGAATAGTGCCCCATTGTTGGTGTCAGGGGGAGAAAAAGTGCCCCATTGTTGGTGTCAGTGGGAGGAATAGTGCCCCATCATTGGTGTTAGTGGGAGGAATAGTGCCCCATCATTGGTGTCAGTGGGAGGAATAGTGCCCCATTGTTGGTGTCAGTGGGAGGAATAGTGCCCCTTTGTTGGTGTCAGTGGGAGGAATAGTGCCCCTTTGTTGGTGTCGGTGGGAGGAATAGTGCCCCATCATTGGTGTCAGTGGGAGGAATAGTGCCCCTTTGTTGGTGTCAGTGGGAGGAATAGTGCCCCTTTGTTGGTGTCAGTGGGAGGAATAGTGCCCCTTTGTTGGTGTCGGTGGGAGGAATAGTGCCCCATCATTGGTGTCAGTGGGAGGAATAGTGCCCCTTTGTTGGTGTCAGTGGGAGGAATAGTGCCCCTTTGTTGGTGTCAGTGGGAGGAATAGTGCCCCTTTGTTGGTTTCAGTGGGAGGAATAGTGCCCCATTGTTGGTGTCAGTGGGAGGAAAAGTGCCCCATCATTGGTGTCAGTGGGAGGAATAGTGCCCCTTTGTTGGTGTCAGTGGGAGGAATAGTGCCCCATTGTGCCCCAGTCACAGTGGTCACATGACCAGGTAGTCCTTCTGCCCCCCTGGGTGTTAATGGGATACCCAGGTTGGGCAGAAAGGGGTTAAGATACAATCGCCATTCCGGATATCAGGGTATCGATCGCATCTGTTTGCATCATGTGATCTGATAATCCGATCAATCAAAATACAATGGTGGAGATTTGCTAAATAATGGAGAGTAAAATCTGGTGCAGCTCTGCATGGCAGCCAATCAGCTTCTAACTTCAGCGTGTTCAGTGAAGCTTTGACAATAAAACCTGGAATCTGATTGGTTTCTATGCAGAGCTGCAGCAGATTTTGCCCTCTCCAGTTTTAGTAAATCCCCCCCATAGTACAGTATGTGATGTTTTCCCTCCTGAGGGCTGCGCTCACCTCCACTGACACTGACAGCTGCCCTCCCCTCTCCCAGTATAAAGTCAGCCAGCATTGTGCTGGGTGGAGTCGCTGTCAGGAAACCACACCCACTTTCTGGCCGAGAGTAAAACTTGGACTGTGAGATCCTCCGGAGAGAATGGAACATGGATGGAGCCAAGAGACCCGTCCCAGGTCACCGTCATAGACAGCACTATGCGATCTGTACCCCCCTCCTTATAGAACACTCCTATGATACATACAGCAATTTATACACAATCAGATTTTCGATTTATTGTCCAATCAGAAAACGGTTTGATGTGATCTGATCCCTCCTGTATTGAATTGTATTGTAATTGTACTCTTTCCTGATGTTGTAAAGCGCTGTGCAAACTGTTGGCGCTATATAAATCCTGTATAATAATAATAATAATAATGTGCCGTCATACACTTAGAGCCCTTTCACACGGATCCGTTTTTTAGAAGAAAAATGCATTACAAATGTATCCCTTTAAGGCCCTCGTTCACATTGAATGCAGCGTCAAAATCGCACAATTTTAAAGCCGCATGTCAGTGCGACTTCTGTTGCGATTCTGAAGACATCTGTTCAGCTTCATGCACAGATATCTATGCAAGTCACACCCAAAAATCATCAAAAGAAGCGCAGGAACTACTTTTTCAAATCGCTGCAGCACCACAAAGCCGGCGTTGCACCCATTTGAACAGCGCCCTTTGCCGACAATAGGGTGCGACTTCAAATCGCATGACAAGTGGCTCCAATGGGAAGGAGAAAGAATGATTAGCCCCCTCGTTCCCTGACAAGTTCTATGGAACTCTTTACACCAGTGCGCTGCAGGTGCGGTGCATCCCGCGCTTCTCCAAAAAACGCATCTCCTATTGAATGATGTCGGAAACGCACCAAAAATGCACCTGCGTTGAGCGTTTTTTTGAGCGTTTTTTGAGTCATATGTCCAGGCGCACGTTTTGAGTCAGGAGTCCAGAAAACGCAGCAAAAATGCATAAAAGAAAACGCATATATATTTTAACAGGACAGCATTCACCCCGGAGCAACAAATGTCATTTGACAGTTGCATATCGCACCACAAGTCGCACCCTATTGTCGGTAAATGGAACCGTTCAAGTTAGTGCGACGCCGACTTTGCGGTGCCACACCGATTTGAGAAAAAGGTTCCTGCGCCATTGATTTCCACAAGCTGGCCATTCACTATACAATCTGATTGTACAATCTGCCATAGTATGTAATAGGAGAATAAACCGAAACAAACCATTCAATTGATGTCCAATCAGACGCTTTGTACTGCACCGTTAACGGATAGTAGATCTAAATGAGATTGTACAATCAGATTGTACAGTGTGTTGTCAGTCTTATGTTGGCCACACACACTTTTTTTTTGGGGTAATGTGTGATTTGCCCCGGGCAATCCGATCCACAAACAACCTGAATAGCCATAATGTCCCTTCCAATCAATTTAGATTTGATCAAACTGAGTCGATCGGCAAATTATTGATCGATCTTCAGCACATATTGGTTCATGAACACGTTGGGGGGATTTACTAAAACTGGAGAGGGCAAAATCTGGTTTAGCTGTTCACAGTAACCAATCAGCTTCCAGGTTTTATTGTCTAAGCTTAATTGGTAGAAGCTGATTGGCTGCCATGCAGAGCTGCACCAGATTTTACTCTCCATTATTTAGTAAATCTCCACCATTGTATTTTTATTGATCGGATTATCAGATCACATGATGCAAACAGATGCGATCGATACCCTGATATCCTAAATGGCGATTGTATCTTAACCCCCTTCTGCCCAACCTGGGTAACCCATTAACACCCAGGGGGGCAGAAGGACTAGCTGGTCATGTGACCACTGTGATTGGAGTACAATGGGGCACTATTCCTCCCACTGACACCAACAAAGGGGCACTATTCCTCCCACTGACACCAATGATGAAGCACTATTCCTCCCACTGACACCAACAATGGGGCACTATTCCTCCCACTGACACTAACAATGGGGCACTTTTCCTCCTACTGACACCAACAATGGGGCACTTTTCCTCCTACTGACACCAACAAAGGGGCACTATTCCTCCCACTGACACCAACAATGGGGCACTTTTCCTCCTACTGACACCAACAATGGGGCACTTTTCCTCCTACTGACACCAACAAAGGGGCACTATTCCTCCCACTGACACCAACAATGGGGCACTTTTCCTCCTACTGACACCAACAATGGGGCACTTTTCCTCCCACTGACACCAACAAAGGGGCACTATTCTTCCCACTGACACCAACAAAGGGGCACTATTCCTCCCACTAACACCAACAATGGGGCACTATTCCTCCCACTGACACCAACAACGGGGCACTTTTCCTCCTACTGACACCAACAATGGGGCACTATTCCTCCCACTGACACCAACAACGGGGCACTTTTCCTCCTACTGACACCAACAATGGGGCACTTTTCCTCCTACTGACACCAACAAAGGGGCACTATTCCTCCCACTGACACCATAGATGGGGCACTATTCCTCCAACCGACACCAACAATGGGGCACTATTCCTCCCACTGACACCAATGATGGGGCACTATTCCTCCCACTGACACCAACAATGGGGCACTATTCCTCCCCCTAATAACAGAGATGGGGCATTGTTTACTCCCACTGGGCACAGTCCGGCCCCCTAAAGCCTGAAGGACAGTAAGCTGCCCCTTTCTGTAGAACGTCTGCAGACCCCTGATCTGGATCCTCTATCGGGTTTGGGGTTCTCTATATGGAGGTTTTCAATTTTTATTTATTCCTTCATTTTTTTTTTTTTATTATTGGTTGGACTTTTTTATTTTTTTCACCCTGAATGATGGCGTCACTCTGTGACCTTTTTCTATCTATGTGATGTGATGGTATCTTCCATAGAGAACATGCAGGTAGAGGGCGCCGTGCGGTTTGCTTTGTCTGCACTCTGGTTATCCTATCAGAATCGTGTTTTGTCACAAATGTATAACACAAGATGTGACCAATCGGCGCGGCACGTTGTGTTTATTTCCCGTCTCATTGATGGAAACTGCTCTCTGCTCTCAACTGAAGATTAACACAAAAACATCCCTTCAAATGAATTCCTCAATAGACACTTCACATGCCTTTGCAAGCCCAGATATTATCTTGTAAAAGCAGCAGTGACATCATCACTGGGCTGTACATGAGCTGTGGGAGGGGCCCAACAGGCTCCACCCACTACAGGCTGTCTGCAAGGAAACGACAGGAAGGGGGCGGAGACGAGACCAGTCACCCTGCACAAGGAGAGACAGCAGCAGTGCATTTTTGGTGCGTTTTTGATGCAGTCCAGTGCATTTTTTTCCCTCTCTTCTTTCTTAACATTCAGGGCCAGTTCACACCACATGCAGTCCAGTGCGTTTTTCTTCTGCATCAAAAACGCATTGAAAGTAGGTTATATGATTTTCAATGGCATAGTTCACACCAGGGCTTGCAGTTCCAGTGTGTTCCAGGTACAGAAAAAAAAGTAGAACCTGCTGCATTTTTTCTGCACTGGACTGTACTGGAACGCTGTAAAACGCATCAAAAATGCACTGGAACGCACCTAAATGCATCAAAAACACACTGCAACACACTTGTCCTTATTTAAAGTTAAGGAAAAAGAGGGAGGGAAGCGCTGGACTGCATCAAAAACGCATCTGGAACACATGAAAAATGCACTGGAACGCATCAAAAACGCGCATGCAGAAAAGCACCTGGAACGCATCCGGACTGCGTTTCTATGGTGTGAACTGGCCCTAAATAAGAACATGGGTGTTCCAGTGCGTTTTTGGTGCGTTTTGGTGCATTTAGGTGCGTTTCCGTGGGTTTTTGATGCTTTTTACAGCGTTCCAGTACAGTCTAGTGCAGCAAAAATGCAGCATGTTTTACTTTTTTTTCTGGAACTGCAAGCCCTGGTGTGAACTATGCCATTGAAAATCATATAACCTACTTTCAATGCGTTTTTGATGCAGAAAAGAAACGCACTGGACTGCATATGGTGTGAACTGGCCCTAAGTAAGGAATTGTGTGTTCCAGTGCATTTTTGGTGCGTTTAGGTGCGTTCCGGTGCGTTCCCGTGAGTTTTTGATGCGTTTTACAGCGTTCAAGCACAGTCTAGTGCAGGAAATATGCAACATGTTCTACTTTTTTTCTCTGGAACTGCAAGCACTGGAACTATGCCATTGAAACCCATATAACCTACTTTCCATGCGTTTTTGATGCAGAAAAAAAACGCACTGGACTGCATGTGGTGTAAACTGGCCCCTAAGGTTAAGAAAAAAAGAGGGGAAAAAATGCATTGGACTGCATCAAAAACACCAAAAACGCACATGCAGAAAAGCATCTTTCAACGCATGTGGACTGCGTTTCTATGGGGCCAGCTCACACCACATGCAGTCCAGGGCGTTTTTGTTCTGCATCAAAAACACATGGAAAGTAGGTTATATGGTTCCCAATGGCATCGTTCACACCAGGGCTTGCAGTTCCAGAAAAAAAAAAGTAGAACATGCTGCATTTTCCCTGCACTGGAATGCAGTAAAACACATTAAAAACGCACTGGAATGCATCAAAAACGCACTGGACCCTAGTATAGTGAAAAAAAACTGAAAAAAAAAAAGAAGAGAAGCACCTGAAATGCACCCGGAAACGCATTAAAAAACGCACCAGAATGCATCAAAAACACGTTAAAAATGCATATGCAAAAACAGATCTGGAGTGCGTTTTTGTGGTGTGAACCAGCCCTGAACTGTCCCTAAGGGCTTCTTCACGCCACAACACATCCATTATCGCATGCACATTGCTTTTTTTTTGTAATGTGTTGGCGTGCATTTTTCATCTGTCGCGTTCAGTTTTTTTTTGCCTTGATCTACCTATTGTAGTGTGTTGCGTGTATGCGCGTTTGCGTGCTTTTGAACGCTTTGCACAGAAAGAAAAAGTAGCGCGTGTCTTGTTTTTTTTTTTTTTCATTCAGCGCTGGGCAAATGCAACGTAACACGCCGCTGCGAACTGCATTCATAGGGAACCATTATTTCTCGCTCGCCATGCGTTGGGAACGCGCTCACAAACGCACCCCACGCGTCTGCTGTGAATAAACGCTTTGGCGATTACATGAGTGCGTAAAATCCTGAGGGGTTGATGTCACTTTAAGGCGAGTCGACTAGAGATTTTCCAACAAGTTTCAACAGATCAGAAGCGATGGGGTTTGGATAAGTTCCTTTAGTACCCAGGGGTGAAAAGGCCAAAGTGCGCCCCCTTCTGGTTGCCTCTTCTGTGCCCAGTGTGGGGTTTGGCGTTGTTTTACACAGAGCTGTGCGTGTGTTTTCCTCCCAGAACAATAGAGTTCTATTGATGAGTTCATACCTGTGTCCCCTCCCAGAAGAATGTCATTTATGTGCCTCTAGGGCCCCGTGCCATTAAAAGACTTGTGGGTAACCTAAGGGTTAAGTAATGAGACCTCCGCCCTCCGCTGCAATCCACTTCCAGGACTTGGATCCCCTGCTGCTGTCCGCAGGGAGGTGTGTGCTTCACTCTGCACTCTGTGTGCACGCCTCTCCCTCTTAGCACTTTGTCAGTTCACACCACCAGGACTTTATTACCACCCCCCACCCCCTGTCCCCTGAAGGTACCACAGAGGACCCCCCTCCCACCCCATACGACTTATGCCCTCCAGAAGCCGGGGCACCTTGCGGGTCCCAAGGAAGCCCAGAATGCATTTCTCCTTCAGCGAGGAGGACATCAAGAAGCACCGGCTGGTCAAGTCTGTTAGGTTAGTCCTGTGCTGTTGTGGTGTAGTAGCGCCGACATAATCTGTAGCGTAGTGCTAAGCGTTTTTTTTTTTTAAAGCAGCGTTTCTCAACTCCAGTCCTCAAGGTGCCACCGGACAGGTCGTGTTTTCAGGATTTCCCTCAGAATGAAGGGGCTCCGGTCATTGCTAAGGCAGTGAAACTGATCAAATCACCTGTGCGAAATAATGGAGAGCCTGAAAACATGACCTGTCCGGGGCGCCTCGAGGACTGGAGTTGAGAAACACTGTTCAAATCACCTGTGCGAAATAATGGAGAGCCTGAAAACATGACCTGTCCCACCAAATACCCAAAACCAACAACCTACCATATTAACACACTAAAAACAAAAATACACATACAACCAAACAACACACCCACCCAAAACCACACCTAAAAATAAAAAAAATCTATCAATATCACAACTCAAAAAGTCCCCAAAAAAAACAAGACAAAACATCACCACCACCAAACCACTACACACCACACAATAACAAAAAAGATAAAAACACACAAACTACTCCAATAAAACCCCAAACCACCATCAAAAAAAAACCCCACAACATCCCACCAACCAAACAACTCTACATAAACCACACATAACAACAACAAACGACATCAGCCACAAAATACCACAAACCATAATAACCCCAAACCAAAACAACAAAACCACACAACACCATATAATAAAAACCCCCCCTCACACCCCCTCCCACCCACCCCAACCCACCCCTACAATACCCACCTCACCCACCCCCTAAACACACCCCCAATCACCCATACCCAACAAAAAAACAAACCAACAAAAAAAAAACATGACCTGTCCGGGGCGCCTCGAGGACTGGAGTTGAGAAACACTGCTTTTTTTTTTATCTTTTTTTTTTTTTACTACTTCTTTTTTTTATATATATATAATTTGTGTGTGTGTGTGTGTGTGTGTGTGTGTGTTTTTTATTTTATTTTTTTTTGTTTGTTTTTTTGCTTTTTTTTGACTCTTTAGTAATGGGGGATTGAGTGAAGACAAACCAGTTGTTGGGTCTGTGCCTGCTGAGGAACTACAACTCTAAGCGTGCCTAGCCGGTTGTAGTTCCTCAGGAACCGCAGAGGTGTTTTTTATTTTTTTTATATATATAGATAGATAGTGTGTATTGGTTGTTCTGTATATTCACCGGTACGTAATACAGAGCGGGACAGAGCGGTGCCGCCCATTCCATAACATCGCTATCTGGTGCCTACAGCCCCAAACTTGCCCCAAAGCTTTTAAAGTTTGGGTAATTTCAAAAGCCAATGAGAGCTGATTTCTCATTGGTTTGGCTTGACTTACTGAATCTGCAAGGATGTCTTCACAGTCGCACTGACCTTTGGCTTTGAAATGGTGCGACTTCATCCTGAAATCGCATGGGTTAAATCCGCCGACCCCATTTTCGAAAAAAAAAAACATTCAGCCATGAGAACAAATGATTGTGCCATCATGTAATGATAAATCGTCCACATAAATCCACTTTTTGTTAGGTTTGTTTTTTATTTTTTTTTTATTTATTTTTTTTACATATACCCAGTGCAAACAGTTCGGACAGGAAACACATTTAACCTTTGTAAATTTATCGTTCGGCAGAAAATTTCCAAATTTGTCTTTTTTTTTTTTTTCTTCTGCGATTTATCTATTTTTGTGCCCGTTAACTGGCCCAAAAAAGAAAGAACTGGCCAAATGACCGCATTTCGGGCGATTTTTATTTTTTTTTTTTAATTTTTTTTTTTCATTTTTATTTTCCATATAGTGTATGGCCAGCAGGTTAGGTTCATACTTGTGTGTTTGCATTTTTTACGAGCTCCCCATTGAAGTCTATGGGACCCAAAAAAACGCACAAATGGAAGTGCTTGCGCCTTTTATTTTTATTTTTTTTCAAGTTGCATGTCAATAGGTGATAACAGGCAACATAGACACTGATGGGATTCCTCTTGTATGACAGCCGACAAAACGCACAGGTGTGTACGGGGACTGAGGGATAGATTGTGTCCATTTCCCAATACACACTATAGGAAAATCGCACGATCGTTTGTTTAATGGCAGATCGAAACCGAGGATGGTTCTAATTGTACCAAAATTCTCAAACGACAAAGGCTTTTTTTTTTTTTTTTTTTTTTTTAATTTTGTTGTTCACAACACATGCAGTCCAGTGCGATAGTCGCTTATATGGTTTTCAATGGCATAGTTC
This sequence comes from Lithobates sylvaticus, assembly GCA_028564925.1. Taxonomy (NCBI): domain Eukaryota; kingdom Metazoa; phylum Chordata; class Amphibia; order Anura; family Ranidae; genus Lithobates; species Lithobates sylvaticus. The sequence continues at coordinate 84,125,206 of CM053029.1, read as the reverse complement.
ACACCTGTGAGGTCACCGCTGGCTTCAGGGACAGGTAAGTGTCGTGATATTAGAAGTATTTTTGTAGCTGCTGACTTTTATTTTTTTTCTGAAGGAGCTCCGCTGTTAGGCTGGACTCACACCTATGGCATTTTTAGTGCTTTTTGCATTTTGCGGATTTGCACTACAGAACGTGTTCCATAGGAATCCATGTTAAATGGACTGTAGTGCAAATCTGCAAAATGCAAAAAGCACTAAAACTGCATAGGTGTGAATCCAGCCTAAGGACGAGTTCACGCCACATGCAGTCCAGTGCGTTTTTGTTTTTTTTCCCTGCATCAAAAACTCATGGAAAGTAGGTTATATGGTTTTCAATGGCATCGTTCACACTAGTGCTTGTTGTTCCAGGAACAAATAGTAGAACGTGCTGCATTTTTCCTGCACTGGACTGTACTGGAACGCTGTAAAATGCATCAAAAACGCACTGGAATGCACAGGATTGCAGCTAAATGCACTGGAACACATATGTTCTTATTAAGGACCAGTTCACACCATAGAAACGCAATCCGGAGGCGTTCAGGATGCTTTTCTGCATGTGCATTTTTGATGTGTTCCAGTGTGTTTTTGATGCAGTCCAGTGCATTTTTTCCCCCTTTTTCTTAGGTTATATGGTTTTCAATGGCATAGTTCACACCAGTGCTTGCAGTTTCAGTGCGTTCCAGAAAAAAAAGTATTACATACTGCATTTTTCCTGCACTGGACTGTACTGGAACGCTGTAAAAACGCATCAAAAATGCACCAAAAACGCACTGGAACACACATGTCCTTATTTATGGTTAAGGAAAAAAGGGGGGAAAAATGCCCTGGACTGCATCACGACGCATATGCAGTAATGCATCTTAAACGCATCCGGACTGCGTTTCTATGGTGCGAACCAGCCCATAGTGTGTACCCCATTTTTCTCAGATGGAAGGAGGGAGCATATTGTCAGCTACTGACAAGAGTCTGATGGTTAAAGTGACACTGGGGCCGGTTCACACCACATGCAGTTCAGTGCGTGTTTTTTTTTTTTTCCTGCATCAAAAACGCATGGAAAGTAGGCTATATGGTTTCCAGTGCAGTCAGGTCCAGGGCTTTCCAATTTTCAGAAAAAAAATAAAAAGTGGAGCGTGCTGCATTTTTCCTGCACTGGAACGCATCAAAAATGCACCGGACCCCAGTACATTGGGAATAAAAAAACGCATCTGGAATGAATCCGTAAATGCGTTTAAAAACGTGCATGCAAAAACGCATCTGGATCAGATCTGGAGTGCGTTTTTTGTGGTGTGAACCATCCCTCAGGGCCAGTTTGCACCCATTCCAGATATTTTTCTGCATGCACGTTTTTGATGCGTTTTCCCCCTATTTTTTTCTTAACCTTAAATAAGGACGTGTGTGTGTGTGTGTGTGTTCCAGTGCATTTTTGATGCGTTTTACAGCGTTCCAGTGCAGGAAAAATTGCAGCATGTTCTACTTTATTTTTTATTTTTACTGGAACGCACTGGAACTGCAAGCACTGGTGTGAACTATGCCATTGAAAAACATATACCCTACTATCTATGCGTTTTTGATGCAGAAAAAAAAATGCATGTGATGTGAACTGGCCCTTGAAGAGGAGCTCCTTCAGGTAAAAAATAAAAGTCAGCATCTACAAATACTTTTATTATCAGGACACTCACCTGTCCACGAATCCAGCGGTGTCCTCACCCAAGCAGATTTTTCATTCGTCTCTCGGGTGCCGCCGCCATCTTTGCTAAGGGAAACCGGCAGTGAAGCCTTGCAAATTTCAGCTGTTTACCCACTACGCGTGCGCGAGGCGAGCTGTGCTTTGTGAACGGCCCCACTGCGGGGGAATAAGGAGGGGGGGGCAACTTCCGTTTTCCACGGCAAACTCAGCTGGAAGTGGGAGCGGGTACCTGTCAGGGTAATGACCAGACAAGAAACAGGAAGTGGGCTGTATAAGGTATTTACTGGCAGAAAAAAAAATGTTTTACTATCCAAAGTTAAAACAACAACAAGGGCAGAAGATTTAATAGATGGAAAGATGAAAAAATGACTGAAGTTCCACTTTCACTTGCCATGCCAATGTTTCCAGTTCTGTCTGGATCATAGGCGCGCGCAGGGGGTGTGCGCCTGGGCGCACCCTAACCACCCCTGTGCAGCGTAGACACCCCTGCTGCCCAGGCCCATGTCATTTACTGTTGCTTCCTGGTACAGATCTCTCACTGTGTTCATTGATAACGGAAGCCTGGTAAACTGTTTAGTATGCTTCAGTTTGTAAAGGAACAGGAAGCCGCTCAGTACAGAGCACTTCCCATTCATTCATTGTCCAGTGCAGCTGAGGCTGCAGAGAAAGGGACTGGGAAATCTCTGTCGTCGCCCCCTTTCTCTGTCGCAAAAGTGAGACATCAGGAGTCTCTTTAGACCCCTGATATTTCACCAAAGCTCCCAAAAGGATTCAAAAATAATACAAAAAAAAAACTACTGACCGCTGCCAAGTTGACACCAATCTCTGCCCTACTGAGACACCATCAACTGCTCCACCGTCCATGTTTTATTACAGTTTAAAATGTTTGTTTACATTTTATAAGTGTGTCCTGTATATATGCGCACGCGCGCACACACAAGCGCACGCATACGCACGTGCGCACACACAAGCTCACAAGCGCATGACTTGTAGTGGGACTTCGACATTGCAGCAGACAAATTGGACACCTAACTGGTACCCACATGCGTGCGCACACACAAGCACGTGCCCACGCACGCACACCCAAATGCACACACAAGTGCGTTTGAGCTTTGGGGTGGTCGGGATGTACTTGCTCATTACAGTAAGTGCGAATTTTGCCGAATGAAAACCACATTCACAGTTTGAAAAAGACAAAATGCCATCCTTCTGCCCTCACTGCGGCCGAAGACGATCATCAAGGTGACCCCCATTAACTATTAGAAAATTGGACGAATGTGCAATTTTTTTCCAAATGAAGTTCTAGTGGTGTCTGCCCAGCTTATTGTAAATGATCCTGACACTGATATGCCAGTTACTGAGTCATCGGCTTATTGCAGTCCCTGGGTACAGGCGATGTGACCGGCTATTTTGCGAAATGGAACTCATTCGCTTCCACGAAAGAACTCAGAATAAAAAGTTCAGGCTGATCCGGACGGCAACGCTGACCCTGCCACAGACCTATTTTTAGTGGGGTTGACATTTAGGACAGTACGGACGCGGGCACGTCATGTGATTTCTCCTGAAACATAATAAATGTCATGAAATAACCAGTTGCCATTGTACAGTCCCGTTTAACGATCGCTCAGAAAAGTTGGGCAGCTCCACATTACGGGCACTGGTGTTCAGAATGGACCCAAGTCCATTGTCAATACTGACTTAAATTGGGGATCACACCTCCAGTGATGTGGATGTAGGAGCGCCAACCATTAGAAGTTGTGGCTGCATTAGTTTTCTTTTTATTTGGCTTTTTTCCCTCTGTTTTCACCTGGTAATCTGGCCAGTAACGCACCTCTTGTGTTAGTGAGACACAACTCTGGAGGAATGAGAACAGGAGGCACATCAGACAACAGCATTGTCAGTCAGGGGTGTTGGGAGGGTACTATTAAATGTACTAGCTTTATATACACTAACACATTGAAATTGCGTGAATAAATAAAAGAAGATCATTTTAAGGTGGAACGTCAACCAATAGGGGAGAGTTCCGCTCTTCCTCCTTTACACAGAGGCGGCTCTAGGCTTTGTGAGGCCTTAGGCAAATCCTAAACATGAGGCCCCACTCACGCCCAAAACCGGAAAAATAATTCAAGCGATAAAAAAATAACTGTACAAATTGCATATATTAAGAGGAGATCCACAGAGCCTGGCGGAAGGGGAGGAGTTGGGAGAGGGGAGTACATGGAGCCACCCACTGACCCTGGGATGTCACCCCTGGCAGTGCTGAATTGAACAGTCCGCCCCTGGCAGGGGTAAAAGTAGTAGCGGGCAGAGAGACGTCCCTGGGGACACCGACTGGGGGACATCCCCTCCAACTCCCACACATGTCAGACAAATTAGGCGGCCGCGAGGCCCCTGGTAATGCGAGGCCTAAGGCGACCGCCTAATTAGAGAGCCGCCTCTGCCTTCACATTTGGTGTATATTCTTTATTTTTTTGGGGGAGTACCTGGTTCTGACAGACCCCCCCCCATGCTCCTTCCCCCGCAGCCTTCTGAGATGGCTAGGCATGATCCGTGTTCCTGCTTGGCAGAAACACAGGATCTCTACCTTCTCTACTAACAGAATAGCAATCTTTATTTATTTTTTTACTAGTAATGGTGACAGATCGGACACTGTTGACACTTTTTTGGCATTGACCATTGACGGCGATCAGTGCTATAAAAATGAACTGATTACTGTGTCAATGTCACTGGCAGGGAAGCGGTTAACACAAAGGTACGTTTAAGGGGTTACATGTGTTCCCTGGGAGGTGTTTCTAACTGTGGGGGGAGTGTAGTGATTGGGGGAGGAGAGAGATCGCTGTTCCTGATCACTAGGAACAGCAGATCTGTCTCTCCTCGCCTGTCAGAATGGGGACCTGTCTGTTTACATTGGCAGACCTGCCGTTCTGCGCCTCTCCTGAACAATCGCCCGGTGACTTTGAGTCCGCCTGACCGCTGATTGGCTCCTGCTGTGTCCAATCCCAGCAGGAGCAGGTCTCCAGCGGAGCATGTGCGTGCCCCAGACCCGGATGTACAGTTTCACGTACCTGTACGTGATTCTGCACAGAGGAGCCGCCGCCCCGCGGTAATTGTACGTGGGGCGGTCGGCAAGATGTTAAGCATCTTTGTCAGCATTAAATGGTTTATCTCATCCATGCAAAATGATATATTCTGCTGGAGAGCTTGCGCTGCTGAAAAACAGACTTCCTTACTGGCTGGATCACCAGTTGAAAATAGAAGAAAGAGCCTTAAAAAAAAAAAAAATAACACAGACATCACATCTAAAAATTGGTAAACTGCAATATATTAAATGTTTGCTTTTGGGTTTAATACAGCTTGAAGCAAGGCTCGCTGGTTACCGCGCTGCATAGAGAGAATCGCTATCGGAACGCTAGTCGTGTTGATGTTGCTATGCAATTTTCTACGAGCAGTTCACTAATTACTGTTTTTTTTTTTTTTTTAAAGTGGTAGTAAAGTCAGATCTTACAAAACTCCCTGACAGGCAGGGTTTTTATTACAGAAGAGAGTTTCTTCTGTCATTATACTCCCCCCCATCCCCCCCCCCCCCCCCCCGCCTGTCAGCGAGTGATCTGAGCCGCACATGCGCAGCCCAGTCCGCATTTATGCTGCAATGTGATTCCTGTGCGCATGTGCGGGAGTGACGTCGCCCCCGACACAGACAATTAACCACTTACAGACCGGAAGATTTCCCGCCTTAATGACCAGGCCATTTTTTATCTTTTTTGATACGCCACTGCGTTGCTTTAACTGACAATTGCGCGGTCGTGCGATGCTGTACCCAAACAATTGACGTCCCTTTTTTTCCCCACAAATAGAGCTTTCTTTTGGTGGTATTTGATCACCTCTGTGTTTTTTTTTTTTATTTGCACTATAAACAAAAAAAGAGCGACAATTTTGAAAATGTATTCTTCTACATATTTTTGGTAAAAAAAATTGCGTGTATTGACTGGTTTGCGCAAAAGTTATAGCGTCTATGAAATAGATTTTTTTTATTTTATTTATTTTTTTTTTACTAGTAATGGCGACAGATCGGACACTGACGCTTTTTTGGGACCATTGACATCTATACAGCGATCAGTGCTATAAAAATGCACTGATTACTGTGTCAATGTCACTGGCAGGGAAGCGGTTAACACAAAGGTACGTTTAAGGGGTTACATGTGTTCCCTGGGAGGTGTTTCTAACTGTGGGGGGGGAGTGTAGTGACTGGGGGAGGAGAGAGATCGCTGTTCCTGATCACTAGGAACAGCAGATCTGTCTCTCCTCGCCTGTCAGAATGGGGACCTGTCTGTTTACATTGACCGATCCCCGTTCTGGCTCTTTCCCGCGATCTCAGGTGGCCGGCGGACATCACGCCCGCCGGCCATGCGCATCGAATCCCTTGCCGCGCAGAGTGCACGCGCCTGTTATGGCTTTTAAAGGAGCCCGACAGACAGCTACGGCATTTCACAGGAAAGAGCCAATTTGCCGCAGTATCATGACAGCGGCTGGTTGGCAAGTGGTTATTAAGCAGCCCAAGATCGCATACCCAGAAGAAAGACTGGGTGAAGATTAAAGTGGCCAGGGAGAGCGGTGAGAGCGCAGTGCTCGAGGGCTGCATTTCTAGGCAAATCTGTCATCGTGTACTAGTAGGCAGTGCCTACATTATGCTATACTCCCCCAGCAGCTTTAAGGCCCGGTTCAGACTGCTGCGGTGCGGGAGATCGCATATGATTCGCACCGCACTGCAGTTCAAATCATATGCGATCTCTGTGTGATGCAAATTCAGCCATACAGATAGTATGGCTGAATTCGCATCGCATTCGGCCCAAACTCGCACAGGACCCTTTTTTTCGGTCCGTTGCAGAATCGAATCGCATGGTGAGAACACCATGCGATCCGATTCCTGTCCGAGTTTGCAGATCGCACTGCGATATGCGAGCTGCTATGGGGGTGTCATTAACATTTCACTGACACTCCCAGCAGCTCGCATAGGGCAGTGTGAACTGCCGGCGGGAGACATGCGGTGCGGGAACCCACAGTGGATTCGCAACGTTCCCGCACCGCAGCAGTCTGAACCGGCCCTAAGCCATAGAGCAGTGATGGTGAACCTCGGCACCCCAGATGTTTTGGAACTACATTTCCCATGATGTTCATGCAATCTGCAGTGTAGTTGAGTTTCATGGGAAATGTAGTTCCAAAACATCTGGGGTGCCAAGGTTCGCCATCACTGCCATAGAGTATAGACTTTACTACCGCTGTAAGATGCCCATCGGTGATGGCGAACCTTGGTAACCCCAGATGTTTTGGAACTACATTTCCCATGATGCTCACCTACACTGCAGAGTGCATGAGCATCATGGGAAATATAGACCCTAAACATCTGGGGTGCCAAGGTTCGCCATCACTGCGGCATAGATGGATGCTGAGACAAATTTTGATCCATCTATGCCTGTTCCTCATAGACACAAGTTAATCTAACGATCGACTTCTGTCAAACAGGACTTTTGGAAGACTTTAATTCTTGCAATGATCACAGGTATGACAGCTGTGGCCAGGAATCCTGTACCAATCAATGACCTGGCTGACAAGCGCCATGGCTGCTCACAACATGTATAGTAATAGATTTTACACAGCGCCCCGACTTTTTGGCAATTGGGGTTTTTTCCTAAAAAAAAAAAAAAAAAGCCTTGGAGAAGCATAGCTGTCCATTAAAACCAATCAGAAATAGACTTTTAGTTGCAGCAGCTGAAAGCTGATTTCTGATAGGCTGCTCCTGCTTTATGATGATCTTTTGGGCTCTCTTATTTATTGTACAGAGCCGTGCCGCTGGTTGCCTGTCTCCTGCCAGACAAGCTAGTTGGTAGCAAAGTGTTGGAATGTATGTATACAGATCAGAGAGAGACGTTGGCCAGTTCTGTACTTGTGGTCTGGACTGTCGCAGCAGGTGGGATGAGAACAGACTGGGTGGAACTGGTGTCTCCACTCTAATGATATGTTTCCAGTTCTAGAGAGCAGGGCAGGCTACCAGACGTTCCTTTCCTTGTGCTGGTTTTTATATTGTGGATTTCTCGGTATACGCTGTGCAGGGTGACATCATTGGTCTGCCAGCTGTAATTTACATCACCAGAGTTCTACATAGATTGATGATATCCAACTAGAAAAGGCAGGCGGTAATGTCAAAGTAACAGCTTTTAGTAGCTAACCAAAAAAAAATACTTTTCTCTAGACCAGGGATCTCCAAACTACGGCCCTCTAGCTGTGTCGGACCTACTCGTCCCATGAAGCATTGGAAAACTCTGACAATCACAGACATGGCTAGGCATGATGGAAATTGTAGTTCTTGAACAACCGGAGGGCCGTAGTTTGGAGACCCCTGTTCTAGATCAATAGGATCCTTTTGTCTGGAATGTTTAGTGGAGGAAAGGGGCTACTGAGCTGTGTTTGAAGGCCAAACCCAAGCCGTCTTTTTTTCCTATTATGACACCCATTAAGTAGATGGGAAGTAAGAGGACTTTCCCCAATAAGAACGGATACACTATTTTGTCAAAAGTATGCGTGCCTTTACACGGGCATGAACTTTAATGGCATCCCAGTATTAGTCCGTAGGGTTCAATATTGAGTTGGCCCACCCTTTGTAGCTATCACAGCTTCAACTCTTCTGGAAGGCTGTCCACAAGGTTTAGGAGTGTGTCTATGGGAATGTTTGACCATTCTTCCAGAAGCGCATTTGTGAGGTCAGGCACTGATTTTGAATGAGAAGGCCTGGCTCACAGTCTCTGCTTTAATTCATCTTAAAGGTGTTCTATCGGGTTGAGGTCAGAACTCTGTGCAGGCCCACTTGCCCATCCATGTCTTTATGGACCTTGTGCACTGGTACACAATCATGTTGGAACAGGAAGGGGCCATCCCCAAACTGTCGGGAGCATGAAATTGTCCAAAATGTCTTGGTATGCTGACGCCTTAAAAGTTCTCTTTACTGGAACTAATGGGCCAAGCCCAACCCCTGAAAAACAACCCCACACCATAATCCCCCCCCCCCCCCCCCTCCACCAAATGATTTGGACCAGTGCAAGGTCCATGAAGACATGAATGAGTGAGTTTGGAGTGGAGGAACTTGACCTCAACCCGATGGAACACCTTTAAGATGAATTAGAGTGGAGACTGCGAGGCAGGCCTTCTCGTCCAATATCAGTGCCTGACCTCACAAATGCGCTTCTGGAAGAATGGTGAAAAATTCCCATAGACACACTACTAAACCTTGTGGACAGCCTTCCCAGAAGAGTTGAAGCTGTTATCGCTGCAAAGGGTGGGCCAACTCAATATTGAACCCTACAGACTAAACCCTACAGACCCTACAGACTAAATCATACGGTACGATTGTTGGCCAACCGAGCGTCTGATTTTTGTCAAAAGGGCGTGTGCCAGGATCTTGTCTTGCATACTAAAGGTATACAATTGTTGTGCCACAAACGCGAACATAGTGATGTACTATGAGGTACTTCAGCTCTTGAGCACCACCCTTTGGGCCCCTTCTGCTAATTTCGTGTTTGGTGAGCATTCATTCCGAGCACGCGTGTTTGTATTTTCGACATTTGTGTGATGGATTTGTGTACTGACCATACCAAAAATTTACTAGCCTGTCATCCAACATTTGTTGGCCAAAAATTGGACAACAGTTGTCAAAAGGAGCAGGCTAATGGTAAGATTTTAGGACAACAGACAATCCCCTGCCAACAATCGTACCGTGTGTACGAGGCTTTAGACTGGGATGCCGTTAAAGTTCACGAGCATGTAAAGGCAGGTGTCCCAATACTTTTGACAATATAGTGTATATAAAAAAAACCAAACAAAAAAAAAACCCAACCAAAACCCAACCAAACAAAATTTTCCCCACTCTGTCCAAAAGGGGGAATTGGGTCTTAAAGTAGAAGAAAGACTGGGCTCTGGACCTCCTGTTACCTACAGATTCTCATCCTAAACATTACGTAATGGTTTAAAACAAGACTTCACTCACCTCCTGTATGTTCAGTTACCAAAGAGTAATTTATCTTCAATCAGTCTCATTAATTCTCCATTCATGCTTCCTCTCGGAAGAGAGCATTTGTTTCCTGCTTCAGTGTGTGCTAACAGTGTGTCAATCAAAATTTTACCTAAAACCATTGTTTGTGTGGTGGGCCGCATCCTTTTTGAAAACCACTTTCTTTCCTGGTGATGTAGACTTTGTCCAGCTTTCAGATTTTATTTTTAAGAATTGTCTGAGAATTTAAATGGATAATTTTTTATTTTTTTCCCCCTCCTGTATTTATTCTTCCATGGTGCAAAACTTTACATTACTCAGTGTTTGCCTTTGCCGGTCACTGACCAGGACTGCGCTCGTGTACAGGACCTCTGCAGAGGGAAACTTTCCATTTAAAAGATGGAGCTTTTGTTATCTTCTCCTGGACCCTGGGAAGTTTCGGTGTGGCGTATTAGATTTTGTACCAGAACAATAGGGCTTTACTTGAAGTAGTAATGTCATGCCTGAAACTGTTTTGGAAATCCCTGAGGTCATTTGTGTTACATGACATTGTGAAAGTGTTCTTAGACGGAATTCATAAAGGCAATGTAATTTCAGTGATTCTTCAGCAGTTACATAGACATACCGTCTATTACACTCCTAGGCCAGCCATTCTCAAACAGGGTTCTGTGGAACACTAGGGTTCCTCCCAGAGATTACTAGGGTTTCCATGAGCTGTGGCTAACTGACCTCCCATCTGATGATACCTACATACTTACGGGTATAACGCTACTTGGCAGAGTTGGTGGCATTACACTAATGGTCTTTTTAGGGTGGCAATTTGACCACCACTGTAAGTGGAGCTTTCTTTACACTGATCACCAATATTGGGTACGTTCTTTCCACTGACCACCATGGTCGGGGACGTTCTTTCCATTGATCACCAATATTGGGTGCGTTCTTTCCACTGACCTCCCTATGGTCGGGGACGTCCTTTTCCACTGACCTCCCTGTGGTCGGGGACGTCCTTTTCCACTGACCTCCCTGTGGTCGGGGACGTCCTTTTTCCACTGACCTCCCTGTGGTCGGGGACGTCCTTTTTCCACTGACCTCCCTGTGGTCGGGGACGTCCTTTTTCCACTGACCTCCCTGTGGTCGGGGACGTCCTTTTTCCACTGACCTCCCTGTGGTCGGGGACGTCCTTTTTCCACTGACCTCCCTGTGGTCGGGGACGTCCTTTTTCCACTGACCTCCCTGTGGTCGGGGACGTCCTTTTTCCACTGACCTCCCTGTGGTCGGGGACGTCCTTTTTCCACTGACCTCCCTGTGGTCGGGGACGTCCTTTTTCCACTGACCTCCCTGTGGTCGGGGACGTCCTTTTTCCACTGACCTCCCTGTGGTCGGGGACGTCCTTTTTCCACTGACCTCCCTGTGGTCGGGGACGTTCTTTCCATTGACCACTGTGGTCGCGGACGTCCTTTCCACTGACCTCCCTGTGGTCGGGGACGTCCTTTTTTCCACTGACCTCCCTGTGGTCGGGGACGTCCTTTTTCCACTGACCTCCCTGTGGTCGGGGACGTCCTTTTTCCACTGACCTCCCTGTGGTCGGGGACGTCCTTTTTCCACTGACCTCCCTGTGGTCGGGGACGTTCTTTCCATTGACCACTGTGGTCGCGGACGTCCTTTCCACTGACCTCCCTGTGGTCGGGGACGTCCTTTTTCCACTGACCTCCCTGTGGTCGGGGACGTCCTTTTTCCACTGACCTCCCTGTGGTCGGGGACGTCCTTTTTCCACTGACCTCCCTGTGGTCGGGGACGTCCTTTTTCCACTGACCTCCCTGTGGTCGGGGACGTCCTTTTTCCACTGACCTCCCTGTGGTCGGGGACGTCCTTTTCCACTGACCTCCCTGTGGTCGGGGACGTCCTTTTTCCACTGACCTCCCTGTGGTCGGGGACGTCCTTTTTCCACTGACCTCCCTGTGGTCGGGGACGTCCTTTTTCCACTGACCTCCCTGTGGTCGGGGACGTCCTTTTTCCACTGACCTCCCTGTGGTCGGGGACGTCCTTTTTCCACTGACCTCCCTGTGGTCGGGGACGTCCTTTTTCCACTGACCTCCCTGTGGTCGGGGACGTCCTTTTTCCACTGACCTCCCTGTGGTCGGGGACGTCCTTTTTCCACTGACCTCCCTGTGGTCGGGGACGTCCTTTTTCCACTGACCTCCCTGTGGTCGGGGACGTTCTTTCCATTGACCACTGTGGTCGCGGACGTCCTTTTTCCACTGACCTCCCTGTGGTCGGGGACGTCCTTTTTTCCACTGACCTCCCTGTGGTCGGGGACGTCCTTTTTCCACTGACCTCCCTGTGGTCGGGGACGTCCTTTTTCCACTGACCTCCCTGTGGTCGGGGACGTCCTTTTTCCACTGACCTCCCTGTGGTCGGGGACGTCCTTTTTGTCCTTGGCCACCTGGGTAGGAGACATTCTTCCCACTGAACCCAGATTCGATTTATTAAGGGTTCCCTAATACCTGAAAATCATTTTAAGGGTTTCTGTGGGAGGCAGGTTGCTCTAGGGCAGGGATCTCCAAACTATTGCCCTCCAGTTGTTCAGGAACTACAATTCCCATCATATCTGTGAATGTCAGAGTTTTACAAAGCCTCATGGGATGTGTAGTTCCACAACAGCTGGAGGGCCGTAGTTTTGGAGATCCCTGCTCTAGGAACGGTAGAAAGCCAAGTCACGGTTTTGTTTTGGGGCAAACTACTTGACAGAGAAGCTTACCAGGTTTATTCCTATGGGTTAAATATTTATCTTGAAAGATAAAAAAGAAACTGCTTACTGAAAGTACTTGGAGTGTTACCTGGAGTTGGGCCATTGTAGTCCATTTGAAACTACAATTCCATCTCGGACTCGATTCACATCTATGCATGAACAATGAACAGTGTTATCACTCAGGTAAATTAATTGAAAAATCAGCAGATCTACTGGCAGGATCAATGGGTGAATTATTACAGGGGGGGGCTATAATGTTAATGCAAGTGATGGACTGCAGCATATACTGTATGTCATTGTTGATTTTTCCCAAAGCCTTCCCTTAGGTTGTGTAGCCGGCCACATTGAACATCTGGGAAGCTGCAAACTTCTTAATTGTTTAGAATGAGTCTTTAATGAGTGTGTTGATTTTATAGCCAGGCGAACACACAGATCTCTCCGCTGCTCAACTTGGAATGATTATATAGTAACAATTTGAAGAAAGCTTTATTTCCTAGGAGAAAATGTGCAAATCCCTGTGACAAAATTTCTGATGGGACCTTATCATTGTAGCCTTATCATTGTAGCACCCAGGGCAGTCAGACATTGAGGCACGATGTACCGCCTTCAGGGTAAAGTCTTCAGACCACAGCAGGAGGTCTCATACACATGAACATTTAGCTTGGCCAATTATGTGTTTATATCAATGGAGGGGGACACTGCTGGAGCCATTCATCACGGGGGATCAGTAGTTGCTGGAAAAAGATTTCTAACCTGTCCAATAAATCGCATATCCTGAACGTTCAGCCAGTTCTCTCTACAGGCATCCAAAGAGAGGAAATCCCTATCCGTTCTACCACTTTTAGTGCCTGTCCTCCTTGTCTATGGAGCTAGGTACACACTTGTGCGTCTGCATTTTCATGTGACTTATTAATACATTTTTTATGCGCTCCTATTAAAGTCAAATGGGGTAATACAAGTCACATGGTCTCCTCCAAAAAAAGTACTGCAAGGGTACACAGAAGAGAAACCTACGGCCCCATAGAACATGTTAATCCTCTTGTCACACATCAGCCAATAAAGCATAAAATTGTATGGTGTAAATGAGGACTTACTAAATGTAAAACTTTTTTAAACTTTGGATAGGGTGCAGAAGGATTAGAATACCTGTTTGGTATTGCTGTTTGGGAGATTCACCGTCCATTTTTTTTTTAATCAAATTTTATTAAATTAAATTGTTTCGATCATTGGAGAAAAAAAAAAAAACGTACAAAACACCTAATTTTCAGGGATTTCCTCTCGCTTCTTGTTTTAGCTATGGGACAAATGGTAGGGTATATCTCCTCAATGAGACATAGATGGCAAAAAAACTCACAGGTGTTATAACCCTCTCTTACTCTATCCAAAATGAGTTGGGGGGGGGTTGCCTATAGTTTTACTTCAAGCCATACTAATCGATCTGTGACTGTCGCCCCTCTTTGCCAATCCCTTCACTGGCTTCCCCTACCCCACCGTCTAAAATTCAAAATGCTAACCATAACATACAAAGCCATCCACAACATCGCCCCCATCTACATCACCAACCTAATCTGCAGATATCGCCCAAATCGTCCCCTCCGCTCCTCCCAGGACCTCCTGCTTTCTAGCTGCCTTGTTACCTCCTCCCATGCTCGCCTTCAAGACTTCTTCTCTAGAGCCTCTCCCATCCTCTGGAACTCCCTGCCCCAGTCTGTCCGATCAGCCCCTACCCTGTCCACCTTTTAGGAGATCCCTGAAAACTCATTTATTCAGGGAAGCCTATCCCACACCCACCTAACAACAACTGTCCCCGAGCCACCCCCATCAAATCACCCCCTCCCTTTAAAATGTAAGCTCTACGAGCATGGCCCTCCTGTACCTTTTTGTATTGAACTGTACTGTAATTGTGTTGTCCCCCTATACATTGTAAAGCGCTGCGTAAATTGTTGGCTCTATATAAATAGTGTATAATAATAATAATAAAATCTTGTACAAATTGCTAAAAAATTGTTCCCCACTGTGTTCAAAGAGGACATCCCTAACTCCCAAAAACTTTTTTTGAAAGAGAAGTATATCTTTTCATTTCATTTTTATTATTTTAATTCAATTTTAATTTTTGATATTAAAAATGAATACACATTTTTAAGTTTTTAATATTTTAAATAAAATTATCGTAAATTTCGTTCATTATTTTAAAATTGTAAAATGATTGTTTTGTACCTCCTTAATGAAAAGAAAAATGCAAACCAAAGTTTGTTTGACTGTATAAATATTTTGCATATTTATATGTAAATTTTATAGGTACGTTCGGAGGACATGGATGGGGTTATAGTGGATATACTGGATATAGTGCAAAATACTAGAATACACTTAAAATGTTTTGGTCTGTTTATATCTTTTAATGCTAAAAAATACCTATTACTCAGATATCAGAAATCTAGCACTGCTAACTGAGTCGAAAAAGCCCTCTGGTACTCATCCTGGACTAAAGAACTAATAGTTTCTGTGCTTCTTTGGAGATGAGGAGAACGCACAATCAGATTGTAAAGTATACAGTGTGGAAAATAATTATTTGAATCATTGTAGATTTTGTAATGCTGGCCATACAATATACGAAAAATCGGCCGAACCCATTTTCGAAAAACGAACGTTCGGCCACGAGCGCAAACGATAGTGCCATCAGGTAATGACCGATAAATCGCTCAGTGGACATAAATAAATGCATTTTATGTTCGTTTTTTTACATATACCTAGTGCAGACAGGTCGGACGGGAAACACATTAACCTTTCAATTTATCGTTCGTTTGGCAGAAAATTTCCAAACTTGTCCTTCGTTTTTTCGGCTCAAAAACGTCCAAACGATTATCGATTTTGTGTCCATTAACTGGCCGAAAAACGAACGAACGTTCTAATGACCGAATTCGTATGGCCAGCATAAGTTTGCCCACTTTTGTAAGTTTTTCCCAATTTTTAGGTGTATTTAAAATGATATAGAGACAGAATATCAACCAAAAATCCAGAAAAAAACCATGATACAAATGTTATAAGTAAAGTTGCAGTTCAGTGAGTAAAATAAGTATTTGATGCCCAAGCAAAACATGACTTAGTACTTGGTGGAGAAAGCACAGAGGTAAGACGTTTCTGTAGTTGGTGACCAGGTTTGCACACATCTCAGGAGGGATTTTGGTCCACTCTTCTTTACCGATCTTCTCTAAATTCTTAAGGTTTCTTGGCTACTAGAAATTTCAGCTCCCTACATACATTTTCTATAGGATTAGGGTCTGGAGACTGGCTAGGCCACTCCATGACCTTAACATACTTCTTTTTGAGCCACTGCTTTGATGCCATTGTGGTATGTTTTGGGTCATTCTCATGCTGGAAGACCCATCCACGACCCATCTTCAGTGTTCTGGCTGAGGGAAGAAGGTTCTAATTCAAGATTTTACAATACATGGTCCGGTCCATTGGCCCCAAAATGCAGCAGAGTCAAGCTGTACCTTTAGCAGAGAAACAGCCCCAACGAATATTGTTTCCACCTCCGTGCTTGACTGTAGGGATGGTGTTCTTAGGGTCATAGTCAGCATTTTTCTTCCTCCAGACACAGCAAGTCGAGTTAAAGCCAAAGAGCTCAATTTTGGTCTCATCTGACCTCAGCACTTTCTTTCTCCCAATCCTTCTCTGAATCATTTAGATGTTCATTGGGCCTGTACATGTGTCTTCTTGCAGAGGGGGACCTTGCGGGCCATGGCGACATATTGTGCTACCAATGGTTTGCTTGGTGACTGTGGTCCCAACTGCCTTGAGATCATTCACAAGCTCCTCTCGTATAGTTCTGGGCTAACCCCTCACTTTTCACATGATCGCGCCTAACCTATGAGGCGACATCTTGTATGGAGCTCCAGATCGAGAGCGATTGATGGCTATTTTTTATTTCTTCCATTTGCAAATAAACACTCCAACAGTTGTCCCCTTCTCACCAAGCCTCTTGTTTTGCTCATTCTCTAGCTGACTATAAGATGTCACTCCTATTGCTAGCGATCAATATTCAGCAGCGTTTAGGCCAGCGAGGGAGTGATTCCGTAGAAAAGTAAGTGGAAGGAATGAGCAGATTCACCCATCTGAGATCTTATTAGATAATTTTTTTCATGGGGCCCTCAGGATAGACTGGGCCAGTATTGTAAATGTATGTTGATTTCCTGTTTTGGCTGTGGAATTAAAGTAATCTCTGACTGTATATGTAGCAGTCAGTGTGTTTATGGATGGGGCTGATGGCTGCATGTATACATTGCCTAGTCTGTGTACATCGGTGTCTCCGTGTAAGTAAACCGCGCTAAAAAGGTATTTATACATCACACGCAGGCCATGTTTTGCGGGTGACTTCTACATAATAATTGTCTAGAAATGTGTCTCTCCAGAGGACAGGTAGGTGTTTGTCACTGTATTTAAGCAGGCCATAGATGGATCGAAATTTTGGACTGGTTCAGTAGAGACCGACCAAATTTCCAGCCATCTATAGCCATTCCCGCTCAGTCGAATGGAACTGTAGTATAACTGTTTCCTCTATGGGAAACCTTATTATTTTTTTCATTCAGCCTGCTGGCTGAACGAGAAAAAAAAAAAAAGAATCTTTTGCGCAGATTTAACTCTATAATGAACCCTTCTGCTTTCTGTCGATAAGCCAGGTTTTACAAACTGTGGCCCGTTGGCTTAATGCAGCTCTTTGCTTTGCCTTTATTCACCCATAGGACACATTTCATTTCACTGTCACAAATGATTGGGCATTATTCCTTCCACTGTCACATATGATGGGGCATTATTCCTTCCACTGTCACATATGATGGGGCACTATTCCTTCCACTGTCACATATGATGGGGCACTATTCCTTCCACTGTCACATATGATGGGGCATTATTCCTTCCACTGTCACCAATGATTGTGTCACTATTCCTTCCACTGTCACCAATGATTGGGTCACTATTCCTTCCACTGTCACCAATGATTGGGTCACTATTCCTTCCACTGTCACCAATGATTGGGGCACTATTCCTTCCACTGTCACCAATGATTGGGGCACTATTTCTTCCACTGTCACCAATGATTGGGGCACTATTCCTTTTACTGTCACCAATGATTGGGGCACTATTCCTTCCTCTGTCACCAATGATTGGGGCACTATTCCTTCCACTGTCACCAATGATTGGGTCCCTATTCCTTCCACTGTCACCAATGATTGTGGCACTATTCCTTCCACTGTCACCAATGATTGGGTCACTATTCCTTCCACTGTCACCAATGATTGGGTCACTATTCCTTCCACTGTCACCAATGATTGGGTCACTATTCCTTCCACTGTCACCAATGATTGGGGCACTATTCCTTCCACTGTCACCAATGATTGGGTCACTATTCCTTCCACTGTCACCAATGATTGGGGCACCACTTCTTCTACTAATACTAGTGAAGGGGGCACTATTCTTTCCACTGTCACCTATGATGGGGCACTATTCTTTCCATGTATAATAACCAGTGTTGGTCATCTTACTTTTAAAAAGTAATTTAGTTAAGTTACAAATTACTTCTCCCAAAAAGTAATTGCGTTAGTAACTCAGTTACTACATTGGAAAAGTAATTAGTTACTCAGCAAAGTAACTGACTTTTTTTTTTAAATATTCTATACGTGTAACTAAGGGGCGGGTCTAGTATTACTGTAACCAAGGGGCGCATTTATTATTGTTATATATCGTGTAACCAAGGAGCTGCTCTATTATTACTCTAACCAAGGGGCAGTTCTGTTATATCGTGTAAGCAAGGGGCGGGTCTATTATTATTATATCGTGTAAGGGGCGGGTCTATTATTTATTATATCGTGTAAGGGGCGGGTCTATTATTATTATTATTATATCGTGTAAGGGGCGGGTCTATTATTATTATATCGTGTAAGGGGCGGATGGCTACAGAAGAGGGCGAATGTTAAATTAATGGGCAGAGCTCGATATATAACAATAATAATTAATGCGCCCCTTGGTTACAGTAATACTAGACTCGCCCCTTAGTTACACGATAGACGCCCCTTGCAGAGTAGCACGAGCATCATGAGGGTGCGGCATCGCCTCGTACAATTACATGTTAACTGCGCCTGCGCTGTGTTGAGTTCACTCAGAGCTGTTTAGGTTCTGCAATTTTCGGAAGCTCCGTAGTCCTTCATACTGCGCAAGCGCTGCGCCTGCCCAGTACAGGGGGTCCTTATCCGGCGGGGGAACTTTTTTGTCAGGACACCGGAATTCTACTACTGCCATCTAGTGACGGTAGATGTAATTGGGGTAACTAAGCCAAAGTAATGGGAACTGAGTTACCATGAGGGGAAAAGTAATCAGTTAGATTACTAGTTACCCTCTAAAGTAACTGAGTTACGTAACTCAGTTTCTTTTAACTCAGTTACTTACATCACTGATAATAACAATTGGCACTCTTTCCTCCCACCAATCGCAATGCTTGGGCAGTATTCCTCCTACTGACCACCGGCATTATAAAATTACTTCCACTGACAACCAAGCCTGAGGCATTATTCACTCCCACTAGCCACAGTCTGTCCCTTTTAACTCTGAAGGACAGTAAACTGGCCCTTTGTTTAAAAAGTTTGAAGACCGCTGCTCTAAACCCACATTCCACATCTACCTGCAACCTATTCTGGAAGCCACCTTTAATTCCATCTGTGCCCACAGCCTGCAAAGTGTATATATCTTCTTTTTTTTTTTTTTTTTTTTATCAGTGCCATGTTACAAGAGACTTTCAAAGGAGTGAATTAATGGTGGTGGAACCCTGGTGTCTTTTTTTAATATTGTTATCATCCAATAGTATGATAGTGATGTGACTGTAGGTGAGCTGAATATTAGGCTGGCAATTTCTACACCCCAAAGGATTTCCATGACTGTGATAAAGAAGAGTCTAGAATTCAAGCACCACACTGATATAAATTTATTCCAAAGACAAATATTTAACAGAACACGTTTCAGGGACTAAACCACCCCCATCGGGGCTTGAAGAAACAATGAATGGAGTATGCGGACCCTGAGATCAATAAGTCATAGAGTATTGGGATAATGGTGCAATTTGAACAGCATTTGTCAGGAAATTAAAATGGTGGCAGCAAAGACCATTAAAAATTAGAGACTGTGTTTGTACAGAATACAGTCTCTATATAAAGTTTTTAACATATTTAATAATTTATGTTGCCACTGTTGATATCCCTTCTGTGGGTTAATTTTATATTTCTTTGTATTTCGTTTCATCTGTGTGGTTTTATTTTTTTTATATTTATATTCTTGTTTGTATCCCTGACGAAGGGGGATGCTCCTGGCCCCTGAAATGCATTGGCTGCCTTTTTTAATTAATTTTTTGTATGCCCGAGCTGATCAAGTGGCCTCTTGTGTTCAGTAAGAAGCAGGGCAGTTGCTCAGCACAGCACCTGGAAGTTGGCATTGATCAGTGTAGTAGCTTTGCCTACTACAGTCATTTCCAGATTTCACATGGATCCGACAGATATGGTACATGCAGACTTGCATTGGTCCAAGCTGGACCAATGTAACTATGTGAAAATTTGCCATATCTCAATGTCAGCTTTAATGTAAATTCTGTGTTTTATTGATTAATCTATTCTGCGTGCCATATTTGCCTTGTAACTGATTAGATCTCCACCCAGTTTTATGGTTTTGTCAACAGACTCACGTCAGAATTGCTGTAAAACTTTGGTCATCAATATTCAAGATGCTCTGTAGTTAGTTGCAGATTGAGGATGGGCCCCTACTTTAGCACGCACCCAGACCATGAGCCCTAATCCTCATCAGATAATTCTTATCTGGAATGCAGAACATATACAATTTTTGCAGTATCCTGGAAAATATGGTAACTGAGATTTCTCACTTGGAATTGCGGGGCTTTGTCCTTTTTTTTTATAGAAACCTTCACAGGTCTGTCCCTAATTAACAGAGGGAGTGCGGAAGTTCTCCATATAGAAAACTGCAGCAGATTCCCACCAGGTGTGACTTGTCTTAAAGTGGTTGTTAACCCACAGGGTTAAATTTACACTATCCTCTCGGTTTATCCATGTAATGTTCCCCTGTGACTGTGCTTTATAAAAGCAATGCAGTATAAACCTGTGTACAGAGCGCTGATCAGCACTTGCCTGACCTGCCGGCTCTCTCCTCTCTCGGACTGACAGCTGCAGTGGGCGGGGCTGAGGATCCTATGCTGACCTCAGTCAGGAGGGGAGGAGGAGAGAGCCGGCAGGTCACGTGATCTGCACTCTGTAAACGGGTATATACTGCATTATTTTTATAAAGCACAGTCACAGGGGGACATTATATGAATAAACCAAGAGGATAGTGTCAATTTTAACGCTAATTTGAGCAGCAGGAGGGGGTGGGCACGGACCCAGAGCTGGTAGATGGGAGGGTAGGGGAGAGAGGATGGAGGAAAGCACAGAGGAGAGACGGGAGACACAGCGGATGATGGAGGCATGCAAACTGACCACGGTGTCAGGGCTCATGGGCCATGATGAACCGTTGTTGGTTTACAATGGGGAGGGCAGAAACTGGCAGGATCAGCCAGGTATTTCAGGTGGTACAAGGGGCCAAACTGCACAGCACAAGCACTGTGCTGTATAACGTGCTTTAAAGGAACAGGATCCTTTGTTAACCTAAGAAAACAAAAAAAAGCTTTAAAGGATGTGAGCTGTCAGTGGACCCATGCTGCTCGTGCAGTGATCGCATCACACGAGCAGAGCCTGCCTTGTTAACAGCCCTCTTCCCTCCTGCTGTAAGCCAGGGTGTGTGCCTCTTTTGTTAATTAGGAAAGCATATATATATATTTTTTTATGTCTGGAAGAGCGGGGGGGGGCACACTTTAACCCCCCCCCCCCCCCCCTAGTATATTTGAGGCGCTCAGACACTCTGTATTGTTTTTTTTTTTTTTTTTCTCTTGCATGTAAAAAGGGAGCTAGAGTTCTGTAAAGAGAACCTGTCCTAAGGGAAGTACATGGGCAGCCACAACCTCCTTCTTGAAATGCTTCCTGGCTGTCTGTGGCTTAATACTTAGTAAACCTCTAATTCTAAAGCAAGCTTGCAGCTGATGAATTTCTGGTCTGCATGCTTGTTCCATGCCAGTGACTTGAAGTATTGAATCTGTCATGTCAGTGTGACACGTGTATTTGTGGTGGTTTTTCTGTGTCAGCGTGACCGTCGGGCAACTAGAATTTCCAGCTGGAGAAATCGGCAGTGACAGTCTGAATATTTCTCTTTCCATAGTGCATGAGGGACATAAGCTACACGTTGGGTGTCAGTGGTAAGGTTTCTGTTTTACATGTCTGGTCCTCTTAAATTCTGTTAGAGAAAGGTAAGGATCCATGATGGAGTGTGCCTGCTGTCCAGAAGGGTATCCATTCCAACACATTGTAGAGGCAGCACTGGCAGGGTTTAATGTGTAACCTCTCCACACCTTGCTGACACATATGATTAGGTTGCTCTGACAAATGTTTGTCTTCCTCTGTTTTATTGCATTTAACCTTGTATTATCCGCTGCAAGGCCTGCTTAGGGAGATGTCTCGGGAATTCACGTCCTTGTAGTTATCTTTTGAAGGGTGGTGGGTCTGTGCTCTGATGGCCGTGTGTTGGTACAGGGAAGAAGCATGTGCCCTAAGGGATGGAAGGGACAGTGTTGTTTTGTAGCAGTCAAACACCAGTTTTCTAGTAGAAAATTCAAATAAGTGTAGCGCTACCCCCGCAGGAGCCGCTGGTATTTTGCCCGGGTCTTCAACCCACTTTTACTCCACAGCCAGGTACAAGGTAGATTCACACATACACTTCTGCTCGTTGTCTCCACTGGCCAGTCTAGGGGTTTTGTTTTATTGGAGAACTTGGATAGGTTAAGAGATAGACAACTCTAAGATAGAGATATTCCAAATTGAACTATTCATACCAAGGACTCTAACTTCCTGTCCTAGGGAAACTTGACAGAAGTCCTTGCAGAAGGCAGATAAAGACTTCTTCGCTGCAGCAAACTGATTGCAGAACTGAGCCCTTTGTAAAGCAGTGGACAGTCCTGGACAAAGCTCTAAGAACACTAGCCAGCGTTCTTCCTTGTGTGGACCCTCATCTGACTTGGAGCACAAGAGGGTATAACTGTCTAAGGCTCCTTAGGGTGTCTAAACTCACAAGGCTCCCGAAGCACCATCGGCAGCCTTCCCTCTCCGTGATACCAGACCAGAGACACTGTAGACTCTCCATCTG
Organism: Lithobates sylvaticus; assembly: GCA_028564925.1. NCBI lineage: Eukaryota > Metazoa > Chordata > Amphibia > Anura > Ranidae > Lithobates > Lithobates sylvaticus. The sequence continues at coordinate 84,102,433 of CM053029.1, read as the reverse complement.
TCGGCTATGGTAGGACCAGGGTCGGCCACACAGACTTCAGGCCCTCGGGTCGCCCCGCCCTGAAGCCAAATGGCAGTAAGTGCCAGAAGAGGCAGCGCCTCTCCTCCCAGCCTGGTGCAATCCTCTGCTAGGAGAGATCCAGAGCCCATGGGCTCCTCGAACATAAATACAGGCACCCAGCATGCCTAGGGGCACCTCCCCCATCTAATTGGCCAGGGCTGTATGAATATTCATGCTCCCATCTGCATGGTTTCTGCTGTCCAGCACTTTCCATAGCTGCTAGGACAGTGTGAAACTTCAAGACAGCATTAGCAGCACCAGAGCAGACTAAACAGACTACACTAGTCGATCACTGCTCTCTGTTAAAGCGGAAGTAAAGCCGCTTTTATTTTTTTATATATTTTTTTTTTTATTTTACCTACAGGTAAGTCTATAATGAGGCTTACATGTAGGTAAAATGAAAATATCTATGCGGCTGGTTACATCACCGGCGCATGCGCTCTGGAGGTCCGGCATAACTTGCCAGAGCTTCATGCTGGAACCGAGGGTGGAAGAAAAACCGGGTGAAGATGTCAGCCCTCTCAGCGGTGACATCATGCCGCTCGAGGAATTCATTCTAAGGTAAGTATTTCATAATTTAGCAAATATGAGTAAAATTGGCGCCAACCTAAAGTGGAAACAAAAAAACAAAGTGTGTAACTGCCCCTTTTAAGTGGATCCACCATTTCAATGGAAAAAATGTGCCCACGTAGCCTAAAAAATGAAACCATCAATAGAACATCTAAATTCCGTCTTGGGGGGGGGGGGGGGGGGGGGGGTTCTCGCCGGACTCCTCCGCTATCTTCTGCTCTTTTACTAGCGGAGGAGCCCGGCTTTCTTCTTCGTCGCCATCTGGGGGTCTTGTTCCATCTTCGGGGGTCTCTTCTTGTTGCCGGGCCTCTGCTTTCTTCTTCCACCTCTTTTACTAGCAGTGGCCCGGGCTTCTGTCGCCCTCGCTCTTCTCCTTCTCCTTCTCCTTCTCCCTTCCATTTCCTCCCTCCCCCCTCGGCGGCCAATTGTAAGTTTTCTCTTTTCAGCCAATTGGAAAACTGGTCTCACACCTGCTTCTGATTGGCCGGATTGAGAATCAGTGAATATTCATTCACTGTTTTAACACCTGGGTGGCTCATGGTGCAATGCTCTGTGCTGCAAGCCCACCCTATTTTAAAGCCTATGGCTCTAATCGGGTGCTTAAAGAAATAAATAAAAAAAATAATAAAAACACCCCCGCCAATGTTATTCAGGTGCCCGTCGTCCTGAAAGGGGCTGGACACATGAATAAGGGGTGGCCACGGCGGCTGTGGATAGATTTATGCTATGGATAATATAATGTGGCGTGGATAGAGGGGGCGGCACCCCTAATGGACGGGCTGCCACTGCTCCCGGGATCTAGGACATCATTTGCCTAGGCCAGAAACCAGGAAGTAACTAAATAAATGTTTAAAAAAAAAAAAAGGTTTAAAGCAAGTAAATATCATATACCTTTTTTCTTTTTGTTTACTAATGCTAGCAACATGAGGATTATAAATAGTCAGTGTTGATGGTGTAAAGTTCTAAAGAGTGTAAAGTTCTGCTTTTTAAAGGGGAAAAAAACCTATTCAGTACAACAACATAAGCACATTTCCCCCAATGTCTTATTTCTATAAAGACTTTGTAAGTACAGAAAAATAGCTGCTGATCTGCCCGAGATGATCTCGGCTCCTATTGTGGGCGGAAAACACCCAGGATTTTGGTGGACTGAATGGTGTCAGCCCTGCCCAGTTGTCTTTTAGGTAAACTACTTGTCTTGGGATAACAAGGAGAAGAGCACAGGACAGATCTCCTCCATTTCTGGAAGGATGGACAGGTATTTTTCTGCTCTTGTTGGACAGACTTACTGTAACAAAGTTTACACTGGTATATTTCACAGAACACAAGAGAAATTCATTGTTCCTAACTTCTAACCATTGTTCAGAACTTCCTATCCTCTGCGCCTCTGCTAACTTTTTCCAGTGAAATTGGTGCCAGCTTTCGCTGTGGACTATAAGACCCCCCCCCCCCCCCCTCCCTCTAGAAGGGGGTGTTTTGCAGTCTTCACACACTGTGCTAGGGAGACAGCGCTGTTCCCATAGATAAAGTATGGTGAACGTTGTCCCGCTAGGACAGGAAGTGAGTTACTGGCAGGATCACTAGTTGAGAAAGTCTGAAAAAGTAAACTAATGCAGCCACCACATCCAAGTATTGGTACGCTGCAATATATTCCGTTTTTGTTGTTGGGTTAAGATTCACTTTAAGCTAAAAGTCACAACTGGTGGTCTAATACTGTATTCTCTCTTTTTAATTTTTTTTTGTTTTTGTTTTATTTTATGCTGCCTCATTTTTAGATCAGCCTTGAAAATTGCTCAAACATGTTATCCTTACTGGCTGTGACACAAGGACATGCATGGAATTCTGGGAAAAATTTGATATTTGGCATAAAAAAAATGAAATGAGGGCGTCCGGTAACTCGCAGCAAGCAGTCCATTTGTCGTTTTTTGTGCTGAAATGTCCATCGGACATCTGTAGGGACACGAGAGGGGCGAGTCCTGTGCTCAGGTTCCCAACTCCGCCCACTTCTATTAGAGGATCTTTCTCTCTGATGAATTTTTCTTTCTCGTTCTTTATTATAGAGAATGTAGCAAGAATATTAAAATAGGGTATACACAGTTGAACAAAAAAACAAAACAAAAAAAACAAAAACCCTTACAGGTCCCTGTATCCACAAAAGTGATGTTGATGCACGGCTGTCCCCTGCTATTGGATTCTGACAGCATCCCCCCCACCCATCAGACTGGTTCTCCAGCAGGACAGATCCCTAGAAGCTGGTCTAACAACTGGCTTCTGTTGAGTGAAATTCAGTCGGTTCCTGCTGAACTGGAAGATTTCCGGTCTGTGTATAGCTAATTACTCAGCTTTAATTGTAGGTACTGTAATGCCATAGAGAAGTGACAGTTACAAATTAGTTTACAGATTTGATTTTAAAAATTTTAAAAGAAGTCACTGTTGTCACTTACCTTTTTTATTCCTTCACTGGCTGACAGAACGGGGATCATCATCTGCAATTCTTGTGCTTTACAACATCACCACATACTGTACCTATCACACCTGTATATCTTACCTGTACATACATATCACACCTGTATATCTTACCTGTACATACACATCACACCTGTATATCTTACCTGTACGTACATATCACACCTGTATATCTTACCTGTACATACATATCACACCTGTATATCTTACCTGCACATACCTATCACACCTGTATATCTTACCTCCACATACATATCATACCTGTATAACTTACCTGCACATACATATCACACCTGTATATCTTACCTGCACATACATATCATACCTGTATAACTTACCTGCACATACATATCACACCTGTATATATTACCTGCACATACATATCACACCTGTATATCTTACCTGCACATACATATCATACCTGTATAACTTACCTGCACATACATATCACACCTGTATATCTTGCCTGTACATGCATATCATACCTGTATATCTTACCTGCACATACATATCATACCTGTATAACTTGCCTGCACATACATATCACACCTGTATATCTTGCCTGCACATACATATCACACCTGTATATCTTGCCTGTACATACATATCATACCTGTATATCTTACCTGCACATACATATCACACCTGTATATCTTGCCTGCACATACATATCATACCTGTATATCTTACCTGCACATACATATCATACCTGTATAACTTACCTGCACATACATATCACACCTGTATAACTTACCTGCACATACATATCACACCTGTATATCTTGCCTGTACATACATATCATACCTGTATATCTTACCTGCACATACATATCATACCTGTATAACTTACCTGCACATACATATCACACCTGTATAACTTACCTGCACATACATATCACACCTGTATATCTTGCCTGCACATACATATCACACCTGTGTATCTTACCTGTATATCTATCTTGCCTGTACGTACACATCACACCTGTATATCTTGCCTGTACGTACACATCACACCTATACAGGTGTGATATGTATGTACAGGTGTGATGTGTATGTACAGGCAACATGTACAGGTAAGATATATACAGGTGTGATATGTATGTACATCTTACCTGTACATTTTACCTGTACATACACATCACACCTGTATATCTTACCTGTACATACACATCACCCCTGTACATCTTACCTGTACATACACATCACACCTGTATAGCTCCCCTGTACATACATATGCATGTACAGGGGAGCTATACAGGTGTAATATGCATGTGCAGGGGAGCTATACAGGTGTTATGTGTATGTACAGGTAAAATTTACAGGTGTAATATGCATGTGCAGGGGAGCTATACAGGTGTTGTGTATGTACAGGTAAAATTTACAGGTGTGATATGCATGTACAGGGGAGCTTTACAGGTGTGATATCATATCTTACCTGTACATACACATCACACCTGTATAGCTCCCCTGTACATACATATCCTACCTGTATAGCTCACCTGTAATAGCTCAACTGTACATGCATATTACACCTGTAAATCACACCTGTAGATCTCACCTGTACATACATTATCATGCCTGTATATCTTGCCCGTGGTACATACAGACATGCAGGGCTGCTGTTAGAAATCACAGGGCCCCATACAGGCTACCTGACATACCTGTATACTTTACCTGCACATACCGATTAGGCCTATATATCTTACCCGTGACATATGGCTGTCACACCTGTATATCTTTTATATGTGGCACATACACCATCTGTATATCTTACCTATGACACATACTTGCTTATTTTGATTTTGGCATGTACTGTATATATCACACCTGTGGCATATAGATATCTCATGTATATTTTACCTATGGCACATACATATCATACTTTGTATATCTTGTCTTTGGCATATACCGTACATATCACACCTGTATACCCTACCTTCAGCAAATATAATATATACCACACCAGTATTGTGTACCTGTGGCATATACATAGTACAGCCACCATTATCCAGGGAAAGTCTTGGCTGACAGATGAGGCTGATGGGCACTAACAGATGTGGATATTTTTTGATTCCCTGATTAAGTTTGGCACGCTTACAGGGAAGATGGTTGGTAGTCTGGCACCCTATAGGTTACTGGGATGATGGTTGGCACCCTATTGGTTACTGGGATGATGGTCGGCACCCTATTGGTTACTGGGATGATGGTCGGCACCCTATTGGTTACTGGGATGATGGTCGGCACCCTATTGGTTACTGGGATGATGGTCGGCACCCTATTGGTTACTGGGATGATGGTCGGCACCCTATTGGTTACTGGGATGATGGTCGGCACCCTATTGGTTACTGGGATGATGGTCGGCACCCTATAGGTTACTGGGATGATGGTTGGCACCCTATAGGTTACTGGGATGATGGTTGGCACCCTATAGGTTACTGGGATGATTGTTGGCACCTTATAGGTTACTGGGGTGATTATTGGCAGGCTGTCCCTTTTTTAAAAGGGAAAAAAAAAAGAGAGAGGTGGTACAATGACCTCATTGTCTTCTGTTTATGGTGTTGACCCTACGGCACCAATTTGAGCTTCTTTTGATGTTGCTCTCTTTCTCGGATGCACTTTTTAAGCATCTCGGAAACCCTGAAAAGCGCACTTCCCCTGAAGCCCAAGTATGCAAACCCTTCCATTTGCAGCATTCGTGGCTCCTACGTTTTTTACCTTCTCAGAATTTCTCTGTAATTGCGAGAGGAAACCTGTTTGATCTTCCATCAGATTATAACATTCCGCCTGAGCGTCCTGTGGCTTGATTTGTAACAGATATGATTAATATGTAACTTTATCTGCAGAAAAGAAACGGTCGCACGGTTGTCCTGTACCACCAATTTGTATGTCTTAATGCTGCAGTCATTGCAACTCCTGGTGGTGGGAGACGTGTTGTTGGTGACCATTCCTCTTTTTTTACAGGGATGTTTTGTGTGTGCATTCACGGTAATGGGGCTGGAACTGTATATGTGGCTTTTTATGGTTCTATTGAGCACAAAATGTATTGTGTAGATAAGGACTTGTTATGGTTTTTAGACTTTCCTGATCTGCATACTTGTCACATGTCAGTGACCTGAGAAAATACCGAAAGCAGAGGGACAGTATAACAGCCAAGCATTTCCAGAAGGAAGGTCAGCAATGGCAGTTTTATTTTTTTCCGGTGACAGGTTCACTTTTAAAGACAAAATGACTAATAGCCATGATTTATAATATTGTGTTTTCTCTTTACCACCCATAGCTACCGTATATGCTCGAGTATAAGCCGACCCGAATATAAGCCAAAGGCACCTAATTTTACCACAAACAACTGGGAAAACTTATTGACTCGAGTATAAGCCTAGGGTGAGAAATGCGCAGCTGCTGTAAGTGGAAAAGAGGATCAACAATGCCCATTTGCAGCCATAGGTCCCCCAAACTTTAAACTTGGTAGTTAAGGGTTCCTTAATGCCCCCCTAGCTGCAGCCAAAATTTGGGGTCTCTGGACCCAAAGGGTCCCGAAATGACATTGCTGCAGATGACCGACTTTGGGGCCCTGTATCTCGGGGTCACTTGGTGCTAGGAACCCCATCTTTGGATATGTTGGCCCCAAAGTCGGGTCGGAAAATTTCATTTTCTGCTGCAGAAAAGTGCTTGACTCGAGTATAAGCCGAGGGGGGCATTTTCAGCACAAAAAAAATGTGCTGGAAAAACTTGGCTTATACTCGAGTATATACGGTAATTTAGCATTTTGGATGTGTACTGCAAATTGTCCATTACTTTCAGGAACTCTGATTGACTGACAGCAGTCTCTCTAATATCGCGTACACACAATGTTTTTTCTTTTTCTTTTCTTTTCTTCAGCTCTGGGGTACAAGCGCACTCAGCCGGAGCCCCGCTCCCGATGTGATTGTACACAGCGGGACAATCACAGGTCCAGCGGACCCGGCGATCATTCCGAGAGCGGCAGAATGACAGTCTGCCTATGTAAACAAAGCAGATCTCCATTCTTCTCTAATAAGGAAGACAGAGATCTTGTGTTTCTGCTAGGCAGGAACACGGATCTCCTGTCTTCCTACAGTTAAACCATCCCCCACACAGTTAGTAAGCACTCCCAGGGAACACATTTAACCCCTTTGAACGCCCCTGATGTTAACCCATTCCCTGCCTGTGTCAAAAGTGTCAGTGTCAGATTTGTCTGTCGCAGTCCCGCTAAAAATCACTGATCACCACTATTAGGAGTAAAAAAAAAAATAAGTCAATAAATCAGCCCCATAGTTTGTAGACACTATAACTTTTGCGCAAACCAATCAATATATGCTTTATTGAGATTTTCTTTTTTTTTTTAGCAGAATACGTATTGACCAAAAGTGATGAAGAAATTACATTTTTTTTTAATTTTTATTACATTTTTTTAGTTTGTTTTATAGTAGAAAGTAAAAAAATAAATTTATAATAATAATAATAATAAAAAAAAAATATATAACTCAGAGGTGATCAAATACCACCAAAAGAAAGCTATTTGTGGGGGGGAAAAAAGACGTCAATTTTGTTTTTGGGTACAGCGTCGCACGACCATGTAATTTTCCGATAAAGCGGCTTGCTATGGGGGCACTCAGCAGGGGGGCCCCGAAAAGAGGAGGATTGGGGCTGCTCTGTGCAAAACCATTACACAAAGCAGGTAAGTACGAATTATTTTATTTATTTTTTTGGAATAAAATGTTTTCATTTTACAATTACTTTCCAACAGTGAACGTGGTTTTCTTTTGGGACAGTCCATATTTTTCAATATCAATTGTTAAAAGAAAACAAAGATTTCAAGTACTGTTGAACGACGTTCGTCAAATGTACTGAGAATTTTCTTACAACTGTTCCTTGGAAAAAGATCTAATGCAGTGCCAGCTTTAGTGTTTTACTTTAATTGTTGGCAGTAGAGCCCTGGGGCTTTATATTACATTGTTGGCCTCAATTGCTCGATGATCCTGTTCTCGGGCATTGAGGCCGCTGAGTTTAACAATAACATGGAAAAAGCCTGACCTATCTTTAGAAGGTGATGATGGTTACATGTATAGACTCCAACCATATAGACCATTATGTATCAATGTCATTCCTTCCTTCTTTTTTTTTTTTTTTTTTTTTTTTTTTTATTCCTTTTTTTCTTTTTGTTCAGTCCAGTAGGCTTGTGAAGAGCTTGCTGTACTAACTATGCACCATTAGTACAGCAATCTCCCAGCATAGCTAGAGAACTGACCACAGTGTTTTCTCATGCTCAGTGTGGTCAGTTTTTAATAGGAAAGCAGAGGGACTTGCAGGAATACCAGGGATTTCACACAAAGGAAGCAATACAAAGAGAACAGAATACTTACTCCTACAACTACATGGTACAGCAGGCATATGAAATGTTGGGTTTAAATACTCTTTATTCTGCCTGTTGGGGTCACCTACCCTACGCCACGAGTCACTGAGGCTGCATGTAATTTTCTTAGAACATGACCTGATTAATGCATATGATGTCATTAGATCAATGCTTACAAAGGGCATTTGACAATAAAGATTGATTATAACCGGGAGGGAAGTGAGATGCGTACATCCAAATGGGAACCCTTTTACCAGCATGATCCTATGGATCGTAGGAAAGAGAGAGGATGTTCTATATGGAGAATGAAAGTGTTGCCCTGTCTTTCTACAAAATCTCATGTATTAAGTCATTTAATATAAACATCAGAATTAAATAACCTTAAAGTAGAACTATAGGCAAACCTTTTATTTTATTTTATTGGATACAGTAAGGGAGGTCCAAGACCCCTGTCACTTTTTTTTTTTTTTTGCTATCTGTGTCCCATTGTGGAGATTTACCTTTACTTCCTGCCCCATAGCCAAACAGGAAGTGAGAGTAAATCGCTGTAAAATAGGAGGATCCAATATAATAGGGTCACAGACCGCACTAAAAACCGAATATTTGTTCTAATCCATTTCTTCTTCTTCTTTCTTTTTTCTTCTTTCTTCTTCTTTTTTCTTTCTTTTTTCTTCTTTTTTCTTTTTCTTTTCTTTTTTCTTCTTTTTTCTTTTTTCTTTTTCTTCTTTCTTTTTTCTTCTTTCTTTTTTCTTTTTCTTTCTTTTTTTTTTTTTCTTTCTTCTTTTTCTTTCTTTTTTTTTTTTTTTCTTTTTTCTTTTTTCTTTTTTTCTTTTTTTTTTTTCTTTTTTCTTTTTTTTCTTTTTTCTTTTTTTCTTCTTTTTTTTTTTTTTTTCTTTTTTTTTTTTTTCTTTCTTTTTTCTTTTTCTTTCTTTTTTTCTTTTTTCTTTTTTCTTTTTCTTTCTTTTTTTTTTTCTTTCTTTTTTTCCTTTTTCTTTCTTTTTTCTTTTTTTTCTTTCTTTTCTTCTTCTTTCTTTTTTCTTCTTCTTCCCAAGATCATTCCCCACACCACATTCAAAACGCACTGCACTTGCGATCTGCAGCAGGTTTCATTATTATCGATACCCGAAACACAGCTCACAAACGCAGTGCCTGCACCAGATCGCATGGTACGGTAGTACCATGCAATCCGGTTCCTGACTTTTTTTTTTTTTTTTTTTTTTTTTTTTATAAGCAGTGCATGCACTACTTTTGCTGCAGCCTGGCATGATTGCAGCCCATTCAAATGAATAGGCTGAAATGGCACTGCACCTGAATTGCATTTGAATGGCACAGAAATGCACGGCACGTTCCTGTGTGATTCATGGTGTGAACCAGCCCTAAGAGATAGTGAGTCAATAAAGTGGGTAGAACAGAGATAGAGCTGGTAAAGGTGCACAAGAAAGGGTTAGGAGTAAGGTCCCTTTCACACTGGGGTGGGGAGCCGCGGTGACTTTTTTGACCGTCCTGCTAACGCACCGCCCCAGTGTGAAAGCCCGCTGGCTTTCACACTGGAGTTAAAGGGGCCGGATTTTTTCAGGCGGTATACAGGCGCTATTTTTAGCGCTGTACCGCCTGAAAAACGCCCCAGTGTGAAAGGGGCCTTAGAGAGAAGATGGCAGAGAAACTAGGTAGGAATAAAAAGGCAAAATTAAGGAAAGCCCTCTGAGGTGGTCTCTGTATTACTTGGCGGAAGATGAGAAGCTAGCAACTTGTTCATCCATATGTAGAAATGTTATGATTGGACGTGAGATAGTTAGATGGGGAACAATGGGAGGAGATCTTTCAGGCAGTGGGCTTATGCTCACTCAACGTGTCCCAGAGACTCACCCAACTTTATATAATACTAAGAACGTACTATACCCTTCACAGGCTTCACTAAATTAATCTGCAGAACGAATCTACTTGCACAAGATGCAAACGAGAACATGGAGACCTTATACACTTGCTGAATGAATGACTTGTATAGCGCTACCTATGCGAACTGAATCGCCTCAGGGTGCTTTTGCCACTGGTGTCCATCTGTGGTATAGTGCGGTCCTTGCCCCATGGGGTCCTGACACGCTTACAAACACATACAACATACACATATTTGGCCAACTTTTAGCAACAGGATCTAATTAACCTACCAGCATGTCTTTGGAGTGTGGGAGAAAACCGGAGTACCCGGAGGAAACCCACGTAGGCACAGGGAGAACATGCAAACTCCAGGCAGAAGGTGTTGTGGTCGGGATTTGAACCAGCGACCCTATTACTGCTAGGTTAAAGTGCTAACCACTACACCACTGTGCTGTGGAGGTGTCCCAAATTGCACACATACTGGGCAGGAGTGGTGACAACTATCAATTCAGTTTTCCTGGTAACTCTTCCACAGGACCCAAGAGCTTGTCTCTTGGGGGCTTTGGAGGAATATGAATGGGAAGAACATAGTAGGGAGGCTATACATAGAGTTCTATTTCAAGCTAGAAAATAAATTATGTCCCACTGGAAGTTTGAGACACCCCCCAACCATTAAAGAATGGATTGATAACATTGGCACAACCCTGAGACTGGAAAACTAGATATACCAACGCAGGGGAAGTGCACAAAAATTGAAGAGACTGTGGGCACCCTGACTGAATGTGCCGGGCCTGGCACCGGTGGAACTAGTGTCTGACAGACTCCTAGGAATAAATGTTGGGTGGAAAACAAACTAAGAAATGGTATAAAGGGGATACGGGGAGAAATGATGTTGTATTCTTGGTTGATAGCTGGAATGTGATATATGCAGTTGAATCGTATGGCAATGAAAACAATGGTTGTAATATACTTCTGCAAATCTAATAATTTTATTGGATAAAAAATAAATAAAAATTTTATTATTGCAGGCGGGGTACAGAAATACAGTGGCTTATGTTTTGGCTGTTAGCCTTAATCATAATGGCTATGATTAAGGCTAACCGCTGAAACGCGTAAGCCGCTTTAGTTTCTGTACTCCACCTGCAATAATACCATTTCTACATTCAGATGAATAGGTTGCCGGCTTCACATCTCCTTGTGTTTTAGGTGTTAGGAAGACACCATAAGCCAGTGCACCATCTTCTCACCACCTCTGTGAATCTGTTTGGGCTTTCCCTTTCTCCACCTGTATTACTTGGGTCTGGTAAATTTTGTCCCTTTTAAAAACAGATATATATATATATAATTTTTTTTTTTTTTTTTTAAGCAGAAGATTTTAGGAAGTCAAATCTTCCATCAGAACCTTTGACATTCACAAATTTACATTTTCAGAGAGGGACTCTAGTGGGCTGATCTCTACAACCTTGGGATGCAAGAGTGTGCCACAATTTTTAAGCTATGAACGGGGGGTCACAAATCTGAGCCAATCCTAGAATGTCCATAGCTCCTAACTTATTTGGAACCAAGTCCATGTGTCCCCTCATTTTGCGTCTTATTTTATTAAAAAAAAAAAAGTGTTTTTAGAGTGATAAAATTTTCATTTAATTTCTGAATTGTTGCATTTGTAAAAGTCAAAATCCAGGATACAGGAAAAGTAGTGGTAAAAAAAGCACTTGTGGGTTTAACCAATCATTTTTTTGTGTATTGGGGAGTGGCTGGCGTGTGTCCTTTTGCCTACATATGTTTTTGCTAATGGGTGTCCCTCTTTTTCAGAAGGTTGGGAGGTATAGGGAAAACCTGATCAGGGTCATGTTGCCCCTTCAATTGTCCATTGAGCAGGTTAAGGGTCTTCTCTTCAAGTTGTGTGCTTCTGCATTGGAAGTCTAGGATCTAACGCTGCTTCCTGGCAAATGTACTTGGATCACAAAATTGGCTCAACAGAGTTCAAAAATCCTTTTGTCAGATAAAGCAGTTCCCCATTTATGTATTGATCTTTGCGTTTCCCTGTTTGCCAGGAGTTCAGCGTTCGAGGAGCTGCTCACTGAATATAGTTTCTTTAGCTGCCATGCGCTCAAATCATGACATTGCTAATTAAAGTCCACCTAATCCATACAAGGCATTTAATAAATCAGGTGCAGACAGCAGTGATATCAAACAAAGGAATCGGAGGAAGGTTTAACCTTGCTTACAAGACGAGAAGAATGCAAGATGTCTGCTTATTTTGTCTGGGAGCGGACAGTGTCCTTCAAACAAGTCTGTGTGAGAAGTTATGAAATATGACGTGCCCGTACACACAAACGCAGAGCACCAGGGACTCTTCCTGTCGGCACTCTAAAAAAATGTTTTTGTGTGAAATTAATATGCCAGTTGATGTGTGTGTGTGTGTGTGTGTATAGAGGAGAGGTGTAACAGTGCCTGTGGGGATCCTGATGTAACACGGAGGATGGGCTCCTGCAAGGCTGAGGATCACTTGTGCTTAGACACTTTTAGGAAATGAAAGTAGGACAGCGGCGTTGTAGGTTTCCTTACCGATTTGATAAGAGCCTAATCCATCAGGTCCATCAACTGGACTAAATGTAAATGCACCTAATCCCTTTAATGTATCCATGAAATAAAGTAGGTTTGCATGGATTTAAATGCAAAGGAGTAAGGCTGGAGCCATTGCCCGAACCTGAGAAGTTATGCATAGAACCTGGGGAGATGATGGCTCTTGGGCCCCTTTTTACACTAGCGGACTGTCCGTTTATCAGGCGGACCCAAACGAACCCTCCAGACTTCTGTATGGACAGTTGGGTGTCAACGGACATCCGATCCGATCCTTTCCGCTGAAAGCAGAGGATTGGGGATCCATTCCTCATCCGCCTCGCGGATCATATTGGATGGCAGTTGGGTGTAAATGGACAGGCGGTCCGTTTACATCCGACCGCCAATATAGAGCAGAGCAGGCCGTGCCTGTGTCCACTCTGCATTAGTGGAGCAGACGCAGACCAGCCATCCACATGCTCAGTGGGTATCAGCGGACAAATCCCCCCCCCCCCCACTGAGCAGGCGGACTCCAATGGAGCCCCCTCCATGTGGAAGGGGCCCTGAACCTGTACTTAAAGCGGAAGTAAACCCATCACTTTAATGGCTTCAAAAAAAAAGTTACGTTCACGGCATGCCGTAGAATTCTAGCTGTCACAATGGTTGTGCTCTCAACCAATCTGTCGAACCATCCAATGGCTGGAGTCATAACTGATCACATGTGCAGCATCATGACAGTTGAAGATTAGACAGAGACCAAGATGGCAGCTTCCTTGGCTGTAAATGATAGGAGGGTTTACTTCCGCTTTAAACTTGAAGAGCTGTACTCCTCAACAATGTAAGACCACAACGTCCGTTGGGAAAATTAAGCCATGAAAATGCAACTTTAAGCTGCTTTTTGTTTTTGCATGTTGGTTTAGACCCCTTTCACATGGAACAGATCCATCCAAGCAGAACCTGCCTGCTCAGCGGGGAATCTCTCCACTGATCCCCACTAAGCAGAGCGGACACAGCCCGCTCTTCTCTATGGGGCTGTGTCTGATTACCTGTCCATCAGTGCCTTTGTGGTAAGCTGTTCTGTGTCTTTACTCCTAAGCCTTCTTGAAGCGCTATGGAGACCAAAGAATATTTATCACATTGGTCCCCCGCTGTGCGCTCTAGTTTTACTCACTATGTCACCACTGTGTCCTGTTGTAGGGTGGTGGATGGTGACTACAACCATAGAGCACAGTGTGTGACCAGACACCCAACACACCTGAAACTGGATGCTAAAGATTGTGTGGCCGCTATAAATTCAGGACAGCAAAGATCAGAGGCCGTGGATTTGTTATTTTTCTTTTTCAGGTAGCCAGACTTTACCTTATCAACCATCAATCCCCACCAACTCCCCCACCCCCTGGCTTCCAATTGCCCAACTAATAAAATTTGAAATACTAACAATGACATGCAAAGCCATCAATAATTTTGGCCCAAGCTGCATCAGTTGTCTCAAAATATCATCCATCCTCTTCACACCTCCAAAAACCTCCGGGACGTCTCTGGAGCCTCACCTATTTTCTGGACCTCCCTACCTCAATCTGTCTGGCCATCTCTTTATGCTTTCTGCCTTTAGGCGATTCCTGAAAACTCACCTGTTTAGGGAGGCCTATCCCGATTCCCACCCCCCAACTTAATTTAAAAAATATTCCTTTCACCATCAGCTCATCCCGCACAGCAGGGCCCTCCTGTCTTTGTAATTGTATTGCAACTATACCGTCTCCCCTAATTTTGTAAAGCGCTGCATATGTGATTTAGTGCTACATACATTTTTTTTGTATTGCACATCGGTCATTTTTCACTCTCTCACACTTCCTTCTCCCCCACTTTCTTTTAATTTATTCCCTGTGTTTGTCACCTTTTTTTGTATTTTTTTTGTTTGGTGTTGTCACGTTTTGTTCACAGTGTGAGTAGTGTGTGGGTCCTCGTGCCAACCCTGCAAGTCTTGGGAGGGGGGGGACATCGGCCTTTTGGCATGGTTCGCCCTCTCTCAATTGGTCTCCCTTTGGCGGAGCCCCACCTAGTACTTAGGTGGGTCTGTTTCAGCAAACTCTCCAGAGAAAGGGGGTCCATCTGGTTTTGGCCAGACGGTCCCATGTGAAATACCTCAGACCCCGTCTGGAGCCTAAGGCCCCGGGGGATCAGGGTAAGGTCCTTCCCTAGTGGAGGACAGTGTAACACCGGTTGCATGTTTTTTGTTTCACTCTTTGTGTGTGCACTTTTTTTGGCACCAGGTCGAGTTTTTGGGTGTGTTTCACACACCACTGGTTTTTCAAAAAAAAATTTAAAAAAATTAGTGCTACATAAATCCTGTATAAAAATATTACATTTTTATTTTTGGTGGAGACATTCACTTTATGGAACATCTGGAGGTTTGGTTGTACATGTCTAACCAGCATCTGATATCAAGAGTTTTTTAAGCTTCGCGCTGTTGTAGTTGCTCTGAGCTTTGCTCAGCCTTTTGGTCCATCGTAGACATGCAACACCCTGCTGACACAGCTCATTGTTTGTTACTGAGCGTCCCTATGGAGGGGGTTTTGATCTTTAGTATCCGTTGCCTTGCTGCTCCCCATCCCGACTTTACCATGAAAGGCTTTCCTGACCTCCACACCTTACGTCAATACTGTTCAAATTAGAAGGAGGGAGGAGGCTGGGGAGTACTGGGCGTAGATGGTGCACCTCATGGGGACAAACAGACGTCACCCCTGCTGTGCGTACAGCTCTATCCTCTCATGTGAAGCTGACGTTTGCCTATTAAGTTTATTATTTGGTATCCTACAACAGTGTACCGGTAGACAGAAGCCCGCTCGGAATTGGACACTTCCTGTGTGCTGATACGTGGCATTAGAGATACGGAGTAGACCTGTTATTCTTTGCCTTTTATAAAGTTGCCAGCATAGCATTGTATAGTGCCATATTTACTATAAGACACGTGGGTCAGTGCCTACAGCATCAGGAGAAGAGGAGACAGTATACCCCCCTCTTCCTCAAACACAACAATTTGAATGTGTATTTTACTTTTACGGAATTTTTTTATTTTATTTTTTTTGTAAAAAAAATTCTGTCCACAAATAAATTTTGAAGCAGAACTATGTAGTGGTTAGCACTCTCACCTAGCAGTAAGAAGGGTCGCTTGCTCAAATCCCAACCACGACACTACCTGCCTGGAGTTTGCATGTTCACCCTGTGCCTGCGTGGGTTTCCTCCGGGTACTCTGGTTTCCTCCCACAATCCAAAGACATGCAGGTAGGTTAATTGGCTTCTGTCCAAAAATTGGCCCTAGTATATGAATGGGGACCTTGGATTGTGGGCTCCTTGAGGGTAGGGACCGATGTGAGCGTTGGGGGGGTTGGCTCTGTTGAAAGTGTTATTATATTTGTTCAAAAAGTGCAGAAAAGGTTGATCCTGCCATAAATCTTGTTTTCTGATAGCTTCCTGGGCTGTCTGCCATGGCTGACTTTTATCAATTACATTGTTCCCAACAGGAAACGTGTTCCTGCATGGATCACCAGATAAAAAAGCTTGAAAAAAAAAAATGCTGAGATCACATGCGTTGCAGAGAATACCAGGGTTATGGCAGCTATCTGCTGCCATAACCCCCGGTATTCTATGTCAAAGTACCGACGTACAGCTACAGCGGTAAGTGGTTAAAAAGTATAAAGCGAAGGGGACATTGTCAGCATTTCAACACTGCAAGGAATGCAATAAGAAGTGTAAGGACAAAATAAGGGCGGCTAAATAAAAAACTGAGTAAAAAAATACCAAAAATCTATTTCGATGTATTACCAGTAAAAAAGGTCCGAGCACATTGGCCACATAAAAAGACGATGACGGGAGGATGGTTACAGATGACATCCTACATAAGGCTCGTTGGCTGCTTTTGTCAGCTGTAACCATCTGGTGAGTGTACATTTCACCTGGGCACATGGAAAAGCACTTTGTTGAATATAATGAAGAAACAATCACTTTATACTTGATTTTGCAAGATCACAGTGATTGGGGACTTTCCTTTATTCAGTTTTGTTGGACTTTACACCACATTTATAGATGTGCTGAATCTATCAACATCACTGGATACTACTGTATGTATAATTTATGTAGAAGGATCCGTGTATTCTGATAGTCCCTGCTGTCAGAATACGATGTCCCAGCGGAGAGGATTCCTCCATCCGCCTGGATTGTGTCAAGAGAGGAATCTGTTCTTTTGGACCTGGACCCCGGGCTGATCCAGCTATAGCCAGCTTTACATAAAGCCTTGTCTGTTGGTATTAGGTGAAGGATCACTTGTCCATAGTGTTATCTATCTTGTGGCTTCTCTAAATGCAGATGATGGACTAGGTTGAGACCTCAGCATTTTCTTTGCTTTTGCTCTGTTTTGAAACTTTCTTTGATCACTAGTCCCTTATGTCCTGCAAAGAGGTATGCAAAGGCTACCCAAGGGTAACATTTTGGAATAAAAGAAAACCAGATTGTATGTACATGGTCAACATTTTTTTTTTATTCTTGCCTTTTACGAGAGTTCTCAGCCACCAAACGAAACTCCTCAACTTCCGGTTGAACTTCCTTAAAATTGAGACACTTTCACTTTCCTCCGCAAATCTCTGTAAGTGCGTCCCTTTTGAATCGATCACTGGGAACCTTATTGTATTTAACTGTCGGGAGTTTCTACAGTGCTCATGCACTAGATTGGGACTTGTCAACTCACATTTTTTTTCTGAACACTGCAAATATACAGAAAGCGGAACTCTAATGTTCTTATGCACACGAGCGGATTTTCTGTCGGAAAAATCTTGGATGGTTTTTCCGACGGAATTCCGCTCAAGCTTGGCTTGCATACACACAGTCACACAAGTTTGCTGAACTTTCGACCGTCAAGAACGCAGTGACGTACAACACTACGACGAGCCGAGAAAATTAAGTTCAATGCTTCTGAGCATGCGTCAAATTGTTTCCGAGCATGCGCAGGAATTTTGCGGGTCGGAATTGGTACAGACTATCGGAATTTCTGATCGAAACTTTTTCCGACCGAAAAATTGAGAACCTGCTCTCAATCTTTTGCTGGCTGGAATTCCCCCCAGCAAAAGTCCAATGGAGCATACACACGGTCGTATTTTCCAACCAAAAGCTCTCATCGGACTTTTGCTGGCGGAATTTCCGATCGTGTGTACGTGACATGAGCCGATTAAATAGCTGTGATGCATATGGGCAAACTTTTTTTTTTTTTTTTACCAACCGGGGAATTTGTTATCCTGCTTAGCCAGCACAACTGTCCTAGGGAGCCCAGTTATGTTACAAAAATGGATATTGAGTTGAACACTAAACTAACAACCTCCATTATCCTAGTCCTGCATGTTACAGCAGCTGTGCAGAGTGTCCCCATTCGCAATGGAGGTTCTTGTTCTGGTCAGCAGGGGATCTGTGAACAGGAGCCCCCGCTGAATCGGCGCAGAGCAGAATAGTTATCCCGTTTCTGATCTCCATGTCCAGTCAGGTTTTTCCACCAGTATGAATCCAGACCTATGTTCAGCCTATGGGCAGGCAGATGTAAATGGACCGCGCATTTGTTTTACATCCTTTTAATGCTAATCTGTCATAATTTTGGTTCAAACACCTGGAAGAGGATTTCAACTTTTTTCCTTTTTTTTTTTTTTTTTTCAGACCTAGGAAAACTCAAAAGTAATGTGATGTAAACTGACACGTTCATTGGCATCCACCTGGATCTGCCTCATCAGGAACTTGATTAAATTTGAACAGTGTTTGGCAAAGGTGGCCGCCAATGAGAATCGGTAGATTCCTGTCGGCAGCTACACACTACATGCACACTGTTTATGCAAACATCAGAGGTTATCAGATTTGTACTGTATACAAAACAATGACCAGTGATGCTGCTGTTCATGTGTAACCACTTATGCATGTAGTTGCATGCTAAGAGCCAGTGCCGGGACAAGGTCATCCAGTGCCCAGGGCAAAGATGCCAAACTGCGCCCCCCTTTCCCTTAGGGTTAGGGTCAGGGTTCCCCCCACCCCTGCGATAAACCATTGCGCCAGGGGCAGCCGCCCCTCCTGCCCACCCCTTGTCCCAGCCCTGCTAAGAGCCTTTGACCAACCCTGGATGCAGATAGTGTGCATCCAGAGTCAGAGTTTCTGGTGGCACAGCCACTGATCTCTATGTAAGGTATTTGTGCTGTAGTTATGTGTATACAGTTAGTCTTTTTTTCTTCTCAATAGATGTGTATACTGATCATAGTGTTTATTGAACTTGGAGCTTTAGAGCACAGTGGTCACTATACATACAGCAATTAGTTACTGAGGCATAGTGCTAACAACAACATAATCCACAACTGCCAAAGTAATCCACATTGAAATAGGCTGTCTGTTTCCTTTGTAGTAGAGCCTGAGGTGTCAACAAAGTACATGGAGTTGGTCAGTTTTGTAAGTGATATGAACATACACTATAGTACTAAAAGTATTGGGAGGCCTGCCTTTACACGCACAGTCTTAAGCCCCATACACACGGTCGGATTTTCCGATGGATTCTGTCCTATCGGACAATGTTGTCGGAAATTCCGACCGTGTGTAGGCACCATCGGACAGTTTCCATCGGATTGTCCGACGGACAAAGTTCTATCTCCTGCTGGAAAAATTTTCCGACAACAAAGTCCGATCACACCAATTCCGATCGTGTGTAGCGAATTCCGACGGACGAAGTGCCACGCATGCTCAGATCACATTACAAGACCAAAGCTATTGGCTACTAGCCTCTACGTAGTCCCGTCGTAGGCATCAAACGTCACCACGTTCAGAATGATCGGATTTTCCGACAACAAAGTCCGACCGTGTGTATGCAACACCAGTGTCAGACAAAATCCGATGGATTTTGTGGTCGGATTTTTCGACCGTGTGTATGGGGTATAAGTCCGTAGGGTTCAATATTGAGTTGGCCCACCCTTTGCAGCTATAACAGCTTCAACTCTTCTGGGAAGGCCGTCCACAAGGTTTAGGAGTGTGTCTATAGGAATGTTTCACCATTCATTCTTCCAGAAGCTCATTTGTGCGGTCAGGCACTGATGTATGAGAAGGCCTGGCTCAGTCTTCACTCTAATTCATCCCAAAGATGTTCTATCGGGTTGAGGTCAGGACTCTGTGCAGGTCAGTCAAGTTCCTCCACTCCAAACTTGCTCTTAAAGTGGTTGTAAACCCTTTACAACCACTTTAAACTACAGGCAAGCCTATAATTAGGCTTACCTGTAGCTGCACTGGATATCCCTGTATTTGCATGTGCCGACGTCATGTCGCACATGCGCACTTAAGCCAACTGAAGCAATGGCACGTAAGTAACCTCCGGGATAGATGTCGCCGGCCGGAGGGGGAGAGGAGGATGGCGGCGGGGGCTTCGTTCTCGGGTAAGTAATTCATAATGAGCTAGTATGATATGCATACTAGCTCATTATGCCTTTTATCTTGCAGGGTGTTTTTTTTGTTTGTTTTTTTCCCCAGGAGGGTTTACAACCACTTTAAACCTTGTGGACGGCCTTCCCAGAAGAGTTGAAGCTGTTATAGCTGCAAAGGGTGGGCCAACTCCATATTGAACTCTACGGACTAAGACTGGGATGCCATTAAAGTTCATGTGTGTGTAAAGGCAGGCGTCCCAATATTTTTGGTAATATAGTGCTTGTCAAGTTCAACATGAACTTTAAAGCTGAACGCTGGTCATGCTAAAAAGAATACGTTACTGATAACCCTCCTATCTACTCTGGATCTTGCTGCTAGAAGCTGACAGCAATATCTAGCATAGAAAACCAAATGCCTGCCTGGCACTCGTGGTAGGGACAGGCCTTGTAGACTGCCAAGTTACCGTATAACTGTGTCCGGCACTGGGTAAGTTATTGTTGGAACTATTAAATAAAGATGTGGCCTTGCACCTTCCAACTCAGCCCTGGTTCACACTTGTGCGCTGTGAATTTGGTGGGAATTTTAAAGCGGTACACGGTGCGAAGTTGCAGTGCGATTTTCATTTTGCAAATTTAGTGCGGGGAGTGGTCACATCCTGTGTTGTTTTTTTTTTTTTTTTTTTTTTCTAGAAAATCTAGGCAAACAAAAAATAATAATTTGTAGTGATGTGAACACTGGACTGGATTTCCACCTACGCTCCTGGCTCCCCCCCCCCCCCCCACTGCCAAGTGCCCTTTGTTATGGGGGCACTTGAGCTGGCTCGTTCTTGAGCCGCTTTCCTGTGAATGAACATTGTTCAGTCACACACACAGCCCAGCTCGGCCATGCCCCCCCCACTCTCTCCTCATTGGCTCACTGTGATTGACAGCAGCAATGGCTCCTGCAGCTGTGTGAGCCAATGAAGAGAGAGGTAACCTGGGAGAGTCGCCGCTCTCGTACACATAGCTGGATCGATATGGGGCTCAAGTTAGTATAAGTAGGCGCTGGGAGCGGAACCCAGAAGGTTTTTCACCCTAATGCATAGAAAGCATTACGGTAAAAAACCTTCTGCCTTTAAAACCACTTTAATCTGTCTTTGTGTCATTTTTCGGCAAGAAAACAAATTTATGGTTTTAAGCCGGTGCTTCTCATCAGTCAAAGGCCTACAGGTTTGTTTGGCCTTTTCAATAAACAATATTTTTATAAGCAGTGCAATGTATGGGCATGGGCGTCCGCAGGTAGGGGCAAGGGGGGTCAATTGCCCCCCCTTGGAATCAGGGATCAGATCGGCACTGTTAAATTCAGCACAGTGGCATCTCTATGGTGGTTCGGGTGCCACCCAACAGTCAGGTGACACCATCAAGGTGCTGACAAGCCCCCCACAACAGTGTAGTGTGACTTTGGCTCTTTTCCCTGCTCAGTCCAGCAGGGAAACTTGGCGGCGCTGTGACAGGAGAAAGGCGAGCTGCGGGCTGTCAGAGGTTTCCCCTGCTCGCCCCCCATTTCTCCTGTCAGGGTTTAGCCGCCCAGCTTCCTGTCCACTTTGTTCCTTCCCCATTGGCCATAACTGAGGGCCAATCAAAAAGGAGACTAGGAGAGGAAAACATCATGGGACATGTAGTCCTGAAGATTGCCGGCTCCATTTTCCACAGGGAGGAGGCTACAGCTCGATCAAGAGAGAGATTGAGAGACTGCAGCCTGGAAAGAAGCTGAGAGAGCGCTACAGGACAAAGAACGAGGAGTGTGCTGGGCGGACGCCAGAGAGAGAGCCACGCTGCCCAGTGCCACCAGAGAGATAGACACATTGCCCAGCGCCACCAAAGAAAGAGAGCCACGCTGCCCAGCGCCACCAGAGAGAGAGCCATGCTGCCCAGTGCCACCAGAGAGTGTCATGCTGCCCAGCGCCCCCACAGAGAGAGCCACGCTGCCCAGCGCCACCAGAGAGAGAGAAAGACTGAGCCACTGCCAGGGTACAGACATGCTACACTACTGACCAGAGTCGCCCCCGGGGAACCCAGAGTGAGCGACCGTCCAGCCGGAGGGATCACTGCTGTAGTTTTGCTGGGTCTGGTAAGAGGACTTATCGGCCATTATCCATTACTTATCCTAGGGACTGTACAACGTCTGCAGCCTCTGACCATGATAATGTGATAATGACATTGGCGAAAAGGGGCAGTGCATGGGTGACCCTAAAATGATGCCCCCCCTGAAAAAAGTTCTGCGGACGCCCATGTGTATGGGGCTCCTTGTATGCAGGGGTCGGTGTATATAAAATGAGGGCTTCACCTTTTTTAAGGGCACTCCAGCCAAATCTGTTTTGTGAGGAAGGGTTTGAAGTCTGGTTCCAGTAGAGATTCGCTTTTCTGTCTCATTGACCACAACCAAATTAAACAGAACAGAAACACAAAGATTAAAAACCTTTTCTAATTCCTCCCGCTTAAAAGAGAAGTATAGGTTTACATGCATACATACATACTTCACCAATTGGCTGTAGCATTGATCCAATGAAAACGCGAACATGACTAAAGAATGCAGTTATGTAATCCTTTAGAAATATAAGATTAAATATAATTACATTTATTTATACATACTAGTGTAAGGCCGGCCATACACGGTTCGAATTTCGAAAGAATTTTCTTTCGAAAATCGTATCTAAGAATTTTCGTATGAATTTCTCACCATTAGTGGGCTGCAGTAACAGCCGATTTTCGTTCGGAAATCAAATTTGAGGAATCGGACATGTTGGAAATTTTTTGAAAAACGACCGATTTTCTAATCAATAATGGGATAATCGTGCGAGAAATGTGATAAGAAAAGAAAATTTACAGAGAGAATAAGAAGATTCCCAGAAAAGAAAATTCTTTTCTGTAGCAACATGAGGTGAAATTGAAGGCTCGGTCGGCCGAATTTCGAAAATCAATGGTGGCACAATCGGATCACAAAAAAAAAAAACTTTCTGATTTTGAAAAGAAAATTCGTTCAAAATTCGACCATGTATGGCCTGCATAAGTAACTGAATATGTCTTGACCAGCTTCCTACAGTCCCCTACACAGCAGCACCCAGACTGGGAGAGGGAGGGGCAGCATTAGTAGCCAATTGGACTGCACTGCGATGCTGAATTGTCCAATGCGCAGACTAGATGTGTGTTGACCCAAACTGTTTTGGGTGTTCCAGTAGTGGTCTAAAATTAGTTTCTACTAACTCCCAGATATGCCTAGATCCCTGGTTCCCAATGCGTGCCCCCCCCCGGCCCTCTTTGTGTGGCCTACGAGCTACTTAGCACTAGTTAGGCAGCAGAGTGGCAGTGAGATGCCAGGCAATGAAAAACTGTGTGTTCCAGTACCTGTCACTTTAAAAAAGACTGTACTATGAGGCCGAATCCTTTTTGCCCGTAAAGTAAAGTCCCAGCCTTGGGAAAGCGAGTGGCATGGGAGCATGTGATCAGTTAAGTGATTACCAATGCTGGGGGGGTGGAGGGGGTTAACTCTTACTATGATGACCACCAATGCAGGAGGGTCAGAGGGGGTTGCATATTATTGCCAGTGACCACCAATATATGTGTGTGTGTGTGTGTGTGTGTGTGTGTGTGTGTGGGGGTTAATGGCACTGTGCTCACGGTTGTTGTTGCGCCCACTAACACCAAGGTTGGGGGTTATGATTGCATCCACTGACAACAAGGTTGGGGGTTATGATTGTGTCCACTGACACCAAGGTTGAGGGCTATGATTGGGCCCACTGACACCAAGGTTGAGGGCTATGATTGGGCCCACTGACACCAAGGTTGGAGGTTATTATTGCATCCACGGTCCCCAAGGTTGGAGGCTATGCTTGCGTCCACGGACCCCAAGGTTGGGGACTATGCTTGCGTCCACGGACCCCAAGGTTGGGGGCTATGCTTGCGTCCACGGACCCCAAGGTTGGGGGCTATGCTTGCGTCCATGGACCCCAAGGTTGGGGGTTACTATTGTACTCCAACTTCCTCAGTATGCATTGCGATAAGCAGCAAAAAATGCAGCAGGACCACAATTTTTGGGCATTGAGGTGCATTATAGCCCATTCATTCATCTAAATGCGCTGCAATTGTGCAGCCCTCTGGAAGTGTTGAGGGCCGTACTGGAGGCCCAGTTTAATTTTTCGAGTTTACCTCCACCGATCTAGATGAAACTGGCTGTACAATGTTATGACTCCTTTGGCATATAAACCCATTATATATGTATTTTGCTCCTGTATTTAGCTTACTTCCTGCAGTACATCTTTAGTAAGGCTTGCTCCTATCCCTTGTATTGTGATCTGTGTAGTGTGGTAATTGTAGATGTAGGAGGAAGAGGCAGTAGTCCCACACATTAGTTTCCTCTATGCCACTCTTTGTATGGGTGGAGATTTGTGGATTAGGGGAATCCTATAATACTTGCACAGGACAACCTATAAATCCTATTACCTTCATAATTTTCTTGTGTCACTGAGACGTAAGAGGAATGTCTACCCAACCCCAGAAATCCCTCCAGTGTGACGCACGCCTGAGAGTTTAGCTGCTACAGTCAATTATCTGCCTTGCTGTAGAGCGGAGCGACTGGGGTGGCAGCATGGCTGGCACCTGGAACCCATTCCTGGCTGCGCTACGGCTTCGGTAAGTACAGACTCAGGAGGCTGGGTATTGTGGGATGTATGGTGTAGTGGTGGTCAGTTGGTTCTTCAAAAAAAGCTTCATGAGGATTCTACTTTTTTGCATTTAGAAACACTTCTTCTATCAGAGCTGCTTAACACGTGGCTCTTCATAATTTTTATGAACTACAAGTCTTAGCATGCACTATTTAATGAGGAATTATACTGCATTTTCATGCTCTTAGATACATAGTATATTTGATGTCCTGAACTCTGTGAATTTAGGTGGCATTTTGTTGCCTGAAGTGTTTAAGTTGGAGAAGTATTTTGGACGGTGCTTGGGGCTGTCTACAAGTAAGAATCAAACCGTCTATCCAATGGCATACATACAAGACATGACTGGGAGTTGTAGTTATACAACCACTGTACCGTCAAGATCGACTCTTGGTGACCACATAGTGTTTCTAGTTGGGTCTTAAGTATTTTCAACTGCATGTTCCTCATTTCTGTGACGGCATCCATCTGCCCTTTTCTGATCCTTCTCTTTTCCCTTTATAACTTTTCCAGTTGTTATTAACTTTTGCAGAGTGGAGAGTGCAACATCTGGTGCAGCTGTGCATTGGTAGCCAATCCTCTTCCAGTTTGTTCAATTAGGCTTCGACAAAAAAAAAAAAAAAAAAAAAACTGGAAGCTAATTGGCTTCTATGCAGAGCGGCACCAGATTTTGCACTCTCCAGTTTTAGTAAATAAACACAAATATGTCCAAAATAAGACCACTTCAGCCGGGTCACCTGGGCTTCCAGTACAAGGTTGAACTTGATTTGTTGTAGGATCTTTTAGCAGTAGTATAGTACTTGTTAGCCATAGGTTACAGTGATATTTAACCCTCCCAGTTTTTTTTTTTTTTAAAGAGAAGTGCGTGACAGAACATCCAACACCCAGCTTGGGTGCCTCTGTCAAGATATAGTCTGGGACCAGGTATTATAACTGTGCACCCAAGATCTAGTCCACATTAGCTTAGGGGCAAACTGGAACTCTTTATTGTAAATTCACACAGAATACAGTGCCTTGAAAAAGTCCACCCCCCCTCGTTCACCGATCCGCTCGTGGCGCCGGCATTCTTACTGTGGGCACCCGGCTGTGGCTTCACAGCCGGGCACCCACTGCGCAAGCGTGATACGCCGCACAGTCATCTGGGACCTGTCACGTGTCCCAGGTGACTGACTGCGCCGAGGGGAAGTGATGTCAGTGCCCGGGCACTGAAGGAGGCAGACTACGAGGGACCCCCTAGCAACAGGCATTTAGAGGTGAGTAAAACTATTTTTTTTATTTTTTTCAATTCTTTTTTTTTTATTTTTCTAATTTTAAGCTATTTTTATAATTTTTTTTTTTGGTGGAAACACCACTTTAAGCAACACAATTACTCTTAAAAATGGTATGTGTCAGGAATGCCCACTATCATCCATTTTATTTCCCATTTATTTAGAACCCTTTCTTTCGACTGTATGGATGAATTCAAATATACATGGTGTAAAAGTGAAGGGAACGGAAGATAAATTATCTGCATATGCTGATGTGTATTTTTTATGTTCAACAACCAAGGATTACTCTGCCAAATTTACTTAGATTAAAAGATATAGATATAGATTCCTGTATTAAAGTTAATCAGATTAAATCTGAAATACTGAATTTTTCGATAACGATATGTGAGGCAGAAACCTTGAAACCATTATTTCCCTTTTCTTGGCAATCATCTACGTTAAAATATCTAGGTATCTCTCTTACACCTAATCTTACTTGTTTATTTCGACATGACTATCTCCCCTTAATAGCATTAAATTAGATCTATGTAAATGGTCTTCCCTTTGCCATTCGTGGTTAGGAAAGATCAATGTCATAAAGGTGGATGTCCTTCCCTGAATTTTATATACCTTCCAAATACTACCTCTAGGAATTCCCGTAGGATTTTTTTCGAAGCTTTAGTCTATTGTTGCACACTTCATTTGGAAGGGAAACTGCACTAGAATATAACGCAATATTTTATATCGTCCTAAAAGAAGTATGTTCTTTCCAAACTTTATCATCATGCAATTATTATGACTCGCATGATAGATTGGAAATATGCTAAAAAGACTAAACTTCGGGTTGAATTAGAAACGGTATTGGCAGATAACGATCTTACGGTTGTACCTTGGATACCTCGATTAACGAGAGGGCTGGCATCTACAACATCTCCACTGACTAGATCTACGTTGGCGTTGTGGGATTCTCCAATAATGCCTTTGTTGGGACATACCGTATTTTTCCGTGTATAAGACGCGGCTTTTTTCTTTAATTGTTACACTGAAATTCGAGCAGCGTCTTATACACGGTCAGTCAGCCTGGGAGAGAGCCGCGCGGGTGCGTAGGATGTCACAGCGGCATCCTCCAATCACAAGCTGTATGACGCCTGCTGCATCTGGAGGTGGAGAGTGCGCAGATGTGATCCGTTCGCTGTGGAGACTGCGCAGATGCGATCCGTTTGCTGTGGAGACTGCGCAGATGCATCAGGGAGCGGAGCGGAGCGATTAGAGCCAAGATGTCACAAAAGTAATAGATTGTCATATTCTGCCAAATTCAAACTTAGTGTGGTTAGCTATGCAAAAGAGCATGGGAATAGAGCTGCAGAGAGACAGTTTGGACCCCCCCCCCCCCACTGAGAGTATGATCAGACAGTGGAGAAAACAGGAAGAACAACTCCTTAAGATGCCAAAAAAGAAGGCCTTAAGGGGAAAACAAGCAAAAACTGTGTTCTGTTTTACCTGTTTAAAATGTTGTTTTTTTTATTTTGGGCTGGAAAAGTGGGGGGCGTCTTATACATGGGGGCGTCTTATACACGGAAAAATACGGTAAATATTTTATGCCAGGAGCCTTAGATAAGGGTTTTGAATCATGGTTCCACAGGTCTAGACTGCCATTACATCATGCGATGGAGGATGTAAAGATTAAATCCTCAAGGTCTCTCCGTGGGGAAACCCAACTAGTAGTTCTAGATCACTGGAGATATATGTAGTTATCTGATTATTCGGAGCCTGCCGCAACTTATTCGCTCTTTAAATGAGCTAAATACCTTTGAAGCAATTGTGCAAAATTAAAGATCCGCCACAACATTGTATTTCTAAATTTTACAAAGCTTTATTGCTTTTGCAGTGTCTGATTTGAAAATTTGATTTACAGATAAACAAAAAGACAAAGTTATTCAATTTACTTGTATGTCTGCCTCTTCATGTAAAATGAAGGAGGTAAAATACAAACCTTTTGCTCGGTGGCACCATACACCAGCAAACTCACCCTTGTGTTGGAGGGAATGTGGACACATGGACATATAATGGTGGTCCTGCTCTAGGATCCGTCCGTCTTGGGAGGAAGTGGCGAAAACGATTTCTTTGATACAAGGGGAAGTAATTAGACCTGAACCATTGGCATTCCTATTTCATTGTACGGAAGAGCCATTATCGAGTGTCTGTCTATAATGCCACATTTATTAAATGTTGGTAAATCCTTAATTCCATCTTATTGGGGAAAGCAATTGATTCCTACTATTTCTCAATGGCTACTGAAGGTTGATGATCTCAGATTAATGGAACAATTAACATGTAGAAATAAGGGTCTGATCAGAGGATATTTCAAGATATGGGCAAAATGGTTTGAATTTTGCAAAAAATATATATTTTTCAGGTAATGGCGAACTGTCCAGTCATCAGGTTACTCATACCCTTTAGTAGTAATGCCACTCACAGGCATTTTGTAGTGTAGTGTAGGGTAGAACCTCAGTGATGTCTTCCTGAGCTGTTACATAGGTTGCAGTGTATTTGGCAAAAGCACCCTAGAAGTTGTATACTGTTGCTGGGATAAATTCACCGAACACCCAGCTATGACAAGGTATGGCCACCTGCACTCTCCATTCAATCCTATGGAACTGTACTTTGCCAAAGTTTTTCATAGAACCGTGCCATAGGATTGACTGGAGAGTGAACAGTGCATGCAGCCGCTTGGCTCAGTAATTTTTTCTATACAGCGGATATCTCACTGGACCAGGTAAAGGGAGTATAGGATTGCTGGGGCAGGGAAAGCTAGAGTATCATTATTATAAGTACACTTAAAGAGTAACAGCACTTTAACATTTGTGCCTGGCCATAGATGGGGCAGATGTCTCCTCAAGAATGATGGGTGCAGAGAGATTGCATGGAGATCAGTGGCTGTACTCACACAAACGTTTAGCAAAGCTAAGGCCTTCATATATCAGAAGCAATTGTCTACACCCCTGAGGTTCCCATTAATGGCCTGATTTTTACCCATGACTCATATGGTGGCAGGGTTGACCCAAGTTTGCCTTAAAGCAGAACTAAAGCAAGCAAACGGTTCCATTCAAGGCATGCCGTAAATGATTATGGTTACTGTTACTAGAGTGCTTATGTCAGCTCATAATTGAACAGTCAAGCCATGGAATGCCATCACATGTGAAGCCCCATGACAACTAAACATTGGCTAAGGGGGAAGCTTCCTTGGCTTTAAAGGGTATGAGGATTTAGTTTAAGGTTGAGGTGCTCCAGAGTTCTTTATCAAAAGTAGACTGGACGTTCAGGCTCTGCCATTCAGCCGTTTACAAAACATTGCTATATCCGTGTTAGTGACAGGTTCACTTTAAAATCAGGTTTTTCTTTTATGGTTGGAAACATTCTTTTTAATGAGGTTTGTTATTCCGACTTTACTCATTCTGTATTGGCGACATAAATGGTCTTCTCAACAGCAAGGACATTGTGTCATTTTGTCCTTGTGTAAACACCTATAAGTCACCTGCAACAGTTAATAATTAGGGCATTTGTTAATTAATCAATGTAGTGAGTTTACTTAGCACATACTGTATCCAGACAGTTTGATGGTGATACAGGAACAAACAGAAAATACAACAAGCCAGGGGAACCCAGGAGGGGTTGATGTCAGGTGACATATTGGAATAGATTGACGCAAGTAACATATTTAATGGTTTAGCGTGTAGGGCCAGCTGGGGAGTAACCTGAGCTAATCACAGGGACATCTCAGCCCCTCCAAGAGTTTAATAGGATTTCCTTCACTGGCTCTTAGAAAGGTAAAATGTGTTTGTTTACTGGATACTGGACACTGGTTTCCTTTAAAGGGAACCGGTGGGGACAGATTTGAGAGCTGCCATTTGCAATTTGCAGGCACAAGCTCTGGAACATCCTCCTGATCCTGGCTTTAGTGATTCAGCCTATCAAGGAACATCATTCCTTGAATGGTAACGGTTTTGGGAAGCCATTAAATCGATGGATTTAATTCCGCTTCAACTTCTTACCAGAGTGTCTACTCTTGCCAAGGTTTACCAGAATTCACTTAGGGCCTATTCACACCCTTGCATGTGTTTTAACGCTATGTAGTCTCATGCATTGAGGTGTGTTGTGTAAAGGCAGCCCATTCATTAGGGGGTCTGCTATAGCATTTTTGTTATTCTGTTTTATGTGAACTGTGGTGCCATTTACATTAAAAGACAATGTGCTGTATACCTGTGCGTTATTGCAGTGCAAACATTTGAATTTTCCCATTAAGTTGGCAATGCACTGCTAAAATATTGGCTAATTCCTGTGAATTTATGAAAATTCTAGCCTTGGGTGGGCCTGCTGACACCTCCTATAAACTTTTTTTATTGAGAAATCCAAAGGAGCGGAGTGGAAATTTTCCAGAGACTGTAGCCAAATGGGTAATATGGCAGCCGGGGGCCCAGAAGTTCCATCCACATGGTTTAGAGTAGATGGGGTAATCTATGGAACAGTGACTGCAGCCAGTCAGGTATTCTGGCAGCTGTGGGCCCAGAGGGAAACTCTTGGAGGAACGTAGTCCTTTCCCACCCACATGGTTTGGAGTAGATGGAGGAATCTATGAAACTATGATTGGAGCCAGTTGGGTATTATGGCGGCTGTGGGCCCAGAGAGAGGCTCTTCCATCCACATGGTTTAGAGTAGATAAGGGAGATCTTTGGAACAGTGACTGTAGCTAGTTGGGTATTGTGGCAGTCGTTGGCCCAGAGGGAGACTCTTCCATCCACATGATTTGGTGTAGATGGGGTAATCTTTGAAACAGTGACTGTAGATGGGGGAAATCTATGGATTTCTCAACCCTCACAAATGGGCTGAATGAGAGAACCCTTTAAATGTGCAAAGCCTTCAGTCTGGTACAGCAGATGTTCATAGAAAGTCATAGAACTTTATAGAAAAAGAACACGGGGATCATAGACTTCTGGTAACCACAACAAAACCGAGAAGGTCTTCAAACGGTCTTGGCTGTGAGGTACATCACACACACCACAGTGGAATCTAGTAGTCATGGTTTACAGCATTTTACACATTTCCATTGCTGTTTGCACAGTTTTATGGAATAAGTCTGAATACATTCCTGATGTTATGGCAGTGCTAAAAGAAATAATGTGGAACCAGTCCGATTTTCACCTTTTATCTATTATTTAAGGACGCGTGTTGATGGATTTTAAATTTTTTTTTTTTTTTTTTGTACCCTTCAAACCCGTGTTTTGATTTCCCATACACGTCTATGGGAATGCAAAACCTGCTGGATGCTATTCAACTGCAGGTCAGACGCAAATGTTGATGAATTCTGAAAGATCTCAGTAGCCTCTCAATATGATGCCATCAACACGGGCAGGACACTTTCAGGTGGTTTTAGGTGCATCAAAAACTGCCTTTATTTTTATTTTTGGATCATTGTCGTGTTGGAATGTCCAAGTACGTCCCATGCGCAGCTTCCTGGCTGATGAATGTAAATGTTCCTTTAGTATTTTTTGATAACATACTGCATTCATCTTGTCATCAATTTTGACCAAATTTCCTGTGCCTTTTGTAGCTCACACATCCCCAAAACATCAGTGATCCACCTCCGTGTTTCACAGTAGGAATGGTGTACCTTCCATCATAGGCCTTGTTGTCTCCTTTCCAAATGTAGCATTTATGGTTGTGGCCAAAGCTCAATTTTGGTCTCATCACTCCAAATGACTTTGTGCCAGAAGGTTTGAGGCTCGTCTCTGTGCTGTTTGGCGTATTGTAAGCGGGATACTTTGCGGCAGTTGCATATTAATGGCTTTCTTCTGGCGACTTGACCATGCAGCCCATCTTTCCTCCTTATTGTGCATTTTGAAACAGCCACACCACATGTTTTCAGAGAGTCCTGTATTTCACCTGAAGTTATTCGTGGGTTTTTCTTTGCATCCCAATTTTCCTGGAAGTTGTGGCTAAAATTTTAGTTTGGTATACCTGACCGTGGTTTGGTTTCAACAGAACCCCTCATTTTCCACTTCTTGATTAGAGTTTGAACACTGCTGATTGGCATTCTCAATTCCTTGGATATCTTTTTATATCCCTTTCCTGCAGATCGTTTGACAATTATTTTACTTTCCCCATGACTCAGAATCCAGAAACGTCAGTGCAGCACTGGATGAAAGATGCAAGGGTCTGTCAGGAGTCCAGAAACTCATTGACCTTTTACACACACACACACACACGCGCTAATTACAAGCAAACAGATCACAGGTGAGGATGGTTACTAAGGATGAGCGCAGACGTGTTCACAAACAGCACGTGCAGAGCCCGCCAGGAAGTGGGCACTGGGGAGCGCTAATCACAAGCAGTGAGACATTTCCTGATCTCTGCAGCCACGCATCGGGACAATGGGGGAGATTTACTAAAGCTGGTTCTCACAGAATCTGGTGCAGCTAAGCATAGTAACCAATCTGCTTTTAGGTTTTATTGTCAAAGCTTAATTGAGTAAGATGAAGTTAGAAGCTAATTGGTTACTATGCACAGCTGCACCAGATTCTGTGTGCACTAGTTTTAGTAAATCTCCCCCAATGTCTCGCTGCTTGTGATTAGCGCTCTGCAGCGCCTACTTCCTGGCGGGCTCTGCATATGTTATTTGCGAACACGCCTGAGCTCATCCTTAATGGTTACCTTTTTATATAGCCAATCAAACCCCTTTGTGTCAACTTGTGTGCATGTTTATCAGGCCAAAATCACCAGGGTATGTAAACTTTTGATCAGGGGGGTAATTTTGGGTAGTTTCTGTTGCCATTATGATTTAAAAAGAGTTAAAGGGGTTGTAAAGGTAAAAAATTTTGCATTCTATGCATTAAGGTGAAAAAACATAAGACAAAGCCCCCCCCCCCCCCCGTTTTTTACTTACCTGACCCCTCGAAAGTCCTGCACTCGCACCCGACATCCTCTTCGCCGATCAGCCTGGCCGGTGATTCGTTACAGTGCATGGATTGAAAGCAGCGCAGCCATTGGCTCGCGCTGCTGTCAATCACATCCAATGATGCGGCGCGCTGGGGGGCGGGGCCGAGTGATACAGTGAGCGGTTATGGCCGCCGGCTGTATCACGGGAGTGCGCCCACAAGCACTTCTTACCATGCGAGGGAGCTCGCATGAACGTGAGAAGTCCTTGCAGGGGGGTAGCGGAGACAGCTGCCGAGGGACCCCAGAAGACCAGGTTCGGGGCCACTCTGTGCAAAACGAGCTGCACAGTGGAGGTAAGTATAACATGTTTGTTATTTTAAAAAAAATAATACCTTTTACAACCCCTTTAACACAGTTGATTGATAATAAATGGCTTCAGCCAAACACTAACCATGAGTGAAAAAAGTTTTTGTGTATGTGTGTAATAACCGTGCCGCAACTGGTTGCATTGCAGGGGGTTGTGTGCCAGTTACAACGCAGCCCCTTTCACTTGAATGTGTCCTGTTCGACGGGCAGTAGTATCCTTCGAATGCAACAATGGGGTATAATTCCTGCAAAAATAGCTCTGCGCCATGTGTACACACCCCAGCCACTGCCTTTGTAGCTTAAGGGGAATCTGTTGGGGGAAGGATGGGGGGGGGGGTAAAAACGCAGGTCAGCAGCGTGTTATTACTTGACCCACCTCAAGTGTAATGCTAAGTTCGCATCTAAGCAGGTAGCAGTTGATGCGTTTTTCTGACATGATTTTGAACACGTTTTTGATGCATTTTTTTTTGGCTAATAGGAAAGTGTGACTGTTCATGGAGTGCAACTGATACAACCTTACACTCTCTGGCACTCAAGTAGCATCAAAGTCGCATTTAAGTAGTGCAGGAACCTTTGTATCCAAAGTTGCATGTTAGGGTTAAATGTTAGCAGTAATTGTCAGGGTTAGAATGCGACTTTGGACACATTAAAGCTTCCTGCACTACTTTGAGGCAAATTTGATGTGCCTTTTTGATGCTACTTGAGTTCCAGAGAATGTAAAGTCACATCAAAGTCGCACTCCATGAACAGAACTTTCATACTTTTCTATTCACTGCATAAGAAATGCGTCAAAAACGCATCAGCCGCAACCTGCATAGATGTGAACCTAGCCTAAGTGATTAGCCAGGCAGTTACCTAAAACTGAGATCAGCGTCCTTTACAGCAGTCAGAAAAATGCAGGACAATTTCTGATTGGTTGTTGGGATTACTACAATGTCGTATTGAGTAAGCATATAAAATGTTGCTTTCTGAAGCGCGTTGCACGCTGGGGCTGGTAAGGTTCCATATATTTACTGTGTGAAGGATACAAGCGGGCGTGCAACCTGCAGCAGCAGATTGGACAAAGCCTGACTCCTGTATCAGCAGTGATGTCACATCGTAGTGTGACCCCTCCCACCCAGTGACAATAATCTGTCACTTATCAGCAGGGATCAGGCCTCCAGACAGCTGGGAGATTACACACATGCAGAACAAATACTGACACGGAGGAAACGTGCCACCGACAGCCAAGGAGACACGCTGGGACAATATAGGAACCTATAGCAGAGCATGGCCAGCTGTTGCGGCAGGAAAGCACCCCATAGACCGATGGTGGTCAGTAGGGGAGCGCCACCCCATGATTCTCTAGATCAGCAGCTCCCAACTTTTTTTTTCACTTGCGTACCCATTGGCGACCCATTTCCATAAAGGCGACCCATTGGCGACCCTTCGTATTAGCAACATTTTTGTGATTTCAAATGTATAAGTTGTCACTAAAAAAGTGTTGCAATAATAAAATGTAGTAATACCTTTTTTAAACTGGCCATACATGCATTGAATGTGAAATCTATGGGGGGGTTTAGGACTGGTGCACACAGAATCAGGTGCAGCTGTGCATAGTAGCCAATCGGCTTCTAGGTTTTAGCCCCCCGTTCACACCGGCCCATGACAAGTTGCATCCCATTGTCAGGAACGGTACCACTCAAATCGATGTGACTCAGAAAAAGGTTCCTGCACTACTTTTTGCCGGATTTCTTTGCGACTTGCATATACTTTTGTTGTATGAAGTTGCAAGCCGCAATTAAATCGGCAGTGCAAATCGCTGTGATGTTCGTCTTTGAAGTTGCGCTGAAGTAGCGCTATTTCAAAGCCACACTGGCATGAACGGGGGCTTATTGTCAAAGCTTAAATGAACAAGATGAAGGTTGAAGCTGATTCGTTACTGTTCTGGGCAGCACAGTGGTGTAGTGGTTATCACTTTCACACAGCAGCAAAAAGGGTCACTGGTTCAAATCCCGACCATGTCACTGGTTCAAATCCCAACCACGACACCATCTGCCTGGAGTTTGCGTGTTCTCCCTGTGCCTGCCTGGGTTTCCACCAGGTAATCCGGTTTCCTCCCATACTCTAAATACATGCTGGTAGGATATTCGGATCCTGTCTAAATTGGCCCTAGTATGTATGAATGTGTGTTAGGGACCTTAGATTGTAAGCTCCTTGAGGTTAGGGACTGATGTGAATGTACAATTTATATGTAAAGCTCTGCGTACATTGACGGCGCTTTACAAGTACCTGAAATAATAATATTCACAGTGTGCACCAGTTTTAGCAAATCAACCCCATTTCATATTTAATGCATGTATGGTTAGTTTGACTTATTATTATTATTATTATTATTATTATTATTATTATTATTATTATTATTATTATTGAGCTGCAACTAACGATTATTTTCATAATCGATTAGTTGGCCGATTATTGTTTTGATTAATCGGTTAATAACCATAAAAAAGTGTGGTGTATAATTTAGTTCATGTGTAAAGTTTAAAAAAAAGGCAATTTATTCTTAAATATCTCTATGCAGTGGTAAATAACCAACTATATGGTTAGGGAGCAAAATATCAAATCCGCTCTGAGAATAACAGAAGAGATATACTGTATATACTAAGTGCCTGACCCTTTCCAAATACGCAGTGGCTGAAAAAAGCATAGATGTGTACGTGTCCCATAGGAAACCATGTAAATGAACTGTAGTGCGTTTCTGCAAAAAGCACCAAAAAAAACACAGATGTGAACCAGGCCTGAAACGTTTAGTAACATAATGGGGTTAAAAAAAAACTAAAATTAGCCCTTTATAGTACAAAAAAAAGCAGATAATCACTACTGTAGGGGTTCATTTTTTTACTGTAGAACTGTGAAAGTAATATTTACAGTAGCGATTATTTGCTCTTTTTGTAGTATAAAGGGTTCATTTTAGTTTATTTTTAACCCCATTATGTTACTGGCCGATTAATCGATTATGAAAATGGTAATCGATTAATTTCATAATCGATTAGTTGTTTCCGCCCTATATTATTATTATTATTATTATTATTATTATTATATACCGCCTCCTTTACCACCTGTTAAACACCTCCTTAAGAGCAATCCACTGCGGATGGCTCTTCAGAGGGCAACACCAGTGTAAAAGAGCCTCAAGTGCTTTGCAATGCCATTCACATTGAATGAGACCCAAAAAATGCCTGGCAGTGCACCTCAACACATGCATTTTAGCTCAATACTGAGATGTGAACCTTCTTCTGTACTGTGTTGCACTGTATTGAAAAATGCCTGGTACAATTTTATGTGCGTTGGGGGCACTGCCAGCCCTTTGGAAATGAAACCATGTTGGAACGACGCAGGAAAACACAAACTTCTGTTATTGCCCCTAGTAGACGGCAGCACGGGTATTTTTTTACATGTTAAATCAAAGATTAGTTGTCTATGGAACAGTGGGTGGGAGGAATTCCTCCAGTGGGAACACAGCTGTCAGTGGTGGGAATTCCTCCCCCTTGGGGGAAATTTTACTCTCACTTCCTGTTTTGTCCCAGGACAGGAAACTGCTGACAGCATTAGCAGATGGGACTTTTTAACCCTTCCCCTCCTAGAAGAAACGTTTTGTCTGCAGTTGCATTATAAGAGGCTCCTCTGTTATACCAGGATTGTTGATGCTGGAACATGTAGACCAGTTTACCAGTCTCATACTTCCCGTGCCCGACCCACAGGCTCTGAGCGGGCACACTGGAGGTTTGGAAACTCATCAGAATAATGAATGGATCCTCTGTTGTATTCCTCGACTGTTCCCTCCGGTAACCTTTGTCCCTTTCTCTGCAGCTAATCCCCCCCTCCCGCCACAGCTGCCCCATTGACGTGCGCGCCCTCTCCAGATGTGCAGCCTTAAAACCGTAATTTAGTAAAGCTGCTTCTTCTCACCGTGACGTCAGTGTCCTCTTTCCACTACGCTACGGAGTGTAGGGGTCTCTAATCTAATTTCCCCAACAGGCTGCACAACCTAAATCCCACTTTATTTTCTGCTTAGCCAAAGAACAATGTAGTCACAGTTCGTTTTTAACTGGTAGTTAAAGGACAACGCCATCGAAACGACTAAATACACGGCTAAAAAAGGTATATAGGAACTGGTTTACAGTATGTACAATAAAATGTATTTTTATATTCCACTGACCCCAACTGCACTATATGACTGCATAGCTCCAGACATCTTTTACCTGAGCAATGCAGTTCCTGGTCCTAATCTCCCCACTTACCTACTCTCGCCACTCACCTGCTCTCGTTGTCCTACTCTCCCCACTCACCTGCTCTCGTTGCCCTACTCTCCCCACTCACCTGCTCTCGTTGCCCTACTCTCCCCGCTCGCCTGCTCTCGTTGTCCTACTCTCCCCGCTCGCCTGCTCTCGTTGTCCTACTCTCCCCGCTCGCCTGCTCTCGTTGTCCTACTCTCCCCGCTCGCCTGCTCTCGTTGTCCTACTCTCCCCGCTCGCCTGCTCTCGTTGTCCTACTCTCCCCGCTCGCCTGCTCTCGTTGTCCTACTCTCGCCGCTCGCCTGCTCTCGTTGTCCTACTCTCGCCGCTCGCCTGCTCTCGTTGTCCTACTCTCGCCGCTCGCCTGCTCTCGTTGTCCTACTCTCGCCGCTCGCCTGCTCCCACCACATACTTACCCTCCATCATAATACTGTCCCTATATGCATACTCTCATCGCTGTACTCTTATCATGCACCTACATTAATTAATTACAATACTCTTACCACACACCTATTCTCCTCATACACCTACTCCCACCACATACCTACCCTCATCACAATACTCTCCCCATACACTTACTCCCACCACATACCCACCCTTATCACAATATTCTTCACATACCTACCCTCATCACAATACTCTACCCATAACCTACTCCCACCACATACCTACCCTCCTCACAATATTCTCAACATACCTACCCTCATCACAATACTCTCCCCATACACTTACTCCCACCACATACCCACCCTTATCACAATATTCTTCACATACCTACCCTCATCACAATACTCTCCCCATACACCTACTCCCACCACATACCTATCCTTATCGCAATACTCTTTCCATATACCTACTCCCACCACATACCTATCCTTATCGCAATACTCTTTCCATATACCTACTTCCACCACATACCTACCCTCATCACAACACTCTTTCCATATACCTACTTCCACCACATACCTATCCTTATCACAATACTCTCACTATATACCTACCCTCCTAATGGTAGTCTCCACATACACCTACTCTCATCACTGTACTCTCATCACACACCTACTATAATCACAATACGCTCACTACACATCTACTCTCCGCACACACCTACTCCCACAACTCTACTCTCACCATATACCTACCCTCAGCACAATACTATTCACGCACACCTACTGTCACCACATACCTACCGTAATCATGATGCTCTCCACACACACCTACTGTCATCTCTCTACTCTTACCACACACCTACTGTCCTCACAATACACCCCCCCCCTCTCTTGTGTGATGAGAGAGGTATGGAAATGGTAGAGTTATGAGGGTAGGTGTATAGGGAGAGTAGATTGATTAGAGTAGGTTTATCAAGAGAGAGTACCCTTGCCATACACCTATTCTCATCGCTCTACTCTCCTCATACACTAATTCTATTCATTCTACTCTCCTCTTATACATATTCTCGTCCTTCTAGTCTACTCTTGCCACACGCTTAATTATGTCACTCTACTCGCAATACACACTAACTCTCATCGCAATACTCTTACCACACACCTACTCTTGGCACTCTGCTCTTACCACACGCTTTCTCTCCTCACAATACTCTCATCTCACACCTGCTCTCATCATTCTACTCTCCCAATTCATCTACCTTCAGCACTCTACTCTCATCACTCTACTCCAGCCTTTTTCAACCTATCACAGAGGAACCCTTGAAATAACTACTGCTTTGCACTGGTTCAGTGGAGGGCTTTTTGGTTTTATTTTGGTCCACCTATCATAACTTGTTGATTTTTATACCTTCCAGTCCACTACAGAAATGGATTTCACAAAGGAATGCATAAGTCTAAAGAGTAAGCTTTAGCTATTTGCAGCTATGGCCTCAGGGCATCATGGATACATAAAGTATCTGGAACTTGTGTTTTGGACGCCGTGTTTTGTTCCCCTTCAAGTGAAGGCTTAATGCTTTGACCTTTGCAGACAACCTTCAGGCCTGATCAGTGCCAAGTTCCTAGAATGAGAATGTGTGTACTGAGACCGCATTAGGTTATCTAAGGTCTAGATAATTGTATTCAACTGCCAGCAGGTAGGGGCAGCCATGCATGGTATTCAAGAAGAGGAAATGTCATGGTCCGCTAATACCTGTTCATATGTTGCTTCATTTTGTGGGCCTACAAATGGTGAGCAGTCATCTCCTTGTTTGTCTGTGCCTAGCTTGACTTTTTTGTCACCAATCAGATTCCATTCTGCTTTGGAAAGTTTATTATTTTATTTGTAATTTTTTTTTTATAGATGAAGCAAAGCCCAAAGTTGCACAGCACAGATTCAGAAAGTGGACTTGCCTCCTGTACATGTGAAGAGCTCTCTGAAATATTGCTACAGTTGATAGCACAGAATTCAGACTAAGCCCCCGTACACACGGTCGGAAATTCCGACCACAAAATCCGTCAGATTTTTTCCGACAGATTTTTTTCGAAACTGGTGTTGCATACACACGGTCGGACAAAGTTGTCGGAAAATCCGATCATTCCGAACGTGGTGACGTTCGTTGCGTACGATGGAACTACGTAGAGGCTGAAAGCCAATAGCTTTGGTCTCGTAATTTGATCTGAGCATGTGTGGCACTTTGTCCGTCGGAATTCTCTACACACGATCGAAAAAAGTCTGATCGGATTTTGTTGTGGGAAAGTTTGAGAGCAGGATCTCCGACGGAAAAAGTCCAATGGAGCCCGCACACGGGCGGATTTTCTGACAACATGGTCCGATCGGACATTTTCCGTCAGAATTTCCGACCGTGTGTATGGGGGCTAAGAGTGATGTTGTGAAACGTTTGCCTTTTGTGCAGGCACTCAAAAGCTGCCATGAACTCACATCTCAGTAGGACCTGCTTAGTTCAAAGAATCACAAAGCAGGCAAAACAAAACCTCAGAACTGTTCTCCACACCACGCCATTGACATAAATGGATATCTGCAGTCTAGTGTTTGGCATACACTTCAAAAATAAATAAATTTTGACCACATCATCCCTTAAAAAAAACCACACTAAGAGAAATGTACAGGTTGCCATTGCTAACCCCCTTCTGAAAATGCTTATTACCTGACTGTCTGTCTGTAACTTCAGTGGTTTGAATTACCGAGCCGGACCAAGCCTTCAGCAGGAGATGCCAAAATGAAGAGGTTGGTGCTCACCTCCCATTTGTGGCAACCTTTGCTGCCCCTCTGGAAAGCGGTCAGTGGTGGATTGTTTTTGAGAGGGGGCTGACAGGTGGCTGGAAGGTGATGTGTTGTCTCCTAATTTTTTGTTTTTAACCCTTCAAATTCCACACCACTGCACCGTAGCTATATGCATTGCACCTGGTTGGAGCATGGCCCCATTCACTTGAAAAGGTCATGTTTGGTGGCGAACATGATAGTGGGTATAATGGCAGACACAAAGCAGAGCATTACGGTGGCATGTATACAACCCTCTCCAGCCGCGGTGTTGGGGAGCAGTAGAACCCTGGCTCAAACAGATATTTTTTCCATCCCCTGCCCATAGGTGTGAATAAATACTTACATTATGTAACAAAAACCCATAAATACACTATTTTGGTGTTTTTGGATCACTGACTAAAATAGAGTATCAACATAATACAAGTAAAGTAGCATTTTCATGTGAGTTCAGCAATGGTAGCCTATCCGTTTCATGATTTTTATTTGTTTTTTTCTCAATAAAGTTTTATTGACATTTTTTACTATTTAAATGACAAAGCACAGACATCAGGAACATCACATGAACCCTTTTCAGTAGGTTTCAAGCAACAATACAGGGCAGTCGACATTCATTTTTCCAACATTCCTGGACCATTTACATTTTTCAGGCAGCATATTGTGGAAGAACCATAGAATCAAACGTCCCAACAGGGAAGGAACTGGCAAACATTGTACATAGGGAGGGATTGCAGAGATTCAATGCTTAGTGAAATTGCCTGTTATTTTTGGCCTGTGTTCTGTTCAGCAGGCCTCCTCATATCTGTTGCTGTTAGTGGTTTATCTAACACGTTCTATTGCATTATGAGGTCTGGAACCGTCTCCAGAAAATATTTACGATGTGCTATGTTTTTTACAGTGTAACGATCTTGTCCAGATTTTTCGGTATCTCTCACATTTTTGTAGACATTCTTCCATTAGATGTATCTTGATGACTTGTAATATCCATTTCACTACTGATGGTGGATCAGGAGCTCTCTGGAATTTTGGGCCTAGGCTTGTGGCCGTGCGCAAGATGTGGGATAGGAAATATTTAGGGGCACGTCAAGGTGCTGTGAAATTAGTGGACTTGGGGGGCTCATGTAGAAAGGGCCCTTTAAGGCAATTTTATTGTATTTTATGAACTTGCAGTTAGCACGGTTGACATTTAGCACTGTTGTAGTGTTTTGCTGGATGGAATTAGCTTTTTTCTGGTTGGTTTCACTTTGCTCTTGGAATTGCTCTTGAGGTTTTGTAACATTTGGCCATATCACAACATGGGCCAGCATGCAATATATATAACCATGACTGTTTTTGTTTATTTTTTTTTACTCCCAGCAGGTGTGGGGTAGCATGAATGTATAGCATTAATAATAACAGTACCAATAGAGCTGTTATTTGTATTTCCTACAGCCAGCTAATTTTTTACTTTTTCTTCCCTCTCCAGCTTCGACGTGGAAAATGGGCCTTCTCCA
The DNA here is from genome assembly GCA_028564925.1 of Lithobates sylvaticus. Lineage (NCBI taxonomy): Eukaryota > Metazoa > Chordata > Amphibia > Anura > Ranidae > Lithobates > Lithobates sylvaticus. The sequence goes on along the minus strand of CM053029.1, from coordinate 84,059,888 downwards.
GGTCGCAGCCCGATCGATTCGCAGGCGAGTCCAGGGCTGGTGCTGCACCCCAGCTTCCCGCAAAGCCAGAGGAGGGAGTCGTTCCTGTACCGCTCTGACAGCGACTATGACATGTCCCCGAAAACCATGTCACGGAACTCCTCGGTCACCAGCGAAGCGTAAGTTTTGCCATTACACCTCTTGTGTTTAAAGTTCCTCCTTGGCAATCAGCTAGGTTCCCTAATTAAAATTTCTAGCAGAAACTAGGAAAATGGTACCCAGAATCTGATTGCTATGGACAGTACGGGTACTTTGTTTCTGTACACACATTGATATGGCGCATACTGCATTGTATGACACTATTGTCAGTGGAAGACTGGCTACTTCTCTTAGGAAAGTTGGAGATGTGTGGCAAAAAAGTGCATAACCTTTTGACTGTAGAAAGATAAAATGGCAGCTGTGATGGTTCAGCAGCTTTAAAGTAATTCTGTGTTCAGTTTAAACCTTCTTAAAGGACTTAAGACCTTAAGTACCCATAATTGTAGGCCCTCTATAGGAGCCCCAAATCTTGGCGCATTCTATAATATATATGTTGACTGCCTTCCACATGGACATGGCTCCTTATTGATCAGGATGATCAATAAGGAGCAATGTCCATGTGGAAGGCAGTCAACATATAGATTATAAAATGCGCCAAGATTTGGGGCTCCTATAGACCAATAGCAAGTCAAACTTGATTAGGAGCCAAAAATCATAAGAGGGCATCCTGGGTTTTGGTTTGCTCATGGTATACAAGTACAGATTTGCATCTTAGGTTGGCTTTTCCTATTTTCCAACATGAGCAATGATTGTAGACAAAGTGTAGACATGTATGGCTGTGACGGTTCTCATTTATCCAGGTTATGGTATATCTAGTAAAAGTTGGTCACATTCAACTGGACTTGATCTGTAATTTTCTAAGGGCATTTTGTAGCTTATCCAAGCCACTTCCATTTTAAACTGAAAAACTGAAGAATTGGCTTGGATGAGCTACAAACCATCTTCAGCATTACAGAACGAGTCCTCTGAATGTGACTACTACTAGAGAGCCATGATTCACCTTAACTCACCCTAATTAACCTTAAAACAACCCCAGACATTCCTGTTTCGTCACTGGCAGAGATTAGACACCTATCCCTGCAGTAGCTCAACTATTCATAAATCTTCAACACGAATCCAGGAGAGAAGATTGAGATCTTGTATTCTGACTAATGTCGCCTCCTCTTTTTTCAGGCACGCTGAAGACCTCATTGTTACCCCATTTGCTCAGGTAAGTTAATTCGTCCTATTTTCAATTTTTTTATTTTTTTTAAATATGATGGAATCCACTTCTACCTGTCAGTAGTTGGTCTGTATCAGAGAAAGCTCCTGATTTGCAGCAGGGTGCCCCTAAGATCCCAGTGGCCACTGCTTGAGCAGCCAATCGGATCCACCAACTCTCACGGACGTGGGCCACAGCTAACAGAAGGAACAAAAAGGGAGACACAAGGGCTTCCTACTTTGAGGTCTAGGGCCATTTTAGGGAAACCTAGCAGACATAGGACTTTGCTGAGTTTAAATCCACATTTAGCCATAAGCCTTTATAAAGCTGTCCTTTGTGGTGACCAAAAATTGTACTTTTGTCTCTGACTGTTGGGGCTCATTCACACGTGAGGTTTAGGGGTGGTAAAACCTCATGGTCCAGCCGCGCTTTATCACTCCTAACTCCTATACCTTTAGCTGCAGAGGCAGTGGCTGGGGGGGTATACATGCATATGCCACATCTGCAAAGCCCTGCTTGGCGGCAAGAATTTTACCCTCTGCAAAACAATGGTATCTTTATTAGATATGCACAGACATATAAAAACAGCTCCCCGCACATTAAAAAGGTTATGGACTCCTAGACTATAAAAGTTCAACTGTACATTATACTCTTTTATTTATTTTTTTTTTTTCACAATTAGTTTTATTGAGAAAGATAATTATTGCAGATAGAATATACCCACAATCTTCAAGGTTCTACACATTGCCTGTTTTTTCTATACCAATAATACATGTAAACAGCAGTTTATGAAAATCTAAAACAGCACTAGCTGTAAAAAACAAAAAAAAAAAAAAAAAAAAAACGTATCCAGTGATTCAGTATGGAGGCAAGTAAAAAGGGCCAGCGTATATTGGAGGAGAGAAAGGGTACAGGGCCCTAATTCAGACTTTACAGGCAAGATGGACAATGATATAGTACAAAAATATATTTTATTAACAATAAGTCATATCAAACAGGTCAAGTAAAAAAGAATTAAAAACATACGATAGGCACAAGATAGTAATGAGTGTCTAGTGTAAACAAGAAAGTTGACACCAAATAAACGGCAGTGAGCCCCTGTGCGTCAACGCGTTTAGCTGTTTTGCTTCGTCAGGACACACTTGGGGGTATGGAATGAACAGGTCTCACTATCAAAGATAAAATAAATCCATCAGACATTATATTACAATAACATATGATAAAAAAACTTTCAAACATTGCTATATCCAGAGGACATACGCACATCAGATACAAATAGGTCCCTTGTCAGCATAGAAATATCTCCACATGGAGAGCTCCCAGATGATCACCCAGGAATGTGAAGCAGGAGGCAGGCCAATGTAATATCCCCTCTTATGATCTGCAAAGCCGTGCACTACCTCAGCACCATAGGCTGCAGCTCTAGGCCCTTTTTACACCCCCTCCTGCTGAAGCACCAAGACAGCTGCTTCTTTTGCCACCCACTTGGGCCTGGCCCTATATAAAGGGTATATACTGCGCCCTGCCTTAGTACTTCCCTCAAGAATCAACGGTACGAATTTTAAGGGGAACCCCACGCCAAAAATGTTTTTAAAAATCTGTACCAGACTCTTGGGTCTGGTATGGATCTGGTATGGATTTTAAGGGGAACCCTGCTTGCTTCAATAAAAAAAAGGCATCATCGGTTGTGTTAAGGACGTGGCGTTTGCCCGCATCTTAGGATAACATTATTTTGCTTCTAGAGGCAGAACAAAAAAACGCTAAATGCTGCTGCTAGGAGAGTAGGGATGGAGCGAAATCACTGCCAAGTGTGTGTGTGTGTATATATATATATATATATATATATATATATATATATATATATATATATATATATATATATATATATATATATATATATATACTGTACACATACACTTTTTATTATTTAAAAAAATTATATATATATATATATATATATATATATATATATATATATATATATATATATATATATATATATATATATATATATATATATATATATATATATATATATATATATATATATATATAATTTTTTTTTTTTTTTTTTTTATAATAAAATGTACTTTTGCCTGTGTCCCTGCTAGGTACATTTTTCTCTAATGCCGCGTACACACGAGCGGATTTTTCCTTCGGAAAAATATTAGATGGTTTTTCTGACGGAATTCTGCTCAAGCTTGGCTTGCATACACACGGTCACACAAAAGTTCACTGAACTTTCGACCGTCAAGAACGCAGTGACGTACAACGACGAGCCGAGAAAATTAAGTTCAATGCTTCCAAGTGTGCGTCAAATTGTTTCCGAGCATGCGTAGGAATTTTGCACGTCGGAATTTGTACAGACGATTGGAATTTTCGATCGGAACTTTTTCCGACTGAAAAATTGAGAACCTGCTCTCAATCTTTTGCTGGCGGGAATTCGGCCACCAAAAGTCAGATGTAGCAAACGGGGTCGCATTTTCCGACCAAAAAGCTCTTATCGGAATTCCGATCGTGTGTACGCGGCATTATAGTCCTCGTGACCAATGTCACCAAGCAAAACGTGATGGAAAATCCAAAATTTTAGTTATCCCACATGGTAAGGGTAAATCTTCCTGTTCTGGTCACAAAGATCTAAGGGAAGTGTTCCCCTCACCCATTTCCTGTTGCAGGAAGTGAAGGAAAATTTTTCCAATGGGGCAAACATGGAAAAACCGGGCATTGTTTGTTTTGTTTTTAACCCTTCCCCACTCCATCCAAAACATAGATGTGGTATTAGGTTTCTTTTTTTAGGCTTTCTTTCCTTTCCTGGTGATCTGGCCAGTAAGTCTGTTTTTCAACAGAACAAGCTGTCCTGCAGATGTAGCAGTTACAGAGATGAGACAAACCATTTAACACTGACAGGGGTGCTTACAATGTTCAGATTTTTTTATTTTATTTATGTAAAACCTTTATCTCGAAAGGAAAAAATAACTGTTGCTGTAACTGCTTATAAAGTGAGTTCAGCTTCAATTTTAAATCTTCTAGTAAATTTAACTTGCCTTCCCCTAAGGCCCCTTTCACACCGGGGCGTTTTTCATGCGGTACAGCGCTAAAAATAGCGCCTGTTCACCGCCTGAAAAAATCCAGCCCCTTTAACTCCAGTGTGAAAGCCCGCACTGCGGTGCGCTAGCAGGACGGCAAAAAAAGTCCTGCTAGCAGCATCTTTGGAGCGGTATAGGAGCGGTGTGTTCACCGCTCCTATACCACTCTTTCCCATTGATTTGAATGGGAAACCGCGGCAATACCACCGCAAAGCGCCGCTACGGCGGCGCTCTGCGGGGGTGTTTAACCCTTTTTCGGCTGCTCGCGGGGGGTAAAACCGCACCGCGAGCGGCCGAATACCGCGGTTAAAACAACGGTAAAGCAGCGATAAATATAGCGCTGCTTTACCGTCACCGCGGCTCACCGCCCCAGTGTGAAAGGGGCCTTAGACTGACAATGCTGCGGTCCATAGGTGTCTTTGTTGCCCTTCAACCCAGACTGGGGGCACGCTGTGCAAAATCTGTTTCACATGGGCTTCAACTTGTATAATAAAAGTGTGAACCGCACGCTTTTATGAAACTTTCAGCAAGCTTTTGACAAGCTTTAAGCAGCTTTCTCTAAGCTTTTGATCTGTGTTTGCGATGCGTTTTGCACTTTCGCATGGGCGTTTTTTTTCCTGTTTTTTGATGCATTTTGTGTTTTGCATTTTTTTGTTAATGTTTTGCATGCTTCTGTGTTTGTTTGTTTTTTGGCTAATTTTGTTGTTGGGCAGTTTAAAAAAACACAGATCGCAACAAAAAATGCGCTACATGTTTTTCTGCAGCTTTTCCATTGAAGTCTATTGAACAAAAAATGCACCGTTTTGCATTTAAAAAAGTCCCTGACCCTTTCCAAAAACGCAGCAGCTGAAAAAAGCATTGATGTGAAAGTGTCCCATAGGAAACCATGTTGCATGGACTGTAGTGCAATTCTACAAAAAGCACTAAAAAAATGCATAGGTGTGAACCAGGCCTTGACACCTAGCAGCTGCATATATGCGGCTCTGTTAAAACAACTTACCATGCTGAGAGCCACACTCCCAGCATGGTAGCCTGCAGGGATCAGTAAGTTCTCGATGCATACTTGCAAAATATATTTTTATATATTTATTTTTTTTTGGGGGGGGGGGGATATTTATTATATCAAAAAGTAAAAATGTTGCTTTTTTTTGTTTATAGCACAAAAAATAAAAACCACAGGAGTGATAAAATACCACCAAAAGAAAGCTCTATTTGTGGGAAAAATAGGACATCAATTTTGTTTGGGTACAGCGTCACACGACTGCGCAATTGTCAGTTAAAGTGACACAGTGCTGTATCGTTAAAAATGGCCTGGTCATTAAGGGGGTAAATCCTTCCAGTCTTTAAGTGGCTAACCTCTTAGCACCAGCTCCTCCCGACCCTTTAAGACAGGGATATGTAATTAGCGGACCTCCAGCTGTTGCAAAACTACAAGTCCCATCATGCCTCTGGGTGTCATGTTTGTGGCTGTCAGTCTTGCTATGCCTCATGGGACTTGTAGTTCTGCAACAGCTGGAGGTCCGTTAATTGCATATCCCTGGTTTAAGAGGTATATGATGCCAGGAAGCTTAAGATCACATGACCCGCGGCCTGAAAACTTGCGATCTGGAGCTTTTGGTTAGGCGATGGTAAGGCCCCTTTCACACTGAGGCATTTTTCAGGCGCTACAGCGCTAAAAATAGCGCCTGAAAAAATCCGGCCCCATTCACTCCAGTGTGAAAGCCGGAGGGCTTTCACACTGGAGCGGTGCGCTGGCAGGGCGGTCAAAAAATTCCTGCTAGCAGCATCTTTGGAGCGGTGTAATCGCCGCTCCTAAACCACTCCTACCCATTGAAATCAATAAGACAGCGCGGCTATACCGCCGGCAAAGCGGCGCTTTGCGGGCGGTTTTAACCCTTTTTCGGCCACTAGCCAGGGGGGGTTAAAATCGCACCGCTAGCGGCTGAATACCGCCGCTAAAACAACGCTAAAAATAGCGCTGCTTTACCGCCAACGCCGATCCCGCCCCATTGTGAAAGGGGCCTAACTGTGTGGGATCCCTGTGGAAGCTGGAAATCACTGTAGTAGTCACTGCTACTACAGTGATTGCTGCCAGCTTAATGGTCCCATGCAGAGCAGCTGCCCTGCTGCTTACTGAACACAGGAGGTCGCTTGCTTGGCAGGAGCTCCATTTGTTGAACACATTCTCTCAGTGAATGAAAAGTGTTTTGTATATAGACAAGGTGGATATCATGGTGTCACTGCCTCTCCACCTCATCCAATCAGAAACCATGTTGCATTCATTGAGAAAATGCTGAGCATTCCCTGAATGGTGCCTGTGCCAAGCAGGTGACCTTCTGTGATCAGTTCGCAGCCACTCAGCGCGGGACCCAAAAGCTAGCTGCCACTAATGTAGTAGCAGTGACTACTACAGTCTTTTCCAGCGTCCATGTACTTGCATACATTGGTCCAAGCTGGACTAATGCAACTATATAAAAGTTGGCATACTTAAACGTCAGCTTTTCAAGTGGAAAATCCCTTTTATATTTCCGAGGAAAGCCTGATGTGATCTGACGTAGCTTTACACTTGTATCACATCTGTACCATGACCTTATCTGTGCAGAGTTCAGTATTCCCTGCTCAGGATTAGAGGTGGCGGTGTGAAGAAAACCCCCTGATGTGGGATGGCGCACCCACAGGCTTACAGATTCCTCCTTTTTGGGGTGCAGCAGCCCAGGAGACCTCCAGGGTGTGGAGGTGAAGGCAGAACCCCTGCAAATGACTCATTAAATATGGAGAGAGTCCAACTGTGTGCAAGGCATGGAAACAGTGCCACCCACTGGCCGGACTGTGAAAGTGCACATACACTTTTTGTTGCACAATTTCCAGCAAGTCACCTTTTCTGTTAATTGAGTTTACAGTTTACTGGGAACTGAAGATTTATTATTATTATTATTATTATTTATAAAAAAAATTTTTAGAAGTCAGTTCAAGTACATTAGTAAGCATTTAAGGAATTTTCCAAGGGCAAATGTAACATTCTCTAACCCCCCTTTATAGACAATTTTCCCCCTCCCAATATCATGCAATGCCAAGCTGCAGCAAGCAAGGACCGCAGACTATTGGGCCTGATTCCCACCTATGCAGGTTGCAGTTTCCATATTCCGGGTGCATTTTGCATTTTTCAATGCACATTTTTGAGCCATTGAAGTCAATGGAACCAAAAACCAGACATAAGTCCCTGACCCTTTTCACACCTCCCAACTTTGGAACTTGAGAATGAGGGACACCTAGGGATGGAAAAGACATGTGGAGCGCACTGCGACAATAATGGGCGTGGCTTAAATACGTTGAATATTGAGGTGGCTTAAATAGAGTCTTAAGTGGTATTAAACCCACAAGCAAACATTTATTATATTTCAGCTTACCAATTCTTAGATGTGATGGCTGCATTTGTTTGTTTTTTCTTTTTCTTTTTACCTGGTGATCCAGCCAGTATGTTTTTTTTTTTTTTTTTTTCAAAAGAACAAGCTGTCCTGCAGATGTAGCAGTTAAATTGTTGAGACAAACCATTTACCACTGTCAGGGGTGCTTACAATGATCAGTTTTTATTTATTTATGTAAGACCTTTATCCTGAAATAAAAACTGCAACTGCTTCTAAAGTGTTAGTGTATTTAAATCTGCTAGTCCGTCGAACACTCCCCTCCCTCCAGATTGACAAGGCTGCTGTTCAAAGGTGCCCCCATAGCTCTTTCATCCAGAGTCACCCCCAAAATGGAGCTGCCACTGCCCATTTCCCTCCCTGTTCTTATTAGTTCCTGATCATTGGTATCCTATTCCCCCCCCCCCCCCCAATACCCTCACACCACTTGGCTCTCAGATGCAGTGTTGGTCATCTTACTTTAAAAAAGTAATTAGTTAAGTTACAAATTACTTCTCCCAAAAAGTAATTGCGTTAGTAACTCAGTTACTACATTGGAAAAGTAATTAGTTACGCAGCAAAGTAACTGACTTTTTTTTTATATTCTATACGTGTAACCAAGGGGCTGCTCTATTATTACTCTAACCAAGGGGCGCATCTGTTATAACGTGTAAGCAAGGGGCGGGTCTATTATTATTATATCGTGTAAGGGGCGGATGGCTACAGAAGAGGGCGAATGTTAAATTAATGGGCAGAGCTCGATATATAACAATAATAATAATAAATGCGCCCCTTGGTTACAGTAATACTAGACCCGCCCCTTACTTACAAGATAGACGACCCTTGCAGAGTAGCACGAGCATCAGGAGCGTGCGGCATCGCCTCGTACAATTACATGTTAACTGCACCTGCGCGGTGTAGAGTTCACTCAGAGCTGTTTAGGTTCGGCAATTTTCGGAAGCTCCGTAGTCCTTCGTACTGCGCAAGCCCTGCGCCTGCGCAGTACAGGGGGTCCTTATCCGGCGGGGAACTTTTTCAGCAGGACACCGGAATTACACTACTGCCATCTAGTGGTGGTAGATGTAATTGGGGTAACTAAGCCAAAGTAATGGTAACTGAGTTACCATGAGGGGAAAAGTAATCAGTTAGATTACTCGTTACTCTCTAAAGTAACTGCGTTAGGTAACTCAGTTTATTTTAACTCAGTTACTTACATCACTGCTCAGATGTTCCCTCCTATGTATCCCCCCCCCCCCCCCCCCCCCATTTGGATCTATGCAATGTCTGTATGGGCTAATATATTCTTTTATCATACACCTCGATATTTTAGCGCCTCCATCTCCTGTTCAGATGTTACTTGTGCCCACACATTGTTTTTGTACAATTTGCCATCTGAACTCTTTTGAACAAAAAAACAGGCAGACCAGGTCAGGTGACTTTAATCCGAGAGATTTTCCAATATGAAAACAATAGTTGGCCTTCAACTGCACAGACCCACATTGATGCATCAGAAATATCCTTAAATATAATTCAAACTGAGTGCAATGTAGGATAGCCTCTGAATAATGGTTTTGTTTCTTCTTTTTTTTTTTAAAGGTGCTGGCCAGCCTGCGCAGCGTCCGCAACAACTTCACCATCCTCGCCAACGTTACCACACCAACCAACAAGTAAGTGAGGGCCTCGGGCAGGCCTTACACAAGAGTGCTGTGAGCTGACGTGTCTGTGATGTACAGATCTTCCACTTACAGGCTGCTTACACATAGATAAGACCAACAGAAGAGCAGCAGTGTCCCGGCTTTCTAGAAATCTGTCTGTATATGGACTTCTCACATTAAAAAAAAATAAAAAACAAAATGTGATATTTTGTATATGTATCTGAATGTAGCAGCAGTGAGAAGGTTTATTTGCTTAAAGTGTTACTAACCCCATAACAGTAAAATCAGTCTGTATTAGACATGTGCGATTAGTTTCGTACGAATTCGAAATTCGTACGAATTTTTCGAAATTCGTACGAATCCGAAGTATGAATTTTTTCGAATACGAAATTCCGTTTACAAATTTCGGCTCCAAATTATTCGAATCCAACTACCAAATATCGAATTTCAACTAATACAAAAAAAATTATTATAGCGGATATAACGAATGATTCCAATGAATTTGAGATTCAGTATATCTAATATCAACAACTGTCCCTGCACAAAGTGTAATTTTTACAGGGAAAAAAGCTGTTTAAAATCACTCGCGGCTAATGAATTGTTGGCTCCCGTAACACAGAGAACTGTCATTCATTGAAAGTCATTGATAAAAATTTTTAAAAAAAAGCGTTGGGGTCCCTACCATTTCACCAAAAAAGTGACAAAAATGGTAAAAATGACAGGAGACGGTCTTTGCAATTCCTTTATTAAAATCTTCTTTCATCTTCTTTCTTCTGGTCTTCCTTCTTCCTTTCTTCATCCTTCGGTTTCTTCATCTTCTCCTTCCGACATCTTCTTCCATCTTCTTCTTCCATCTTCTTCTTCCTTCTTCCGCTTCTTCTTGCTCTGGTCTTCTCGTCCGGCATCTTCTTCCACGGTGTCGGCATCTCTTCTTGGGCCGCTCCTCGCAATGGGAGGCTCCCGCTGTGTGAGGCTTCGCTGCGTCTGACAGGTCTTTTATAACGGAGGGTGGGGCCACCATGTGACCCCCGCCCCCCTCTGACACACAGGGACGTCATGTTGACTTCCTATGGCTTTCCCCATGACGTCAGAGGGGGAGGGGTCACCAGGTGGCCCCGCCCTATTTATAAAAGAACTGTCAGACGCAGCGAAGCCTCACACAGCGGTAGCCTCCCATTGCGAGGAGCGGCCCAAGAAGAGACGCCGACGCCATGGAAGAAGATGCCGGACAAGAAGACCAGAGCAAGAAGAAGCGGAAGAAGGAAGAAGATGATGGAAGAAGATGCCGGAAGGAGAAGATAAAGAAACCGAAGGAAGACCAGAAGAAAGAAGATTTTAATAAAGGAATTGTCAAAGACCGTCTCCTGTCATTTTTAACTTTTTTCTCACTTTTTTGGTGAAATGGTAGGGGTACAAAAAAGTACCCCTTTACCATTTCACACAGGGGGGGGGGGGGGCGCTGGGATCTGGGGGTCCCCTTGTTACAGGGGGCTTCCAGATTCCGATAACCCCCCCGCCCGCAGACCCCCCCCAACCAATGGCCAGGGTTGTGGGGACGAGGCCCTTGTCCTCATCAACATGGGGACAAGGTGCTTTGGGGGAGACCCCAAAGCGCACCCTCCCAATGTTGAGGGCATGTGGCCTGGTACGGTTCAGGAGGGGGAGGGCCGCTCTCGTCCCCCCCCTCTTTTCCTGCGGCCTGCCAGGTTGCGTGCTTGGATAAGGGTCTGGTATGGATTTTGAGGTGGACCCCACGCCATTTTTTTTTTTTTTTTTTTTTTGGCCGGGGTTCCCCTTAAAATCCATCCCAGACCTAAAGGGTCTGGTATGGATATTTAGGGAGGACCCCACGTCTTTTTTTTTTTATTATTTGAAGCGGGGGTTCCCCTTAATACCCATAGCAGACCTGAAGGGCCTGGTAATTGAATTTGGGGGGGACCCCCCACGCTTTTTTTTTTTTTTTTTTTTATATCAATGACTTTCAATGAATGACTGTTTTCTGTATTACGGGAGCCGACAATTCATTAGCCGCAAGTGATTTTAAATAGCTTTTTTTCCTGTAAAAATGACACTTTGTGCAGAGACAGTTCTAAGCACGGGAAACATGCGCCCCTTCACAGGCATGCTATAGAGTTGTAACGTTAATACGTTTTTGGATAATTAGTTATTTATCGTTACGAATATCGACACTCTACACTGCGTCGCTTTAATTGACAATTGCGTGGTATTTGATCACCTTTGCGGTTTTTATTTTTTGCTCTATAAACAAAAAAAAAAGCGTCAATTTTGAAAAAAAACATTATTTTTTACTTTTTTCCTATAATAAATATCCCCCCAAAAATATATAAAAAAAAGTTTTTCCTCCAGTTTAAGCTGATATGTATTCTTCTACATATTTTTGGTAAAAAAAAAAATCGCAATAAGCGTATATTGATTGGTTTGCGCAAAAGTTATAGCGCCTACAAAATAGGGGATAGTTTTATGGCATTTTTTATTATTATTTTTTTTTTTTTTTGATCTGCGATTTTTATATATTTTTTTTTTTATCATGACTGCGACATTATGGCGGACACATCGCACACTTTTGAAAAAAAAAAACGGTTGACTTTTAGCGCAGAGCATTACGCTTACAGTCCACCCAGGTGTGTTAGAAAAGCAAATGAGTATTTGATGATTGGCTGAAAGGTCAGGCGATCCTTTTGGAGGCCTAGGAGGAGGGGAGAAGACACACAGCGTAAGCCGCGTGATCTCAGAGGAGATGCCCTCCGCAGCCTGTCCCCCTGCCCGATGTGCCCAATGGGGTAAGTGCCAGTGGATGGGCAGACAGCGTGGGGGGGGGTGTTTGAGGTGCCACAGAGGAGTGGCACCCCAAACAAAAAACCACCAGACACCACTGCTTCACAGTACACTTTCAGTGTCTTTCTCTGTGACCGCAATCTCACCTACAGGAAGCCGCAACCACGTGCCAGAACAGGGAAGATGGCCGTGAACAGAAGCGGAGTTTGCGTACCAAAGCAAATTTTTGTGAACTTTTCTGTTCGTGAACTGAGTTGTTTGTGAACAGAAGCATTCATGAACCGGGGTATAACTGTACTTGAAATCGTACCTATTAAGACACTGCCATAGAAATACATTGGATGCTACTTTAGGTAAGATTTGCAAATTGCATATCGTATCGGTGTGACCAGGGGGCTTAACCAGACACTGATAGAAGTCACAAGACTGCTCTATACTGCCGATGAGAAAAGGTATTTAGCAGTTAATATTTACAAAAATAATTGCATTTCTATGTTGTGTGAGCTGTGGCAGACCAGATATAGTGAATGCAGGGTCCTGGGTTTAGTAACACTTTAAATGTATTCCTTATTAATCACATTTTTTGATGATATTTAGTATTCACCTGAACTCGGCATGGGGAAACATTCATTTTGTATATGGGCTGACCCCAACAAAATGGATTCCTACACCGAAGGTGGCAACTTCTCTGTACCTACAAATGTGTAACTGCAATACCTGCCCAGTCCATCGCCATCTGATCAAATGTTTTGTTAAAAATCTTTGTTTCAATGATTGTGTAATTGTTGTGACTACTATTTGTATTGTGTTTCTATATTTGTGTAATAAATGTTTTACTTTTTATATTAATCCCCGTTGTATACTTGGGTACCGTAATAGTCCTCACTATCCCTGTTGACCGAGGGTACTACTTGGAGTAGCCCTTGGATCATCACCCCTTTTTGTCTACCATCTGATCAGTGACAGATTATTAAGGGGGCAAAAGGGACAATTTTTCTGGGCCCCTTGTCATAAGTGACCCAGGTCCCCCCCCCCCCGAAGGTCTAAATCTGGCCTGGCATCTGAAGGGTCATCATTGTATGGTAAATTTCCAAAGAGACAGCCTAAAGGCTAAACCAAGTGTATGTTTGTTTTTTTTTTTTTATTTAGGGCTCTTTCACATTGGCGCAGAGGCCTGCACAGTGAGCACTATGGTATGACAGATGGTCAATGCAGCAGCCTGTTAAGAATCAATGGCAGGCTGACAGACATAGTGGCTGTACGGATCTTCCCGCATATCTGAGCATTTACATCCATACAGAGATGGAAGCACGACCCTGGACGCAGAGTGTGTGCCGATGTAAAAGGCTTGGATGTGCAGGAAGATCCCTACAGCAGCTGTTGCATAGTAGGTGAGGTTGAACAAAGACACAAGTCGATCAAGTCCAACCTATGTGTGTGATTATATGTCAGTATTACATTGTATATCCCTGTATGTTGCGGTCGTTCAGGTGCTTATCTAATAGTTTCTTGAAACTATCATTGCTCCCCGCTGAGACCACCGCCTGTGGAAGGGAATTCCACATCCTTGCCGCTCTTACAGTAAGGAACCCTCTACGTCAGGGGTCTCAAACTTGCGGCCCTCCAGCTGTTGCAAAACTACAAGTCCCATCATGCCTCTGCCTGTGGGAGTCATGCTTGTAACTGTCAGCCTTGCAATGCCTCATGGGACTTGCATTTTCACAACATCTGGAGGGCCACCAGTTTGAGACCCCTGATCTACGTGGTTTAAGGTTAAACCTCTTTTCTTCTAATTTTAATGAGTGGCCACGAGTCCTGTTAAACGCAAAAAAGTTTTATTCCTATTGTGGGGTCAATGATTTTTATTTTATTTTTTTTTAATGGGTAGCTGGCGGAGGTTGGACATTGTTACTCTCTGGAGATGAACACATGCTGTACAGGTCTCTGCGTCTGTGTGAATGAGCCCTTATGTGCCACATTTACAAAAACTCAAACATTGATTACCTAATTGTATTGGTGAGGGAAACATGCAAAGGTTAGTTTTCAGTTTTCTGCAATTGCTAAACAATGGAGGAGAAAATAATGACTGTATTTATCGGAGTATAACGCACACTTTTTTCCCCTTTAAAATCAGAGGAAAATCGTGGGTCTTATACACCGATAAAGACGGTAAATAAAAGCCCCCCAACTCCGCTAACTGCACATTGACATGTGAACTGCCACGAGCCTTGTATGGCAGAACAGATGTATAAATAGACGTGTACAGTAAAACCTTGAATTATGACCATAATTCGTTCCGGAAACATGCTTGTATTCTAAAGCACTCTTATATCAAAGCAAATTTCTCCATAAGAAATTATGGAAACTCAGATGATTCGTTCCACAACCATTTATTCATAAATCCTTCAGTTTATAGTCCATATAAAAAGATTATAGCAATGTGATGTTGTGTAACCATAAAATGTCCATCCACAAATGGAAGCCTCCACAAGGGGATTAGAAGCAAAATCCAGCAGGAGCTCCGGAGTATAAAAGAGAAGAGAGGCGCCTCTAATGCGATGGAAACAGTCCGATGGGAGCTTTTCATCGGATTTTCCGACCGTGTGTGTATGCCCATTGGTCTTTTTCTGTCGGAATTTCCGACAGACTTTGAATTGAGAACCTGTTCTCAATTTTTCAGACGGAAAACCTTTCTATCGGATTTTCCGATCGTGTGTATGCAATTCCCACACGCAAAATTCCGACGCATGCTCGGAAACAATTCGACACATGCTCGGAAGCATTAAACTTCCCTCTTTGTTACAGACCGTCGGAATTTGGTGTGACCGTGTGTAGGCAAGACAGTTTGAGCGTAATTCCGTCGGAATTCCGACAGGAAAACCATCAGAGCTTTTTCCGACGAGAATTACAACCATGTGTACGCGGCATTAGTGTAGGATCATGGTTACATTTAATGAGGGTACAACATTTAGCAACTCACATGGTTGATTAAAACAGGCACATCTAATGCCGCGTACACACGATCGGAATTCCAGACAGACGGAAAAAGTTTCTATCGGAAATTCCGATCGTCTGTAGCAATTCTGACGCGCAAAATTCCTACGCATGCTCGCAAACAATACGACGCATGCTCAGAAGCATTGAACTTGGCTCGTTGTAGTTTTGTACGTCACCGTGTTCTTGGCAGTCGGAATTTGGTGTGACCGTGTGTAGGCAAGACAGTTTGAGCGGAATTCCATCTGGAAAATCGTCAGAGCTTTTTCCGACGAGAACTCCGATCGTGTGTACGCGGCATTAGTATGCAGGCAGGCATCCGGGGTAAAGCTGTCCACGTAGACCGTCCCCTGCAACGCTGTCCATCTGCAATTGTGACCGGGAAGACTACCCTGCAGTAGAGCAATCTAAAGGCAAGGCTCGTGGAGCGCAGCGTGAAAGGGACGTTGATGGCGGTGAGGAGGACGATCTATGTGGACAGCTTTACTCCAGATGCCTGCATACTTAGATGTGCCTGCTTTAATCGTCATCAACCACGTGAGTTGCTAAATGTTGTACCTTCATCAAATGTAACCATATTTCTACACTTGGAGGCGCCTCTTCTCTTTTATACTCAGTTGTGACATGACGCTACTTGTATACCAAGTTCAAATTTTTAATTTTTGCTTGCCTTGCAAAACGCTCTCAAACCAAGTTTTTACTGTTTTTATATGCATTTTTTTTCCATTCAGTTATTAGAATTTCACTATTTTTTTTTTCTTTCCCTTTCAGACGTTCTCCAGTAATGCCTCAGCAGACAGTCTGTAAAGCCACCCTCTCAGGTGAGCCCGCTGTTCATTTGTCAAGTGCACCTGTCTACATAAGCAACTATTGTACTGCAAATCTCTATTATACTGCAAAATGTTGTTTCTAGCTAGGGATAGCCACACTAGGTAAATGATAATTACAGAACTCCGGACAAAAAAATATGTTTTGGATTAGGCAGGCATTGACAAACTTCGGTACAACTGCCTGAGGAGTTAAGTATAGGCTTTCATTGGCTCCTCGGGCAGTTTTTGTACCATCATTGTCTAGTATATTCCTTGCTGATAAAAGTGAGACAAAACATATCACATTGACATGTGGAAGAAGGGAGTAACTTTATTTCACTGGATTTATTTGGCCTTGGTTTAGACTACAAATACCAAATATATAATTGTATGTTTCTAAAAGAGAACTCCGCCTTTTTGACCATATTTCATGTTGCACCCATATTTAGGGTATAACATGAACCGTCATGGGCAGCATGCACAGCGCTCCGCCCCAAATACCTTCTCCCCCTTTGCAGTTTTTCGGGCTGAAATGCGAAAAAATAATAAATGCACATTTTGCCTTTTGCAAAATGGGTACGTTTTTTATTTTATTTTATTTTTTGTTTTATTTATTTATTTATTTTTTTGTTTTGCAAAAGGTGGCATTCTTCTGTACATATACTTTGTTGTGAAGGAGGCAAGTATGCCCTGTGGGGTTTTTCTGTAATAAAAACTTTAACCCCTTCATGATGGAAGGTAAACCAAACCTTATCACTTGAACTCAGTGTTCTAATTTGGACATGCGTTAGTAAAGCTGTACTATTGGTATATCCAGGTCAATTATACCTTGTTTTTTTTCATGATTAATTGGTCCTCGATTTGGTAGCAAATTATAAGGGACGTCTTCTTTTTTTTTTTTTTTTTTTTTTCCATCGAAGGAAAACTTGCCTATAATATAATAATAAAAAATTAAGATTTTTAAAACGTTAGCTGTCTATTTCTTGTAATTACCATGAGCTGCCACCAAAAAAGAAACCCTAAATATATTCCCTACTCTTGGGGATGCCACATGCTATGTACATTATTTATTGTTTGTACCTGTGATAGGGCTCAGAATCAAGAGTGCGCTTTTTTATCACTCTACCTAAACATGCTGACACTAAATAAACACTTTTTTTATTTTTTTTTTACCCTGACCTTGACCTAATACTGACCCAGACACTCCCTGATCTTTTACCATTCAAATAAAAGGTGTGTGTGTGTGTGTGTGTGTGTGTGTGTGTGTGTATATATGTGTGTAAAATAAATAAATAAGTGTGTGTGTGTGTATGTATGTGTATATATGTGTGTGTGTGTGTGTGTGTGTGTGTGTGTATATATATATATATATATATATATATATATATATATATATATATATATATATATATATATATATATATATATATATATGTTTATATACACACACACAGTGCCTTGAAAAAGTATTCACACCCCTTGGAATTTTCCATATTTTGTCATGTTACAGCCAAAAATGTAAATGCATTTTATTGGGATTTTATTTGTAATACACCAACACAAAGTGGCACATAATTGTGAAGTGGAAGGAAAATGATAAATGGTTTTCATATTTTTTTACAAATAAATATCTGAAAATTGTGGTGTGCATTTGCATTCAGCCCCCTTTACTCTGATACCCCCAACTAAAATCTAGTAGAGCCAACTGCCTTTTAGAAGTCACCTAATTACTAGAGTCCACCTGTGTGTAATTTTATTCTCGGTATAAATACAACTGTTTGGTGAAGCCCTCAGAGGTTTGTTAGAGAACCTAAGTGAACTAACAGCATCGTGAAGGCCAAGTAACACAACAGACAGGTCAGGGATAAAGTTCTGGAGAAGTTTAAAGCAGGGTTAGGTTATTAAAAAAAAAAAAAATATATATATATATATATATATATATATATATATAATTATAATCTCTCTCCCAAGCTTTAAATATCTCACGGAGCACTGTTCAATCCATCATCCAAAAATGGAAAGAGTATGGCACAACTGCAAACCTACCATGACATGGCCGTCCACCTAAACTGACACGCCGGGCAAGGAGAGCATTAATCAGAGAAGCAGCCAAGAGGCCCATGGTAACTCTGGAGGAGCTGCAGAGATCCACAGCTCAGGTGGGAGAATCTGTCCACAGGACAACTATTAGTTGTCCACGCCACAAATCTGCCCTTTATGGAAGAGTGGCAAGAATAAAGCCATTGTTGAAAGAAAGCCATAAGTCACATTTGCAGTTTGTGAGAAGCCATGTGGAGGACACAGCAAACATGTGGAAGAAGGTGCTCTGACCAGATGAGACCAAAATTTTTAACTTTTTGGCCTACAAGCAAAACGCTATGTGTGGGGGAAAACAAACACTGCACATCAACCTGAACACACCATCACCACCATGAAACATGGTGGTGGCAGTATCATGTTATGGGAATACTTTTCTTCAGCAGGGACAGGGAAGATGGTCAGAGATGATGGGAAGATGAATGGAGCCAAACACAGGGAAATCTTAGAAGAAAACCTGTTACAGTCTGCAAAGGACTTGAGACCGGGGCAGAGGTTCACCTTCCAGCAGGACAATGACTCTAAACATACAGCCAGAGCTACAATGGAATGGTTTAGAATTAGATCAACACATATTCATGTGTTAGAATGGCCCAGTCAAAGTCCAGACCTAAATCCAATTGACAATCTGTGGCAAGACTTGAAAACTGCTGTTCACAGACGCTCTCCATCCAATCTGACAGAGCTTGAGCTATTTTGCAAAGAAGAATGGGCAACAATTTCACTCTCTAGATGTGCAAAGCTGGTAGAGACATCCCCAAAAAGACTTGCAGCTGTAATTGCAGTGAAAGGTAGTTCTACAAAGTATTGACTCCGGGGGGCTGAATACAAATGCACGCCACACTTTTCACATATTTTATTTGTAAAAAAAAATTGCAATTCATTTTATAATTTTCCTCCACTTCACAATTATGTGCCACTTTGTGTTGGTCTATCACATAAAATCCAATTTTTCAAAGTAAGACAGAGGAATCAAATTAAAAACCACATCCCAGTATGAAAGTATTCAAAAATAGAAGGGGAAGGGGAGGTAACAAACCTCGGTACTTTTGAGGTGTTTGAATGTGGAGATTGAAACTCGCTTTAACAATATATAAAATTAATGTTTTTATTATAAAGATAAAAAAACATGAGAACACAATTTCATCCATGTCACAAATCGCTTGTTCTATAAAGACATATTATAACAAATACTACCACTTTCTTAAAAGTCCTGAGGTTTGTTACCTCCCCTTCTATTTTTGAACACATAAAATCCCAATAAAATACATTTATGTTTCTGGTTGTAACATGACAACATGTGTAAAATTTCAAGGGGTACGAATACTTTTTCAAGGCACTGTATATATGTGTGTGTGTATATATATATGTGTGTGTATATATATATACCGTATGTGTGTGTGTGTGTGTGTGTGTGTGTATATATATATATATATATATATATATATATATATATATATATATATATATATATATATATATATATATATATATATAAACATTTTTTTGAGCAAAAGTATTGACACTCACATGAACTTTGATGGCATCCCAGTCTTAATCCGTAGAGTTTAATATTGAGTTGGCCCACCCTTTGCAGCTATAACAGCTTCAACTCTTCTGGGAAGACTGTCCACAAGGTTTAGGAGTGCGTCTATGGGAATGTTTGACTATTCTTCCAGAAGCGCATTTGTGAGGTCAGGCACTGATGTTGGACAAGAAGGCCTGGCTTGGAGTCTCCGCACTAATTCATCCCAAAGATGTTCTATCACTAATTCATCCCAAAGATGTTCTATCGGTTTGAGTCAGGACTCTGTGCAGGCCAGTCAAGTTCCTCCACCCCAAACTCACTCATCCTTGTCTTTATGGACCTTGCTTTGTGCACTGGTGCGCAGTCATGTTGGAACAGGAAGGGGCCATCCCCAAACTTTTCTCACAATGTTGGGAGCGCGAAATTGTCCAAAATGTCTGGGTATGCTGACGCCTTAAGAGTTACCTTCACTGGAACTAAGGGGACAAGCCCAACCCCTGAAAAACAACCCCACACCATAATCCCCCCCTCCACCAAATTATTTGTACCAGTGCACAAAGCAAGGTCCATAAAGAGATGGATGAGCGAGTTTGGGGTGGAAGAACTTGACTGGCCTGTCCTGACCTCAAACCGATAGAACACCTTTTGGGATACATTACAGTGGAGACTGTGAGCCAGGTCTTCTCGACCTCACAAATGCGCTTCTGGAAGAATGGTCAAACATTCCCATAGACACACTCCTGAACCTTGTGGACAGCTTTCCCAGAAGAGTTGAAGCTGTTATATAGCTGCAAAGTGTTTTTAGTTTTGTTTTTTGTGTTTACCACCCAGGCTTTTTTTTTATCTTGTCTGCCAAGGTGAAATAGTTGCATTGTATCCTTCTTTTTTTTTTTCTCTCCATTCGAAAGGAGTACAGAGGTGGGATTTACAGAGGGTGATCCTTGTGATAGCCAATTGCAGACTATCACAGTGATCTTGTGATTGAGAACTGGTCCTTCTAGCTCCTGATAGCACGAGACCAGGAGCTATTGGTTAGAGTCCGGTCCACGTGCTGGGAGTGCTCTATGGAGCATGCTTCTAGGACAAACGCAGGTGCCCATATCTGTGGTGACCTGGAAGAAGGCCCACTTTCATGGTGACACATTTATGTGAGAGGCTAGTGGAAAAGGGTTAATGTATTTGGTAGCATGATATTCCCTCTTTGGCAATCGAATCCCATCTTTTTCCTTTAGGGTCAATGTAAGGTGGTTGGGTTGGAGAAGATCTTGGTGTAACAGTAACAATTTTGAGATGCTGAATGATACTTGAGCCTTTCGCATTTAGTTCTTCCACATGGAAACCTGGAAGGGCTAACATGCTAACACAAGCTTGGCCATACATGTTAATATTTCTGTGGTTGATAAAATAAAGTGGTTTCTAAAGGTAGAGCCTGAGCCCGATCTTGATCCAGTGCTGTGCGCAAGAGCAGAGGAGGCAATCTCTCCCCCCTTATTGGCTCAGAGACGGCACAGCCAATGAGGCTAAAGCAGGGGGGCAGGGTTGAGCCTTGCTCTATGTGTCTGGACACTCAGAGCCAGCTTGGGAGTGAGCCCGCACAAGTGCCCCCATAAGAAGCAGCTTGCTATGGTGGGCATTTGGTAAAGAGGGGGGTGGGCAGGAGTGTTGGCAGGGACCCGAGAAGAGGCAGATCAGGGCTGCTCTGTGCAAAACTGTGTTTGTTCATTTAAAAAAAAAAAATAATCAAACCTTTAGAATCGCTTTATTGCAAATGACAGACCGCATCATATACTGTAGGTCATTTTTGGTTTTGCCCACCACAAACCTGGTCCAGTCAAACTGAGCATGTTATGAAATGATACATAAGCGGAGCTCCCATAAGTGACAAAATAACCCGTAGACCTAGAGATGCTGGGAGCTGAACCTGTATGGAAATCTCATGTCTGCCTGTAAAAATTGACAATGACCTTGAGCCGCTCTAGGTCTTTATTGGTGTGGTTGACTTTGCTAATCAATAGAGAGTCTAGGCAGATAAGAGGGAACGGAGGCATAATCCTTTTTTTTTATTTTTTTTTTTTTTTATTTATTTATTTATTTTTTGCATGCTAGTCTCAGTGAAAAAATGAAGAGGTTACTAAAGTTACGAAAATTCTCTTACGACACAACTTCGGAAGTGATGTAATGTCTTGTATTGTAATGTATTCTTTCGTTTCCGAGCATGCATGGTCTTGCTCTTCGATTTTTCTTTTTTTTTTTCTTTTAAACGAATACTGTTCCGATTAATGAAAAATCGTACAACCTGGCATCATACGAGATAAATCTTTGTGTATTTGTTCCTTCCGATAATTTCGGATTAACTGTCATGATCGGCTCTCGAAAGCGATGTACAAACGTTCAGATTATTGAACGAACGCTTCGAAAGCTGCATTTTCCGTCCGATTTTCAGATTGTAAATGCAAATCTTTTTTTCCTGTAAGAGTTAAGCCTAGTACGCAGTCTTCCCCCTATATACACAGATCTACTAATCCTTTTAAAAGGCAGTTTTATCTGAAGGTCACCTTTTAATTATACATTCATTTTAGCTAGTGATAAGGTTGCATTGCCCAGGAATGTGACATTTCCTAAACACATTTAAAACCTTAATCACTGAGATAACCGAGTACAGCATATGCCTTTCCTACCCTCCTAGTCCATAGCATGCTGGTTATGGCTTGAGTACAGACATGTGTGGTTCGTTTAGTTACGAATAAATAGTCAGACCAATTTTTCGTTATTCGGATATATCTGAATCCCCGAATTGCAGTACAAACTAATTTTACTGAATTCTCCAAATAACAAAATGAAATTTGTTCGAATTTCCGAAATCCTGAAATTCGACTTGAATTTTACATCGAATTCCAGTTCGAACTGTAAACATATTGTTGAAATCAAAGATAGTGTTTTATTAATGTATCATTTCAAACTAATGCTGTTGTTAAGCAAAAGGTGATTTAAAATGATTGTAAAGACTTGTTTAAAAAAAAAAATAAAATTAAAAAATAGCAAACATGATATACTTGCCTCCTATGTGCAGTTGGCTTTGCACAGAGCAGCCCAGATCCTCCTCTTCTCGGGTTCTCCTTTGCTGCTCCTGGCCCCTCCCTCCTGTGGAGTGCCCCCACAGCAAGCAACTTGCTATGGGGGCACCCGAGACGAGCTGCAGCTCCATGTGTCCATTCAGACATGGAGCCGCCCTTCTGCCCCACCCTCTTGAGCAAAATGGAGGTGGAACCCTTTCTCAAAACAACATGGTGCCAAAGCACCATGAATTTTGGTGCATGTGAATACGCACATGTCAGCGGATGCGTGAGGGTGTCATTAGCAATTAACGGCACTGCTGTGTAACTGCTGAAGGGAAGCACATTTTTGTGGTGCCCGGAAAGCGATTTTTTGCATGCGTTCCCGACGCAAACAAGTGTGAACGCAGGCTAAATATCTCTGTTACATTGGTCAGTGTAAATCTTCTCATTACATTGGGGCTTGGTGTACAATCCTTTCATTCACACTAGTGGTCAGTGTGAAGGTCCCCCTTACATTGGTGGTCAGTGTAAATCCCTCCTTACATTGGTGGTTACTGTAAACACTCCTATTACATTAGTGGTCAGTGTAAATCCTCATTACATTGGTAGCCAGTGTAGAAACTGCTCTTTATATTGGTAATCGGTACAAAAATCCAAGCTTGCATTCGTGGTCAGTTTTGAATACTCCCTTACATTGGTGGTCCATGTAGAAGCCCCCTTTAAATTGGTGGTGAGTGTAAATCCCCCCTTGCATTGGTGACCAGTGTAGAAATCCCCCATTATTGATTGTTGATGTAAAATCCCCCATTACATTGGTTGTCAGTGTAAATTCTTCAATACATTGGTGATCAGTGTATATTTCCCTTTACATTGGTGGTAAGTGCAGAATTGCCCTTACACTGGTGGTTAGTGTAAATCCCCCCCCTAACATTGTCACCTTACATGGCGGTCAGTATATATTCCCTCTTACACTGGTGTTTGGTGTATATGCTCCTATTGTATTGATGTCAGTGTAGAAATCCCTCTTTATTTTGGGGGGGGGGTGGCATAAAGTCCTCTGTTACATGGTGATCAGTGCAAAGTCCCCCTTACATTGGTGATCAGTGTAAATTCCCCCTCACACTGGTGGTCATTGTAAATTCCCCATTTACATTGGTGGTTAGTGTAGAATCCCCCACTATATACTTGCCAGAATTTGCCACAGTATACTGCTTCCTAACTAATCCTATCTACCCCACCACTGCCACTGATCCCATCAACCCCCAGCATTGGCACTAATCACCCCCCCCCCCCCAGCATTGCCACTGATCCCACGAGTCCTAGGAACCCTAGGAGTTTTCTGTCTATTGATGGGTCCCCTCACCTCCCCAGTCCATGGTGTGCAGGCAGTGAGGAAATGATGTGCTATAACATTTAGCAACCAATCAGTGAGCAGTAATGATGTGCACTAACCTCTTGCAAGCAAACATTGAGCAGTAAGGATATGCAGTGACCTCTAGCAACCAATCAGTCAGCAGTAATAATGTGCAGAAACCTCTATCAAACAATTAGTGAGTGGTAAGGATGTCCAGTAACCTCTAGCAACTAATCAGTGAGCAGTATTGGTACACAGTAATCTATAGCAACCAATCAACATGCAGAATTCATGTGCTGTAACCTCTAGCAAATAATCAGTGAGCGGTAATGATACACTGTAACCTTTGGCAACCAATCGCAATTGCTGCTTGATCTCCTTCAGTAAACGGATTTTGAGTCTAGCT
Source organism: Lithobates sylvaticus (assembly GCA_028564925.1). Classification (NCBI taxonomy): domain Eukaryota; kingdom Metazoa; phylum Chordata; class Amphibia; order Anura; family Ranidae; genus Lithobates; species Lithobates sylvaticus. The sequence continues at coordinate 84,035,427 of CM053029.1, read as the reverse complement.
GCTATTTATTGTATGTTTTTAGAGCAGGTGGAGAGAGAAATTGCATGGAGGGGGGGGGGGGGGGGGGGGGGGGGGCAAGGAAATGTTTTCCCAGGGTCCAATCAATATTAAAGATGGCCCTGGTTCTAATCCCTCTCTACTCTATCCAAAATATTAAAAAGGTTTTGCCTTTGTTATACTGTAAATACAGCTGGATAAAATGAATGTATCGTTTTGAAAGCCGGTGTACTATCATTAGCCATCCCCCATCACGAAGTATCCGCTGTGTACTGCACATGCGCAGTACACAGGACACCCATATTCCGAAAATTGCAGAGGATGAACGGCACCTGCGCCGTGAGTCCACTTTCAAGCCTCACCATCCAAGTGGACATAGAGTTACAATATAAAAGAGCCGAGCGCAGCGAGGCCGTGCCCGAAGCGTGGCGAGCGAAGCGAGCCCGCGAGGGGCCCTCTAAGTTTGACTAACCCTATGTCCGCTTGGATGGTGGGGGCTTCACCTCGACTCACGGCGCAGGCGCCGTTCATCTTCCGACAATTTCCGAAAATCTTCATGCTCCGTACTGCGAATGCGCAGTACACTTCGGACACCTGGTGACAGCCAGACACTTCGTGACAGAACACTTAGATTAGAGAGGCAGTGGGGGGCGGGGTCTGCTAATAGTCACATTACATATAGTGTTTTTTTTTTTTTTTTTTGTCTGGCAGCTTAGTCCTTTAAGTGCCGGTTCACACTGAGGCAGCACTTGCAGCGCGACTGCCTCAGGCAACCTGGGCACGACAGCAGCGGCGACTTGAAAACGACTTCTGTATAGAAGTCAATGCAAGTGGCCTCAAGTCGCCTCCAAAGTCATACAGGAACCTTTTTCTAAGTCGGAGCGACTTGAGTCGCTCAGTTTAGAACGGTTCCATCGTACAGAACAGGACGCGACTTGTCAGGCGGCTAAGACGCCTGACAAGTCGTCCCAGTGTGAACCGGCTCTAAGGATATTTGAAAAAGCATGCTAAGGAACTGAGCCCATATATCACATGACTCTCTTTTGGTTTCCAGCTGCAGGGCCACCTATATGCAGTGCTGGGACAAGGTCACCTAGAACCCAGGGTGAACATGCCAAACTGCGCCCCCCACCTAAGATGCATGTGTTAGCAAACCCCCCCCCCCCAAAAAAAAAATATTACCCTCATAATTACCCCCTCCTCCCAGTACAAATTCGCCCCCTGCTTGAAATCCTGGGGGGCCTTCCCAAAACAAAACTCTCCCCCCATCCCCCAAATCCTTCCAGCACAAATGTCGTCCCCGCCCCAAAAAAAGAAAAAAAAATCAGCCCTCCTAGCATAGATCATCTACCACTAAAAGTTCCCCTCCAAGTACACATCCTCTCCCCCCCTACTCCAAATCCCCCCACCCCATCCCCAAAATGTATTTTCCCTCCCAGCACGAATCCCCCCTATCATCCATCTTAGCACAAGTTCCCCCCCCCCCCAAACAAAATTTCCCCTCCCACTACAAATCTCCACCATATCACCTCTTGCACAACCCCCCCCCCCCCCCCCCAGCACAAATCCTCCCCCCCCCATGCAGATCCCCCTAAAACACACATACCCAAATTTCCCCTCCTAGAGCAAATCTTACAAACTGCCGCCCCCCAATTTGCCCTTTCAACACAAATCCCCTCCCCTACAATCTCGTCACGGGGCCCTCCCACCTCACATGATACCACAGTGCCCAGGGTAGCTGTCCTTCCTGCCCACCCCTTGTCCCAGCCCTGGCTATATATTTTGGGTCTTCCTGAAGTCTGCCTATTAGTCAGTCATGCCTGGTACAGCTGTCAGTTGAGCCTGTGTAAAAAAAAAAAAAATGCCCAATTTTCTTAAGTTGGCACTTCTTGACGTCTTTTTTGAGATGCTACTGGAACCCCTCAACCTATTGCATAAAGCTCTGTGGATGAACCTCAGTTCAGCACCCAGGACCTTTCTTCCAATCTACATATTCGTGAAGGCAGGGAAGTTGAGTTTCAAGCATGGTTTTCCAATGCTCTCCTGTCCAAGTCTGGTAGAGTGCTTCCCCCGACCCATGAAAATTGTACAAATATCAATGTCCATTTTTGTGTTCACATATTTTATTCCTTCATGTCTTACTGTATGTAATTATCTCTGCAGAGGAAACGTATCAGCAGTTAGCCAAAGAGACTCTGGAAGAGTTAGACTGGTGTTTGGATCAGCTGGAGACGGTACAGACCTATCGCTCTGTCAGTGACATGGCTTCCACCAAGGTAAGACTTGCCATCGCAGCCAATAACAATGTTTCCCATTCAGGCAGCCCATGAGGATCAAACTGGGTGTGGAGAGCTTTATAAAGTGCTATGGTGCACAAATGTATGTTGCCGTAATTTGTCAAGCTTTCTGTAGCAGTAATACATATTGCTGGTGTTGGTCCTGCTGTTGTGGGGCATCGTTTTGTATCAGTTACTCCAGGTTTAGTGGTTGAAGCTGAGGGGTGTACAGAGCTTACAACAGAACACAAAACTGCTCAGACAAATGCTGGAATGGCTTGATTGCCAGTCTGAGCCATTATTCGGTCGTTCGTTAATAGGTTTCAGTTTCTGTGCATTAGCTACAGTATGTACATACCCGTAATCTGCTTATTATGTATGCGTGAAACATATTTAAACAAATGAATTATACCTAAACTGTGTGCTGCAAATGATTAAGTGATAATTCAGTAGCGCTAAACAAATTATACCGTGATCTGTATAAATAAATATAAAAATAACACCCAGTGAAGTTGTGCTATATAATGCAAAAGTCCATTGATAACTGTGCAAGAAAATTGATGAGAAATTCATTTTGCATCAAAACATCCGAATATTCCACCACACCGATGTGCTCGTGACTCCTCTTCCAATGAAATCACACTCACCAACTGATGTTGCCTCCCACTCTCGTGTTTGGCAAAAAGCAGATAGACCACACATGGGTCAGTGTAACGATTAATCCAGGCCAGGCATATCCATATGTGAAAAATAAAGAGTGCTCCTTAGGAAGAAGTCGGAAGTGACGAAACATGTCGGGATCATCACTTAATCATCATTTGCAGTAAACAGTTTAGGTATAATTCATTTGTTTAAATATTTTCTCACTGAAGTAGCAGCTATTTTTGCACTGATTTATCACGTTATTGTTTTTTTTGGTGCAGTGGAGGTACAATTTTTTTGGGGAGGCCACACATAGTATCTACAGACCAGTGTATGTGTGAAACATAGTTCACTAGACTGAAAAGAGACACATGGTCCTGAAGGTCAACCATGGACATCATTCAGTCTCTTTGGTCAAGATGAAAGGAAAATAGAAACCTCTGGGAAATAAGGGCAATCGGAACAGTTCTGTAAGTGTCACAGTTTCATGACTCTTCTCCATTCGCTGCGTCCACCCTAAACAGGCTGCCTGCTGCCAGCAAATTCTGGGCTTGGTCTCCTCCCGCAGTGCACATACACATCACTGTTAGGCCACACAACCGCAGATCCATTTCTTCTTACTTTGTTGAGTCACATTTCTGTTAATTTCTTCAGACTCATTTTGCACCCCCGCCCAACGGAGTTTATTCTTAATAGAATTCTTGCTTCAATAAAGGTTTCAAGAAGAAAAGGATCTGCAGTTGGGTGGTCCAACAAAACAATTCCCACATCAACCTTTTACCATACCATTCTTATTTGTTTCACGTAGTTCGCCAGCAGATCCACCCACTCAGCAGGGGATCTTTCCCTTGAGTAGACGGATGACAGATCCGTATCCGTTCTGCTGATGCAGAGCGGACATGGAAACAGCCTGCTGTCCGCTATGGGCTGTCAGATGTAAACAGACCACCTGTCCGTTTTATAATCCGACTGTCCTCTGGATGTTGGATGCTCCATAGAGAGCAATGGATGGTCCGATTGGGTCCACCTAAAAAAAACCTGACAGGCGGACCCGATCGATCTGTTATGCCCCGTACACACGGTCGGAAATTCCGACGGAAAATGTCCGATTGGACCATGTTGTCGGAAAATCCGCCCGTGTGTGGGCTCCATCTGACTTTTTCTGTCGGAATTTCCGACTGAAAAAATTTGAGATCTGCTCTCAAATTTTCCGACGACAAAATCCGATCAGACTTTTTCCGATCGTGTGTAGAGAATTCCGACGGACAAAGTGCCACGCATGCTCAGATCAAATTACGAGACCAAAGCTATTGGCTACCAGCCTCTACGTAGTTCCATCGTACGCAACGAACGTCACCACGTTCAGAATTATCGGATTTTCCGACAACTTTGTCCGACCGTGTGTATGCAACACCAGTGTCGGACAAAATCCATCGGAAAAAATCAGACGGATTTTGTGGTCGGAATTTTTTCCGACCGTGTGTACGGGGGCTTAGTGTGAAAGGGGCCTTAGAGGCACGATGAGAAGACTTGACACTCCCAAAGGCAGAGACGAGATGGGGCAATAGCTGGAGGGCTCCACCCCTGTGTTAGATAGACTCGTAGATTTAGATGGACTTTACATAAGTGTCTAACAAAGTCAAGCCAGACTCCATCAACCACTTTTTTAAAGCCAGTGCTACATCTTCTGTGAATGAAACGTGATCTATGAAGGGATGAGGCGGAACTTTCAGTCATCCACCTGTCCTCCATTCAGGGATCCAGTTTCAGCCATACAAGTTGTGGTACTTGGCTTCTATGAATGGAGGAGGTGGGTGGGCATAGTCTGACACTCACGATGAGTGCCTGTCACACCTCCATTAGTTATATTAACCCCCACCACACTGGTGATTTACAACGATGATGGGGGGTGGGAGGACAGGCAGGCATCAGAGGGGGGGACATTTCTGCTAAACGAGGACAGCTTCTTAGGGGGCACATCTCACACAATGTCCCTTGTGCATATTCTTTTATTTACATTTTTTTAACCCTTTCCCGCCCAGCCCTAGCATCCCGTTAACAGGGTCTGTACGCCTGGAGGGTGAGAAGGCTCGGCAATCATGTGACCATTGTGATTGGCTGTCACAGTGGTCACATGACTGGGAGTTGGTCCCGCCAGCTACTGATCATCAGTGGGGACTGAGACCTCAATATCTGTGCTGGGGGCACACAGTAAGCACACAGTAAGCACATAAACCTCAGCTATCCCTTTTACCATACCATCCTTATTTGTTAGTTTCACGATGTTCGCCAGCAGATCCTGGGTGACCAAGCATGCCATTTTGCTGCTGCACATACCGTGTATGTGTTAAGTGGGCGGCAACAGGTTACAGACAGTTTTTTTTTTCCTTTTGGGATAAAGGATTTCGCTGCCAGCATCAACAGGTAATACACCTATGTTGGGGGGAGGGGACTCGGAAAAGCAAAAAAACGCTGTGTTTAAAGGTAGTGACAAACTGCATCAGATAAGTCATTCTTTTTATTTTGGCTATAGCTCAACTTTAACTGCTTCAGCCCCGGAAGATTTTACCCCCTTCCTGACCAGAGCACTTATTGCGATTCTGCACTGCGTCGCTTTAACTGACAACTGCGCAGCCGTGCGACGTGGCTCCCGAACAAAATTTATGTCCTATTTTCCAACAAATAGAGCTTTCTTTTTGTGGTATTTGATCACCTCTGTGGTTTTTATTTTTTTTGCGCTATAAACCAAAAAAGAGCGTCAAAAGAGCATCAAAAAAACGCATTATTTTTAACTTTTTGCTATAATAAATATCCCCTAAAAATATATAAAAAAAACGATTTATTTCCTCAGTTTAGGCTGATATGTATTCTACATATTTATGGTAAAAAAAAAAAATCGCAGTAAGCATATAGATTGATTGGTTTGCACAAAAGTTATAGCATCTACAAAATAGGGGATAGTTTTATGGCATTTTTTTTTTTTTTTTCTTAGTAATGTCGGCAATCTGCGATTTTTTTTTTTTTTTTTTTTTTTTTTTTTTTTTTTTATCGAGACTGCGACATTATGGCGGACACATCGGACACTTTTGACACTATTTTGGGACCATTGTCGTTTACACAGTGATCAGTGCTATAAAAATGCGTCTGAGGGAACAGCCACCTGCGCCGCTCCTTCAGAGTCCTGTGCCATAAACTGCGGCTCCCGCTGTCTTTATCGACCTTGCTTTGTGCACTGGTGCACAGTCATGTTGGAACATGAAGGGGTCAAACTGTTCCCACAAAGTTGGGAGCATGAAATTGTTCAAAATGTCTTGGTATGCTGACGCCTTAAGACATGGATGAGCGAGTTTAGGATGGAGGAACTTGACTGGCCTGCACAGAGTCCTGACCTCAACCTGATAGAACACCTTTGGGATGAATTAGAGCTGAGACTGCCAGCCAGGCCTTCTCGTCCAACATCAGTGCCTGGCCTCACAAACGCTCTTCTGGAAGAATGGTCAAACATTCCCATAGACACACTCCTAAACCTTGTGACAGCCTTCCCAGAAGAGTTGAAGCTGTTATAGCTGCAAAGGGTGGGCCAGTTCAATATCGAATCCTTCGGACTAATGCCTTGTACACACGGTCGGACATTCCGACCACAAAATCCGTCTGATTTTTTCCGACAGATTTTGGCCAAAACTTGTCTTGCATTCACACGGTCGTACAAAGTTGTCGGAAAATTCGATCATTCGGAACGAGGTGACATATAAAACGTACGACGGGACTACGTAGAGGCCAGTAGCCAATAGCTTTAGTCTCCAAATTTTTTCTGAGCATGCGTGGCACTTTGTTGCGTTGGAATTCTCGTCACACGATCGGAAAAGGTCAGATCGGATTTTGTTGTGGGAAAATTTTAGATCCAGCTCTCAAGCTTTTTTTCCGTCGGGGAAAAAATCCAATAGAGCCCACACACGATTGGATTTTCCGACAACATAATCCGATCGGACTTCTTCCGTCGGAATTTCCGACCGTGTGTACGGGGCATAAGACTGGGATACCATTACCATACCATGTGCGTGTAAAGGCATACTTTTGGTAATATAGTGTAATTATATATATGTGTATATGTATATGTGTGTGTGTATATGTGTATATGTGTGTGTGTGTGTGTGTATGTATAATATATGTATATATATATATATATAATAGAGTGTGTGTGTATATGTATATATATATATATATATATATGTGTGTGTGTATATATATATATATATATATGTATATGTACATATATATATATATGTGTATATATAGCGCTGCGTAAACTGATGGCCCCATATAAGTAGCTGTACTAAAGTAAATATTTAACCACCGACGACGAGGATCTTTTAAGCTATTTCTGATGAGTCTTTTCAATGACCACAAATGTAGGAAGCGTTGTTCTCAGTGACCATCACACTGTTGTACGGTGATCTGTAGATCTAGTAATTACTAGCAGAGTTCTCTGAGACCCAAAAGTTATTTTAAGGGTTCCTCCATGTGAAAAGGTTCAGAGAAGTTGGTCTAAAGACTACAGGTATATAAGCTTGTGTGTTCTTGGATTTTCTCTAATTCCGACGGTGATATTGATCTGAAGACAAATTATCCTCATGGCAGGAAAGCTTTCTGTATACCAAGCAAAAAAATAAATAAAAAATCACTTTGTAGTAACATGGAAAAATAATTGTGATAAGGAAATAAAGAAGCTAATTGTGAGAATTTGCTACCTAGAAGCACGGCTAGTCTGTCCTCCCTCCTCCCCTCCTCCCTCTGACTCCGCTCCCCTCCCTCTACATTTTACATCACATCCCTGCCTACTGCAGTATGCTGGCTATACGAATAACGGAAGATACCAGCAATCTAACAGCCCTACAGGAGGCAGATCCAGCCTAAAAAGAAAAGGGAAACCCATTTCTTCTTCATCCTGGTTGCCTTCTCCTCCGTACATGTGCTAGCTGGTCTCCTGGCTCCTTCCAAGCCGGCGTCTCCATTCTGGTACCCAGGAAGGATGCTGCAATAGGATGCTGCCTTCTCTCTTCCCCTTAAGGATGCAGGAAGAGGCCTTGTCTTGCAGTTTCTTAGGCCCTCCGAAACAGTGATTTGTTTTCTCCCCCCCCCCGCCCCCCCCAACACCAAGACACGGAGGAGGAAGAAGAAGACGACCAGGGAGGGGGGGGTGGGGGCAAGGGGGAATCGGAACAGGATTTAAAGATGTAACCCAAACAGCTTATGTTTTTAAAATATGAGGCTACCTGCTGGATTTCTTCCTATCTTGTCCATGATGGGTTAAAACCACCGGCCTAGCTGCATTTTTATGCTGTTGGATATATGGATATTTTTATTTTCTTTTTGTTTGTGTTTTTATTGGGCTATTGACTTGTCAGTCATGGGCCGTCCTCCCTCTCACTATCTGAGCCTGGTGTGAGAGAGCCAGGCTGAGATTTACAAGGGAGCTGTACAGGATTCTATGGAGGGGGAGTGAATACCAACAGACTTGTTGTCTACGGCCCACATGTCGGGATTCTTCCCTGTACCAAGCGATGGGCACTTGGTCATATACCACCTCGGACCATAACAGGCATTGACCCCTGGCTGGCTGCACCATCTTGCTTTCTCCGGTTTTGTTACCAAAACAAGCTGTAGACACCAAGTACCCTGTAGAGCAAGAAGACCGCTGATTTATTTTTTTCCCATATTTTTCTAAAGTTTTTTCCTTTTCATACCTTTTTTCAAATTTGCATAAATTTTTTTTTTTTTCCAAACAAAACAAATGCAAAGCTCATCACCTAAGTCGTATGTCCTAAGTGTATCACTGGTTAGCTTTGCTGAAAAACCCAGAAATTTTCTGTCAAGTTTTGTTCTTACTTTTTATTTATGTGGACTCTAAAGCCAACAAGGGAAAAGTTTTTTTTTTGTTTTTATTTTTTCCTTGTTTGAAAGTTTTTTTTCACTCCCAGGCCTTTTTGGAAACTAAGCTGCCAGCTCTTGTTAAGGATATTTTGGGGACATTCTTGGTAGTCGCTCTTGCCACTTGCAGCTTCATCCTGCAGACTGGATTCCTTCAGAGATATCCAACTAGGATTGAAAAATGCCCTTGGTCGATTTTTTCTGTGAGACATGTTCCAGACCTTGGCTGGTTGGATGGTGGGACCAGGTAAATGTGATGCATACAATGTTTTTTGATTACTTTTTTTGCCTAGCTTATTATTGTACCCAGGAGTGACTCAAGACTGATGCAAGGTTAATGCCTCAGTCCTGGAATTGATGTCCACACAAGTGACAGAGTTTTTAAACCTAATGTTTACAGAAATTTGGGTCCCACGCTTCATATTGGCGGTTTGCACCTTGTTGTCTTTGGTCTTCTCATCACTACAGGGTTGATAGACATCGCGGCCCACTAGAAACCAGTGACATCACCAAAGAACAATATTGCTAGCTATCTTGCTGAGCGTTGTCTATGATATTCACGAAAAAGTGGTCTACTGTTTTGGTAGGAGCTGGGGGCAGCCATGTTTATGGGCTGTAAGATGTGAATTCAGATTATCCGTTTGGTAGGAACGTTGGGCCTTGTTATCAAGGGTCTAAAGAATTGTCTACTTCATTCTTAGTGACCAGCTGGTTTCCAACTTTAGATTTTTGGTTGTGCAAGTTCCTGTGGTTAAAATTCTGGTTTTAGTTGTTCTTTTCTTGTATTTGGACATAACTGCATCTTGTTGGCTCAAGGTCTCAAATCTTTGACTCTAAAAAAGCCTCACAATGGGAATATACTTTGTGTATGGGCTGACGGATGCGGATCTGGTTGCTTTCGATCTTTTCTAGTTTTCAGATATAACTACAGCTTGTTAACTCAAGGCCTCAAATCTAAAATGACCCTTAGTAAAGCCATTCGTCCATGCAGGGAGACTGTTCTTCGTGCATGGGCTGACAGGTTCAGTTAATACATTTTTTTCCCTATAATTCCTTCCTAATGTCGCTGGTAGGGAACTTTTTGTCAAAAAAAAAAAAAAAAAACATGACACAGGCCTATCTATTGGACTTGAACTTAAAAGGCAATTCAAGCTTACTGAATTGTATTCTTCTCTGTAGAAGAGGTTTTAGAAAATACAGGGTTGTGCCAGTTTTTCCCATCTCCAGTACAAAGTTGCTAGTATGACCGAAGCAGTTACTGCAGAAAAAAATTGGTTCAGAACATAGAAACATGGTCTACTGGTTGTGTTGACCAAAGCACTCAGTGCTAGTCATTTTATCCTAACCTGTCTTTGTGTTTTCTAATTTTTATTATATTATACACGGTTTATATAGCGCCAACAGTTTACGCAGCGCTTTACAATGTATAGGGGGACAACACAATTACAGTACAGTTCAATCCAAAAGGTACAGGAGGGCCATGCTCGTAGAGCTTACATTTTAAAGGTAATTGGTGCTGTACAAAATGAATGAGCTTTTATTATAACGGTATGTTTTTGTTTGAGTCGAAGTTAACAGGCACAATTATTAAGGTGTATTAGTTATTACTTGTTGGGTTCAGTTACCCAGAAGCATCCTGGAACTACTATGGTGAGATCTCTGCACCTGAGTTTCCAGATCTGCCCACCTGCAGCATAGGAGGAGATTTAAGTCTTCCTGTTAGATCTTTTACTTATTTTACATTATAGAGGTGAGGTAAAAGGTAAGACTTCACCGTGTGGAGGGCCAAAGCCAGGAACACGGTTGAGAAGACCTTTTTATTGGAGTCCTTATACACTCCAGTGAATACAGTATGGGATCAAGCCCGTCAGTGCCCCCCATCCATTAGACCTTTTACTTATTTTACATTAAAGCGGTGAGGTAAAAGGTAAGACTTCACCGTGTGGAGGGCCAAAGCCAGGAACACGGTTGAGAAGACCTTTTTATTGGAGTCCTTATACACTCCAGTGAATACAGTATGGGATCAAGCCCGTCAGTGTCCCCCATCCATTAGACCTTTTACTTATTTTACATTAAAGCGGTGAGGTAAAAGGTAAGACTTCACGGTGAGGAGGGTCAAAGCCAGGACCATGGTTGAGGAGATCTTACCATTGGAGTCTTTATACACTCCAGTGAATCCAGTATGGAATCAAGCCTGGCAGTGCACCCCCCTCTTTTTTTGTTAGATCCTTACCTTTTACCTCACCTCTATAAGCTAAAATAAGTAAAGGATCTAACAAAAAAAAAGGGGGGGGAGGGGGATGCACTGCCAGGCTTGATTCCATACTAGATTCACTGGAGTGTATAAAGACTCCAATGGTAAGATCTCCTCAACCATGGTCCTGGCTTTGACCCTCCTCACCATCAAGTCTTACCTTTTTTACACCACCTCTATAAGCTAAAATAAGTAAAGACTTCACTCTGAGGAGGGTCAAAGCCAGGACCATGGTTGAGAAGATCTTACCATTGGAGTCTTTATACACTCCAGTGAATCCAGTATGGGATCAAGCCTGGCAGTGCACTCCCCCCCCCTTTTTTTGGTTGTTAGATCCTTTACTTATTTTAGCTTATAGAGGTGAGGTAAAAGGTAAGACTTCACTGTGAGGAGGGTCAAAGCCAGGACCATGGTTGAGGAGATCCTACCATTGGAGTCTTTATACACTCCAGTGAAACCAGTATGGCCCGGCAATCCCCCCCCCCCCAACCCCATAACTGAACCATGTGTTTTTGATGGAGTGGTCCTTTTAGATAAATGTCATCATATAAATTGATCTAGTTTGCGATCCTTCGTGATTTTGTTTTTTGTTTTTTAGCTTGTCCGTAATTGATTCAGAACTTTTCTGTTTGTCGTTTTTCAGTTTATTATTATTATTATTATTTTTTTTAATTACTATTTACTATTACTAAAGGAAATCGAGCTCAATAAAACTAAATAAGATCCCCATATGTCACAGGGGGCATATTCCTATACTATGACATCCAAAATAATTGCTTGTTAGTAATGGGATTATAATAAGTATCTTTAAGACAAATGAGGCTAGTTAGACAGATATAGGTATAAGAGGAGGTAGGGTGTGATCTCCATTTTTTTTTTTTTTTTTTTTAGAACAGATGGATAAAAATACTATTCGATGTTCAGATTGCTAATAGGAGAATTTGTTCTCTTTACAGTGTAAGGATAATGCAAGTGATCCTACAGTACCAGCCTTTCAGGTCTGTGGGAAAGTAGGCCACAGCGGCATGGTGAAGGGCTGTATATGGTGATGAATCATGTTCTACTTTGTATATTGTATTGTAAATCGGGAAGAAAAAAAAAAAAAGGTTAGCGCTGTGATGGAAGCGCTGGCTGCTGATTATACTTGAGACTTTGCTGGAGGCTGCAGTCACGGGTTCGAATCCTTGTGTCAGCTCCTTGTGACCTTGGACAAGTCACAGCATGGGAAGCATGACAAATTCCTAGCACGACCGAAGGAAACAGCAATGCTTGAGCACGGTGCATGTGGGCAATTCAGACACGGAAGATTCCCTTTAAACCTCGGCCATAAGCATCTGCTTTTACCATTTTCTAAAGCAATTGCTGGTGCGTGGAGTTTTTCCCTTTTTACAAGTGATCTGGTACATTCCATTGTCACATCCTTGTTTTCAACTCCTCCCTGTCAGATCTATGTCATATAGTTATAGCAGCCTTTAATAAACAATAATAGAGATACATAGATATTATATGTATGTATTATAGTGTGTGTGTGCTTATTACAATGTCTTGATGGGCAAGTTCAACCCTGTGGACCAGTGCAGGAGAAGTGGCTGGCAGGGTACTCTGGGACTAGTAGTTCTCCAACAGCTGATTTGGTGGCCATGCTTGATGTTTCCTGTATTATCTCCTAATCATCCAGAGATTTCTTAACTCAAGGTGCGCAAGAGATTTTTAACTCCAAGCAAATAGAAAAGGCACAAATTAATTCAGCTCAACAAATGCCAACTGTCCTGCATTTGCCACATTTCTGTCTTCTGTCCTGATTATACTGTATCCCGGGTTGTGTCCTGAGATCACTGAATTACCCTGGAGTTACTAAGCATGCACGATAACTCAAAAAAGGGTATTAGCTAAGGGGATCACAGCTGGCAGTAGGCAGTACCCTTATAATTGGGTAAGGACCACACAGAAAAGGGGCCCAATCTGGGCAATACCATAATGGAAGGTTGATGCGATTGGGGGGTGGGCCAACCGCAAAGTGGACATATAAAAATGTGAGCCGTGGCTAGGGGTGACAGTGTCCCAGAAACTAGGATGAAAATGCTGGTAGGTATGGTATGTATCAATAAATGTATTTACCTCTTGCAATCCTCGTACATCTGAGATCAGACTGGGAAAGGGAGAAACAAACAACACAAGTAGCCAATCAGTTGTGCTGCAGTACAAGATGCTGATAGGTGAAGAGAAGAGTGACATAAGCGAGATAAGAGCATCAGTCTGCTGATTCTCCTTTCACTGTCCAGTCACAGGGTGAGGGTAGGGAAGAGACCTGTAAGGGTTCCTTTAAAAGAGAAGTATTTTTTTTACAATCCTACCTAGGTGGATGCAGCATCGGTCCCCTGTCGGTTCTAACAATGAGAACCGAGCGATCTAACACTGCTGATCGCTCAGTTCTCACAGCTGCCTGAGCAAAGAGCTGGTGACTGTCAGCCACTGCTCTCTGCACTGCCTCCCCCCCCCCCCCCCACTTGCTCACTGGATAGCTGGGCCATAGAGGGGTCGGGAGCGGCTGGCTCGGCCTCTCAGCGGTTCCCTGAGCCAGGTGCCAGTCCAGGCATGTGGGCAGATCCCAGCTTCATTGTCTTTCCAGAGCCTGGACCGGCTCTGTGACGTCAGCCGACAGCAGGCTTTAGCCCACTGTCTGCTGAGAACGTGTCACAGGAGTGCAGATCTATAGAAGTACAGCCAAGCGTGCTTTGGCTGTACATCTTTAAATACAGCAGAGAAAAAAAAAACAGGTCTCCTGCCCTACCAGACAAGATTGTCCTGTGTAGCAGAGCTGTGTAAATCTTAAAACTGGATTTACAGAAATGCTAATTCTATGGAGATAAAATATCTCCCTTGTGTGTATTTTATTTGTGAATTTAGCAGTTTGCCTGGATTTGACTGCTGTTATCAATTATTTATGAGAAAATTATATTTATTTTTAAATGCAAGTAGTAAGTATCTGGATTTTTTTTTTTTTAGATTCTCTTCCGGTCATCCCCAAGATTCATGAGACTCTGCTGCAGCACGTAGTGTTGTATGTCTCATGCACACGGTCGGAATTTCCGACAACAAATGTTCGATGTGAGCATGTGAAATTCGGACCGTGTGTAGGCTCCATCGGACATTTGCTGTCGGAATTTCCGACAACAACATTTTGAGAGCTGGATCTCAAATATTCCGACAACAAAATCCGTTGTCGGAAATTCCGATCGTGTGTACACAATTCCGACGCACAAAGTTCCACGCATCCTCGGAATCAAGCAGAAGAGCCGCTCTGGCTATTGAACTTCATTTTTCTCGGCTCGTCGTACGTGTTGCACGTCACCACGTTTTTGACGTACAGAATTTCCTGTCGGCTGACATCTTTCAGCCGGTCCAGACTCTGGAGGGATCCTGACTTTAATGTCGGGATTCACCCAAATGCCCAAGGGGCAGCTGGCTCGGCTTTTCAGTGCGCCGATGAGAGCCTAAGCCAGCCACATCCTGCCCCCTCTCCAGCCTGGCACTCCAGTGAGCGCTGGAGGGGCAGAGCAGAGAGCTCACTAATGACTGAGAACTGAGCGGTCAGCAGTCATGTGATCTCTCCGTTCTCTCTTAGAGGTGGCGGGGGACAGATATAATATCAGACCGCTGCTGCATCCACCTAGGAGAGTATGTAAGTTTGTTTGTTTTTTTTTTTTTTTTCTAAACCTGCTCTTCTCTTTTTAAAAGACAAAATAAAAAAGACAAAATAAAAAACGCTTTTGCTCAATTATCACCCTAAGGGCCCTTTCACACCGAACGCAGTTGGATGCATTTTGAAAGGCACTCCAACTGCATAGCCCAAAATCAAGGTAATCCTATGGGCACATGTCACTTCATTGCAGTGCAGTTCAGTGCAGTTCAAGAAAATAAAGTAGAGCATGCTGCATTTTTCTGCACTGCAAATGCAGGGAACCTTTACAAGAAATAAAGAGCCAAGAAAGCCAAGCCCAAAAACACATTATATAAAAGATAGCACACTCTCAGCAGTGCCAAAAATAAAGTACTTCCATGTATGGTGAGCACATGACATATGCCCCTCCCCTTGCAGCGCTGGTGTTCTACAGTTAACTGCCTAGTAGGGAAAATCTGAGTTTTATATATTTTTTTTTACAATAATGCATGTATATTTTTCATGCCCAGTTTTCTGCATGTAAACATGCAGTCAAAAACGTGCAGTTATGTGCAATTTCAGAATTCCTCCTAATGACACCAAAGATGGAGCGCAGTTCCTCCCAATGACAACAACAATGGGGCACAATTCTTCCCAATGACACCAACGATAGGGTGTTTTTTTGCCCACTGGCACCAAAGATTGGGCATTGTTTATTCCCACTGATGTTGGGTCCTTTTGTACTCACAATACCCATGCCCTCCCCCCCCCCCCCCCCCCTTAAGTCTGCAGGACAGTAAACTGGCTCTTTGTTTAGAAAGTTTGTAGACTCCTGATCTACGTCATGGTATTTGTGAGGGTCAAAGGTCAAGTTCAGGGTCAAATGTTTGGAGTCGGGGTCAGTATATTTTTGGGTTGGAATTTTTTAATTTGTATCAGTGTCCATGTGTTTTAGGTAGGATAAAAATAAACCTAAATGCACCTTCGCCTGTGTAGATAAAAAATCTGTGTATCGGCCCCCTGTAAGAGACAGTAAATGAACCTGCATGGAAAGTGTTAAGGAATCCCTCTGATGAAAGATGCCCACGTGTACTTGTCCTGAAGACGTGCGTTTCTATGTTTACAGGCGGTCCCCAGACCTGTGTGCACACTGCATATATATCTTCAGTCAAAATTCCAACCCCATGCCGTAATGCATTGTGATGATCCTAAAGTCCAACTCCATGAATTATGACAAAACTACCTATGCAGTGGTGATGGTCCCCATAGATGGCTTGAATCTTGGCCAATTCTTACAAGCATGGGTGGAAAATGAATGGCCGAACAGCAACTGCGTCTAATCAGATACAGCCGCGGTTTGGGTATTCAGGCAGCTGTGAGTGTAGCGGCTTCCTAAGTAGAGTAGCTGAGATTAGTAGTGGAGATTCCTCCATCCACGGTGTTCACCTCGATGGGGGGTCGAGTGATTTGCCCTCGTTCCACCTGTGGGATAAATGAGAGAATATCTAGTTGTTCGTTGAGGGCCTTACAGTCTGTAAATCTAGTTTAGTTAAGTTTCTGCTCCTTCCGTCACTGTTTCATATGACTTCATTTTTTCATCCTTGAGGATCTCTTCATTGCTTGACTGGCAGGTGAAGATCAGTTCACACTGGGAACCCCTCTTCTATAGAAGAGAATGGGACCGATCCACTAAAATTGGAGAAAACCACGAAAGATAAAACCTGATCATTATGGGTGACTGCTTCGCTTTTAATGCAAATTTACTCCGATTTTCTTTTAATTATTCATCCACGCATTTTTTAGGTCATGCGACCTGAACTGGATTGCCAGGGAATCTTATTAATACAGCTAATTGTTATGCCTTTTGAAGTTTTCGCCCCCTAGCTTTCCTCCCTAATGACTGGCTAATTGATTATCAGGTATGCGTGAAATTGAGAGTTTTATATGGAAACATTTTGATATTTGATATAGCCAAGTCCTGGACCCCTTGAGGCCTAATGGTGGCCTCCAGAGTTGGGGGGACAGCTGACCTCCTATGTAGAGTGTGTTACAAGGCATAGTGGGTGTAAGGTAAGGTAGATTGATGGGCGCCAGACACTTCTTGGATGCAAAAAGAGATTTATTGTCTCTTAAACAGAACTGTGGAAAGAGAGAGTGTTGCGGCCAGGCCATTCTTTAGTAGATGCAATGTTAATTGGCAGACTCCGAGACTTCTATAGGCAAACAGCCATGCAGGGAAAGGCATCCAGCTAGACACCACATCTGCATGAGTAGGACCGCTGTCTCCTATGGCAACAATCTTGTAACAGTTTCTAACAATGGTTGCAATTAACCACTTCTACAATATCCTATTGTAGAACTTCACTCAGCTGAGCTTCCAGTCTTTCACTAGACTAATAGATCCAATCGCCACTGGATCTCCTGAGCTCCTCCAATCTTCCCACTCAGTATCTTCCTCAAGTGTAACCCCGCTGGCCTGCTTGGTCCCTGGCTTGACACGCAATAATGCTCCGCAAGCGTCACCTCCACTGGCTGGGTCCATGGCTTGTCACCTGCTGAAGTTTTCCCAATTCTTCACCGTCCCTGACTGGTGAGAATACTGCTCAGGTACTTGCTTTAGCTACTCACAGTGGTCTCCGGTAGCAAAGTGGATGGTCCCTTAGTAGCGACAGCTTCCCCTCTACCTCCGACCACAGCTGGTTCTTCGGCCAGCAGAATCCCAACCCTGCACTGCTCTCTTGTTTCTGGATAGGCCCTCAGATAGCCTAGCACCCAGATGTCCCCGGGATAGGCCCAAGGCTTATAGCCTAGAAACCCAGGGCATTACCAGATACGTCCACCCAGACAGCCGTCCAGGTGGCACAGAACCCTGATCACTTGAATCACATGAAAATCCCTGCCCATTGACTGAGACACCCCATTCATTCATAGTCTGTCCTTGCAATGCCCTTGTCTTGTCTAATGTCACCAGATACCCGGCCACCTAGTGACAGAAAAGAGAAGTGCAGCAATTTCAGCGTTGGGGTGAATTCAGTTGACCTCCTGACAATTGGCCAAGGCAACTATCACTTGGCAGATAAATTTAATAGCCACCCTGCCTAAACATCAGGGTGCTACATTGACAATTATAGCTCCTAAGGATTACAGGAGCCCTTTTTTTTATAGGAGCCTGTTATTCCAGAAAAAAAATCATCATTAACGTTAGCGACCTTATTTTGCTTTTTTTTTTTTTTAAAGCAGAAACGCTGAGCAAAAAAGTGAAAAAATAAATACAGTGATAGTAAAGAAATAAAGGTCAAATGTTCAGAAAAAAGGAGTAAAAACACTAACACACCTATTTTCAGGCTGATCTGGTCATGTGATCCGCATCCGTATATACGGTAGTTGGCAAACTTTTCCACCAACCATGACCTACAAGTACTCTGGCCGTGCTGTAATTCTCTTCAATGAACCTGGCGGTTGTGGTATATTCTTTTTTACAGAGCTTATAATGAAGAAGCCATCTACAGTAGTATGTGCATGGGCATGCATGCTCAGTCCACGGGCTCAGTGAAAAGTTCTACAGAACAGCCAGACAGTCGTAGGCCACAAGAGGTTTTTTTTTTGGCTGACATAATGACCTGGTGCAATTCTCTGCCACATTCTCTTGTGAACCAATGGCGGTTTGATGACACCCCCCCAGGGGATGGATCCATGGCGTACCAGGCTCCCCAGAAGATAGTTCAGTGACGCTGTGCATCAACTTGCAAGGCTGGTGCTGGACCTCAGCGCAGTGACCCTTGACCCTTCACTGGAGGTAGGGTGAGTATTGCACCGAAAACTTTTTTTATTTTTTTAAAGGCCTGGACAATATTTGTTTAAATGCAACTTAAAGCTAGAATTGGGCTTTAACTTGAGACCATGGTAAGTCTTGGAGGTGGTTGATTATAAAGAATTAAAGCCATAAAAAAAGAAAGGGGAGCAACGTATTTAACTTTGCTGGAGAATATGCTGATCCAAGCTCCCACCAGTACTGACCACATAGCTAACACCATCAGCTTTTGACTTTGTGATATCTGCTGAATTGAATGGCTTGAAGCATTGCTTGGTCTGTGTGCTTTGCCGCTCAGTGCTCCAGTCTCCAAATGTTTGTAGCTACAAAGTGTTTTTCTGACATCCGGCAGCTGTGCAGGTGGATCGATACGTGACTCATTCTGACACGCTAACCTGTTTTTATTCTGCCACTGTCTCTGACAGCATACCAATATAATGAATGACTGGATTGGCATTTGGAGAAAATATAAGCTCTGATGCTGAACTTGAACAAGCTGCAGATAGAAGCTACTACAAAAAAAAAAAAGAAAAAATTAAAGTGCATGCCCCAACAATTGACTCCTATTTGCTTCCCTATGGTCTTCAAAATATATAATTGAAAGGTTTTGCTATATCTGTTCAGAAAGTGCAAAAAATACCCATTTAGTTTTTCTAGAAATCTAGTGAGTTAATAACTTTCTGTGCACAAGGGTTATGGAGACGAGGAGGGGATATGGAGGGGTATTTGGCTATTTTGCACAACGATTCTTACACTGGATTGGCCAAACTGCAATCTGGAGCTAGGTGGAAAGCATATGGGGTTACCCATCTTAAGCAAATTTTCCGTAATGGGGTGCTATGCACCTTCACCGACCTAAAAGGAGACGTATAACCTACCGTCCTCAATGCATTTATTATTATTATTATTATTATACAGGATTTATATAGCGCCAACAGTTTACGCAGCGCTTTACAATATAAAAGGGAGCCAATACAGTTATAATACAATAAGATACAAGAAGATTAAGAGGGCCCTTCTCAGAAGAGCTTACAATCTAATAAGGTGGGGCAGGTGGTACAAAAGGTTGTAACTGTGGGGAATGAGCTGATGGAAGTGGTAAAAGATTAGTTGGAGATGTTATAGGCTTCCCTGAAGAGATGAGTTTTCAGGGATCACCTAAAGGTAGCAAGAGTAGGGGATAGCTGGACAGGTTGAGGTAGCGAGTTCCAGAGGATGGGAGAGGCTCTGGAGAAATCCTGGAGACGAGCATGGGAGGAGGAGACGAGAGAGCTTGACAGCAGGAGGTCTTAAGAAGAGCGGAGAGGACGGTTTGGTGTTATGTTTGGAGACAAGATTGGTAATGTAGCTCGGGGCAGAGTTGTGGATGGCTTTTGTAAGTTGTGGTTAGTATTTTGAATTTAATTTTCTGGGTGATCGGGAGCGAGTGTAGGGATTGGAGGAGAGGGTTGGCAGACACTGAACGGTTGGTAAGGTGGATAAGTCTGGCAGCAGCATTTCCACTACTTGCAACTCAGTCACGCAGTTGCGGCTCAAGGCCGGTCTTCGGAGTGGCACCTATCCCTGACCCCAGTGTTTAGCCTAATTAGGGATGCTGCTTCATCTAAAGGATTTATTTCCCAATCCTACGCTATACTGTTACAATCAGCACCCCCTAAGGGAGAAATGGGAGGCAGACATTGGACAGTTAGATGGGAAACAATGGGATGAAAATTTTCAGGCGGTGTAAGTCCCAAAGACTTACCCAGTTATATATCCTGTTGCGAATTTACTATACCCACCATAGACTCCATTTGATGAACCTACAATCTGACTCAAGATGTAAACGAGACCATGGGGACCTCATACACCTACTAGGGCGCTGTCCGACATTACACACATACTGGGCAGGAGTAGTGACTACGGTCAACTCCATGTTTAAAGTATCTCTTCCACAGGACCTGAAAGCATGTCTTCTGGGTGCACTGGAAGAATATGAGTGGAAAGTGCACATTAGAGAGGCTATCCACAGAGTCTTATTCCAGGCTAGGAAACTAATTATGACACATTGGAAATCTGAGGATCCCCCGACCATAAAGGAATAAATTGCTAACATTGGCGCAGTGTTAAGAATGGAGAAGTTTATATATCGGCACAGGGGAAGTACATCCAAATTTATTATGAGAATATGGGCATTGTGGCTAGATGTACCGGGACTAACCCCGGTGGATCTGGTAGTGGACAGACTATTGGGAATCAATGTTGGGTGAGCGAGAGGTTATGAGGAACAATGAGGGAAAATGTAAAATTGCTGAAGATACTATGGTGTTGTTTATTACAGTGGTTGAGATGCATGATACTAACCTGTATTGCAATGATGACAATGTATGTATACCAATTCTGCAAAATAAATACCTTTTTGTTGGTAAAAAAAAAAAAAAAAAGATGGTCATTCTCCATAGGCAAACTATGTAACATAGCACTTTGATGGCCACCAATGTAAGCAGGCACTTTTCCACTGACCATCAATTTGAGGGATCATTATAATTTTTATAGGTCGTATTAAATTTCTTGCCATTTATTATTTATATTGTTAATCTAATGCGGTGTACACACGGTCGGAATTTCCAATGGAAACAGTCCGATGGGAGCTTTTCATCGGATTCTCCGACCGTGTGTATGCCCATCGGTCTTTTTCTGTCGGCATTTCCGACAGATTGAGAACCTGGATTGAGAACCTGTTCTTAATTTTTCCGACGGAAAACCTTTTTATCGGATTTTTCGATCATGTGTATGCAATTCCGACACGCAAAATTCCGACGCATGCTCGGAAACAATTTGACGCATGCTCGGAAGCATTAAACTTCCCTTTTATAGTGCCGTTGAACGTGTTGTATGTCGCTGTGTTATTGACCCTCGGTATTTGGTGTGACCGTGTGTAGGCAAGACAGTTTGAGCGAAATTCCGTCTGAATTTCCAACGGGAAAACCATCAGAGCTTTTTCCGACGAGAATTCTGACCGTGTGTACGCGGCATAAGGCAGCCCTTCTCAATCTTTTTAACATGGAGGAACCCTTGAAATAACTTTTCAAGCTCTAGGAACCCCTACTAATTACTATATCTATAGCTCAAAGTACATTAGTGTGATGGTCTGTGGGAAGAATTCTCCTTACATTTGAGGTCATTGGGAAGAATTCCCCCTTATGCCGCATACACAGGATCAGAAATTCCGCCAGCAATAGACAGATGTGAGCTTTTGTTCGGAAAATGCGACCGTGTGTAGGCTCCATCAGACTTTTACTGGCGGAATTTCGGCCAGCAACAGATTGAGAGCATGTTCTCAGTTTTTCCGACGGAAAATGTTTCTATCGGAAATTCCGATCGTCTGTGACAATTCCGATGTGCAAAATTCCGACGCATGCTCGGAAACAATTCGAAGCATTGAACTTCATTTTCGCGGTTCGTCATAGTGTTGTACGTCACCGCGTTCTTGACGGTCGGAATTTGGTGTGACCGTGTGTAGGCAACACAAGCTTGAGAGGAATTCCGTCGGAAAAAACATCCAAGGTGTGTAGTCCGTGTGTACGCGGCATTAGGCTGATTTCTCACTGGCTTTCCGATTAGGTCCGCCTGTCAGTTTTTCAGGTGGAACCAATCGGACCATTCCTAGCTCTCTATGGAGCGGCAGATGACACCTGCTGGCATCTGATCCGATCCTGTCCACTAAAAACATTGGATTGGATGACAGTTGGATGGAAAAGGAACACACAGTCCGTATCCATCTGACAGATATATAGAGAACAGCGGGGCTGTGTCCCTGTCCACTCTACATAGTAGAGCGTACATGGACCTGTCATCCACCCGCTTAAGTGGGAGATCCCCTGCCAAGCAGGCGGATTCAGACTATGGACACAGCGCATTTGAAACCAGACTTAAAGAAATTGCTCATTCTATAAGGAACCCCCGAACAACCTCTAGAGGTTGTTCGGGGGTTCCATATAGAATGAGCAATTTCTTTAAATTCCATGGAATCCTTGGTTGAGAAAGGCTGCTCCAAGTAAACCACATTTTTTATTTTATATAATTCGATATTCACAAGTTACAGTTCGCATTAATGCCCCATGAACTGTAGATATAATAACAGGTACAGCCTACATGAAAGTGGCAACTCTGCTTTGAATTCGGGAGCAGTGCAGCATTTTTGCCACACAATTACAGGACACTGCATTAGGTGGACGTCATAGCAGGCTCAACCGGTATTTGTGGGACTTGGTGGGGAAACTAAGAGAAAAGGAATTGTAGTATAATGAAGTGCTGTTGCAGCACAGGCTCTGTGCTCTCACCACCTCAGATCAAACACCCCCTTATGAACCTCATGTGTATTTTTGCTGCTTTTTTATTTTATTTTATTTTTTTTTAATACTTTTTCAGATATCTTTAGGTTGGTCAATTGTCCCGTGGTCCTTAATGCATTGGCACTGTTTTGATGATTTTAGCATTGTTCTCTGCTTCAATAAAATCTGAATGCAGCGCACCATGGTGACTGCTCAGTGGGTGGCCTTCCTGGACACCTCTCATCCTGACATCCCTTGTTGAAAAATTTAGCTATCCCCCCCCCGTTCAGATAATTTGACACCCAGCTGTCAAAATATAATAGCTGGCAGCTGATAGGTCCATCCGTGCTGTGTAGTGCTGTCATCCAATCACAGGACATGCTCTTGTGAAGAAGATCTAATGCAGGGATAGCTCCAGATTATAGGTAAGTATTGCACCCTTTAGGACTGTCTGGAGATATTTTTTAGCAAAAAAAATACCATAACCTAACCAATGATGCGTAACCGTTAGGCTCGGTTCACACTGCCGCAACCTGCAGTGCGACTTTGCCAGGCGACTTCAGTGTGACTTCAAGCAACTTTGAAGCAATTTCAGGGAATGCCTGGGTAATCTTTCTGTAATGTCGGATTCAAATCACATCAGTTAAGATTAGGATCTGACTTGGAGGCAATGTCCATTAACCACTTCACATCCAGGCCAATTCTGACATTTCTCTCTTACATGTAAAATTCATAATTTTTTTGCTCGAAAATTACATAGAACCCCCAAACATTATATTTGTTTTTTTAGCAAAGACCCTAGAAAATACAATGACGGTCGTTGCAACTTTTTATCTCGCACGGAATTGGCGCAGCAATTTTTCGAACATGTTTTTTTTTTCAGAAAAAAATAATTTCATGCTTAAAAAAAACAAAACAGTAAAGTTAGCCCAATTTTTTTTGCATAATGTGAAAGATGAAGATACACCGAGTAAATAGATACCCAACATGTCACGCTTCAAAATTGCACGCGCTCGTGGAATGGCGCCAAACTTTGGTATTTAAAAATCCCCATAGGCGACACTTTACATTTTTTTACTGGTTACATGTTTTGAGTTACAGAGGAGGTCCAGGGCTAGAATTATTGCTCTCGCTCTAACGTTCGCGGCGATACCTCACATGTGTGGTTTGAACACCGTTTTCATATGTGGGCGGGGCTTACGTATGCGTTCACTTCTGCGTACGAGCTCACGGGGACAGGGGCGCTTTAAAAAAAAAAAAAAAATTATTATTGTTAATTTTACTTTTATTTTTTTAGTTTGACACTTAAAAAAAAAAAAAAAAAATGATTACTTTTATTCCTATTACAAGGAATGTAAACATCCCTTGTAATAGGAATATGGCACGGTCGGACCTATTTACAGTGAGATATGGGGGGGGTCAATAAGACCCCACATCTCACCTCTAGGCTGGGAAGCCTAAAATACAAAAAAATAAAAAAACGATCACCGCTTCCCAGCTGAGGCGGCGCCGTTATTTGAATGCAGAGGCCGGGCCTGACGTCATAACATCGCGCCGGCCTCCGAACGATCATAGAGACTCCGGCGACCATCTGGTCCGCCGGAAATCTCTATGGTCATCATCCGGGGGCTGGCGGATCCCGAGTCCGACTCACCGATGGAAGCGGTGAGTCGGAAGAAGCACCGGAGGGCAGCGGGAGGGGCGTCCCCTCCCGCCGCCCGTTAGAACAATCAAGCGGCGGAACAGCCACTATGATCGTTCTTATGGTGCAGGGAATCGACGGCTGAAAAGGGCAATATCTGAATGATGTCTGTAGCTACAGGCATCATTCAGATATACCCCGGGGAAGTCAAGGCCGTCATATGACGGATGGGAAGTGGTTAAAGTCTATGGGCACAAGTCAGATAGAAGTCACCTTGAAGTAGTACAGCAACCTTTTCTAGAGTTTGAGCGTCTTCAATAGTGCTAATTAAGACCGCTCTCATTGACTAACATAGGATTTCACATGTCACATGACTTGGGGTCTCACAAGCCGGGTCCCATGTCACGGCAATGTGAACTAAGCCTTGAACTCCAAACTTTATGCATTTTCTGATGTCCTATTACATGGCATTTCGAGAGTACATAGAAACATTCACATTGGTAGATTGTGACCCAATTCAAACAATGAGCTGATGTCTATGAGGCACCTGCCGGCTCCTCCAACCCAGGCTATGCTGGATGAATAGTTCTTGAAGAGGTCAGGACACCCTGTCCGATCGCTATTGTTTTCTCCTGGATAAGCCGTGGGAGATGTTTTGTATTGTCTGCCCAGCCCCTTCTGTATGGGCCAAACCGCAATGGTCAACCGATGCAACTGTTGGTACTTGGGGAACCGGCAGCCAGCACAGTTGCCCAAGGGTGAATTTTAAATTCTAATGATATTGTAAATTCTAATGCTATGATATATGGATAGGTGAGGTGAACAGTACTCGGTTGTACTATACTATACTATACTAATATATATATATTGCTGTGAAAAAGTATTTGCCCCCTGATTTTTGTTTTGATTTTTTTTTTTTTGCATATTTGTCACACTTAATGATTCAGATCATCAAACAAATTTTAATATCCCACAAAGATTACCCCGAGCAAATACAAAGTGCACTTTTTAGATGATAATTTCATTTATCAAGGGGAAAAGCTGTCCAAGCCTGCCTGGCCCTATGTGAAAAGGTTATTGCCCCCTAAACCCAATAACTGGTTGTGCCACCTTTTGGCGACAACAACTGTAATCGAGCGTTTGCAATAGCTGGCAAGAGTCTTTCACATTGCTGTGGAGGAATTTTGGCCCACTCTTCTTTTGCAGAATTGTTTTATCTGCTTTTGTTTTAACTGCTTGTGTTTCTTTTAGCTGTCTCCTAGGTTCTCCAATGGGCTTTTCTTTTTGGACATTTTCTTCAATGGTGCAAATGTAATTTATTTGATACATGAGATGATCTCTTCTTCAGCTAACTATTATGTTGTGGGTCTGCTCCATTAGAGGATTTTCGAGCATGAACGGCCTGTTTAAGGCCATGCCACAGCCTCTCCATCAGATTTAAGTCCAGACTTTGACTAGGCCACTCCAAAACCTCAATTTTTTTTTTTTTTTTAAGCCATTCAGAGGTGGATTTTCTGGTGTGTTTAGGATCTTTCTCCTGCTTCATAACCGAAGTGCAAGTGAGCTTGAGGTCAAACTGATGGCCGGACATTCTCCTTCAGGATTTTCTGGTAGAGCGTAGAATTTATTGTTCCATCATTAATGGGAAGTCGTCCAGGTCCTGAAGCAGCCACAGACCATCACATTACCACCACCATGTTTG
Organism: Lithobates sylvaticus; assembly: GCA_028564925.1. Taxonomy (NCBI): domain Eukaryota; kingdom Metazoa; phylum Chordata; class Amphibia; order Anura; family Ranidae; genus Lithobates; species Lithobates sylvaticus. Next base: position 84,009,201 of record CM053029.1, on the reverse strand, counting down.
ACTGTTGGTATGCTGTTCTTTTTATGAAATCCTGTGATAGTTTTACGCTAGATGTAACGGGACGCACACCTTCCAAAAAGTTCAACTTTTGTCTCATCAGTCCACAGAATATTTGCCCAAAGGTCTTGGGGATAATCAAGATGTTTTTGGGCAAATGTGAGATGAGCCTTTGTGTTCTTTTTGGACAGCAGTGGCTTTTGTCCTTGAAACTCTCCCATGGATGCCATTTTTGCCCAGTCTTTCTTATTGTTGAATCATGAGCACTGATTTTACCTGAGGCAATCGAGGCCTGCGGTTCTTTAGATGTTGTTCTGGGTTCTTTTAAGGCCTCCTGGATGAGTCGTCATTTGTGCTCTTGGAGTCATTTTGGAAGGCCGGCCACTCCTGGGAAGGTTCATCCCTGTTCCAAGTTTTCTCCATTAGTGGCTAATTGCTCTCACCTTGGTTCACTGGAGTCCCAAAGCCTTAGAAATGGGTTTGTAACCCTTTCCAGACTGATACATGCCAATTATTTTGTTTCTCATCTGTTCTTGAATTTCTTAAATCACGGCATTATGTGTTGCTTTTTGAGATCTTTTAGCGTGCGTCATTTTGTGAGACAGCTTCTATTTAAGTGATTTCTTGATCCAACAGGTCTGGCAGTAATCAGGCCTGGGCGTGGAAGGTGTAATTTAACTCGGCTTTCCAAAACTTGTGGTTAATCACAGTTCATTCATGATTTTGCCGGAGGAGGGGGGGGGGGGGGCAGTGCGACTTTGCCAGGCGACTTCAGTGTGACTTCAAGCAACGTTGAAGCAATTTCAGGGAATGCCTGGGTAATCTTTCTGTAAAAGAGTGAATACTTTTGCAAGGCACATATATATGTGTATGTGTGTATATATACTGTTTTGTGTGTGTGTGGTGTATGTGTATGTATGTATATATATATAATATATATATATATATATATATATATATATATATATATATATATATATATATATATATATATATATATATATATACATACATACACTGACCTACCTGACATGCATGCATACACTGACCTACCTGACATGCATACATACATGCATGCATGCATACACTGACCTACCTGACATGCATGCATACACTGACCTACCTGACATGCATACATGCATGCATACACTGACCTACCTGACATGCATGCATGCACTGACCTACCTACCTGAGATGCATGCATGCACTGACCTACCTGATCAGGAGACAGACTTCATGTGTCCTGCAGTAGCTCAGCTCAGCCATGGTGTGCGGTGCGCACATCATCATCACAGCAGGCAGACAGCCAGAGGAAGAGAGGAGAGCCACCCACCCGAGCGGGGATCTCATGGTTATGTGGCGTGGCGGCCACATTGTAATTCCAGCCTTCTGGAGCCTGCAGCACCTATGATGGGCGTGGCATGTCCCACGGTCCTGGCATTGGACCAGTGAGACGTCCATCATAGGCACTGTAGGCTCCAGAAGGCAGGACCTGATATGTCACTTGGCGGCACTTGGCAGTGCTCGGGATAAGATCGGTCCCCGCTTGGCAACGCTCGGGTCTATCAATGAAATGGTGCATGCCTGAGACCCGGGGGTTTTCGGGGGCCTATTCGGGGCTCCAGCCCCTCCCTCCCGACGCCATGGGGTGTCCTGCATTCTGTAATCCAAGTTATATTTTGGTGCCCAAACCTAAAGACTGCACATTGACCAATATCTATTGTATACACAGTGCGGTGTAATCGTTATTGGTCTATGTGTGTATGTATATGTATGTGTGTGTGTGTGTGTGTGTGTGTGTGTGTGTATATATATATATATATATATATATTACACACAATGAGGATAAGAAGTATTTAATCCCCTGCTGATTTTGTACATTTGCCCACTGAAACAGAAATGATCAGTCTATAATTGTAATGGTAGATTTATTTTAACAGTGAGAGACAGAATAATAAGAAAAATATCCAGAAAAACACATTTTAAAAAAAGTTGTAAATTGATTTGCATTTTAATGAGTGAAATAAGTATTTGAACCCTTTGCAATACATGACTTAGTACTTGGAGGCAAAATCCTTGTTGGCAATCACAGAGGTCAGACATTTCTTGTAGTTGGCCACCAGGTTTGCACACATCTCAGGAGTGGCTTGGCCATGTGTTTTGGGTCATTGTCATGCTGGAAAACCCATCCACAACCCTTTTTCAATGCCCTGGCTGAGGGAAGGAGGTTCTCACCCAAGTTTTGACGGCACATGGCCCTGTCCATCGTCCCCTTAACAGAAAAACATCCCCAATGTATAATGTTTTCACCTCCATGTTTGATGGTGGGGATGGTGTTCTTGGGGTCATAGGCAGCATTCCTCCTCCAAACATGGAAATTTGAGTTGATGCCAAAGAGCTTGAATTTGGTCTCCTCTGAATCATTCAAATGTTCATTGGCAAACTTCAGACGGGCCTGTACATGTGCTTTCTTAAGCAGGGGGACCTTGCGGGCGCTGCAGGATTTCAGTCCTTCGCGGCGTAGTGTTACCAATTGTTTTCTTGGTGACTATGGTCCCAGCTGCCTTGAGATCATTGACCAGATTCTACTGTGTAGTTCTGGGCTGATTCTTCACCGTTCTCATGATCATTGAAACTCCAGGAGGTGAGATCTTGCATGGAGCCCCAGACCGAGGGAGATTGACAGTTATTTTGTGTTTCTTCCATTTTTTAATAATGGCATCAACTGTTGTTACCCTCTCACCAAGCTCCTTGGCGATGGTCTTGTAGCCCATTTCAGCCTTGTGTTGATCTACAATCTTGTCCCTGACATCCTGACACATCTCTTTGGTCTTGGCCATGCTGGAGAGATTGGAATCTGATTGCTTCTGTAGACAGGTTTCTTTTATACAGGTAACAAACTTAGATTAGGAGCATTCCCTTTAAGGCTGGGTTCACACTGGTAGGACCCGACAGTCGTACAACTGTGGATCCGACTTTGCCCTGCGACTTGAAGTCCAGTATCCGTCGCACTTTAATGAAAGGGATCCGACTTTGATCCCGACAATGCAGGCACTTTGTGTCTGGTATGAATCTTTAGGGGCAACTTCACGCTAAATAAAAAAAAAAAAAAGCATGGGTTCCAAGACCATACCAGACCCTTCGATCTGGCATTGATTTTAAGGGGAACCCCTACGCCGAAAAAACTGAGTGAGGTCCCCCCAAAATCCATACCAGATCGAAGCACACAGCCCAGAAGGTCAGGAAAGGGGATGGGGACGAGCGAGCGCCCCCCCTTTAACTGTACCAGGCCACATGCCCTCAACATGGGGGGTGGGTGCTTTGGGGCCTTACCCCGCTCCACTCCAAAGCACCTTGTTTTCATGTTGATGAGGACAAGGGCCTCTTCCCGACAACCATGGCCGTTGGTTGTCGGGGTCTGCGGGGGGGCCTATCGGAATCTGGAAGCCCCCTTTAACAAGGGGGCCCCCAAATCCAGGCCCCCCACCCTATGTGCATGAGTATCGGGTACATTGTGCCCCTACCCATTCACTTAAAAAAAAAAAAAAAGTGTCAAAAATAAAATGCAGTACACAGGTTTTTAAAGTAATTCATTTATGGAGACAGCTCTGGCATCTCTTCCGATTTCTTCTCACCTCTCCGGCTCTTTATTTTTGACACTTTTTATTTTAGGTGAAAGGTTAGGGGTACAATGTACCCGATACTCATTCACATAGCGTGGGGGGGCCAGGATCTGGGGGCTTCCAGATTCCGATAAGCCCCCTGCCCACAGACCCTGACAACCAACGGCCCGGGTTTTGCGGGAAGAGGCCCTTGTCCTTATCAGCATGGGGACAAGGTGCTTTTGGGGTGGGGGGACGCAAGGCCCCCTCTGCCCCAAAGCACCCCCCCCCGCATGTTGAGGGCACGCGGCCTTGTACGATTTAGGAGAGGGGAGGCGCTCGCTCATCCCCACCCCCTTCCTGACCTGCCGGGCTGCGTGCTCAGATAATGGTCTGGTATGGATTTTGGGGGGGACCCCACATTTTTTTTAGGCATGGGGGGGTTTTCCCTTAAAATCCATGCCAGACTGAAGGGCCTGAGTTCCCCTTCAAGATCATCAGAGCACAAGTCGCATGCCAAAGTCGGATCAGTTAAGACTGCGATCTGACTTCAGTGATATTCAATGGGCTGAAGTAGGATCAAAGTTGGACCAAAGTAGTGCAGGGAGCATTTTCAAAGTCAGACCAACTTGTGTCGGACCAGTTAAGACGGCTCTCATAGGGAAACATTAATTTTCACACGTCATACGAAATGAGCTCCCAATGTCGGAGAAGACACCTGGGAGCCAGAAATCTTGCTGATTGATTGGGGATCAAATACTTATTTCACTCATTAAAATGCAAATCAACTTTTAACTTTTTTGAAATGTGTTTTCTGGATAGTTTTGTTGCCATTCTGTCTCTCACTGATAAAATAAGCCTACCATTAAAATTATAGACTGATCATTTCTTTGTCAGTGGGCAAATGTACAAAATCAGCAGGGGATCAAATCCTTTTTTCCCTCACTGTACTCTGTATCATTATACGGTGTGTCTATCGGTGTGTGTGTGTGTGTGTGTGTGTGTGTATATATATATATATATATATATATATATATATATATATATATATATATATATATATATATATATATATATAATCTGTATCATTATCTGGTGCAGTGTGCTCATTATCGGTGTGTGTATATATACGGTGCAGTGTGATCATTATCGGTGTATACAGTTGTGCTCATAAGTTTACATACCCTGGCAGAATTTGATTTCTTGGCCATTTTTCAGAGAATGTGAATGATAACACAAAAACTTTTCATTCACTCATGGTTCGTGTTTGGCTGAAGCCATTTATTATCAATTAACCGTGTTTACTCTTTTTCAATCATAATGACAACAGAAACTACCCAAATGACCCTGATCAAAAGTTTACATACCCTGGTGATTTTGGCCTGATAACATGCACACAAGTTGACACAAAGGCGTTTGAATGGCTATTAAAGATAACCATCCTCACCTGTGATCTGTTTGCTTGTAATTAGTGTGTGTGTGTATAAAAGGCCAATGAGTTCCTGGACTCCTGACAGACCCTTGCATCTTTCATCCAGTGCTGCACTGATGTTTCTGGATTCTGAGTCATGGGGAAAGCAAAAGAATTATCAAAGGATCTGTGGGAAAAGGTAGTTGAACTGTATAAAACAGGAAAGGGATATAAAAAGATATCCAAGGAATTGAGAATGCCAATCAGCAGTGTTCAAACTCTAATCAAGTGAAAAATGAGGGGTTCTGTTGAAACCAAACCACGGTCAGGTAGACCAACTAAAATTTCAGCCACAACTGCCAGGAAAATTGTTTGGGATGCAAAGAAAAACCCACAAATAACTTCAGGTGGAATACAGGACTCTCTGAAAACATGTGGTGTGGCTTTTTCAAGATGCACAATAAGGAGGCACTTGAAGAAAGATGGGCTGCATGGTCGAGTCGCCAGAAGAAAGCCATTACTACGCAAATGCCACAAAGTATCCGCTTACAATACGCCAAACAGCACAGAGACAAGCCTCAAACCTTCTGGCACAAAGTCATTTGGAGTGATGAGACCAAAATTTAGCTTTTTGGCTACAACCATAAACACTACATTTGGAGAGTCAACAAGGCCTATGATGAAAGGTACACCATTCCTACTGTGAAGCACGGAGGTGGGTCGCTGATGTTTTGGGGATGTGTGAGCTACAAAGGCACAGGAAATTTGGTCAAAATTGTTGGCAAGATGAATGCAGTATGTTATCAAAAAATACTAAAGGAACATTTGCATTCATCAGCCAGGAAGCTGCGCATGGGATGTACTTGGACATTCCAACATGACAATGCTCTAAAACACAAGGCCAAGTCGACCCGTCATTGGCTACAGCAGAATAAAGTGAAGGTTCTGGAGTGGCCATCTCAGTCTCCTGACCTCAATATCATTGAGCCACTCTGGGGAGATCTCAAACGTGCCGTTCATGCAAGACAGCCCAAGAATTTCCAGGAACTGGAGGCTTTTTGCCAGAAGGAATGGGCAGCTTTACCATCTGAGAAGATAAAGAGCCTCATCCACAAATACCACAAAAGACTTCAAGCTGTCATTGATGTTAAAGGGGGCAATACACTGTATTATGGTCATTTGGGTAGTTTCTGTTGTCATTATGATTTAAAAAGAGTAAACACAGTTGATAATAAATGGCTTCAGCCAAACACTAATCATGAGTGAAAGAAAAGTTTTTGTGTTATCATTCATATTTTCTGAAAAATGGCCATGAAATCATAAATTCTTCCAGGGTATGTAAACTTATGAGCACAACTGTATATACTCAGTGTCATTATACAGTGCGGTGTGATCATTATGGGTGTATATATACTCGGTATCATTATTGGCGTATATATACTCTGTATCATTATCAGTGTATTTATACTGTGTGGTGTGATCATTATACTGTGTGGTGTGATCTTTATCGGTGTATATATACTCTGTATCATTATTGGTGTGTATATATACTCGATGTGATCATTATTGGTGTATATATACTCGGTATCATTATACGGTACATTGTGATAATTATCGGTGTGTGTGTGTGTGTGTGTATATATATGTGTGTATGTATGTGTGCAGGGCAGGACTTAGGGTGCTGGGGGCCCCTGGGCTTGAGTCACTTTCGGGCCCTACCTTCTATATTCATTTGTCGCCATCTGGTGCCGTAACAATATAATCGATCCAATCGTTATTTGAAGTGCCAAGCTACTTTTAAAAGGTGACTGGTACCGTAGACAGTGTTAAATGCTAAAAAAAATGTAATAATCTATTTATATGACCACTGAAGCTTGAAAAGCTTTTTTCCAATATATAAATAATGATTAAAAAAGTTCAAAGTGATCATGTGTTTATTGCAATGCACAAATGAGAACATAAAACACTTATTTACCTGGAAAACATATTGAAAAACAAACAACTACCTTGTAAGATTGCAATCATAACAAATCAATTGCAAGAATATAGCAAAATAACACATTGAACAAAGTGCAAGATAAATTGTGTGTGTGTGTGTAGTACGTAAGTGAGCGTTGTACTGAAAAATCTTAACTATGCACACAAATTAGAAATGTACAGTCAATAAAATAAAATAATAATAAGCATTACATCAACAACAGAATCCAGAGGCGGATCATTTAAAACAACAAAAGGCAAGGGTGAGAAAGAAAGAGAAAGGTGATCAGGTTATGACTTCATGCATGTCATCTAATTTTCAAGATATTAACATTACTATTTAGAAGTGGCATCTTCTGGATTTCTTTGCAGCAAAGTCTTTGATCAAATCAGTAAAATCCAGTTTACGGAGAAGGTCACTCTCAATTGACATCAGAGTGAGATGATTTAATTTCTGCTGTACAATTGTGGATCTTAGTCTATTTTTTACTAGTTTCAGTTTGGAGAAACTGCGCTCCCCACTTGCATTTGTGACTGGTAATGTCAGGTAAAGTCTGAGAGCGACATCCACGTTTGGGAAGATGGTCTGTAGTTTTCTTTTTTTAATGCACAAAAGAAGTTCCCTAGCAGATGATGGCTCATCATGGCAGATGAATTCTTTGAACTGGATAATTTCTTCACAAAATTCATTTTCCAGGTCAGTGTGGTATCTCTTCTGTAGATCTGCTGCTTTTTTACGAAGATGTTCTGCAGAGAGGGTAGGTATGTTGTTCAGGAAACCAAAAGTGCTGTTGAGGTCATTATAGGACTGAAAACGGCGATCAAGTTCAGCCAGCAGCCTATCCATTACAACTAGAAACACACCAGATGAGAACCGTTCTCTTCCTGATAAGCGAACCTCAGGTGTTGCAGACTCATCCACATGAGTCTTGCGTTTTCTTTGTCTTTGTGTGTCTTGTTTGTAAGTTGCAGAAACGGTGGGAGACATCGCTTTTGCTTGGTCTTCAAACACATCAAATTCATCTCTCAAACCCACAATATATTCCCGCAGTGACCTCACCAAATCAACAGCATTGCACAGGTCCAGATCCACAGCTTGAAGTGCAACACTTGTCCCATGAAAGCGTTGTAGAACATAATTCCACATAGTGCAAAGAAAAGCAGTCTCAAGCCTGTTCATTTTTTTATGCAGTGACCAAGCATCATTTTGTGTTGTCGGGTTCTGTTTGCTGTCTTCTGCAATGTTCATTAGTGACTCTTGAATATTGGCATAGTTCCTGCACAGTGCCTTGGTGGCCTGTGCATGCGCAGCCCACCTGGTGTCAGAGAGAGATTTTAGTGTCTCAATGCGGTGGTTTTCATTAGGCTGCAAACCTGCAGTTACCACCTTCCATCTAGCTGTGGATTTCGAGAAGAAGTTGAACAAAGTCTGAATGAAGTTAAAAAAATCGGCGGTCTCTGTACAGCAGTTTACACTATTAACTCCAGCCAGATTAAGAGTGTGCGCGGCGCACGGCACCCACTCTACTAGTGGATTAATGTCTTTGATGTGAGCTTGCAGACCGTTGTACACTCCTGACATGTTTGCAGCATTATCATAGCACTGTCCACGGCAGTTACTGATATCTATGTCCATCTCTTGTAAAACTGTGAACACTGCATCACAGAGTGCCTTCCCTGTGTGGCTAGATATAGGAAGAAATTTTAAGAATCGCTCTTCTACGAGGCCCTCTGGTGAAACATACCTTATGATAAATGTAAGCTGATCAATGTGCGTCATGTCGGGAGTTGAATCAATGCAAATGGAAAAGTACTTTGTCACTTGCACTTCAGCAATGATTTCAGAAAGTACTCTATTGCTCATTAGCTCGATAAATTCATCGCATGTTTTTGATGAAAGATATGAGGGGGTTCCTACCCCAGCATTGCCATATATCTGTATGTGTGATTTCAAGAATGGGTCGAATTCGCTGATCAGTTCCAGGATTCCCATGTAATTCCCATTGTCAGCTCGACCAAATATTTCACTGGAGCCTCGGAAAGCCAATCCCCGCTCTGACAGAAATTTTACAACTGCAACCACTCTTTTCAAAACTTCACTCCAATAATTGCATTGCGACTCGAACTGCTTTTTAAGCTGAGAATCTATAACTCCGTCAGCTGCTGCTCTGTTGATGTAATTAAACATAGCCTTTCTATGACTTTCACTATTCTCGTGCTCGGCAATGCGTCTGGTAGCATGTTTCCAGTCACTATATCCAGACTCAAAAAGGGATTGACCGTTACCATCGCCAAAAAGGCGGCAAGCAAAACAAAACACACAACCGGTGGATGGTGAGTAGAGCAACCATTCTCTGGGCAAGTACTCACCATTTAAATGCTTGCGTTTGAAATGAGTTTTAGAAAACAGTCTCTTCTGATGTTTGTAGTGACGTTCAGAAGCCTTGACATTAGCATCCTTATTTTGAACGGACTCCGGACCTTTTCGCGCCCAATAAGCACGCACTCTTTCATCTATTTTACCCCAGCGAGCAGGATCAGTGGATAAAGAATCTGTAGCAGGATCAGGATCAGTGGATAAAGAATCTGTAGCAGGATCAGGATCAGTGGATAAAGAATCTGTAGCAGGATCAGGATCAGTGGATAAAGTGGATAAAGAATCTGTAGTTGGACATTGTTCGGTCGCTGTTTCTGACTGAAGAGATGATGATTCATTGATGGGCTGCCCTGCTCGTGAATTCAAATCGTCTCCAACCGTTTCTCCCAGCGTGTTCGGGTTGTTGTCCTCTGGATTCTCCGCTTGCACATCAGGCTGTGGTGTCATGGGTGTAAAAAATCCAGTAATCCTTTTCATTTTACTGAGAACTTCTGTTTTGCGTTGCTGTCTTTCATTCTTTAGTTTCCTTTTAAGCGCTCCACTCTGATACCGTTTGTCCGCCATTACATCACTGTCTAATGCAGACAGGTTTTCTCAACGGCAGTAAACGAGGCACTACGTAACTGCCAATAACCAATCAGCAAACCGCAAGATAAGAGAAAAGGAGAGATGGCGCAAGGAACAATTCTGAAAAAAAAACTAATTTTTTTCAGTTTCTGCGATAAAATTTAGCAAATTACTATTTTTTCTTCATAAACTTTGGCCACAATTTATACTGCTACTTATCTTTGGTAAAATTAACCCAAATTAGTGGATATTATTTGGTCTTTGTGAAAGTTAGAGAGTCTACAATTTGTGGTGCAAATCTTAAAAAATTGATCACATCTGATGTACTGGTGGCCTATCTCATTTCTTGTCACCCGAACAAGCCAGGAAAGTACAAATACCCCCCAAATGATTCCTTTTTTGGAAAGTAGACATGCCAAGGTATTTAGGCCCCTTTCACACCGGGGCGTTTTTCATGCGGTGCAGCGCTAAAAATAGCGCCTGTTCACCGCATGAAAAAATCCGGCCCCTTTAACTCCAGTGTGAAAGCCGGCGGGCTTTCACACTGGAGCGGTGTGCTAGCAGGATGACAAAAAAAGTCCTGCTAGCAGCATCCTTGGAGCGGGATAGGAGCGGTGTGTTCACCGCTCCTATACCGCTCCTTCCCATTGAAAAGAATGGGAGACCGCGGTAAAACCGCGGCAATACCGCCGCAAAGCGCCGCTACGGCGGCGCTCTGCGGGGGGTGTTTAACCCTTTTTCGGCCGCTCGCGGGGGTTAAAACCGCACCGCGAGCGGCCGAAAACCGCGGTGAAAACGACGGTAAAGCAGCGCTAAATATAGCGCTGCTTTACCGTCACCGCGGCTCACCGCCCCAGTGTGAAAGGGGCCTTAGTAAGAGGCATGGTGAGTTTTTTGATGTTGTAATTTTTTTTCCACAATTCTTCAAAATGAAGATTTTTTTTCACAAAATTGTCATTGTAATAGGTTATTTCTCTCACATGAAATGTGTATACCACGAATGACACCCCAAAACACATTCTGCTACTCCTCCTGAGTATTACGATACCACATATGTAGGACTTTTCCACAGCCTGGCCACATAGAGAGGCCCAACATGCAGGGAGCGCCATCACATGTTCTAGGAGCATAAATTACACATCTAACTTCTTGACTACCTATTACACTTTTGAAGGCCCTGGAGCACCAGGACAATGAAACGTGATACTGATGTGGCACTGATGACAGATGGCACTAATACGTGGCACTGATGACACGTGACACTGATGACAGATGGCACTAATATGTGGCACTGCTGGCAGATGGCACTAATACCTGGCACTGATGACAGATGACACTTATACGTGGCACTGACTGGGGACAGATGGCACTGTGGACAGGTGGCACTGTGGACAGGTGACACTGGGGACAGGTGGCACTGGGGACAGGTGGCACTGGGGACATGTGGCACTGGGGACATGTGACACTGTGGACAGGTGACACTGGGGACAGGTGGCACTGTGGACAGGTGACACTGGGGACAGGTGGCACTGTGGACAGGTGGCACTGGGGACAGGTGACACTGGGGACAGGTGGCACTGTGGACATGTGGCACTGGGGACATGTGGCACTGGGGACATGTGACACTGGGGACATGTGACACTGGGGACATGTGACACTGTGGACAGGTGGCACTGGGGACAGGTGGCACTGGGGACAGGTGACACTGTGGACAGGTGGCACTGGGGACAGGGGACATGTGGCACTGATGACACGTGACACTGATGACAGATGGCACTAATATGTGGCACTGCTGACAGATGGCACTAATACGTGGCACTGATGACAGATGACACTTATACGTGGCACTGACTGGGGACAGATGGCACTGTGGACAGGTGGCACTGTGGACATGTGGCACTGGGGACAGGTGGCACTGGGGACATGTGGCACTGGGGACATGTGACACTGTGGACAGGTGACACTGTGGACAGGTGACACTGGGGACATGTGGCACTGTGGAAAGGTGACACTGTGGACAGGTGACACTGTGGACAGGTGGCACTGGGGACAGGTGGCACTGGGGACAGGTGACACTGTGGACAGGTGACACTGTGGACAGGTGACACTGGGGACAGGTGGCACTGGGGACAGGTGACACTGGGGACAGGTGGCACTGGGGACATGTGACACTGGGGACATGTGACACTGTGGACAGGTGGCACTGGGGACAGGTGGCACTGGGGACAGGTGACACTGTGGACAGGTGGCACTGGGGACAGGGGACATGTGGCACTGATGACACGTGACACTGATGACAGATGGCACTAATATGTGGCACTGCTGACAGATGGCACTAATACGTGGCACTGATGACAGATGACACTTATACGTGGCACTGACTGGGGACAGATGGCACTGTGGACAGGTGGCACTGTGGACATGTGGCACTGGGGACAGGTGGCACTGGGGACATGTGGCACTGGGGACATGTGACACTGTGGACAGGTGACACTGTGGACAGGTGACACTGGGGACATGTGGCACTGTGGAAAGGTGACACTGTGGACAGGTGACACTGTGGACAGGTGGCACTGGGGACAGGTGGCACTGGGGACAGGTGACACTGTGGACAGGTGACACTGTGGACAGGTGACACTGGGGACAGGTGGCACTGGGGACAGGTGACACTGGGGACAGGTGGCACTGGGGACAGGTGACACTGGGGACAGGTGGCACTGGGGACAGGTGGCACTGGGGACATGTGGCACTGGGGACATGTGGCACTGGGGACAGATGGCACTGTGGGGACAGATTATCATGGCACTGACAGCACTTTATTTTCCACTTTTTTATTGTTTTACTTACAAACAAGCTGCACGTCGCTCTCCCTCCTCACAGGCTGTCTCTGTGTAAGGGGGAGAGCCGGCGATGAGAGATGATCTCATGAGATCATCTCTCATTGGACACTCAGATCAGTGCTAAATGGCCGCTGTGATTGGCCATTTAGCATGATCTGTGATTGGCTGTGTCCAAGGGACACACTGCCAACACAGAACTTCCCCGATGCGCGCCGGGGGGGGGGCGCATCGGGGAAGTAAACAAGAGGACGTCCAGGGACGTCCTCCCAGCAATTGGCGTCCGCGCTGTAGCCTGCTATAGCGCGGACGCCTAGTGTAAAGGAGATAAGGACTGGTCCGGTCCGGGAAACAGGCGGCTGAGGCGGGGATTGCGGGGACCGCGGGGCCCCCTATTGGACGGGACAATTGGCGTCCGCGCTGTAGCCTGCTATAGCGCGGACACCTAGTGTAAAAAGATAAAGACACTGGTCCGGGAAACAGGCGGTGATTGCGGGGACCGCGGGGCCCCCTATTGGACGGGGCCCATGGGCTTGAGCCCCGTCAAGCCCTATGGAAAGTCCGGCCCTGTATGTGTGTGTGTGTATATGTATGTATGTGTGTGTGTGTGTATATATATATATATATATATATATATATATATATATATATATATATATATATATATATATATATATATATATATATATATATATATATATATATATATATACTCGGTATCATTATACAGTGTGGTATGATCATTTTTATTGTATACTCGATACTTGGGGGTTGATTTTCTAAAGACAAATAGACTGTGCAATTTTGCAAGTGCCATTGCTCCAGAGCTTGGTAAATGAGGGGAAGCCCTGCTGACTTTCATCATCCAATCGTGCAAGAAAAAATGCTGTTTGTTTTTTTTAATCTTCCTTGCATGCGGTTGGGTGTTTCCTTGTAAAATGAAGCTTTACCTCATTTACAAAGCTCTGGTGCAACTGCACTTGCAAAGTGTTTGCCTGTAGTAAATCGGCCCCTTGGTCTCCCTATATAGAGAGCGGTCTTTAGTGTAATATCAGAAGTTGATGTTCTGGGTAATGACACGTGCTGCTCGGCTGGTAATGTGACCTGTGTGGGCTCTGCTGCCACCTGCTGTCCATGGTATAGACACAGAGCAGATGACAGAAGGAGAGGGAGGTGAAAGCAGCGACAGTTGTGTTGGGTGATCAGAGGGTAGATGTGGAAGAGGAGGGGGGATTCTCTGTACCCAACACACAGGGGCCTCAGAGAGGAATGAGTTTAGAAGAGAGAGGGGGAAAAGAGTCGGAAAATGAGACGGATATACAGATGGGGGTCTGAGCTAGTAGATTGCAGGCATCTGGGACAACACAACTAGATCCAGCTTGGACTGCAATGTAAAGGGCTCTGCGGCACCACTTGAGGAAACCTGAAAGAGAAAAGAGATCCCATACAGATTTCTGAGACAACACACAAAGAAACACGGCACTGGCGGCATCGAAGGAGAAAGATATTTGATACAATATAGAGGAAGAAGGGACTGAGACCACATAGGAAGAGGGACGGGAACTGGGAAAACACGTATAGAGGGACCGAGACAGCACAGATAAAGGAACTTGGAACTGAGACACCACAGACAGAGGGACTTAGAATTTAGACAGCACAGACTCTAGGGACCAGTGGTTGAGACCGCAGAGAATTGGGGGGGGGGCTGAGACAGCAGAGAATTGTGGGGGGCGCTGAGACAGCAGAGAATTGTGGGGGGCGCTGAGACAGCAGAGAATTGTGGGGGGCGCTGAGACAGCAGAGAATTGTGGGGGGCGCTGAGACAGCAGAGAATTGTTGGGGGCGCTGAGACAGCAGAGAATTGTTGGGGGCGCTGAGACAGCAGAGAATTGTTGGGGGCGCTGAGACAGCAGAGAATTGTTGGGGGCGCTGAGACAGCAGAGAATTGTTGGGGGCGCTGAGACAGCAGAGAATTGTTGGGGGCGCTGAGACAGCAGAGAATTGTTGGGGGCGCTGAGACAGCAGAGAATTGTTGGGGGCGCTGAGACAGCAGAGAATTGTTGGGGGCGCTGAGACAGCAGAGAATTGTTGGGGGCGCTGAGACAGCAGAGAATTGTTGGGGGCGCTGAGACAGCAGAGAATTGTTGGGGGCGCTGAGACAGCAGAGAATTGTTGGGGGCGCTGAGACAGCAGAGAATTGTTGGGGGCGCTGAGACAGCAGAGAATTGTTGGGGGCGCTGAGACAGCAGAGAATTGTTGGGGGCGCCGAGACAGCAGAGAATTGTGGGGGGCGCTGAGACAGGGGGGGCTGAGACAGCAGAGAATTGGGGGGGGGGGCTGAGACAGCAGAGAATTGGGGGGGGGGCTGAGACAGCAGAGAATTGTGGGGGGGCGCTGAGACAGGAGAGAATTGTGGGGGGGCGCTGAGACAGGAGAGAATTGTGGGGGGGCGCTGAGACAGGAGAGAATTGTGGGGGGGCGCTGAGACAGGAGAGAATTGTGGGGGGGCGCTGAGACAGGAGAGAATTGTGGGGGGGCGCTGAGACAGGAGAGAATTGTGGGGGGGCGCTGAGACAGGAGAGAATTGTGGGGGGGCGCTGAGACAGGAGAGAATTGTGGGGGGGGCGCTGAGACAGGAGAGAATTGTGGGGGGGCGCTGAGACAGGAGAGAATTGTGGGGGGGCGCTGAGACAGGAGAGAATTGTGGGGGGGCGCTGAGACAGGAGAGAATTGTGGGGGGGGCGCTGAGACAGGAGAGAATTGTGGGGGGGCGCTGAGACAGGAGAGAATTGTGGGGGGGCGCTGAGACAGGAGAGAATTGTGGGGGGGGCGCTGAGACAGGAGAGAATTGTGGGGGGGCGCTGAGACAGCAGAGAATTGTGGGGGGGGCGCTGAGACAGCAGAGAATTGTGGGGGGGGCGCTGAGACAGCAGAGAATTGTGGGGGGGGGGCGCTGAGACAGCAGAGAATTGTGGGGGGGGTGCTGAGACAGCAGAGAATTGTGGGGGGGGCGCTGAGACAGCAGAGAATTGCGGGGGGCGCTGAGACAGCAGAGAATTGCGGGGGGCGCTGAGACAGCAGAGAATTGCGGGGGGGCGCTGAGACAGCAGAGAATTGCGGGGGGGCGCTGAGACAGCAGAGAATTGGGGAGGACGCGGAGACAGAAGAGAATAGGGGGACTGATATGGTATATTTAGACGTGATAAAGCAAGGAAGAAGGGGCTGAGACAACACAGAAAAAGGGATGGGAACTAAAAGAACAGAGATAGGGGGAGGGAGACAAAACAGATAAAGGTCCTAGGAACTGGAGAGAGCAAAAATAGAGCGACTAGGAATGGAGACAGCATAGACAGATGGGCAGCAGAGACCGAGGGGACTGAGACGGCAGAGACCGAGGGGACTGAGACGGCAGAGACCGAGGGGGCTGAGACGGCAGAGACCGAGGGGGCTGAGACAGCAGAGACCGAGGGGGCTGAGACGGCAGAGACCGAGGGGGCTGAGACGGCAGAGACCGAGGGGGCTGAGACGGCAGAGACCGAGGGGGCTGAGACGGCAGAGACCGAGGGGGCTGAGACGGCAGAGACCGGCGGACTGGGGACTGATATGGTACAATTAGACTTGGAAGTAAAAAAGCAAAAATACGAGTATAAAGGAAAGACAGTGAGAACTTTGTCTGCATGGCCATGGCCAGTAGTTGGCTGAGTAGTAGCTGAGATTAGAAGACACGTTTTGAAGAGAGACCACAAATATCAGGAAGAAGGAGAGAGCAGACAGACAGAAGAATCCTTCTGGATCTGTGAGAGAAGTGAGGTGGGGGGGTGAGACATGAGAAGTGCAAGGCTCTGACGAAGATTGTGGTGAGGCTGGGAACAGATTCTGAGGTCAGGAGAAGATGGGAGGTGACACAGGATGGAGAGAATTTGGGGAGAGGACTCTTGCATGAAGGGGACCCTTTAACATGTAGCCAGACTTTTGAAATTACTTTTTCGTGGGGAAACAAAGCAGATGGAGAAGATTGACCTACTGGCATGAACTTGCAGTGAGGGGATTTTACTGCTTAAAAGTAACATAAAAACACAGAAGATACAATTGGAGCTCCAGCCTTGTCCTTTGCACACAATCACCATGCCTGACATCAACTATCTGAGTTCCGTGTCCTGGGGATACATCAAGGTACGTCCTGCTCTGCATAGGGGTGCTGATGGTGGGACCTTTTACCTCCTCTG
The DNA here is from genome assembly GCA_028564925.1 of Lithobates sylvaticus. Lineage (NCBI taxonomy): Eukaryota > Metazoa > Chordata > Amphibia > Anura > Ranidae > Lithobates > Lithobates sylvaticus. The sequence goes on along the minus strand of CM053029.1, from coordinate 83,992,207 downwards.
CAGCTGGAACATTGAAAGCTGCAATGTATCTATTAGCTTTTCTACTTGCTATGTGAGGACCCTTTCCGGTAGTAACAACCTATGGTTAAAGTAAAAGTTTAGCTTCACTTTCATACTGTCACCACTAGAAAACTTCAGAATGTGAGCAGTAGAAATGGGGCTTTCATGTAGTCGCCTTATGTGCGATTCTCTCACATTGTTCTGTCTCGGTTTGTAATCTTGCAACACATCCATATGATGGAAATTTAAGAAATTCATTGTCCTGCAGAAGGTTCTGCTGCTGGCACTCATAGGAAGCACATACCATGGAGGACTATCCCAATCTATGGAACTATCCGTGGTGTCTTGAAATCCACAAGATGACTCTCCATCTAAAAAAAAGTTAGTTGCCCAGCTGTCATGCTGATTCTTTGGCTTCAGCACTTTCTAAGTCCCTATCCCAGAACATGTGTTGAGATAAGTTAGTCTGACTTTCATCATCTGAGAGCTTGCTCAGGTTCCCGGACTTAGATCTATTAAATCTGGTGATGGACACACAACCAACGTTCTCTGAAGTTTCTTCTTTTAATCTTGTGACAAGCGTTCTTCAAAAAATATCAATATTCTTTATTTTGTGAAAGTAAGAGTGGACAGGCTTGTGAACTTTCTCTCAAAGGTGGGGGAAGACTAACTGTACAAGTGTGGATTGGAAATCTTTCCTATTAGCAGTAATGGCTAGAGTTGTGGGGTTCATAAAGTTGTTCCAGGGAATTAGGCTGATATTAATGGTGTCAAGAAACTACCTTCTAGCCTTAAAGCCGACCCGAATATAAGCAGAGGCACCTAATTTTACCACCAAAAAATGGGAAAACTTATTGACTCTAGTATAAGCCTAGGGTCAACAATGCCCATTTGTAGCCTCACTGTGCCCATTTGCATGCCTCGCTGTGCCCATTTGCATGCCTCGCTGTGCCCATTTGCAGCAATAGGTCCCCCGAACTTCAAACTCGGCAGTTAAGGGTTCCTAGATGCCCCCTAGCTGCAGCCAAAGGGTCCCGAAATGACATTGCTGCAGATGGACACAGTTGACCAAATTTGGAGCCTCATATCTCAGGGCCACTTAGTGCTGGGAACCCCAAATTTGGTGTGCAAACCCAGTGAAACTAGCACTACAACATATCCAAAGCACCAAGTGGCCCTGAGATACAGGGCCCAAAGTCGGTTCAGAAAATGTAATTCTCTGCTGCAGAAAAGTGCTGAGGGGGGCATTTTCAGCACACAAAAAATGTGCTGAAAAACTCTGCTTATACTCTAGTATATACGGTATTCATTTATTTTCTTTTGATCAAGGATTTTAAAACCATATTGGGTGTTGTGTAGACCAGGAATGCTCCTGCAGGATCTAGAGCAGCCTTTCTTAACCTTTTCAACTTTTCAACACAGAGGAACCCTTGAAATAACTGTCTGGTCTCAGGGAACCCCAGCTAAAAATGACTATATCTACAAGTCGTGGTACATTAGTGTGATGGTCAGTGGGAAGAATGCTCTTTAGAC